>JAVUPR010000384.1:11876030-13300296 GCA_036785695.1 Gentiana straminea | reverse complement strand
AGGGAAGAGAACATGTCTATTGTAGATTGGTCTACGGCAATTTTGAAACTTGTTTGATTGTGCATACCAAGTAAGAACTCGATTGGCTATGGCACGAGGAAAAGCGAGTCACACTCAACTTTGAGGATATCAACTTATTAAGCAAGAAGAACTTGGTGATTCGACTACCGAAGATGACATACATGAAAGATAGCTTGTGTGATGCGTATCGACAAAAAGGAAAAGCGATCAAAAGCATTTGTTAGGTGTAGTGCCCGAAAGACAATTTGTGTAATTGTTTTTAATGGATGTGAGAATTTATCTCACCTTATTACTTGCTTTGTGCTTGTAAATAATACAGCTAACTTGCAAACCACAAGTATATCGGTATGTAACCGCTTAACTCGGTGTATGGCATGCACGTGAGGATTGAGTTAGTGGTGATATACTTAAGCTGATAGTCCGTGGTGAACTTAATCGAGTTTAGGGTCTCTTGATTAAAACACCAATAATGCGCCCGAACACCTTAGGGTGTGATAGTCTTATCCGGTTGTCGGTAGGTACAGAGGTACTACGTGGGGCATTTATATATGATAACGGCATTCATATAGAGAATTTGGACCGATTTAATGCAATTTCTTGGTATAATTCCGTAATCGAGGAATCTTATTAAATCATTAGATGATCATATATGGATCAACCTTAATCCTGAGGTGATCACGGGATCTTGCTTGTCCCGGGGTAGTGTTTGATGTGTTAGTTACGGTTCACTTTAATATGTGTTCCAAGCCCACTTCTCATTGGCACTATCTCGGATGAGTGAGTAGTTCGATTTTCACGGACATGGAATCCATTCCTTCTGCGGGAAGTAGAGAACGAGTCCCCTTATTTGTTAGCCACTAAGAAAGTGATCGATCCCGGGAGTTCACATTTGACTAATTAGCTACTTAGTCGGATATGTGTGCTAATTGATCATCGGGGGTTAATGGTAAATAAGGATAAGATATTCGAGGTCGGGTTCACGGAGACTTCCCTCACTCGAGATGGACGGTCTATGGAGGGTTAATCCGTATGTAGTGATTATATCAATGGGCCCATGACTTATTCACTACATGGGTTGAGTATAAGTATACATCTATAATCGGTAGAGTTCGAGTTTCGGGTTTATGGTGGCGTAATCCCGGAATTAATAATTAATGTACTTATACATTTGTTCGATGAATAATTAATTATTAGAGGCTACTTGGTTATAGGTCCATGGTCCCCGATGTGGCTTACGTAATTCGGACTAATAATCTTGTTACTTGGGCCTCGGTGATAATTAATTGTTTGAGGTGATTAATTGATATGCATGGATATTATTTAGTTGGGCTAAATAATATAATACACATAAAAGACATTTTATGTGGGCTTTTAACCCTAGTTATGTGGCGCCTCAATCTATTAATTATCACAAAAATTATTTTTTTTTGTGATGTGGAAAATAAAAGATATTCTTGTTATACGATTGGTTGGATGACTTGTTATTTGATTTCTATTGGTCAATGCTTGTCACAATTAGTCATTAAGAAAAATATCCTTTTATTTTGATTAATTAATTAATTATTTAATTAATTAATACTTGGAGGCCAAGGATTTTCTCTCTGCTAAAAGAGAGTTATTCCAAGGGAAATTTACATTGAAAATTTCGACCCCCAGCCACAAAATAGAGAGAAAAATTAGTTTTTCTTTCGTATTGGGTTTCTAGAAGAAAGAAAAACTTGAAGTTTTTCTTGGTGTTGCATATCAAGAGAGGTTCGTGTATCAAGAAGGGTGTCCACCAACCGCCGTTTGGAGAACAACATCGGAAGATCAAGGCGACTCTTCCCGTTATTGGTAACATGATCTTAACCCCGCTTGTAGTAGTTTAAGTCCTTTAATTATGTATTGTGGTATATAAGTCGTGATCCATCCGGCTTGCGCATGAGTCTAACTCGTTTAGATCTAAGAACCTGCATCCTTCATGTGGTATCGAGAAGCGGGTTCCACGATTTATATAATCATAATCGTAGTTAAACGATTTAAAGGAGTGGAATTGCATGTAGGTGATATTTTACTTATTATTAAGCATTAATAATTTTTAAATTGCTATGGTTGAAGAGATGGATTGGGGTTGGCACCGTTTTCCCGTTAGATCTATTGTAAACTCATATAAACGATGAAAATTCGTTCATATGAGTATAGGAAATTATGTAATTTATTTTTTTATTGCAAGTTTAATTTCCGAGAAAATAGATTTGTACACTATCTGTTTAGTCTTTTCGTTTTTTCCGTTGTTTGAGCCGTTAAAACGAAGATCCCTCCGGTCAAGAATCAAGATTGGAAGTTGATAAACAATCCCACAAAATTTGACGTCGATCGAGTCCGTTTGGATGTCCGTTCGTTGATGAGAAAAGGCATCTGTAACAGAAAAACGCAGGATTCACAGAAACCCTAGCTGTGACTTCCTCGATTTTCTGGAAAGTATTGGACCGTTGAAACGAATATCCGACCGGTCAGATCGATAATAATGGAGTTTTGGACGTGGGATAAAAATTTCAGGTCGATCGGATATTCATCTCGATTCCCAATCGGCCTCGGGAAGTCTTTGAGGCGCTGCTGTAAAAGTCGAGATCCAGCAGCAAGTTGGGCGGCTAACTGGAGAAAATTGACAAGTCAAAGCTCCGATCCAACCGTCCATATTGAAGACCGAGGAATTAGGAACAGATCTGGAAAGTTTCGTCGCGATCCGAGTTCGTTTGGTCTCCCGATCATCAAATAATTTGAACAGTGCAATTAGATTTTGTTAGAAAGTAGTAAACCCTAGTTAGGGTTTGGTTATTTCTTTTATAATAGGTTAGATACGTCAAGGGTGCCAACGGTCCATCTCGGTGTTTATTTTCCGCACTAGAATACATGTTTAGATTGTATGTGTAGAACCGGAAAATTGCCATGACATACATCATATCATGAATTCCACTCCATATGCATACATGTAGAAATTAATTCGAGGAATTAGTTAGGCATGTATAAAACACACGATTAGTTTTAGTTAATTGTTTGATATTAATTAGAAACTAATTAGGGTAAAAACCGAGGAACATGGGTTTTTCAATCGCCGAGGTTGGGTGATGGATTCTCGGTCAATCCCACTTTCTGCCCCGAAAGCATAAGGAGTAAAATCCCGAAACCTCGTGGTGAAGGTGTTGGATTCTCGGTGAATTCCACCTTACCTAAGACGAGATTACGTTTTTGTTCCGTAGTGTCTACGTGAATGTTTGATGTTTAAGGATTGGATAATCACGGGCAAACGAGGTTCGAAAGTGGTTTAACCACGGTTGGGTGGTCAACGGTAGCTAAGGCTCAATCGACTTCACCCTCCACGTGTGGCGTTTGCATGGGGGTACGCTAATGTCGAGCCATCCGAAGAGCCACTACGGCTCAACGGAGCTCTCCTAGCCTTGACCCGTCCGACGGCCACATATGTTACTAACGAATAGGTCGGGTGGGCTAGCCCACGCTAACCGACAACATTCGGGCCTATGATTTATTGTTCCTTAATGTAACATCAAGTCCAAAAACGTGATCGGTAAACCCACCACTTTTTCAAAATATTGAGTGGAACCGGGAGAGCGGCGGCCGACCCCACGGCCTCTGATGTTGACACAAAGCGACGTGAGAGAATGGTGACGCCTCGTGCCGGCTTTGATTTCGGCCCCACAAGGAAGGCCTTCACCGCTATCAAAATTCAAGGCTTGGTCTCCGAAAGGATAGGATTTTGGGTACTCAACGAGTCAGCGACCGACCACAGGCGGCACGCTCGGGGTCTATCTAAAGATTTGAAACGATGGGTCACACTCATAAAGGGTATTTTGGTAATACCTTGGCTGAAAAAAGGAAAGGTGATTGACAATCACAAATGAGATGTTCGATTCTCAAGTTGATCTTCAATATTAATCGAAACTTCTTTGACTACTGTAAGGCGGCAACGAGGCATTAGATTAAATCCTTGGAAGGGTAGGATAGACTATAAGTACTTAGTTTATGTTCTAAAATTTATTAGTAGTGTATGATTTGGATTTATTTTTTTGTCAATTTTAATTACAACTATTTATATATCTCTACAGGAGTACTTGGCTTGCTAGTGTATATTTTATATTGACTAGTAACGACTTCGTTAAAAGTGGTAAGTAACTAGAACGTTGTGCTTATTAATCTTAAATGCAATTAATTTTTGGAAGAGATATTTCTCTTGAGTCTTCAAGACTTAAGTGACGTAAATAAGGATGTCACTCTTGTCAATCGTGTTGATCGAGAGACGGCGTAATTAGTTTGAAAGATGATTGGGACGATAAAATTCTTCTAGTGAATTTTAATTGTGTAGTGTCTACACGAGAAATTTTCTAATAGAAAAATTGTAGAATCATAAGTTAAAGTGTCGCTAGTTAGACGGTATTTGGAACCGATAAACTAGTGGGAGCTTTTATCCTATGTTTTTCTAATTTATTAGAAAATTAGTCCCAACGGGTAACACTTTCATTAGACATCCCACGAGTTCACGAGTAGTGTCTACTCTAAAGCTGCTAGTTCAAGAGCTTGTTTACTTTTAAGGAAAGTTAAGAATGGGAAAGAATGTCTATAAGTGTTAATCATCTTAACTAAAGTTTTAAGGCTAAACCGAAATATTAATTAAAGAAAGTATAAGATAAGGAAAGTGATTTCAGATCACTAACCAATGAATCCTTAGCGACTTTCATAACCGAGTAACTTGACTCGATAACTTAGTTCTTTGGAAGAACAAGGAAGTTGTGCATTAACGATTAATAGAGTAACAACGGGCAGTAATTTCAGCTAGAATAGTGGGAGTGATATAGGGAAATGAATTTCGGATTCTATCCTTGAATATCACAGAAAAATTTATTTTTCTGTTTACAGATTCGTTGAAACAAATAGATTCACTTTCAAATCGATATATTGTTGCCTCATAGAAAGTGAATATGACATTTGTAGTACGAATCCAAGACTCGGACTTTGGTTTGATAAAGTCAGAACCATTAAGAAAAGCTGAATAAGTATAACACATCTAAAACTATTAAAGGTAAAAGGTTTCCGTATTAAGATAAGCGACCTTTCAATATCTATTAATTAGTGCATATATCCTGGAGATAAGACCGACGGCGGCTAAGGGTGATTCCATCTCCCGGTCGAGGAACACTATCTCAAAGGAACAATGACTAAGTTTCCTTTCAATCGGGAAAGGGTAATAGATTTGAAGGGGTAACATAGCTTGTTCACCATGACCTTCGGGGTCTAGTGAGAGATACAAGCTAGTGGGAGTTTTTGAGTGGTGACATTTTGTCGATAACTACTCGAAACGTGATTTAGTTTATCAAAAGAATACGAGGAGGAGTCTCGATTTTAGCGAGAGAATAGAGTATTCCATGCTCGGAAATAGGCTATCGCATAGTCTTGGGACGATGCTCGGCTTCCCTCCAGTGGAATGTTTCTCAGCGAGGAAGAAACCATAGACTTGCACGATATAGTTATTAATGTGCTACAATACAACTTTGTTAAACTCGATTAAGATAATTGGTTGAAAAATAACGGTTAACATTATTATGTAAACCTAGAAGTCTACCTAGAAGATGCCGGTGAATTTATGGATAGTGAGTGAATTCGGTTCACACCACTTGCATAAATGTAGGCATATTGCATTTAATGCTTGAAGGTAGAATTTGGAGATTTTGCGCATACGTTCGGATTGTATTTGTTCTTGAAGGTAGGTTGATTATAAGATTCTTGAGATCGAGAAAGTGACGGTTGAGCTGTCATAAGCCTTCGATAGAATCTATAAGTAACAACCTTAAACCTTGGAGTACGGTTACCCAAAGGTAGTTACTATCGATTTAATCGGACCACGTCCAACATCGGTTGTTGGTGATTACAACGATAAATACTACTAGATCGGGATGTCCATCCACCACGCGGTGGGAGTATGGTTTAACCATTGACCCATTGTGGTTTTGTGGACTTTACGGTATCTTTGGGGTGATTGATAACTTATGGCTCTTAGTGGGTGTATTGGATTCTGATCATAGAGGTTGGTTTGACAGCCTTAACCTTGTAAATGGAGTTTTTGTACTCCAGTTTTGTTCAGTCTATTGTAGAACCACCTGAGTCTCTCAGGCCTAGTGGGAGCAATTGGATCTACATAGAAAAGAGTCGAATGAATAGGAAAGTTTAAACTTTCAGCGCAAAGTGATGACGGTCGATTTGTACCCATTATTCTGCAATCTTTACCTTTGATTTTGATGTGAAATAACCTTAAGAGAGTGATAATAAGTCATTAAGTGCCTAATTTAGATATACCCCGTGTTACGATTTATTATTATGCATTTCGGTAATTTATCAAGTATTTGGTATTACAAACTATGTTTTTGTATGATAAATACAGTGAGCATTATGGACGGACTACGGAGAAGGAATTAAAGATCCGGGACAATGCGAGCCCGGCGAGAAGATAGAAGACGGAGCCCAGAAGCAGTGAAGGCTCGGTCGACCGAGCCCGGCTATTCGGTCGACCGAGTTGACTTAAAGCCCAGCAGCGTCCAGCATATTACTTAAGTCGGTTAGGGTTTAGGGAATCCGATCCTTAGTCGGTTTCTAAGTCGGTTTTGAGCTCTATATAAACACACTGTCATTAGTATTATGTATTCATTCATACATTGATTCAATCATTCATAAAAGAGCACAACAAATTGAGAGTTTTTTTTAGCAAGTTAGGGCTGCAACAATGTAAGCCCTTAATCTTCATGTTTTATTTTCAAGTAATTAATTCTTCCAATTACGTTCTTATCGTTTGAATTAATTAAACATAGCTAGATGATGTGATTCTCGGCTATGACGTTAGGTGGTGGTGACACCTTGTCAATGAGGATCCCGTGACCTACGTCATAATCTAGATTTATTCATGACTCTACTTGATTTAATTAATGTGTATCTATGATAGTTTATATAAGTGATGTATGAATTCTTGTTTAATACGTTACGTATAAGGAAACAACGAGAGGTTATTTCTAGGATGTAATTAGGGTTGAATTCGTCCGGGTGACCGAGCAAGGTCGTTCGGTCGACCGAGCCTAATTTTGTCGATTAAGTCTGCCACGTCTTTATGGTGGGTTTAACTTTAGTTGAATTTACTTTCTCAGTAGGTATGGCTACGGCTACGTCGCTCGTCAGTTTTTCATTAGCGTAGTATTGGGAAATACCAATATAAGACGTCTAGTTCGGCTCATGAACGATCTTTCGGGACTTTCAGCAAGATCTAGATTAGTTTTGTATTAGGGAATTGTCGACACCTAGTCATACGTAAATCGTAGATTAACAAGAAACTATACCAAGTAATTGTTAATAGGACGAGGGCTTGAGCGATCGTTTAGGAAGTACGCCTAACCATAGGAATGTTGCCTAAACGAGGTGTACGGTTAATATCGGCATCCTTAGAGGAATGAGCGTGTGAGTTATATGAGATGGAAACCCAAAAGGTGAAGTCACGTAACAATACCACAGTGATCTAGTAATCTAACCGGTGCTAAGTCAAGTTAAGAGGATGACTCCCGTAGCCAATTAAGTATGAATACAGCCAGATTGACAGTTAATGAGTTAAGTTATTTTATATAAGTTGTCTTGGTCCGATCGATAACGTGGGTAATTGGAAGGTTAATTACGTTTGTTTTTTTAGTTTGAGTTTGTTTATCTTATTTTGTCTTTTATGTTGGTCTTAGGCTTGTTGTCCAATAACGAATTAGGTGAGTTAATTATTTAAACCTAGGGTCCACATTTTGACTCTGCGAGGGATCGACCTTGATTCACCATCGTATGCTATGATGTACCTAGTGCTATTGCTAGTATTTGGTGGTCAAGTAAAATAAATTTATAACTTTGATTGACCCCGTCATCAAGTTTTTGGCGCCGTTGCCGGGGAGTCAATGGCCCAATTATTGTTTAAATAATTATTTTTATCTACTTCGTTTTTCTCTTTATTGTTTTTATTTTTCTTTTGACGAATTATACGTACTTGTATCTTTGTTAAAGGATTAAAGCGAGGAATGGGGAAGATATTCGTTCGGTCGACCGAACGTATTCACTCGGTCGACCGAGGCTTTTCTAGCTTTAATTTCATATACGGTATCGTTTCCCCGTGTCTGTTTCCCACTTGTTTGTAGGTTGTAAGTTTGACAACGGTATGAGCAATCATCTTGTTTGTCAATTTACTAATTGTTTATTGTTTTTCAAATATTGCGGATAATTCGAAGTAAATCACTCACTTAACTTTGCTCAAGATCAGCAAAATGTCATCAAATGATTTTATCAAAGGCCAAGAAGAAGTCAAGGTTTTACGAACCAAAACTACACCAAAAAAGCCGTTAACACCGAAGCTCGTGGAAAGGATAGAAAAGATGAAAGAGAAAATCCGAGAGGCAAGGAAATCGAGGAGGCTAAAGAAACCTATTGGAAAAGAGGTATGTCTATTTCGAATCCGAGAGGAAATTTCTTCGGATTCCGATTCGGCTTTAGATTATGATGATTACATGTCCGAGATAGAATGCGAGTACGAGGGTAGCGCGGCTAAGGAGAGCTCTATTGTCATCGTTCTAGAGATGAAATATTGGTTAAAAACGAGTCTTGAGCGATGCAAAAGTTAGCGGACCCGGGAGCTTTTATGGTTGGAGTAACCACTAGAACAAACCCACTTAGGTTTAGCCTTGATTGATTCCGGTTCGAGCCTTAATATCTTTCTAAAAGCTTGTGTGATAGGAATTCCATTTTAACACCCACTAACACCCCGCTCCAAGTTAGATTGGCGGATGGAACTAGGACAATCATGGTGGGAGGCGAACAACATGATTATTGGTATGGGGCAATTACGGTTTAAGATAGACATAGTGGTAATGGAAATCGAGGAACATCACGAATGCCCAATCATTTTGGGAAAATCGTTTATCAACACCGCTTTAGAGCCTTCGTACGGATGACCGGACATGAGATAGTATTGTTTGACGCCAAGGTTTACGAGTGTTATGGGATAACAAATCCGAATTTCCCTGCACCGGCAAGTGTGAATGTGTTAGAAGTAGTTGGTTCGGAGAAGCTTGATGCCACTCAAGGTCTAGGAAAGGATGCTGATGATAATGTCGATGATAAAGATAAGAGGGAAGTCCTAACTATTCTAAGTCGGAATAGGTACATTCGACTGCACCGGCCACGACCAATATTGAAGGCGTAGACCTACCTAAGGATAGGAGGACCGAGCAAAGAAACGAACTAGGAGAGTTCGTAACAAAAGCTCATCAAAATCGAGAGATGAATCCAAAAGTCGGCGCTTGTACGGATGGTCAATTCGGTTTGTCTTTTCATTGGACTAAAATCCAAAGGAAGGGCACTCGTAGAAAAGGACGGTAAAACTTTTCGGTGAAAGGCGGCCGGGTGAAAACCTGGCAAGTCAAGGCGGTGTTTAGGAGTGATGATTTTGGGAAGTCGAGCTATAGACTCAAAAATTTAGAATTCTTTCGTTTCATTTATTTTATTTTATTTCATCTTTATTTTTAGTATGAATAAAAGTAACGTAGAATGACGAGAGCCTTTTTATTTTTGCCGTGTTCCAATGACCATTAGGTTACGGATGTGCAAAAAGTTTTTTTACTCGAATCATTTTAATGTGAAGTAGAGTAGGAAGAGAAATCATTATAAAATGTATTGATGATGAGAATTTGGGAAAAGATGCTTAGTTTCAAATGTGTACAAAGTGAAGATTTATATGTTAATGGATTGTGGTGGATTATTCGATTTTTGAGGTGAGGATTTTTCAAATTGTGACATGATAATTTTGATAGACTTATGTGTTCTAGCTTGAAAATTTCGTGTGTATCAAATTGAGGAGGTCAACTATCATTTATTTTTACACATCCCCATTTTTCATTTCCCAATCCACCTTTTCATTTCCCCCAATTAATTTATTCCTCCAACAAAACCATTCCACTCCTCAATCCTTACCTTCCTATCTCCACCAATCACCTTCCCCCATTTCAATCCTTTCACTTTCCACATCTTTCTATTTAAAATTCCTTTTTCTATTCATCATTTCCACACCACAAAATCTTCATCTTCTCCAAATCCGCAATTTTCTTCTTCTTCTTCTCTCCATTAATTCCCGTTTCCAATATTTCTCATAACTTCCATCCACCCAAGATTGGGGATAGTAATCTAAATGATCCCCTCCAATATCACAAGTTGTATTTGTTCATATCTACGATCTACGAAGGATTATCCGATCCGAGTACATCACGGGGAAGACACGAACCTCGGCGGCGGAGCTTCCACGGTTCGGTCGACCGAACCTTTACGCTCGGTCAACCGAGGCCATTCTCTCGGTCGACCGAGAGCTTCATCTTGCTTGCATCTATCTGTCGGCGTTGTTACATTCAAGTTACGCAATTATGCCACCAAGACGACGATCCTCCGCACGGTTTGTAGCGATCAACGATGCCATACCCTTGATCAACGGGGTACCGCAATTCGCTAGCCAAGAGGTATTTTCGATTTATCGGAATTTCGCAACAATTCGCCGGTACACCGGAGCTCGGGGATTAGATTTGACCAAGCGTGGTCAAGAGGCATTCGATCTAGTGGAGTATTATCGGTGGCAAGAGGTTGTTGCGCCACACGGCCAAGTTAATGTCGGCCCAGGGTAAGAGAGTTTTATTCTTATTTACGCGTGTACCCACACACGAATTTAGTCCGGGTTCGTGGCAAATCCATTGTAATTACTCCGGGGACTCTTAATAATTATTATGGTCTCGATACCCCGGAGGAGGAGCCAGAGTACACAGTGACGTTTGATGAGTCTGATGCATGGTTGGAGGAGGTTGGTGCCCATCTCGGGATAGCATGGACAATAGGGGAAGTTGCTCGCACTTTTGAGGAGCCATACTTTAGGCGGTGGGAAGATAAGTGCTTACATAGGCTTATCCGTTCTAACATTATTCCGGCCAAGCATGTGTCTACGATTTATTATGCACATGCTACGGCGATGTATTGGTTGAGCGAGAGGATGGCTTGTTAATATTGGGGCAACGATGCGTTACGAGATGACTGCGATGCCCGCAAGCCTAGACACATCTTTGCCTTATGGTTCATTGATCACTTCGTTATGTGAGGCGGTGAGTGCCCGGTGCTAGGCGGTGACTCTATGTCGAGGCCCATGCCTATCCTATCTTTGGATTCATTGCACCACCTCTTGTGCAAGGCGATGATCACGGTCCGGAGTGATGACGATGCGCAATTCCAAGATTTTCTGAAGCGGATCCCAATGTTCTTCCATTAGCTTTCGTTGATCCGAACGATATACCTTCGGACTAAGCATCTGTGTTAATCTATTAATTTTCTCTTTATCAATGTGTTTTTATTTTTGATTTCGGTGTACCAATAAGTTAAGTCGTGTTGTATGGAGTTCGTTTTGAATTTCCTAATGAATAAAATTTGTCTTATTTAATGTGTTGGATATTTGTGCATTATTTTCGCTATAATTATTAAGTATGGGCTTAAATATGTTTAAGGCAATTATTATACCTTTTACGAGTCCATTTGATATGATTTTACGGACTAACCTGTAACGAGTTCCAAATTTTTGTTAAAGATGTATGTTGCGAGAGGTTGCATTTTATTGCAGTTGATAACTGTATTTGTACGTTAAAATTCTCCGGAGTTCGACAGCAAGACTTGTTCAACTCCCGCACTTATTCCAGAGCTAAGTTCCTTGTTCTTATTTTTATACATTGAGGACAATGCATAGTTTAAGTGGGGGGTATGAGTCACTTAGCTCATTTAGCATACTTGAATAAGTTTGTATATCAAATAATGAGTAAATTTAAAACTTTTACACTTACAATCACACTTATCTTTTGTGAATTCTGAATTTTGTATTTAATAAGGTAGGAACCATATTTCGTTAGTACGTGGTCATGTTATACTCTTGCGATATAATTTCAGTAAACTTAAAGATATTCATATTATAAGTTGCAAGTAGTTATTTATTATTCGATTACTCAAAATATGAATCAACGTTTACCACGCTTATCAAAAAAATGGAAATATCTGTGTACATTACATAGATAATGGGTTGTGCACTGCTCGGTAATCAATACTTATCGTCGATGTATTCTTAATCTTACTAGCTACAAAAGTGGAATAATAAGCTTGAGATATATACGTGTTTTACCAATGAGCTAAACAACTTTGGGCTTGTAGTCAATTACCAAAGTAGCCTTGCGCTTGTGGTAATATTCATTGCTATATTTGATCTAAGATAGGGGGATACTTTAAAAAGTTTTCTTCCTTGAGATTTGTAGTATTTGAAAAATGTGAAGAATTGAAAAATTCAACTCTTAAGAGGCTTTGAGTAGTACTCGGTCTCCAAGTCCAAAAACCATATAGATATATTCTTGCTTATTGTTCTAGTGCTTTACCCATTGTGAGGCTTAAGCGAGAGGAATGCGATGATGGTGGGACTTGAGAATTCAAAGTTGGCATAACCATTAATCATGCCACATTTATAAAACCAATGCATGTGCACACATCACTTCGATTCATACCGAGTAGTGAATAATGGATATCTTATTAGCATATATAGTATGAGTTGATTCGGGTTTCTTTTATGAGTATGGTGTGACCACTTTGGAAAATGATCATATGGGGAATAACTTGTTAATACTTTGATCGGGACGATCAAAGGCTAAGTGGGGGCGATTGATGACGGTCGATTTGTACCCATTATTACGCAATCTTTACCTTTGATTTTGATGTGAAATAACCTTAAGAGAGTGATAATAAGTCATTAAGTGCCTAATTTAGATATACCCCGTGTTACGATTTATTATTATGCATTCAAGTATTTGGTATTACAAACTATGTTTTTGTATGATAAATACAGTGAGCATTATGGACGGACTACGGAGAAGGAATTAAAGATCCGGGACAATGCGAGCCCGGCGAGAAGATAGAAGACGGAGCCTAGAAGTAGTGAAGGCTCGGTCGACCGAGCCCAGCTATTCGGTCAACCGAGTGGACTTAAAGCCCAGCAGCGTCCAGCATATTACTTAAGTTGGTTAGGGTTTAGGGAATCCGATCCTTAGTCGGTTTCTAAGTCAGTTTTGAGCTCTATATAAACACATTGTCATTAGTATTATGTATTCATTCATACATTGATTCAATCATTCATAAAAGAGCACAACAAATTGAGAGTTTTTCAGCAAGTTAGGGCTGCAACAATGTAAGCCCTTAATCTTCATGTTTTATTTTCAAGTAATTAATTCTTCCAATTACGTTCTTATCATTGGAATTAATTAAACATAGCTAGATGATGTGATTCTTGGCTATGACGTTAGGTGGTGGTGACACCTTGTCAATGAGGATCCCATGACCTACGTCATAATCTAGATTTATTCATGACTCAACTTGATTTAATTAATGTGTATCTATGATAGTTTATATAAGTGATGTATGAATTCTTTGTTTAATACGTTACGTATAAGGAAACAACGAGAGGTTATTTCTAGGATGTAATTAGGGTTGAATTCGTCCGGGTGACCGAGCAAGGTCGTTCGGTCGACCGAGCCCCTTTACTCGGTCGACCGAGCCCTAATTTTGTCGGTTAAGTACGCACGTCTTTATGGTGGGTTTAACCTAGTTGAATTTACTTTCTCGGTAGGTATGGCTACGGCTACGTCGCTCGTCGGTTTTTCATTAGCGTAGTATTGGGAAATACCAATATAAGACGTCTAGTTCGGCTCATGAACGATCTTTCGGGACTTTCAGCAAGATCTAGATTAGTTTTGTATTAGGGAATTGTCGACACCTAGTCATACGTAAATCGTAGATTAACAAGAAACTATACCAAGTAATTGTTAATAGGACGAGGGCTTGAGCGATCGTTTAGGAAGTACGCCTAACCATAGGAATGTTGCCTAAACGAGGTTTACGGTTAATATCGGCATCCTTAGAGGAATGAGCGTGTGAGTTATATGAGATGGAAACCCAAAAGGTGAAGTCACGTAACAATACCACAGTGATCTAGTAATCTAACCGGTGCTAAGTCAAGTTAAGAGGATGACTCCCGTAGCCAATTAAGTATGAATACGGCCAGTTGACGGTTAATGAGTTAAGTTATTTTATATAAGTTGTCTTGGTCCGATCGATAACGTGGGTAATTGGAAGGTTAATTACGTTTGTTTTTTTTAGTTTGAGTTTGTTATCTTATTTTGTCTTTTATGTTGGTCTTAGGCATTTGTCCAATAACGAATTAGGTGAGTTAATTATTTAAACCTAGGGTCCACATTTTGACTCTACGAGGGATCGACCTTGATTCACCATCGCTATGCTATGATGTACCTAGTGCTATTGCTAGTATTTGGTGGTCAAGTAAAATAAATTTATAACCTGATTGACCCCGTCATCACAAAGTTGAGTGGTATAGGGGTGATTCCCTGACAAGTAGAGAGTTAACCAGACCTTGAACTCTCTCACCACTCAGTCTTGCTAGATTTCGTTAGAAAGCAGAAAATAGGGGTGATTCCCTGAGACTTTCTTGCCGAACAACGGAATCGAATTCATTCGGAACGAAAGGGTTTTAGCTAAGAATGAATAACGGATTCGTTACAAAGCGAGAAGATAGGGGTGATTCCCTATTACCTTTTTGCGAGACTAACGATATCTTAATTTATTCGAAAGAACCATTGGTAGGAAGCACCATGGCTTATATCCTTTGTGGATTTAAGAGAACCTCTCGGTCATTTAAAAGTCACATGTTTTAAAATATGTGGACTTGACCAAAATATTGATAAGTTTTTTCTTAGACTGCATATCAATATTGGTAAAGTAGTAGCATCAGTGTTCATAAATGATAACACTAAAACGGTTGGAAACAACATGGGTGTGCTATCGAAGTCGGAAGCGACACGCCAAGATTCCCTGGATGAGAGAATTGGACTATATTCTAAGAATTTGATTCGGTCAAATTCACAAGAATGAGTCATTGGCTATCCCATCCATCTTATTGGTTAAGATGATCATGCATGCAACATTCAACGAGAGTAGTCCTACCTTACCTCTCAAGAATGATTCTCTAAATCTCCGGATAAAAGAGAAAATGGGATAGAGTCTCTCTTGGATAACGGCAAGTCAGGTTGTCACAAGTCAATAGTAGTCGAATCTCGGATTCGAGCATAAAATAGCAGTTTAGTACGTCCTCAAGTATCTTTGAAGAACGAGGAATAATGTGCATGAATATTCGGGTGCAAACTTGAATATGGTTGACTACAACGATTCGACTTATAGTCGGATTAAGGATGATCGTTGGGATGATCTCGGGCTCGGTGTTTACTCATTGTGATGAAGCTATAGTACGGAGAAATCCCGAGAACCGCCAATTCGATTTTAGTTAATCGGATACGTAGCGACTTTCGGAGCAGCTAGAGTGGCGATGTGGCTTAGGAATTTCCTTTCTGATCTGGGAGTAATTCCAGGTATAGTGAGCCGATATCACTTCATTGTGAAAACAGTGAAGAGATAGCTTAGAAGGATTTTCTCAGTCACTAGAGGTCAAAAGCATATTGAGAGAGAGTACCACCTGATTGGAAGGACCGACAACGTTTCAATCCTAAAGATTGTCTCGAGTCGACAACCTAGCTAATCAGTGTACCAAGTCGAGTGCTTGGAGGGTACGGCATTGATGGATATGTCTCATCTGCTTTTAGAGCAAGTGGGAGAGTGTTGTGAATAAGATGAGAAATGGTGTGCTCTAAAAACAATCGTTGCTTGTCATTTCGTGCAAGTGGGAGATTGTTAGGTGTAGTGCCCGAAAGACAATTTGTGTAATTGTTTTTAATGGATGACGAGATTTTATCTCACCTTATTACTTGCTTTGTGCTTGTAAATAATACAACTGCTTTCTTGCAAACCCTAAGTATATCGTATGTAACCGCTTAACTCGGTGTATGGCATGCACGTGAGGATTGAGTTAGTGGTGATATACTTAAATTGTTAGTCCGTGGTGAACTTAATCGAGTTTAGGGTCTCTTGATTAAAACACCAATAATGCGCCCGAACACCTTAGGGTGTGATAGTCTTATCCGGACTTTGTCGGTAGAGGGTACTACGTGGGGCATTTATATATGATGGCATTCATATAGGGCCGGACCGATTTAATGCGTATTTCTTGGTATAATTCCGTAATCGAGGAATCTTATTAAATCATTAGATGATCATATATGGATCAACCTTAATCTGAGGTGATCACGGGATCTTTGCTTGTCCCGGGGTAGTGTTTGATGTGTTAGTTACGGTTCACTTTAATATGTGTTCCAAGCCACTTCTCATTGGCACTATCTCCGGATGAGTGAGTAGTTCGATTTTCACGGACATGGAATCCATTCCTTCCCGCGGGAAGTAGAGAGACGATCCCTTATTTGTTAGCCCTAAGAAAGTGATCGATCCCGGGAGTTCACATTTGACTAATTAGCTACTAGTCGGATATGTGTGCTAATTGATCATCGGGGGTTAATGGTAAATAAGGATAAGATATTCGAGTTGGGTTCACGGAGACTTCCCGCTCGGAATGGACGATCTATGGAGGGTTAATCCGTATGTAGTGATTTTATCAATGGACGCTTATTCACTCATGGGTTGAGTATAAGTATACATCTATAATCGGTAGAGTTCGGTTTCGGGTTTATGGTGGCGTAATCCCGGAATTAATAATTAATGTACTTATTACGTTCGATGAATAATTAATTATTGGAGCTACGGTTATAGGTCCATGGTCCCCGATGTGGCTTACGTAATTCGGACTAATAATCTTGTTACTTGAGCCTCAGTGATAATTAATTGGCTGGGCTGATTAATTGATATGCATGGATATTATTTAGTTGGGCTAAATAATATAATACACATAAAAGACATTTTATGTGGGCTTTTAACCCTAATGTGGCGCCTCAATCTATTAATTATCACAAGAATTAATTTTTTTTGTGATGTGGAAAATAAAAGATATTCTTGTTATATGATTGGTTGGATGACTTGTTATTTGATTTCCTATTGGTCAATGCTTGTCACAATTAGTCATTAAGAAAAATATCCTTTTATTTTGATTAATTAATTAATTATTTAATTAATTAATACTTGGAGGCCAAGGATTTACTCTCCTATAAAAGGAGAGTTATTCGAAGGGAAATTTACATTGAAAATTTCGACCACTAGCCACAAAATAGAGAGAAAAATTAGTTTTCTTGTCTTGGGTTCTAGAAGAAGAAAAACTTGAAGTTTTTCTTGGTGTTGCATATCAAGGAGGTTCGTGTATCAAGAAGGGTGTCCACCAACCGCCGTTTGGAGAACACATCGGAAGATCAAGGCGACTCTTCCCGTTATTGGTAACATGATCTTAACCCCGCTTGTAGTAGTTTAAGTCCTTTAATTATGTATTGTGGTATATAAGTCGTGATCCATCCATTGCGCATAGATCTAACTCGTTTAGATCTAAGAACCTACATCTTTCAAGATTTTGGGCGGAAAATTTTGTAAATATAGCTTGCTATACTCAGAATCGAGCTCTCATGAACAAAGACATGAAAAGACCCCTTATGAAATTTGGAATGGAAGAAAACCAAATGTTTCATATTTTCATGCCTTTGTAAGTAAATGTTTCCTTCAAAATAATGGAAAGGATCAGCTCAAGCTTTTTCAGCCCAAAGTTGATGAAGGAATATTTTTGGGTTACTCAAGTTTCAGTAAAGCTTTCAGAGTGTTAACCATGCGAACAATCAGGCATGAAGAATCAATACATATAGTTTTTGAATAACAAATATTTACTGCATTCACAATTGAAGACAAGAATAACCAGTTTGTCTGCCTCAGTTAGACAAGACTCCAGAACCAATTTTCATTGATATTGGAAGATTAAGGATTTTAGATTCTATAGATCAGGATCAGCCTCAGTTGCCAGCAACGGAGACACCCCAGGCGAACAACAACTTGAAATTGATCCAACCAAAAATGATCAAGCCCAAGAAGAACCAGTTCAACAAAATAAAGACCCTTTGATGCAACCCCCAGTACGTCAACGGATGAGAGATCACCCTGAAGAACCGGTGATAGGTGATTTCCAAGAAGGTGTTCGGACAAGACATCAGCTAGATGCTATGATAGCATGTTTTCTATCTCAGTCTCTAAATGATACAGATTGGATTTTGGCTATGCAAGAAGAACTCAATGGATTTGAGAGAAATCATGTTTTGGATTTACTAGACAAGCCAGATCATGTCAACATAATCGGAACTAAATGGGTTTTTAGAAACAGTCTTGATGAAGGAGGTAATATTGTCAGAAATAAAGCCAGACTTGTAGCAAAAGGTTACTCACAAGCCGAAGGGATAGACTTTGACGAAACTTATGCCCCAATTGCAAGGTTGGAGGCAATCAGACTATTTCTAGCCTTTGCAGCTCACAAGAAATTCCAAGTGTACCAGATGAATATTAAAAGTGCATTTTTGAATGGGATACTTGAAGAAGAAATCTATGTTCAACAACCCCCAAGATTTGAAATTAAAGACCAAGCCGACAAAGTCTTTAAATTAAGAAAAGATCTTTATGGACTCAAACAAGCACCAAGAGCTTGGTATGAAACTCTGTCTTAGTTTTTTATGGATAATGGTTTTACAAAAGGAACTATTGATAAAACCTTATTCGGGATGAAAGTAAGACTACACTCTCTGTAGTACAAATCTATGTTGATGACATCATTTTTGGATCGAGAAAATGAACTACTCGTGAGAAATTTGCAAGTTTGATGAAGAGCGAATTTCAAATGAGTATGGGAGAACTGAATTACTTTCTTGGTCTACAAGTTAAACATATGGTTGATAGAATCTTCATTCACCAAACCAAGTATACCAGAGAACTAATCAAGATGTTTAGGATGGAGAAATCAGCTTGCATTGCAACACCAATCGGAACTAACATCATATTAGATGAAGACAAATATGGCAAGGATGTGGATCAGACTCTCTACAGAAGAATGATAGGAAGTCTACTGTATCTTACAGCAAGTAGACCACACATATCATTTTCAGTTGGTGTTCGTGCTAGATTTCAAACAAGACCTAAGGAAAGCCATCTCACTGTTGTTAAAAGAACCTTGAAGTATCTAAAAGACATGAAGGAGTAAGGATATGGTACTCAAAGGAAGGAGAATTCAAACTGATATCCTACTTAGACTCAGACTAAGCTAGATGCAAGGTAGACATGAAGAGTACTTCAGGCACATGTGAGTTATTGGGAAATAGACTTGTGTTATGGTTCAGCAAGAAGCAAAACTCTATTTCAACATCAACAGCTGAAGCTGAGTACATAGCATCTGGAAGCTATTATGCTCAACTTTTATGGATAAGACAACAAGTGAGAGATTATGGAATAGAAGAAGGAATGATTCCTATAATGAGTGACAATACAAGTGCAATAGCTATAACTGACAATCCAGTTTTGCACTCAAGGGCTAAGCACATTGATGTGAGACATCATTTTATAAGACATCTTGTCCCAACTAAAGATCAGTCGGCTGACATCTTTACCAAACCATTGGACAAAGAAAGTTTTGCTAAACTGAAAACTGAATTAGGGATTATCAAAGTCAGTTATGTCATTTCAAGCTTAGAGATTCATCAAGGGGATTGATCTTTGTCATGCTGGGTGCGCTCACTTGACAGATCAGTCATTGACATCAACAATCTCAAACTGACCGATTGAACTAAAAAATTGACAGAACGAACACATCTTAGAGCGATCTCGATCCGTTATTTTATCCGGTCAAACAAAGTCAACGAGGCAAAAAGATAATACGGACAATAGTTACATCACATTTAATTACATTTGTTTTGTCGAATTTTAGCGTGTATACCCCCGAGAAATTGTACGATCGTGGGAATAGTACATGCATCGGTTACACAAATACTCGATGGTATTTGAAACGTTGAGTACGAAATCTTTAGAAGATCACAATCGTCAGCCTCCCCACCTCTATATATCCTCTCATTTCTTCCTAACACATTTCAAAATTTTCAAATTCTTCATATCTAGAAAAAGCCAATTCTTTTAATGGCCGCCTCTAAACAAACCCAAGAGGAAAGATTAATCACCAAACCAGATTCTTTCGCCTATAAAGAGTTTGATGAAGCATCATGCTACAATACTCTTCTCTCTAGCTATATATCTGAAAATATTGGGAGATTACATGGTTTAGGAAATCTTTTGGAAGCTCAATTGCAAAAAGATTTAGACTTGGAAGGTTTTCTGCAATTCCGGGAAAACATGAAGATGCTGAAAAATTCACTCAGAACAATAGTTCAAGGTAAAAAGATTTTTGTCAATGAGGAAATTATCTGACAGTTATTTGATTTCAAAGACCCTCTAGTGAAATCAATTGTTTTAACATGTTTGCCGCTTAAGCGTGAAGCTTTTCTGGACCAGATTTCAGCTTCAAAATAACCAGCCGCAGTTGATTCGGAACCTACCGCCCTCAAACCCGACTTTGCTTTACTCAGATGGTGGATCAGCAAGCACGTCGTCGGACAACACAAAGGGTTAAGCCAGTTAACTGAAGATGGGATACACCTGATGAATTTAATATGGGATGGTCTTGAGTTCAACTAGGCAGGCTATATTTCAACTAGATCAAGAAGCAACACAAGGCCGAACTAGCATGTGCTACCAAAACCAAAGATGAAAAGAAGACAGTTGGTCGGCAGATTTTGGTTAAGAAAATCACTCAGTTTAGTGATTCAGTAATATTTGGGGAGACTCAGCAATGGGAAGAAACATGGACAAACTGCTACTGCATCTACAACCACTGAGAAAATTATAGCAGTTGTACGTCCAAAGAAGATGACTTCCCAACCTGATGCTAATAAGAAGGCGTACTGCAGAGTAGATCACACGGGGAGAAAAGTCGGTTGGAAGATGTTTGTTCCTAGGCACTTCAAGCTAGTTAGCTCCAGGCGAGGGAAACAACAAGCGACAACTACAGTCAGTCAGAAGAAAGCATGGTTAATGATATTGTTTCTCACCTTAAGCAGAAAATATCAGAGTGACAAATTTTGCTATGCATGTTGAGCAAGAGGAATAGGTAACTCAGCAACCAAAGGAGTACCTTTTCGATGCTGAAAGGATTATCAAACTGATGAAGTTAAAGCTCAAGACTGACGACTCTAATGAAGCTATCAAGGATACTTTACGAATTGAAAAAAAGCTATTGTTGGAGAAACTTGAAGTCAATGAATTATATGCCCTGTTTCCTATTGATGATTTTCTCACAAAATGCTATAAGAAATTCCATGAAGTACCTCATAGAAGAGAGTCAGTTACATCATCATTGCCCTAGGATGCTTCGAAGAAGAAAGATGATGATTCAAGAAAAGAGTACAGTCTTGCAACCAGAAGCACAATCTAAAAATAAAACTAGGCAAACTGTTACATAGCCTGAAGAATTTCCAGTTGGAAATCAGACAATTGACAATAAGGAAGAAGAAGGAAAAGCATATGAGACTCAGCAGCTGATGATAATTGAAGACAACATTCAGTCTAAGTTCCAAGAAGCAGATGATGATGATCCAACGGAAAAGGCGACGACGAAGAATTGAGCACGGTGCAAGAAAATTTGAAGATCATTCTCAATGAAGAAGATGATTTCAATGGTCTTCTGTCACATGTTTCCGAGTTACTTGGACTATAGAAAGAAGGCGCGTCTCTGTTCATACCAAGATGGATGTTATCAAGAAATCAACTTCAAACTCGGTCTCGAAATTCTCGTACGAAAAAGAAATTCGAGAGCGCAATAGAAGAAGATCATGAGATTCAATCCAAGGCCGAATGGCATCTAAATCAGCGTATCTATGGTTTAGAAACTCATCTCACCTCCCAGCAAGACATTTCAGTAGATCCGAAGGCAATACATCAGCTAATCAATGAATTATATGATGCCAAAAAGGGGGAAGTGGTGGAAGAAAAGCTGAAGTTATGTGAAGAAAAACTAAAGCTTGAAGTTGTGTTGACAGAAATGAAGAAATGCAAATCAACTGCAGGTCCTGAAGTCAGGGATGTTGAAGAACTCTCTAAAGAACAGCTCATTGCCAAGTACAGTCAACCTAGAGAAAGAAGAGCTACACTGACAAAGGATCTATGGATGAAGTTTGTTGCAGATTATAACCATGTCAAATTGATATACAGGCACAAGACTTATGAAGAATCTCTTGCCTATTTCTTATATGATGTCTTTCATAATTAGAAGATGGCACATCACAAGAAGATCAAGAGAATTGAAGAAAGACTTCAAATCAAAGATAAGAAAGAACGGTTGAAAGGCGATAATTCGAAATTTGAAGATTACTACAAGGATGAAAGACACCTCCCTAACTTAGCTCTATTGGGGAAGTGGAAACTTACAAGCCAAGTGGATTATCTCAGGACATTCCAAAAGGAAAATACAGAGATTGAAGAAGGATATCGTCTTCACGATAAGGAACAGTATCAAAGTTGCACAAAGAAATGTTTAGATCTTATTTCAGTTATTATTAACTTTGTAACTATTCAAGTTTTTGCAAAACATATTGAATTCCAGTTTTACCTTGTTATGCATTGTTATTACCTTTAAGCTTTTATTTTAAGGGGTGTTTTGGCATCATCAAAAAGGGGAAATTGTTGGATATAAAATTTTAGTTTTGATGATGATTCATCTTATTTAGTAACTTATTTGTTTACACCACTATTGATGAAGTCTTTGAAACTAGGTTTGTTATAGTGAAAGGCTAAAAGATGTCTAGAATTGAAAGTATAGGTTTTACTAGAGTCTAATATTTGTATAGTTATATCGGACAAGCAACGAAATAGATAGAAGTGTCGTAAAACTTAAAACTAGAAATCATCTAGATAAGCGAAACATGACACAAAGCGAAGATGTACACCTAAAGCGAAGTCGTACTCGGAAGCGAAGAAAGTAAGTTCCACGAGAGACGCAAACTCGGTTGACTTATCTAGAACTGAAGGCTGAGGGAACAAACTCAGTATTTGAAGAACTAAGGTATTCAGACTCAGTTGTGAAGATTTAAGACGATACTATAAAGTTAGAATTCAGGTAAGTCTGTGATGGCCTGAACTGACTTTATGGATCTTGTAGAAGACATAATAATCATATGGACAATGATATCTTACATGATTTGTTTAAGGAATTCTGTAATCTGATTCAGTCACATAAAATCAGATAAATAGAGTACTAAGTTTTGAAGAAGAGTAAAATCTCAGATAATGCTCTAAGTCAGTTAACAAACTGATAACTGACATACTCAGTATAAAACTAATCAGGATACTCAGTTTTATAGTCAGCCATCCAAGAAACTGAAAGTACATTCGAGCGTTATAAATTAAGGATTTTTATTCGATGAAGAACTGACATGTCCGAACGGTCATTGACACGACATTTGAAAATATAGACGTTGATGCAATTCAAATTCAAGGAAGATGAACGTTGGACCTCACATTATAAATAGAGGACTTGGCATCAAGGATCAAACTCCGAATTAACAAGATTACAAGCATTGTGTGTGGACAAGTCTAGTTCATTCGAATTCCTATCATATATGCACTCAACAATATCATATCTAGATTTCTTCAAATTTTCAAGCTACATAGATTATATCTAGATTTCTTCACTTGGAAGAACCATAAGCGAGAATAAATTCTCGGCCCAACTTTGATTCTTAATCAAAAGTTTTGACTGTGAAGCAATCCGGTCAAGGATATGCCAAGGACAGTTGTCATTTGCAGTCGGGTAGAATGTGTTCGTGGTTGTAGCTGGTGAAGAGGCAACACAACCCTCCAAGGACCAGTGGTTCAAGCAGTTGAAGAGCAGAAATCCAACCTGTTCATCAGTTGTTTAGATAGTGACACTAGGGATTAGTCAAGGACTATCGTTTTGGACTTTTTGTAACAACGTACCTCAAGGAGTTATAGTGGAATTTTCTTCCTACATCACAGGGGAAGAGTAGAATGATATGATTACACCATCTGGAACCCATATAATTCTTGCTCTATTTACTTTACGCATTTACATTCTATTATTTACTTTTACAGCATTAATTATTGTCTATTCAGCATACTAAAACTGATTGTTATAAGCATACAGAGCTCATGTTAGGTTTTATGCCCGAAAGACAATTTGTAAATGTTTTATTTAAATAAATGACAGAATGTATTTCATCTTATTTATTCGCATTTATTGCCATTATTAATACACTATAGAAAACCCTAAGTATATTGATTATGTAATCACATAACTCAGTGTATGGCTATACACACGAGGATTGAGTTTGTGAAATATACTTAAAATTAACTTAGTCCGTAGGGTTTATTAATCTGAGTACGGGTCTCTAGATTAATTTGCTAATAATGCTCCCGAACACCTTAGGTGTGACGATCTTATCAGGTACGTCGGTAATAGGGTACCTAATGGGGCATTTATATATGATGATAATCATATAGAGCTGGACCGATTTGATTTGAGTTCTCTATATAATTCCATAATCGAGAAGTCTTATCGAATCACAAGATGATCATATATGGATTAATCTCAATCTGAGGTGATCACGGACAAGCTTTGCTTAGACTAGGGTAGAGTTTGATGTGTTAGTAAGGATCACTTCTTAGTATGTGGTCCAACACTTCTCGTTGGCTCTATTCTAGAATGAGTGAGCGGTCTGTGTTATCACAGATATGGAATCGATTCCATACCTCGGGAAGTAGACAGACAGTTCCCTTATTTGTTAACCATAGAAACTGATCGATCGGCCGAGTTCATATTATATTAGTTATGAACTAATTGATCACTAGGGGGTTAATGGTAAATAAGGATAATATGTTTCGATAAGGGTTTAAGGAAATATCCCGAATCAAGTGAACAGTCTATGGAGGATTTATCCATATGTAATGATTATATCAGTGGACGCTTTCGACTCCTAAATTGAGTGAAAGTTATCTATATTCGATAGAGTTCAGTTTTAGGTTTATGGTGGTGTAATCCCGGAATTAATAGGTTGGATATAATTATTCTGTCTGATAAATAATTTTGTTCAATTTATTGTAGCTACTGAATATGGGTCCATGGTCCCCGACGTGGCTCCCAAAATAGCATAACTAGTTTTCTCGTTGTTTCACCTCGATTATAATTAAATAGTGGATTGAGCTATTTAATTTGGTATGTGGATTAATTGTTTAGTTGGACTAGATAATAAAATACACAGAAAAAGAAATTTTTCGTGGACTCGGCCCAAGGTGTGGAAAAATGCGTGTGGCCTTATTAAATTAGGGTGGGGCGCATTTTTGTGTTATTTAATTATTAAGGAATTAGTTTTCTTGGATAATTATTTAACATGTGATTTATCTTTTTTTGTTAATTGATAATTCATGGAATATTAGATAATAATATGATTTATCCTAATTTGTTTGGGATAATTATTTTATTTTTCTTTTATTTTGGAATAAGGATTAATCTAATAATTATCTCTTAATTATTAAATCTTTGGAAGACAAGGATTACTATTCTATATAAAGAGAGTTCTCCCAAGCCTTTTGACATACACAAAACATGCCCTATTGACAAGTGCTTAGGTTGATATTTTGACCAAGTACTTCGGGTTTCGAGTTGGGATAATCTTCGGGATTATTCCGGTAGCATATCGAGGAGGTCCGGCGGCGGGAAACCCCATCCACCTGGTGTTCTGGGAGACACACGTTGGAAGGCTGTGGCTTCTTGATACACGTGTTCTTGGAGACCTATTGTTCTTGGAGTTAAGCACCGTAAAAAGGTTGGCTCCTAAACCCCCTTATAGTTTAGATTTAATTTTCATGTATTTTGTATACGTTTAGATCTAGATCTGATGAATTCCGCAGCGTAATCGGGTCAATCTATGATTGATCCGATGATATTACATCCAACAAGGGGTATCAGAGCCTTTGATCTAACGATCAAAGTATATGAATTTTAGATCTACGAGTGGAATAACATGTTTTAGAAGTTTTTTTTTAATTTCATTTTTCTTATGATTTTCGAAATTTTATCATGATGCATGCTTGTGAATGTTGTGGTTGAAGAGATGGATTGTGGTTGGTATTGTTTACCAGTAGATCTATTTTGTAGCTCCATTGTTTAGTAACAATTGCGAATAGGATTTGTATTTTTTTATGCCTTTTTTCGAAAATTATGTGTAAAAGAAGAAGATCTTGAGGAAAAGTTGAAGATCAAGGCGAAACCCAAGGTATGAACGAGGAGAAACGGCTAAAAACCTGTTTTTTAATTAAAATTCTGCGCTACAGGACTTTCTACGACGCTGAAAAGCGTCACTATAAGTCTATTTTTTTATAAAACTTGCATGCGGCAAGGTTTTATTCTTCCAGCGTCTGCATCAATTTTTTTTGTTATAAGATTTTCTTTATACAATCAGCGTACTGGCAAAAAAAATTGAAAATAATAATAATAATTTCTGGAATAATTTTTTTTTATTCAGCCGCATAAGAAGAATTTTTTTTATATTAAAAAGGTATTATTTAATTATAATAAATTGGTTTTATTTAATTAAAAAGCCTTTCTCCACTCGGGTGTTCGTGGTTCGTGATCTGGCAGTTCGAGTTCAAGATTCGAAGATCAAGACTCGAAGGCATAGTATAAGTATTACTTTTCCTTAGAAAATAGGTTAGTCGGGGTACCAACGATGCATCTCGGTGTTTATTTTTCCGTAATTTTTTTTCGTGTATGATTAAAAATTGTATGATATAACCGGAAAATTGCCATGACATGCATCATATCATGATTCCACTCCAATGCATACATGTAGCTAGTTTATTTCGAATAAATTAGGCATGTATAACTCGTATAATTTGTTTAAAGGCTTATTTAATTAATATGTGGTAGTTAATAAATAAGTAACTAATTATAAAAACCGAGGAACCGGGTTTTGTCAATCATTACGATTTTAGTGATGGATTCTCGGTGAATCCAACTTAGATAAATCGTTGAGTTTTCGGTGAACCCCACCTTAAACAGAAACGAGTTTGCGCTTTGGTTGACAATTTAGAAATCGGAAAATCTTAGTACATGGGTTCGGAAATGGTCTAACCATGGTTGGGCGAGTTCAACCGAGCTTCGGCTCAATCGACTCCCCTCCACGTGTGATGTACGTTACAGTAGTTCGACAAGACTTAGCATAGCCGATAAGCCTTCGGGCTAAACGGTGCTTCTCAGCCGGATTGGCACGAGCGTCACATATGTTCCAACGAATAAGACGGCGTAGGCTTCCTACATAACCGACCTGTTTGGAGTACTTTGATTTATTATTTCTTATTGTCAAGGCCAAAAACGTAATTAGTAAACCCACCATTTTTTCAAATTATTGAGTGGGAGTGGCGAAGGCGACAGTGAATCCCACGGCCTCTACTACAGATGCAAGCATGTGAGAGAATGGTGACACCTCGTGCCGCTTTGATTTTGGCCCCCTTCGGATGGTGTTCACCGCTATCAAAATTCAAGGCTTGGTCTCCGAAAGGATATGATATCGGGTACTCGCTGGGTCACTGACCTACCCCTCGTAGGCACACTCGGGGCGTACTCTGAGATCTGATATAGTAGGTCATGATGACGTGGTCAATCAGGTTATAATATACTTGACCACCATAAACCAATACTAGCAAGAGGACTAGGCCCATCGTAGTATAGCTATAGTGAATCAAGGTCGATCCCACAGGGAACCAACTGTGGATCATCTTATATACAAACAATTAATTAAACATGTCAAGGACATAGAGGTGGTCTACGACCAACATAAGACAAGAAAAGTAAATACACGACACGACACAACGTAATTAACCTCCCCAATTATAGTCTTTATCGTTTGGACCTAGATAATTTATATAATAAACTAAACTTATTAACTGTCAATCCATTTGTATCTATCTTAGATTGGCTACGGGAGTCATCCCCTTAAACTTGACTTAGCACCGGTTAGGTTACTAGATCAACTTTGTGATATTGTTACGTGACTTCGCCTTTTAAGTGCCTCCATCTCATATAACTCACACGCTTATGATTTGCCGATATTAATCGTACACCTCGTCCGGCAACATTCCTATGGTTAGGCGTACTTCCTAAACGATCGCATCGGTCTTCGTCCCATTAACAATTACCGAGTTATAGTCTCATGCTAATCTACGACGTACGTACAACTAGATGACGTCAATTCCCTAATACAAAACGGATCTAGTCTCGGCGAAAGTCCCGAAAGATCATTCGTGAGCCGACCTAGGAGTCCTATATTGGTATTTTCTAATCATACGCTAATTAAAACGGACGAGCAACGTAGCCGTAGCCATACCTACTTGAGATAATAAATCCTATTAAGTTAACCTAACCATAAAGACATGGCTATCTAACGGATGAAAACGGGGCTCGGTCGACCGAATAGGCGGGCTCGGTCGACCGAATGGTCTTTTCCCCCGGATTACATCCCGAACGTATCTCTCGGCGTTTCATCATACACAGCGGATTAAACAGTAATTCGTAAAGCATTCATATAAACTAACATAGATACGCATTAACTAAACAATGCAGATTCATGGATAGAAACTAAATAGACGACGTAGGTTATGGGATCCTCATAGACAAGGTATCGCCACATCCATAACGACATAACCTAGATCTACATCATCTAGCTATGATTAACTAATTCAAACGATAAAGCATAATTGGGAGGGATTAATTACTTAAAAGAAAGAAACAGAAAATAAAGGCTTACATATTTGCAGCCCCTAAATTGCTGGAAACACCCTCAATAAACTACATTGTATTCAAAGCTATAAGATTGAAGAAAGAATGAAGGGATGTGTTGGTGTATGTTTGGTGTGTATTACAATTCTCGTAGGCACTTGCTTATATAGAGGTTTTTGCCGACTTAGGGTGGTTCTAGAAGATAAGCACGATATAATCCGGAAACCGCCCCGAAGGCGACACTCGGTCGACCGAAGCTATAGGCTCGGTCGACCGAACCTAACATTTGCACACGTTAATCGTTTTTCTCGTCTATCTTGCTCCCCACTCCACGCTTGCGTGTTGATCGATTAATCTTCCACTTAATGCTCCGATTTCCTTCCTTATTATCTTGAGATCCATTGATTGAATGACATTAATCCTCTCGATTTGTTGTGATCTGCAAAATCAATAATTATCGCACAATAAATCGGCTTTAAATAATAAAAACAGCTAAATACCAAATATCATATTAATAATCACTTAACATTAAATAATAAATATAAACGAGTGATTTAATATGAAATATACATTATTAATCTCGATTTAAGGTCAACGTTGATGACTTTTACGGGTATAATTTGACCGTCATCAACTACCCCCCACTTAGACTTTGATCGTCCCGAACAAAGCATTAATAAGTCATTCCCCAAGACAACATTTTCTATGGTCAAATCATACTTACACAAGAAACTCAAGTCAACTCATACTAGTCATGCTCATAAGATATCCATTATTCACTACTTATTATGAATCGAAGTGATGTGTGCATGTGCATTTAGTTTTATATATTCGTAGCAAGATTAGAGTTTATGCCAACTTCGTAATCTCAACCTACCAACCTCAGCATTCATACTTCTCAAGCCTTTAAATTTTTGAAGCACTAGAGCAATAAGCAAGAGCGTATCTATAGGGTTTTTGGACTTGGAGACCGAGTACTACTCAAAGCCTCTTAAAGAGTTGAATATTCTTTTCATATCTTCATATTTTTCAAATACTATAAATCTCAAGGAAGAAAACTTTTTAGAGTATCCCCTTTCTTAGATCATGTATAGCATCGAATATTACCACAAGCGCGGGGCTACTTTGGTAATGTTACTACAAGCCCAGTGTCTAACATTTTGCTAAAACACAGGTACGTCTCAAGCTTATTACTCCGCTTTTGTTGGCAAGAAGATAAGAATACATCAGAAGATAGATATTGATACTAAGTTTAGATAACCAATCATCTATGCAATGTACACATAATTTCTTCAGTTATTATGATTTGCGCGGTATACTCGATTCACAGGTTGAGTAATTGAATAATAAATAACTACTCGCAACAACCAGCATGAATATCCTTAAATTTACGTAGCATAAGTATAAAATGATCACGTACTTACGCAGCTTGGTTCATTTCCTATCAATTCTTGGCTAGGAACTCACAATTCTAAGGGTACGAGATAAATAATATGGTATTTATTCAATTTTTTCAATTTTGTACCATTTCATTCAATTTTCCTTTTATAACATAACATGGCTAAGTCTCCTACCCCCCACTTAAACATGGCATTGTCCTCAATGACAAAAATAAATGAGAATTTAAGAAAAAGACTTAGCTCTGGAAACGGCTCTCAAGTAAAAGCAGAACATCGGAGTAAATTTCAGCACGTCGTGGAGAAGCAAGTGAAAACCTGTATAAGCAGACAAACTCCACGAAACCGGTAATAACACCATGTCTATGGAAGTTATAAAATAATGTGGCAGTAATTAGGTATGAATACCGAAAAACATTTTAAGCCACTTTATTTTATACAACCAATGACAAGGGAAACCAAAAAGGAAAATGCTAAATAGAAAGAAAAATAAACAAGCAACTACAGATGGTGGTCTTCATCTACAACCTCCACCGCCTAAATATTCTTAAAACTGGGTGGAGAAGACAAAGATCAAAAAGCATTACCCGACGTGGGAAAACACGAGGGTGACTCGATCGAAAAGGTATTCAATCCGGGAAAAGAGAAACTTGGTAAGGTATAACGGATGCAATGCGACCTATTGGCTAAAGATAAATTCAAATACTTAGCGTAGAAACTTCTCGCTTGCATTGGATATCAACAACTCAGGGAGATGTAGCTACTCCTCGAAATTACTAATAACCCAATGTATCATGTAAAAGTCATAACCGTCATCAACAAGGTTGGATCGGTGTGATAGTTCAGAACAAAACTTATCATCTAGAAATGCCGGAATAGACGGAAAAAAATGTGAAATTTAAAACTTCCGGTAGAAAGATAAGTTGTACTTTGATCCAACCAAAAACCTTTAAACTCTAGCTAGGTTCAGAGCTACACTTACCCCAACTAGGATCATGAAAATCAAAATGAAAAAAGATAATCATTAAAGCTGAGCAATATTTCAACTTCCGCAACACAAAGGTATTTTGTAAACAAAATGGAGGTTGAGAGTATGATGGGTTTAGAAAAAGATACACATAAGGTTGGGAAGAAAAGATAAAGGGTGGGTAAGAAATTGTGTTTATGGGTGGGTTGAAAATGCTTAAGGCATTGAGATTGGGTGGGAGAGTGAAACGATGGAAAGAAAGAGAGGCGATGAAAGAATGGTTAGAAATGTGAACTTCCGGCGATTGGTGAGAGGATCGAAAAGTTTGAAGGTGAAAAAGTGTAAAGGGAAAGAGAAGGATAATTGCGAAATGAATTGCACATCACTTTGGATTTTCACTTGGATCACCTTTCTAAAAGGTTTTGGAAGTTGACCAAAATTGTTCTTGTTCACACCAATCATTCTCTCGTTACATTTTCGGTAATTCTCAAGCTCTCTTAATGCTTCCATCTTAAGATTGATTGCTAAATTTCCTTTTATTTAGCAATTTCTCGACTCTCCTACGGAACTCTATTTCACGTGGCCTATATTGAGTAAAAAAGTTTTGCACATCCTTAGCCCAATGGCCATCGGAACACGGCAAAATAAAAAACCTCAACATATTTCACGTTACTCTTATTTGACTCAAAGAAAACAAAACCTATAATCCTTAAAAGAAATCCTAAGGGTTTTAAAGAAGTAGTTCTGAGTTAGAGTCCTCAGCTCGACTTTCCAAAAGTATCCTTGTCAGTTATCATTCTTGGATCACCGGACTTTAACCCTTCGCGCACTATAAGAGGTGGGCTTGTTGCTTTTGCGGATTAATACCCTTCCTTTGGTTGTGAGACCTAGGAAAAGACATTTATCCATACCATTTATCCAAAGCTCTTACCTCGGCTCTCGTTTTAGGAATTAGTGAATTCTAAGATACTCGGTTAAAATTACGGTTTTGGCCTTGACAATAAGAAACAATGAATCAAAGTACTCCGAATAAGGTCCGTTATGTAGGCAAGCCTATGCCGTCTTATTCGTTGGAACATATGTGACAGTTCAGGCCAATCCGTCAAGATAAGCCAAGTTTAGCCCGAAGGCTTATCGGCTATGCTTAGTCTTGTCGAACTGCTGTAACGTACATCACACGTGGAGGGGAGTCGATTGAGCCGAGGCTCGGTTAAACTCGCCCAGCCATGGTTAGACCATTTTCGAACCAATGTACTAAGAGTCTCCGATTTCTAAATTGTCACCCAAAGCGTAATCTCGTTTCTGTTTAAGGTGGGTTCACCGAGAAGCCATCACCATAAAACTCAACGAAAACAGAAGATTGTGTTCTCTCAAAACTCAACGTCTTCTTTAGGTCGTGAATGCTTAAACTACACAATTTGTTGCTCCCATGGCCAGTAGAAGCAATCTCATGCATAGGACAAAGAGATTTTAACGAACTACGAGGAACTCTTTATTCACTTGCTTCCTTTCGGCGACTACATGTTTCCTTACACCCTCTACAGATGAGACGGATATGGGGCAAAACCATCGACACTAATAAAATTATTCTTACAAACCAACTCCGGGCTAAGATTCATACTAAGGTTCATGTATAGGCTAACTTATGCTCAAAAAACCAAAAAGGTAGTAAAACATAAGCAAAAAAAGGGGTAGTACCTTGCCTTCAACATTGTACCACGAAGAATTTAAGCCATAAATTTTTTCGGAGCCATCTTGGTGCTTTAATGGTATTGCTTCCATCGCTTTTCCCATCATAGATTCATAGCTCCACATGTTTGCTGGGTTATTTTCCCAGCGCCCGCGAAAAATTATTGACTTGGATTATTGCTTCCCTGGTTTCTGCAAACAGAAGAAAAACAAAACGGACCGTAGGCTGATTTTAACATGGTTTCCCATGCTGCTATCTGACCTACGGATTAAACATACGGGGATAAACAGACACGCGAAATTCCAGACTCGAAAAACACAAATCAGAAACCGTGTAAACAGAACAGAACAAGAACAAAACAAAACAAAAAAAATTGTAAACTCTCGGTCGACCGAATGAGGTCTCTCGGTCGACCGAATGAGGTCTCTCGGTCGACTGAATATATATATATTTTTTTATCTGGAATTTTCAGACAGAGCAGACAACCAGAGGGACTCAAAACGTAAAAACAGACTCTAAAACAGAAAACTTGACATGAATAAGAAAATTATTTATATATAAAATTGACCGTTGGATCCCCGGCAACGGCGCCAAAAATTGATGACGTGGTCAATCAGGTTATAATATACTTGACCACCATAAACCAATACTAGCAAGAGGACTAGGCCCATCGTAGTATAGCTATAGTGAATCAAGGTCGATCCCACAGGGAACCAACTGTGGATCATCTTATATACAAACAATTAATTAAACATGTCAAGGACATAGAGGTGGTCTACGACCAACATAAGACAAGAAAAGTAAAGACACGACACGACACAACGTAATTAACCTCCCCAATTATAGTCTTTATCGTTTGGACCTAGATAATTTATATAATAAACTGAACTTATTAACTGTCAATCCATTTGTATCTATCTTAGATTGGCTACGGGAGTCATCCTCTTAAACTTGACTTAGCACCGGTTAGGTTACTAGATCACTGTGATATTGTTACGTGACTTCGCCTTTTAAGTGCCTCCATCTCATATAACTCACACGCTTATGACTCTAAGGATGCCGATATTAATCGTACACCTCGTCTAGGCAACATTCCTATGGTTAGGCGTACTTCCTAAACAATCGCATCAGTCTTTGTCCCATTAACAATTACCGAGTTATAGTCTCATGCTAATCTACGACGTACGTACAACTAGATGACGTCAATTCCCTAATACAAAACAGATCTAGGTCTCGCTGAAAGTCCCGAAAGATCATTCGTGAGCCGACCTAGGAGTCCTATATTGGTATTTTCTAATCATACGCTAATTAAAACGGACGAGCAACGTAGCCGTAGCCATACCTGCGAGATAATATATCCTATTAAGTTAACCTAACCATAAAGACATGGCTATCTAACGGATGAAAACGGGGCTCGGTCGACCGAACAGTGGGCTTGGTCGACCGAATGGTCTTTTCCCCCCGTTACATCCACGAACGTATCTCTCGGCGTTTCATCATACACAACGGATTAAACGAGAATTCGTAAAGCATTCATATAAACTAACATAGATACGCATTAACTAAACAATGCAGATTCATGGATAGAAACTAAATAGATGACGTAGGTTATGGGATCCTCATAGACAAGGTATCGCCACATCCATAACGACATAACCTAGATCTACATCTTCTAGCTATGATTAACTAATTCAAACGATAAAGCATAATTGGGAGGGATTAATTACTTAAAAGAAAGAAACAGAAAATAAATGCTTACATATTTGCAGCCCCTAAATTGCTGGAAACACCCTCAATAAACTACATTGTATTCAAAGCTATAAGATTGAAGAAAGAATGAAGGGATGTGTTGGTGTATGTTTGGTGTGTATTACAATTCTCGTAGCTGCTTGCTTATATAGAGGTTTTTGCCGACTTAGGGTGGTTCTAGAAGATAAGCACGATATAAGCCGGAAACCGCCCCGAAGCTGACACTCGGTCAACCGAGAGCTGACACTCGGTTGACCGAAGCTATAGGCTCGGTCGACCGAACCTAACATTTGCACACGTTAATCGTTTTTCTCGTCTATCTTGCTCCCCACTCCACGCTTGCGTGTTGATCTGATTAATCTTCCACTTAATGCTCCGATTTCCTTCCTTATTATCTTGAGATCCATTGATTGAATGACATTAATCCTCTCGATTTGTTGTGATCTGCAAAATCAATAATTATCGCACAATAAATCGGCTTTAAATAATAAAAACAGCTAAATACCAAATATCATATTAATAATCACTTAATATTAAATAATAAATATAAACGAGTGATTTAATATGAAATATACATTATTAATCTCGATTTAAGGTCAACGTTGATGACTTTTACGGGTATAATTTGACCGTCATCAGGTCACACTCTTTATGGATATTTTCGAAATATCTAGGCTAGAAAAAGAAAGGTAATCAATGATTAGGGTTCGGGATGTTTGATTCCCGTGAGATGTTCGATTCTCGAAGCTTAATCATTGAGAGAGATTGTCTCAGTTTAACCGTCATAGTGCTGATATCGACCCTCTCGGACAGTACAAGTTTATTATTCCTAAAATACAAATTATAGTAGTGTATATTTGATTAAATTTCTGACATTTTATTTACAGCAACATGTCTTCGCAAATTCGAACTTTACTGAACGATAAGCTAAATGGCGAAAATTTTACTAAGTGGAAAAGTAATGTAAACGTGGTGCTCATAGTGCCCTGTACTCCCACCTCAAAATCCACCTAAACGCAATTGCGATCAAAATAGAAAATATACAGAGGCAAATAATAAGGCAAGAGGCATCTTCTTAGCCTCAGTGTCGGAGGTCATTTGGAGCAAGATTAAGGGTTTTAATATTGCACAAGAAATTATGCAGCATTTGACCACCATGTTTGGCAAACTGTCTAATCAAGCAAGACACGAGGCCGTCAGGAAGGCTGTCAATGCCAAGATGAGGTGGGTTCAGTCGGTTACAGGTCATGTGATGAACATGATTAGTTACTTTACTGAAGTAGAAACTCGTGGTGCGACTATAGACGATGCTACCCAAGTGTCCGTGATTCTCGAATCATTGACAACTGATTTCCTAACGTTCAGGACAAACTACGTCATGACTAAGACTCGTCTTTCCATGATGGAGTTGATCATCAAACATCAAGTATTTGAGGGTTTTCTACGAAAGATAAAACCCAAGAGCGGGAAAAGAAGGCTGAGGCCAATATGGTCACAGCCAAGACGTCTAAGTCCAACCAGCAGGGCAAATTAATGAATAAGAAACAAACTGCGCCGGCGTCTAAACCTATGAAGAAAAAGGCTAAGCCGACTGCACCATCCAAGCCCAAGGGCAAGTGTCTTTACTGCAATGAGATAGGGCTCTGGCGTCGTCACTGTCCCGTATATCTCAAAGATGAAAATGATGGGAAGGTTAAGGCTAGCAATGGGAATGATTAGAAAGGTAATCCTGAATTACTTGTCTTGGAATCTTTTAATATAACTAAAGATGTATCAAATTGGATACTGGATACTGGAGCTACAAACCATGTATGTTCTTCTTTGCAGATCCTTAGTTCGTTTGAGGAGCCAAAGGAAGGAGCTCAAGTCATGAGAGTCGGCACCGGGGCATTAGTTTCAGCAAAAGCAGTAGGAGCTGCGGTTTTACATTTTGGAAATAATGTTTTACATTTAGGCAATGTTTATTTCATTCCGAATTTTCGTAGAAATTTAATTTCGTATTCTGCTTTGAAAGACCAGTTGTACTCTGTTTCTTTTATGAATAATGAGTTTACTCTTTCAAAGAATGGTTTTACTTTCAGTACTACTGTATTAGAGAACGGATTATATTTCATTAAACTTACGCAAGCTCCACTGTTAAATACTGAAATGTTTAAAGTAGCGCATCAAAAATCTGCTAAAAGGTAGAAAATTTATCATAAAGAAGATATTACATATCTTTGGCACTTTAGGCTAACACATTTCCTTGGAAAGAAGCAAACGACTGGCTAAGGGTGATTCCTTAAAAGAGTTTTATGTTGACTCGTTGCCCGTCTGTGAATCTTGCTTGGAGGGAAAAATGACTAAGCGTCCCTTCTCGTCAAAAGGGAATAGGGCCAAAGAACCTCTAGAGTTAGCACATTCAGACCTTTGTGGTCCGATGAATGTGCAAGCTAGAGGTTGATTCGAGTATTTTGTTACTTTCATCGACGACTACTCGAGGTTCGGATATGTCTATCTGCTGCATCGAAAATCCGAGACTTTTGGCAAGTTTAAGTAATTCCAAGCAGAAGCCGAAAGGCAGTTAGGCATGTCCTTGAAATGCCTTTGCTCTGATCGTGGAGAAGAGTACTTAGATACTGAGTTCACTTACTACTTACTTGAACATGGGATCTGTTCCCAACGTTCTGTGCTTATGACACCTCAGCAAAATGGAGTCACTGAAAGGAGAAATAGAACATTGATTGACATGGTCAGATCAATGATGAGCTACGCCTCGCTACCGATATCCTTTTCGGGATATGCTCTAGAAGCAGCGGTATACATACTGAATGTAGTACAGTCAAAGTCTGTCACAAAGACACCTTATAAAATGTGGAGGGGACGGCCGGAAGGCCTAAATCACTTCCGCATTTGGGGATGTCCAGCACATATGCTAGTAGACAAGACTAGTAAACTACAAAAGCGTACGAAAGTATGTCTGTTTGTGGGTTAACCCAAGGGAACACGTGGAGGTCTTTTTTACGATATAAAAGATAACAAGGTGATAGTTTCGACTAATGCCACGTTTTTGGAGGATCAATATATGACAGATTTCAAGCCTCAAAGTAAAGTCATACTTGAGGAGTTACTTTTTGACGAGGTCAGACCACAAGTGCCACCTAGTGTCATTGTAGACAATACTATGAATGCAACAGTCACCCCTCTTCCTAATCCACCTAGACGTACTGAGAGAGTGGTTCGGCCACCAAATCGGTATGGACAATCAGAGGCAAACGTAGCCGTCTCTGATGGCGTGGAAGATGATCCACTGTCTTTTCACAAGGCCATGGATGATCGTGACAAGGATCAATGGGTTGACGTGATGAATCAAGAGATAGAGTCAATGTACTCTAACTGTGTCCTAAAACTTGTAGATTGCCCCGAAGGGGTAAAACCCATAAGGAGCAAGTGGCTCTATAAGAGGAAGCGAGGAGTTGATGGTAATGTGCAAACCTTTAAAGCACAGATTGTAGCTAAGGGCTACACACAGAGAGAGGGTATAGAGTACGAAGAGACCTTCTCCCCTGTGGCCATGCTTAAATCCATCCGGATCCTCCTTTCTATTGATGCATGCCTAGATTATGAAATCTTGCAAATGGATGTCAAGACATCGTTTCTTAACGGCTTTCTCAACGAGGAAATCTATATGCAGCAACCTGAAGGATACATCGAGGAAGGCCAAGAGCACAAAGTGTGCAAGTTGCTGAGATCCATTTACGGTTTGAAACAAGCATCTCGGTCTTGGAATCATAGATTTGATGACACCATTAAGTCATATGATTTCGAACAAAATCCTGATGAACCTTGTGTATACAAGAAAGTCGTTAAGGATAAGGTTGTGTTTCTAGTGTTGTACGTAGATGACATTCTCCTAATTGGAAACGATAAGGGGATGCTGTCGGACGTTAAAATTAGGTTGGCCAGCCAATTCCAAATGAAATATTTGGGAGAGGCGTATTATGTTCTCGGGATCCAATTAATACGGGATCGCAAGAACAAGATGTTAGCTCTTTCACAAGCCACTTAAATTGATAAGGTGATGGCTATATATAGCATGACGGACGCAAAGAGGGGTAACCTACCAATTCATCACGGCATCCATCTCTCTAAGACTCAGAGCTCTCAAACTCCTGAGGAAACAGAGGCTATGGAAAGAGTGCCTTATGCTTCGGCTGTAGGTAGTCTAATGTACGCTATGTTGTGCACTAGACCTGACATCTGTTATGGCGTTGGACTCGTCAGTCGTTATCAGTCGAATCCGGGCAATGAGCATTGGATTACAGTAAACAACCTCTTAAAGTATTTGAATAGGACTAGGAATTATATGCTGGTATATTCAGGTGCAAACCTGGATTTACAGGGTACTCTGACTCTGACTTCCAGTCAGATCGAGATGATTTCAAATCTACCTTAGGCTCAGTGTTTACCATTGGTGGCGGTGCAGTCATTTGGAGAAGCATCAAGCAATCCATCACGGCTGATTCTACTATGGAAGCTGAATACATAGCGGCCTCTGAGACAGCTAAGGAAGCAGTTTGGCTCAAAAATTTCTTGAGTGGTTTAGGGGTCTCTCCAAATCACAATGATCCGATCACTCTCTATTGTGACAAAAATAGGGCTGTATCAAATTCGAAGGAACCCCGTAGTCACCGCAAGTCGAAGCATATTGAGCGAAAGTACTATTTAATCAGAGAGATGTACAAAGATAAGACATTTCCGTCAAGAAAATCGCCTCTCCTGACAACCCTGCTGATCCTTTCATCAAGACATTTCCGTTAGAAGTGTTCAACCGGCACTTCGAGACTATTGGTATTAGGGACAAGACTTATTTGCTTTAGAGAAAGTGGGAGTCGTACTGCTATAGTATAGATATAGGGTGTGCTCTAAAACAATTAATCCACTTGCCTTTCGTGCAAGTGGGAGATTGTTATGTGTTATGACCGAAAGACAATTTGTAATTCTTTTATTTAAATAAATGACAGAATTTATTTCATCTTATTTATTCGCATTTATTGCCAATATTAATACACTACAGAAAACCCTAAGTATATTGATTATGTAATCACAAAACTCAGTGTATGGCTATACACACGAGGATTTAATTTGTGAAATATACTTAAAATTAACTTAGTCTGTAGTGTTTATTAATCTGAGTACGGGTCTCTAGATTAATTTGCTAATAATGCGCCCAGAACACCTTAGTGTGACAGTCTTATCCGGACTGTCGGTAATAGGGTACTTAATGGGGCATTTATATATAATGATAATCATATAGGGCTGGACCGATTTGATTTGAGTTCTCGATATAATTCCGTAATCGAGAAGTCTTATCGAATCACAAGATGATCATAAATGGATTAATCTCAATCCTGAGGTGATCAAAGACAACTGCTTAGACTATGGTAGAGTTTGATGTGTTAGTAAGGATCACTTCTTAGTATGTGGTCCAACACTTCTCGTTGGCTCTATTCTAGAATGAGTGAGTGGTCTGTGTTATCATAGATAGGAATCCATTCCTTCCCTCGGGAAGTAGACAGACAGTTCCCTTATTTGTTAACCCTAGAAATTGATTGATCGGCCGAGTTCATATTATATTAGTTATAAACTAATTGATCACTAGGGGGTTAATGGAAAATAAGGATAATATGTTTCGAGAAAGGTTTACCACTACAAGAAAATCAGCTTTTAATGAGGGGAATTCCCATCATTAAATGCCCGATTCCCGTCATTAAAGGCTTTTAATGACAGGAAATATCCCTTCATTGCCACCTCCGCCGTTAAAGGTAATAATGACGGGAATCGCTTCCCGTCATTAATTGTATAATACATTCAATAACGGTATATCTCTATCATTAAACATTGTTTTTTTAATAACGATCCATCCCCTTATTATAGGCTCATTTCCCCTCATTAAATAACGAGTTAATCACGGCAAGTCTCCTCATTATAAGGTCGTTTTCCCGTCATTAAATCCGGATTTGATAGTAACATGTACCCTCATTATAGGGTCATTTTCCCCTCAGTATACAATAGTTTAATGTGGACATATCACCTCATTTTATAGTCATTTTCCGTTCATTAAATCATGAAAATGGTAAGACTTCCCATCATTATAAGTTCATATGCCTCTCATACATTTGTCAAACTATAGATAATTATGAATCGCAAATCCGTTCACTAAATGAGTCCATTAAACAAAAATAAACGTCCATCCATTATTCTTAGACTAAAATGAACTAGGATGAAAGTATAATAGGAACACTACGATAAAAACCACAAGCTAAATTTAAATGAAATCTTCAATTCAGTTTCCCATGTTCATTATCTAGTACTAACTACAGTTTTTAACTGTTGCATTAAGGGCACTATCACAAAACTAAAAGAACACAAAAAGAAAAGAATGTATCTATCTAAAAGTGATGTATGTTCAGGAAAGAAATTAATTAAGAGCTTGTAAGCAGACCTTTTGAGTTCCCAAGCTATTTCTCGTTGCTTTGTTGATCTTTCACCACACACATAACAACAACCTTCGCCTTCATCATTGCTCATTTTTAGTGTATGAGTAATAACGGGAATATGATAAATAATAACAGGATTTATTATTTCGTCACCATTCACATCTTTTTAGCAATTTAATGAGGGGTATAACCTCCCGTCATTCATCTTTTGTCATTAAAACACAATTTTCTTGTAGTGTACGGAAATATCCCGAATCGAAGTGAACAGTCTATGAAGGATTTATCCGTATGTAATGATTATATCAGTGGACGCTTTTGACTCATAAATTGAGTGTAAGTTATCCATATTCGATAGAGTTCAGTTTCGGGTTTATGGTGGTGTAATCCCAGAATTAATAGGTTGGATATAATTATTATGTCTGATGAATAATTTTGTTCGATTTATTGTAGCTACTGAATTTGGGTCCATGGTCCCCGACGTGGCTCACAAAATAGCATAACTAGTTTTCTCGTCGTTTCACCTCGATTATAATTAAATAGTGGATTGGGCTATTTAATTTGATATGTAGATTAATTGTTTAGTTGGACTAGATAATTAAATACACGGAAAAAGAAATTTTTCGTGGACTCGGCCCAAGGTGTGGAAAAATGCATGTGGCCTTATTAATTTAGGGTGGGGGCACATTTTTGTGTTATTTAATTATTAAGAAATTAATTTTCTTGGATAATTATTTAACATGTGATTTATCTTTTATTTGTTAATTGATAATTCATGGAATATTGGATAATAATATGATTTATCCTAATTAGTTTGGGATAAATATTTTATTTATCTATTATTTTGGAATAAGGATTAATCTAATAATTATCTCTTAATTATTAAATCCTTGGAGGACAAGGATTACTCTCCTATATAAAGAGAGTTCTCCCAAGCCTTTTGACATACACAAAACACGCCATATCGACAAGTGCTTAGGTTGATATTTCAGTAGCATATCAAGGAGGTCCGGCGGCGGGAAACACCATCCACCTGGTGTTGCTAGGAGACACACGTTGGAAGGCTGTGGCTTCTCGATACACGTGTTCTTGGAGTTAAGCACCATAAAAAGGTTGGCTCCTAAACCCCCTTGTAGTTTAGATTTAATTTTCATGTATTTTTTATACGTTTAGCTGTAGATTTGATGCATTCCGCTGCGTAATTAGGTCAATCTATGATTGATCCGACGATATTACATCCAACAGCTCACAAACTGACATTCACCAGAATTCAGTTTTGCATACTTATCTTTTTATAATAGAAACAACAAGATCCAGATAAAGGCTAAAATTTATATCCGCCGCCGCTGACTCGGTTTGTTATAAGTCGGTTTTTGACAGACTCGCATATTCACTCCCACAAGTTAAAACTAAACCTTAATTGTTATTAATCTAGTTTTTGGTGACAAGCTTATTCACCCCCTCTAAACTTTGTTACAAGGGACCAACAGAGTAACCCTCTATAAACAATCCGTAACGAAGCAAGATTATTTCCATAAACCTTCTTCATTACATCTTATCCTTATTTACTTAACCCACTAGTGATCAATTAGTTCATAACTAATATGAACTTGGCCGATCGATCAGTTTCTAGGATTAACAAATAAGGGGATTGTCTTTCTACTTCCCGTAGAAAGGAATGGATTCCATATCTGTGAGACACACACTTATCACTAATTCCAGAATAGTGCCAACGTGAAAGTGATTCAAACCACGCCTCTCAGCAATTTGTAACGAACACATCAAACCCTATCTTAAAACAAGCAGGCATCTGCAATCACTTCAGGATTAAGGTTAATCTATATATGATCAAATTGTGATTTCAGAAGATTTCTCAATCACGGAATTAGATGAGAATTGCACATTAAATCGGTCCAGTCCTATATGACTACATCATAAATAAATGCCCCACTTATGATATTAATCCGGATCCACTACCTACTCATGATCTATTAACATTTCGGGTTGGTCCGGAATTAGGCTCTAACGCAAAAAGAGACTCAAAACCTAGGAGAAATTGGTCCAATTAATAATGCATGAGTCCAAGTCCAAGGACAAGATTTTTGAAAAACTATGTCCATTATCTATGCTTGTGGGCTGCCTGAATAATGGCCCAACATTAAGGCCCTTATTATAGTAGTATTATATATTTTATTACGAAATATTAGTTAAATAAATATCAAATATTTTGCTGAATTTGGAGGGAATAATGGGGCCACCTTTTCCAGCTTGGGAAGTGACGAAGAAAAGTTTTGGAAAAGCAACATACATTGAACCAAATGCATGAATGAAGATTTCAAGAGTTCAAGCATTTATTCAATATACATTGATTCAAGATGCAATAAATCTAGCATTTTGGGGCGCCTTTTTTTGACTTATTTTAGGAAGATTTTTCATCTTAGTTTTCTATCTTTATTTTGTCCTATAAATAGCCAAGCTCATGTAACTTGAAAATCAGATTTTGTTTAATATAAATATTTTCACTTTTAATGTGTTGTATGAGTTACTTTGGAAAGAGAATTCTAAATTTTAGGATTTATCAAGGACTTAAGCAATCATTGTGGATATCCCAAAATACTAAGGTGCTTAGAGACAGGTTTTCTAAGTGTCCAAGTAATTCCAAGGTTCTTTCACACAAGTTGTGACTGTGTCGAGGAACTTATTGATTCCAATGTGCTTTCAAGGACCCTTTTCAAATACATTCGAATCCATGATCAAAATTTAAATCAAGTCAACCATTCCCGGTTCACTTCTACTTAGATAACCAATATCGACGGTCCGGATAAGACGGTCACACCTTAAAGTGGTATGGGCGCATTAATGGTGGTTTAATCAATAGACCCCATACTTTGATTAAGTTCACCATGGACCAATAGTTCAAGTGTATCTCCTTAAACTTAATCCTCACGTGTGACACACACTAAGTTATATGGCTACATATGATACAACCTGGGGTTTTCAACAGTGTACTACTTACAAGTACGAAGAAAGTAATAAGAAGAGAATAAATCTGTCATTTAATAATTATAAAATAATTAGATAAATTGTCTTTCGTGCGCTACTTCCAACAGTTAGACCCTCACCTGAACTTTAGTGATTCATTGATTTGACTATAATTACCGACCCATAGCCTTTATTTATGGTCTACGTTTCTTTGGCACCCTAGAGTGAGTTTTAATCATATTTTGGGCACACTTGCTAGCACAAGTTTGGGTAGCAAAGATGTGTATCAAATTGTGGTGTTGGTGGATCTTTTGTACTAGGAATGAGAAGGGGTAGCAAAATAGTGTTGGTGTTTGGTTTATAAAAAAAAAATCAAAATCAAAATCAATCAAAAAGAAGAAATGTTGAATAAAGTGTTAGAATTAAGTTGAGTCAAGGAATGTTTGTTGAAGGCCATGTTTTAATTCTTCCAAAGTGGCGTTGCTGGGATGAGTTCATATTAAAGTACGTTGGGATTTGAGAGTAAAGAAGGAGAATGCTTGCTTGAACCAAGCTAAGAAGGTGAGTACGAGGCAAATTCAATATGTTTTGATTAGACTCACTCGTATTTTTCTCTGTTGATATTCACTTTATCCTTTCGTTTAGCCATGTCCGTAGCCTAACGTTACAACCGTCCAAGTCCTGACTGTCCATAGTTACCCTTGACTTGACCTCGATTAGTGGAGATGATTATGAAGAATAAGCCTATGGTGTAATGCCATTAGTCATGCATTTATAATCTTAGCCGGTTGATAGTGAATAAGGATTGAGAAGCTATGCACACTCACACATTATGTTTCCATGATAAGATATGTTTTGGCCCGTCTTTGTTTGCTCGTTGACTAGTTTTTACTAATTAGATATTGTGGTTTCCCATATGATAGCAACGTTGACCTCATGATTTATTTTTGAATCGCTTGATTTGCGCGAGGGCGAGCAAACGATAAGTGGGGGGTAGTTGATTAGAGTCAACTTTGCTATAATTTTGTGTGCATTTTACCCTCTTTTTGTAGCCTATTGGATGTAATTTTGGGGTAGTTAAGTGTTTTTATAGGCACATTTCACCATGATTTGAATCACGAGACAATAAGGCGTTTATGTTAAAAATCACTAAATTTTTGGATGAATTCTGTGCATTTTTTCATTGGCATTTGTCATGCTAGGATTTTCTTGTTTTTGTTTGTTATAGGTGTGGTGTGATAGAGGGCACGACGAGGATCACACGGTACGAAAATCATCCAAAACGGTGATCGTATGAGAAACGGCGCAAGTCTCAAATTCAAATGTTCAGAAAAAAAATTATTATTCAACTTTGTCGGGATCTTGACTTTGGTGTTGAATGGGATAAGAGGTCTCAGCACCAATTCCCGTTGGAAGCTATTTTGTTTTATCATCAGGTAGAAAAAAAGGGGGGGGGAAGAAAAATCTGCTTATGTTATTGGTTAGAAGGGGCCATGGCCAATGCATTTAATGGGGATCAAAAGGAAGTAAACAACAACATGGACGCATAATAAAGTGAATGGCAGAGAAAGAGGCCCACGCCTTGCCTTTCTATTTTCCGTGAATTCCTGGAAATTTTAGGAGGAAGTCGGCATCTTTTTATTATAAATAAGCCATCTAGGTCAAATTTCAATACACAGGTTATTTAGAACAATTTGTAAAATCCCATATCGGTAAAATAATGTCTTGCTCACCCCTATAAAGGTCTTGTCAACTCGGGTTAGCCCTTTTAGACCAAGTGAGGACGGCAGTCTAAGCAATTGGCCAGGCTCATTATGACTCATTTAACGCAACCAGGCCCGGGGTCTGGGGGCGTTACAGAATGGTATTCAGATCCGACTATCATACGGATCTAAGGGCCACACCGTGAGAGGCGGTGGGGGCCACCTCTAGAATCCTATGGTAGGGACGAACATGGACAAGTCTTGGTCATCTTGGCGAGGATGCTAGTCCCTTATAAGGGGGGAGAATGTAAAATCCCACAACGGTAAAGTAATGTCCTGCTCACCCCATATAAGTGTGAGACATAAATGTCTTGTCAACTCAGGTTAACCCTTTTAAACCAAGTGAGGACGGCGGTCTAAGCAGTTGTCCAGGTTATTTATGACACATTTAACACTACCAAGCCCGGGGTCTGGGGGCGTTACACTATTTTATTTTTCTCTGCAACTTATTCCCTTCCATTATTGTAGATCTATTTTATTTTACTGCAAAAATTCCTTTTGAACATCTGTAGTTTATTTTTTTTTTTTGCAATTTCAACACAACGAAGTGACGATTCAAGTGGTGGATTGCTTCAATATTTTTGTGGTAATTTTATTTAGCCTCTTATCTTGTTGTTTACCAATTTATTTACGATTTCTTGCTTTCTTGATTTTATTATGAGTAGCCAAACTTTTTAATAACTAAAAAATGTGATGGATCGCGAAATTGATGCCTAAACGATGATCTTTGTGATAAGTAGAGCATAAAAATTATATCTTATGAATTGTTATGTCCTAGAATTTAAACATAATGTTATTAGCGGAGTCGTTAACCGTTAATTCATCAAACACACGAACTTTATAAATGTATTTGGCGAGGGAGTGTGCGTACTAGAATTTTAGGAATGCCATGCACGAACTAGTCGAGTTTTAAACAACATGTTCCTTGGTAAGGTTGTTCTAGCAAAGCCGTGAACTCGGTGGATGCGGAGCGTCTCATAGTTCTTAATCATATTAGATCAATTAAATCTCATAGAGGGGACTGTTGAACCGAATATAGGGTAACTAGGTTGTGGTATTAGCGCCTAGGGACCTGTTTAAGAGATTCCACCCATAATACCTTAATTAGAAACTATTGGTTGGCTAGTAGGTTAAGCCTCGTCCCTAGTGATTCGGTAAAGATGTTAAGAGTAGTGTTATTGACCATAATTTAGCTATTCCTTTATTCATATATTTTAAAGTCATCATTTTTATTTTCTTAGCTATAGTTAATTACTTCCACCAATATTTGTGAGCCTGGACTAGATACAAAAGTGATTGTGGTACTTGATCGATTCCTCGTGGGATATGACTTTGCTCGTCGTTTTAGTACAACCGACCCGGTACTCTACCAGTTAAAGTTGGTTGACTATAATTTGGCCATCAAGTTCTTTCACAGATCAGTTGTAGCATTTCATACAAATCTTTGGTAGTCTTGCAATCTTTCAATTTTATTAGATATTTCTATCCAAGGTTCTGTAAATGATATCAATTGCAATACTGTTTAGATTTGCTCTTTTCCTGTCTTCATCAGACCATTCTCCCTTTGGCTTTGGAACGATTTGATATAAACCATCTACGGTAATGACTTTATTGATTGGGAGTGGTCCATCAGTTATCACATCATTCATTCCATCATATGTAGGAGGTAGATAAGCCTGCATACAGCATTTGTATTCATCAAAACGTTCTAGAGAGCACATTAACATAGTTCTAGCATATGGGTTGTTTTTCGTGATGCAAGAGCTTTTGAAAACAAAATCTGGAAAAAGTTTTCAAAGATTTTTCACAAACACAACAAGTAGGATTACTTTAGAATAGAAGCTCTGCTCTGATTCCAGTTGTTGGTCCCTTGAAAATGCTTTGGTTAAGTTTGGAGGGGTGAATAAACTTAACACTTAAAACTTTTTCGGAGTTAGGACAGACTCAGTAGGGTCAATAGTTAACTGACTTGAACAGTCTGCTGACTGTTAAGTCTAGTGAATCAGTTGTAGCTGAATATACATATATTACGCCTTTATACTTGTTAAAAGATGATACTAAGTATTGGATACTCTATAGTGAAAGGTGTGTGAATTCAGTAGATAGTCAGTAGGTTGATATGGATAACATACAATAAATAAAAGTTTAGAAAGTAAATGCAGTAAATAAAGTTAGGCCAATTTTATAGTGGTTCTAGGTGGTGTAATCATGTCAGTCCACTCTTCTTCTGTGATGTTGGAGGAAATTCACTAATTTTGAGGTTGTTGTTACAAAATTCCCTAACCTGTTTGTCCTTGACCAATAACTATGGCTTTACAAACTGAATACTAAGAACATGTAGGATTACTGCTCCTAAGTACTCCACTGGTTCTTGAAGGGTAGGATTGCCTCTTCACCAGCTCCACCTCGAAAACAAATGTCCTTGACACTCAGCGGTGCATCTATGTCTTCAAGTTTGCTTTTTGAAAAGAAGTGTTTGAATCAAGAAAGTGACTCTACTTAAGTAAGCTGTTGATCAGGATGATAAGATCAACAGCTTAAAAACACCAAGTGTAGATACTAGATGATACTTGAATGCAACAACACTTGAAGAAAATTATGGATTATTATGAATGCTCACTTAAGCACGGTGTAAAGCTCTTCATTACTAGTAACTTCGGTGTTTAATCTAATTCCAGGGGGTCCTTTATTTATAGATGAAAATCTTTAGCTTGAATTTGAATTTAAAATCTGACCATTAAAGGATTTTATGATTATTACCTGAAATTCACTCTTCTGTACTCCTCTGTCATTATGTCAGTGTCCTTCTGACAGACAGACTTTCAACCAATGGTATATTTCCAATTTGATTTGGCTCTAAATTCCCTACAACGTTTCTTCAATATCCACCATTGACTAATAGACTAATCCAATGATTGATATTCATCCTTATCCATTTAATCTTACAAAAATAATTCTTGAGACGGATTAATCTGATTTATGTATACTTAGCAGATGTTTGGTTCATGAGTGTGCTGAGGTATACATTTGGTCATCTGACTTATAGTGTGTTGTGTTCTTGATGAACACTTAGCTGACTTCTTCTCATATAACTTTTGATTGTGAAGTTAGAGTACACCGTTTTAAGTATAACTAAGTCCCAATCATCACATTTGCTTTTACGGAACGTAGACCTTCAATACAAGGTATATGTGATCAGTTGAGGCCATCACATACATAACTAAATTCTAGTCACATATCATTGGCCTCTTCACTACTACGTTTGAACCCATAGCCTTCATTACTGAGTTTGAACCCTCAGCCTCCAATCTTCAACAGGTCCTAGAAACTCTACTGAACACCTAACCTTGATAGGTCCACTGAAAAAGTCAGATTACCTCTTTACAGTGCTGGTTTGATCAAACCTAAACAAAGATCAAACTTTAGTAACCCTTAACAATCATTCTAGACATCTTTTTGCCTTTCCCCCATAACAGCTAGTCTGGCACTCTTCATAAAAACTAAAATTTGTCCAACAAATATTCTAGTCAATAAGCGTCCACTGATATAATCATTACATATACACTAAACCTCGATAGACTATCTATAACGAAGCGTGAATGTTTCCGTAAGCCTTTTCATTACATCATATCCTTATTTACCATTAACCCACAATTGATCAATTAGTTCATAACCAATATGTACTCCATGGATCGATTGTTTCTAAGATTAAAAATAGGGGGATTGTCTTTCTACTTCATGCAGGAAGGAATTACCTTGGTTGATCTAAAAGATCGACGCTTTGACCGTCAAAGGAGAGTAGTTCTGCATAGAGCCGCCCAAGTGTTCGGCCTCTACCGCTAGTCCACACGAACAGCCCGCCGGAATCCCATCATGGATTGCTATTGGAAAACTCGGTTGCTAGACCGGCCCTTTTCCCCTCTCTCCAACTCTCTATAGGATGCTCTCTATTTTACACAAGAACTATTAGCTCTTGGAATTATGATGTACAAAAGAACTTGACACCCACCTCTTATTTATAGTGTAGGTGGCGCCATCTTCTAGAGTGGAGGAGAAGAAAACCTTTTCCCAATAAAATAAGGAAAATATAATTGATTGATTTATCTCATTTATTATAATATCTCATATTAGATAAATCTAGGATATTGTCAATATCTTATATTGAATATTCCCAAGATATAGTCAATATCTTATATTGAATATCTTTATTTTATTACCATAAATCAATTTACACATGTGTATATATCACATATATATTACATATAAAAATCTATTAATATATATTCCACAAATATGCGCATGCATCACCAACATGCACACACGCACACAAGTTGGATATATATATATATTATTTTATTTTATTAATATCTAATATTAATAATAGGTAATATCATTAATTAAATTGCACAATCCAGGTGTATCACTTATACACATATGTGGCGCCACTTATCAATATAAGTGTATTTAATTAATCAACTTAATTAATATCTTGTGTTTAATTTATTCATAATAAATAAATACCACCATATTAATTTACCACTATAACCTTTATAGCCTCGAGATAAACTTTCCTTATTTGGTTATCATCTATAACCACATTTTAATCCGGCTAGATGTTCATATGTGTGTGACCCGATAGGCTTCCGAATATGTTGGCCGTAGACACAAAGTGCAAATTACGAAAATGCCCTTCATGCCTAACGATCACGGGATAGCGTCTAGCAACACACCGTGACCCCCAATCATCGGAAGAGTCAAATGCAATGACTACTACCTTTCATGTGAAACGAGCTTACCGTGTAACTTACAATCCAATCGCCGTAATAATATCCATACGGTCGTTAGCCAAGTGTCAAAACATCAACGACCGTATCTTATAATCTGGATATCATGCTCTCTCGAAGTAACACATTTACTCCCACTTTGCAAAGATTCACGAGAGTAAGACATTCCTTATAAGAAGGCCATTTCGGATATTTGATCCCAATCATAGGATACGCGATTCCCGGACGACCAATCATGTATACTCCGCATGCTTCGCATCATACCCAATCACTACCGCATGATCGCCCCGTGGCTAGGGAAACCTCAATAGTGTCAAAGCATGACAATCCACACCGTGATGCCATGAAGACTCCGGTCCTAAGGATAATTACACAACCGCCACATAGTGTGACACTTAACCGTGTAAGTGGGTCGATCTAACGTACGCATTCTCTAATACACGTCCACGTACGGTCCAAGTGTCTCTACACTTCGATAGACAAGATCTATCCCCGCCCTTAAAGACAAAGACATCTAATACGTGCTAGTCCGTTTATACTATCAATGCCCCGTTTAATAGTACATCGGCCTAGAGACATTTAAGTATCAAACTTATTAAAGTGATTAGAGATCTCATCAACCATAATCGCCTATCATGGTTTCTCTATCACAGTTTAATACTAAGGACGTTATCATATAACAATTCATAATTGGTTCTCTAAAAGAACATATATATGACAACAAAAAAGCCTTTTTAATATATGTATAAACATAAAGAAATAGTAGAAATGATCCGACCCGGTCGGATCCGGTCCAACCCGATTGGGTTTAGGACACTATTCCAACAATCTCCCACTTGGCCTAAAACCAATCACTCGCACACACAAGACCAAGTTGAAACACAAGAATCTCATGCAATACTCGCAACTAGCCCTAGCCATAAACGGATCGCTATCCATGGGGACTCAGACTATCTTCATATCACGTTCCAAATGACCAAGTCAAGGGAACCGCCTCAACACACACACGAATCTCCGACGAGACCCTGGTCCTTGCTTCAATCAATGAATCCACTTACTATATCAGCTATATAGAAAAGGTGGAAGAACCGCACAAGGTTCAGGAATGAACCTTTTAGATCCATGTACTGCTCCCGCTGCGCCTCCAAGGCACTACTGTGTTTTGGCCTAGTTGTAGAATTTACAGTGACCCATCGCTAAGAACATTTCCAGCTCACTGTATCACTTATTCAAAGTGACTGCAAACCCAGACTGTAGCTCCCACTCACCTTCATAAGACTCAGGATATACGTCTGTATATCTACGTTTATTTAATTCCAAGTTTCAATAAACTAGGAAACTTTCCTTAACTTGTTTAAGGATATTCTCGACATTCACCAGATTTACTTTCATAATTGCTCATGACTATTCATGGACTATGAACATCCGGCATCATCTTTATGATGGTTTCTATCGCAGTAGCGAAGGAAACCTTTCATAAGCGTCATCTTTCACCTTATCTTTAGGACTAACGTCCTAACATAGATAGATCTTGAGAACACCGGCTAGCGAGATCTCCTTACGCGATCTATGCTAAACTTCTTTTAGCATCACATCTATATAGGTAAACTATAATCTAACAGCAGTTAAATCTATCACTATATATTCTTATTTATAAAATAAGAACTACTAATCCAAGTGCTTTCGTAAAGACCTTGAATTACCAAACATTAATTGACTGTGACATGGGGAGATGATTCCTAAGAGAGATATCTAATACCTTACTCAAAAATCGTAACACGCTCCCACTATCCATCTTGCACATTGGGCATATCCTTCTCTTGACTAAATCAAACTCCTTTGATTATCAAACAAAGAAATCGTCTAGAGAAACTTGTTTGAGTCCATAAATGGATCTCATGGGCTTACATATCATGTTATCGTCTATGAACATCGGGTTGTTTGCCCAACGTCTTCAACACTATCATATAGTCATGATACGAAGTTATAACAAGCATTATCTCGAATAGAATCGGGCACACACAAAGATAAAGATAATTACAAGGTTTACACCTCATACCCTTCACCGTCACTATAGCCTTATGGTAATCGATTACTATCCATGTCAGCCTTCCAGGGACACTCCCCTTAGGTAAGACAGACTAGGTTCATAACCTGGTTGTCACTGATGGAATCTAATTCAGATATTATGGCTCCTGGCCATAACTCTCAATCTGGCCTTTTAAACATTCTTTCATGAGTCGTGAGATATTCATTCTTCAAGATGAACGTACCTGCAGCCCTTTCAGGCTTGAGGTTATCTACAGACTTACAGAACTTTTGTGTGCACTGAGCAGTGATCTACACCTCATCGCTATATGGCGTCTGCTCACGTTCCTTTGGTTGAATATATCTTTGTGGTTCTCAAACTCTTTGAGATCTGATTTACTCCCACTGTTTCTCTTGGAAGAAACACTTCCTCTAGAAGACAGCATGTTTGGAGACAAACATTTTGCTCCACGGACAAGTAAATAATATCTAGCGTGCTAGCTAAGATATTCCACAAAGTTGCATATGTCGTACTAGGCTCCAAGCTTTTCTGACTTTGCCTCTGACAACTTCAAATCATCGGTTAAGATAGATTCGACATTATCTTCTTCCATATCTAATATGGAATTTATTCAACCTTTATTCTTTGGAACTAGGTTAAGTATAAGGGCACTATCCCGAAACGGGTAAGGGATACTTCGCATGGCTTGCGTCACACCTCTATCATATAAAGTGTAGTTTCCATTTTGGGAACACAATCTAATTGCATATCCCAAAGATGGTATCCTTCAAGGGAGAATCTTATTCCTTTTCATACGACTTCGAAACACCCTTCAGGTATTAATTACTTCAAATCCAATTGAAGATTAATTCCTAAGTAGCTCATCAATCTCATATTCGTACTAGCTCGAACTTTTCGGGCTTTCCGAATTATGCACTTCCCTGAGTACACTTGACTATTTCTAAAAATAGTCGTAGAGACTAATAAACAATTATTTGTGGCATTAATTGTCATAAGCCAACAAACATCGGTATGTTTAGGCTTTGGACAACTTTCTAGATTTTACGACCTTTTCATAAAAGGGTATTTTAGTCATCTTTAGATAAGATACGTATCACCACATGATTCATAATCACATGGTTCAGACATCATCTAAATGACATTTGATTATACGTTTCTCTTCCAAAGAGTCGACATCTAGAACAACTACAAATATCAAGGATAACAGCCATACAAATATTTAGTCGAGATCTCATCACATATATCAACTATATAGTGACATCAATCTAGTATGTTAGATTCAGTGACCTTCCAACTTTATCGGAATAACATTTATTCTTTACAATTGTATATGTCTACTAAATCCTAACAAGCAACTGAAAACATGTTCTTCATAAGAACCGGAACATATATAATAACATTTATTTAGTTCCCTTATCAGTTTACTAGATCCAGAAGATGGTAAGTGTTACAACGTTTGTTTCACCTTCCATATCTGCATTTAATCTTTCTAATTTAATCACTCTCGTAAGACATCATATATCTTAGAGTCGACTTTGAACTTAGATAGATTTATCTCAACTCACTTGCCTACAATAGAGACTTCAATAAGTTCTCTATTTAAGAACACGCCCTAACTTCCTTTTTAATCCTTCAAGCACTTGTAAATATTTCTTAGTGTAGTCTTCACAAGACACAAGAAAATATAAAGTTTATTAAATAGATTATTTAACCTTTTAAATCGTATTTAAAACATTAACTATTTAATTAACCTTTAAGCAATGATAGAATTAAGTCGATACTTAAATCTTTATAATTTTGAAAACAGCCTTTCCAAAATTAGATGTGGTCATTCTTATCCAACGTTTGAATTAATTGTCATCGTATGACTGAATGATCATCTTGGATCGTATCCAATATATGACTAATTCGTTGAAACTTATTTCAAATGATTTAATCATATAATGAGCTTCCGCTTTCATTAATAATTAAAGTCTCGGAGCACTGCATCAATTATGTAATCTCCTTGTCTCTAACTACTATAACGGGATGGCTCATGTCATTGCTTATTTTAAAAGGATTAAAATTACTTAACCATATTTGAGAACGTTTCTCAAAATTAACGATCATAATTTGGTTTTACTAATCGAGAATAAAACATAAATATAAAGTTTGCTAAAACTACAACATAAAAATGAAAATAAAAGAGTGTTGTTGTTTATACACGCAAAATCAAAAATGGTCTTTTGATTTATGATTTTGCTCCCACTAGTCAACTACTCCCAATTGACTTTCAAGAATCTTTCAAAATTCTTTAGTGGCCAAGATCCCATCTCGGTTACCCCGATTCCCGACGAGGGCCGATCAACCGGAATAATTCGAAAGGTATGTAACACTTACCAATCACATCTCTATGTGACTCTTGGTGGTTGACTAGTCAACTCTTTGACAATTCACATCTTTATGTGGTAGTCAACCCCTTGCCTCTAGAATAAGACGGTCCTGACGAGGGCCAATCACCGCAATACTCTAGTCAAGTCATAACCCAATATTCGCGAGATCTCATACGATCATATCTCAATAACGACGATATACCCGTGGTAGGTCAACTCCCGACGAGGGCCGATCAGTTGGATCCGAACAAAGGCTCTTCACCGTCGCTATAATATTGGGAGACAATTTTTGACTTGATTTTTGTTGTGGAAGTATTTACGTAGATTAATTCACTTAATTAATTTTAATTACGGTCTCATCAAATATATCTATCTCTATAGACATACATCCTACACATTTATCTAGATCGTGCCTAGTCATGCATCTATCGTATCACATAAAATAAATACAAGCACAAAATAAATAAATGCGTAAAGTAACCGGTATGATCATGGACTTTTCCTAGGTGCGGTTTCGAATACAAACTGACGAAACCGCGGGTCACAATCTAAGGGTAGCTGCAACCGCCAATAGGATCTTTAATGCTCCATTCTCCAATGAGATCTTTATTTTCTTCTTTCTTTGGTCTTTATTTTCTGCTCCATTCTTGTTACATTTAATTCTATCTAATAAAATAAATACACCCGCCGCACACGGGGGGAGCTAACGGGAATGGGATGAATGCGAAAAATAAACTAGGTCACGTTCTTCATAACGGCCTAGGACAATTTTTAAACCAACAGAAAAATTAAATCATTCACATCTATCCTATCGGTCGAGTCCATGATCAATCGGGGTCCATATAATCATATTATATCTACTATATCTAATCCATACAATAAAATCTTATGAAAAAGATAAAAATAAAATTTAACTACTTGCGTCTTAATTAATCAATTAACATTTAATCTATTAAATAATTTTATCCAATCAATTAACTAATTAACATTTAATTAATTAAATGATTTAATCGAAATAAAATTAACGATTAATTTTAAACCGATTTTAATTTTAATTTTAATTAATTAGAACTATTCCAAAATAAATCAAAATTAAAATTATTTCTCTTTTGTTTCTTTCTTTTTTGATTCGTAATCAAAAGGGATGCCTTTGGTTTCCTAAACCAAATTTGGCTTAGGCCTGGCCACTTTCCAAAATCAAAATTTTGGAAGTGGCCTAGGCCTAGACCTTTTACAAATCAAATATTTGAAAATAGCCTAGGCCTATTCCAAATCAAATATTTGGAAATACCAAATAATTTTGGTTTAGACCTGGCCACTTTCCAAAATCAAAATTTTGGAAGTGGCCTAGGCCTAGGCCTATTCCAAATCAAATATTTGGAAAGGGCCTAGGCCTATTCCAAACAAAGTTTGGAAAGGCCATTATTATTTTAATGCCATGTGTCATCCCAATGGCCCAAACTATTTGAACCATAGGTTAGTTACATGACACAACTAAACAAATGAGAAATTACCAATCACAACTATGAACAATATTGAAACACAAAATACACAAAACAAAATTTAGGGATCCACCAAAAGATGCACCAGCCGACGTCGACCGCCCCAAAGGGGAGCCGCCGCCGCCGGCGCAATTTCCGGTGGGGTGCCGCCGCCGATCGGCCGAGCACCCCATAAGCCGCCCCTTTTTTTTTCTTTTTCTGTTCGTGTATCGATTTGCGAATCAAAAATCTTTCATCTTTTAATTATGTGATTTAAACGATAAAATTAACTACGCAAAATAAAATGCTTATTGCTTAAGCTCGAAGCTCTCTCTGATTCCAGTGTAAGGAAATCTACGCGGGAACGCAGCGGAATTTAAAATTTATTTCCTTTTTAACCAGGATCGACTTCGTTTAAGCAATAAACAAATAAGTAGTAGACGGTGGTTACCTTGGTTGATCTAAAAGATCGACGCTTTGACCGTCAAAGGAGAGTAGTTCTGCATAGAGCCGCCCAAGTGTTCGGCCTCTACCGCTAGTCCACACGAACGAACCGCCGGAATCCCATCATGGATTGCTATTGGAAAACTCCGGTTGCTAGACCGGCCCTTTTCCCTCTCTCCAACTCTCTATAGGATGCTCTCTATTTTACACAAGAACTATTAGCTCTTGGAATTATGATGTACAAAAGAACTTGACACCCACCTCTTATTTATAGTGTAGGTGGCGCCATCTTCTAGAGTGGAGGAGAAGAAAACCTTTTCCCAATAAAATAAGGAAAATATAATTGATTGATTTATCTCATTTATTATAATATCTCATATTAAATAAATCTAGGATATTGTCAATATCTTATATTGAATATTCCCAAGATATAGTCAATATCTTATATTGAATATCTTTATTTTATTACCATAAATCAATTTACACATGTGTATATATCACATATATATTACACATATAAAAATCTATTAATATATATTCCACAAATATGCGCATGCATCACCAACATGCACACACGCACACAAGTTGGATATATATATATATATATTATTTTATTTTATTAATATCTAATATTAATAATAGGTAATATCATTAATTAAATTGCACAATCCAGGTGTATCACTTATACACATATGTGGCGCCACTTATCAATATAAGTGTATTTAATTAATCAACTTAATTAATATCTTGTGTTTAATTTATTCATAATAAATAAATACCACCATATTAATTTACCACTATAACCTTTATAGCCTCGAGATAAACTTTCCTTATTTGGTTATCATCTATAACCACATTTTAATCCGGCTAGATGTTCATATGTGTGTGACCCGATAGGCTTCCAAATATGTTGGCCGTAGACACAAAGTGCAAATTACGAAAATGCCCTTCATGCCTAACGATCACGGGATACCGTCTAGCAACACACCGTGACCCCCAATCATCGGAAGAGTCAAATGCAATGACTACTACCTTTCATGTGAAACAGTTACCGTGTAACTTACAATCCAATCGCTGTAATAATATCCATACGGTCGTTAGCCAAGTGTCAAAACATCAACGACCGTATCTTATAATCTGGATATCATGCTCTCTCGAAGTAACACATTTACTCCCACTTTGCAAAGATTCAAGAGAGTAAGACATTCCTTATAAGAAGGCCATTTCGGATATTTGATCCCAATCATAGGATACGCGATTCCCGGACGACCAATCATGTATACTCCGCATGCTTCAGTATCATACCCAATCACTACCGCATGATCGCCCCGTGGCTAGGGGAAACCTCAATAGTGTCAAAGCATGACAATCCACACCGTGATGCCATGAAGACTCCGGTCCTAAGGATAATTACACAACCGCCACATAGTGTGACACTTAACCGTGTAAGTGGGTCGGTCCTAACGTACGCATTCTCTAATACACGTCCACGTACATGTCCAAGTGTCTCTACACTTCGATAGACGAGATCTATCCCCGCCCTTAAAGACAGAAGACATCTAATACGTGCTAGTCCGTTTATACTATCAATGCCCCGTTTAATAGTACATCGCCTAGAGACATTTAGGAATGGATTCATCAACCATATCTGGTTTCTCTATCACAGAGACAAATTCCCATAATTGGTTCTCTACTCATTCCCGGTATCCGACCCGGTGCCAACATGAAAGTGATTCGGACTGCGCCTCTTTGCAATCCTTAATGAACACATCAAACCCTATCTTCAAACAAGCATGAGCCAACAATCACTTCAGCTTTAAGGTCAATCCATATATGATCATCTTATAATTTAATATGATTTCTCAATCATGGAATTATATGACAAATGCATCTTAAATCGGTCCAGTCCTATATGGCTACATCATATATAAATTCCCCACATAGATAACAAATATCGACTTCCGGATAAGACCGTCACACTATAAAGTGTTCTGGACACATTAATGGTGGTTTAATCAATAGACCCCATACTTTGATTAATTTCACCATGGACTGACAGTTCACGTGTATCACCATAAACTTAATCCACACGCATAACACACACTAATTTATATGGTTACATATGATACATATTTTTAGTAGTGTATTACTTATAAACACAAAGCAAATAATAAGACGAGAATAAATCTGTTATTTATTTATTAATTATGAATGCAATAACAAAATTGTCTTTCGGGCACTACTCCCAACAATATGCTCACTAAATCCATTTCAAAGAGCATGTTTCAGTTGTGTATGGACTCGCTAAACATACAAAGTTGATAAGTTATCTGTGAAAACATGTATGTTGATGATATCTAGTTATGTACGTGTTCGGCACGCTAGCAGTACATTTCGCGTCATTTGGTACAAAATGTAACCACGAGTCGATTGTTTTCACCATCTAGTGAGGTCTATGCATTTTTTGTTGAAGGATAATTCAAGTCAAGGTGGAGATTTGTTAGTACGGTGACATGATCACTTTTGACTCGATTTTACATTTGATTTCTTATGTTCTCTCGTCGATATATTCCTCTCTTGTATTTTATTGTGTATTTTTTGTCATATATTCCTCTCTTGTATTTTATTTTACAGTTTTGATTGTTTGATTGCTGACTGATTGGCCTTGAGTATAAAAGGACCATGGTTGAAATCTGGAATTATGATGTAATAATAAAAACAAAAAGAAGACTTATTTTTTCTGCAGAACAAAAACGAGCAGCTTCAATGGAGCTTTTCAAGGCTTTTACCCTTTCGTCTACATTTTCCTTAATTTACCACATGGCATCAGAGAGATTTTCACAATAAAACCGATTTTTCCTATTTTCCTTTTGAAATATTTCACGACAAATGAAGATATCATACCGATTTCAAGTCCAATGTACATTCATCTAAGCAAAAAACTTAACCCTAGTTTTTGTCTAGCCCTTGCTGGAAGGGAATTATTATCATACATGGATCAGATCAGTGAGAAGGGCGTTGTTTATGTATAACAAGGTCGGATTCATCGATGGCACCATTCTTAGACTGGTCAAGAAGGATAAGACCTTCGAAGCGTGGAATCAGTGCAACACGATGGTAACTTCGTGGTCTTTGAACTCGGTATGTAATAAAATTATCGGAGCATCCTTTGGGCATGATCTCAAGAGTTATGGAAAGATCTAAAGGATCATTTTTTGAATCTTGATTCATATCGTTTATCAAATCTGTTAGAGGAATTGAATGGAGTGAAGTAGGATAACTCATCAGTCGCTTAGTATTATACTAAGATGAGAGTTATATGGGATGAAATATGAATTTCTCGACCTATTGCCAAGTGTGCATGTGCTCCGGGTTGCAATTGCAAGGCCATTGTGAAAGTTTCTATCGATTACTTTGAGACTTAGTATGTTATACAATTTCAGAATTATGCACCGGTTAGCAATCAAGTGATGATTATGTCACCTCTGCTGCACATTAGAGTAGTGTTTTGTATGGAACTCAAGCTGGAAAAGTAGTTACAGTATGCAAATTGAAGGTGCATCACTAATGCTCCAATGACATTTGCAAATAGGACTAAAGATAGAGCTAACAATAGTCAACCAATTCATAGAGGACAAGGGACTACAGGGGGTGCACGGAGGAAGAAAGCACACTGCACCTTCTGTGGCTTCCATGGGCACTCTGTTGATACATGATATACGAAACATGGTTTCCCCCCAGGATTTAAATTTAAATGGAAGGTTAACATGGTTATGAGTGTTTGAAGGAACTCTTTAATAATAGACATTCAATGTTCGATCCCACAAAGACAATGAAAATCCCTAATAATAAACTTTATAAGCCCTAAGAAAGAACACATGGAGGTGGTGTACGACCAACATAAAAAAAAATAAAAATAGTATTCCTCCCCACATAAACCTATCTCCTAACTTGCCATAATTAATCGTCATGTTTACTTCCCCTGTAATTTCTTGAACTGATCAAAATATATGTTTTAATTCATTATTAGCTACGTGTGCAGTCTCCTAACATTGTTTACTTTTATTTGCAGGATGTCGATTGTCTATGTATCATTAACCTTCTTTAGCCTATATTAACACACATGCATTAAGTTTTAGAGAGTTCCGACTCAGGACCAATAAACTCTTTAGGTATCTATCGACTGACTTGCACGTTTCCAAAGATCGATCCAGACCATGTTTATAACTAACCCTTTACTAATAGTCCTTCATGTTAATTTATGAACACACCAAGCATATTGGCCAGATCTAACTAAACGTGAATTGGACCAGTAGATCAACGTAGTTGATGCTGAATGTCCAAACTTAGTGTGACCTAAGGTAGTCCCAAAAGGTAGTTCATTTCACCTATCATACTCATATGAACCTTACTTTTCATGAGATTAGTAAACTTTTCACATAGTACTTCATTTTTAGGAGCAAATATAATGTCATACATATATATTTACACTAGTAGAGTGTTGTCTCCTTCATTGATGCTGAAAAGAGTTTTATCAATAATTCCTTTAGTAAAACCATTATTCACCAAGATTTGAGATAGAGTCTCATACCAAACTCTTGGTGCTTATTTCAATCCATAAAGTTTTTTGTTAAGTATATACACTTTATCTTCTTGATCGTTAACTTCAAAACCAGGAGGTTGTTGTACATACACCTCTTCTTAAAAAATTCTATTTAGAAAAGCACTTTTTACATCCATCTGGTAACTTTGATGTTTTTGAGTGTAACGTGTGCCAAAAACAGTCTGATAGCTTCTAATCTTGCATTTGGGGCATATGTCTCATCAAAGTCTATTCCTTCGGCCTGTGAATAGCCCTTTGCAATTAGTCTTGCCTTATTTTGAACAATGGTGCTAGATTCATCCATCTTATTTCTATAAACCCATTTTGTACCAATGATATTTGCATGCTCAAGCCTTTCAACTAGTGTCGATACTTGGTTCCTTCAAACACATTGAGTTCTTCTTGCATATAAATTATCCAAGTAGGATCATCAATTGCTTCTTCAATATCTTTAGGTTCTAGTTGAGATAGAAAACAAGTGAACATAGCTTCTAGTTGTCTTCTAGTCTTGACACCTTGATGTACATCACAAATACACTTTCTACATGGTGATCCTTAAACCATTGTAAATCCTTATATGCTTGATTTATTGGAGCTTGATTTCTAGAAGGGTCTACCGTAGGTTCGGTAGGGGGATCAGCAGATCCTTCAGCTACATCAGTTTATGTATTAGTAGTAGTGTCAGAAGGTCCATCAACAAGGGCAACATTAGGTATACCTTCACGTCAATAATCAGAGACTTTTATTTCACTTAACTTTTTTAGAATATCAATATATTCAGGGTCTATGATATCTAGATGTACAACAGGTTTCTGAAACATCTTCATCTTGCATTCCAGGGAACATTGGTTCATCAAACACAACATGGTTAGATTCTTCATGTTTAAGTGTTATTTTTCTCAACACCCTGAAAGCATTGCTGACTGAAGAGTTGACCAAGAAAATTCCTTCTTCAAATTTTGGTTGGAAAGTCTTCAGTTGCTCCTTGTGAATCAAGATAAAACATTTACTCCCAAAGCATTTGCTCCTTCCATTCCAAAAACCGTAAGGTGTCTTCTTTGGCTTTAAGTTTATGGAAGATTTGTTCTGTGTATAACATGCTATATTGATTGCTTCAGCCCAAAATATTTCTGGTAACTTCGGCTCACTGGTCATTCTCATGTTTGCTTCCTTCAAAGTCTTGTTTCTTCTTTCAAAAACAATATTCTGCTATGGGGTTCCCGTGGCAGCTAGTTGTTGTAGCACACAAGTATACTTCTCTCTAGTTATGGTTGATGGTATCACTAGTCCCAAAATATCCATACGCATCGGCTCTAAAATTCTTTTATTTGATTGTTGAGCCATAGACTTTAAACTTGTTTTTGTCTGCTTCCCTTGTTGACAAGCATCACATATGCCATCCTTCTTGTAAGTGATCTCAGGTAGACCTATAACCAGCTTCTTTTTCACCAACAGATTGATGTCATCAATGTTTAGATGATTTAAATTCCTATGCCATAATCAATTATGTTCTGATTTTGTTTGCACCGTGACAAGGGTTTCTGGTATAGAAGAGGTCCAGTCTACAGCATACATATTCTGTTGTCTTCTTCCTCCAGGCTTTTCATGCATGTTTTGGGCAGGGGACGGTGGTGGATGCGGAGATTAAAGCTCTGATGTTTGGTCTTCGGCTACACACTCAGGTGCAGAAGATGGATATCGAATCTGATTCTCTTTATGTCTATCGTATGATCTCTGGAGCTCGTGGTGGTGGATGGCCCCTGTGTCTCTCCGTCACTCAGATATGTGCTATCCTTCAATCACTCCATTATACTATTTCGCATGTCTATAGGGAATGCAACAGGGTCGCTGATGCCCTCGCGGCGTTGGAAGGGGATGATCAGATTTTTATTCAGCAAAGAGAAGTCCCATCGCATATTCGGAATCTAATTCAAGATGATTTATACAGCCCAGCTCATATCCGCTGTATCACTGATAACCCGGGAAGCACTCTTCAATTGTGAAAGGTGCAATCCAGGTCGTATTGCTTATCTCACTGACTTTATCATTTTCATCCAGTTGTATCCATATACAGTGTATTCCACTTTGTGCATATCGATGAAGCTCACTAAATGTGGAGATGGGAGGAAACCAGATGCTCAGAACATTTACTTCACAAAAATCAGATTGACTGGACGCACCCCTCCATTTTTGGTTGGGGTGCAATTCAGGTGTTTTTGCTCCTTTTCTCTACTGTTGCCTGGATTTTGTATGTTGTTTATCATATTCCTGGTGTGCTTATGCTACGGACAAATCACCACCTTGTAGTTTGTTTGACACTTACTCATGGTTGCGGCTTACTGGACTGTGCTGACCTTTGGACGCACCCCTACCACATTGCTAGGGGTGCAATCCAGGTGTTTTTGTTTCTTCTACTGTCAACCGATGTGCTCATACTTATTCTAGTGATTGATACTGCCCCTTATATGTTTGGTACAGCTTCTTGCAAGGGTTTCGCGGCTCACTTTACGGACCGGTCATGTCAAAGTTTCAACAAGAAGGGCCGCAAGTTTCTTCGGAACTGGAAAGTTCACACGAGGATGCGAAGGGGTCTTCGGCATTATTCAACCATTCCTTCTCCGCAAGGCAGAAAATAGAGAGACGCCATTTATTTCACTCTGAATTCCACTGATGTAATTTTGTATGGGGAAAGGAATTTTTTGGGGGTGCATAGAGCGAGTACACTTCCCTATGTGGTGGCTTTTCCTACACTGGGTTTGCCACACATAGGGTTTAAGGAGGCCATGATATGCACTCTATCACGTAAACTTAGGGCGGGCCGGGATATGGCACTCAACTTTGTAGCTATTTATTTGGTTTATTAATAAAATAAAGTTGCGTTAAAAAAAACAATGCGATGATCCTTGTAAAAACTGACTCTAGAACCCATGGCATAAAATTGACTGGTGCTCAACAGGTTTTAGTCCAGTCCTTCAAGATATGCAATATTCTTGATTGTAAGACCATTTTTCACTAATATTCCATATCCTCTTGTGTATCGAGGTTTACCCTTTTTTCCAAAGCTGACTTTTGGTCCATCCATCGGAAAAAAATCCACCAAACAGTGTTTGCTCTTTGCATGTGTCTGGAACATCCACTCTCGAAATACCAGACACCCTACAAAACAAATTTAACATGTTTTAGGTACCCAAACCTGTTTGGGTCCCTGGTTGTCAATGGTAAGCCCAACCCTTGGCATATTACCATAAGGTTACCATTGTAAGGTGTTGCACTTATATTCATATATGTATGCAACATTCATATAGTATCTAGTGTTGGATTGTGTAGCGTTCATATATTGTTTTTGGCATATTGGTACATACTGTTAGTTAAAGTGATATATATTGTTAGATGCCTCTGCATAACCATAAGGTTGCTGTCTATTAGAAACAACCCTATATTGTGGTCTCTGCTGAGGTCTCTGGTAAGTCCTCGGTTGAGGTGTCCGCTGTGTACTTCGTTGTTTCCACTGCGGAGGTATAGCCTTAGCATTATGGTTGAACTTCTTGTTTCTGTCAGCAAGGGCAAGAATATCCTAATCCTCATCAGCAAGGAACAATCTGCCTTTCCCCCTGAGATAAGTATCCCTTTAATGATTATCATCCTTAGGTTGGACATTATTATTCTTGGGATATCTCTGGTTCTTGGCTGGTCTAAGATTAGCCTTTTGTGGTCCAGAAGATCTTGCAGCATATCGGTTATCTGCAGGTCTAGATGGTGCGAAAGACCTACCTTTGGGTTTACCTTTGTTGTTAGGTACAACTGTCCTTTTAGACTTCTTAATTTTTTTCTTTGAAGCATTCTCAGCAGGCTTTACTGCTTCAACAATTTTGGTCCCTTAGAAAGGCTGACAAAGGTTTAGAGGGGGGGTGAATAAACTTGTCACCAAAAACTAGATCTAAAAAGAATAAGGTTCAGTTTTAACTTGTGTGGAGTTAAGCTGACTAAGCTGAGTCTTAGTCAAACTGACTTCTAACAAAACTGAGTCAACCGGCGGCAGATTTAAGTTTTAGCCTTTATCTGAATCTTGTTGTTTCAAAGAAAAAGCTGAGTATGCAAAACTGAATTCTGGTGAATGTCAGTTTGTGAACTGTGAGTGAGTATAACAATCAGTTTCAGTATGTTGTATAAACAATTATAAATGCTGAATGAGTAAATAACAGAATGTAAATGCATAAAGTAAATAAAGCAAGATTTATAGTGGTTCCAGATGGTGTAATCCTATCAGTCCACTCTTCCCCTGTGATATAGGTGGAAAATTCCACTAGAACTTTCATAGGTAGCCGGATACAAAACGTCCTAAATGATAGTACTTGACTAATCCCTAGCTTCACTATCTAAACAACTGTAGAACAAGTTGGATTGCTGCTTGAAACACTGGTCCTTAGAGGGTTGTATTAACTCTTCTCCAGCTCCACCGCAAACACAGTCTACCCGACTGCTAATGACAACTATATATCCTTCGCAAATCCTAAACTGGATTGCTTCACAGTCTAAACCTTTGATAAAAATCAAAGTTGGGCTGAGAATCATTAAATTGATTCTCGCTTGTGGTTCTTCTAAGTGTCGAATTCTGGATTTAATCTTTGTAGCTCAAACACTTGAAGAATTCTTTATGTGGTCTTGTTGAGCTCAAATATTGATAGCAATTGGCATGAACAAGACTATGGCGCAATAATACTTGTAATCTTGCTAATTCGTTCGGTGTTGTGTTCGTATTTGATCCTTGATGCCCAGTCCTCTATTTATATTGTGAGGTCCAACGTTCTTCTTCTTTTAATTTGAATTCTATCAATGTTTAAATCCATATGGCCGTTAGTGGTCCTGTTATCTGTCAGTGACCGTTCTGGCTTGTCAGTGCATCATCCAATACAATTCCTTGTTTCGTAACGTTCGAATGTAAGTTCAGTTTCTTGGATGATTGACTACAAAACTGAGTATCTTGATAAGTTTTATACTGATTTTGTCAGTAATCAGTTTGTAAACTAACTTAGAGCATTAACCGAGATTTTACTCATCTTCAAAACTTAATGCTCTATTTATCTGATTTTATATGACTTAAATCAGAGTACACCATATCTTTAATAAATCATATAAGATATCATTGTCCTTATGATTATTAGATCTTCTTACAAGATCCATAAAGCTAGTTCAGGACATCATAGACATACTTGAGTTCTAACTTTACAGTCTCGACTTTAATCTTCAGACCTGAGTTTGAACCCTCAGTTCTTCATCTTCAAGATAAGTCAACCGAGTCTGAGTCCTTTAGCGAACTTACGTTCTTCAGTTCTGAGTAAGACTTCAATTCTAATTAACATCTTCAGTTTTGTTAAGTATCCAGTATTCTAGATGATTTCCAGTTTTTAGTTTTACGACACTCTGACTATTACAGTGCTTTTCTAATATAACCTATACAATAATCAGACACTAATAAATCCTACACATTCAGTTCTACACATGTTTTAGCTTTTCACTATAACAGCTAGCTTCAGCACTTCATTAATGGGGTGTAAACAAATAATTAAATAAATATGATGAATCATCATCAAAACATAAATTTTATTTCCAACAATTTCCCCCTTTTTGATGATTCTAAAACCCTCCTTAAAAGAAAATAAATACAATGTAAAACAAAGTAAAACTGGAAACTGGATATATAATTAGAATTTTCAAAAACTAGATCAAGTTACACATTTGCTGTAACCTGAATTAAGAGCTAAGTTGTTCTTTGTGTAACTAGAAAGTATTTTCTATCTTTATCATGGAGATGATATTCATATTCCAACTTTCTATATTCTTTGAAGAAAGCTCTGTTATAATCCACTTGGCTCGTTAGCTACCATTTCTTCCCAAGAGCTAACTTGGGAGTTCAGTGTTGTCTCTATAGTAGTTTCAAATTCATCAACATCTGTCTTCATCGGCTCCTTCTAATCTTTGATTTGTAATTTTTCTTTGATCTTTTTTATCTTCTTGTAATTCGCCATTTTCTGATTATAGAATTCATTTGATGAGAAGTAATTGAGAGATTCTTCATAATTCTTGTATTTGTACTTAGCCTTGGTGTGATTGTAATCTCAAACTTTATCCAATATCCTGATTAATGGTCACTCTTTTATCTCCAGGTTGACTGTATTTTATATTGAGTTGATCTTCACTGAGTTCTTCAACCTGTCTGATATTAGATTCTGGTACTAATGCTTTCCCCTTCTTTAAGTCTGTCAGTTCAGCTCTTCTAGCTTCGGTTTCTCTTCTTGTAACTTCAGCTTTTCTTCTTCTACTTCCACCTTTTTGGCATCATACATTTCATTGATCAAGAGATGAGTTGCTTTTTGATCTTCTGATATGCCTTTTTGAAAAGTTAGAACTTCTTTAAGCTGAGTTTCTAATCCATAAATCCTCTAGTTCAGGTGTCATTCCGCTTGAGCTTGAGTGGCACGATCTTCTTCGGTTGTAAGCTCAAACTTTTCTTTCAGTTTAAGGATTTCGGAAATTGTGTTAGAAGTTGTATTCTTGATTGTGTCAAGCTTTGTGTGAACTGAAGCATCAGTTTGTTTCCTGTAATCTAGATAACCAGAGATCGTTGACAGTAGAGCATTATAGTCTTCCTTTTGAGTGAGCATGCTGTCCAAGGTTGATTTGAGCTTGGTCAGCTCTTCAGCTGTCAAAGTATTAGTTGCATCTTCATCTTCCCTGATTACAGACTGAGTTTTATCTTCTATCACTATTAGTTGCTGATTTTCATCAACTTTTCCTTCTTCTTCTTTATTGTCAGTTGCCTAATTTTCAACTAGCAATTCTTCCTGCTGAGTATCAGTTAGCCTTGCTTGACCTTCAGGTTATACTCACTGGTTGCAAAACTTTACTGTGTTCAGCTTCTTTTCTTGAATCATCATATTTTCTTGAATCATAATCTTTAATGTTGGTCACTTGGAAAGGCTACCACAAGTTTAGAGGGGGGGTGAATAAACTTGTCCCTAAAAAGTGGATTTAAGACAAATTAAGGTTCAGTTAAAACTTGTGTGGAGTTAAGCTAACTCAACTGAGTATAAGTCAATACAGACTTATTCTTAATCTAGTTAACCGGCAGCGGATTGATTTAGCCTTTATAAAATATAAGTTATCAGATAGCTTATTGAGTTAGTTTCTTAACATTGTTGTAAATGAGAAGAAGATAATTATGACTGAAATGAAGTAAGTAAATGCGTAAAGTAAATAGACAGATATTATAGAGGTTCCAGGTGATGTAATCCTGTACGTCCTCTCTTCCCCTATGATGCGGAGAAAAATTCCACTAGAACTTCTTTGAGATGGCCCGGTTACAAAAAGTTCTAAACTGATAGTCCTTGACTAATCCCTAGCTTCACTATCTAAACACTTGTAGAATAGGTAGAATGGCTGCTCATCAATTGTTTGAAACACTAGTCCTTGGAGGGTTGAATTGCCTCTTCACCGGTTCATCACAACCACAGTCTTCCTGACTCCACTCAACTATCCTTCATATCTTTTTGGTGTTTCACAGTCTAAACCTTTGATAGAATCAAAGTTGAGACTTGAATCAATAACTATGATTCAATTGTGATTTGAGCTTTTCTTCTAGATGTATAAATTATGCACAACTCTGTATTTCTTCAAATGAATGATCTGTTAGGTGTAGTGTCCGAAAGACAATTTGTGTAATTGTTTTTTATAACAGAATTTATCTCACCTTATTACTTGCTTTGTTCTTGTAAGTAATACACTGCTGCAAACCCTAAGTTTAACAGTATGTAACCGCTTAACTCAGTGTATGGCATGCACGTGAGGATTGAGTTAGTGGTGATATACTTAAACTGTTAGTCCGTGGTGAACTTAATCAGAGTTTAGGGTCTCTTGATTAAAACACCAATAATGCGCCCAGAACACTTTAGGGTGTGATAGTCTTATCCGTACTGTCGGTAGAGGGTACCTACGTGGGGCATTTATATATGATGGCATTTCATATAGGACTGGACACATTTAATCTGTATTTCTTGATATAATTCCATAATCGAGGAATCTTATTAAATCATTAGATGATCATATATGGATCAACCTTAATCCTGAGGTGATCACAGGGTGCTGCTTGTCTCGGGATAGTGTTTGATGTGTTAGTTACGGTTCACTTAAATATGTGTCCCAAGACACTTTTCATTGGCACTATCTCCTGATGAGTGAGTAGTTCTGATATTCACAGACATTGAATCCATTCCTTCCTGCGGGAAGTAGAGAGACAGTTCCCTTATTTGTTAGCCTGAAGAAAGAGATCGATCGGCCGAGTTCATATTTAGATTAATTAGCTACTAGTCAGATATGTGAACTAATTGATCACTATGGGTTAATGGTAAAGAAGGATAAGATATTCTGAGTCGGGTTCACGGAGACTTCCCACTCAGAATGGACAGTCTATGGAAGGTTAGTCCGTATGTAATGATTATATCAGTGGACGCTTATTTACTCATAGGGTTGAGTGTAAGTATATGTCTATAATTGGTAGAGTTCAGTTTCGAGTTTATGGTGGCGTAATCCCGGAATTAATAATTTAGTGTATTTATTCAATTCGATGAATAATATATTTAATTATTAGAGCTACTGGTTATAGGTCCATGGTCCCCAATGTGGCTTCTATAATTCGGGTTTATATTCTTGTTTATTTGGGCCTCAGAAATAATTAATTGGTTGGGCCAATTAATTGATATGCATGGATATTATTTAGTAGGGCTAAATATTATAATACACATAAAAGTCATTTTATGTGGGCTTCTAACCCTAGAAGTGGCGCCATGTATGGTCTTTTTAGCACAAGAATTAATTTTCTTATGTTATGGAAAAATAAAAGATATTCTTATTTTGTGATTGGTTGGATGACATGTTATTTGGTTGCCTATTGGTCAATGAAATGTCACAATTTTATTCATTAAGGAAAATATCTTTTCATTTTATTTAATTAATTAATTATTTAATTAATTAAAACTTGGAGACCAATGATTTAATCTCCTATAAAAGGAGAGTTAGTCCAAGTGTAAAACACACTTTTATTTTCGCCCCACACACCAAAAAGGAGAGAAAAAAATTAGTTTTCTTGTCTTGGGTTTTTTAAGAAAAAAAACTACAAGTTTTTCTTGGTGTTGCATGTCAAGGAGGTTCTCATATCAAGAAAGGTGTCCATCAACCACCGTTTGGAGAACACATTGGAAGATCAAGGCTTCTTATCCTAAGATCTTGGCTTCTCTTCTTTCTATTGGTATGATTTTCTTAACCCCCTTGTAATTGTTAAATCCTTTATTTATGTATTGTAATATATAAATCGTGATCCATCCGCTGCGCATAGATCTAATTCTTTTAGATCTGAGCTCCTACATCCTTTATGTGGTATCGGAGCCATGTTCCACGATTTATATAGTTATAATCATAAATAAACGATTTATAGGAGTGGAATTGCATGTAGATAAATTTTAACTTTTTATATGCATAGATAATGATTGGTTGTTGTGGTTGAAGAGATGGATTGGGGTTGGCACTGTTTACCCGTTAGATCTATTGTAAACTCATATAAATAAAGAAAATTCATTCATATGAGTATAGGAAATTAGATAATTTATTTGTTGTTGCAATTTAATTTCCTAGAAGTAGATCTGTTTAGTTGCTGTTTAGTTTTTCTGTTTTTCCTGTTGATTGAGCCGTTGCAACGACGATCTCTCTGGTCAGAATCAATATTAAAACTTGAAGAACAATCCATCAAAATTTGGGGTCGATCGGAGTCCGTCTCAATATCTGTTAGTTGCAATAAAGTGGCTGCTATAACAGAAAAATGCAAGATTCACAGAAACCCTAGCTGTGACTTCCTCGAATTTCTGGAAGAGTGTAGACCGTTGAAACGCAAATCCGACCGGTCAGATTCATAAAAGTGGAATTTTAGACATGTTCGGGTTTCATCTCGATTCCCGATCGGCCTCGGGAAGTCACTGATGCGCTGCTGTAAGAGACAGTTTCAGCAGCAAGTTGAGCGGCTCACTGGAGAAAATTGACAAGTCAAAACTCCGATCCAACCGTCCATATTCAAGTCCGAGGAGTGAAGAACAGATCTGGAAAGTTTCGTCATGATCCAAGTTTGTTTTATTTCCCGATCACGAAGAATTTGAACAGCTGCAGATTATGTTAGAAAGTAGTAAACCCTAGTTAGGGTTTGGTTAATTTATTTTCTAATAGGTTAGATACGGGGGTGCCAACGGTCCATCTCGGTGTTTATTTTCCGCACTAGAGTACATGTTTAGATTGTTTGTGTTGAAACGGAAAATTGCCATGACATGCATCATATCATGAATTCCAGTCCATATGCATACATGTAGAAATTAATTCGAGGAATTAGTTAGGCATGTATACATCACATGCAATTAGTTTTAATTAATTGTTTGATATTAATTATAAACTAATTAGAGTAAAAAACCGAGGATCAAGGGTTTTGTCAATCGTCGAGGTTGAGTGATGGATTCTCGGTGAATCCCACTCTACGAAAGCATAGGGAGTAAAATCCCGAAACCTCATGGTTAAGGTGTTGGATTCTCGGTGAATTACACCTTACCTAAACGAGATTACGTTTTTTGCTCCGTAGTGTCTACGTGAAAGTTTGATGTTTAAGGATTGGATAATCACTGGCAAGCTTGGTTCGAAAATGGTTTAACCATGGTTGGGTGGTCAACAAAAGCTACGGCTCGATCGACTTCACCCTCCACGTGTGGCGTTTGCACGGGGGTCGGGCAAGGCTGAGCCATCCGACGAGCCACTACGGCTCAACGGAGCTCCCCTAGTCTTGACCCGTCCGACGGCCACATATGTTCCAACGAATAGGTCGGGTGGGCTAGCCCAAATAACCGATACCATTCGGGCCTATGATTTATTGTTCCTTAATGTAACATCAAGTCCAAAAATGTGATCAGTAAACCCACAACTTTTTCAAAATATTGAGTGGGAGAGGGAGAGGTGACAGCCGACCCCACGGCCTCTACTGTTGACTCAAACACCGTGAGAGAATGGTGACGCCTCGTGCCGGCTTTGATTTCGGCCCCCTAAGGAAGGCCTTCACAGCTATCAAAATTCAAGGCTTGGTCTCCAAAAGGATAGGATTTTGGGTACTCGCCGGGTCACTGACCGACCCTAAGGCGGCACACTCGGGGTCTACCTAAAAATCTGAAAGAGTAGGTCACACTCATAATGGGTATTTTGGTAATACCTTGGCTGAAAAAGGAAAGGTGATCGACGATCACAAATGAGATGTTCGATTCTCAATTTGATCTTCAATATTAATCGAAAGCTCTTTGACCTACCCTAAGGCTGCACTGAGACAAGTGATTAAGTCTTTGCAATGGTAGGATAGACTGTAAGTACTTAGTTTATAGTTCCTAAAATTTATTAGTAGTGTATGATTTGGATTTATTACTTTAGCTTAACCGAGTAACTCGACTCGGGAGCTAAGTTCTTTGGAAGAACAAGGAAGCTTTGTATTAACAATTAATAGAGTAACAACGGGAAAGAATGTCCACAAGTGTTAATCAATTTCGAGGCTAAAATAGTGGGAGTGGTATAAGGAAATGAATTTCGGATTCTATCCTTGAATATCACTTTGTATTAACAATTAATAGAAAAAACGGGCGTTTCTTTTGGTATAAGGAAATGAATTTCGTTTATCCTTGAATATCACGATTTCTTTTTTCTCGTTTACGTATCGTTGAAACAAATGGATTCACTTTCATCTCGATACTACTATTGCCAAATAGAAAGTGAATATGACATTTGTACGAATCCGAGACTCGGAATTTTGTTTGATAAAGTCTGAACCACTAAGAAATGCTGAAAAAGTATATATAACATGTCTTAAACTATTATAGGCAAACGGTTTCCGTATTAAGATAAACGATTCTTCAAAATTTATTAATTGGTGCATATATCCTAGAGATAAGACCTAATGACTGGCTAAGGGTGATTCCTATCTCCCAGTCTCGGAACATTGTCTTAAAGGAATAATGACTAAGCTTCCTTTCAATTGGGAAAGGGTAATAGATCTGAAGAAATAACGTAGCTTGTTCATATTGACCTTCGGGGTCTAGTGAGAGATACAAGCTAATGGGAGTTTTTTGAGTGGTGACATTTTGTCTGATAACTACTCGAAACACGATGTAGTTTATCTAAAGTATACGAGGAGGAGTCTCTGATTTTAGCAGAGAATAGAGTATTCCATGCTCAGAAATTGGCTATCACATAGTCTTGGGACTGATGCTCGGCCTGCCTCCTAGTGGAATGTTTCTCACTGTGGAAGAAACCATAGACTTGCCATATATAGTTATTGATGAGCTACAATACAATGCTAAACTCGATTAAGATAATTGGTTGCAAAATAACGGTTAACATGATTATGTAAACCGAGAAGTCTACCTACAAGATTGATGTATGATAAAAATAAAACTATATTATATGACTTTTTATATCGTATTTACGATAATATCGTATAAATTCTCTAAAAATATATCTAAAAACTCATAAAAATCTAAATCGTTATAAATAGATATTATCGTTATAATTTTAGTAAAACTTATAGTTTTTGTGGTCAGAATTACTGTGGCTCGTGTTTTTTACTGTTTCAGGGTACGTGTAATGAAAAACTGAAGAATTAAGATCAAAACAGTAGAAAACCGAAGAGAGATATTTTTCAAAGTCCGGCCCGAGCCGGAATCTCTCTGCAAACAGCATGTGGGCTCTGAAACCAAAGAATCTGCACTGTTTGACCGGCCCGCGCCGGTGCATGCCCGGTGTTAAGGGTGATTTTATGCGATTTATAACGTTATATTTTATAATGATTTCCTCCATATTCATATAATTTGCATAGAAATTAAGGGTTTAATCGAATTATTGAGCAAATGAGTTTTAAAAGTCTTTAAGTGTAAAGTTGAGCTAATTTCGTGATTTTATTGGTAATTATCTATGGTTTTACACTTTGCATGTCTTTGTGGTTTTCGAGGTGCATAAACATGTCATAATTGGAGATTTAATGGAAGGAGGAAGATGCAAGTTGAGGATTGGAATGAAGATTTGAAGAATCAAACGAGCGTTCACTACCCATGCGGCACTCGGATCGGCATCGAAGTATTGAATCAAGGCGTCCAGGGTGGACGGACGTCTGAAGATATGGACGAGCGTCCAGGAGAGGAAATTTGATTCTGAGTTTTGAAGATTTCAGTGGACGAGCGTCTCATTTTACATAGAACGGGTGTTAGAGAAGACTCGGCCCGACTCGAAGAATTTACACCAACTAGACTGGCGTCCAGAAGGAGTGGACGGGCGTCCGTCCGCCGCCATGCTAAAACCAACTTACTTTTTCTATATATAGCCACATTATTTCAAACCCTAATATCATCATATACACATTGCAGCAGCCGCAGAAAACCCTAAATTCTGAAGCCGAGTTGTGCTCGGTCGGCCAAGCCTTGGTGCTTGGTCGACCGAGGTTTAGATTAGTTGTTTTATTTATTTTGTTTCATTTTCCTTCCGGATCATGAGGATGGCTGGAAGCTGATCAGACTTGGAGCAAGCATGTGAAACTTTTCTGCAGCGTTTTTATTTCTCCTTTTGGATGATTTTGTGAGTTTTAATTAAAGTTGTTTCTTTTCTATGATTATGTGTTATGCAAATTTAAATCGAGAGATGTTTTGCTATTGATGTTTACTATGTGACGAGAGTCGGTGTAAACCTAGATCACCATAGGAAAGATTGGATCTTTAACCTATAAGTAACGAGAGTTGATTAGGTTGAATATCTAGGTTGCTAGATTGAATAAATCTTACACCTCTGAATTGAAAGTGTTAATCTTTAAGATCGAGAGATGAAAGATTAATAGGCGAATTATCTACGAGAGTAGGAATTCATACCTTTGATAGGTGAACCACATCTTTTTTAAATCTTCACTAAACGATCTAGAGTAAGAATTGAGGGTTGCGGGATAGGTGGATCAATGCTTGTTCTTCGTTAAAATTAATTGAAATTATCTTTGTGCCTTGTCTTCGTTGCTATTTTAGAATTTTATTTTTCTTTTTAGTTATAGAATAGATTTATTTAGTTAGTTTAGGTCCGCAACTATATTTCCTGGCTTTGGATTGACAACCCTCTGTCCAGTATATTGTTTTTTTTCGTTTTCGTTTCTAGTTATTTCTCGTGACAATTTAGAAAAATTAAGAACTAAACCAACCTCGATTCCCTGTGATTCGACTCCGGTTGTAACTACTATACTACGATCCCTGCACTTGGGGTAAACCGGATTATTTTATTACTTGTTTATTTTGCTTAGATAAAATCCGAGACACCTGGCCCGCGCCGACCTACTGCCTTGGCATATAAATACAGCTCATATGCGGGGGTCGTTGAGAGGGTACCAATATATATATATATATATATATATATATATATATATATATATATATATATATATATATATATATATATATTATCTTAATCTAGTTTCTAGTTATGTAAATACCGTAAAAGGCATTCTGCCGAAATAATAATGTAGTATAAGTCTCGTGTAATACTTAGAAGGATTATCAAGGCTCGTTGTTGCTAAAGGAGTTGTTATTTCCGGAGAATACGACTCTGACGCTACAATTGTAATCTGGTAACTTTTTAATGTATTTATGTTTTTTTATATTAGTATCTATATAGTAGTTATAATGATATTTGGCTAACTCTATATCTAGCCAAGATATGAAATTGAATTAGTTTTATCTTTTTAGGGAAATAGATGATGACTATATTAAAATTGAATTAAAATCGATTATAATGAATCTCTTTCTATTTGCGCTTAATGAAAAGTTAAAATTGAATTAGCTACTCGATTTAACAAGAATCGTAACCTAATGATGAACTGACCAGAGAAGTTAGGATACGCGATCATGAATAGAAAGACCGGAGGGTAAAAATGGCCGCGACAAACGGAATCCTATTTCCTACCCGGGGGCGATTTGTCCTAGAAAAACAAATCTTATTGAAAATTGGACTCAAGATATTATCACGTTAAAATCACCTGTTTAATTGAGCAATACTCAAAATACCGGCCGAATGACAAAATGGAGTTCCCGAGCTTGAGGATGACATTGGACAGAGGATTTTTGATGTATGACAATTTCATACGCTCGTGTGAGGAGGAGTTGTCTAGCTTAGGAGTACACCGGTTTATATATAATTGATTAACCTTAAAATAAGGAAAGATCAAGCACATCTATTTCTACCAAAAAGGGATACTGATTCAGTGATATATTCTTGGCTACTTTCTAATAATATTACTAGTATTTATATCCTATATATTGTACTGGTACCTATATATATATATTTATATCTTTATATATCTGTTTTAGTTTTAAGTATTTATTTACTATTTTAATTTTATTTACTATTTTACGGTTACTAAAAAGGAAAAGGAAAAACCGCGACTTAGATTGAGTTAATAACAGCTTCTTGGTGTTTAGCCACACTCTGAATTACCACACGTTTCCCTGAGGATACGACACCTGACTCACCATATTACGCTACAATTTGACCCGGTACACTGCTGGTTAAGGATTGTAATAGCACTAGTAAAGGTCCTGTCAGCTTTCCGGCGCCGTTGCCGGGGAACGACGCTAATTCATTGTGTGTATGGTTACTACTTGTATTTGCTCAAAATTCTCGAGGATAAGTCAACACTCTTCTTATCACATTTCTTTTTTATTTTTTGTTGGTACTTACCTTATAAGTAAGTTACCAATTTTTTTACTACTATCAATTTCGTGTTATTTTCTATTTTTCGGTAGTTGATGACCAGAAGCGGTAATGCCCCACTCACTCCTTATAAGCCTGACATAAACACTTACGAAAGGCAGTTAAGAGTAGAGAGTAAACGAGGTCATACTAGTCAGAGAAATCCTGACCAAGAATCATCTTCAAATCGAAATACGAGAATGGCCGAAACTAGTGATGAAACACCTGAACAAGGGATTGTCCATGCCCAAGGACATGGACAAAACCTTAATCAGAATCTACCAATACCAAATGATCAAAATAGAAATAATCAGAATCGGAACCAAAATAATCGTAATAATCCTAACATACCAAACCCGAGACCTATCTGTGATCAAACCGTAAGGAGAAATCAGACTAATAATCCTATTCTTTTACCTAATGAAGGAGCGAACAATTTCAAAATTAAATCTCATCTTTTTGGTTTAATTGACACAAGAGCCCAATTTCTAGTAGAAGATGATGAAGATCCGCATCATCATCTCTATCTTTTCGAAGATTTGTGTAATACAGCCAAAAGTCAGGGTGCTCATCGTGAATTAACAAGGATGTCTATGTTTCCTTTTTCTTTAAAAGGAAGAGCACGAGATTGGTTTATGTCACTCCCACATCATTCATTGACAAGTTGGGAGGAGATTCAAACCGAGTTCTTAAAGCAATATTTTACTCCTGGTAGAAACATGGAATTAAAGGTCGAGATTGCTAACTTTAGACAAGGATCCGAAGAAACGCTCGGGAATGCTTGGGAAAGATTTAAGAAGCTATTAAGAGCTTGTCCCGATCATGGTTATTCCTTAGATATGCAAATCCAACTTTTCTGTCGTAAACTAAGGAAAGACTCACGTGCAGATGTAGATCATGCATGTGGTGGTTCTTTAATGATGAGTGAAGCCCAAGTAGTTTACGATGCTATTTAAAAGATTTCCAAAAATAATCGAATGTGGGAAACCGGTTCTAGCACCAGAAAAGTAGCCGTTGCAGGAGAATGTTCATCGAATACGGAAGTTCTAGCACACTTGGAGAATTTGAGTAAGAAATTTGATGGCCTACAAGCCAATAAGAATAACTCAGAAACTATCATAACAAATGAATACTCGAATCATGATAATGTGTCGTTAGGAATAGAAGAACCAGAAGTTAAAGGCTATTCGAGGGAAGAGGTAAGTTTTCTTCAATAGCATAGGAATTCGAACAGCGCGTATTCAAACTCTTTTAATGCTATTAAAAGAGATCACCCTACTTTTCGTTGGTCTGAAAACCCTAGTAAGCAAGGACAACCACCGTATCCAATTCAGTATAAGAATTCATATAGTAATCATGTTTATCAAGGAGATGCCGCAAATCAAAATCCACAATCATTACCTAGATAGTATCCACAACAAACTACTCAAAGTATACCAGTCACCCAAAGTTCAACTCAACCTGAAGGAATTGATAAATGGGAGAAACTAATGGAAAATATGATGGGTGTAGTATCTACTCAAGCTCAAAATATGGAAACAATGATGACTTCTATAGGTACAGTCACTAAGGATATGAGTACGTTGAAAACATCCATTAGTGGACATGATACCAGAATGAGAACTATAGAAGCATCAATTCAAAATATGGAAGATCACTTGAGTAGAGAAGGAGAACGTAAAAACAGTAGACCTCCAGGAGGATTACCAAGTAATACTGAAAGAAACCCGAGAGAGGTGAACGCTGTTGTTACCAGAAGTAGAAAACTCTGTGGGAATACTGAAGCAGAAAATTTAGGAAATAATGAAGTAGAAAATGATTTAAATGGTAACTTTATAAAGCAAAAGAACGAACTTGAATTTACTGATGAGGAAGAAGAAATTATTGAAAATTTCTTAAGACAAAATAGTAATGTTGAACCTGAAAGTAAGAATGAGGAATGGGTTAAAGTCCCAAGGATTCTAAAAGATCCAATGGATAAAGACCTAAGAACCTTATTTAAGGAACATGTTAGAGAAAACAATACTGAAGAAAAGAAGGAAGATTAGCCAATAACCGAAAAAGGAAAAATTGATACAGAAGATGTTTCAAAGAAAAGATCGTATGATAATGAAACATGGCAACCAAGTAACGCTCAAAGATTTAAGGAAAAAGGAAAAGAGAAAATAACTTCAGAACCAAAGGTTATAGATTTGGAATCTTTACCTTACCCACCTAAAGATCAAATTAAAAAGATAAAAACTGATAAGAAGTATGCTCGTTTCCTTGATACTTTTCGTCATCTTCATGTTAATATCCATGTTATCGAAGCTCTAGTTAATATGCCTGCCCATGGAAAGTTTCTGAAAGATATTCTATCGAACAAGAAAAAGTTAGAAGAATATGAGAATATTTGCCTTAATGAAGAATGTTCTGCAATATTACAACATAGGTTACCTCCTAAACTTAAAGATCCTGGTAGTTTTACAATTCCATGTGAAATTGGAGGATTTTTGTTTAAAAGAGTGCTATGTGATCTTGGAGCAAGTATTAATCTCATGTCTTATGAGGATTATAAGAAACTGGGTATAGGAGAGCTTACAAATACTGAAATGACTCTGCAAATGGCAGATAGATCGATTAAACATCCTAAAGGAGTCATCGAGGACATATTGGTTAAGATTGACAAATTTTACTTTCAAATAGATTTCGTGGTTATGGAAATGGAAGAAGGATATTCAGCGCCACTTATTCTAGGTCGTCCATTTCTAGCTACAGGAAGAACGTTAATCGATGTTCAAAAAGGAGAACTAATACTAAGAGTTAATGAAGACGAAGTTGCTTTCAATATCTTTAAGGCTATGAATCATCCATACAAATCACCAGAATCATGTTCTTTTATAGATAAATTATCTACTATCTGTGATGTCAAATTACAAGATTATGAAGATAGACTAGAAGAATGTTTGGCATTATCTATCTATAAAGAAGATGAAAATGATACTGAAATGAGAGAAGTAATTCTTTATCTTAATAAGGGACTGTTTTCTAAGCATCCATGGCATAAGTATTTGGAATTAGAACTAGAAGGACCAGTTCTAAAACCTTCAGTAGAAGATCCACCAAGGAATCTGGAATTGAGAACACTTCCTTTAAATCTTAAGTATGCTTTTCTGGAAAATAATAATCTACTTCCGATTATTATTTCATCAACCTTAACAAATGAACAAGAAGATCAATTACTAAGAATGTTAAGAAATCATAAGAAAGCATTTGGATGCACAGTGGCAGATATTCAAGGAATTAGCCCTGAGATATGCGTTCATAAAATTATTCTAAATGAGGGAGCTAAACCTTGTATTCAGCCACAACGCCGCCTCAACCCAAATTTGCAAACTATTGTTAAGAAAGAGGTTATTAAACTATTAGAAATGAGGATAATCTTTCCTTTATCTGATAGTGAATGGGTAAGTCCAACTCAAGTGGTACCAAAGAAAGGAGGTTTTACGGTAAAGGAAAATGATAAAAATGAATGGATTCCGACAAGGGAATTACATGATATCGAATGTGTATTGATTTTCGGAAACTGAATGATCATACTAAGAAAGATCATCATCCACTTCCATTCATAGTGCAAATGTTGGAACGCTTAAGTGGACATAAGTATGACTGTTTCTTAGATGGTTATTCAGGATATTTACAAATATTCATTGCAGCAGGAGATAGAGAAAAGACTACTTTCACTTGTCCCTATGGAACTTTTGCTTATAAACGAATGCCCTTTGGCTTATGTAATGCACCAGCTACATTTCAGAGATGTATGATTGCTATATTTTCTGACATGGTCGAGAAGTTTTTAGAAATTTTTATGGACGACTTTAGTGTATACGGAGATTCCTTCGATGAATGTTTATTGCACTTAGAACGAGTGTTACAACGCTGTGAAGATACCAATTTAGTTTTAAACTGGGAAAAATGTCACTTAATGGTATCAGAAGGAATTGTTCTAGGTCATAGAATCTCTGAAATAGGTATTTAAGTGGACAAAGCTAAAGTCGATGTAATTGAAAAATTACCTCCACCAGTGAATCTAAGAACTCTAAGAGGATTTCTTGGACATGCTGGATTTTATAGAAGATTTATTGCAGACTTTTTGAAGATAGCAAAGCCTTTAAGCCATTTGCTTGAAAAGGAAGTACCATTTAATTTTGATGATAAATGTATGGAAGCATTTAAGACCCTAAAAGCGAAGTTGACTACTGCACCAGTTCTGGTATCACCAGACTGGGATTTACCGTTTGAAATTATGTGTGATGCAAGTGATTTAGCTGTAGGAGCTGTTTTAGGTCAAAGATATAACAAAGTACTCAAAGCAATCTATTATGCATCTCATACGTTAAATGCAGCTCAACTAAATTACGCAACTACAGAAAAAGAACTGTTGGCTGTAATTTTTGCCTTAGATAAGTTTAGATCATATATTGTTGGTTCTAAAGTTATAATTTATACAGACTATACAGCTCTGAAATACCTTTTAACTAAGAAAGATGCTAAACCTCGTCTTCTTAAGATGGATTCTGTTACTTCAAGAATTTGATGTTGAAATTAAGGATAAAAAGGGAAGTGAAAATGTAGTGGCAGATCATCTAAGTAGAATGGAGAAAGATAAGGGAATAGGAAATAAAATACGAGATTCCTTTCCAGATGAACAACTTTTTAGAATCGATACTCCCTCAACCATGCAATTATTAAAAAATATAAAACCATCAAAGGAAAATTCACCATGGTTTGGGAATATTGTGATTTACCTTACCTATAATTACATTCCGTCTCAGTGGACTTGGCAGCAGAAAAAGAAGTTCTTTTATGACTTAAAATTTTATTAATGGGAAGAACCAGACCTTTTCCGTAAATGTTCGGATGGGATAATCAGAAAATGTGTGCCTGATAATGAGATTTTAAGTATTTTATCGTTTTTCCATGATCGTGAAGCAGGAGGTCATCATGGTGGATGGAAAACTGCTTTCAAAGTTTTACAATGTGGTTTTTATTGGCCTACACTATATAAAGATGCATACAAATATGCAAAATCTTGTGAATCATGTCAAAAATGGGGAAACATATCTAAAAAACATGAAATGCCTATGCAACCGATCTTAGAATATGAGTTATTTGATGTATGGGGCATAGATTTCATGGGACCTTTCCCTATATCTTTTGGAAAAAGATTTATTTTAGTAATGGTTGATTATGTTTCGAAATGGGTAGAAGCTGAAGCTCTTCCCACTAATGATACCAAGGTTGTGCTAAGGTTCCTAAAAAAGAATATATTTACAAGATATGGCATTCCAAGGGCTATCATTAGTGATAGAGGATCACACCTTTGTAACCGACCATTTACTAAGATAATTGAGAAGTATGGTGTAACTCATAAACTTGGAACACCCTATCATCCGCAAACTAGTGGACAGGTAGAGGTGTCAAATAGAGAAATCAAAAGGATCGTGGAGAAAACAGTGGACTCAAATCGTAAAAATTGGGCAGAGAGACTAGATGATGCATTATGGGCGTACAGAACAGCCTTTAAAACACCAATTGGTTGTTCCCCTTATAAATTAGTTTTTGGTAAATCTTGTCATCTCCTAGTTGAATTAGAACACCGAGCTTTCTGGGCTATTAAATTTCTAAACTTTGATCCAAAAGCTGTCGGTGATCATAGATTACTTCAGTTAAATGAACTAGAAGAATTTCGCCTCGATGCTTATGAAAATGCTCGAATCTACAAAGAACGTACGAAAGCTTTCCATGACAAGAAAATCTATCGTCGTGAGTTCCATGTAGGTGATCGAGTACTCTTATACAATTCACGTTTAAAGTTATTTCCAGGTAAACTTAAATCAAGATGGACAGGTCCATATGACATAACTAAAGTCTATAAGTCTGGAGCTGTAGAACTAACTGATGGAAAAACAACTTTCATAGCCAATGGTCACAGGGTAAAGCTTTTTGTGGAAACTGAAGGGGTACCGAAAATAGTAGAAATATTATTGCTTAACGACCCTCCAACATATTAAGGAAGTAGGAATTCTAAACTCAGCCGATTACGGGTACTATCTTTTTAATTCACTTTTTAATATGCAATTTAATTAGTTTCGTCTTTTACCGGATAGACGTTAAAGAACTGGAATGCCTTTTATAGATAGAATAGAAGTTTTTATTTTACTTTTAAATTAGGTTTAGATAAAGATGTTGCCTTTAGAATAGAAGCCTTAGTTATTAATTTAAACAAGGAGCTGATAAGCGATATCAGAGAAAGAGATCTTTGTAATGGAAAATCGAGAAGTGCTATAAAGAGAAGGGCAACATTTCTAATAAGATGTAGAATCTGTGGAAAAAGTGAACATAATGGAAATTGTGGAGACAGCACAACCAAATCCCAGGATGAATGTTTGAAGGTAATTAAGATGAGAACGACTAGGTGGTTATCCGAAAATCCCGATGGACAACAACGAGAGAATTCAAACGCATCATTTCTAGGAATTAGGTTGATGGACCGTTATTATAGAAATCTTGAAGATTTAAGAATGAGAGGAGTAGAATTAGATTAAGTTTAAAATTAAAAAAAAAAATCAAGTAATTACTAACGATTCGAGTCGATAAGAGTTCGGTTCGATTCGTTAGCTTTATAACCTAAAAAATCACAATTCCATCATCTTCATCTTCTTCATTTTTTCAAGAGCAAAAGACGCCCCACCCCTTTTCCCCTCTTCAAAAATTTCATCACTTTTCACCAATTTTTCTATCCCAAACTACTTAATTAATCATCTTCTCTTCCATTACACTACATAAAATCATCACCATTGCAGAAAAGGATAGATTTTGCAAGCAAAGCTCCTCTTTTCAACACAATACGGCGACCACCATACATTCCGGCAACTATCTACTTTTTCTAGCTTTATACGGTACCAATATACATATATATATCAATCATTTCAATTTTTATTAAGCTTTTTAGTTTTATAAATTTTATTTTTGAATATTTTGGTCTAAGTACTTATTGGTTTTTGTTGTTTGTTGTTGATTTTTGTTGTTATTTTGTCATACCATTATCGTAGATGGCCTCATCATCTAGGAGAACCTCTAAGAAAAGAAAGCCGGATAACCCTGTTGTAGTACCGGTTCATGAACCGCGGCCCTTAAACGAACTCGAAAAAGCCGTTTCTTTTGAGAAAACCGCTAGTGATGAAGCTAAGAATGCCTATAATGGATATTTTAGTAAGTGCGGGGTTACTTTAGAACATGGTATTGATTTTGACTTTTTAGGAGAAGAAGTGAGAAAAATCTTTCAAGATAGGGAGTGGATGGAAATTGCAATGGAACGCACTGATAAGATAAATGTTACAATGGTAGCCGAATTCTATTCTGTTTTGTCTACTTATGATAAGGCTACTCTTGAAGAACTGGAATATATCCCTCTTATGACGGTTAATGCCACTTTCAATCATGTAATGATTAATACTATGTATGGTTTACCTGAGATACTTGATGAGGATGATTATCATGCTGTTTGGAATTCAGACCAACCTGGTAGACTACTGGCTAAATCATATGAAGCTCGGTGCCTTTGATTCCACCAGCAGTATGGAAAGATAATAGATTTCCTTATGGACGTTGTATAAAAGACATAAGGGCTATTAAGCAATTTATAGGACTTAATGTTAATCCTTCGGCTCATTTATGTGCTTCTGGTCGTGAAGATGTTGTATTAGCCTGGGCTATAGTTAAGGACATTCCAATAAATCTGGGGAAACTAATCTTTACCAAGGCATGTGATTTTGTTAAGAATAGGCCTCGAGGGGGACGTTTGCCGTTCCCTAATCTTATTTCTGCCTTGTGTGATCTTCTTGAAGTGCCAAAATTACCCTCAGATAGGATTATGTCACCTTATGCTCCACTTATCGGTCAAAAATTAACTGCCTTGCCTGCTGGTACAATCAATTACAATAATCCCAATCGCCAGCAGCAGCCGCCACCACCACCTACTCCTAGACCACCACCAGTGTTTACTAGATCTTCTAGACAGCCACTCCAGAGCCATAATAGCCAGATATCAGATATGATGCAGCATATCGTTCAGGCACATGCTCGTACTGATGCCAACATAGCCTTAGCTGCAGAAAAGAATAGAGAGTGGCATGAAAATTTGAGGATTGGTCAGCAAGTTCTGAGAGATTATGTCGGAAGTATGAACCCATCTTATCCTGACACATTCCCACGGTGTCAGTCTGAGCCTTTCACTATGCCTAGCTGGATTCCACCTATTCCACCTCCAGTTATTTATCAGGATTATACTCCGTCATCTCTAGGACAGGGAGGTATGTTTATAGGTTCAGCAGAGATATCCATGGGCATGGGAGGAGTCACTTCAGTTGCAGATGTTACAGTTGGTCTCAGTTCAATTGGATTGGAAGGTTTAGTAAGAATGACGACTAAGCAGACTCAGGCTACATTTCAAGCATCTACTTCATCAGATCCACAACAGTTCAACTATGATTTCAGTTCGACTCAGTCTCTAGGGGCTGAATTTACTTCTAGACTGTTTGGATCATCGTCAGTGCAGTATGATTCATCTTTTACGACACTGTCGATTACAACCCGTATGATTGACTTTTATTATCTTTTACATTTGCCTTGATGTATGACGATATACTATGGTATGATCTTTTGTTTTAGACTGTTTGATGCACTCTGTGGTTAGTGCACTTCGTAGTTTTACGTTTTTTTCGTTGTTTCTATTTTATTAGACTTTTTCCCCCACGTTTTAGATAAAAATACATATCTACACACTGAAAGAACCTGATGGAACATCATGAAATGAAAAAATCTCTGATCGGGCACTGTAGCACCGGCCCACGCCGGTACTGACCCGGCCCGAGCCGGTCTGGTGTACTGCCAACCTTCTTCAGGTTGTTTCCTATCTGATTCTACCATTTCTATAAAAGGAAACAGATGCATCATTCCTCAAATGCTAATTCACTAAATAAAGCTTCTTGTTTTCTTATAAAGACCGTATAAAATGTCTGATCATTCGTCCGTTAATACTTACTCTCCTCCTCATACCCCAAATTCTGTGCTTCCAAATACCGAATATTATTATCCGACTTTTCACCCAATACCTTATAATTATATGAATGACTCAACTCCAAATCCTTTTATCAGTAATTTCAATCAGTCACCGATACTGATTGAAAAGGGTTTAAATTTTCGGAAAGTGGATCATTGGGCGTTCATACGGATGCAAGGTGATGGGTGGGAACATTTTTGTCGTATGCAAAGAGGAAGTGTTAACGTTACGTTGGTTAGAGAATTTTATTCTATGTTGTCAGAAGCTACCACGGTCGGAGCAACACAGGCTGTTACAGTTAGAGGTGTTGTTGTTCCTTTCACATCTATTATCATAAATAGCGTTTTTCATATACCACCAGTCCAAACGTCACCTACTAGTCATTTTGAGTATCATTGGAGACTTGATACTGCTGCTGGATTTATTAACAAACGGGAGGAATCTTACCAAGTCATATTCTCACAGTATAATAATAATCAAGATATTTCCACCACTGCCTTACTTCCTCATCTTAGAACGTGGAAACTTTTCATCAATTCCCGAGTATACCCTACTGCTGATTTTTCAGAGATCAGTGATGGTGAAATGTTGTTGTTATATGCCATCGCTTGTGGAGCTATTATAGATTGGGGAGTCTTAATTCAAAAGGCTGCTGTGAGTTTTGCCTTTGGGAGACGACCAAACCGTCAGCCAATGCCTTTTGCTTGGTTGATATCCCGAATTTGTACTCATTTGGCTAGGGTCCGAGAAAGAGCGACAGATGAAATCTTCCCTGCTCGCCTTCCTCATGTTGGGCTATTACCAGTTGGTATTCCAGGAGGTTCATCAAGTGAAGAAAATTAGATGTTTTATGACGAAGAAGTAAGTTGAGTTAAGTAAGAGTAAGTTAGTTTAAGAAAGAATAAATTAACTTAGTTTTAGTTTTTCTAGTTTAAAGTAGTATTTTAGTAATAACTTGTACTTTCTTTTAATTTTGTAATATATTTGTGTGTTGTTTTACTATTTTTTGCCTTTATGCTATATTATATAAACGCTCGTCTGTATGACACGTAAAATATTTAACCGTTATAAAATTCATTTTATTTTCTAAACCAAATGTTTACTACCCATTAGACATCGGGACGATGCCAATTCGTAAGTGGGGAGTAGAGATTGGTTAGTAAATAAATTGAATTTAATATATCAAATGCTTAAACACTTAGTTTAATTATTCTTAAGGAAATAAACGAAATAATATATAATTATTATAATATGGATAGTATATTTGGATAGAATAAATTTTTTTTTAACTAAGTAAAGTAATCTCGATATATTATTTCTATATTATTTATCTCTATTTTAGATTTTTATCAAGATTTTAAGTATGTATACCTAGATAAATAGTATGAAATATTATTTTTTTGAAATTAGACAAAAGTTACTTATAATTATAATAAAATTTTAGAATGATTTTCTTTTCAAGACAAGTATGAACAATCGGATTAGGAATGATGAGATTTTTGGCATTACTTTGACTAACTATGGCCAAATAAGCCTACCCGAACGTAATTTCCAATTTTTTTCCCCACCTCAGCCTTATAGAGTGATCAAGACCTCACTCGAAATTAGCCATTATGATTAACTAGATATAACCGACCCTTAACTTAAAATGGTCTACATTTCCTTGAAATCCCGCAAGTTTAGTATGTGCTTATGGATAGCGGTGACGACATCGAAATTCAATAGTGGTATATGCTGAGATTGGTATAAATATTATTCGGAAGGCAATCTTTTATCAAATATTGTTATTCTCTAGAAAAAGAAAAAGTTGGAATAGTTAGGTGCTGATGTATTCGTTCTCACCTCATGACACTTGAAAGATAGTCGATTCTGGCAATGAGTTCGGATAAGTTAGTATTCTAAAAATAAAAAATAGAAAAAAAAAGGGAAAAATGAAAAAATATGGTTATTAGAATTAAATTTTGAAAACAGTGTCAGGATGTTACTGATCAAGATATTATTAATCAAAAATTGAAGGTGTAAGTACGTACGGCTTGCTTCTATTTCTTTTGATTTTCCTTTGTTATCCATTCGATTAGCCAAACATCCTGAGCCTGAACGTTATAAGCCATTTTGCCAACTACTTGACTTAGTCCTTGATTCCGAAATTTCATATAGTGGCGATGACAAAGTTATTCTAAGTATTTTATTTTATATTTATTAAGTAATTCATGTAGAATTTCATTTAGATAATATTTTATAACTAATTTATTAAGTTATACACACTTTTTAGCTTTTTAATAATCTTAGATAGATAAAATTAATATAATTATACTATTGACTGCATACGTTACTAAGTTAGAAATTTAGTCTAGAAGAACTATATTATTTGCATTATAACATTTTATATATTATCGCTTATTTTGCTCGAGGACGATCAAAAGCTAAGTGGGGAGTAGTTGATGTATGATAAAAATATAACTATATTATATGACATTTTATATCGTATTTACGATAATATCGTATAAATTCTATAAAAATATATCTAAAAACTCATAAAAATCTAAATCGTTATAAATAGATATTATCGTTATAATTTTAGTAAAACTTATAGTTTTTGTAGTCAGAATTACTGTGGCTCGTGTTTTTGACTGTTTCAGGGTACGTGTAATGAAAAACTGAAGAATTAAGATCGAAACAGTAGAAAACCGAAGACAGATATTTTTCAAAGTCCGGCCCGAACCGAAGAAGACCGGCCCGAGCCGGAATCTCTCTACAAACAGCATGTGGGCTCTGACACCAAAGAATCTACACAGTTTGACCGGCCCGCGCCGGCCTACTGCCTTGGCCTATAAATACAGCTCATATGCAGGCTGTTGAGAGGGTACCAATATATATATATATCACTTATTTATATATATATATATATATATATATATATATATATATATATATATATATATATATATATATATATATATATCTTAATCTAGTTTCTAGTTATGTAAATACGGTAAAAGGCATTACGCCAAAATAATAATGTAGTATAAGTCTCGTGTAATACTTAGAAGGATTATCAAGGCTCGTTGTTGCTAAAGGAGTTGTTATTTCCGGAGAATACGGCTCTGACGCTACAATTGTAATCTGGTAACTTTTTAATGTATTTATGTTTTTTTATTTATATTAGTATCTATATAGTAGTTATAATGATATTAGGCTAACTCTATATCTAGCCAAGATATGAAATTGAATTAGTTTTATCTTTTTAGGGAAATAGACGATGACTATATTAAAATTGAATTAAAATCGATTATAATGAATCTCTTTCTATTTGCGCTTAATGAAAAGTTAAAATTGAATTAGCTACTCGATTTAACAAGAATCGTAACCTAATGATCAACTGACCAGAGAAGTTAGGATACGCGATCATGAATAGAAAGACCGGAGGGTAAAAATGGCCGCCTGACAAACGGAATCCTATTTCCTACCCGGGGGCATTTTCCTAGAAAAACAAATCTTATTGAAAATTGGACTCAAGATATTATCACGTTAAAATCACTGTTTAATTGAGCAATACTCAAAATACCGGCCGTATTACAAAACGGAGTTCCCGAACTTGAGGATGACATTGGACAGAGGATTTTTGACGTATGACAATTTCATACGCTCGTGTGAGGAGGAGTTGTCTAGCTTAGGAGTACACCGGTTTATATATAATTGATTAACCTTAAAATAAGGAAAGATCAAGCACATCTATTTCTACTAAAAAGAGATACTGATTCAGTGATATATTCTTGGCTAGTTTCTAATAATATTAGTAGTATTTATATCCTATATATTGTATTGGTACCTAAATATATTTATATCTTTATATATCTGTTTTAGTTTTAAGTATTTATTTACTTTTTTAATTTTATTTACTATTTTACGGTTACTAAAAAGGAAAAGGAAAAGCTGCGACTTAGATTGAGTTAATAACAGCTTCTTGGTGTTTAGCCACACTCTGAATTACCACACGTTTCCCTGAGGATACGACACCTGACTCACCATATTACACTACAATTTAAACCGGTACACTACCGGTTAAGGATTGTAATAGCACTAGTAAAGGTCCTGTCAAAGATGCTAGTGAATTTATGGATAAGGAGTGAATTCGGTTCACACCACTTTTGTAAATGTAGGCATTTAGCATTTAATGCTTGAAGGTAATATTGGAGTTTTTGTGCATACGTTCATAATTTGACTGTTCGTGAAATGCCTTAATAAGACGAGTGAAGGTTGGTTATAAGATTCTTGAGATCAGAAAGTGGCGGTTGAACTGTCACAAGGCTTCTGATAGAATCTATAAATAACAGACTTATGCTTTGGAGTACGGTTACCCAAAGATAGTTACTATCTGATTTAATCAGACCATGTCCAACATCAGTTGTTGGTGGTTACACTGATAAATACTACTAGATCAGAATGTCAATCCACCCAAAACTCGGTGGGAGTATGGTTTAACCATTAACACATTATGGTTTTGTGGACTTTACAGTTTGCTAGGGTGATTGATAACCTATGGCTCTTTGTGAGCTGTATAGGATTCTGATCATAGAGGTTGGTTTGAAAGCCTTAACCCTGTGAATGGAGTTTTGGTACTCCAGTTCTGTTCAGCCTCTTGTAGAACCGCGCCTAGTGGGAGCAATTAGGTCTACACGGAAAAGAGTCGAATGAATAGGAAAGTCTAAACTTTCAGCACAAAGCCGAGTGGTATAGGGGTGATTCCCTGACAAGTAGAGAGTTTACCAGACCTTGCTAGATTTCGTTAGAAAGCAGAAAATAGGGGTGATTCCCTGAGACTTTCTTGCCGAAAAACGGAGTCTGAATTCATTCGGAACAGAATGGTCTTGGTTAGACCCAATGGAAGGATAACTGCCGGGGCTAATATCCTTTATGGATTTAAGAGAACCTCACGATTTTTTAAAGTCACATGTTTTAAAATATATGGACTAGACCAGAATATTGATAACTCTTTCGTAGACTGGATATGAATATTGGTAAAGTAGTAGTATTAGTGTTCATGAATGATAACACTGAAACGGTTGGAAACAACATGGATGTGCTATCTGAAGTCGGAAACTGACACACCAAGATTCTCTGGATGAGAGAATTGGAATATATTCAAAAAATTTGATTCGGTCAAATTCACAAGAATGAGTCATTGGCTATCCCATCCGTCTTATTAGTTAAGATGATCTTGCATATACGGATGCAACATTCAACGAGAGTAGTCCTACCCTACCTCTCAGGAATAATCCTCTAAATCTTCGGATAAAGAGAAAATGAGATAAAGTCTCTCTTGGATAATGGCAAGTCAAGTTATCACAAGTCAATAGTAGTCGAATCTCGGATTCGAGCATTGAATAGCGGTTTTAGTACGTCCTCAAGTATCTTTGAAGATCGAGTAATAATGTGCTTGTATATTCGGGTGCAAACTTGAATATGGTTGACTACACTGATTCTGACTTATAGTCAGATTATGGATGATCGTTGGGACAATCTCAGGCTCAGTGTTTACTCATTGTGATAGAGCTATAGTCTGGAGAAATCCAGCACCGCCACTTCGACATTAATTAGTCGGATACGTAGCAGCTTTCGGGGCAGCTGAAGTGGTGATATAGCTTAGGAATTTCATTCTTGATCTGGGAGTAATTCCAGGTCTAGTGAGCCGATAGCACTTCATTGTGAAAACAATGAAGAAATAGCTTAGAAAGATTTTCTCAGTCACTAGAGGTCAAAAGCATATTGAGAGAGAGTACCGCCTGATTAGATAGACCGGCGACGTTTCGAACCTAAAGATCGTCTCTAGCCGACAACCTAACTAATCAGTATACCAAGTCGAGTGCTGGAGGGTACGGCATTGAGGGATATGTCTCATCTGCTTTTAGAGCAACTGGGAGAGTATTGTGAATAAGATTAGAAAGGGTGTGCTCTAAAAACAATCATTGCTTGTCATTTCGTGCAAGTGGGAGATTGTTAGGTGTAGTGCCCGAAAGACAATTTGTGTAATTGATTTTTATAACAAAATTTATCTCACCTTATTACTTGCTTTGTGCTTGTAAGTAATACACTGCTGCAAACCCTAAGTATATCAGTATGTAACCGCTTAACTCAGTGTATGTCATGCATGTGAGGATTGAGTTAGTGGTGATATACTTAAACTGTTAGTCCGTGGTGAACTTAAACAGAGTTTAGGGTCTCTTGATTAAAACACCAATAATGCGCCCAGAACACCTTAGGGTGTGATAGTCTTTTCCGGACTGTCGGTAGAGGGTACCTACGTGGGGCATTTATATATGATGGCATTTCATATAGGACTCGACCGATTTAATCTGTATTTCTCGATATAATTCCGTAATCGAGTAATCTTATTAAATCATTAGATGATCATATATGGATCAAGCTTAATCCTGAGGTGATCACAGGGTGCTGTTTGTCTCGGGGTAGTGTTTGATGTGTTAGTTACGGTTCACTTAAATATGTGTTCCAAGCCACTTTTCATTGGCACTATCTCATGATGAGTGAGTAGTTCTGATTTTCACAGTCATGGAATCCATTCCTTCTTGCGGGAAGTAGAGAGGCAGTCCCCTTATTTGTTAGCCCTAAGAAAGTGATCGATCGGCCGAGCTCATATTTAGACTAATTAGATACTAGTCAGATATGTGAACTAATTGATCACTAGAGGGTTAATGGTAAATAAGGATAAGATATTATGAGTCGGGTTCATGGAGACTTCCCACTCAGAATGGACAGTCTATGGAGGGTTAGTCCGTATGTAATGATTATATCAGTAGTCGCTTATTTACTCATAGGGTTGAGTGTAAGTATATGTCTATAATTGGTAGAGTTCAATTTCAGGTTTAGGGTAGCGTAATCCCGGAATTAATAATTTAGTGTATTTATTCAGTTCGATGAATAATATATTTAATTATTAGAGCTACTGGTTATAGGTCCATTGTCCCCAATGTGGCTTCTATAATTCGGGTTTATATTCTTGTTTATTTGGGCCTCAGAAATAATTAATTGGTTCGGCCAATTAAATGATATTCATGGATATTATTTAGTTGGGCTAAATATTATAATACACATAAAAGACATTTTATGTGGGCTTCTAACCCTAGATGTGGCGCCATTTATGGTCTTTTTAGCACAAGAATTAATTTTCTTGTGTTATGGAAAAATAAAAGATATTCTTGTTATGTGATTGGTTGGATGACATGTTATTTGGTTTCCTATTGGTCAATGACATGTCACAATTATTCATTCAGGAAAATATCGTTTTATTTTATTTAATTATACATTTATTTAATTAATTAAAACTTGGAGACCAAGGATTTACTCTCCTATAAAAGGAGAGTTATTCCAAGTGTAAAACACACTTGTATTTTCGCCCCACACACCAAAAAGGAGAGAAAAATTTAGTTTTCTTGTCTTGGTTTTTTTAAGAAGAAAAACTACAAGTTTTTCTTGGTGTTGCATATCAAGGAGGTTCTCATTCAAGAAGGGTGTCCACCAACCACCGTTTGGAGAACACATTGGAAGATCAAGGCTTCTCATCCTAAGATCTTGGCTTCTCTTCTTTCTATTGGTATGATTTTCTTAACCCCCTTGTAGTTGTTAAATCCTTTATTTATGTATTGTAATATATTAATCATGATCCATCTGCTGCGCATAGATTTAATTCATTTAGATCTGAGCTCCTACATCCTTCATGATCTTGATCTTTCTTTGAATGCTAATGAACATTTGAGGAAATTTCTTGATCTTGCAATTAAGTATTTAGTAGGAACTCATTCAGATTGGCTTCTCCCCTTTGACTTTGCTTGACTAGATTAATTCTTAGAATTCCTTCACCTTTCCCCTCTTTTTTTCTTCCTGATAGAAGTGGTCTATATAGAGGGGTTTTTCTAATAGTCAAATCTTTGTGAGTTAAAATCCTTGTAGCCGTTAGTGGTCCTACTTTCTTGCTTGTACGTTATTGGTCAGAACGGATAGAATATCCTCCAATCATAATCCTTGAATTGTAACGGATGGATTTTTCTTCAGTTTGGTTAGACCTTAGTTTCAAAAATGGTTTACTGTGAACATTATCAGTTCACAGTTTGTAAGAGTTTTAGCTGAGTGATTACTCTTCTTCAACAATCGGTACTCTAGTTTTCATCTGATTATAATTGATTTAATCAGAGTACACCAAGAAATTAATTTGCAAAGACATCATTGTCCTTATGTGTCTTAGCTTCCAATACAAGATCCGTAAAGTCAGTTCCGGTCATCACAATCTTGCATGAAGTCTAACTTTACAGTCTCGACGTAGTCTTCATAGCTGAGTTTGAACCCTCAGTTCTTCAATCTTCTATAACCGAGTCTGTGACCCTCAGTTCATCATCAACTGAGTGTGAACCCCCAATTTTTCAAACTTCTAGATAAGCCAACCGAGTATATGTCCCTCAGCAAACTTATCTTCTTCAGTTTCATATTGGTGTAGTCTGAGTCAGTTTGACTAGATTCCAGTTTCGCGTTATCTCGGTTTTCTTGTTATCTCAATTCACAGCCTAGAAATATTACAGTGCTTGTCTGATTTAACTTATACAAATATCAGACTCTATTAAATCCTATACATTGATATCTAGACATCTTTTTGCTTTGCACTATAACAGCTAGTTATGACACTTCATCAATGGGGTTTCGAATAATGACTAAATAAGTGATGAATCATCATCAAAACATAAATTTTATTTCCAACAATTTCCCCCTTTTGATGATGTCAATACCCTCCTTAAAAGCAATGCAAAAAGATAAAACAAGATACAGTAAATAACACAGTGAACTGAGAAACTGAAAATTTATTGATAACTGAGTTAAAAGGTAATAAAATACAACATAAAAAAACAGCTTCTTTTCACTTATTAGTTACACTTGATTGATTATCATAAGCTTCAGTAAAATTCCTCATAGCATCATTTGTTGTTGTGCTTTCAATTCCATGGATGCTTGCCCATATGTTCCATGATTCAAATAAGTTATGCTTGCCGAAGAATTTGCTTTTGAAAAGAATAGCGAAGGTAAAAACAGATGTCCTCAGCCTTTTAGTGGTGGTTGTTTTCAGTAGACTCTGAACAAATTCAGGTTCAGCCTTTTCAATCTTATCTGACTCTTTATCTAGAGTACCATTCTTTTCCTATTTGTTGAGTTTGTTCCAGTAATGCACAAGAATCTTCTGCATATGTAGGAATGTTTCTAAAGATTCTTCTCTTGATTTTCCTTCTCTGGTAGGTAGATTTTTGAATAAACTGTAGAGACTAGAATCCAAACCAATTATTTTATCAGATGGTTCTGAGTATTTGGTAATTAACTACATTTACTCATCAGTAAATTCTCCTCTAGATTTCTTCAGTTCAGTCTGTTTATCATCAATGTTTGTAAGGACTTGTGGCATCTCAGTTGCATGGACTTTTAAGATGTCAAAACTTTCACCCTTATTGACATCATCTTTATTAATCAGAATTTTGATGCAATGTTCAGATTCTTCTGAGTTGATGCCAAAATGGTTTGAGCTACAACTGATTCCTTCATGCCTTGTTCCATTAGAATCATTCTGTCCGCAAGATTATTGAGAATGCCTTCCCATCTGTCTTGAGTTTCATCTCTTCTTGCATCGTTTCAATGGTTGTCTTTCGAAGCTCAATCAGAGAGTTTTGACAGTTATCAGTGACGATATCCATCTTCTTTTCAAGTTTGCTTCTTTCATCTTTGCTAGCCTCTAAGGACTTTAAAACTTTTCCAAATAAGCTGTTATCTTCCTTCTGAATTCTGATTATCTCATTATGATAGAATTTAATGAGATCAACCTTAGTAGGTACATCTTTTGAGCTTCCAGCTTGTTGTTCATTGGCTTTGCTTATCTCAGCCTCAGTTGATTTAGCTTGCTTTAGTGGTGAGATAACAACTTGCTTCAGTTTTTCTTTGTATTCAGCCGACCTTCTTCTTTCTTCAGATTGTTTTCTGATTTCTTCTAGGCTTGACTGATCAATATTTCTTGCAGGTGATAACTGTACATTAAATTCTTCATCTGATTCCTCTCCAGCCATGTTTGCCACTTTTCTTGCTATTTCTAGCATAGACTTATCAGTAGGAGATTGATGACCTCTGTCTTCTTCTTGTTGTGCATCAGATGCAGTCTTAGAACTGGAACTTCCATTGCTTTCTTCAGAACTACTGGAAACATCTTCAATAATCTGATCAGTTTCAGTCTTCTTTTCTTGTAAAGAGGCAAGAATACCTTTTTGCAAATTGGGATCTTCCTAAAAATCATCATTATCATCACCCTTTTTGGAACTTCCACCAGCTGTGGCTTTCTTCCAATAACTATTTCTGATCAGCGCATATCCTTGATTCAAAAATTCATCGGTATTGATCATTTCTGATAGATTCGTAATATTGTAGAGGTCAAATACCCAATTTTCAGTAGCTTCTATTTCTGCTAGCTGAATCCTTTGATTGGCAATTGAATCAAATTTCCAAATTTGACAATTTCGCAATCGCTCATAATCAGCTGACATCCGTTCTCCATGATCAGTTGAGAGCTTAGATTGAGTAGCAATCTCTATAGATCCTCTTGTGATTTCCTGGTTAGCTACCAGAATATCATCTTCAGTTTGCATAAGGTCAGTTTTGCTTGTTCCTTCCTTAGCAGTGACTGGGATGACTGATTTCCCTTTTTCAGTGGCTGAAACTGAAATTATCGGCTCAGTTTCCATATTCTTGTCACTAACAAGTTCTTCAGTGACTTGTTCTCCAATAGGCTCAGGTTCCAATTCCGCAACTGGAACTTCTTTCATTATTGATTCAGTGAGTTCTTCTTCATGGACCGGCTCGTCCAAGTGAATGATCTTAGTCGATCTTGATTCTACTTCAGCTTTTTTATCTTCAGAGTGGGAAGCCGAAAATTCTTTGACTGATTCTTCAAATTCTAATCAAGAAGCCGATTTTTTGCGGTGTAGATCGAGATTTTGAAAGTAACAAAAGCATGTCCATAGTTGCTTTGTCAATCAGTCTTTCTTCACTGTCAGATTCTTCATCATCAGCTCAACTCCCAGGGTCTGTTCCCCCTGAGTCTCAGCTTCCTTCTGTAAGTCAGCTTCAACATCCTGTTTTATGTTGACAACTTCAGTTTCTTTTGTCATTTCAATTTCTTGTGTGTGTGTAACTGGCTCTTGAATTGGTAAAGGCTCAAGTACAGACGCTGGAACAGATTCGGTAGGTGTAGCTTCAGTTCTCACTATTTGTGCTGATCCTTCAGCAACTGAAGTAGTGACTTTCTCTGAATCTTCCAATTGTTTCCTTCTTTTCCTTAATTCTTCAACTTGTTCCAAGGCTTCATCTCCAGTTACAACCTTCTTCATCTTTCTGCTTTTCTTCTTTTTAGGTTCACTTGCAGAACCTTCAGCTTTTCTTTTTCTGGGTTTTTCTTCTTTAATAACAATCTTCCCATCGGCAATTGGTGTTTCTTTCCTTTTTACGATTCCAAAATGGTCGAGTATTCTTTGGACCACCAGTGCAAGAGTCTTTTTATGATAAAATCAACCTTTCTTAACATCGGTCTTCTTTTTGGGTGCGTCAATTGATTGTGACACTAATTGATCAAACAGATATCTTTGCCAATTGAAATTCTTCAAACCAAATTACGTATAGTAAATCCAATTTTGCTCCAGAGAGGTTGCTAAATTTTCCTGCATTTCCTATTATGCAATTTGCTAACATCTTAATAAGAAAATTGAATTCTGGTTTGAGTAAGCTTGTACTCCTGGTCTGTAAAACTATGGAGTCTGCATCAATTGTTATATCTTTGCATAGTTTCTCCTTCTCTTCTTTGGTCAAATTTATGGCTGATGTTCCTCCACATTTATCAAACCCGAAGATCTCTGTAATTAGATCTTCAGTAACTTTGATCTGCTTACCATTGACAATTGTGGTAAAAGTGTGTGTGCCTTCTCCTTCTAGAGCTGTACTTCTAAATTCTTAGAAGTCTCCAATGCTTTCCAGACATACACACTTCAGATGGACGTTAAATACAACACCCAATCCTTTGATTTTTTGTATTTTTGCCGCAATAGCTTTGGCTAGAGTTTGATCAGTATATTTTGCAATAAACTGATCAAGAGAGATGATCATTCCAGGTTCAACATGAGTAGAAGTCAATGTTTTCTTGATTTGATTGAGAATTTGAAAATTTTGAGATTTAGAGAATAGATTCAAATTCAAGTGTAAAGAATTATAAAAGAAAATTCTTGGTTATTTATAATTTGTAGAAATGGTAGTTAAGAATTGAGTGGGACTCAAAACGTCTTGTCATAAATGTTTTGAGATTGCGAAAAAGAGGATGAGTGGAAAATATGGACTGTTTAGATTGAGAAAGATCACGTCTTTTCTTGACATCTCTAGCTAGACTGTAGTAAGTAGGGTAGATGTGGTGTATCTCCAGCTGTATACGTTCAGTCTCGTACTTAAAGTGAATTCAAAAACTCAGTTGTGAATACAACTCAGTTTTGTGAATCACAACTCTTCAGTTCTCATGTAGCGATATTCTCCAGCAAAACAGAATGATAGATTTTTGGTACCCATATCTGTTTGGGTCCTAACTGATTAGTTTTCGATGATATAATTTTATTTTCAATTTTATACCTTTCTTGATATCATGACTGAATAAAGTCATCTTTCACAAACTTTTCCTATTTTGTCCTAATAGTTTTTTATTTGTTTAGTTTGTGAAACTGATGTGATGGTTCATTACAATCTTCATCAGTGGGTAATAGTCTTCCTTTTCCTCTGAGTCTATTATTGCACGAATTATTTTCATTCTTAGATGGATGAGACTTGAAGAGTTTTCTTACTGATCTCTGATCAATTTTACCATTTTCAGCCTTCTGAGTCTTCCTGTAAAATCTGTTGGTTTGGTGCTTTTTACCAATTGATTTTTCGTTCTGTCAGTCTGTGCATTTGGCTGTGCTGAATTTTTGTCAGTTCTAATAATTTTATCAGTTTTCTGAGTTCCTGACTGTTGTGCAGTCACAAATTTTAATGCAACTGAACTTGGTCTGAACTTAGAATTCTGTTGATTAACAAACCCTAAACCAAATCTGTCTCCAAATTGTTTTCCGGGTTTGAACTGAACACTAGGAATTGGATCAACTGATGATTCTGTGATGTTTATCACTTCTGTCAGTTCATCAGTTGGTCGGATTACCTTGGTTCCATTATTAGCCTTGATGAAATTGATCTCAGCATTCAATCTCGAAACATCAGCTTTCAATAAATTTTTCTCCTTTTTGACATCCTCATAATTCTTTTGAGTTGCCACCAATTTCTTTATGAGTATGTCCACGGTTTTATTGAAGTCTTCATTTCTAAGATTGTTTATGGCAGTGTGAATGCTAGATGTGAATGCAGTTACCTCCTGGTGTTTGATAGGTAAGTTTTCTGTTGAGGGATCATTGTCAATTAAAACTCGCTTCCCTTTATCATTAGCATTTGCCTGTGCTGCTCCTAGCGGTATGATTTCCCTATCACTTTCACCTCCATAGCTCATGGGTAGAATCTTAACAACATCTTTGCCCTTTGCGATGGATGGATCTTCTATATAATCAGCTACTCGTAGCAACTCTTTTTCTGCTTCTTCTGAAAGATCACTTAGGGATGGAAATCCTCTGGATTCATCTCTATATGCGTTAAAGTCAATATCTTCGTCATAACTGAAATGAGGTTCCGGATTTGTATGAGAGCTCGTAGTACTAAATCTTTCAAATACTTGATCCTGAAAATCATAAACAACATTCCTCAAATAGTCAGTCAGGGGGTTATTCAGCCAGCTTCTAATTCTAGATGTGTCCATTAAATTTCAATAAAGTATTTTTACAACAGTTAGGGGTTATCAACAACTGGTTTGTAAGATGTCTTTGGATCACTTCCAAACGGAAGAACTGCTCCGATACCAATTGTTGGTCCTTGGAAAGGCTAACACAAGTTTAGAGGGGGGGTGAATAAACTTGTCCCGAAAAACTGGATTTAAGACAAATTAAGGTTGAGTTAAAACTTTTGTGGAGTTAAGCTAACTCAACTGAGTATAAGTCAATACAGACTTATTCTTAGTCTAGTTAACCGGCAGCGGATTGTTTTAGCCTTTTTAAAATATAAGTTATCAGATAGCTTATTGAGTTAGTTTCTTAACATTGTTATAAATGAGAACTAGATAACTATGACTTTAATGAAGTAAGTAAATGCGTAAATTAAATAAACAGATATTATAGAGGTTCCAGGTGATGTAATCTTGTACGTGCTCTCTTCCCCTGTGATGCGGAGGAAAATTCCACTAGAACTTCTTTGAGATGGCCTGGTTGCAAAAAGTTCTAAACTGATAGTCCTTGACTTATCCCTAGCTTCTCTATCTAAACACTTGTAGAACAGGTAGAATTGATGCTCTTCAATTTTTTGAAACACTGGTCCTTGGAGGGTTGAATTGCCTTTTCACCAGCTCATCACAACCACAGTCTTCCTGACTGCACTCAACTGTCGTTCACACCTTCTTGGTGTTTCACAGTCTAAACCTTTGATAGAATCAAAGTTGAGACTTGAGTCAATAACAATGATTCAATTGTGATTTGAGCTTTTCTTCTTGTTGTATAAATTATGCACAACTCTGTATTTCTTCAAATGAATGATCTTGATCTTTCTTTGAATGATAATGAACACTTGAAGAAATTTCTTGATCTTGCAATTAAGTATTTAGTAGGAACTAGTTCAGATTGGCTTCTCCCCTTTGATTTTGCTTGACTAGATTAATTCTTAGAATTCCTTCACATTTCCCCTCTTTTTTCCTTCCTGATAGAAGTGGTCTATATATAAGGGTTTTTCTAACGGTCAAATCTTTATGAGTTCAAATCCTTATAGCCGTTAGTGGTCCTACTTTCTTGCTTGTATGTTACTTGTCAGAACGGATAGAATATCCTACAATCATAATCCTTGAATTGTAACGGTTGGATTTTTCTTCAGTTTGGTTAGACCGTAGTTTCAAAACCGGTTTACTGTGAACATTATCAGTTCTCAGTTTGTAAGAGCTTTAGCTAAGTGTTTACTCTTCTTCAACAATCAGTACTCTAGTTTTCATCTGATTATAATTGATTTAATTAGAGTACACCAAGAAATTAATTTGCAAAGACATCATTGTCCTTATGTGTCTTAGCTTCCAATACAAGATCCATAAAGTCAGTTCAGGTCATCACAATCTTGCATGTAGTCTAACTTTAGAGTCTCGATGTAGTCTTCATAGCTGAGTTTGAACCCTCAGCTCTTCAATCTTCTATAACTGAGTATGTGACCCTCAGTTCTTCATCAACTGAGTTTGAACCCTCAGTTTTTCAATCTTCTAGATAAGCCAACCGAGTCTGTGTCCCTCAGCGAACTTATCTTCTTTAGTTTCATATTCATGTAGTCTGAGTCAGTTTGACTAGATTCCAGTTTCGCGTTATCTCAGTTTTCTTGTTATCTCAGTTCACAACCTCGAAATATTACATCTTTTAACTTATACAAATATCAGACTCTATTAAATCCTATACATTGATATCTAGACATCTTTTTGCTTTCCTATAACAACTAGTTATGACACTTCATCAACAGGGTTTCGAATAATGACTAAATAAGTGATGAATAATTATCAAAACATAAATTTTATTTCCAACATTTATCATCATCTTTCTTCTTTAAAGCATCCTTACGTATAAATGATGTGATTGATTCTTTTCTCTGAGCTACTTCTTTGAATCTCTTTTAGCAATTGGTGAGAAACTCATCCGTAGGAAATAATGTGTATAAGTCTTGTCTTTCAAGTTTCTCCAACAATAGTTTTCTTCACTTTGTATGATATCCTTGATAGCTTCATGAGAGTCTTTAGTCTTGAGCTTCATTTTCATCAGTTTAATGATTCTTTCAGCTTCAAAAGTATAAACTGATTGCAGAGATTGTTGTTGCTCTTGACTGATTTCTATAACGGAAACTTGTTTCTCTTATATCTTCAAAGAAACATCTTCGCAGGCTGACTGACTTCAGTTGTCAGCTATTTTCCCCCCTCACTTGGTGTTATCTCGCTTGAAGTACCTGTGAATAAATGTCTTCCAACTGACTTAACATGCTGTGAGTCAGCTTTCCTTTTAACTCCTTTATGTTGAGCAATCTGCTGAGACACAGTGGTCTTATTGGCTTCAGGTTAGGAAGTCTTCGAGGTTTCTTTCCGAGAACTTACTAGTGCTGCTTCTTGTGCACATGCAGTAGCAGTTTGTTCTATCTTCTTCCCATCGCTGAGTCTTTCCAAATAATGCTAAACTAGTCTATTGAGTGATTTAATCAACCAAAATCTGCCAACTATCTATCTTCCTTCAGCTTTTGTTTTGTTAACACAAGCTAATTCTGCCAAGTGTTGTTTCTTGATCTGGTTGAAAATGTATGATGCCCAATTGGACTCGATTTCATCCCATATGATGTTCATCAGATAAATCACATCTTCAGATAAATTGTCCAACCCTTTGGGATGTCCAATAATATGTTGGCTAATCCATCTGCTAAGTAGAGTAAACTCAGTTTTGAGACTGTTGAGCATCGTATTGAGGTCGGCAGGTTTATTTGTTTCTAAAATCCGCTTGAGAAAGTCTTCCCGTTTAAGCAGTAAATAGGCTTGGTCAATTGATAACACAATAGGCTTCTTGAAATCAAATAACTGCTTGATTATGTGTTCATTGATAAACACCTTTTCTCCACGAACTCTTGTCACCAGTGAGTTCCTTACCATCTTCATATTTTCCCAAAATTGCAAAATTCCTTCCAAGTTCTTAGGAACATTTTATTATGTTTTGATGATGGTCATACAAGGTGTTATAGCAAGCCTGAAAATAAGTTAGAATTCTCTATATAAGTCTTTACTTAGAGTCTGACATATTGTATAAGTTGAGTCAGGAAAGTATTGTACTAGTTGGTAAGACGGCAAAGTAAAAACAGATTTTCGGAAGAGTAAAACCAGCCAATTACCAACAAAGAAGAAATGAATAAATTATGGTCCGACTTATAACCAAGGAAGTCTTTGATGACCTTGGATAAGTCTAAATTATTTTTTGAGAGATGAAACTCAATGTTTAAATATGGTGTAGATGGATCTCACACAAGTTAGGATCAGTGAAGTATATAGAATTCTCCTAAACTTAAAACAATGAAGGAAGCAGTGAATCGGCAATGTAAACTGATGATCGGCTGAGTAAAAACAAAGCAGTGAAGGAAGATCAAAGGGGCAAAGTCAGAAGGATCACTTGACCGTTCAGAGAACATCTAAGTAAACCTTAAACAGAGTTTGAAATATGATGAAGATTCAGAGGATCAAGCATAAAATGCACAATCAATAGAGGATCAATCAAGGGCTGATTTTCTGATAAATGTTTGAAGAAAAACCCAATCACTGAAATCAAGGAGAATACAATTAAGGAGGAATCAAGAATAAAATCAAGGATTATTTCCCTCATTAATATAGCCAACGTACGGAAATTCAAATCTAGGATTATCAAAGCTATAAATAGAAGGCATTGACAAACAAAGAAAAAAACAAGAAAAAAATGATCAATAAGCAGAAACTCAGTCAAATCAAAAATGCCTTATTCTGTACTTAAAAAGAGACATCTAGTGATCAACTCAAAACTGAGAGCAACAATATCAATATCAAGCATTAAGAATGGTCAACAAGTTCTGTGAATCCAATTCACTTCAATCAAGCAACTAAATCATAGCCATCTGAGAAGGAGTTGTGTTTGTGATAACTACTGAAGGATTTGATCCTAAGGAGCAGTGAAAGAGACTGAGTCACTGAAGCTGTTGCAGTCAGGGAGTGATAGTCTTGAAGATTGTGAAGCTTGTATAGTCAAGGACAATCAGGCTATTGTATCTGTAAAAACTATAGTGAATTCCTCCAATCATCATAGGAGAAGAGTGGATTAAGGGATTACACTACCCTGAACCACTATAAGCCTTGTGTCAATTTACTTTAAGCAATTTAACTTTCCGCATTTATTTTATTGCCTAAATTATATCATAGATCTATGATTGAACAAACTATTTTGAAACAACATATTAAGAAGGGACTTATTAGCTGCCCAAATGCTTTTAAACACAAGAAAAGTTTTTGAAACTCCAATATAGTCATTCACCCCCCCCCCTCGACTATAGTTTTACCCTTCTCTGGGACAAACAATTGGTATCGGAGCAGTGTTCCTAGTATCAGAACCTGTTCAATCTAATTTCTGGTAACAATGAGATCACATATTTTCAAAGTAGTTTTCAAACTTGTGCTTTCTAAATAGACATACATCTTATTTGTACTTATGGATTCCTCAAATTTTATGTTTAAGGTACCTGTTATCAATGTCAATAATTTTGATGAATACAAAATAAGAATGTTGGCTCATCATGCAGCAACTCATGAGGAGATGCTGGATGTAATCAATGATGGCCCAATCGAAATCACAACTGTGGTAGCCACAGGAGCAGATCAAGGAAAAGTAATAGACAAACTCAAGAAGGATTGGACCAAGGATGATAGGAGAAGAGCAAATCTAGACTTTGTTGCAAAACATATAATCTTGAAGACCCTGGATAGCAACATGTTCATGAGAATCAAAGATTGCAAAACAGCAAAGGAGATGTGGGACAAGCTGGCACTGATAAATGAAGGATATGAAGCAGTTAAAGAAAACAAATTATCTGTTGCAAAATAGAAATTTTGAGAACTTCAAAATGAAGGCTGGTGAATTCATTGATCAAATGGACAACAGATTCTCAAGCATTATCAGTGAACTGCAATAGCTTGGACACACATATCCTCAAAAAGAAGTGTGCTTGAAGATCATAAGAGGATTACCTAAAGATGGAACATCATCACATCAGTAATCAGAGGGACAACAAATCTTACAAACACTGATACTCTGACCCTGATGTCTCAACTAACGGCCCATGAATTTGAATTGAACGGAAAAGACAGTGCACCAACAGAGGCACACAAGGCTAGTGCACTGGTTGCACCCTAGCAAATTCAAACAGCTGATGCAAACAACAATGAGACACACGAACTGAAGGAACATGTAGCTTTATTGGTAAAACGCTTTGACAGGTTTAGCTAAAAGAAGATATTCAAAGGAGGATAATCAAACAAAAAGTCAAGCACAAGCAAAGACACCAAGAGAAAAGATGATGAATATAGATGCTTCAACTGTTATAAGAAAGGCCACTTCAAGGCTGATTGCCCTGAAGATAAGACAAAGCTGAGGATTAGAAGAAGTACAAGACAACTGGAAAGAGGAAAAGCAAGAAGGCACTCAAAGCTAAATCTAGCAGAGAAAAGAATGAAGAATCCTCTGAAAATGATTCTGATGATGATGAGGATGACTGCTCAGATATTGAAAAAGCCTATCTATGTCTTATGACTAAAGAGTCAAATGAAACTGAGGTAACATCTAGTTCATACTCATCATCAAGTGCATCCACATCTGACACTGCACAATCTTCTATTCTCCCCTTAAATTCTGCGAACCTAATCCAAAATCTCATGAGTAAATTTGACCAAATTGAGATGAATCATGAAATTCTGGAACATGAGTGTGAGAATCTAAGAACGGAAAATAAAAGACTAAAGAAAGAACTGGATAAAGTAAAAGCTGAACTAACTAGTAAGGAGACTTACTCAAATGATCAACAAGCAACAAAGTGTCATACACCAGGTGTTGACAGACCGGTTGAGAAAATCTCCTTACCAGTTAAGACCATCACTGCACCTTTAAATGCACCAGATGACAAACCCTCAAAAAGGTTTGGATCCAGATCTGGTCTTGGCTACAGCAGTCAGGATGAGAATATAAACAATGGACAACACAATTCTGAATCGAGGACCAACAATTGACAAAAGTTCAGAAAAGTACAGACCATACAACCACTCCTCCTGCACCGGTGAAGTCAAGATCCAGAGCAGTGAAGTAGTAGATCAAACCAACCATCCAATCAACCACAAGCAAATGCTTTCTAAAAGGTAAAGGGAGACTTTATCCTTCAGAAGATGATTGGAATGTTGCACCTCCAAAATACGAGAAGGAAACCATTCCATAACATGCAACATATGTTTAAGAAAAACCATCCTAGACATATGAAGCTACATGAACACAGGTTTCCCACTACATATTGGAAAGTGAAAAGGGATGCAAATGCACCAAAAAGTATAAAAAAGTATCAGAATACCTCTAGTAGAAGTTGATGACTTCAATTATCCAAAAAGAAGATCCTTTGGATACACATTAGTAGTAGGAGTCATGACTGCGAACAAGTATGGACCCATACAGTGTTGGGTACCTAAACAAAATTAATTTCTTTTATAGGATGTCTGGTACATAGACAGTGGATGCTCACTGGCATTAAAGCTTTTGATTAACCCAAAGTCATCTTTGGAGGCAAAGAAAACCCTGGTAAAATTAAGGGGGAAGGCACAATGCTCAAGAACAATTTGAAGATTCAAAAATGGCATATGTTAAAGGACTAAATTTCAATCTGCTAAGCATTAGTCAATTTTGTGACGAAGGCTACAATGTACACTTCAACAAGGAATGATGCAAGGTGATTCATAGTCAAACCAACATAGTGGTTCTTGTATGAAGAAAAGAAGATAACATGTATGTGGTGGATTGGAGAACAGCTAAGGCAGAAACATGTTTATTTGTCAAAAATAAACAATCAACCAGCTGAATTTGGCATAGAAGATTAAATCATATAAATTTCAAGACCATCAACACATTATCAAAGAACAAGTTAGTTGAAGGCCAGCCAGAGATCACATTCAAGAAGGAAAGTCTATGTGATGCATGTCAGAATGGAAAACAAATCAAAACCTCCTTCAAGTCAAAGCCCTATCAATCAACAACAAGAATTCTACATTTGCTACATATGGACCTTTTTGGACCAGTCACAGCAGGCAGTGTAAGTGGAAAGATGTACACTCTAGTAGTGGTGAATGACTTCTCCAAATATACCTAGACTATATTCATGAACAAGAAGAAAGAGACTCTCAAAAAGCTACTGATGGGAGTCAAATTGTAGTGTATTTCTTATATGAGATTACCTCCTTTTACGAGTTATTCATGGTTATTTTGGGATATTATGGGTAGTATATGAACGATATTCACTTATATGCATGTTTCGAGACTAAAGGCGTTTTCGTCCTAAAAACTCGTGTTTTATGTGGATTTCGTTACGTTTCTGTCAATGTATATTATGCCTTGGTGTTCGTGTCTTTGTATTCAGGCTTAGATTGATGTATAAGGTCGAGAATAAGGAAGAGAGTCTCGAGAAAGAACGAGATTTGGGGCCAAGGAGGAGAAAAGAGTGAAGAATCATTGACGAAATCTGAAGCAGTCACTTCAGGGGCATTTTTGTCACACTTTGAGAAACTTTCAGGAAGAGTTTTCTTGATTAAAGTTGTAGATCGTTGAATCAGCTTTCCAACTCATTTTGAATCATCTCATTTGGAGCTCTAGAATTGAAGTTATGATGAAAATACTGAAGCTTGGTGCAAACTGGCGTTTGGAAGATCCAAACGGGCGTTCGCTACTTACTGAAAGTTGGGTTTTCAGGCAAACGGGCGTCCAAATGACCTCAAACGGACGTTTTTGTGGGTTCATCCCGAAAGCCAAAGCTCATACAAGGCAAACGGGCGTTCATGCAACTCAAACGGGCGTTTGTGAGGGGTCAAACTCTAGTTTGTCCCCGACAGCAATATTCATCGTACCTGTAACGTTAATCTGTATTTTGACCCATCTTGGAGGCATTTTCTGGCAAATTTGTATGCATGAAAGTTGTAGGTAATTGAACGAGATTTCCAACGCATCTTGAATCGTTCGAATCGCAGCTCTACACAAAAAGTTATTGCTGATTTACTGATACAGAAATTTGGGTTTCAAGAAAACGGGCGTTTGCCTTGTCTCAGACGCCCGTTCGCGGTCGGGATGCGGAAAAAACCTATAAAAACCCTCTTTTTCGGTCCCATATCATATCTATTCAGCCCTTGACAACTTTGGGCATCTTAGGGGCGATTTTAGGGCGGTTTTTGAGTAGTTTAAACACCCTTTGATCCCCATATTCCATTGATTCTATATACTTTTTATTAGATTAAATTTCTGTTTCAACACCAAAGATTCGACTTTTAGCGCAGTACCTTTACTCAATATTCGAGGTTTGATTTTTATGATGATTATGCTTTCGTTTATTATTGTTCTTAGTATAATTTCCTTTAATTACTTCGTTGTTAGTATGATTATGAGTAGCTGAAGTAGTTGTGTAGCCGAATTATGTGAAAACGGTTGAAAATCCCAAAGGAGGATTAGATGGGAGTTGTGTAGCGCTTAATTAAACGTTTGTATGATGAATTCATGTTCTAAAACTTATTTTGATTGTTTTAATAGCTTTGAATGAGATTGACAACCTTGTTCACTGTTACACACACATCGAGCTTACATATGTATTTTGCGGCGAGGTGTGGGATACGGGTATTAGAATCACTAGACATAGCCTTGATTGTTAGATTGACAACCTAGCTAGACGTTAGGACTATGCCTATGTGAGGTTCTTACTAGGTTCCCGAGCGGCTCATTATTCTGGTCAACCTTGTAAGGTGAGTTAGCTTTCTAAAGGGAGGGTTAATAAGCCTAGTATAGGGGGTTAGGCGAGAGTTGTTCAGACCTTAATGCAAGAATAAGGAGTTGACACCCGTGGATGTTATTTAAACTGAATTGGATAGGTAGGTCGGTTAAGACACGCTCCCTGTTAAGTCCTTCCTTAGGGGTAAAAGTAGCTCGTGGGATCATAGTTCGACTATACCCTTTAATACCTAGAAGTAAACTCATTAGTATAATCTTTACTTTTGCATTAGTATAATATCTCTCTACCACTATTTTGACCTGAACTAAGTTCTAAGTCGACTTTGGTACTTGAACATTACTCCTTGTGGATTCGACCTTAACAACACTATACTACCGTTGACACGATACTCTGTCGGTCAAAGTTAACGGTTAGTTATTTTGTTATCAATAATTTTGGCGCCGTTGCCGGGGAGTACATAGTGAATATCTTGCAAGTTGACTGAAAGCTTGGGCTTAGGTCGTTTTAAAAAAAAAAATTTCTTCTTTTCTTTTCTTGATGGAGTTCGTATATTGAAGCGTCACACCACCTATTGCTGTGGTGGTGGAGACGAGATACTTTGATTGTGTTTGTGTTGTTTCCTGAGATCTTGCAGTTTGAGCTTAAATGGATGGATTTTCCAATCAATACTACTCATCTGAACAACAATTATACTACCAACTACTGGCACCTGAACAACATTATCAACAACAGAATGTGCATCAGCCTCAGTATCAACAACAGTGTAACCAGGATTCTTGGGCCTATCAGAGCCCTAGTGCGCCTGAATCAGAACATTGGTTATTCAAGTAATGAGCCTCAACATTATGAGGGTTATCAAAACCCTTATGCTTATCATGATTATGGTTCTCACACTCATTATGTTGACAACTTTGCACAGAATCAGCCGTTTGATCAGAATCCATCTTGGCAAGAAGCCTACTACCCACCTCCGATGAATTATAGTCAGTATGATCAATTTGCTCCATTGCCACAAGAGAGCTTCACTGACAGTCAAATTGAGCTACTAGAGAAAATAAACAAGAGCATGGAAGAGCAACTGTGGGACATGAAAGAGTTCAAGATAAGTACTTACTCTGCCATAAGAAATCTTCAAGAGAGGGCGGTGCAGTTGATTGAAATAATGGGGTTCGGGCAGGAAGAACATGCATGTGCAATAGAGGTGGTTAAGGATGATGAGGTGCTCATTGGAGGAGTTCAGGCGGAGAGTGAGATTGAGGATCCAATTTGCTATAATGAGGTGTCTGACCGAAAGATAGAGCATGAAAAAGAAGCTTGTGCATATAAGGTGAATAAGGCAGTAGATAGAGCAAGAAGGCAAACTGAGTTGGAAGCTATGAGAAGAGAGTTAGCTGCTCTTAAGATAGAGCTTGCGATGGAAAAGGAGGCGGAGAAAGCCGACAGTGAAGAGGTTCAGGTGGAGAGTGAGGTTGGTGATTCGGGTTACCATGATGAGCTATCGGACCCAAAGAAGCAAGAGCTTGAGTTGGGATCACCCATTTCTCCATCACTCTTGATTGAAGAGATGAAAGTTGATACTTTGGTGGAGTGCACATGGGAACCGACCATTGTTATGAGTGAACAAGAAGTCTTTGGCAATGAAACGCTCTGGGATGAAGAGGAGCTGCAGGACTTGGGGACAGCAGAGGTGCAATTTCGTCTATTACACTAACCACAAAATAATGACGTTGAGGGGTGTGTGATAGATTTGAGTGCACTCTTTGATGAGACGGAGTTAGAGGAGCGAGAGATTGATATGGGATCGCCCATTTCTCTATCACTCCCAATTGGAGATTTCCATAAGGAGTGTATGAGGAAACCTGATGAGATTGATAGGCCATCTTTGGTAGAGCCACCGGGAGAGTTGGGAATATTTGATATATCGGTCCCGGATTACTACTCTCGTCCACTCTGTGTGGATGAAGTTTATGTGGTCCAGTTTGTGTACCCCCTAGTGGATGAACTTTATGGAATTGCAAAAAAGAGGAAACGACTATGGAGTGGAGATTTTCAGAAGAAGATGGATCGACAGGCCGATAAAAGAAGATTCTCCGGCTGGGAGGAGGTAGCATCAAGGACCAAAGGAGGTACGTTTCTAGTCAATTCAATTTCGATGGTTCTTGCATTGTTCACTTTTCTTAAGCTATTGGTCTTCTTGATTTTAGATTTTGGTTGATGAGTTTTGATGCTTACTTGTTTGAAATAAGTTGGTTGGATTCGTTTGAGTCTTTCATTATTGGAGTCTGTTAAAGCGTCATCTGGTCGAGCCAACGACGTAAAACACACGCGCTTGTGGGAGGCAACCAACCTTTTTGCTTTATTTGTTTAGATCTTATTGGGACCCTGAGAGGATATTTTACACCCGATTCTTGTTTTGACATGCATGCTATAGCCGATATTTTATTTATATATACATCTCCATGTTTGTGTTACCTAAACTTGAAGGTTTCGGCCTTTCGTTGTAGAAAATTCTTTGTGTTTACTTTGTAGCACAGGCACCCTGGGAGATACATTTGCGGTTGTAGCATTGCGTTGGATGAGCTTTGCCAACAGTTCAGCTAAGTTTTTTTCCCTTTCTCACACACACACTGAGGACAGTGCTTCGTTTAAGTGGGGGGTAGGACACTTAGCTTCACTGTTTTTGTTGATAAATTTTAATGCCATGTTTTCATGTACTTGAATGATTTGTAGTCTTAGTTTTTGCTATATCGTGTGAATTTGGGCCATATTTTAAAAAAATTCATGGATTGATGTTGTGTTATATGTTGAATCATGATATCCTTAGGTTAAGTGGTTTACAATTGAGTAAATGCATGCGAGTTAAGTCGTGATCATGTTACAAAAATGGACTACACACGCACTTAATAGCTTCAATATCATGAGTTATGGTAATTAGTGATGCTTATAGTTGTCATAGTCTATTCTGTTACCTAGAACTTATATGATTAACTTCGAGGCGAAATAGAAAAGTCAATCTTGGTAGATTAAGGGATGACGGTCCTGGCATTTCTTTGACCCGACTAGAGCCAAATAGCCAACCCGGTACATAATTTTCACATAAGCCCCTCTGAGCCTTTGTAGGGTGGTTAGACCCCCACCCGAACTTTAGCCATTCGTGATTGAGCCTATAATTACCGACCCTTAGCCTTTATTTGTGGTCTAAATTTCTTTGGCACCCTACGAGTGAGTTTTAATCTTCTTTTGGGCACACTTGCTAGCACAAGTGTGGGGTGGTGAATATGTGTATCAAATTATGGTGTTGGTAAATATTTTGTACTATGAATGAGAAGGGATAGAAAAAGTGCTGGTGTTTGGTTTATGAAAAAAAAAGGAAAAAGAAAAAAATCGAAAAAAAAATGGAACAAAGTGTTTGAAAAAAGTCGAGTCAAAGAATGTTTGATGAAGGCCGTGTATTAATTCTTCCAAAGTGGCGTTGGTGGACGAGTTTTCATTGAAAGTATGTTGGAATTTGAGAGTAAAGAAGGAGAATGCTTGCTTGAGCCAAGCTAAGGAGGTGAGTTATGAGGCAATTTCAAGAAGTTTTGATTAAGCTCACTCATTTTTCTATTTTGATATTCCTTTTATCCTTTCGTCTAGCCCCGTCCCTAGACTAACGTTACAACCGTGCAAGTCCTGCCTGACCTTAGTTAGCCTTGATTTGACCTCGATTAGTGGAGATGTTTATGAAGTATAAGCCTTTGGTGTAACAACAATAGTCATGCATCTATCATCTGAACTGGTTAACTGTGATGAATGAATGAGAAGCTATGCAAACACTCACATTCCGTTTTGGTAATAAGGGAGGATTAGACTCAATTGCATTTCCCGGTTGCTTTCACTTACCCTTTGCATATGATGATCCCGTGTATGACTACAATGTTGAATCTATGTTACATTTTAGAGTCTCTTTGTTTGCTCGAGGACGAGCAAAAGCTAAGTGGGGGGTAGTTGATGGGAGTCAAATTGTAGTGTATTTCTTATATGAGATTACCTCCTTTAACGAGTTATTCATGGTTATTTTGGGCTATTATGGGTAGTATATGAACGATATTCACTTATATGCATGTTTCGAGACTAAAGGCGTTTTCGTCCTAAAAACTCGTGTTTTATGTGGATTTCGTTACGTTTCTGTCAATGTATATTATGCCTTGGTGTTCATGTCTTTTTTGTCAGGCTTAGATTGATGTATAAGGTCGAGAATAAGGAAGAGATTCTCGAGAAAGAACGAGATTTGGGGCCAAGGAGGAGAAAAGAGTGAAGAATCATTGACGAAATCTGAACCTGTCACTTCAGGGGCATTTTGGTCACACATGGAGACAGTTTCAGGAAGAGTTTTCTTGAGGAAAGTTGTAGAGCGTTGAATCAGCTTTCCAAATCATTTTTAATCATCTCATTTGGAGCTCTAAAATTGATGTTATGATGAGAATACTGAAGCTTGGTGCAAACTGGCGTTTGGAAGATCCAAACGGGCGTTCGCTTGTTACTGAAAGTTGGGTTTTCAGGCAAACGGGCGTTTGTGCGGGTTCAGCCCAAAAACCAAAGCTCATACAAGGCAAACGGGCGTTCATACAACTCAAACGGGCGTTTGTGAGGTTCAAACTCTAGTTTGTCCCCTACAACAATATTCATCATACATGTAACGTTAATCTGTATTTTGACCCATCTTGTAGGCATTTTCTGGCCAATTTTTCTGCACTAAAGTTGTAGTTCATTGAACGAGCTTTCCAACGCATCTTGAATCGTTCAAATCGGAGCTCTACACAAAAAGTTATTTCTGATTTACTGATACAGAAAGTTGGCTTTCAAGCAATCGGGCGTTTGCCTTGTCTCAGACGCCTGTTCGCGGTCGGGATGCGGAAAAAACCTATAAAAACCCACTTTTTCGGTCCCATATCATATCTATTCAGCCCTTGACGACTTTGGGCATCTTAGGGGCGATTTTAGGGCGGTTTTTGAGTAGTTTAAACACACTTTGATCCCCATATTCCATAGATTAATTCCATTGATTCTACATACTTTTTATTAGATTTAATTTCTGTTTCAACACCAAAGATTCGACTTTTAGCGCAGTACCTTTACTCAATATTCAAGGTTTGATTTTTATGATGATTATGCTTTCGTTTATTATTGTTCTTAGTATAATTTCCTTTAATTACTTCGTTGTTAGTATGATTATGAGTAGCTGAAGTAGTTGTGTAGCCGAATTATGTGAAAACGGGTGAAAATCCCAAAGGGGGATGAGATGGGAGTTGTGTAGCGCTTAATTAAATGTTTGTATGATGAATTCATGTTCTAAAACTTATTTTGATTGTTTTAATAGCTTTGAATGAGATTGACAACCTTGTTCACTGTTACACACACATCGAGCTTATATATGTATTTTGCGGCGAGGTGTGGGATACGGGTATTAGAATCACTACACATAGCCTTGATTGTTAGATTGACAACTTAGCTAGACATTAGGAGTATGCCTATGTGAGGTTCTTATCAGGTTCCCAAGCGGCTCATTATTCTGGTCAACCATGTTAGGTGAGTTAGCTTTCTAAAGGGAGGGTTAATAAGCCTAGTATAGGGGGTTAAGCGAGAGTTGTTCAGACCTTAACGCAAGAATAAGGAGTTGACACCCGTGGATGTCATTTAAACTGAATTGGATAGGTAGGTTGGTTAAGACACGCTCCCTGTTAAGTCCTTCCTTAGGGGTAAAAGTAGCTCTTGGGATCATAGTTCGACTACACCCTTTAATACCTAGAAGTAAACTCATTAGTATAATATTTACTTTTGCATTAGTATAATATCTCTCTACCACTATTTTGACCTGAACTAAGTTCTAAGTCGACTTTGGTACTTGAACATTACTCCCTGTGGATTCGACCTTGACAACACTATACTACCGTTGACCCGATACTCTGTCGGTCAAAGTTAGCGGTTAGTTATTTTGCTATCAGCTACCAGATTTGCTAAGAAGAATTCAAAATGAAAAAGAACTGAAGATCATAAAGATCAGATCAGATAGAGGCCTAGAGTTTCTAAATGAAATAATCAGAACCTATTGTGAAGAAAATGGAGTACTGCACCAACTATCAGTAGCAGGGAACCCACAACAAAATGGTGTAGCAGAAAGAAGAAACTGGACACTCAAAGAAGCAGTTAGAACAATGATTGCAGAAGCATGCTTACCAAAAAGATTTTGGGCTGAAGCAACAAATACAGCATGCTATACTCAAAATAGATCAATCATCAACAAATATCATGGAAAGACTCCGTAAGAAATATGGAATGGAAGAAAACCTAATATCTCATAATTGCATATATTTGGATCAAAATGTTTTATTTTGAACAGGAATCAGCTGCATACTTTTGATGAAAAAGGCTGATGAAGCAATATTTATGAGATACTCAGACACCAGCAAAGCATTCAGAGTACTCAACAAAAGAACCTTGGTAATTGAAGAATCATTCATGTAGTCTTTGATGAGCCTAACAAAAATGGTGAAAACCTTCAAGAACTTGAAGAAGCAGGATCATGACAAGTCTACATGAATACAATAATACCAACTGCTATTCTAAATCACAATTTTGAAAATCTAGATGAACCTCAAGTCAATATAAAAGAAAAACTTCCAGTACAAGAGCATGAAGGTGATACACAAGCTGAAACTATGGAAGCACCAAGTGAAGAACAACTTCAACCTGATCTCAACTGGCTGATAGATCACCCTGAAGATCAAGTTATTAGAGACATTCACATAGGAGTCAGAACTATAAGACAACTAGAGCACATGCTAACATGTTTTCTATCTCAAGAGAGCCTAAAACAATTGATGATGCAATCCAAGAAGCACTAAATGAATTTGAAGGAAATGAAGTCTGGGAACTTGTTGACAGACCAGACATGGAAAACATCAATGGAACAAAATAGGTATTCAGAAATAAGATGGATGAACAAGGAACAGTTGTCACAAATTAAGCAAGGCTAGTGGCAAAAGGCTACTCTCAAGCAGAAGGAATAGATTATGATGAGACATTTGCACCAGTAGCAAGAATGGAAGCAATCAGACTCTTTCTAGCATTTGCAGCACACAAAGACTTCAAAGTTTACCAAATGGATTTGAAGAGTGCATTTCTGAATGGACTTTTGGAAGAAGAGGTATATGTAGAACAACCTCCTGGTTTTCAACTCAAAGGAAAAGAAGATAAAGTATACAAGGTCTAGAAGGGTCTTTATAGACTCAAACAGGCATCCAGAGCCTGGTATGAAACCTTATCACAATTCCTAATCAATAATGGATTCAACAAGGGAACTATAGATAGACTCTTTTCAAATTAGAGGAAGGAACAAGTACATTGCTAGTACAAATCTATGTTGATGATATTATCTTTGGATCAGAGGATGAAAAGTTTTGTGAGAAATTTGCAAACCTAATGAAAAGTAAATTTCAGATGAGCATGATGAGAGAATTAAATTATTTTCTTGGCCTACAAGTGAAGCAAATGAAGGATGGTATTTTCATTAGTCAAGCCAAGTACACAAAAGAATTAATACATAAATATGGTATGGACACAAGTGGCATAGCAGATACACCAATGTGTGCAAGAGTTATTCTTGGAAAAGATGAAGCTGGAAAAGATGTTGATCAGAAATTGTATAGAGGAATCATTGGTTCCCTACTTTACTTAACTGCTAGCAGACCTGACATAGCATTTGCAGTAGGAGTATGTGCAAGATTTCAAGCTCAACCAAAAAAATCACATTTTCAAGCAGCTAAAAGAATAATCAAATACCTGAAGAACACCATCAATGTTGGAATTTGGTATCCAAAAGATGAAGGATTCAAGCTGATATCATATTCAGACTCTGACTATGTTGGATGCAAAATGGATAGAAAAAGCACCTCTGGAACATGGCAAATGCTAGGCACCAGACTAATTTCATGGTTTAGCAAAAAACAAAACTCCAAATCTATATCAACAGCTGAGGCAGAATATATAGAAGCAGACAATTCCAATCATGTGTGACTCCATATCTACATCAACAACAGCTAAGAGACTATAGAATGGAGGAGAAAACAATTCCAATCATGTGTGACTCCATATCTACATCAACAACAGCTAAGAGACTATAGAATGGAGGAGAAAACAATTCCAATCATGTGTGACTCCATAAGTGCAATATCTATTAGTGAAAATCCAGTGTTTCACTCAAGAACAAAGCATATTGATGTAAGACATCATTTCATCAGAGATCATGTTGAAAAAGGAGATGTTATTCTAAGATACATATCTGCTGAAGATCATTTGGCTGACATTTTGACTAAACCACTCAGTCTTGAAAGATTTAGCATATTGAGAACTGAGTTGGGAATGATTGAAATTGACTAAGTACCAAAGAGCGGATAACTGGAGTAATCAGCTAAGTGACTTGACCAGTTGATTAAACCTTTGCCATTACAAGAGATGTAGTAGGTAAGGCATTGGTACTCAGTGAAGTTAACTTCACTGATTGTTAGAAACAATTAAGTACAGTAGCTCAGTGAAATAGTCACTACACCGGCTAAGTGACCAACCAAGGCACTCCACCGAAATAAAGACTAGAGTCACCAGCAAATAGAGTGTGAACCAAATCAATTTTTATACACGTGGAAAATCAAGAAGTTATTGAGGATTATACTGTGGAAGTTTACACACGTGGAGATGAATTTACAATCGTGGAGGTAACCATAATTTTTTTTAATTACAAATGCCTCCATTCCCGGGATCTATCATTACATACCTCAATCCACTCTCCCACTTCACTCGAATATCGGAATTTATATACATAAAATCACGCCATTACATCATAAAATCCTTCCACATTCAACCACGTTCACACCATACCCAAACCATCCTATATAAACAACACTTAGAGGTTTTTCAGAGTTCTTTATGCATTCTTGCAAATCACAAACCCTATTTTGTCCCTGCAAACGCAAAGCTTTCTCTCAAATCTCAAACAATGGCCTCATCATCCACAATCTCTACCACATAACAATTTTATGAAAAATCGATCATCACAGGATCATTTTTTAAGCTTGAACCCTATCTATCTTTCTGTGATAATGAGGTACAAGCCCGACGACTAGGTGATGGCTATACAAATTTGGGATTAATGACCTTCCTAAACCCCCCAATAACTGGAATATGCTATGAGAACCTAATTGCATTTTGGAAAAATGCAAAGTTTGTGCCAAGCATAAAGAAGACTGATATCAACTGTAGAAAAAGTTCAATGTTTGGCAAAGAAGTGCTCATCAAACCTGGCCTCCTCAACAGATTCTTACATCTACCCATGATTGGCCCGGCAAATGTGAAGTTTGTGCCGGTTAACATCAAGACCTTCTAGGATGAGATAGCCAAAAGCCCCAAAAAGAACAACAAAACCTACAACCTCCCAAGATCAGCACTCAAACTTCCATTTGCTGAGTTCGCACCTGTCATTACCAAGAACACCTCAGCAGACAAAACTTGAAAACTGCCTTATGGAGTGATAAAACATCCTTAAACCATAAGATTGAAGCCCTCATCAGTCACATTAAGATTCAAGATGAGGTGATGGAGAGACAGGGTGATTTTCTTTGCAACTTGCAACATCTCATTCCCTACCATCTCTAGACCAACCTTGAGTTTCATGCTAAAAAGGCTGATAACCATCTCAAACCATTTGTGGACACTTTGAATGCTCATACACATCAAATCCACCATCTCAATGAGGTTATGGAATATTCTGGCCAGCAACTTGACACTCTGATAAATATCACTACAGCCAACAATCAAATCCTGGAGAAAAAGTATGGTCCTCTCCCTGAATCAGAAGAAGCAACCAAAATTCTTGAAGTACGTTTTAGTGCTGCCAAAAACGGGGAAGGAAGCAAGCCTGAGAGCTCCAACGGAATGAAGGCAAGCCCAACAGATAAGGGCAAGGGCATCAGGTTTGAAGAAAAAAAGAAGTAGTCCTTATTATGTTGATTTACTTACTCAAATGCCTTTGATTTTCAAATGAAAATATGCAATATGTTATTGCCCTTAATGGATGAATAAAATTATTGAGTTTTTTTCCATTGTTTATTATGAAAAACTTATTACTTATGTTCAGGCTTATGAGGGTTTTGGCATCATCAAAAAGGGGGAAATTGTTAGGAACATTTTATTATGTTTTGATGATGGCCATACTAGCGGTTATAGCAAGCCTGAAAATAAGTTAGAATTCTCGGTATAAGTTTTTACTTAAAGTCTGAGATGTTGTATAAGTTGAGTCATGCAAGTATTGTACTAGTTGGTAGGACAGAAAAGTAAAAACAGATTTTCGGCAGAGTAAAACCAGCCAAGTACCAGCAGAGAAGAAATGAAGACATTATGGTCCGACTTATAACCAAGGAAGTCTGTGATGACCTTGGATATTATAAGTTATGTTATGAGAGATGAAATTCAATGTTTAAATATGGTGTACACTGATCTCATACAAATCAATGATCAGTGAAGTACAAAGATTTCTCCTAAACTTAAAAGAATGAAGGAAGTAGTGAATCGGCAAAGTAAACTGATTATCGGCTGAGTAAAAACAATGCAGTGAAGGAAGATCTAAGCGGCAAAGTCAGAAGGATCACTTGACCGTTCAGAGAACAGCTAAGTAAACCATACTTAATCGGATTTTGAAATATGATGAATATTCAGAGGATCAAGCATTAAATGCACAATCAATAGAGGATGAATCAAGGGCGGATTTTCTGATAAATGTTTGAAGAAAGACCCAATCAATGAAAACAAGAGAATACAATTAAGGGGGAATCAAGAATAAAATCAAGGATTATTCCCCTCATTAATATAGCCAACATAAAATTCAAATCAAGGATTATCAAGGCTATAAATAGAAGGCATTGACAGACAAATAAAAAAATCAAGAAAAAAATTATCAATAAGAAGAAACTCTGTCAAATCAAAAAGGCCGTCATCTGTGCTTAAAAAGAGACATATAGTGATCAACTCAAAACTGAGAGCAACAATATCAATATCAAGCATTGATATTGGTCAACAAGTTCTGTGAATCCAATTCACTTCAATCAAGCAAATGAATCAGAGCCATCTGAGAAGGAGTTGTGTATGTGATAACTGCGGAAAGATTTGATCCCAAGGAGCAGTGAAAGAGACTGAGTCACTGAAGTTGTTGCAGTCAGGGAGTGATAGTCTTGAATATTGTGAAACTTGTGTAGTCAAGGACAATCGGGCTATTGTATCTGTATAAACAATAGTGAATTCCTCCAATCATCACAAGAGAAGAGTGGATTAAGGGATTACACCACCCTGAACCACAATAAGCCTTGTGTCAATTTACTTTCAGCAATTTACCTTACCGCATTTATTTAATTTCCCAAATGATATCATAGATCTGTGATTGAACAAATTATTTTGAAACAACATATTAAGAAGGGACTTATCCGCTGCCCAAAAGCTTTTAAACACAAGAAAAGTTTTTAAAACTCCACTATAGTCATTCACACCCGCCCTCCCCCCACTCTGACTATAGTTTTACCCTTCTCTGGGACCAACACAAGTCGAGTTATTTTTGGAATTTAACTTCTAACAGGTTCTTCAAACCTTGTAAATTTTTGATCTTTTCATGTGTGTGACTAGAAAGAAGAGTATTGTTACACAATTTCTCATACTCGTCAAAAGAGAGGCTTTGTACAAAAGGGATTATTCTGGCTTCTTGAGTTTGTTTGGAGGCTGCCATTGTAAAATAAAAAATAAAAATTATGTGCTTTGAGAGAGAGAGTGAGATTTGAATTTTGGTGTATTGAGGAAATATGATAATTTGAAAATATATAGTGGGGAGGCTGACGGTCTCTAATCTGAGTACACGATCTTTGAAGAATTTCGTACCAACTTTTCAAATTCCATGATTATTTGTATATCCGATGCATGTACAATCTGACAAATAGAGGGGGTGTACACGGAACAAATTCTGAGATAAACGGCGGTAATTAAATGCAATGTAACCGTTGTTGGTTTTATCCTTTGGACTTTTGGCTTCCTTTGACCGGAAAAAAACTGAGTCTGAGGTCAGTTTCTTGTTGGATTCAGTCCCATCAATTATTAGTTTCAGTAGTCAGTGTGATTGTTGATGTCAATCACTGATCTATCAAGCGAGCGCACCCAGCATGACAAAGATCAATCCCTTTGACGAATCTCTGAGCTTAAACTGACTTAACTGACTTTGATAATCCCCAATTCAGTTCTCAGTGTTGCAAACCTTTCTTTGTCTAGTGGTTTTGTAAAAATGTCAGCAAACTAATCTTCAGTTGGGACATAGAGAACTGTAACAACCTTTTTCTCTACATGATCCCTTATAAAGTGATGTCTCACATCAATGTGCTTTGTCCTTGAGTGAAAAACTAGATTATCTGTTATGGTGATTGCACTTGTATTATCACACATTATAGGAATCAGTCCTTCTTCTACCCATAATCTCTCAATTGTTGTCTTATCCATAAAACTTGAGCACAACAGCTTCCCGTTGCTATATACTCAACTTCAGCTGTTAATGTCGAAATTGAGTTTTGTTTCTTACTGAACCATGACACAAGTGTATTTCCTAGTAACTGACATATGCCTGAAGTACTTTTTCTGTCTACTTCACATCCACCATAGTCTATGTCGGGGTAGGATATAAACTTGAATTATCCTTCTCTTGAATACCATATCCTTACTCCTTCTGTGTCTTTTAAATACTTCAAGGTTCTCTTGACAACTGTGAGATGACTTTTCTTAGGTCTAGTTTGAAATCTGGCATAAACACCAACTACAAAGGATATGTATCGTCCACTTGCTATGAGATAGAGTAGACTTTCAATAATTATTCTATAGAGAGCCTGATCCACATCCTTGCCATCTTTGTCTTCATCTAATCTGATGTTGGTTCCAATAGGTGTTGCAATGCCATCTGATTTCTCCATTCCAAACTTTTTGACCAATTCTCTTGTATAGTTGGTCTAATGAATGGATATTCCATCATTCATTTGTTTTACTTGTAAACCTAGAATGTACTTCAGTTCTCCCATCATAGTCATTTGAAATTTGCTCTTCATCAAACTTGCAAATTTATCACAGAGTTGTTCATTTTCAGATCCAAAGATGATGTCATCAACATAGATCTAAACTAGGAGAGTACTTTCTTCAACTTTCATTCTGAATAAAGTCTTGTCTATGGTTTCTTTGATAAGTCCTTTGTCTAATAGAAACATAGATAGAGTTTCATACCAAGCTCTTGGTGCCTGCTTCAATCCATAAAGAGATTTTCTCAATTTAAAGTCTTTATCAGTTTGATCTTTCAAATCCTGGGGGCTGCTATACACGGACTTCTTCTTCAAGTATCCCATTCAAAAATTCACTTTTAACTTCCATTTGATATACTTTGAATTTCTTGTGAGCTGGAAAGGCAAGAATTAACATGATTTCCTGCAACCTTACAACTGGAGCATAAGATTCATCAAAGTCTATCCCTTCTTCTTGTCGAGTATCCTTTGGCTACAAGCCTAGCTTTATTTCAGACAATATTTCCATCTTCATCAAGCTTGTTTCTGAATACCCATTTGGTACCTATTATGTTGATTTCCTTCGAACTCATTGAGTTCTTCTTGCATGGATAATATCCAATGTGGATCTTTTAGTGCTTCTTCTATCTCTTTGGGTTCAGTTTGAGACAAGAAACATGCAATCATAGCATCAAGCAGATTTCTAGGGTGAACTCCTTGTTGGAAATCACCAATCACCTGATCTTCAGGGTGATCTCTCATCCATTGGTGTACAAAAGGTTGCATAAGAGGGTCTGCATTCTGTTGAACTGGTTCTTCATTGTCTTCTTCTTGATTTCATTCAGCTTGATTATCTTGAACTGGGTCAGTTTTATGTTGTTCAGCTGTAGGTTGTTCAGCTGATGGGAACTAAGACTGATCCTGATCTGAAGATTTTAAGATCCTTAATCTTCCAATATCGTCAAAACCTGATTTTGGTGTTGCTGGTAACTGAGACTGAGAAACTGGTTCTTGTTTGTCCTCAGTTGTTTCACCAGGAAATTTTGGTTCATCAAATACTATGTGTCTAGATTCTTAATGCTTGAGTGTCCATTTGTTCAGTACTCTGAAGGCTTTGCTGACACTTGAGTATCCCAAAAATATTCCATCATCAGCTTTAGGCTGAAAAACCATAAGTTGATCCTTTCCATTATTGTGTATGAAACACTTGCTTTCAAAGGCATGAATGTATGAAACATTTGGCTTTCTTCCATTCCAAATCTCTTATGGTGTCTTTTCATGTCTTTTGTTCCTGAGTGCTCTGTTATGTGTGTAGCAATTTGTATTAACTACTTCTGCCCATTACCTTTCGGGTAACTTTGATTCACTGATCATAGTCCTTCCAGCTTTCTTTGAGAGTTCTATTTCTTCTTTCAGCTACTCCATTCTGCTGAGGCATTGATGTAGCTACAAGCTGATGTAGCACGCCATTCTGTCCATAATATTCAATGGTTATATTGTTGAGAAATTCGGTTCCCTTATCTGATCTTATCTTAAAAACTGATACTCCTTTCTGATTTTGGAGTCTCTTGAGAAATTCTATGAGTTGTTGCTCGGTTTCACTTTTCTTTGACATGAAGATAACCTATGTATATCTTGAATAGTCATCAACTACCACCAAGGTGTATTTCATTCCAATTACACCGATTGGTGTAAGTGGTCCAAATAAGTCCATATGCATCCGCTTTAAAACTCTGATTGTTGAGGGCTGAGACTTAGTCTTAAAGATTGCTTTGGTCTCCTTTCCTTGTTGACATGCATCACACAAGCTATCATTATTGTATGACATATCTGGTAGTCCAATCACCAAGTTCATCTTGACTAGTGTGTTGATATCATCAAAATTGAGGTGACTCGGTTTCTTGTGCCAGAGCCAACTGAGTTCCGACTTGGTATGCACAGTTAAACAAGTTTCTGAAACTGCAGTAGACAAATCTACAATGTACATATTCTCTTTTCTTCATCCGGCAAGAACTACTTGATATGTTGTTTCACTAACAACAATGCAGAATTCCTTATCAAATGTTACTCTATATCCCATGTCACAAAATTGACTAGTGCTGAGGAGATTGTAGTGTAGTCCTTCCACATATGAAACATTCTTGATTGTAAGTCCAATCCTGATCAAGGTTCCATAACCTTTTGTGTATCCAGGTCTGTCCTTAATTCCAAAGTTGACTCTTGGTCCATCTTTAGGTACAAAATCAACTAGAAAGTCTTTACTCTTCGACATGTGTCTTGACCATCCACTGTCAAAAATACCAAATATCCTGCTATAAAAATTAAAAAATTTTAGGTACACAACTCTGTTTGGGTCCATAGGGGTCAGTTGTCATTACAACTCAGGGGATATTTCCATAAGGCCTTCTCTGGAAATTGTTGCACTGATTTTCATATATATAAGCCTCACTTCCATATTATATGTTTGTGGATTGTGCCTTATTTATATGATTCCTCAAGTCTTTTAGCTGAAACTGCTATCCATGATGCTTCCTATTATTGAAGACTGAGTTATAACTACCATTCTGTCTGTATGAGGTCTTGGCTGCCTTCGGTACTGAGGCTTCTGGTGAGAACTGAGGTGAGTCATATATTGAGTCTTGGACTGAAAATTATGATAAGTCTTCTGTCCAGAATGATTTTTCTGTCAGTTTTAATAATGGGTTTAGAGATATTCCAATCATCAGTGGGGTATAATCTGCCTTTCCCCTGGAATGCGTGAATCTTTGAATGAGTAACATTCTTAGATTTACTTTTACTGAGGTTTTTCTGGTTCTTCACATGATCAACTTTTGTAGATCTGGCTGTTGATTTACTATTCAGGTGCAGTTAATTTACCTTTAGATCTGCTTTTGTTATTGAACGCAGCAGACTTCTTGGAAAACCGATGCTGATACTGAGTTCATTCACGTAGGACTGGTTTTACTGGTTAAACAATCTTCTTAGTTTGAGGAAATTGCTCAAGTATGAACTTAACGCCAGTTTTGACTTTAGGTTCAGTAGCTTTGCTCGTTCCTTCCTTCGAAGTTTGCTCTGTATCAAATCATAGGCCTGTTCTGTGTCCATATGGCTTTTCATATTTGAATCCAGTAGATGAACTTGATTTAGCTAAAGATTCAGTTGTTGATGCTGATGCAGCAGGCTGATGCTGATTCTTTCCTTTGTTAGTTCGAGTCAGTTTCAACGTGTTCAATCCTATTTTCAATCGGTCGACTTCTAGAATTAGAGCTTCTTTTTCAGCTTTAATTATTCATAAGCAACTTTTATAGTAACCAGCTGATTCATCAATTCGTCAAGTGTTTCTTCTAATTCTTGATTTCTTGGATTGCAGTCAGTTTTTAAAGAACAAGCATTTTGCAAGGAAATTTGTGCTGACCTATACTTAGAGTTAGATTCACATACTTCATTTGGATCTTCCATGTGAGCCATTAGAGCTGTATCATCTAATAGTCTTTCAGTGCCAGCTTCATTGTCAGACTCGTCTCAAGCAAGGAGAGCATTTCTACCGGTACTTCGTTGCCGAGTCTTCTTAAGAGACAGTTCTGGACATTCAGCTTTGTAGTGTCCAGGCTAATTGCTGTTAAAGAACATATATTCATCATCTTTCTCTTTTCAGGAGTCTTCTTAATGTACTTTTGAGTGACTGGGTGTCCACTCTTAATCCTTCTTATCTTGTTCATCATGAGAGCCATTTATTCTTCCATTTCATCTAATTGCTGAAGATTGCTAGATGAAGTTTCTTGAATATCATTAATTGTTGCTGCGAGAGCTGTTGTTTTAGGTTCCTCTAGTTCCTTGATTATTTTTGCTGTGCTTGTGAAATCTTCGCTAAATTTATAAGCTTTCAAATCTAAGAAGATTTTGAAGGAATCTTCTATATCAAGTCTTCTTGATTCTTCCATTGCTATGACCTTCAGCTTCTAGAACATGGGTAAAGACTTCAACATTCTAGTGTTGATTTCTTTCTTGGTATACCTTATCTTGAGTAATTCTAGTTCGCCCATTATAGCATTGAATCATGTTTCCATCTGATCAATATTTTGCCTGATTTCATCTCGAAATTCTCAAACTTCTGTTTGGCAACGGAGATCTTGTTCTCTTTGATGGAGTCAGTTCCTTCGCAAACCAGCTGAAGTTTCTCCCACATTTATTTTGCAGGCGTGCAATCTTTGACTTTAAGATACTGATCACGTGTAAGTCACTAACATCGATATTACTAGCAAGAATACGAGGTACATCGTAGTATAGTAAATGTGAGTCAAGGTCGATCCCACAGAGACAATGCAACTATAAGTATAAACCATTCTAACCTAATCAAGAAGCAACATAGAGGCGGTCATTAAACAACAATAAACATAAAGAAAACAAACTTGGTATTTCTCCCCCTCTTCTCACGGATCTACTAACTTGGATTAGTTAATCGTTATGTTTACTTCCCCATTTAATTTCCTAAAATTAATCGTGAGCTTTCGTTTTAATTATCATTATCAGCTCCGGGTGCAACTCCTACTCCCATCTACTCCGACAATGGTAGTAGATAGTCTATACTCAAGCTACCCTCCTTAATTGGTACGTAATAGCCCATATACATAAAGATCTAGAATTGCCGATATCGAGCGCTAACTCATACCGCTAACCCACCTAAACAGCTGTCGACATTGATCAGCACGTTCCTAGGGTCCATTCAAGACTATGTCCAAACTTAGCACTTCACTATTTGTATTTCATGCCACTTTACGATTACAATAAGCAGATTGGCCAGATCTAACCTACTGTTAATTAAACCTGTCGATCAACGTAGTTGTAGTGAATCCCAATTTTACGTTTTTGAAATAATGCCTCGATAAACCGATATAGACCACCGGGTTACCGGGGCCAGCTTATCCTATTCCTGGATAGACATTGCTCAATTACGATTAAAATAAGTAAATTATGTGGTCTTTAAACATGCAGATTAACTAAAACACATAAATACAAACAAATCTACCATATTGAAGACAAAAAGGAACGTACAAAGCTTCATACCTTCAACAATGGAGATCCATCTCGATCTACTCAAACGAGAGATGATGGAGAAAGGGAGAAAACCAGAAATAACTCCTCAAAATCTTGGAATAATTTTATTTCATCAAAATTGTATAATGTAATTGAATACTATTGATAAGATATTGATCATATAAAAGATTTCATTATATGCGGCATTATATAGATACATTAACCGACTTAAGATTCTCTAAAACACTAACCGACCAACATAATGTGGCAGAATCAATTTCGTGTCAAACAAGCCACCGGTTTACCGGCCCTAGCCCTCGGTAAACCGGGCCGACTTTTCTTCTTTTTCTTCAACAGGCTTCTTCTAGGACTTTAATCACTTGGCCCAATATACTTCTTTTGTTCCAGATCCATTTTTCAATGCCCCAGATCTGGTACATCCTATAAAACACGCAAAACATGACAAAACAGTACCATATCATCGAGAAAATCACATAGATGCAGAATTATGATCCTGGAAACACTCACATAGCATTTAACATATATTCCACATAATAACGAGCCTATCTATCCTCTCTTGAGTTGAATTTGGGGTGAATAAGGGTATAATTATTGGTACCATTTAAAGCGTTATCAACTACCCCTCACTTAGCTTTTGATCGTCTGGAGCAAAAAGGCGAAAAGAAACACGACACTCTAATCAATATACAAGTTAATTAAAAACAACTATGCATTACAAAGTCAAGAACAAGATCATGCCACTCATATCCATAATGCATTAAACACTATTCATGTTATGAGCCAATGTGTGTGTGCAATAACTTTCACAACCGCTTAGTAACGCAAACAATCTCACATTTAATCAACCCGTTGTCGAACTAACCAACCTCAAACATGTTATTTGTAAGTCAATTTAGCTGTCTAGGCGGATCGATAAGCAAGTATATATTACTCTTAGGCTCACGTTTATCGGTCTATGCAAAACTCAAGCGTTTTATGCTCCAACGTCTCAGATTGTGCCAAAGAGAATATAGATGTATATATTTCAATGCCCTTCTCTTTCTTGGTGGTGAACTCTCATTGATTTAGCTATCCTCACGGTCCCAGTCATGATAAACTACCGAATCCGAAATTCCTTTGCCTTTATAAGCGTTGGTGGAACTTGATTCGTGATGAAGCCAAGGTCAACTCTAGTCAAAGAAATATGATATCAACTAATCCTCATCAGAATAACCCTCTTAGTCATCTCTAGGCTCAAAACCGGGAGGTGGACAAAAACTGGAGGCAGCAGCGGCCGAAGAAGAGGCTCGGTGATGTGGGGCAGTCCAAGGAGGTGGGGTCGATGTTGGTATGCCAAAGAAGTCTTTCATCCAATCCATTTTACAATGCAAACTCGCAATCTCTCACGAGTGTGCCTCTAGCATAGCTCTCTGAGTCCGGGGTGCTCCGAGGATCGGAATACGCTCCCACTCAACTCTACCAACGTGTCTTGGAACTTTTTGAACCGACTGCAAACTGATCATCAGCTCAGGGTCTTCCCTATCATCACTGACGAGAATTTTCAACATCGGCCCGTATGGCAACAGCTCACGCTCGGATGTGGCGGCAAGCTCGTGAATACGGCTATGCATTAGTAGACCGATGTTGACCGGATATCCCTGCTCCAGATAGAACATCATCTCCGCCCTTTTCGTTGTGATAAATACCGTGTGCTTGGTCGGTAGAAGGCGGTCACAAACAAATATGTTGACCATCTTCCGATCCAAGTATGGGCACCATCAGGATTGCGCTTCCATTGCACCCCAAAATATTCAGCTATCATGTTCATCCACTCTAAATCTTCAATGTTTCTTGAAGATGTATACTCAACCGGGCCCACCGGTGGATTTCGAACCCCAAAATAATCATTGATCCGCTCCATAGAAAAATCAATCTTACCCCTCGGACCATAGCGAATGTAACTCCGGGGTTGTGCGAAACATAAGCATAGAATTCTCTCACCACCGTGGCATTGAACCGAGTCGGTGTGTCTGCCATGTCCAAAATGTCTTGCTCTTGTAGGTCCCGTGGCAAAATCGAACCACGATCGTCCAGTTCTACCTCTCGTTCTTGAGCCCCTGGCCATGCGTTCCAATGCCCTCGGAACGGCTCGTAGATCTCTAAAGAATGGAATTGCTCAACCCCATCCATCAAAGGGTTGGCATCTCCATATATGCTCTGATAACCTGTGGGACGAACAGCTGATCGGCTACGCTTGTTACCTATTCTGGATGATAACAAGACCTGATACTGATGCTGATGCTGGAAAATGGTACCTCGGTTAACCGGACGTAGGTCAGGGTTACCGGCCTGATGTTTTCTAATTTCTTTCGAGAACAATGCCTCTAATGCTAAAATATAAAGAACTGCAGCACCTCACTAGCACAACAACACTAGAGAGCAATAGGGGTAAAGAAAATGGGTGTTTTGGTTGGTGAAAATCGAAGAAAGGTTTGATTTTGGTGGAGGTTTGGTGGTGATAGTGGTGGTGATGGTGGCCGACTGAAATGGAGAAGAAGAAGAAATGGGAGAAATTTTGTGATTTGAGGAGAAGATGGTAGATGAGAGTGATGATAATGGTTGTGAATGGGTGGTTTAAATAAGAAAAATGAGTGAAAGTGGAAGGATTTGGTAAGATAGTGAGAGAGAAGTAATTAGGGTGAGGGATTTGAGGAGGTGATTGATGAGATTTAGGTGGAGTTCTGGTGGAGTGTGGGAATGGATGAAAAATTAGAAAAGAGGGGAAAATGTTGCGGTTTCTGCTGACTGGTAATGCCTGGATCAACGTGTGTCTTCCACGTGTCTCTTAAAATTCAGCTTTATAGACTGACGTTCATAAATCTGAAAATCTATGCTCGGTAACCCGGGGGTAACCTAGGGTTTACCGGGGGTTATTTTACCCCAGATTCCTCTGTCTCTTTCACTGCACACTTTGCTCAACCTCTCTGCTCAATTCTAACCTCAAATTGGCTAGCCTCATACTCCCTTTGTTGTTATTTCCGACTCAATACTAACCTACTTCACTAGAATCCACAACGAGTAAAAAAAACCTTTCCACAACCATTCGGTTTCAAGCCTAAGGGTGCGGTAGGGTGAAAAAAATCTCATCCCTTCATCTGTCTACTTTTATTCATTCCTAATCTACCTTAGAGTTTAAGAAATAGTTCTGAGTTTATAGTCGTCAGCTCGACTTTCTTCAGATCTCTGATCATTCAGGGGTTGGAGCTTTAACTCGCTAGCTTTGTGTTCGGTAAAAACTAGTTTTATAATTTATAAACGAAACACCCAAGTATAAGGATCAGTTTGGTGTTTACGGGTCGTCCTAAGGGAGTGGAATGTTTATCGGATTCAAATATAAATCTATATCGATTATGTCACAATTATCTATCTAAACTAAAGCTGAAACTAACTAAAACCTAAACCTAAGAATTGAAACTAAAACAGGAATAAAAAAAACAAGCAGAAAATAATAAGAAAACAGCAATACGGACGAGCGTTCACTAAAGTGAACGAGCGTCTGGATACGAAACCTAATGGACGAGCGTCGGACGAGCGTCTGCTATTGCGGACGAGCGTCTAACTACGAACTGAAGCAGAAAAGTGCAGGGAAACAGCAGGAAATTAGGGTTTATAAAACTAGAACGTAAACTAAACTTAATCTAAACGATTCGATTAAAACAATTAAAGGAAAACACAGCGAGGCAACGAATCCACCCATCAACCAACAACCCCCAACTAGATGGTGATCTAAAGATGTAGTTTTTAGTAGTGATTTTTCACGAATTCAATTAAATTTCTTCAACCAAATTCTAGGGTTTCGTTTATCTTTTCAAACAAACTAAACATGCAATCAACACGAAATCACGAGATTGTTTCCAAGCTCTTACTCAACTAATCATGCATAATCTCTTAAAACACAATTAGATGCATTACTTTGAATAAAAGAGAACTTAAATAAACATACTTTCATAAATTTATTCAAGCATAAATTAAACATAGATCGTTTCATCAAATCTTAATTCAATAAAACTTAAACAATACAAAACAGATCCAAAGTAATGGAAAACTACGAAATAAACTCACTACACATAAGTGTTAAGGGCTAATTTATATGAAATTTTATGATAACTTCCCTATAAATTTCCCCACATTATGAATATTTTGCATTGAATTTGGGCTTTATAATTAATTTAATGAGTAAAGTTGCTTTCGAATTAATCAAGTGTAAAAATGGGCTTTAATTTGGGCTTTACTATAAATTTTATATCATTTTGGGCCATATTATGTTTTTGCATTTTTATTAATTGTGATGTAGATGAAGATAAGATCAAATGATGAGGTGGAAGTGTAGATAAGAGCAAAGTTGTTAGAGGAGAGATGAAATGTGCATCAATAAGTGGATAGAACGGTTACACTCAACAAATTCGGTTGCGGGAAGACAGAACGGACGTTCTGTGGATGAAACGGGCGTTCAAGTGCAACAGAGAGTCTGGAAGCTGAGAAAATGAGATCAAACGGGCGTCCCATGCATGAAACTGGCGTTCCATCTGTAGAGTTGCTGGTTTTCTATAAATAGTCGTCACTTGTAATCTCAGATACACATTATTAGATTTCATCTTTTTCCAGATCGAAAATCTGAGATTTCTCAGAGCTCAAACAGTCTCAAAAGTAGATTCAATTCACTTTTTAGTCTAGATTTTATGGATTTCTCTTCAAGCTTTGTACTCAATCACTCCATGGATAGCTAAACAGCTTTTGGCAAACGTGGGGATGCAGTTGTAATCAACAATCCTGGTTTTCTTATAATTAATCTTGTGTTCTTCAACAAAGGTTAGATCAATTAGCTTGCTTTATTCGTTTCAATTCGTTTACATCGAAAGATAACGATTTTATGATGCTTCATGAATGAAAGTTTATGAATCTAGATCATCTTGCTAACTTGATTGAACAATTAGCTCTTAGCTCATAACGAAAGTTGCTAAATTAATTGTTCGGGTCGTTAATCGAGGGATTGCACACCTGGATCGTTAATTGATACAAACGTTGTTAAGAAATTAATCGTTTTGCATGTGATAAGGTGAACCCGCCTTTTGTTGAAAAACACTTTTGGTTGATTGTAATTGAGCCTTTATTGTTGATTAAATTGCTGAACCAAATGTTTGCCTCTCCTTTCCCGAATTACTCGTTTATAATTGCATAAACTGTAGTTTTCTTTTCAAATTACCGCCGTTTAATTTAGTTAATTTAAAACGTCTTTCTTTCGATCCGAGTGATCCTCTCATAGCTTTGAATCGCCTCTTTGATTCTCTGTCTATGCTCGTTTTACCGTTGAATCTAAACCATAAAACATCATCAAAAGTATATCCCCGTGGATCGATACCTATACTCATCTTACTATATTATCTACTACCCGATATTCGGTCGGTTAGGAGGTAGTTTGCATAATAAGTATTGGTTTTATATAAATTGTTTTTGTTTTGAATGATTAATGCAAAAATTACTCCAAACAAGATGGCGCCGTTGCCGGGGATTTGCTGTTTTTGATGTGTTCTTGTTGTTTTAGATGATCATAAAAGCTTTAGTCTAAGTGATGTGCTTTAAAAATCTGGTTTTTCCTGCTATGTTCTGCTACTTTTGCTCTCTGTTCAGACAAAACGCCCGTTCTGGACGTAAGCCGCCCGTTTCGTTGTGAACTGGCGTTCTGAAACAGAACGCCCGTTCGTCCCCGTCTCGCTTTCATTCTGCTTCATTTTTCTGTCGTTCTGGGGTTCTCTCTCTCGTTTGACTCCAGTTTATGTTAACTCGGAGCAAACAAGGCACTCTTCTCTTTGATCCTGAGCTCGAACGATCTATAGTTCGCCCCAATCGCCGAAGAATCCGTTCTCGCATCCAAATTTTTGAAGAAAATTTGGAAGAGAAATTTAGGACGAAATTGAAAAATTTGTCTTCAAGATGGTCGACGATACAAGGACCCTAGCCGATTACGCCGGACTGCATGGTTAGAGTCAATCCTAGAGTTATCATACCGACCATTGCGGCTCCAACTTTTGAGCTCAAACTCGCTCTCGATTCAAATGATGCAACATGCATCTATTTTTCATGGGTACCAGTCTGAAAATCCTCACTCCCATGTTCGTGTCTTTCTTGAAATATGTAGTACTACAAAGTTGCAAGGTGTTGGTGAGGATGTTATTAAACTCAAGTTGTTTCCGTTCTCTTTGAAAGGTGAAGCCAAGGAATGGTATGACTCTTTACCCGTTGAGTCTATCACAACATGGGAGGAATTGGAGAGGGAATTTCTGAGTCAATATTTTCCTCCATCTAAGACTGCTCAATGTCTTAGTGATATTTATACTTTCACTCAAAGCAGCCCAATGAATCTTTCTTTGAAGCCTTTAAGAGGTTTAAATCTTTGCTTAGGAAATGCCCTCATCACGGATTAGACTTGCAAAGGCAAGCTAATACTTTCTACAAGGTGGTTTAACCGAGATGACCAAGGCTATGGTCAACAAATCAAGCGGTGGGACATTCCCGAAGAAGACCCCACAAGAAGGATGGGCGTTGTTCGAGGATATAGCAAAGTATAATTATGCCCCATCCTACCAAGCCATCCAAGCATCCGCACCGAAGATTGAAGAAGTAAATATGCGAGAACCGCTTGATTTCGTTGCTCCAACAACAAGTAGCTAGTATTTCCAAAAATTCTAATCCAAATTCAAATCTTCGGTCGGTCAATCGGCTTCAACGAGTTCGTTCGTTTTGTGATAACCGTAACCAAGTTGGCCATATGTTTGGTCAATGCCGCTTTCCACCTAACTATCAAGTCAATGCGGCCCAACATACGAGGCGGTATACTCCGGTAGTTTGTCAAACTCCGTCTTTGTTGAGGGACACACATCTCCTGCGTGCCCTATGAATGGACAAAACCCTGAGGTAAACGCTTTTTATGGTCAATCGAGTCAGAGGTTTCCAAGCCAGTACTCCGGTCAAAATAATCTTCAGAACCAGGGATACAACCCTGGTTATCAAAATTACAACCGGAATCCGAGCAATCATCAGAGCCAATCTTCAAATTCCCCTGTCTCTGCTCAAAGATTTAATCAGAATTGGCCTAACAATCCTGTTTCTGCCTCTCGCTTTCAACAATAGGCCAAATCAATCTTTGAGTCAAAACCCTCAAAATCCCCCCGGATTTTCTCTCCCAAATGAAATTGTTACGAGGTTAGACGAGCAAAATAAGACGATTAAAAACCTCGAGAGGCAATTGGGGCAATTGGCGAACGACTTGCTTCCGGACCACCCGGACAATTGCCAAGCTTCACCGAGAAAAATCCTCGTGGAAGTGGTCGGGTAAATCAAGCTAATCTAAGTCAATGTACTTGCTCTTGTTCCATCTCCTCCCTACAGGTCAAGAAGATACTAATGCCATCGGCTTGAGATCCGGCACTCAACTCTCTCGGTCCACGAACCGGGGAAACCACTAGCCCCTCCCCGCCGGTGGAAGTGCGGGGAGGGGAGTAGAAGATAAGGCCTATACCCCCAACTTTATAAAGATCACTCAAGAAACCGATCTTAAGAAGGATGAGATAGAAGCAACTTCAGAAGATGAACCTGATAATGGGGAGAAGCATATTGAGGCAGATGAGCCTGTCCGGAAGAGAATTGAAAAGTCCGTGAGATGGAAAGACCTCGAGGACCACGCTGTGAGTTCCTCGCCTAAGAAAGTCTTTTCTGAAGAAGAATTAAAGAAGCTTCCGTTCCCTCCTCGAAAGACTAACATTCCTTTATGTGAGGATAAGAAGTATGAGAAGGTACTCAACCTCCTGAAAAACACTCAAGTTAATTTGCCTTTATCTGATGTGTTGGTTGAGATGCCCAAATACACCAAATTCATAAAGGATGTGGTCTCATCTAAAAAGAAGCTAGAGGGTATGAAAAAAGGTAACCAAGTGAGGACCGTTCAATGATGAGTTATGACGAGTTACCAATTAAGAAAGATGATCCCGGGCGATTCGTCCTTACCTTGCAAATCGGAGGCCTTATTTTCCCCAACTCTCTATGTGATTTAGGGGCCTCAATTAGTCTGATGCCGTTATATGTTTGTCAACAACTCCGCTTAGACCATCTTCTAGAACCTACCACTATGAACATTCAATTCGCCGATAGATCATCCAAGAAAGCAACAGGGGATCTTAAAGGATTTGTTGGTTCAAGTCGATCGATTTACCTTTCCCGTGGATTGGTATGTCTTAGACATCCAACGACCCCCAATACACCCCCGATTCTTGGACGACCTTTTCGTCCATCGCTCGAGCCCTCATCGATTGTGATGATGGTGCTAAAGTGACTTTGCGTGTTGGAAATGAAGAAGTGAGCTATAGTGTATCTAAAGCTATCAAAAGACCTTCGAATATCCAACCGGCTACTCTATAGAGGAATCGGTTGATGATTTCACCGATTTTCTAGAAGAGCAAGTCCTTGCGGTAGATTATGAATACGAGCGATTGATTGATAAGCTAAATCAACAAGGTAGGATAGATTTGAACGAACTTGGAGTTGGGACCGACGATGAGATTGTGGAAAATAAGAACTCCGTCACCTTCGGAAGAAGTAGATTTGCTAGAAGCTATGTTACTCTCTTCGACAATTTGCAAAGTAAAGTTTTAAAGTCCAAATTAGAGGAGCCTCCCGAAGATTTAGTCTTGAAACCATTACCCAAACATTTAAAGTATGTTTACCGAGAGAGGGTGATCGGCTTCCTTTAATTATTTCGCTAAACTCGACAACCGAAGAAGAAGCAAAGTTGTTAGCCATCTTGAGAAGAAATGAGAAAGCTTTTGGCTGGCAGGTAGGAGATATCAGAGGTATATCTCCTGATGTCTGTATGCATAAGATAAAAACCGAAGAAGGAGCCAAGCAAATTAGACAACCTCAAAGACGGTTGAACCCGCACATGCGGAGGTGGTAAAGAAAGAAATCATCAAATTGCTAGATATGGGGATCATATATGCGATAGCTGACAGTGATTGGGTGTCCCCCACGCAGGTGGTTCCTAAGAAAGGTGGTATCACTGTTGAAAAGAATGACAAGGGAGAAGAAGTCGCTTTGAGATTAGTCACCGGTTACCGTGTGTGTATTGACTACAGGAAGCTGAATGAAGTAACCATGAAGGACCACTTCCCTCTCCCTTTCATTGACCAAATGCTCGAACGTTTGGCGGGACATTCCTTTTCTTGCTTCTGGACGGATACTCCGGGTACTTCCGCATCCCTATAGATCCGGTTGATCGGAAAAGACGACCTTCACCGCCCATATGGTACTTTCGCTTATAGGCGAATGCCGTTCGGCTTGTGTAATGCCCCGGCCACTTTTCAAAGATGCATGTTAGCAATTTTTGATGGGCTAGTTGAGAAGTGCATGGAGATCTTTATGGATGACTTCTCGGTGTTTGGTCAATCGTTCGATGATTGTCTTGCTAATCTGGACAAGGTGCTTAACAGATGTGTGGAGAAGAACCTCATCCTCAATTGGGAAAAATGCCACCTTATGGTGGATGAAGGGATCGTTCTCGGCCATAAAATTTCAGCTAAGGGCATAGAAGTTGATAGGGCCAAAATAGAGGCCATAGAAAAGATGAACTACCCTAAGAACGTGAAAGAAGTGAGGAGTTTTCTTGGTCACGTCGGCTTCTACAGGAGATTCATTCAAGATTTCTCTAAAATCTCTAAGCCCCTATCAACTTTACTTAAAGATAACGTCATTTTCGACTTCGACAATGATTGCAAATGTGCCTTCAAAGAGCTTAAACATCGCCTAATCTCCGCTCCAATTCTTATCTCTCCAGATTGGAATTTACCATTCGAATTAATGTGTGATGCGTCCAACTACGCCGTTGGTGCGGTTTTGGGGCAAAGACTTAATGGTAAATTCCAACCTATCTACTACGCCAGCCATACCTTGAATCCGGCACAAGCAAACTACACTACCACCGAAAAAGAACTTTTAGCTGTTGTCTTCTCTATGGACAAGTTCCGAAGTTATTTGCTGGGTGCCAAGGTGATCGTCTGGACCGATCACGCGGCTCTGCGCTATTTGATGAATAAGAAGGACACGAAACCGCGCTTACTGCGTTGGATTCTTACCCTTCAGGAGTTTGATGTTCATATCAAAGATATCAAGGGTAGTGAGAACACGGTAGCAGACCATATATCAAGGGTGCTGCCGGTAGAAGAAGAAGATCCGCAAGACATCGATTTATATTGCCCCTTTGAGAGTGTTATGTCCGTGAACGCTTGCACGTCTGGTCCTCCGTGGTATTCCTCAATCGTTAACTACCTCCATTCCCAGTATCTGAATCCCGAGCTTTCGTATCAAGAGAAGAAGAAATTTCTCTCTGATCTTAAGTATTATGTCTGGGAAGAGCCATATCTTTTTAAAATCTGTAAAGATGGGTTGCTTCGCCGGTGTGTCCCTGAATCTGAGCAACGGGACATAATGGAACAATGTCATAGTGGTCCCACTGGCGGCCATTTCGGTCCCTGGAAGACCGTTGCGAAGATATTTCAATCTGGTTTCTTTTGGCCTTCAATTTTTAAGGATACTGAAGCTTTTTGTAAAGGCTGTGATAGGTGCCAAAGAACCGGTACTTTGACAAGGAGATATGATATGCCATTAAAACCCATTCTGGAGTGTGAGGTGTTCGACGTCTGGGGGATTGACTTTATGGGTCCTTTCCCATCCTCATGCGGGAATAGATACATCCTAGTTTGTGTAGACTATGTGTCTAAATGGGTGGAGGCTATCGCCACTCCTCACAATGACCATAAAACGGTCATGAAATTCTTAAAGAGAAATATTTTCGTAAGGTTTGGCTGCCCGAGAGCCTTAATCAGTGACGAGGGGACACACTTTTGTAATCGACCTCTGGACAAAGTATTAGAGAAATATGGTGTTCGGCATAAAACCGGTACACCATACCATCCTATGACCAGTGGTCAGGTGGAGCGAAGTAACCAGAGTCTCAAGAAGATCTTAGAAAAGACGGTTAACAGTCATCGGAAGGACTGGAGTCTGAAATTGGATGATGTACTGTGGGCTTACAGGACAGCTTACAAGACACCTATGGGTACATCTCCATATCAAATGGTTTATGGAAAGCCATGTCATTTGCCGGTCGAACTTGAGCATAAAGCCTATTGGGCGACGAAGTTTTTGAACTTTGACCCCAAAGCTTGTGGTGAGCACAGACTTCAGCAGATGCATGAGCTAGATGAATTTAGACTCCAGGCCTACGAGAGTGCCCGAGTGAGTAAGGACAGAATGAAGCTGCTCCATGATAAGAAAATTACGAAAAGAGAATTTCATGCGGGAGAGCAAGTCTTACTTTACAATTCCAGGTTACATCGTTTCCCCGGCAAGCTCCGGACACGGTGGTCCGGCCCGTTTGAGATTCTCGCAAGTCTTTCCAAGCGGAGTGTTGGAGCTAAAAGGATTTGGTGATCAACCGTTTAAAGTAAACGGTCAAAGGTGCAAACATTACATTGGTCTACCAAAGGAGGCATCTTTGATTGTTCGGTTCCTTGACATATTTGAGTGTGTAACTCCCGCAGCTTGATGACTTCACGGAGTTTGCACCTGATTTATTCACCGAGGCCGAGACCGAATCACCAGCTGAAATCTTCGCTGGAAGTTGGGATATGGAACAGTATTGGAAGGAAGTGCGTCTGAAGAAGAGGGGAAGAAGGAGGAAGTCAACAGCTAAAAAGATCAAAGGAGCCTGGGAGAGTTTGAAGTACAGGATTCCCGATATGCTTTGTTGTTTTTGTGGTCACAGTGCTGACAAGAGCTCTTTTGATACAGCAACTGGCCGAAAGATTAAGTGGCCCGATCCGGGTTGAGCTTTAAATGGTTGTCGAGCTACCGACATTAAATGTAAGCGCTTCTAGGAGGCAACCTAGATTTCCGTTTTCTTTCTTTTTAGTTTTTCTACTTGTTTGTTTTTCTGTTTTGTTCTTGTTTCTGCCTCTTTTACAAAGCGTGGCCTTTTCCCTGTGCTTCAGCTGATTTTTTTTTGAGATGGCGGATGACGAGTATCGATTTCCTTACGGAGTACCTGAGCACGAGTTCGAGTTTGTCAGCAGGATCCATGCTTTTTCGCTCGAGGAGGGTCCTGGTGGATTGCGAATTCTGGACGCCGATATTGACATTCTGACCCGAGTCCAGACCTTCACCTTTGTCATCGTCATGCCTGCTCCCTTTTTGTCTGACGGAGATGAGGAGTGGACTTACGAGGCGCTCGAAGATGACCTTGAGAGACCTTTCACGATCCTCATGGATCCTTTTCTGTCTGATCTCATCCTGGTGCTCGAGGACGAGCACATTCGTGGGATAGAGCGAGCTGGGGAAGATTGGAACCTCCAGTATGATTACGACCTCTGGCCTGCCATCGACGTGCTTCGTCGTCTCATACGTCTGATCGATTGGTCCGCGCTTTATGACTAGTTGGAGTCTTTGTTTTTCTTTCGTTTTAAATCGTCGAGCTATCGACGTTAAACATAAAGCGCTTGGTGGGAGGCAACCCACCGTTTCTATGTATTTTTGTTCTTTTTCTTATATGTAGTACAATATTTTACGTTTAAATTATATTCCCGTTAGTTGGATTTGTGTTTTTTTCTGTTAATTTTGCACTGCTACAGATAGAACGTCCGTTCTATATGTAGAACGCTCGTTCCATATGGCTCTAAACTCTCTGTATTCGTTTTTCTGGGCAGAACGCCCGTTCTATATCAGAACGCCCGTTCGGGCTGCTTATAAAAGAAAAACTTGCGGTTTTCATCGCCATTTCTTCGCCTCCTCTCCATTTACAAACGGTTTCTCTCCCCTCTTTTACCCTAATTTCTTCAAAACTTCACCAATTTGAGCGATTTTTGGCTCCAAAGCACGCCCTCAATCTCCTCCCTTCCAATCTACGAGCCTTTTCTCCGTTCTTTCAACAAATTCTCACCAATCGGGGCTACCAAGTTCCGTCTTCTTTTTGGGTTAAAAAGCTGCGTTTTTGAACACTTTCGTGGGTCTCCAACCTTGCATTCATCACCCCCACACCGATTTGGTAAGCGTTTATTGTTTTTATTTTCACTCCATCGCAATTTGGGGTCACAAATCACGTAACCCATTTCTCCCCGTACCTAATTTTGTTTTTATTTTTCTGTTTTTGTTTTTGGTTGTTGGATGGTGGTTCGGTTGGCGTGGTTGCGGTTGGATGGGGGTGTTGTGTTTTTGTTTGGTGGCGGGTTGATTCGGTTGAATCATTATCCTTTGGTTTGTAGCGAAAATGTCTCGACGTGATGGTAAGCAACCGGTGGCCGAAACCCATAGACGAAAAAAACGTAAGCAAGATGATTCTGGCCCCCCTCGTCAGTCCACTGGTGGAATTAGGATTGGTAGCCCTAGGGCCCCCACTCGAGAGGCCGTACCTTTACCGTTTGCCCAGCGTTTCATCAGCCCGAAAGCCATGAACTTATATACCCAGGAATATGTCGCCCGTAAAATGTTGATTGAACGCGCATTGGTAGAAGACAAGGTCGATCCTGAGTTTGTCAAGTCGCTCAAGGATAAGAATTGGGGAGCTTTAATGGTTATTCCAAACACACTAGTCAATGATACCTTGGTCAGAGAGTTCTACGCCAACCTTGATGCCAAACATCTAGAGGCCGGGTTCGTGATGGTTCGGAAAATCCAGGTTCCCTTTACTCCGAAGGTCATCAATGAGAAATATAAGTTTGAGGATGATTTAGAAGGTGTCGATCATAGGGATGACATCAAGGAGTTAGTAGATGGTGATTGTGACCCCTTAGAGGATCTGCGAGTTTTGATTGACAAGGATATCCCGTGGACTTATAAGTCCGGCAGGAGGGATGAGCGTAAAAACATCACCACTACACACTGGCCAGAGGATTGGCGGGTAAAGTGTAAGTTCATTCAGAACAGGCTCCGTCCAACAGACAATATCACTCATTTTGGTCTTGAAGATCTCGGTCTATTGTATGCTATGGAGTGGGGTATAGAGGTGAATGTCGGGGCGGTCATTTATGCCGAAGTCTACAAGCATCTGAAGAATCCAAACCGTTGCATAATTTGCCCTCATCTTATCCATGGCCTATGCTTAGACGCCAAGGTGCCGGAATACAAATCCGATCACAGGCCTAAGAATCCAAGGGGCATTCGGAGAGAAGCGAAGAGGCTCGCCCCAAAATCCTCCGCTCATGCTTGCCACTCCTACTCCTCCCGGGTCGTCTTCCGCACCGCTTTCTACTCTTTCTCCTTCGACGGACTCCGGCTAAGCATTGCGCACGATCCGCGTAAATGGATGCGTATTCTTTGTTGCAAACAGAATGACATTCTCGCGAATCGGTTGGAACCGAACCGGGGCCATCCAATTACTCGGGAATCAAGGTTTGCTCCAAACACAACCGAGTTCTGTTTGACGATGAGGTGGAGAGCACTATTGCTCGTATCATACCAGGGGCGTCGAGACGCTAGAGATGATGAGGGTGATGCCGGTGACGCCGCCGTCTTCTACAAGTGCGGATGAGCCGGAGTCGATGATTAGTGCTATTTTTGTTTCTCTGTTTCCGACTTTGAAGTTGTAATAGACTTGTCTACTTTTTCTTTCGTTTTCTATTGCTACTTGTTTTTCCTTTGACCGTTAACACTTGTGTTGACCTGCTCCTGGATGGTTTTCTTTAACTAGTTACGGATTATGTTTGATGTTTGTGGTGATAATCCGAATGCTCTGCTTTGTTATTTTTTCTCTTCCCCGCTTGTCATTTTCCGGTTGGAACGCACGTTCTATGATCAGAACGGGCGTTCTGCCTGCTCTGTTACGTAAATTGAGTCTCTGTTCTTATTTATGCTGTTTGAACGCGCGTTCTGCACGTAGAACGGGCGTTCCACCCTGCACAATCTGCAATTCATCTTCTCCGCTTCTCTTTTCAATTAATCACCTTAGATAATTGTATATGCATACTTCATGATTCTTTGTTCAGTCCTTTCACCTATGCATCTATCTGGATTCAATGTGTTTTTCCCCCGATTTCCCCTAGTTTTTCGTATGGTGTCTCTCACTTGCTACAGGTGCCCTACGTCCTCTCTTTTCATGGACATCGTTGGTATGCTCTTCATGCTGCTACCTGCCACCGATTCCCACTCTCGCTAAAACCAAAAAACGCTAAGTACTCTTCTACATTTTCTTTTGGACAACTTGAGGACACGTTGTCAATTAAGTGTGGGGGAGGGGATTATTCAATTTTAATCTATATTATCTTTACTCATAATTTCTTAATTCCATGCAAAATGAGTAATTTTGAACTTTTCTTTTGTTTTGTCTCGAATAGGCGAATGCATATCTTGTCTCGAGTTTATATCATTGAAGCATTATCTTACATATTTAGTTTATTTAGATGTTTCACCCCTATTTATCACGTGCCATAGTAGATGATGAGCTATACTTTTAAGCTATGCCCAATTTGATTAGAAATGTTTGATGATTATCATATGTTCCTTGCTAGCATACAATTTTGAAATTTTTAATGGTTTGTATTTGAAATTAAGAGTACGTCATACTGTGAATATCCGTAAGTTTGAATGTGATAAGTGAATGGTAACTAATGTCCTTACGTAATAATTAACAATTAAATCATTGATTGGGGTGTTATGCTCAGTAGGTTTAAATTGCTTCTAGCATGTTAACCACTTGCCACCGAAATCTCGAACAATGAAAAATTAGTTGTGTGTGTCGGGAGTCGGTTTATGATTTGAGTGTGATAGGGTATACCACGTATGTCCTACTCCACTATGACGACCAAGAGCTTACGACAGTCAGAAAAGCTGCCTTATGATTGGAGTAAGGTAGGGGATTATCTCGAAATGTCCTATTCTACTATGACGGGCAAAAGCTTATTCTGATGTGTTCTTCAAAAAAAAAAAGTGTTATTATGAATAAGTCAAGGACTTAGTCACCATATACTTGATCCCCAGTAGAAACTGAAAGATATGTTGTAGGGATTATCCTCTAAGTATGTCGGAAATAAGTTTAAATACTTCCTGTTAATATTTTCGAATATGTATGCTTCGTGAAGCGCTTGTGATAATCGTTTTGATTTCTAATTGAAAAGGGATGTTAGCTAGCTTTGCTCGGATTGTTTTCGAGTGTGGATTTAGTAGAAATTTATTATGGCGATGCACACATACACTTGGGTGAATCTCTAAACTACTGAATATGTTTTATATATTTGCTAAGATGCGTATTTATCTCGGGCAATGATTATGTAGTGTTTTGTTCGGGACGAACAAAAAGCTAAGTGTGGGGGAGTTGTTAAGGGCTAATTTATATGAAATTTTATGATAACTTCCCTATAAATTTCCCCACATTATGAATATTTTGCATTGAATTTGGGCTTTATAATTAATTTAATGAGTAAAGTTGCTTTCGAATTAATCAAGTGTAAAAATGGGCTTTAATTTGGGCTTTACTATAAATTTTATATCATTTTGGGCCATATTATGTTTTTGCATTTTTATTAATTGTGATGTAGATGAAGATAAGATCAAATGATGAGGTGGAAGTGTAGATAAGAGCAAAGTTGTTAGAGGAGAGATGAAATGTGCATCAATAAGTGGATAGAACGGTTACATCTCAACAAATTCAGTTGCAGGAAGACAGAACGGACGTTCTGTGGATGAAACGGGCGTTCAAGTGCAACAGAGAGTCTGGAAGCTGAGAAAATGAGATCAAACGGGCGTCCCATGCATGAAACTGGCGTTCCATCTGTAGAGTTGCTGGTTTTCTATAAATAGTCGTCACTTGTAATCTCAGATACACATTATTAGATTTCATCTTTTTCCAGATCGAAAATCTGAGATTTCTCGTAGCTCAAACAAGCTCAAAAGTAGATTCAATTCACTTTTTAGTCTAGATTTTATGGATTTCTCTTCAAGCTTTGTACTCAATCACTCCATGGATAGCTAAACAACTTTTGGCAAACGTGGGGATGCGGTTGTAATCAACAATCCTGGTTTTCTTATAATTAATCTTGTGTTCTTCAACAAAGGTTAGATCAATTAGCTTGCTTTATTCGTTTCAATTCGTTTACATCGAAAGATAACGATTTTATGATGCTTCATGAATGAAAGTTTATGAATCTAGATCATCTTGCTAACTTGATTGAACAATTAGCTCTTAGCTCATAACGAAAGTTGCTAAATTAATTGTTCGGGTCGTTAATCGAGGGATTGCACACCTGGATCGTTAATTGATACAAACGTTGTTAAGAAATTAATCATTTTGCATGTGATAAGGTGAACCCGCCTTTTGTTGAAAAACACTTTTGGTTGATTGTAATTGAGCCTTTATTGTTGATTAAATTGCTGAACCAAATGTTTGCCTCTCCTTTCCCGAATTACTCGTTTATAATTGCATAAACTGTAGTTTTCTTTTCAGCTGCCGTTTAATTTAGTTAATTTAAAACGTCTTTCTTTCAGTCCGAGTGATCCTCTCATAGCTTTGAATCAGTCTTTGATTCTCTGTCTATGCTCGTTTTACCGTTGAATCTAAACCATAAAACATCATCAAAAGTATATCCCTGTGGATCGATACCTATACTCATCTTACTATATTATCTACTACCCGATATTCGGTCGGTTAGGAGGTAGTTTGCATAATAAGTATTGGTTTTATATAAATTGTTTTTGTTTTGAATGATTAATGCAAAAATTACTCCAAACAAGATGGCGCCGTTGCCGGGGATTTGCTGTTTTTGATGTGTTCTTGTTGTTTTAGATGATCATAAAAGCTTTAGTCTAAGTGCTGTGCTTTAAAAATCTGGTTTTTCCTGCTATGTTCTGCTACTTTTGCTCTCTGTTCAGACAAAACGCCCGTTCTGGACGTAAGCCGCCCGTTTCGTTGTGAACTGGCGTTCTGAAACAGAACGCCCGTTCTGTCCTGTCTGCTTTCATTCTGCTTCATTTTTCTGTCGTTCTGGGGTTCTCTCTCTCGTTTGACTCCGCTTTATGTTAACCGGAGCAAACAAGGCACTCTTCTCTTTGATCCTGAGCTCGAACGATCTATAGTTCGCCCCAATCGCCGAAGAATCCGTTCTCGCATCCAAATTTTTGAAGAAAATTTGGAAGAGAAATTTAGGACAGAAATTGAAAAATTTGTCTTCAAGATGGCTGACGATACAAGGACCCTAGCTGATTACGCCAGACCAGGCATGGTTAGAGTCAATCCTGGAGTTATCATACCAGCCATTGCAGCTCCAACTTTTGAGCTCAAACCTGCTCTGATTCAAATGATGCAACATGCATCTATTTTTCATGGGTACCAGTCTGAAAATCCTCACTCCCATGTTCGTGTCTTTCTTGAAATATGTAGTACTACAAAGTTGCAAGGTGTTGGTGAGGATGTTATTAAACTCAAGTTGTTTCCGTTCTCTTTGAAAGGTGAAGCCAAGGAATGGTATGACTCTTTACCCGTTGAGTCTATCACAACATGGGAGGAATTGGAGAGGGAATTTCTGAGTCAATATTTTCCTCCATCTAAGACTGCTCAATGTCTTAGTGATATTTATACTTTCACTCAGCAGCCCAATGAATCTTTCTTTGAAGCCTTTAAGAGGTTTAAATCTTTGCTTATGAAATGCCCTCATCATAAGTATTGGTTTTATATAAATTGTTTTTGTTTTGAATGATTAATGCAAAAATTACTCCAAACAATAAGCATCGAACTCTCTAGTTGGTTGTGTTGATGATGGGCTTCCTCCGTCGACTCACTGCAAGGCTTTTAGCCAACAATCATGTTGAAGATGATTGTTGGATTGGAGAAATTCATCTCTGTGTAAAAAGGCTTGTGGCCGCAGCTTTTTGGTGTAAAATTGCGATCTCAATTATGTGGTATGAGTTAGGGTTAAGAGGCTGCTGCTATATATAGAGTTTTGAGTCGGTTATGACTAAGTCGGCAACGGACGCTCGTCTGGTCTCGTGGACGCCCGTCCAGAATGCCTGGACGCGAGTAAACGCTCGTTCATCCTCCGTCCGAACTCTCTCGAATGTAAAATACGATTACGGACGCCGCATGGACGCCGCTTCACTTCGGACGCTCGTTCAAGATCGGTAGACGCCCGTTTGAACCGCCGAGGATCGGATCTCTTCATCTTTATCCAATTTCTTCAAGCCAATTCCAACTCTATCTCTTATAATTCGACTTGAGCTTCATTTATCCACTTATAGCACGAAAATTAACTCCTACATGATAAATAAACAATGCAAAAACGTAATAAAATCCAAATAATAATAATTCCATTAAATCAACACTTAAAATCATCAATTTTGCATACAATCATCTTAAAATCATCTTTATTAAATAATTACACTTAAACCCTTAATTCTCATGTAAATTATGCAAATGTGGGGAAAATAATAATGAAATAAACCCTTAATAATCATATAAATATGGCCTTAACAACTCCCCCACACTTAACTTTTTGTACGTCCTCGGACAAAACAATCAAAACTATAGCTCAACTTTATAAATAATCCACATAGATCTCTAACTCTCGTAACAAAAGATACAACAACTATAGCAAATGATACCAACACGAGATAGATTTGGTGTAAGTGTGACAAGCCATTCTCAATCTAACAAGCCTTTCAAAGAAATATCCTCTCAAAAATTCCAATGACTATCCTAGGTACGTACAAGAATAGCTCCACTCAAAGCCTTCCCACGCACTCGCAGGATAATCCCTACAAGATATCATGCGGTTCTACCGGGTATAAGATCCATGATAACAAAGACTTTACTTTATTCTTATTCATCACTATTCAAAATTTTCAAATTTGACGCATATCAGAATAAGCTCTTACCCATCATAGTAGAATAGGATGTTTCGTGATAACACCCTACCTTACTCAAATCATAAGGTAGCTTCTCCTGACTGTCGTGAGCTTTTGGTCATCATAGTGGTATAGGACATTTCGAGATAATGCCCTACCTCACTCCAATCATCGACCAGCTTCTGACAAACGTATTTATTAATAATTGCTCACTCACTTTATTCATTCACTATTCAAAGTCATAAGTTACATCTCACTTATCACATTCAAACGTTATGATATTCACAGTACACGGTCCAACTTAGGTGTAACTATACTGGTCTTACTAAGATAAATCACTAAAACAATGAAAGGATATAATTCAAAAAGACTTGCTTCAAAATCAAAGGCTTTCGTGAGTGAAAAACGAAACTATCTCCATAAAAGTAAAACATGCTATAATTATCTCACTAAGTCACATACTATCATCGTTAGAAAACTACAACTAGCAAGCATCTAGTTCCAATTATATGCTCGAGACTCACAAAAAATTTTAAATTCCGTAGAAATTTAACATTCACTCATATTTCAAAGGATATAGCATAAAAACATACCCAAACACCCCCCCACACTTAAATCACATTATGTCCTCGAATGTGCGTAATAAAAGAAAAGGAAAACTTAGTTTGGTTTCAACAAAGGTTGTCGGATGAAAGTTGCGAGAGGTCGGGCCGGAGCATGAATGTACCGCCGCAACTCGAATAGACAACACCGGACGATAGTAACTCGAAAACCTGCTCAAAAGTATCCGCAACACTCGACATACCATATAATCTCGGGATACACGGGGTATATGAGCAACACATAACACAAAACACTTACAATGAACGTAGGAGGAATAACCAAGAACACATAATCAACTAAAGGATTATTTCTAAACAATAAAACAACCTAAGAAAAGAAAACGAACCAAGAAAACTAGGTTGCCTCCTAGAGCGCTCTTTTAATGTCAATAGCTTGACACAAAGTTCAAGATCAACCCGGATCGGGCCACTTTGGTCTAACTGCCGCCACCTCAGTATCAGAATCAGGAGTATTGGGGCGGAAATGATTTTCACCACAACAACAAGTCAAGTGTGCAATAAGTTCATTAAACTTTTCTCTCCAAACTACACTGACTCTCTTCTTCTTGTTCTTGCGCACGATAGGCATAGACATAGTGGTATGATCAGAAGTTTCAGCAGAAGGTACCTTACGGGTGGATATAGGAACGTCATCATCATCTGACTCAAAGAAATAAGAGGGAATCTCCTCACAAATCAGGACATCTGTACTCTCATCTCTTCTTTGGAAATAAAGAATCTCAGGCTTTTCCTTTGGTTGCCCAAAATATTTCTTAAGTCGATGGCCATTCACTTTAAAAGCTTGATTACCATACCCGTTCAAAGTAATTACTCCACTTGGATTAACCTCGAGAATCTCAAATGGACCAGACCATCTAGACTTTAGCTTACCAGGAAACAAATGAAGTCTGGTATTATAGAGTAAAGCCATTTCACCAACTTTGAATTATCGGTCTTTGATCTTAGCGTCATGGAGTATCTTAGTTCTCTCCTTGCTGAGTTTAGCATTCTCGTATGCTCTGAGTCTGAATTCGTCGAGCTCGTTCAATTGTAACAATCGTTTCTCCCCACAGAGTTGGCTATCGAAATTTAAGAATTTAATTGCCCGTAAAGCTCGTGCTCAAGTTCGACAGGGTAAATGACAAGTTTTGCCATAGACCATTTGGAAGGGTGTCCCGGATTTATCTAATGCGAATAAACAAGTAATAATATTTATAAACCGGTTAACCTCAAGTATAAGGATCGTAGTACAGAGGTTGATGCCGGGTCGATCCTACGGGGAACTGACGAATGTGAATCCTAGTTTTTGCTTTAAACTAACTATGTCACGAATCTAACCTAAACAAATATGCAGAAAAAGTAACTAGACAGAGGAGATTAATCCAATGCTAGGAAAGATTGAAAGCGATAAACTAAACAAAACTAAAGTGCAGAAAAGTAAACTAAAGCTAAACAATTCAAGGTTAAAGGATTAAATCAAATTATAACGAACGAACAAGCAATTGATCCACCTATCCTATCGACATTCAATTCTAACTCGGATTAATTCATGATTTCTACTCAAGTCGTGATTCACCTAATCGAAGGCATAAACTCCTACTCTCGTAGACGAGTTCGTTTCCTAATCTTTTATCTTTCGATGTTAAAGATTACGTCTTTCTAACCTAGGCGTGAAATCTTTCGATTTCTAATCTAGAAAATCAATCTAATAACTTTCGTTTTGATTAGATTAAAGGTCTAAACTTTTATCATGGTGATCTAACATTAACATGACTCTCATCAAGTTAAAACAATCATAAAAGCAAAGATCTTTCGATGTAATTGCAATACACAATAATAAACAATGATAAAAGAAACAACTTCGAAGTAGAAACTCACGAATTAATCACGAACAAAACTGAATTATTGATGGACGGCTTCACAACGCTTGTTCAAAGAGGGATTAGCCTCTTAGCATCCTTTGAAAGCTTGAAATTGATGAATTAAAGAACATAAATCTACCTAATCTAATCTAGAAATTAAAGTGCATAAACTGGAAGAAAATAGGGTAAAAACGCAGCTGAGCCGCCCCTAAGATATTAGGGTTCGAATTGTATATGATTAGGGTGAAAGAAATCCGTCGCTTATATAGAGTTTCAATGTCGGCTGCTACAAGAACCGCTCCGGACGCCCGTTTGAAGATTCCGGACGCTCGTCCGCTATTTTCAGCAACAGCATCCAAACTTGTAACGCTCATATCTCGGGCCTCGTAAGTCGGAATGGAGTGATTCAAAATCCTGTAGAATCCTCTCTTCAAGCCCTACAACTCTTCTCTTGAGGTCCAGAGTCAAATCGGTTGCTAGCATATCAAGAACTGCGTTGGAAGTTCAGCGCTACCCGGAATCCTGATTTTCTTCCTCTGGACGCTCGTCCAGTATCTCAGACGTTCGTTCCTTCAGCCTGAACTTGTGCCAGACGTTCGTTCATCCAGCGTCCAAACTCTCTCGTATCAAAATACTTCCCCGGACGCCCGTCCGCTTTATCAAACGCCCGTCCACTCGGACGGGACCCGGACGAACGTCCATATGTGCTTGTAACTCGATTTCTTGATCTTTATCTCCTCCTTCTTCCATCTTTATCCTTCTTTCCTCATCTCTTTCTTGATTTAGCTCGAATTATATCAACACTTGATCATCAATTCAGCCTCCAACATGTACCTACATGACATCAAAAACACCGCAAAACGTAACACAATCCAAATACTCGTAAAACCATAATTAAAACACATACACAACCTCATTTTGCAAATAAACTAATCAAAATCTTACTTGCTTAATAAATCATTTAAACACTCGTTTTCTATGCAAATTATACAAATACGGAGGAAATCATTATCAAATATAACGTTAAAAACCGTATAAAAATACCCTTAACAACTCCCCCACACTTAAACTTTGCTCGTCCCGAGCAAAACAAAACAAGATAAAGGCTCGGAAGGAATATAGACATCTCAACACATATACCACATGGTCAATAAATTAGAAGTTCACCGTCGTGTGTGTGCATAGCCATAGAAAACATCCACTAAATCCAAACTTGAGGAACTCAAAGTAAAACTAGCTAATACCCCCTCATAGAATAGTAATAAATGACACTCATAAGGTGCACCCTACAAACGTGACATATCCCGAAAAGAATGATCGAATATATCTAGGGCCTTTCTGAAATACTCAGAGGATACTCCCTACAGCATATCTATCAGTTTATACTGGGGATAAGATTAACGAAAACTAAGCCTTATATTCAATTTCGTACCGATTCTTTAGTTGATTTAACTATTTCACTTTAAACACACATTAGAAGAAGCTATTGCCCTCATAGCAGAATAGGACATTTCGAGATAATACCCTACCTTACTCCAATCATAAGGCAGCTTTTTCTAACTGTCGTGAGCTTTTAGTCATCATAGTGGTATAGGACATACGTTGTATACCCTACCTCACTCAAATCATCGACTAGCTTCCGACACACACGAATAATTTCATATTAATTCAACTTTTTCAATTGGACAATAGTTACGTGTACTTATCACATTCAAACTTCTAGATATTCACAGTATATCATACTTCGGAACTAAATACAAACTATCATAAATCTCACGATATGCACGTAGCACTAAGCACATGACTTATAAGATAATCAAAAATTACTAATCCAAACGGGGTATAGCTTTATAAATTAGCTCATCATTCACTATGGCACGTGGAAAATAAATCTTGGTGAAACAACTAACTCACTAAAAATATGGTATACAGCATCAATGACTATAACAAACCGAACAAAAACGTGTATTGCCTACTCGGGACAAAACAAAAACAAAAGTGTCAAAAATTTTTGAAAAATTAAGCCCCCATTTTGCACAAAAAATCATATATTAAGCAAATGGTAGATACATAGCGATCATTCCCCTCCCCCACACTTAAATAACAACATGTCCTCATGTTGTGGAGAAAATAAAAGGAAAGGAAAACTTAGCTGTTCGTATGTCGAAAGAGGCAATTCTGGAAATGGTCCGGAGCCAGGTCCAAAAATGTTGAGGAAATCAGTAGACTGTGGACCATCCACCGGAAAACTGACTTCATCTGAAACTCACAAACGCTACCGAAAATACCCTGCACACTTGAAAAGCAAAGAAATACCTCGGGGGATACAAGGGATTAAACCATATCGCGCAAAAGTGATAGAGATAAAGATAAGAGGAAATCGTAAGCAAAACCACACTTCGACCCTGTATAAGCCTAGGACGGCTGACTGACAAAAAACAAACACAACCCTAATAAAACTGAACTAAAACAACTAAAGAAAGAAACTAATATAATAAGGGATATCTAGGATGCCTCCTAGTAGCGCTAATGGTTATTGTCGTTAGCTCGACACATTTGAAGCTCAGCCTGGATCAGGCCATTTAACCTTTCTGCCAGCCACTACCTCGTTTAAGCTCCGGTCCGTAGTGTGGCTGCGTAAACAAGATCTAACGCATGGGGTTAAATCTTTGAAAGCTCTCCATACCTTTTTAAGTTTCCCCATGGTTGTGTTCTTTCTCCTCCGACTCCTCGATGACGTTTAAGGTGTCGCTCCCTCTCAAACTCTTCCATATCAGCACTACCTGCTAGAACTTCTTCAGACGGATCACTACCGTCATCCTCGGAGAACAAGTCGGGTGATAACTCGTCAAATTCTTCGACTTGAGTAACACCACATCCGAGAATATCGAGAAATTTAACAATCAAAGGTTTCTCTTTAGGTTCACCGATATAGTGCTTGCACCTTTGACCATTAACTCGAAACGGTTGATCTGGATAACCGCGTAGTTCTAGAACACCTCCAGGAATGATTTGGAGAATCTCAAAAGGACCGGACCAACGTGTTCTCAACTTCCCAGGAAACAAATGTAACCTAGAATTGTATAAGAGAACTTGCTCGCCGACCTGGAATTCTCTCTTCTTTATCTTGGCGTCATGGAGTAGTTTCATCTTCTCTTTACTGATCCTGGCACTTTCATATGCCTGGAGTCTGAACTCGTCCAGCTCATGTAACTGCTGAAGTCGATGTTGTCCACAAGTTTGGGAATCAAAGTTTAAAAACTTGGTAGCCCAGTAAGCTCTATGTTCTAGCTCGACAGGCAGATGACATGGTTTCCCGTAGACCATTTGATATGGCGATGTACCCATAGGGGTCTTATAGGCAGTCCTATATGCCCAAAGTACATCGTCCAACTTCAGACTCCAGTCTTTTCTATGACTATTCACAGTCTTCTCCAGGATTTTCTTAAGACTCTGGTTGCTTCGCTCAACCTGACCACTAGTCATCGGATGATATGGTGTGCCAGTTTTGTGACGAACACCATACTTCTCGAGGACTTTTTCCAAAGGTCGGTTGCAAAAGTGTGTCCCTTCATCACTGATCAAGGCACGTGGACATCCAAACCTCACAAAGATGTTCTTCTTCAGAAATTTCATGACCGTTTTATGATCATTGTGAGGAGTGGCAATTGCCTCCACCCATTTCGAAACATAGTCAACGCGACTAAGATGTATTTGTTGCCACAAGATGATGGGAAAGGTCCCATAAAATCGATGCCCCATACATCAAAGACTTCGCACTCTAAGATGGGTTTCAAGGGCATGTCAAAACGCCTTGTCAGAGTTCCGGTTCTCTGACACCTATCGCAAGCTTTACAAAAGGCTTCTGTATCCTTAAAGATCGTAGGCCAATAGAACCCGGACTGGAATATCTTAGCAACCGTTTTCCAAGGACCAAAGTGACCACCAGTGGGTCCACTGTGGCATTGCTCGATAATCTCTTGTTGCTCAGATTCAGGAACGCATCTCCTAAGCAAACCATCTTTACAAATCTTGAAAAGATAAGGTTCATCCCAAATGAAATATTTCATATCAGAGAAGAACTTCTTCTTCTCTTGATACGACATTTCGGGATCAAGGTAACGGGCATGAAGGTAGTTCACAATGGAAGAGTACCATGGAACATCAGGAGGACGACCGTCTATCAACATAATGTTTTCTAGAGGAAAGTAAAGATCTATATCATCAGGATCACCCTTTTCCTCACTTAACATTCTAGAAACGTGATCCGCCACTACATTCTCACTGCCCTTTTTGTCCTTAATTTGAACGTCAAACTCTTGTAGGGTCAGTATCCAATGCAGTAGGCGCGGTTTAGCATCCTTTTTAGTCATCAGATACCGCAAAGCAGCGTGATCAGTCCACACGACCACTTGAGCACCTAGCAAGTAACTACGGAACTTGTCCATAGCAAACACTACGGCCAATAATTCCTTTTCGGTAGTCGTATAGTTAACTTGCGAAGGATTCAACGTGTGGCTGGCGTAATAGATAGGCTGGAACTTTCCTTCGATTCGCTGTCCTAAAACTGCACCAACAGCATAGTTGGATGCATCGCACATAAGCTCAAAGGGCAAGTTCCAGTCCGGCGATATAAGAATTGGAGCGGATATTAACCGATTCTTGAGCTCCTCAAACGCTTGCTTGCAGTTCTCATCGAAATTGAACTCAACGTCTTCCTTGAGCAGAGTAGATAGGGGCTTGGCTACTTTGGAAAAATCTTGGATGAATCTCCTATAAAACCGACATGTCCTAGGAAACCTCGACATCGCGTACATTCTTAGGATAACTCATCTTCTCAATGGCTTCTACCTTGGCTCTATCTACTTCTATACCTTTGGCTGACACTTTGTGGCCAAGGACTATGCCTTCATCTACCATGAAATGGCATTTTTCCCAATTAAGCACTAAGTCCTTTTCCACACATCTAGACAACACCGATCAAGATTATCGAGGCAGTCATCGAAGGATTGACCAAAGACTGAGAAATCATCCATAAAAATCTCCATGCACTTTTCAACTAGCCCGTCAAAGATTGCCATCATACACCTTTGGAAGGTGGCCGGGGCATTACAGAGACCAAATGGCATCCGCCCGTAGCGAATGTCCCATAAGGGCAAGTGAAAGTAGTCTTCTCTTGGTCAACGGGATCGATGGGTATCCGGAAGTATCCCGAATATCCATCCAGAAACACAGATAGAATGCGTGCCCCGCCGGACGCTCAAGCATCCGGTCAATGAATGGAAGGGGGAAATGATCTTTCAGTGTGACCTCATTGAGCTTTCGATAATCGATACATACTCTGTATCCCGTAACGAGCCTCAATGCTATCTCTTCGCCCTTCTCATTCTTTTCAATAGTAATTCCACCTTTTTTGGGAACTACTTGAGTCGGGGAAACCCATTCACTATCCGCGATGGCATAAATGATTCCCATGTCCAGAAGTTTGATGATTTCCTTTTTAACAACTTCTTGCATGTGAGGGTTAAGCCTCCTCTGAGGCTGTCTAACTTGTTTTGCACCCTCCTCAGTCTTGATTTTGTGCATACAGATGTCGGGAGATATCCCTCGGATATCTCCCACCTGCCATCCAAAGGCTTTTTCATTTTTGCGCAAGACGTTTAACAATTTAAGCTCCTCTATACGAGATAGCTTGGCAGAGATGATCAAAGGAAGCTTGTCACCTTCTCTTAAAAACACATACTTAAGATGTTTAGGCAACGGCTTCAGTACCAAATCTACGGGAGGATCCTCTAGACTTGATTTAAGATCTCCACTCCTCAACTCAACATCGCTGAGCTTACTCAGTGGTCCTACTGCCAAGGCTTCTTCTCTTAGCTCATCCTCAAATTCAGCTGCTAACTGGTCTAGATTGACCACACCATGATTATTCAGATTATCGATCAATCGCTCATATTCTGCTTCTACAGCCAAGACTTGCTTATCCATAAAGTCATTGAAGTCATCAGACGTCTCCTCAATGTAAAAGCCGGTTGGAGAACCGGAGGGTACTTGAATAGATTTAGAAACGCTATAGCTCACCTCTTGGTCACCAACTCGGATAGTTACTTTCCCACCATCACAATCGATGAGGGCTCTAGTCGTAGATAGGAAAGGTCTTCCAAGAATCGAGGGACATTTTCATTTTTCTCAATATCTAAGACGTACCAGTCAACTGGAAAGGTAAACCTATCTATTTGAACTAATACGTCTCTCAAGATTCCCTCTCGCTTTCTTAGAAGATCTATCTCGCGAACCGCAAGTTCATGGTAGTGGGTTCTAGAAGACTTTGTAAACCCAAATTTGCTCACACACGTACAATGGCATCGGTCGATGGATGCACCCAAGTCACATAAAGAATTTGGAAAGACTAAGGCTCCCATCTGCAATGTGAGCACGAATTTTCCGGGGTCACCTCTTTTGATTGGTAAGTCTGGATAACTGATCATTGAACAATCCTCACCAATTGCCTGATCCATTTCTGCTAACTTCTTCTTCGAAGAAACAACATCCTTGATGAATTTAGTATACTTAGGCATCTCAACTAAAACTTCAGATAATGGGAGATTAACCTGAGTATTTTTCAGCAAATTAAGCACTTTTTCATATTTCTTAACTTCACTCAAGGGAATGTTGCTTCTCCTAGGTGGGAATGGAAGCTTCTTCAACTCACTCTCGAAAAAAATACTTTGTTTGAGGAAGCACCGACGCCTTTGTCTTCCATGTCCTTCCACCTTACAACTTTTTCGTACTTTTTATTAGTCGGGGGATCACCCTCCCGACTTTCACTTGATTCTTCATTCCTCGGGGGAACAGCCACCCGAGGACTTACAACTTCTTCACCTCTCGGGGGATCGCCCACCCGAGTCTTTTCTTGCGAACGGGGGAACGTAGATGCTCAACTTCCCCTCCCCGCCTTATCACCGGGGAGGGGCTAGTGGTTTCCCCGGTGAGAGGGACCACTCGGTTGAGTACCGCTTCTAAGATTCATTGCACCGGCCTCGGCATGCCATAAGGAATCGAAGGAACTAGGTCGGTGCTTTGGCCACAATTGAAATCGAGTTTGGGCTACTAGGCCACCCTTCGGATTTTTCTCTATAAAACGGGCAACTCGCCCGATGGTCTAAAGCTTGCTTTGGTCAGCCATCTGCTTCTCAAGGTTCTTGATTGTGCTCATCAACATTTGGATATTATTATTTTGCTCCCTCTGGAAGTTATTGTTCTGCTCCTTCAGTTCCTTCTGATAGGAGTCCAATCTAGCTTCAAGATCATCGACGCGAGAGGAGCCTTGAGAGTTCTGAATGTTTTGAGAGAAAGGTTGGCTAGACCGACTTTGAAATGCGGAATTTGGATTGTTAGGCCAACTTTGATTTAACCCTTGATTTAGATTGGAGGAATTCAAGCTCGGGTTCTGATTAAAATTAGGGTTTCGATTGAGATTCGAGTTTTGATTGAAGCTTTGACGGAAACCCGATTTTGAAAATTGCCCCGGCCGTAGAAATTGATTTCCAAACCTCTCGATTCGGCTGGCCATTGAAGGCATTGATCTCTCGCGTTCGTCCAATCATAGGACGAAAACGAGCAAGTGCCCCATATCGTCACATACTTGGCATGCGACTTGATTATACCGTCCATGATTCTCGGACGGCATTGACTTGATAAGGAACGGGGGAATTGAATTGACACCGGCCAACCATATGGCCGGTCACGAGAGCAATTCTCGCGATGCAACTTGAGAGTTCGTAGAAATGAAGGAGTCGATAACTCGGATTTGGAGATGTCGTGAGAGTAGCCACCGCTTGTTTCGGCATGGCGATTTCATTTTGCATTTTCACCTCCTCGATCCTAGGAGGAGGAGGTGGTGCCCGAACGACTTGAAAGGAGGGGCGTAATTATATTTGGCAATGTCTTCGAACAATGCCCACCCCTCTTGAGGCGTTTTCCTCGGGAATGCCCCACTCGATGAACTATTGACCATGCCCTTGGTGAGCTCGGTCAACCCACCGAAAAAAGTATTGACTTGCCTCTCGCAAGTCTAACCCATGGTGGGGGCATTTACGAAGAAGAGCCTTAAACCTCTTCCATGCCTCAAAGAATGATTCTGTTTCCGTTTGATAAAAATTGTATATTTCCCTTAAACACCGGGTTTGTCTTGGCGGTGTGGAAAGTATTGGCTTAAAAATTCTTTTTCCAATGCAGCCCAAGTGGTAATGGATTCTGCAGGGAGAGAGCTATACCACTCTTTAGCTTCTCCCTTCAAAGAGAACGGAAACAGTGTAAGTTTAATCGCATCCTCACACACACCTTGAATGCGTGTCGTACCACATATCTCCAGAAATGTGTGTACGTGTGTGTGAGGATTTTCAGAAGTGGACCCGTGAAACATTGATGCATGCTGCATCATCTGAATGAGTCCCGGTCGTAACTCGAAAGTCCGTGCGAATGGCCGGGATAACAATAGCCGGGTTGATCGTGACCGCGCCAGGCATGGCGTAGTCCGCCAACGTACGTCTATCTTCGGCGCCCATTATTACAAAATCAGGTGGTTGAAGCCTAAAAATGAAGAATTTATTTTTCTGGAAAAATTATTTTCCCGCCAAATTTCGGGGAAAAAGAAGCAAAAATTTTCCTGGTAAAATCAAATTTTTTTCCAGGACTCCTGACACCGTACTGGTTGCGAAAACACAAATAAAATTCTTGCCTAATTTTCCAATCATCGACCAGCTTCTGACAAACGTATTTATTAATAATTGCTCACTCACTTTATTCATTCACTATTCAAAGTCATAAGTTACATCTCACTTATCACATTCAAACGTTATGATATTCACAGTACACGGTCCAACTTAGGTGTAACTATACTGGTCTTACTAAGATAAATCACTAAAACAATGAAAGGATATAATTCAAAAAGACTTGCTTCAAAATCAAAGGCTTTCGTGAGTGAAAAACGAAACTATCTCCATAAAAGTAAAACATGCTATAATTATCTCACTAAGTCACATACTATCATCGTTAGAAAACTACAACTAGCAAGCATCTAGTTCCAATTATATGCTCGAGACTCACAAAAAATTTTAAATTCCGCAGAAATTTAACATTCACTCATATTTCAAAGGATATAGCATAAAAACATACCCAAACACCCCCCCACACTTAAATCACATTATGTCCTCAGAATGTGCAGAATAAAAGAAAAGAAAACTTAGCTGGTTTCAACAGTGGTTGTCGGATGAAAGTTGGCAGAGGTCAGGCCGGAGCATGAATGTACCGCTGCAACTCGAATAGACAACACTGGACAGTAGTAACTCGAAAACCTGCTCAAAAGTATCTGCAACACTCGACATACCATATAATCTCGGGATACACGGGGTATATGAGCAACACATAACACAAAACACTTACAATGAACGTAGGAGGAATAACCAGCAACACATAATCAACTAAAGGATTATTTCTAAACAATAAAACAACCTAAGAAAAGAAAACGAACCAAGAAAACTAGGTTGCCTCCTAGGAGCGCTCTTTTAATGTCAATAGCTTGACACAAAGTTCAAGATCAACCCGGATCGGGCCACTTTGGTCTAACTGTCGCCACCTCAGTATCAGAATCAGGAGTATTGGGGCGGAAATGATTTTCACCACAACAACAAGTCAAGTGTGCAATAAGTTCATTAAACTTTTCTCTCCAAACTACACTGACTCTCTTCTTCTTGTTCTTGCGCACGATAGGCATAGACATAGTGGTATGATCGAAGTTTCGACGAAAGGTACCTTACGGGTGGATATAGGAACGTCATCATCATCGACTCAAAGAAATAAGATGGAATCTCCTCACAAATCAGGACATCTGTACTCTCATCTCTTCTTTGGAAATAAAGAATCTCAGGCTTTTCCTTTGGTTGCCCAAAATATTTCTTAAGTCGATGGCCATTCACTTTAAAAGCTTGATTACCATACCCGTTCAAAGTAATTACTCCACTTGGATTAACCTCGAGAATCTCAAATGGACCAGACCATCTAGACTTTAGCTTACCAGGAAACAAATAAAGTCTGGTATTATAGAGTAAAGCCATTTCACCAACTTTGAATTATCGGTCTTTGATCTTAGCGTCATGGAGTATCTTAGTTCTCTCCTTGCTGAGTTTAGCATTCTCGTATGCTCTGAGTCTGAATTCGTCGAGCTCGTTCAATTGTAACAATCGTTTCTCCCCACAGAGTTGGCTATCGAAATTTAAGAATTTAATTGCCCAGAAAGCTCTGTGCTCAAGTTCGACAGGTAAATGACAAGTTTTGCCATAGACCATTTGGAAGGGTGTCCCGGATTTATCTAATGTGAATAAACAAGTAATAATATTTATAAACCGGTTAACCTCAAGTATAAGGATCGTAGTACAGAGGTTGATGCCGGGTCGATCCTACGGGGAACTGACGAATGTGAATCCTAGTTTTTGCTTTAAACTAACTATGTCACGAATCTAACCTAAACAAATATGCAGAAAAAGTAACTAGACAGAGGAGATTAATCCAATGCTAGGAAATATTGAAAGCGATAAACTAAACTAAACTAAAGTGCAGAAAAGTAAACTAAAGCTAAACAATTCAAGGTTAAAGGATTAAATCAAATTATAACGAACGAACAAGCAATTGATCCACCTATCCTATCGACATTCAATTCTAACTCGGATTAATTCATGATTTCTACTCAAGTCGTGATTCACCTAATCGAAGGCATAAACTCCTACTCTCGTAGACGAGTTCGTTTCCTAATCTTTTATCTTTCGATGTTAAAGATTACGTCTTTCTAACCTAGGCGTGAAATCTTTCGATTTCTAATCTAGAAAATCAATCTAATAACTTTCGTTTTGATTAGATTAAAGGTCTAAACTTTTATCATGGTGATCTAACATTAACATGACTCTCATCAAGTTAAAACAATCATAAAAGCAAAGATCTTTCGATGTAATTGCAATACACAATAATAAACAATGATAAAAGAAACAACTTCGAAGTAGAAACTCACGAATTAATCACGAACAAAACTGAATTGTTGATGGACGGCTTCACAACGCTTGTTCAAAGAGGGATTAGCCTCTTAGCATCCTTTGAAAGCTTGAAATTGATGAATTAAAGAACATAAATCTACCTAATCTAATCTAGAAATTAAAGTGCATAAACTGGAAGAAAATAGGGTAAAAACGCAGCCTGAGCCGCCCCTAAGATATTAGGGTTCGAATTGTATATGATTAGGGTGAAAGAAATCCGCTGCTTATATAGAGTTTCAATGTCGGCTGCTACAGTAACCGCTCCGGACGCCCGTTTGAAGATTCCGGACGCTCGTCCGCTATTTTCAGCAACAGCATCCAAACTTGTAACGCTCATATCTCGGGCCTCGTAAGTCGGAATGGAGTGATTCAAAATCCTGTAGAATCCTCTCTTCAAGCCCTACAACTCTTCTCTTGAGGTCCAGAGTCAAATCGGTTGTTATCATATCAAGAACTGCGTTGGAAGTTCAGCGCTACCCGGAATCCTGATTTTCTTCCTCCGGACGCTCGTCCGCATCTCGAACGTTCGTTCCTTCACCTTGAACTTGTGCCGGACGTTCGTTCATCCAGCGTCCAAACTCTCTCGTATCAAAATACTTCCCCGGACGCCCGTCTCGCTTTATCAAACGCCCGTCCACTCGGACGGGACCCGGACGAACGTCCATATGTGCTGTAACTCGATTTCTTGATCTTTATCTCCTCCTTCTTCCATCTTTATCCTTCTTTCCTCATCTCTTTCTTGATTTAGCTCGAATTATATCAACACTTGATCATCAATTCAGCCTCCAACATGTACCTACATGACATCAAAAACACCGCAAAACGTAACACAATCCAAATACTCGTAAAACCATAATTAAAACACATACACAACCTCATTTTGCAAATAAACTAATCAAAATCTTACTTGCTTAATAAATCATTTAAACACTCGTTTTCTATGCAAATTATACAAATACGGAGGAAATCATTATCAAATATAACGTTAAAAACCGTATAAAAATACCCTTAACAAAGGGCGACGTGCCCATCGGGGTTTTGAATGCAGTACGATAAGCCCACAATGCGTCATCCAGCTTAAGACTCCAATTAGATCGATTATTGTTCACGGTCTTCTCCAAAATTCTTTTCAGGCTCCGGTTGCTTACCTCGACTTTGCCACTAGTTTGAGGATGATATGGTGTACCAATCTTATGGGCCTCGACCCACTTTGAAACATAATCCACACAGACGAGGATATACTTATTACCACATGAGGATGGAAAGGGTCCCATAAAATCTATGCCCCATACATCGAAAACTTCGCATTCAAGAATGGGCTTAAGTGGCATTTCCATCCGACTACTCTGCCGTCCAGTTCTCTGGCACCTATCACAACCTTTACAAAAGGCTTCTGCATCTTTAAACAGAGTCGGCCAGTAGAATCCAGCTTGAAGGATCTTTGCAACCGTCTTTGGTGTTCCATAATGACCTACGGTAGGACCGCTGTGGCATTGTTCTAGGATATCCCACTGATCATGCTCAGGAACACACCGTCGAAGCAACCCGTCTTTACAGACTCTGAACAAATAAGGTTCTTCCCATACGAGATATTTAAGATCAGAAAAGAACTTTTTCTTCTCCTGATACGTCATATCCTCTAAATGACCACTCGCTAAATAGTTGACGTAGTCAGCATACCACGGCCTAACCGTTTCGAGCTTCATCAATTGCTCAGTCGGAAAATCAATGCCTATATCATTGTGATTTTCTGCACCCTCATGTACTAAGCGAGATAAATGATCAGCCACAATATTCTCACTACCTTTCTTATCTTTAATCACAAGGTCAAACTCCTGTAAAATCAGAATCCATCGAAGTAACCTTGGTTTTGCATCTGCTTTGTCCATAAGGTAGCGTAAAGCTGCATGATCTGTCCATACAATCACTTGAGACCCTAGAAGATAACTTCTAAACTTGTCAATGGCAAAAACAACAGCTAAGAATTCCTTCTCAGTTGTGGTATAATTGCATTGAGCCGGGTTCAAGGTGCGGCTCGCATAATAAATGGGCCTGAACCTTTTATCAACTCTTTGACCTAAAACTGCGCCTACGGCGTAATTAGAGGCATCGCACATCAACTCGAAAGGCCTGGTCCAGTCAGGTGCAACTAAAATAGGGGCACTGATAAGCTTGTCTTTCAGACAATTGAAAGCTTCTTTGCACTTCGCATCGAACAAGAAATCTACATCATCTTTCAAAAGATTTGATAAAGGCTTAAGGCGATGGTAGAAAAGTCTCGAATAAACCGCCTGTAGAAGCCAACGTGTCCTAGAAAACCTCGTACCTCCTTCACTGTCTTAGGGTACGTCATCCTTTCAATGGCTTCGACCTTAGCCTTATCAACTTGAATACCAGCATTGGACACCTTATGTCCCAAAACGATTCCTTCGTCTACTAGAAAATGGCATTTTTCCCAAGTTAAGCACCAGATTTTTCTCAACACACCGTTGGAGTACCATATCTAGGTTCTTTAAGATTTCATCAAAGCTATCGCCGTAGACTGAGAAGTCATCCATGAAGACCTCCATGCATTGCTCCACAAGTCCATCAAAAATGGCCAACATGCACCGTTGAAAAGTCGCGGGTGCATTGCATAGACCGAATGGCATTCTACGAAAAGAAAAAGTACCAGATGGACACGTAAACGTGGTCTTCTCTTGGTCATTGGGGTCGATGGCTATCTGGAAGTAACCAGAGTATCCATCGAGAAAACAATAATACTTGTGACTACTCAGTCTTTCAATTAGCTGGTCAATGAAGGGTAGGGGAAAGTGGTCCTTGGCAGTCACCTCATTAAGTCTACGATAGTCAATACAGACTCTGTAGCCTGTCACGAGTCGTAAGGCAACTTCCTCCCCTTTTTCATTCTTTTCGACTGTGATTCCGCCCTTCTTTGGCACAACTTGAGTAGGGCTGACCCATTCGCTGTCGGCGATTGCATAGATGATGCCCATATCAAGCCACTTTATAACCTCCTTCTTGACAACCTCTTGCATATGCGGATTCAGCCTTCGCTGAGGTTGTCTTACCTTTTTAGCTCCCTCCTCCGTTCGGATTTTATGCATGCATATGTCTGGGCTGATCCCTCGGATATCACCCACTTGCCAACCGAACGCGAGGATGTTTTTCTTAAGCACTTCTATCAGTTGTGCTTCTTGCTCTTGGTCGAGTTTCGACGAAATAATCAAAGGCAATTTATCTCCATCCTTAAGAAAGATATACTTAAGGTGTTTTGGAAGCGGTTTAAGCTCTAAATCAGTAGGTGGTTGCTCAATACTAGACTTTAACGGGCCACCTTTCTCTTTATGAGCTTGGAGTGGTTGACTAAAGAATAACTCATCTTCCCGAGGCTCAACCCCAGAAAGGTACTGGATCAAATCATCCATCGGAATCCTCCGGTCAACACTTGCTTCCTTTTTCTTGTGATCGATCATTTTTCTTGACTCTTCATCTTTAAGCTCTTACGCCGCCTCTTCCCGAGTCATCTACTTCCCAATGAGTAGCTTCTCTCCAAAATTCTACCTCGTCCCAACTACCCATCGAGCTTCTTCTTCACCGGGGATGAAGTCTTCCCGAATCGAGTTCTTTGAAATTATCGTTTGTTGCTTGGGCATCTCCATGCTTCTAACTCAATAACGGGCCCGGTGTGAGCGAGTGAAGATGACTCGTCAATGCCTACGGCTTGAAATGAATTAGAAGGTGGTCCGCATCGACCGGATCCTCAATGTCCATGACTTCAAAAACACCTATCTCTGTCAACTCCTCTCGCTTCTTCAAAGTAGGCATCTTTTTCGTCCTCATAGATAGCTTCGACAAACGATATTTCATCAATTACGGCTCTTTCGGGATGTGTCCCCCGTGTGAAGGTGACGGATGTGTCACCGACTCTAAGAGTAATGTCATTTGCGAAGTCGATGAGAGCGTTAGAAGTGTCTAAAAAGGTTCGGCCTAGAATTAGAGGCATCTCCTTATCGGGTGGATAGTCTAGAATAACCCGGTCGGTAGGGAAGACTAAATGTTCAACTTGAAGGAGCACATTAGCTACACAACCGGCTGCGGTCCGGCTAGATTTATCTACCATCGAAGAGAAATCGGGCGTTCCCGCATCCTTTTATCTAACCCGAGCTTTTTGCATACGTTTAATGGCATCACATTAATAGAGGCCCCCGAGTCGCATAATACATTTTCGAACAAATGGCCTTCGATCTCACGGGAGATTGAAGGTCCGCCGAGTCACCTCGCTTAACGAAGAATTTTCTCGTGAAACCATCGTGCAATCCTCGCGAAGCGCTTCTTCAGACCATCCCCCGAAGCTTTCTCTTACTCCCACGAATTCTTTAAGATACTTAGAGCATTTAGGCATTTCGGTTAATACCTCGGCTAAGGGCATACTAACTTGAGTGTCTCTAAGCATCCTCCTCACTCCGATACATCTTGCTTGTCATTAGTGAGGGCTTTCTCTTTCCTTTTTGGGGGATAAGGAAGGGCTTTATCATTCTTCGTGGCCTGATTCTTTATCGCCTCATCCTCCTTATCCTTCCATCTCACAAACTTTTCTTCCTTTTTCTTAGTCAGGGGTACAGCCTCCTGACTCTCCTTCCTTTCCTCTTCATCAGAATCATTGTCGCCCTCCGAAGAATTGTCACTAAGCTCCTCCTCATCGTTGCTTTCTTCGGCATGTGATTTCTGATTTCCCCCTCCTGAACTCATGGCGTCAGGAGGGGCTACTCGTTTCCCGACATCTTGCCGGGTCCAGCCTTCTTACCACTTCTCAGAGTCACTTCGTTCAACTCCTCTTCTTGCCCATACTCCCACCGAGGTGTAATGGCGGTGCAAACATTCACATCGCTTTCGGATTTCTCTCGGTATAACTCGGAAGTTTACCGTGAGGTCTCGCTTGCTTGCCGGTCCGCCATTTGACCAACTTGTCTCTCAATTGCTTTAACACTAGTAGACGAGTCTTCACCATGTCTACCAGCTCATCGAATTTGTGTTGAGGGACACATGAGGTGGTATGATTGTTGTTCTGAGTTTGATTCCAGCCACCTTGAGGCCTTTGGGCGTTCTGAACTGGCCTTTGATAGTTCGAGTTGAAAGAATTCGAATTTGAAGGGCCAGGTGATAACTTGGCTTGATTGAAGTTTTGTCGTTGAAATCCTGAATAGTTCTGGTTCTGGTTGAAGTTTCGGAAGGGTTGGTTTTGATTATCCATTAAGTTTACCTCCTCCGTCATCTCCGTTCCTACCTGCATTCCCAGATCAGAAGGCTGCGTCTGAAGATTGGCCAGCTGCTTGCTTATCAATTCCATCTGAGCAACCAACAGCTTTGTATCAGGATTGCTTGCAGTACCTTCCTTCTTAACAATATTGGTCTTCTTAGGAGTCGACCACATATTGTTCTTGGCGATGGTCTCAGCCACTCTGTAGGCAGTCTCATCACCTCCCCCTAAGAAGGATCCATGAGTTTGTGGAGTCAAGATAGTCTCTATTAGGTTGAGAGACTCCTCTCGTAGAACAGCCCAAAGAACTCATGTCCGTCATATCCGTGATTGGGGCATTTCCTCATCAAGAGATTCAATCTCTCCCAAGCTTTGCCAACAGCCTCATCCTCCAACTGCTCAAACGTAGCTATTTCCCGTTTCATCTCCATAATCTTGCCTGGTGAAACCCACTTGAGAGCGAAGGCTCTTTTGACATCATTCCATGTATGGAGAGAATGATGTGCCAACGATTTAAACCACCGACTTGCTTCACCTTTCAAAGCAAAAGGAAATAGCTTTAACTTGACTATCTCAGAATCAACACCAGGATAATGGCCTGCTTCACAGATTTTTACGAATGTAGACAAGAAGTCGTGCGGGTCTTCTTGAGCAGTGCCATGGAAAGAGCTATTTTTGACTAGTGCAACTACTCCATTTTTAAGGTCGAAATTTACTCCCCCCATATCAGGTGGACGAATAGGTCTATGTCCCTCGAGAAAATCTTGATTAAGATATGGAGTGTAGGGGTCCCGGTTCAACCGATTAAGCCGGTTTTGGCGGAATTGTTGAAGTTATTGATTTATGCCGGCTTGCGATTCTGCTCGTTCTTTGCAGCTTGCATTTGTTGAAGGAGTAAATTTAACCGAGCTTGGGGATCGGGATTTGGAATTGGTGGATCTTGATCCGCCATTTTGTCCAAATCGGGGAGAAGCCTTCTTCTAAGGATAGATCGTTCGGGCTCGGGATCAAAGATCGTAGGTCCCTTCTTACTTCTCGTTTGCATAAACCAAGAAAGGAAAAGGAAGAAATCAACCCTTTGGGGTTGATTAGAACAGGTTTAGAAAAGATTAGATGGTTTAGAGGGAGAAAAGAGAAGAAAAGAGAAGAAAGAAAAGAAGTGATGATTGAACGGATCGAATCGGCGTCCGGTGTTAGTGGACGTTCTTTCAGAACGAACGCTCGTTCGGTTGAATGAACGTTCGTTCAGAGGACAGAATTGAGGTGGACGGGCGTTCAAGTTGTTGAACGCTCGTTCAAAAGGTTTTTATTATTATTAATATTATTAGATATTTTTTTATTTTTTATTTTTTTATTTTTTTATTAATATCTTATTTTCGAATTTAGAAAAGGATCTAGAAACAGAAACAAGAAAATAAACCTACCTACGAAAAATTTAAAACAGAAAAGGCACTAGGACGGTAAAAAAAAACGTGTTGAAATCTTCTAGGGCCAAAATGGAGGGGAAAACAGTGGATTTTGACCTCGAAAACGCACTGAACGCACGTCGGCGTCGGAACGAGCTTTCCGAATTGGGGTCCTGCGTTCCAAACGGACACTCGAGCCGAAAGTTACGGCCAAAATACTACTACGTGCTAAAAGCGATCCCTTTTGACACAGAAAACTGTCCTAAATAGAATCCGACAACCGTTACCGACTCCCCGGCAACGGCGCAAAAAACTTGTTCGGTAAAAACTAGTTTTATAATTTATAAACCGAAACACCCCAAGTATAAGGATCGTAGTATAGGGTGTTTACGGGTCGTCCTAAGGGAGTGGAATGTTTATCGGATTCAAATATAAATCTATATCGATTATGTCACAATTATCTATCTAAACTAAAGCTGAAACTAACTAAAACCTAAACCTAAGAATTGAAACTAAAACAGGAATAAAAAAACAAGCAGAAAATAATAAGAAAACAGCAATACGGACGAGCGTTCACTAAAGTAAACGAGCGTCTGGATACGAAACCTAATGGACGAGCGTCTGCTATTGCGGACGAGCGTCTGCTATTGCGGACGAGCGTCTGCTATTGCGGACGAGCGTCTGCTATTGCGGACGAGCGTCTAACTACGAACTGAAGCAGAAAAGTGCAGGGAAACAGCAGGAAATTAGGGTTTATAAAACTAGAACGTAAACTAAACTTAATCTAAACGATTCGATTAAAACAATTAAAGGAAAACACAGCGAGGCAACGAATCCACCCATCAACCAACAACCCCCAACTAGATGGTGATCTAAAGATGTAGTTTTTAGTAGTGATTTTTCACGAATTCAATTAAATTTCTTCAACCAAATTCTAGGGTTTCGTTTATCTTTTCAAACAAACTAAACATGCAATCAACACGAAATCACGAGATTGTTTCCAAGCTCTTACTCAACTAATCATGCATAATCTCTTAAAACACAATTAGATGCATTACTTTGAATAAAAGAGAACTTAAATAAACATACTTTCATAAATTTATTCAAGCATAAATTAAACATAGATCGTTTCATCAAATCTTAATTCAATAAAACTTAAACAATACAAAACAGATCCAAAGTAATGAAAAACTACGAAATAAACTCACTACACATAAGCATCGAACTCTCTAGTTGGTTGTGTTGATGATGGGCTTCCTCCGTCGACTCACTGCAAGGCTTTTAGCCAACAATCATGTTGAAGATGATTGTTGGATTGGAGAAATTCATCTCTGTGTAAAAAGGCTTGTGGCCGCAGCTTTTTGGTGTAAAATTGCGATCTCAATTATGTGGTATGAGTTAGGGTTAAGAGGCTGCTGCTATATATAGAGTTTTGAGTCGGTTATGACTAAGTCGGCAACGGACGCTCGTCTGGTCTCGTGGACGCCCGTCCAGAATGCCTGGACGCTGAGTAAACGCTCGTTCATCCTCCGTCTGAACTCTCTGAATGTAAAATACGATTCTGGACGCTGCATGGACGCCAGTTCACTTCTGGACGCTCGTTCAAGATCAGTAGACGCCCGTTTGAACTGCTGAGGATCGGATCTCTTCATCTTTATCCAATTTCTTCAAGCCAATTCCAACTCTATCTCTTATAATTCGACTTGAGCTTCATTTATCCACTTATAGCACGAAAATTAACTCCTACATGATAAATAAACAATGCAAAAACGTAATAAAATCCAAATAATAATAATTCCATTAAATCAACACTTAAAATCATCAATTTTGCATACAATCATCTTTATTAAATAATTACACTTAAACCCTTAATTCTCATGTAAATTATGCAAATGTGGGGAAAATAATAATGAAATAAACCCTTAATAATCATATAAATATGGCCTTAACAATTTGCTCCAGTGGTTTGTATCCTTATAGAACCTTTTTGAGCTCTCTTCCTAGCACGCATCTCTCTCTTAGCTTGCGGACTAGGTCTGCCTCTGCATCGAGATTTAGACTTTAGATCCAGGGACTCCACATTTCCTACTTTAAGCTCAAAGCGTTCACTACGCGCAACACGGAAGGACTAGCTTCCGTGAGCATCTTTTTGTGGTCCTTCTCTTATCTCTCTCTCTCAGTATTAGTCTCGCAAATTCCTCTCAATGCTTATGCCCTTCTATTTCCATAATTTCCACCTTCCCTGAAGCATACGTCATCTTGCAACCTTCCATCCTATTTTCTACGGGCTCTAAGATTTTAAAAGATACAACATCATTATTAACCTCTAAGTAATCTCGCCTTTATCAAAATCCATGAATGCTCTGCTTGTCGCTAAGAATGGTCTTCCAAACAGAACTGGGGCACTTGGGTCCTCTGGTACGTCTATAACCGTGAAATCAATTGGATAATTGAACCCTCATGCCTTAATCGTGCACTTCCTAAGCAACCGGCAGGCATATCTCTCGTTCTATCGACGAAGTCTTGATTCGAGTTTGATTCATAACGACCAGAATCTAAATCTTTTGGTAGAGGGAAAAGGTAGAATGTTGCAACTTGAGCAGAGTCGCAGAGACCTAATCCTACTGATATACCATTAATAGAAATCGGGAGTCGGAACGTGCCAGGGACTCCTAACTTCACCACGGTTTCTGAGTATGGGTAATCCTCAGGCTCAAAAAACATTGTGTCAGGATCCTCTTCAGAATCATCGGAATCATAATCTGAAGACGATATTTCAATTAACTGACAAGGGAACTCACTTGGATGAAACGTGCTATACACCTCTAATTTCTCTTCAGGCTCTTGCTTGATTGCTTCTTTCTCTTTTTCCAACTGCTTCTTAATAGCTTCATAATGCTCTCTTTCTTCAGATCCAGGGTACATGGAAATTTGTGTGATGTTCAATATCGTTCTAGGCATATTGCTTGACTTGTTTAATCTTTTTCAACTCCGGTTTGATCGAATCTATGAAGTGTTCTGATCTTCCTGCTAAAAAGACAAAATAAAACCAAAAAAAGGTTAGCAACTTCCGCTTCAGTTGGGTATGATCCGAACTGTTGTGGACGTACTAACTAAAATCAACAGGAAATAACACAAAATAGCAGGGGCTGTAAGAATTCAATTTTTCAGGCCTCGGTAACCTGGGGGTAAACCACGGTAAACCGGCCCGGAAATTTCTCCTTCTGGCAGTTTAACAAGTGCAGGGTTGATCCTGAACGACTCAAGACTCAAAATAAAATAAAATACAATAAAAATGACTTCTTAATCAGAATTAAAACATTTATATTTATAATTGGCCATTGTCCCTAGAAATGGCGCCAAAAATCTTGATCGCCTATAAGTCATTAACGTCGATATTACTAGCAAGAATACTAGGTATATCGTAGTATAGTAAATGAGAGTCAAGGTCGATCCCACAGAGACAAATGCAACATAAGTATAAATTAACCATTCTAACCTAATTAAGAAGCAACATAGAGGCGGTCATTGACCAACAATAAACATAAAGAAAACAAACTTGGTATTTCTCCCCCTCTTCTCACCGATCTACTAACTTGGATTGGTTAATCGTTATGTTTACTTCCCCACAGAATTTCCTTAAATTAATCGTGAGCTTTTGTTTTAATTATCATTATCAGCTACGGGTGCAACTCCTACTCATATCTACTCCGACAATGGTAGTAGACAATCTATATGCACGCTACCCTCCTTAATTGGTCCGTAATAGCCCATATGTATATGGATCTAGAATTGCCGGTATCGAGCGCTAACTCATACCGCTAACCCGCCTAGACAGCTATCGACATTGATCAGCATGTTCCTATGGTCCATTCAAGACTATGTCCAAACTTAGCCCTTCACTATTCATATTTCATGTCAGTTTACAATTACAATAAGCAAATTGTCTAGATCTAACCTACTGTTAATTAAACTTGTCAATAAATGTTGTTGTAGGGAATCCGAGTTTTACGTTTTCGAAATAATGCCTCGGTAAACCGGTATAAACCGCCGGGTTACCGGGGTCTGCTTTTCATATTCCTAGATCTACATTGCTCAATTACGATTAAAATAAGTAAATTATGGGGTCTATAAACATGCAGATTAACTAAAAACACATAAATACGGACATATCTACCATATTGAAGACAAAAAGGAACGTTCAAAGCTTCATACCTCCAACAATGGAGATCTGGCTCGATCTACTCAAGCTAGAGATGATGGAGAAAACCAAAAATAACTCCTCAAACGCTTGGAATAACTTTAATTCATCAAAATTGTATAATTTAATTGAATACTATTAATAAGTTATTGATCATGTTAAAGCTTTCAGTATATGCGGCTTTATATAGATACAATAGCCGACTTAAGACTCTCTAAAACCCTAACCGACCAAGATAATCACTACTACAAAAAAGCATAAAGATCACGGTTTTTAAGTGTGATATATTCACATTATTCACGGCTTCCATAGTGTGGCATATTGAGGTGTGACATAAAATACTTTAATCCAATCACAGTTACAAACTGTGACCTATTATAATAGTTATCACACTTAGAAACCGTGATCAATTATAGTTGGTATCACACTTAAAACCCGTAATTTATTATAACTTCATCACATTCAAAAACTGTGATCTATTATAGTTCTTATCATACTTAAAAACCGTGAACTATTATAGGTTTTATCACACTTAAAAACCGAGATCTATTACAATTAAAACACATTTAAAAACTGTGATCTATTTTAGTTGATATCACACTTAAAAAATGTGATGTATTATAATTTAAATCACACCAATAAAAGTGTTTTTTTCAAAAACAATATATAAGCACACATATATTTTTGTCTTTATCGAGACTCGAACCCGGATACTCTGGATTAATGAGCCACATTATTTACCATTAGGCCGATGCTTTCTTTCTTCTAATTTTCGACCACACTTAACTAAGATCTCATTATAAAATACCATATTATTTTAATCACAGTCAAAAACTGTGATTGATTGATGTTTTTGTCTCATTTTTTCTAGAAACCGTGATAATAAAAATTATGATATATTTTTGTTGTTATCACACTTAAAAACCGAGATCTACTATAATTTCAACACATTTAAAAACTGTGATCTATTTTAGTTGTTATCACACTTAAAAACCGTGATCTATTATAGTTGTTATCACTCTTAAAAACCGAGATCTATTAAAATTTCAACACATTTAAAAACTGTGATATATTTTAGTAGTTGTTATCACACTTAAAAACCGAGATATTATAATTTCAATCACACCTAAAAAAGTGTGATCTATTATAATTTCAACACATTTAAAAACTGTGATCTATTTTGTAGTTATTATCACACTTAAAACCCGAGATATATTATAATTTCAATCACACCTAAAAAGTGTGATCATTCTTTTTTTTCGAAAACAAAATAAACGCACACATATTTTTTGTTGCCACTGGGACTAGAACCCGGATACTCTGGATTAAGGAACCACACTAATTACCGTTGGACCGATGCCTACTTTATTATCATTTTCGGCGACACAACTCTAAAATATCATTATAAAATATCATATTATTTTAATCACAGTTAAAAACCGTGATTGATTGATGTTCTTGTCTCAGTTTTCTTAAAAACCGTGATAATAAAAACTGTGATCTATTTTAGTTGTTGTTACACTTAAAAACCGAGATCTATTATAATTCAACACATTTAAATACTGTGATTTATTTTAGTTGTTATCACACTTAAAAATCGTGATCTATTATAGTTGTTATCACACTTAAAAACCGATATCGATTATAATTTCAACACATTTAAAAACTGTGATCTATTTTAGTAGTTGTTATCACACTTAAAATCCGAAATCTATTATTATTTCAATCACGCCTAAAAAAATGTGATCATTTTTTTTCACACCTAATAACTGTGATAAAAAAATTAAGTGTGATAAATATACATTTTACTTGTCTCGATTTTTTAAAGTGTGATCCTTATCTTTAGATAAATGCCATCTATGTCTCTTTTCTTGTTAGTGGATATAATTTGTCTCATGTTTTCTATAGTTGTGACAAAAATATCATGAATTCTGTCACAGTTTAAAAATGAGATTAATTGATATAATTTATCTCACTTTTTCAATAACCGTGACAAAAATATCAGACCAATTTAGTCACAGATTAAAAGTGTGATTCATCGGTATAATTTATCTCGTTTTTTGAATAACCGTGACAAAAAATCATATCAATTATGTCACTGTTTATTAGATTGATTGATATAATTTATCTCTCTTTTTAGAAACTGTGACATAAATATTATATCAATTAAATCACAATTTAAAAATGAGATTGATTGAAATAATTTATCTCGGTTTTCCAATAACTGTGATAGAAAAATCATATCAATTAAGTCACACTTTAAAAATGAGATTGATTAATATAACTTATCTCAGTTTTTCAATAAGTGTGATAGAAAGTTTTAAGTGTGATATATATATTTTCGTTGTTTCGATTTTATTGAAACTGTGATTGTTATCTTATCTTAAGTGTGACCTATATCCTATTTTGTAGTAGTGAATGCTGCAAAATCAATTTCGTGTCAAACAAGCCACCGGTTTACCGGCCCTAGCGCTCGGTAAATCGGGCCGACTTTTCTTATTTTTCTTCTACATGCTTCTTCTTGGACATTAATCACTTGGCCCAATATACTTATTTTGGTCAAGATCCATTCTCCATTGCTCCAGATCCGGTACACCCTATAAAACACGCAAAATGAGACAAAACAGTACCAAATCTTTGGGAAAATAACATAGATGCAGAATTACGATCCTAGAAACACTCACATAGCATTTAACATATATTCCACATAATAACGAGCCTATCTATCCTCTCTTTAGTAGAATTCGGGGTGAATAAGGGTATAATTATCGGTACCATTTATAGCGTTATCAGATACATGTTGATGTCGAGAGTTTTGAGGATGATATCCATAGCAACATTGTTCAGATTGTTCCTATTTCGATCATCATTGTTCCACTCGCTTATGTATTGGGGACTCTAACTTGATCACTATTGACAATTTGCATGTGAGTGATTTGGATATGTCCATCAGTAAGTATGTCCATCATCTCATCATGTGTAGCAGCTAGAAAAGCCTACAAACGATGTCTGTATTCATCAAATCTATCCATGTTGCACATCAGCATCTATGAGGCGTACTGATTGTTATCCATAATGTAAGTGAGTTTATGCAAGAACTGGGAACTGAAAACTGAGCTTTTTCAGGAGAATATAATCAGAACAAGTGAGCTTCTAACAATGGCGTGTTAAATAACACTGCTCCGATACCAATTGTTGGTCCCTTGGAAAGGCTGACACAAGTTTAGAGGGGGGTGAATAAACTTGTTACCAAAAACTAGATCTAAAACGATTAAGGTTCAGTTTTAACTTGTGTGGAGTTGAGCTGACTGATAGCAAAATAACTAACTACTAACTTTAACCGACAGAGTATCGGGTCAACAGTAGTGTAATGGTAGCAAGGTCGAATCCACAGGGAATAACGTTTAAGTACCAAAGTCGACGTAGAACTTAGTTCAGGTCAAGATTATGGTTGAGAGATATTACACTAATACAAAAGTAAAAATTAACTAATAGTTGTAGTTCTAGTGATTAAAAGGTATAGCCAAATTATGATCCAACGAGTTACTTTTACCCCTAAGAGAAGACTTGACAGGGAGCGTGTTTTAACCAACCTACCTTTCCACGGTAATTTAACGACATCCACGGGTGCCAACTCCTAATTCTGGTGTTAAGGTCTGAACAACTCTCACTCAACACCCTATGTGAAGTTAATTAATTTTCCCTTTAGAAAACCGATTAACCTAACATGATTACGCTCTTAGAGTCGCTCGAACAACGATGACAAACCTCTGTATTGGAAACGGTCCTAACAACTAGGCCGAATCTACGCAACGATCCCAAAACCCCTTATCCCACATCTCACCGCAAAATACATCTATAGGTTCGATGTGTGTGACGGTGAACTAGGTGATCAATCTAATTCAAAGACGTTTAAAATAAGTTTTAGGACGTGGATTAATCATTAAAACATAAAATTACGCGCTACACAACTCCCGTTTAATCCCCTTTAGGGCGTTTCACTCGTTTTTACATAATTCGACTATACACAAATTTAGTTACTCATGATGGTGATAACAACGGAATGATTAAAGGAAATTATACTAAAGACAGTAAGTAAAAGCGAATTCAACATCATATGAAAAACAGTAAATAAGTGCTTATAGTTATATATATATAGTTACATAGATAGATAGATATATATATATAAAAGTAAATAAAAGTAAATATTATATATATATATATATAATATATATATATATATATATAAGCGTAAGTAAATGCGTAGTAAATGTATATATATATATAGTTATAAGTGCGTAAAAGTAAATAAAAGCTCGAAAACAATAATCTATTGATAATTATCCCATTACAACGATATTTTAACTAATTTATATAAAAACATATACCTATATATATACATACATAGACATATATATATATATATATATATATATATATATATATATATATATATATATATATATATATATATATATATATAGCCCCAAAAGAGATGAAATGAAGAGAAAATGGAATGATAGATATATAGATATATAAGGATATATATATATATATATATATATAGATCTAGTGATCACCAACAATGGTGATGAAGATGATGGTGATCAAAAAAAATAAAAAAAAAGATGAAAAGAAGAAGATGAAAATAGATATATATATATATATATATATATATATATATATATATATATATATATATATATATATATATATATATATATATATATATATATAGATCTAATTATATCACAACAAGAAAAAAATGATCATGGCCGATGGAGAAGAGGGGAGGGGGAAGAAGAAAAAGAGAGGTTGGAGAAGAGAGGTGGAGAAGAGAGGTGAATTAGCAAGGTTTTTGTGTTGATTTGGGGGTAGTATATATAGGAAATATGTGTATGTATGTATATGTATGAATATGTTTGATCATGGCTGATGAAGATGATGAACAGCACGTTCATTTTCATCATTGAAACAGCCGGATCGATCCGGGAGCATCTAGGATCGATCCGGGTCAAAAATCTTGATCCGTATTGTCAAAATTCGTCTTTACGGTATTTCAGTTCAGTAAAATGGCCATATCTTGAGGTGTAGACATCCGATTGACGTGATTCAAAGTGCGTTGGAAATCTTATTTGAAGATCTACAACTTTCATGAAGAACACTTCTTCAGAAAATGCCGTTTTGGTGGGCCATTCGTTCGTCGAAGATATTTCTCGATTTCCACTAAATCGAATCGATTAGCCACTTGACCACTTGACTTAGTGACACTTTCTATATCTTTCCAAAGATATGATTATACTTTAAAATGTCGTTACTCGGGGTCTTGGTCAACCTATAATTCTACAATAAACCACCAAAATACCAAACGTAAATCCGACACGACACTCCGGTTACTAAAATGGTACAAAACTTATAAAAACACGATAAAAATACGATATTTTACATAATAACTACTACTAAGATATTTGGATGAATCTAAGGAATTAATGACTTGAAATGATATAAAAGTGCTCGAAATGATATCAAAAACGGGGTAAAATGTTATAAAAATAACTATGAATTTTTCCCTTATCAACAACCCCCCACTTAGCTTTTGGTCGTCCTCGAGCAAAACAAGCGATAAAACAAAATGAATGAAGGAAAAATTCATGTAAAGATAAGATAATAAGGACAACCAGATGATATAACCATTAGAATTACAACCAGGCGTTAACCTCAATATAAATGTATAACAGAGTGTGTGTGTGACAAGCCTTTTCAATTTCCACTATCCTCTCTTGAATAATTCAAGCAATACGCACAAATATCCATTCGAGACAAATCCTAATGACTTTCCTAGGTATAGGCAGTAACAGTTCCACACAAAGTCCTCTCGTGTATTTATTAGGATAATCCCTAAAGCATATCATTCAGTTTATACTGGGGATAGTCAGAAGATAACTAAGTTTTCAATCATGCTTAACCAAATTGTCAATTTTTTAATTTTTTTTATTTTTTATTTTTATTTTTTTATTTTTTTATTTTTTTTATTTTTTTTTTCACATTTGTAGCATATGCCTTCATTCCTAGCAATAGGACGTTTCGTGATAACCCCATAGCTGGACTACTATCATCAGGCAGTTGCCCTCTTTCCCAGCAATAGGACGTTTCGTGATAACACCCTAGCTGGACTACTATCATCGGGCGTCGGGAGCTTTTAAACCTCATAGTGATATAGGACGTTTCGTGATAACGCCCTACTGCACTCAAATCATTGGTAGCTACAACCGACATATATATAGTTCATCTTAATTTTGTATTTTTCTTTTCATTCCACTTAACTTATATCCTTTCTATCACATTCAAACCTTTAGATATTCACAGTACACGTTCAAAAATCCGGTACTAAGTTACAGCAATTATCTCTAGAATAACCACTAGGATACTGAATGGATACATTTTAAAATTTTCGCTTCAATATCAAAGGCTTACTTGGACAATGAATTTATGTTACACAAATAAATTTGGGGTTAAAATGCACTTACGGTTCACTTTGGTTATATACATCCAAATCGATCATTACATCATCAAATCCATGAAATATATACCTTATACAATTTATTTTAATCAACTAAATAATGCTCGAAAAAGATCGAAAACTAAGGGATTTTCTGATACAAAACAAGCACTGACCAACCACGACACTACCCCCCACATACGAACTTGCAGTGTCCTCAATGCATAGTGAGGGTAAATAAAAGTGGTTGGAAAAATAATGGTTCACCAAAACAAGTCAAATAATTACCGAGATGATATAAAAGGGTGGTTGCGTTTTTCAAAGTTATGACCAATTGTGTGTACAAATAAAATAAAAGTGTGTGGAGTGTAACATTGTAGTGACAAAAGGTAGATAAACACACCACATGAACTTTTATTGATTTAAAACACACAATATTACATAGTAGTTGAACTAATACATAATAAGAAAGATATGTCACACAATATTGGAAACAGAATAGATTATAAAATGAAATGTGCGGCAAGGTATTAAGGAAGACTTAGCTTATAAACCCGGCAGAAAGGCACTATCGAATCCCGTAACAGCCTCGTGTAAGCACGACCCGAATCCCTATATCAACGTAGACAGAAAACAACAAAAAAAAACATACACGGGACATAGTCCTCGTGCCAGAATATAGAATAGGGATATGAGGGTATACAATGTTAAGGCACTGCTACGTCAGAAAACTCGATACGCAATATGCAACACACCTAATGGATTGCTATAGATGGATAAATATCCTCAACGGGTGAAGTACAGAACATCTAAGCATGAAAGAAAAACACCAGAGGCATATAATAGAAAAAAACAATATCCAAAGTGCGTAGTCAATCATCATCCGGGTAAAAGCAAGTATCACATACTCATAGACTCCTAAGTCCAAGAAATGATGCATTTGAATTTTTTCTTTATTCTCCCTCGGGATTTTCGGATAACCACCTAATCGTTCCCTTAATTACATTCAAACTTTCATCCTAAGACTTAGTTGTACTTTGTGTTGATCTTCCATTGTGTTCATCTTTTTTTTTTTCACAGATTCTTCATCTCATTAAGACTAGTCTTATCCAAATTATTATTATTTAACGGGCTGCCTCCCGGTAGCGCTTTTGTTAAACGTCGTTTGCTCGACCAATAAAAGCACATAAACAACTATTTAATTTCACCCAGATTTATTAAGGCGGGGTTGCCTCCCCCCAAGCTCCTTTGTTTTACGTCGTTGGCTCGACCGAGACTCGAAACGATTTATCAAGACTCGGGATCACCAAATGCACAATTTTGAGAGCCTCATCGAATGGTAACTTCTTATACTTTTTTAGACGCAGGCCGTTCGTGATGAACGTTCCGTGCTTCGGATGTGTTACCTCGATGGCTCCTGAGTCGAAAACTCGCAATACCGTATATGGTCCTGACCACCTTGATTAAGTTTGCCTTGAAATAAATGGAGGCGAGTATTATAGAAAAGGACCTCATCACCTACGTTGAAAATACGAGGTTTGATCAACTTATCATGAAGCATTTTGGTCTTTTCCTTATATTTCGCCGAACAATCGTAAGCTTGAAAGCGAAACTCATCTAACTCGTTCAACTGAGCCATCCTTCTTTCACCGATTAATGCGTCATTCATATTTATATTCTTAATCGCCCAATAGGCCTTATGCTCTAACTCTACGGGGAGATGGCAAGCCTTGCCAAAAACAAGCATGTAGGGTGACATACCTATTGGTGTCTTGAACGCAGTTCGGTGTGCCCAAAGCGCATCATCTAACTTCTTTGACCAATCCTTAAGATTAGAATTGACTGTCTTCTCCAAGATTCTTTTAATTCCCCGATTGGACACTTCTACTTGGCCACTAGTCTGAGGGTGGTAGGCAGTGCCTAACTTACGAGTGACCCCATACTTCATTAAAAGCTTATTGAAATCTCTATTTGTAAAGTGACTTCCATTGTAACTGATTATTGCTCGAGGTATTCCAAACCGGGATAGAATATGTTTCTTAAGAAACCGTATGACTACATGTTTATCGTTAGTAGGCGAAGCAATTGCCTCAACCCACTTTGAAACGTAATCACAAGCGACAATAATGTACTGATTCCCGAAAGAAGACGGATATGGTCCTATGAAGTCTAATCCCCATATATCAAAAACTTCACACACTATTATCGGTTTCTGGGGCATCTCATTTCTCTTGGAAATCCTCCCTGAGCGTTGACAGGCGTTACATGTCTTAACATACGCATGTGCATCCTTGAAAATAGCGGGCCAGTAGAACCCACTTTGTAACACCTTCAAACTGTTCTCTCGCCCGAGAAGTGGCCACCGGCCTCTTTATCATGGCAGAACGAGAGAATACTCACTATCTCACTGTCATCAACACATCTCCTCAGGATTCCATCTACACAAAGCCTAAAAAGTAAGGGATCTTCCCACACATATCGGTTCACCTCACTATAAAACTTCTTCTTCTGGTTCTCATCAAACTCAAGATCTACGAATCCACACTCATGATAATTAACGAATGGGGCATACCATGGGTTTCCTTTCTTTCCTCTCTGCAGAAAATTTCCTCGCTTAACCGGGAGCATCGTATCCACTACGAACAATTGCTCATCCCGAAAACGATCATCAATGTCAACCTTAATAGAGTGTTTCTTGTCTCCCTGTTCCATCCTACTGAGATGGTCAGCTACTACGTTCTCACACCCCTTTCGATTCTTAATCTCTACATCGAACTCTTGAAGAAGCAAGATCCACCTTAACAAGCGTGGTTTTGCATCCTTCTTGGCAAATAGGTATTGCAACGCAAAGATGGTCAGTGTGAACTATGACTTTCGATCCAACCAAGTATGACCGGAACTTGTCGAAAGCAAAAACAACAGCTAAAAGTTCATTTTCAGTTGTGGCGTACTTTTGTTGAGCCGAGTTCATGGTATGACTCGCATAATAGATAGGGCGAAACAACTTGTCAACCTTCTGACCTAGGACAGCTCCTACGGCATAATCACTCGCATCACACATCACTTCGAACTCCTTAGACCAATCAGGTGCTACCAATATAGGAGCCGAAGTAAGAAGTTTCTTAAGAGTTCGAAAAGCATCTAGGCATGCCGCATCAAAAACACAAGGGGCACCCTTCATCAATTGAAGAGTAAGAGGTCTAGCAATGTGGGAAAAACCCGGAATGAATCTACGATAAAAACCTGCATGTCCCAAGAATGAACGTAGAGTCTTCAGATTTGTAGGCATAGAAAGCTTAGAAATTGCCTCTATTTTTGCTCTATCGACCTCTGTTCCTTTACCCGATACCTTATGTCCTAAAACAATTCCTTCAGTTACCATGAAATGACACTTTTCCCAATTTAAAACCAAGTTTGTCTTTTCACAACGTACAAGCACCTTATCAATATTCGACAAACACTCATCAAAAGTATCACCAAAAACGCTAAAGTCATCCATAAAAACTTCCATGAAATTCCCTATCATATCGGCAAAGATAGCCATCATGCATCGCTGGAACGTCGCGGGTGCATTACACAACCCAAACGGCATTCTTTTGAATGCAAAGGTGCCACACGGACATGTGAATGTAGTCTTATCCTGGTCATGTATATCGATGTGAATTTGATAATAGCCACTAAAACCGTCCAAAAAGCAGTAAAATGCATGACCACTCAGACGCTCTAGCATTTGATCAGTAAAGGGTAAGGGAAAATGATCTTTCCTAGTCTTATCATTCAGCATGCGAAAATCAATACAAACTCTGTGACCAGTAACTAAACGAGTAGGAATGGGCACACCTTTTTCATTAAACTCAACTGTGATGCCTCCTTTCTTAGGCACGACTTGTGTGGGGCTTACCCATTCACTGTCGGAGATTGCGTAGATTATCCCTAACTCAAGCATCTTTACCACGTCTTTCCTCACCAGTCAAATGCACAATTTCGAGAGCCTCATCGAATGGTAACTTCTTATACTTTTTTGGATGCAGGCCGTTCGTGATGAACGTTCCGTGCTTCGGATGTGTTACCTCGATGGCTCCTGAGTCGAAAACTCGCAATACCGTATATGGTCCTGACCACCTTGACTTAAGTTTGCCTTGAAATAAATGGAGGCGAGTATTATAGAAAAGGACCTCATCACCTACGTTGAAAATATGAGGTTTGATCAACTTATCATGAAGCATTTTGGTCTTTTCCTTATATTTCGCCCAACAATCGTAAGCTTGAAAGCGAAACTCATCTAACTCGTTCAACTGAGCCATCCTTCTTTCACCTGATTAATGCGTCATCCATATTTAGATTCTTAATCGCCCAATAGGCCTTATGCTCTAAATCTACGGGGAGATGGCAAGCCTTGCCAAAAACAAGCATGTAGGGTGACATACCTATTGGTGTCTTGAACGCAGTTTGGTGTGCCCAAAACGCATCATCTAACTTCTTTGACCAATCCTTAAGATTAGAATTGACTGTCTTCTCCAAGATTCTTTTAATTCCCCGATTGGACACTTCTACTTGGCCACTAGTCTGAGGGTGGTAGGTAGTGCCTAACTTATGAGTGACCCCATACTTCATTAAAAGCTTATTGAAATCTCTATTTGTAAAGTGACTTCCATTGTCACTGATTATTGCTCGAGGTATTCCAAACCGGGATAGAATATGTTTCTTAAGAAACCGTATGACTACATGTTTATCGTTAGTAGGCGAAGCCATTGCCTCAACCCACTTTGAAACGTAATCACAAGCGACAAGAATGTACTGATTCCCGAAAGAAGACGGATATGGTCCCATGAAGTCTAATCCCCATATATCAAAAACTTCACACACTATTATCGGTTTCTGGGGCATCTCATTTCTCTTGGAAATCCTCCCTGAGCGTTGACAGGTGTTACATGTCTTAACATACGCATGTGCATCCTTGAAAATAGTGGGCCAGTGAAACCCACTTTGTAACACCTTCAATGCTGTTCTCTCACCCGAGAAGTGGCCACCGGCCTCTTTATCATGGCAGAACGAGAGAATACTCACTATCTCACTGTCATGAACACATCTCCTCAGGATTCCATCTGCACAAAGCCTAAAAAGTAAGGGATCTTCCCACACATATCGGTTCACCTCACTATAAAACTTCTTCTTCTGGTTCTCATCAAACTCAGGATCTACGAATCCACACTCATGATAATTAACGAATGGGGCATACCATGGGTTTCCTTTCTTTCCTCTCTGCAGAAAATTTCCTCGCTTAACCGGGAGCATCGTATCCACTACGAACAACTGCTCGTCCCGAAAATGATCATCAATCTCAACCTTAATAGAGTGTTTCTTGTCTCCCTGTTCCATCCTACTGAGATGGTCAGCTACTACGTTCTCACACCCCTTTCGATTCTTAATCTCTACATCGAACTCTTGAAGAAGCAAGATCCACCTTAACAAGCGTGGTTTTGCATCCTTCTTGGCAAATAGGTATTGCAACGCAGCATGGTCAGTGTGAACTATGACTTTCGATCCAACCAAGTATGACCGGAACTTGTCAAAAGCAAAAACAACAGCTAAAAGTTCCTTTTCAGTTGTGGCGTACTTTTGTTGAGCCGAGTTCATGGTATGAATCGCATAGTAGATAGAGCGAAACAACTTGTCAACCTTCTGACCTAGGATAGCTCCTACGGCATAATCACTCGCATCACACATCACTTCGAACTCCTTAGACCAATCAGGTGCTTACACGAGGCTGTTACGGGATTCGATAGCGCCTTTCTGCCGGGTTTATAAGCTAAGTCTTCCTTAATACTTTTCCGCACATTTCATTTTATAATCTAGTCTTTTTCCAATATTGTGTGACATATCTTTCTTATTATGTATTAGTTCAACTACTATGTAATATTGTGTGTTTTAAATCAATGAAAGTTCATGTGGTGTGTTTATCTACCTTTTGTCACTACAATGTTACACTCCACACACTTTTATTTTATTTGTACACACAATGGTCATAACTTTGAAAAACCCAACCACCCTTTTATATCATCTCGGTAATTATTTGACTTGTTTTGGTGAACCATTATTTTTCCAACCACTTTTATTTACCCTCACTATGCATTGAGGACACTGCAAGTTCGTAAGTGGGGGATAGTGTCGTGGTTGGTCAGTGCTTGTTTTGTATCAGAAAATCCCTTAGTTTTCGATCTTTTTCGAGCATTATTTAGTTGATTAAAATAAATTGTATAAGGTATATATTTCATGGATTTGATGATGTAATGATCGATTTGGATGTATATAACCAAAGTGAACCGTAAGTGCATTTTAACCCCAAATTTATTTGTGTAACATGAATTCATTGTTCACGTAAGCCTTTGATATTGAAGCGAAAATTTTAAACTGTATCCATTCAGTATCCTAGTGGTTATTCTAGAGATAATTGCAGTAACTTAGTACCTAATTTTTGAACGTGTACGGTGAATATCTGAAGGTTTGAATGTGATAGAAAGGATATAAGTTAAGTGGAATGAAAAGAAAAATACCAAATTAAGATGAACTATATATATGTCGGTTGTAGCTACCAATGATTTGAGTGCAGTAGGGCGTTATCACGAAACGTCCTATATCACTATGAGGTTTAAAAGCTCCCGACTGCCCGATGATAGTAGTCCAGCTAGGGTGTTATCACGAAACGTCCTATTGCTGGGAAAGAGGGCAACTGCCTGATGATAGTAGTCCAACTAGGGGGTTATCACGAAACGTCCTATTGCTGGGAATGAAGGCATATGCTACAAATGTGAAAAAAAAAAATATTCAAAAAAATAAAAATAAAAAAATTGACAATTTGGTTAAGCATGGTTGACCAAGACCCCGAGTAACGACATTTTAAAGTATAATCATATCTTTGGAAGGATATAGAAAGTGTCACTAAGTCAAGTGGTCAAGTGGCTAATCGATTCGATTTAGTGGAAATCGAGAAATATCTTCGACAAACGAATGGCCCATCAAAACGGCATTTTCTGAAGACGTGTTCTTCATGAAAGTTGTAGATCTTCAAATAAGCTTTCCAACGCACTTTGAATCACGTCAATCGGATGTCTACAACTCAAGATATGGCCATTTTACTGAACTGCAATACCGTATAGACGAACTTTGACAATACGGATCAAGATTTTTGACCCGGATCGATATATATATATATATCCTTATATATATATCTCTATTTTTAGATCTTCTTCCTTTCATCTTCTCCATCTTTTTATTTTTTTGATCACCATCATCTTCATCACCATTGTTGGTGATCACTAGATCTATATATATATATATATATATATCATTCCGTTTTCTCTTCATTTCATCTTCATTTCATCTCTTTTGGGGCTATATATATATATACTAGTATCTATACACCGTGCATAATGCACGGTGCATGCCCATTCCAGATTGGTATATATCATGTTGGTTGGTATTTATCATGTTCATTCCATATTGGTATCTATCTCCAAATCGAAGGGGTATTGTGTGGGTGGTTAAATGAAGGGGTAGTTTTATTTAGCTTCAATGATATGAATCCAACCCCCTCCCTTCATCCCACGTTTGATATTGTAAGCTCACCCCTCACATCACTTCCCAATAAAGTAACACTTGTTGCATATGTAAATTATATTATTACATTACATATAGTATCTTATATAAAAGTAGTAATAATTATAATAAAACTATGTACAGGTCACTATATGTATGGGGAACTATTTCTAATAATAATAGTAGAAAAAAAAAAGAGAACATATGTAATAACAAATAACCACTAAATGCGTAGACAAGGGGACAAAAACATCAACAAAGATATGCAATCATGTTTGAAGTGTGGTCCACCGATCTAAATTCTCACAACCTAGTATGAAAACCCGTAGAATCTTTGAACTCGAAAGCAATAACGACAAGAAATAACACGACGCTCTCTTTATATTTAAAAAAACAGATGACCGAAATCGCCGCATAGTGTCAAGAACCATGTGTCCGGACCAATAAAGAAATAGGTTCCTTATGATTGGGTAAGTAGAGAAGATGTATACCACAAAGCAAATGAAAGGTAACCAAAGACTCCACACTTTAGCTCGAGCATGATCATTCATCGAAACTTTATCTCATAGGAGAATATGTTATTGCAAGTTACATTAACAGAAACTTGGCTTTTCATAAAACAACAATCCAGCTCAAGAAGTAGAACTGTATATACTGTTTACCTTAATGAAATCATTCTAAGAATAAGCATGAGATAATCCGCCCCCACTTTTTAAAATAAACGAAATCTTCCGCTAATACAGAGAATTAGATCTCTGATTAACCACCGAACAGTCCGGATACATCCTCCATGTCTCCTCATGCATTAACGGAAGAAATCCCCACTGTCAACAACTGACATGTAAAGAAGAAACATACATACTAATCATATTAACATTAAATCAAAACACGACTACATTAACAATGATAGAACACCAAAAGACTATAAGTAATACCAACATATAAAGACATGAACAAAGTTGGACAAACATACTTTTATGTCACTATAGGTGCTATTACGGATATCAACTACTATTAGCTAGAAACATATTAAGTAAGAACATATTCACACCCACATACCCACACAGAACTACAAGAAGAGACGTATTAACAATATTTTTTAAACCAATCACAAACAGTATATCATGCCACAATCCAAAATTATGTTCTTAGAAACAGTGAACATGTATTTCTTAAGCTTTCTCTAAAGTATTGACTGTTATTCTTCACAGATTAATAAACTAAAATACTAAACTTCATCCACAAACTCTATTCTATTATTCTTTTAGCTTCATTTATTTGTCTTCTAATGATAGACACTCATTTATTTGCCATGTAATAATAGAAAAACAAGGATTAACCATGCAAATAAGCCAAGACACAATTTTTACACTACAAAGCCATCCATGTGAACATTAACCTAGATATTTCATTATTTATTTCAAAGGAAACCATGCAAACCTTTATTTTTAACCAACAAACCCAAAATTCTAAAAAGAATCAATCATACTGATTGCATTTTTTACATGACCAACAAAAGTGTTGATCAAAGACTTTTTTATTTCCGCAGATCTGTTCAAGAAGTAAAATGGCTGTGTAGGGACACCTGAAAGAGATTCATATGGGCATCTGCATTCATCAACAAATCGATAATTAGACACTGATGACGTTAATATATTAAAGATCCATGTTCTGCTTGAAGGTTTTAACCCCCAATCAGAAAACAGAGGAAAGAAAATGCTGGTTTCAAAGTTCGGATTATTCCTAACCGATCGTCGGAGTTCGTGTGTGTGTGGTGGGGGGGATGGGGTGAGTTATACCTCCAGGATGCAGTGATCTCTCGTAGATAGCTATAATATTGTATACTTGCCTCTTATGAATCCTTCAAACCCTGACTGTCAAGTCATACAGATACAATTAATCACAATCACACACATTTGTGTATCATTACAAGCTTCATTTCCTGTAATTTAGAATCTAAAAGTAAAATAAGAAAAATGTTGGCATGAACTTAGATGTTTATCGAGCACCAGTGACAGACTACACTCATATTGTTGTAATTCCATAAGAAAATGTCGACTCATATCATCTACACACTTTGGGTACAAATGCATGCATATTCGGATATTCCGCATGATGCGGTATCGACACGGGGAGAAAAGATTTATTAAATGGGAAAAGAAGCCAAAAAGGAGGTTACAAGAAAGAAACTTGGCATACTTTCAAAAACCTGATCCAATGGAAAGCCGATTTTTTTACCCAACGAAACCTTCAATAAAAGAGCAAGTAAGTCAGTACAAACGGAAACAATTTTTTCCACCACATCAACCATGATGGAAAATGTAATCTTTTGTACACTAAAAAAGATGGGGAAGAATAATGCAAAGACATAAGAATCCACGAGATTATAAAGACTAACCATGTTTATGTTGTTGGCCATCTACCGAAATGCACTCCCATTGCTTTTCTACTATCTTGACAATTGCGTATATAACCAAGAAAGTCAAAATTATCCGGAAAAAAAGGAAAAGGAAAATGATGAAAAAGAACCGAGGAAAATACGTTCGCACCGCAAATTAGATGCGTACAAATGGACTCGTTTTTTTCTTTAGTCATGCGAAACAAATTAAATCCAATGATTATGGTATATTACTTTCATTTTGTAGCTTTCACTTTCACTTCACCATGACTAATACATTAACTCCAATGGTCTTCCCATTCGAATAATCATCAAATGATCACCCCCAAAAGAAAACACATACACAATTGTTCCACAACATCAAAGATATGCTCCAATCTTTTGTTTCAATAAAACAGAGACCGCATAATGAAAATTTCCTAACAAGACAAACGATGAAACGAAGAAATGAAGATAAGTTCTCTAAAATTACCACGTCATAAAAGGTGGTGAAGTGTTTGGCTAGTTTAATGGTAAAATCCGCCACGGATAGACGTTCAGAACATTCCTTGGCTTTAACATACACCTGCACCAAAATAATATAAATTGTTTTAACCAATTTAATCCTGCACTTGACGGAGATGTAGGATGAACTCCATGTCCTACACAATAAGATCATATCTATGGCTACAGCCTACAGATCCTGAACCAGGGCACCACAAATTACAAAAAAGAAAAACAAGGAAAAGGCACGGCAGAGGTTTTTTTATCTTTACCCGATGCATAAACGAAATATTCATGAGATAATACATCAACATCTTCAAATATATGGCCTAATAGACAGGTCTTGATCTGTGATTAAGACTTTGACTAAGCATTATTAGGCTAAGCAGCACATAATACACCTCCAGCTATTTAAATTAACAAAATCTTAGGTTAATACAGAGTTTTAGATCTCTGATTAACCGTTCCACGGCCCAGATACATCCTCATATCCTTTGATAGGTGGCTGACCGAAATCCAGCCGTAGATCTATCATCCACTCGAATTACAACATTTGACTGAAAGAAACCCTTTTTGTTGCTATTAAAAAAGGTCAAGGCAATCACAACATAAGGAAAGGTCAATGCAGACTTCGATTCAAATCAGAGAAATACAGAGACGATATTAACATTAAATCCAAAAAGATACGACCTGATTAAATACAGTCGATTAAATTCCATTCGCTCGCAATTTTTCACACCCTGAATGCACAAACCCGGAAAAACAGAGTATTTCATCTTCAATCGTATCAACATAGAATCGTATCAACATAGAATCGTATCATACCTTATCTAGTCCTTTGACTTCGACCAACGCACAAGAGCAGTCCTTATCGGCCATATCTGCAAGTTATTAACAATTAAAGCAAGAAATCACATATTTTTAGAAATAGAGAAGGAGAGAACGTATCAGAGAAGGAACAGATTCACCATCAGCATTCCGAATCAGAGTCGGATAAGGAAAGGGCGGAGCTTTCACAAATCTGTGAAAAGGAGCGTGAGCAAATCAAAGCAGGATCGAACATTTCATGTTCGATATTCATCAGAGCAAGATTCTTATTAGTAATAGAAAAAGAAAAAAAAAATTAAAATAAAAAAAAAACCAAAGTATAAGGGACCAAAAAAAAAAAAAAAAAAAAAAAATCTGTACGACAAGGGGGCTTGCCCCTTGTCTTTGTATAATATATATATATATATATATATATATATATATATATATATATATATATATATATATGTGTGTGTGTGTGTGTGTCTATGTATGTATATATATAGGTATATGTTTTTATATAAATTAGTAAAAATATCGTTGTAATGGGATAATTATCAATAGATTATTGTTTTCGAGCTTTTATTTACTTTTACGCACTTATAACTATATATATATATATATATATATATATATATATATATATATATATATATATATATATATATATATATATATATATATACTTGCATTTACTTACGCACTATATATATATATATATATTTACTTTTATGCACTTATATATATATCTATCTATCTATGTAACTATATATATATAACTATAAGCACTTATTTACTGTTTTTCATATGATGTTGAATTCGCTTTTACTTACTGTCTTTAGTATAATTTCCTTTAATCATTCCGTTGTTATCACCATCATGAGTAACTAAATTTGTGTATAGTCGAATTATGTAAAAACGAGTGAAACGCCCTAAAGGGGATTAAACGGGAGTTGTGTAGCGCGTAATTTTATGTTTTAATGATTAATCCACGTCCTAAAACTTATTTTAAACGTCTTTGAATTAGATTGATCACCTAGTTCATCGTCACACACATCGAACCTATAGATGTATTTTGCGGTGAGATGTGGGATAAGGGGTTTTGGATCGTTGCGTAGAGATTCGGCCTAGTTGTTAGGACCGTTTCCAATACGAGAGGTTTGTCATCGTTGTTCGAGCGACTCTAAGAGCGTAATCATGTTAGGTTAATCGGTTTTCTAAAGGGAAAATTAATTAACTTCACATAAGGTGTTGAGTGAGAGTTGTTCAGACTTTAACACCAGAATTAGGAGTTGGCACCCGTGGATGTCGTTAAATTACTGTGGAAAGGTAGGTTGGTTAAAACACGCTCCCTGTCAAGTCTTCTCTTAGGGGTAAAAGTAACTCGTTGGATCATAATTTGGCTATACCTTTTAATCACTAGAACTACAACTATTAGTTAATTTTTACTTTTGTATTAGTGTAATATCTCTCCACCATAATCTTGACCTGAACTAAGTTCTACGTCGACTTTGGTACTTAAACGTTATTCCCTGTGGATTCGACCTTGCTACCATTACACTACTGTTGACCCGATACTCTGTCGGACTTCTCTGGTCAGTTCATCATTAGGTTACGCTTCCGTTATATTGATTAATTATGTCAATATTAACATGCCATTAAGTTCAAATAGAAAGAGATTCATAATAACTGATTTTAATCATTTTTACCATAGTCGATCATCCATTTTACCAAAAAGATTAAAATAGTTCAATTACATATCTTGGCTAATATTACTAATACTAATATATATATATATATATATATATATATATATATATATATATATATATATATATATATATATATATATAACATAATAACATTAGAAAATTACCGATTAACATTAGAAAATTACCGATTACAAGCTTTTGAATCGGGGTTGTTTCCACCGGATATAGCATAACAAAACTTCGAAATCAACAATATTCGATAATTATTCCGACATTACAACGATACTATAACTACTTTATTTATATATATAAACATATATATACATACATAGACATATGTATATATAAGGGCCCAAACTAAAAATAAAAGAAGGGAAGAAGATGAAAGGAGATATATAGATATATCATATATATATTCATACATAGACATACATATATATATATATATATATATATATATATATATATATATATATGTATATATATATAATATATATATATACATATATGTGATCTACAAAACAAAAAGAAAGAGAAGGAAGGGGATCGACGAGAGAAAGAAAAAGAAGGGGAAAGAAAGAAGGGTAAAAATGGCCGTCTGACAAACGGAATCCTATTTCCTACCCAGGGGCAGATTTATCTTGGGAGAGATAAATCTTATTAAAATTGTGCTTACGATATTATTACGTTAAATCACATGTTTAATTGATATCTTAAAACTGGCCGTATGACAAAACGGGAGTGACCCATGCTTAAGATGACATTGGACAGAGGACTAGACATATGACAATTTAATACGCTCGTGTAAGGAGGAGTTGTCTAGCTTAGGAGTACACCGGTTCATACATAATTTACCTCCTTGCATCAAGGAAAAGATCTGTCTCATTCAATTTCACTACAAAAAGATATTGATTCAGTAAAGTATTTCTTGGCTAGATCCAAAAATATATATATTATCTATTTTTATATTTATATATTTATTTATTGCTTTACTAACAATCTAACTAATCTAACTATCTAACCCGAGGAAAATGGTAAAAACTGCGACTTAGATCGAGTTAATAATAGCTTCTTGGTGTTTAACCACACTTTGAATTATGCCTTCATTTCCCTGAGGATACGACCTGACTCACCAGACTAGCACTACAATTTGACCCGGTACACTGCCGGTAAGGATCGTAACACCTAGAAAAGGTCCGTCAGCTTTCTTTTGTTGATAAGGGAAAAATTCATAGTTATTTTTATAACTTTTTACCCCGTTTCTGATATCATTTTGAGCACTTTTATATCATTTCAAGTCATTAATTCCTTAGATTCATCCAAATATGTTAGTAGTAGTTATTATGTAAAATATCGTATTTTTATCGTGTTTTTATAAGTTTTGTACCGGTTTAGTAACCGGAGTGTCGTGTCGGATTTACGTTTGGTATTTTGGTGGTTTATTGTAGAATTATAGGTTGACCAAGACCCCGAGTAACGACATTTTAAAGTATAATCATATCTTTGGAAGGATATAGAAAGTGTCACTAAGTCCAGTGGTCAAGTGGGCTAATCGATTCGATTTAGTGGAAATCGAGAAATATCTTCGACGAACGAATGGCCCATCAAAGCGGCATTTTCTGAAGAAATATTCTTCATGAAAGTTGTAGATCCTCAAATAAGCTTTCCAACGCACTTTGAATCACGTCAATCGGATGTCTACAACTCAAGATATGGCCATTTTACTGAACTGCAATACCGTATAGACGAATTTTGACAATACGGATCAAGATTTTTGACCCGGATCGATCCTAGATGCTCCCGGATCGATCCGGCTGTTTCAATGATGAAAATGAACGTGCTGTTCATCATCTTCATCAGCCATGATCAAACATATTCATACATATACATACATACACATATTTCCTATATATACTACCCCCAAATCAACACAAAAACTAGGTGTGATTGTCTTATCCACAATAGATATATCGTATAGGGCCGGACCGATTTGATTAAAGTTCACGATATAATTCCGTAATCGAGAAGTCTTGTCGAATCAATGGATGATCATATTTATGGATATATCTTAATCCTGAGGTGATCACAGTCAACTGCTTGAATCAGTATGAAGTTTGACTTGACGGTTAAGGATTACACTGAGTCTGTGGTCTGAATTACCCCATCGTGGCATTGTACTGGATTGAGTGAGTAGTCTGTGTTATCACAGATACGGAATCCATTCCTTCCATTTATGGAAGTAGATAGCCGATTCCTTATTTGTTAATCCTAGAAACTGATCGATCGTACGAGTTCATATTACACTGATTAGCTACCAGTGAGTTGTATGAATTAATTGATCACTAGGGGGTTAATGGTAAATAAGGATAAGAGGTTCTAAAAAGGGTTAACGGTAACTTCCCGATTTAGAATGAACGATCTATGGAGGATTAATCCATATGTAATGATTATATCAATGGACACTTATTATTATTCTCGTGAGGAGATAAATATAATCTTATAATCGGAGGAGTGCAGTCACGGGATTATGGTGGCATATTACTGTGATTGATTTATCGAATATAATTATTCTATAATTATTTATTTGATTTATCGGAGCCGCTGATTATTAGTCCATGGTCCCCGACGTGCCTCCTAATATAGCATAGCTATTCTCGGACGTCGAATCCTAATAATATTAATTTAGTTCTTGTTGGACTTTATTAAAACGATATGTGAATTAATTGTTTAGTGGACTATTAAATTAGTTGGGCTAAATAATTAAATATGTGGAAAAGACATTTTCCATAATCTTGGCCCAATTATTGTGTAATGGCAAAATTAATATTGACTAGGTCAATATTTGGTGTTTGCGCCCCATGCTCTTTTTTTTTGGAACAAGAAATTAGTTTTCTTGTGATTAATAAGACATGTGCATAAAATATTTATTGGATAAATATTTATGGTAAATAATAAAGATAAATATTATTCTAGATTTGTTCTAGAATATTATGGAATTATCTTTTATTAATTGGATTATTTATTTGCAAAATAAAAATCCTTGGAGGCTAAGTTTTACTCTCCTATATAAAGAGAGTTCTCCCAAGCCTTACAAAACACATAAAAATTTCGACCACTCTTACAAATTAGAGGGAAGAATTTCGGCCAAGGGTTGGGGAAAAATCTTGGAGATTTTTCCGGGTAGCATATCGGAAGGGTTCGAGTCGAGAATTCCTTCCACCGGAATTGCTTGGATCACACGTACGGAAGATCGTGGTGCTCTTCACATCTTCTCACATTCATCCTTTTGCGGTTCTTCAACTTGAATTTTGAGATTCAAGAGGTATGATCTACATCCCCCTTGTAGAATAGATATAGTTATTTTATTACGTGTATTATATAGATCTAGATCCTTAAAATCGCTTCCGTTGCGGATGGTATTACTAACAAAAACCGAGTCAACCAGCAGTGGATTTAAGTTTTATCCTTTATCTGGATCTTGTTGTTTCTATGAAAAAGTTGAGTATACAAAACTGAATTCTGGTGAATGTCAGTTTGTGAACTGTGAGTGAGTAAAACAATTAGTTTTAGTATGTTGTACAAACAATAATAATTGCAGAATAAGTAAATAATGGAATTTAAATGCTTAAAGTAAATAAAGCAAGATTTATAGTGATTCCAGGTGGTGTAATCCTGTCAGTCCACTATTCCCCTGTGATGTAAGAGGAAAATTCAACTAGAACTTTCTGAGGTAGCCGGTTACAAAAAGTCCTAAACGATAGTCCTTGAGTAATCCCTAGCTTCACTATCTAAACAACTATAGAACAGGTTGGATTGCTGCTCTGCAACTGCTTGAAACATTTGTCCTTAGAGGGTTGTATTGCCTCTTCTCCAGCTCCACCACAAACACAGTCTGCCCGACCGCTAATGACAATTGTCCTTGGCAAATCCAAAACCGGATTGCTTCATAGTCTAAACCTTTGATAAAAATCAATGTTGAGCTGAGAGTCAATAAATTGATTCTAGCTTGGGGTCCTTCTAAGTGTTGAATTCCGGATTGAATCTTTTTAGCTTGAACACTTGAAGAAGTGATCTTGTTGAGCGCAAAGATAGATAGCAATTCGGATGAACAAGACTTTGGCACAACAATACTTGTAATCTTGCTAATTCGTTTGGTGTTGTGTTCGTATTTGATCCTTGCTGCCATGTACTCTATTTATAGTGTGAGGTCCAACGTTCATCTTGTTTGAATTTGAATTCTATGAACGTATAAATCCATATAGCTGTTAGTGGTCCTGTTATCTGTCATTGACCGTTCTTGCTTGTCAGTGCTTCATCCAATAGAATTCATTGTTTTGTAACTTTCGAATGTAAGTTCAGTTTCTTGGATGACTGACTATAAAACTGAGTATCTTGATCAATTTTATACTGAGTTGGTCAATTATAGGCACTACAACATTTTTGGCTTTTCCCGGCGCAAATTAAATGCCGGAACAATGGAAAATAAGCGCCGTAAAAATATTCACGACACATAACGCGGCGGTTTTTTTAGTGTCGTCAATACTGGCGTCGGCAATGTTTGCGGCACTTGTTTGTTCCGCCGGAAAGATTTTATGGCGATTATACAGCACTTAAGAAAAGTGTTGCATTTTCATTTGTGGCACTTTTTCTGACACTTGCACAATGTGCCGTATTTCTTTAATGGCGGTTTTGTGACACTTGACTTCTGTGACGAAAATGGATTTGTGGCAATTTAACGACAAATATTTCTATTGACACACTTTGCTTGTGACAAATTTGCCGACACCTTTTCATTTGGAAATACGCATTTTTGTGACACTTTACCTCATTTGGTTCATTTGCCGTAGTTTGCAAAGTGACAATTTAACGACACCTATTTTTATTTCCTAAACTGGGTTCCAAATTTTTTGTCACATTTGAAAAATGTATGGAAAAATAAAATGATTTTCATATTGGTAATTCAAATATATGAACAAAGACGCAGAAATAAATGATTTTATTCGATATATTTAACATATTGGTTAAATTTTGGTTAAATATAAATGAAGTGAAAACTAAAATTAACCAAAGAACAGTTGATATTCCAACACTCACATCCAAACATTACTTGACAAACAATATATTTGGATGTTAGTGTAAATTCTTAATGTACATAAATAAGCTACACCTACTATTGTTTAATGCATATACACACCTATCAAAATGACCCAAATTCGAATAAAGCAGGTTTAATAGAACCACTGCTAATGCCAATGTAACTGTAGATTATGCCAATCATGTAAAGCCACATTGAACGCATCATCGAATTCTTGTGGCGAACGATCATCATGCCTTCTTCATTCCAACAATGCTACAAAGAAGCAAAGATGGTTATAAAATCAAACATGATAAGTCTTTGGCCTGCTTACATTTATTAAACCTATGCATGTTCTTTTTCACTGTACTATAGTTTGTGCCATATACAACCACAACAGAGTTACACAAGTTCCATATCCAATATGTATCTAAGGAAAGAAAAAGACAGAAGCATAAACAGTAGCATGAGGGAAAAAAGAAAGGATAAGATAAAACCCACTTCGAAAAAGAATGTAATTTATATTAAGACTCTTTTCATTTGTTTCAAAAGATCAGACTCGGTTCATAAAGCCTAAGGAGTGAGTGTAGTGACATAATTCGTACAAACTGTATTAATCAATTCTTGTTTCTTATATAAAAATTCAAGTACCATGTAATACCAACAGGTAACATCACTCTCCTTAAAGAGCCATGACACTTGTCCGTAACGACCAAGCATGGACTATAAAGTTCTGAGAGCCATTCCCTGGTTCAAAACGGGAGACATTGATAGGACGTACGCACTCCTCAACTTAAATATAATTTTGAAGTTGATATTTAAAGTGGAACTGGTACACAATCAAAAAATTCCTCAACTTAAAAAGAACTGGCACGCAATCAAAAACTTCCTTTACCAAAATTTGTCCACCTGTTTCAACATAAAAAATGGTGTCCAACATGTTGTACCATGAAGCTATCAACCGACATAAGATGAACTTCTCTTATTCCTTTTCATGAAGACTAACATAATAGAGAGAAAAAAAACTTAATAGAGAAATTAAAGCTATCAATTTGTCATCATAATCAGAACTACCATCAACCATTCATGCAAATAAAGTAATGAAACGACATAATGAACAAAATAATAACTACCTGAGCAACGAAGAATGTCAGGAAACACCACCACCAAAACCACTGCTCTGAATCCATCCACGTTCAGCTGCATCGCTATCCCTGAACCACAACCACTATCCTTGCATTTTAATGTATTCGAAAAATTCAGCATCATGTCTCTGAAGCTCATGAGAAACGTCACCTCCCCATATGAGAATTCTACAAATAAATTTAGGAATATAGATAAAAGCTACAAGTGATTATCCATTTCATATCTAACAACCAGATGCACGAAGAAGTAAGCAATGAGCATGAAAAAGAATAAAGTAATAAGCATATTCTAACAGTCAACCACAAAAGTATTAGTATGTAAGCATACCATTGATTATTTACCACAATGTTATTGAGTAAAAAGGCGGAACAAAATCTACCAAAGGGCGACAAATGATGAAAGCATCAACATATCACCCGCATTGATACATGCACATGACCAAGATCTACAACTTCAGCTTTATTCAGAGAAATACAAATTCAAAAATCATCCATGAAAAAATTCTTCATTAATTATATAACCAAGCTTCTACCCCAAAAAAATGACCCTTTTATACACAACCCCCAAAAATTCCTGTTCAAATTTTTATTCACACGGTTCATTAAACAGAACCAATAATACTTACAAAAAAGTCCTATGCAAGCACCATAAAGCATGGACAAAGAGGACTAAAACATGATGTCAAACAAACATTAAAATGATCATATATCACAGATTGAAACATGTTATCAGATTTGATATATATCAGGTTAAACTAAAGCATATAAGACCCGTATACTATCGGTCATTCAAAGGACCTATCTAATCGTAGAAAATAGAACAAAGGTTAGATAAAACAAATCAAGCAGATCATATTGACTAGTTCAAAGATGCAACATATTCCACCCAGTTCATAAGACTTAGCAGACCTGAATCTGAGCAGACAGGCTTGATACATATCAGGTTATATAGAGATGCCATAAACATGTTGATAAACTGAGACATAACTGCGCAAACTGAACCTAATCCTAACACGCACATAAGATGGTTATCAAGGCATACCTAGCATCATAACAAGACCAAACAACTTTTCAAAATTTGAGAACAACTCAAAAAGTGACTACGAACTTAATAAACTGAGAGACGACCAATCGACCATCCTCTTAAAAAAATGCCCTCTTGAAAAGTGCTACAAACATATGTTTTTGTTGTTATTTCAAAAGTGAAGTGACATGTATAAGAAAGAGAGCTACACAAGATTACCTTCATGAAGCTCTTGTAAACAACTAAGAATAACCCTCCTACACTTGAATGTTCTTGGTCGGCTTTATTCTCCTTCGCAATTATTTCCTTTCCAAAATGCTAAGAAAAGAGATTACCATGTGAGTTCCAATTCACCATTGATATATAAAATCAAAGAATATTCTGGACAATATCCTTTTGATTTCCAGTAATAATAAAGCAGGGGAATGTGCACATTGTAAATGAAACAAACACTACCGAGCTCTATACAGAACCATACCCAAACTTTCCTCAAAGCCCTTTTAACCAAAATGTAAAATTGTAATACATACCAGCATGTGCTTAAAACTTGTAAAATACATACCAATAACTTTTGTCTGTTTCGACATGGAATAAAACATTGTTAGATTTAAGCAGCTATTATCCAAAAGAATTGCTTCACTTGCTGATTTAAAAAGAGTAACAACTGGACTTTCTCCTGCTTCTTGGGATAGCAAGATTTGCCCATCTGTCCCAGATATGACCGGGTCATAGACGACCAATTCATTTGTCGATGGATCTCATACGCTGATTTAATTTGTTAACCGCCTGAGAAATCCAAACAAAAAAGTGGGGAAATGTTGTTTGAATCGACACATCTCCCATGTAACCCTAAAAGTTTCGTAAGATAAAGATGGGATTGAGATTTGAACGAAAATAATGATGATGGAACCTTTCAGTTTTGGAAGAAAATTAATCGGATTGAAGGATTTGCAAATTTGGATGAAGAAGTTTTTTTTAAAGATAAAACGTGTGCTAAATTTTTTTTTTTTTTTTAAAGGACGTTTTTTTTTTTTTTTTTTTTTTTTTTTTTTGAGAGGAACATGTGCTAAATTTTAGGAGGATTTTGTTCATATTTTTTCTAATAAGGATGGGTAATGGACCGATGTGAAATTTTAAAATACCACCGTTATAGTAAGGTTTTATCAAGTGAGATACATTACAACCACTCATTTCTAATATCCCACACACGATAAAAGTGTATTATGTGAAAGTGAGTAAAAAATTAGAGGCTCTAATATATGTCACTTGGTATAACATTCCTACAACCGTTGCACCATTAAATCTCTCTGGACCGAGAAACCGATTTAGGTATTCATGTGGTTATAAAACGGCTTTGGAATGGGTAATCAAGTCAATAAACCCCGTTATAGTGTTTAGGGTTGATCGATGTTTGACGCACCGTCAATTTGAGGTTTAATTACCCCATTAAAGTGGTTTATGGATGATTAGCTAGCTTGATCGATTTTCAATTTGACATTCAGCTAACCCAATACAATGTTTGTGGTGGATAAAGCTTGATCGATTGTCAGTTTGAGGTTTAGTTAATCCGATTAGAGTGTCTGTGGTTGATCGGTCTTAATCAAAGTTCAAGTTGAAGTATAGTTAACCCGATTACGATGAATAAGGTTGATCGGGCTTGATTCACCATCAATTTGAGGTCCAGTTAACCCAATTAAAGTCTTTATGGATGACTAGGCTTGATCTACCATAAATTTGATGTTCATGTTAACTCAAAAACAGATGTTTGGAGTTGATTAGGCTTGATCGACTGTCAATTCAATGTTCAGTTAAGCTGATTATATATAGTGTTTCGGTTGAGTGAGTTTGATTGACCATCAATCTGAGCATCAATTAACCTAATTACAATGTTAAGGGTTGATCGGGCTTGATCGACTGTCAATTTGATGTTCACTTAACCCGATTACCGTGTTTAGGGCTGATCAGGATAGATCTACCATCAATTTAAGGTTTTCTTAACATGATTATAGTGCTTCTAGTTTCTCAGGCTTGGTCGATCATCAAATTAGGTTCAATTACCCTAATTTGCTTCCTTGAGATTGGTCGGGCTTGATCAACCAACAATTTGATGTTTTGTTAGCCTCAATACAGTGTTTAGGATTCACCGAGCTTTGACAAACCGACATTTTGAGGTTCAATTAACTCAATTAGATTTTTATGGTTGACCGAGCTTGATCAATCGTCAATTTGATGTCCAAAAAGACTCAATTATGGTGTTTGTGGTTGATCAATCTTGATCGACCGATAATTTGATGCTCGGCTAACCCGATTAAAGTGTCTTGGGTTGATCGAGCTTAATCGAAGTTGAAATTGAAGTTCAACAAACCTACATACGATAATTAAGGTTGATCAAGCTTCTTCCGTTGTCAATTTGTGGTTCGGTCAACCCTATTACAGTCATTATTGTTGACCAAGCTTGATCGATCGTCAATTTTTGGTTTCGCTAACCTGGTAAAAGTGTTTCTGGTTGATCAGGATTAATCAAAGTTCAAACTGAAGTTCAACTAACCCAATTATAGTGATTAACGTTCCCATTATTGATCGACTATACATTTGAGGTTCAATTAACCGAATTACAATTTTTTTTGGTTGACCATGCTTGATATACCATCAATTTGATGTTAAGGCTAACCCAATTAGAATGTTTGGGATTGATCGTGCTTCATCAACCCTCAATTCAAGGTTCGCTTAACTTTGATTATAGTGTTTGGGTTGACGATATAAAAATTCTTATAACATTTTGGCTATGGAAACTACTTAGATATGCTAGATATAAATGGTTTGGTTACTGCTTTTAATTTTGTAAGGTTTCGGTTTGGTTTTTTATCCGGTTCGATTACTGATAATGTATTGAATGAACCGTAATACTAACCGAAACTGATCCGAAACCAAATATTAACTGAACCAAATCGAACGGCCTCAGTTCGGTTCTGTTTTGGGATAATCAGTATCTATATACACCTCTAGAAAAAATCATGGTACGGTTCTCATCACCGTGCATCCCCATATTATTATTATTTTTTTTTTTGAGGGGTGCATCCCAATATTATAAAAGGAAAAAAAAAAAATCCCCTTTCCTCCCTGTTCCTTAAAGAAAAAGAGAGGGAAAAAAAAAAAAAAAAAAAACTTATCAATTATCTCCTATAAATGTTAAAAATAAAATACGATTATGATTTACATTGTGTTTGATAGCTTGCTAGTAACTAATGGGACACTTCAGCCCTATCCATGGGTTTGAATTTGAATCCTGCTGTTTGCGTATTTTCCAGTTTGTGTTCCCGTAATTGGTTTTTTATTTTATTTTTTTATTTTTTTATTTAAGAAACCATAACTTTTTTTTTGGCACTGGCGGGAGGGAGTGGCGCTAAAGTATTTGCGGAATTAAGGCGTGGCGCCAAAGTTGAAGTAAATTATTTATTTATTTATTTAGAAGAGTGTGCATGTGTATAGTGTATTTGCCTTAAGAAAATTATATATATATATAATTTCGTTATATGGGTGTTTAATATTTGAATTTTTAATGGAATGCCAAGATAAGATACTTATTATTTATTGTAATATCATTTCTAATTTTATAAAGCATTTTGATATGATATCGTGAAATCGTTTTATATTTTACTACGAAATACGAAAACACAACAGCTAGTGTTGTTTTTTCAACGCATAAAAAGTGGCAATTTGAGAAATGCTGTTTATTTGGTGGCATTATGTTCTAAATGCCAAGATATTGCCACAAAATTTCGACATATATACGAGTGTCCGAATAGTGATGTATTCTATACGACATATCATGAAATTGCCACAAAAAATGCCATGCATTTGTGACATAAGCAATGATTGTCGTTTAACTGTCGGCAAGTAGAGGCATAAAATTGTATGTCGCGAAAATGTCGTATTTTCATGGCAATTAATAACTTATGCTGGAAAGTTTAAGACACTTATCAAAGTGCCGCTAATTAAGTGTCGCCAAAGGCCTATTGTGTTGTAGTGAGGTTTGTAAACTAATTTAGAGCATTAACTGAGTTTTTACACTTCTTCAAAACTTAGTGCTCTATTTATCTAATTTTAAATGACCAAAATAAGAGTACACCATATCTTTAATAAATCATCTAAGATATCATTGTCATTATGATTCTTTGGTCTTCTTACAAGATCCATAAAGTCAGTTCAGGCCATCACAGACTTAACTGAATTCTAACTTTACACTCTCAACTTTAATCTTCATACCTGAGTCTGAACCCTTAGTTCTTCATTCATCATTAACTGAGTGTGTGTCCCTCAGTTCTTCATCCACTGAGTTTGTTCACTCAGTTCTTCACCTTCAAGATAAGTCAACCGAGTTTGTGACCCTCAGCGAACTTACCTTCTTATGTTCTGAGTAAGACTTTAGTTCCAATTAACATCTTCTATTTTCTAGATGATTTACAACTTTCTAGAGGATTTCCAGTTTTCAGTTTTATGACACTCTAACTATTACAGTGCTTGTTTGATATAACCTATACAATAATCAGACATCTTTTAGGTTTTCACTATAACAGCTAGCTTCAACACTTTATCTATGGGGTGTAAACAAATAATTTAATAAATACGATGAATCATCATCAAAACATAAATTTTATTTCCGACACACAACCTTTTGGGTTGTTGGATCTTATGCACCTACAAACATAGGACCAATCCTGGCACTAGGTTTAGCTGCCTTACTTGATCCATCTTCAGAAGGTTGTTGGGTGTCCAATCCAAGGCCTGTTCAATCACCATAAGGCTTCCTTGATTTGAATGCAGCAGTAGAAATGGATTGTGCCACAAAATCAGCTGCTTGTGCAACAAACTTTTACTGATCTTGTTCATAATCAATTTTCTTGCCTTTGAGAATTCATAATTCAAACATGAAATATGTGAATTTTTGCTTGGAGTTTTTCTCTTTCTGCCCTCACAAGCTCATAAACGGATTGTATTATCCTCAGTTGATTAAGGAGGGCACTACATGTTCTTCCATATCAAAATTCTTAGGACTGGAACCACCAGTAGATGAACATTCACTTTCAGCAGGAGTGTTATTGGATACAGTGTTATATACCTCCTATGTGTCTTCCATGTGTACCATGAGAGCAGTGTCATCTGAATCACTTCATGATTGTGCTTTTTTAGACTCCACTTCATTGCCAGATTGATCAACAGCAACAAGTGCTTTCCTAGCAGGTCATCTCTGCTGACCTCATTGTCTCCGCAGGTCTACAGTCGGGTTTGAAGTTTCCAGGCTTTTTTCAATTGAAGAACAAATAGTCATGATCCTTTTCTGTTTTAATTAAGGACAATCAAGTTTGAAATGTCCAGGCTCCTTACAGTTAAAGCATAGAAAATCAAGATCCTTCGTTGGTTCCTCATTTTACTCATTTTCTTTCTTGCCATAATTCATTGGAGATGAACTTCAAGATTTCATCAACCTTACTCTTTTAGTCATCAGTGCTATTTTTTCTTGCATATCATCCACTTCTTCATCATGAGCATTTGATTATTCTTTTCTGTCTTTGGCAATTTTTTTCAGCATTTGCAATGAGATCTTCACTAAATTCATAGGCTTTGAGATCTGAGAAGACCTTGAAGGTATCCTCCTCTTGTAGTCTCCTACATTCTTCCATTGCAATGACATTCATCTTCCAGATTTCATTTGATGGTAAAGCTTTTCAGAATTCTTGTGTTGATCTCTTCTTTAGTGTACTCCATATTCAGTAGGCTGAGTTCATTCAGAAGAGCATTAAATCTTGATTACATTTGTTCAGTGGTTTTAGTGGACTTCATTTTGATTTCTTGGAATTTCGGTTTGACCACAACTATCTTATTCTTCTTGATAGCATCTTGAATTTCGTTTCAAGCTTTGTGTTAACCCATATTTTATATGCTTTATACATCTCCATACTTGTGTTTACCTACACTTAAGGTTTCGGCCTTTCTTCGTAGTGGTTTCTTGGTTGTTTCTGTTATGATTTCACGGTACACTGGGAGATACATTGGAGGTTATCATTTGGCATTGTTGTGCCCTACTTCTAGTTCAGCTAACTCTTTCTTTACATTATCACTCACACACTGAGGACGGTGTTCCGTTTTAAGTGGGGGGGTGGTAGACTTAGATTCAATTTACTACTATATGCTTTATTTTTATGCATCGAATAAGTCATATGCTTGGTGTTTGGTCGTTGATGTGGAAAATTGAGCCATTTTTAAAATTTTCATGACTTTGATGTTGTGAATTATATGTGAATTCATGGTATTCCTCAGTTAATTATTAGTCAATAGTTGAATGCATGCAAGTCAAACCTTTATCTTGTTGTGGAATTGGAACTTTAATGCACGTACTAGCTTCGCTTTCATGAGTTGGGGTCGGTTAGTGAATGATTATTGTTGACATAGACATTAATCTGTTACCTAGAACTTATAACATTAACTTCAAGACGAATAGAAAGGTCAATCTTGTAGATTAATGGATGACGGTCCGGGCATTTCTTTGACCCGACCAGAGCCAAATAGCCAACCCTGTACGTAATTTCCAAAGAAACCCTTCTAAGCCTTTATGGGTGGCTAGACCCCTACCCGAACTTTAGCCATTGGTTGATTAGCGTACCGACCCTTAGCCTTTATTTGTGGTATACGTTTCTTTGGCACCCTACGAGTGAGTTTTAATCTTATTTTGGGCAAACTTACTAGCACAAGTGTAGGGTGGCGAAGATGTGTATCAAATTATGGTGTTGGTGGATCTTTTGTACTACGAATGAGAAATGGGTAGCAAAATAGTGTTGGTGTTTGGTTTTTCAAAAAAAAATTTCAAAATCAAAAAAAAAAATCAATCAAAAAGAAGAAAAGTTGAATAAAGTGTTGGAATTAAGTTGAGTCAAAAAATGTTTAATGAAGGCCATGTTTTAATTCATCCAAAGTGGCGTTGGTGGGACGAGTTCATATTGAAGTATGTTGGGATTTGAGAGTAAATAAGGAGAATCATCGCTTGAACGAAGCAAAGAATGTGAGTTATGAGGCAAATTCAAGATGTTTTGATTAGACTCACTCGTATTTTTCTCTTTTGATATTCACCTTTGGCTTTTGTTTAGCCCCGTCCCTAGCCTAACATTACAACCGTGCAAGTCCTGTCTGACCTTAGTTAGCCTTGACTTGACCTCAATTAGTGGAGATGATTATGACGTATAAGCCTATGGTGTATCGCCATTAGTTATGCATTTATAATCTGAGCCGGTTGACCGTGATTAATGATGGAGAAGCTATGCACACACAAACATTATGTTTCCATGATAAGATAAGTTTTGGCACATGTTTGTTCGCTCGTTGCCTAGTTTTTACTCATTAGATATTGTGGTTTCCCATATGATAGCAATGTTGACCTCGTGATTTATTTTTGAATCGCTTGATTCACTCGAGGGCGAGCAAACGCTAAGTGGGGGGAGTTGATGAGAGTCAACTTTGCTATAATTTCGTGTGCATTTTAACCCCTTTTTGTAGCCTATTCGATGTAATTTTGGGTACTTAAGTGTTTTTATAGGCACGTTTCACCACGTGGTGAATCACGAGACGATAAGGCTTTTACGTCCAAAATCTCTAAATTTTTTGATGATTTCTGTGCGTTTAATTGGAATTTTTCATGCTGGGGTTTTCTTCTTTTTGTTTGTTATAGGTGCGGCATGATAGAGGGCACGAAGAGGATCACAACGGTATGAAAATCGTCCAAAACGGAGCTCGTATGAGAAAACGGCGCGAGACTCAAATTCAAACATTCGGAAAAAAAGATTATTTTACAACTTTGTCGGGATCCCGACTTTGGTGTTGAATGGGATAACTGGTCTCAGCACCAATTCCCGTTGGAAGCTATTTTGTTTTATCATTTGGAAGAAAAAAAAAAAGGGGGGGGGGGGGGGATGGGGGGTGGTGGGGAAGAAAAATCTGCTTATGTTACTGGTCAGAAGTGGGCATGGCCAATGCATTTAATGGGATCAAAAGGAAGTATACAACAACAGGGACGGATAATAAACAGAATGGCAGAGAAAGAGGCCCACGCCTTGCCATTCTATTTTCCGTAAATTCCCGGAAATTTTAGGAGGAAGTTGGCTTTTTTTTATTGTAAATAAGTCATCTAAATCAAATTTCAACAAACAGACTATTTAGAACAATTTTATATTTCTCTGCAATAGTTTTTTCCCATCAATTAGAGTACATCTATTTTATTTTTCATCAAAATTTCTATTAGAACATCAGTATTTTATTTATATTATTTTGCGATTTCAACACAACGAAGTGACGATTCAAGTGGTGGATTGCTTCAATATTTTTGTGGTAATTTTATTTAGCTTTTTATCGTGTTGTTTACCAATTTATTTACGATTTCTTGTGTTCTTGATTTTATTATGAGTAGCTAAATTGTTTGATAACTAAATTATGTCATTGATCGCGAAATTGATGCCAAAACGATAATATAGGGATAAGTAGAGCTTAAAACATAAATCTTTAGAATTGTGGTGTCCTAAAATTTGAACTTAATGCTATTAGTGGAGTCGCTAACCGTTAATTGATCAAACACATGAACTTTATAAATGTATTTTGTGAGAGAGTGTGCGAACTAGAATTTTAGGATTGCCATGCACGAACTAGTCGAGTTTTTCGCAGCCTGTTCCTTGATAAGGTTCTTCTAGCTAAGCCGTGAACTTGGTTGATGCGGAGCGTCTCATAGTTCTTAATCATATTAGGTCAATTAAATCGCATAGATGGGACTATGGAACCGAATATAAGGTAACTAGGTTGTGGTGTTAGCGCCTAGGGACCAGTTTAGGGGATTGCACTCGCAACACATTCATTAAAAACTATTCGTTGGCTGGTAGGTTAAGGCTTGTCCCTAGTGATTCGGTAAAGGTGTTTAGAGTAGTGTTCTTGACCATAATTTAGCTATAGTTAATTACTTCCACCAATATTGTGAGCCTGAACTATATACCGTTATAAAACGGATGGAGATAACTTCGGATGCAAGAAACAAATGAAGCAATCAAACATAAACAATCAAAGGAGATAACAAACAAGAAGAACACAGATTTAACGTGGAAAACCTCTGGGAGGTAAAAAAACCACGGGCAGAAAAGAGATATTTTATTATGCACTGAATTTACAGATTTCAACACACACGGATAATGAGACAACAACTGTATTTATAGGCACAAATCCCTAAACCCTAGCCGCCAGGAATCTTTGTCTGAACTGCCATAAATACCCTTACACGTGTCCTCCTTTTAATGACACTGTATAGCTGTCACATAACAAAATTAACAGATGTGGGACCCTGCTGTAATCCAGTACTCAGCAGACTATCACCCTGCTGATAGTCACCCTGCTGACAGAAGCTCAGTAGACTCCACCCTACCGAAGCACAGATTGAATACACTTCTCGCCTGTCCATCACACACTCGAGTCTTCGTGTTGGTTCCACCGTATGTAGAGTTTAAGTCACTTTACCGACAAATCTCCACCTTGACTTCAACTCTCACTAGAGTCAAACAGTTTGCATAACCGGATGTACTTGTACCGTATGCATTCGTCAATGCCGGATGTACTTGTACCGGACTATCTCCACAAAGATCCACTCCACCGATCCGCCCTCGCAAAGTTTCCGAAACGCATTATAAGCTTTGAATATTCGTAAGTCCAGGCAAAGCCGAACTTACTCGCTTTGAACCGGTTTAGTGAACATATCGCCAGGATTCTCCTTTGTGCCAATCTTCTTCACCACAACCCTCTTCTCATTCCTCAAGAAATGATACCGACATCAATATGCTTGGTTCTCTCATGATGAACCCGATCCTTGGCTAAACATATTGCACTAAGACTCGTCACAATATATATCACCGATCCCGATGCAACCCCAAATCACCGACTAGCCCCTTCAACCGGATACCCTCCTTAGCTTCTTCAAGAAGAGCCATATATTCTCGGTTCGCAGTTGATAAGGCTACCGTAGCCTCGAAGAGTAGCTTTCCACCGACGATCGCATTTCCCAATGTAAACACATACCCAAATATTGATTTTCTACCGTCAACATCACCTCGCATAATCGCATCACAAGAACTCCGTGACCGACCGCATCACCATAAATGAGACCAACATCACCGTACCTCTCGTGTACCCGAATATCCTTTTAACGCTTTCCGTGTTCCTTACCAGGTTGAGCCATAAACCCGCGACAACACCGACCGCCCGAGCCGGATCGTGCCTAGTGCACACCATGGCATACATCGATCGCCAACCGCACTAGCATAGGGAACTTTTGACATATACTCCTTCTCTTCACCGACCGTGAAGCATAAACGTACAAATGAACATTTGATGCCATAGGAGTATCTATTGGTTTTGCACGACATCCCAAACTTGGCCAATATCTTCTCGCACATAACCCCGCCGAGACAAGAACAACTTCTTCCGACCCTTATCTCTCCGCATCTCCATCCCCAAGATTTTCTTGGCCGCACACCTAAATCCTTCATTTCAAATTCAAAGACTAAGAAGGTTCTTCGATTTTGAACATCGACTTCCTTGCTTTGCCTATCGACATGTCATCCACATACGTAACAAGATAGATATATGATCCATCTTTCAAATAGATCGAAGTAAACACAACAAGCCATAAGGACTTCGTTGTAACCCCGTCGAAGCATAAAACTCGTCAAACCTTTTATACCACCGCCTTGGAGCTTGCTTCAAACCATACAATGATTTCTTCAACTTGCAAACATAGTTTTCTTTGCCAGGAACTTGAAAACCCTCGAGCCGTGTCATGTATATCTCCTTATCCACCTCACCATGTAGAAAAGCAGTTTTCACATCCAATTGCTCAAGTTCCAGATCCTGATGTGCCATCATTGCTAGTAACACCCTGATTGAAGTGTGTCTGACCACTGGTGAAAATATTTCATCAAAGTCAACCCCTTCCTTTTGACTGAATCCTCTTGCAACCAAACGTGCCTTATACCTGACCCCTTCTGCCTTTGTTATTCCTTCCTTTTTCTTGAAAATCCATTTGCAAGTCACAACTCCCTTGTCGCAGGTTGTTTGACCAATTCCCAAGTCCGATTCTTCAATAATGACTCCATTTCATCTCCCATGGCCGCATGCCACCGAGATGCTTCGTACATGTCACCGCTTCCCCGTAAGTAGTAGGTTCGCAACCTCTACTTCTTCTCGCAACTTGGAGTGCATATCCACCAAATCATCATATCCATATCTCCTTGGAGGTATCCCAACATTAGATCTTCTAGACCGCCGGCGCCTAGACTCGCCGATCAATGTTTGTATGACGCCCCGCCGAGGTTTCACAGACCGGCTTGGATCGGATTCTCGGTTCATTATCCGGATCGCATAGTGTTGATTTGGATCCACCGATTGTTGCATATCGGAGACTCCACCCGAAGCTCCACCTCGTTTCTCAACACTATCGATTCAAGATCGGTTTCGTACTCGGTAGACCTCCCCACTGATGAGTTTAACATAGAATTTTCATCAAACACAACATCCCTGCTGAGGATTACTCTGGACTCTGCTGATGACCAAATCCTATATCCTTTCACTCCATCACCATACCCCACAAACACTCCTTTCTTGGCTCTTGGCTCCAACTTCCCTTCACTAACATGATAGTAAGTTGTACTTCCAAAAACCCTTAGAACTGAGTAGTCGCAGGGCTTGCCTGACCACATCTCAAATGGTGTCTTGAGATTGATTCCCGTGTGAGGGCTCCCGTTGATTAAGTAGCAAGCCGTCTTAACACCTCGCCCAAAATCTCCTTGATAAACCAAATTGAGAAAGCATACATCTTGCCCTCTCCAAGAGAGTTTGATTCATCCTTTCGCCTACACCATTCGCCGAGGTGTATTCCTTACGTATGATGTCCGGCAATACCCTCACCGCACAAAATGATTCAAAATCCGGCCACAGAAATTCCGTACCATTATCCGTACGAAGCTTCTTGATTTTCTTGCCTAACCGATTCTCCACTAGGGCCTTCCATCGCTTGAATTTATTGAATGCATCACTTTTGTTCTTCATCATCACCACCCAAGTCATCCTTGAATAGTCATCTATGAATGACACAAAATATCCGTGACCACCCAATGACTCAACTTTTGATGGACCCTAGCGATCCCGAATGGATATAATCAAGTGATGCCTTTGTATTGTGCAACCCCGCCGAGAATTTACTTCTATGCAACTTCCCAAACACACAATGTTCACAAAAGTCCAGATTCTTGACCTTATATCCCCCAAGAAAACCTGTTGAAGAAAGAACCTGCATACCCCTTTCACCCATGTGACCAAGTCTCATGTGCCACAGCTGAGTCTGCTGAGACTGGTGAACTGCTGAGGATGCAACAGCAGCAGTGCCAGATACAGTAGATCCTTGTAATATGTACAAGGTTCCCCTCTTGATGCCTTTGAGGACTACAACTGAATCTTTAAAGACATTCAGCTGTCCACCTTCACCCTTGAAATTGAACCCCTTGCTGTCCAGTAGACTGAGAGATACCAAATTCTTGGTCATCTCGTGGAACATGTCTTACATCCTTCATTATACAAAAGTAATTATGGTACTTGATGAATTCCTCGTGGGATACGACATTGCTCACCATTGTATTACAACCAACCCGGTACTCTGCCGGTTAAAGTTGGTTGACTATAATTTGGCCATCAAGTGCCTTCATAGATCAGTTGTAGCATTTCCCACAAATCTTCTGTAGTCTTGCAATCTTTCACATTCATTAGATATTGCTATCCAAGGTTCTGTAAATGATGTCAATAGCAATGTTGTTCAGATTTTCTCTTTTTCTACCTTCAGCACACCATTCTCCCTTTGGTTTAGGAACGATTTGATTTAAACCATCAACAGTAATGACTTTAGTGATTTGGAGTGGTCCATCGGTTAGCACATCATTCATTTCATCATGTGTAGCAGGTAGATAAACCTTCATACGGCGTATGTATTTATCAAAACAATCTAGAGATAACATCAACATAGTTCTAGCATACTTGTTGTTTTCCATGATGCAAAATCTTTTGAAAACAGAAACTAGAAAAAGTTTTCAAAGAATTTTCACAAGCACAACAAGTAGGATTATTTCAGAACAGAAGCTATGCTCCGATTCCAATTGTTGGTCCCTTGAAAATGTTTTGGTTAAGTTTAGAGGGGGATGAATAAACTTAACACTTAAAACTTTTTCGGAGTTAGAACAGACTGAGTAGGGTCTATAGTTTGATGACTTGAACAGTCTACTGACTATTAAGTCTAGTGAATCAGTTGCAGCAGAATATACTTAAATTAAGCCTTTATACTTGTTGTTAAAAGATGATACTAAGTATTGGATACTCAATAGTGAAAGGTGTGTGAATTCAGTAGCTTGTTCAGCAGGTTGATATGGATAACATGCAATAAATAAAAGTGTAGATAGTAAATGCAATAAATAGAGTAAGGCCAATTTTATAGTGGTTCTAGGTGTTCTTCTATGATGTTAGAGGAAATTCACTAGAGTCTTTTGAGGTTGTTGTTACAAAAGTCCCTAAACTTTTTGTCCTTGACCAATAACTATGGCTTCACAAACTGAATACTAAGAACATGTAGGATTGCTGCTCCTAAGTACTCCACTGGTTCTTGAAGGGTAGGATTGTCTCTTCACCAGCTCCACCACAAAAACAAATGTTCTTGACACTCTGCAGTGCTTCTCTGTCTTCAGGTTTCCTTTTTGAAAGGATGTGTTTGAATCAAGAAAGTGACTCTGCTTCAGTAAACTTTTGATCAGGATGATAAGATCAGAACTTAAAAACACCAAGTGTAGATACTAGATGATACTGGAATGCAACAACACTTGAAGAAAATTCCGGATTATTATGAATGCTAGTTTCAGTAAGGTGTAAAGCTCTTCATTACTAGTAAGTTCGGTGTTTAATCTTATTCCAAGGGTCCTCCATTTATAGATGAAAATCATGTGCTTGAATTTGAGTTTCAAATATGACTGTTAAAGGAATTTCTAATTATTCCCTGAAATTCACTATTATGTACTCCTCTGTCATTATGTCAGTGTCCTTCTGACAGACAGACTTTCAACGAATGGTTTATTTCCAATTTGATTTGGCCCTGAATTCCATACAACGTTTCTTCAATATCCTCCATTTACTAACTGACTAATCCAATGATTAATACATCCTTAACCATTTAATCATCCAAAAATAATTCTTGAAACGGATTAATCTGATTTATGTATACTTTTCCGATGTTTGGTTCATGAGTCTGCTGAGGTATACATTTTGTCAGCTGACTTATGGTCTGTTGTGTTCTTAATGAACACTCAGCTGACTGCTTCTCATATAACTTTTGATTGTGAAGTTAGAGTACACCGTTTTAAGTATAACTAAGTCCAATCATCATATTTCCTTTTATGGAACATTAACATTCAATACAAGGTATATGTGATCAGTTGAGGCCATCATAGACTTAACAAAATTCTAGTCCTATTTCCTTGGCTTCTAAATCTGCACTACTAAGTGCGAAACCTTAGCCTTCATTACTGAGTTTGAACCCTCATCCTTCAGTCTTTTCAGCAGGTCTTAGAAACTCTACTGAACACCTAACCTAGATAGGTCCACTGAAAAAGTCAGCTAACCCCTTTACAGTGCTTGTTTGATCAAACCTATACAAAGATCAAACTTTAGTAAAACTTTACATTAATTATAGACATCTTTTTGCCTTTGCCCTACAACAGCTAGTTTGGCACTATTCATTAAAACTAAAATATGTCCAAAAAATAGTCTAGTCAATAAGCGTCCATTGATATAATCATTACATATACACTAACCCTCAATAGACTATCCATAATGAAGCGAGAATGTTTCCGTAATCCTTCTTCATTACATCATATCCTTATTTACCATTAACACACTATTGATCAATTAGTTCATAACCAATATGTACTCCGGAGAACTATAGTTTCTAAGATTATCAAATAGGGGGCTTGTCTTTCTACTTCATCCAGGAAGGAATGGATTCCGTATCTTGAGACAAATTCCCAGCTACTCATTCCCGATAGTGCCAACGTGAAAGTGATTCAGACGGCGCCTCTTAGTAATCCTGAACGAACACATAAAACCCTATCTTGAAACAAGCATCGAGTCAACAATCACTTCAGCATTAAGGTCAATCCATATATGATCATCTTATAATTTAATAAGATTTCTCAATCACGGAAATATATGACAAATGCATATTAAATTGGTCCAGTCCTATATGGATACATCATATATGGATACATCATATATAAATGCCTCACACAGACAACAAATATCGACTGTCCGGATAAGACCGTCCCACCATAAAGTTTTCTAGGACACATTAATGGTGGTTTAATCAATAGACTCCATACTTTGATTAATTTCACCACGGACTGACAGTTCACGTATATCACCACAAACATAATCCTCATGCGTGACACACAATAATTTACATGGTTACATATGATACATGTTTTCAGTACTGTATTACTTATGAGCACAAATCAAATAATAAGATGAGATTAAATATGTTATTTATTAATTATGAAAGCAATTACAAAAATTGTGTTTCGGGCACTACTCCAAACAATATGCTCACTAAATCCATTTCAAAGAGCATGTTTCAGCTGCGTATGGACTTTCTAAACATACAAAGTTGATAAGTTATCTGGGAAAACAACTATGTTGATGAGTAATCTAATATGTACGTCTGGCACTGGTTTGTGCATTTGGTAAAAAATGTCTGGTAACTGGTTATGCATTTTGTTGAACGATAATTCAAGTCAAGGTGGAGATTTGTTAGTACGGTGACATGATCACTACATCTGAATCGTAATCCGTCTAACAGAGCCAAAGCTAAATGTTTGTAGTACACTGCTAGTAGCTACATTTGAAGTTCGCGTCTGGAGCTGAGCATCGAGACTGATGTTCATAGTTGAAATATGCTAACCATGAGCTGATTGTGTTCACCGTCTAGTGAGGTCTAAATGTAAATCTAGTTAAATTTTGTGGTCTACGTTTGATTCGTCGAAGGCTACATCGGGGGTGTTTTAAGTAAATCATTTGTAGGTTGTCTTGCCGGCTATGGTTTGGATCCCGGGCTATACATGCTATGTTGATGTAACAATTGTGTCACTTTCTTTGGATAACAAAACCCTCATTGTTTCTCAATTAGTCAACACATTGTTGGATACGACGTTAGATTATGTGTCACTGCTTGTAATACTTTATACACCACCGTCTTGAAATTTACTCCATTTAGATTTTTCATACAGTTTAAGAAAGTGCCAATACTTTTTAACAAGTGTGTGAATTACAAGATCTTGTGGTTGTAGGAGACAAGTTATTTTTGTTGAATGATCTGTTGGTTGTATATGTTTTTTTCGATATATTCCTCTCTTGTATTTTATTGTATATGTTTTTTTTTCATATATTCCTCTCTTGTATTCTATTTTCCACTTTTGACTGTTTGATTGTTGACCGATAGGCCTTGGGTATAAAAGGACCATGGTTGTAATCTGGAATTATGATGTAATAATAAAATCAAGGCTTTATTGTTAAAAATGACAAAATAAGAGTGAAAATATGTAAAAAGGACAGTAGAATTTTTTATTGGGTGAAAAGGACAAACCAAACAGTGAAATAGTGGATTCCACTGTAAATACAATGCAAACAATAGTGTATTTTGAGTAACAAACAGTAGAATTGTCCTTTAACACATGATTTTTTTTCCACTGTCCTTAACCCTATTTTTCAACTTTTTTTTGTCCTTTATTACCACTCCCCCTAAAATAAAAAAGAAGACTTTTTTTTCTGCAAAACAAAAACGAGCAGCTTCAATGGAGCTTTTCAAGGCTTTTACCCTTTCTTCTTCATTTTCCTTAATTTTCCACATTGTATGAAAGAGATTTTCTCAATAAAACCGAATATTCCTATTTTCATTTTGAAATATTTCACGACAAATGAATATATCATACAAATTTCAAGTCCAATGTACATTCATCTGAGCAAAAAACTTAACCCTAGTTTTTGTCTAGCCCTTGCTGGAAGGGAATTATTATCATACATGGAGCAGATCAGTGAGGAGGGCATTGATTACGAAGAACAAGGTCGGATTCATCGATGGCACCATTCCTAGACTGGTCAAGAAGGATAAGACCTTCGAAGCATGGAATCAGTGCAACACGATGGTAACTTCATGGTCTTTGAACTCGGTATGTAATACCATTGTTGGAGCATCCTTTGGCTCAACACATCTCAAGAGAAATGGAAAGATCTGAAGAATCGTTTGTCGAATCTTGATTCATATCGTTTATCAAATCTGTTAGAGGAAGAGAACGGAGTGAAGTAGGGTAACTCATCAGTCGCTTAGTATTATACTTAGATGAGAGTTATATGGGAAGAAATGAATTTTGCGACCTATTCCCAAGTGTGCATGTGCTCCGGGTTGCAATTGCAAGGCCATTGTGAAAGTTTCTGTTGATTACTTTGAGACTGAGTATGTTATACGATTTCTGAAAGGCATGAATAATGATTATTCACCGGTTAGCAATCAAGTGATGATTATGTCACCTCTGGTGCACATTAGAGTAGTGTTTTGTATGGCACTAAAGTTGGAAATGCAGTTACATTATGCAAATTGAAGATGCATCACCAATACTCCAATGACATTTGCAAATAGGACTAAAGATAGAGCTAACAATAGTCAAACCAATTAATAGAGGACAAGGGACTATAGGGGGTGCACGGAGGAAGAATGCACACCGCACCTTCTGTGGCTTCCATGGGCACTCTATTGATACATGTTATACGAAACATGGTTTCCCCCAGGATTTAAATCTAAATGGAAGGTTAACATGGTTATGAGTGTTTGCAGGAACTCTCTAATAATAAACGTTCAATGGTCGATTCCTCGAGACAATGAAACTCCCTAATAATGAATGTTATAAGCCATAACTAAGATCACATAGAGGTGGTGTACGACCAACATAAAAACAAATAAATACGGGTATTTCTCCACACCTAAACCTATCTCCTAACTTGCCATAATTAATCATCATGTTTACTTCCCATGTAATTTCTTGAACTAATCAAAATATATGTTTTAATTCATTATTAGCTACCGGTGCAGTCTCCAGACATTGTTTACTTTTCTTTGCAGGACGGCAATTGTCTATGTATCATTAACCTACCTTAGCCTGTATTAACTCACATGCATTAAGTTTTAGAGAGTTCCGGCTCAAGACCAAGAATTTCTTTAGGCAGCTATCAACTGACTAGCAAGTTCCCAAAGATCGATCCAGACCATGTTATAATTAATACTTACTAACAGTTCTTCATGTTAATTTATGAACACACCAAGCATATTGGCCTGATCTAACTAAAAGTGAATTGAACATGTAGATCAACGTAGTTGATGTTGAATGTCCAAACTTAGTGTGACCTAAATTTTCCTTGATGCATCGATATAGACCGTCAACGAATCGAGAGCGGCGGTTCCCACTTCTGGGGCCACATTTTATTGTTCTGATTAATTCTGGTAAATTATAGGTTTGTTAAATATTCATATTAATTATAACACGTAGAAACAAGCTAATCTACGGTATTAAAGACATAGAAGAAGATTAAAAGTTTCATACCATTGATAATAGGGCATCAAGATTGATCAACTCAAATTATTTGACTCACCCGTATACGTGACCATATATTCCTGTAAGCTTGCAGAATATCAAAATTATAAAGTAGAATCAACTAGTGATCATTTTCAAAATGAAGAAGTCTATTCATGAGGTAGAAGATGATAAGTGTAAAGATGCATAATTATTATTATTCATCCTTTTTCTTGAAAATTATAAAATAAGAAAGGGAAGAATTATACCTTTTTTCCAGTGGAGGAATTATACATTTCTTAAAGGAAATAATTATCACTTGTCCAAATATATTTGATGGATTATTCTAGATATGTTTCTTGAATTTGTTGGACTTCCATTTCAAAAGATATCTGCCAACATAACAAGTAGTATGATGCATAAAAGGATAAAACTAAAACAATCAAAGTTTACCTATACACGAAGACCTAAAAAAAGATATGCCATGATCTGATGATCGTCGATCTCAAGTTCTAACCACAACGTTCCCACCGGAACTTTAAAATCAGAAGGCGTGGTTGTTTTTTTTCCTTATTAAACATAAGAATAATGGCACTCTTGGTAATGGCACATTTTTTTCTGCGGCGAAGGAGCAAGCTAGAGGATTAGGATTTAACATATGAGTTGACATTTTTACCCCTAAGAGCAATGTAGAATGGATTTCATCTCACTAGACGGAATATTGTAAAGTATATTCGTTCAAAATTCACTAGAAGGCCTGTAATGAATCTTCTTTTATTCCTAAGAGGTATTGGATTTTTATAAGAAAAATCAATTTAAGGGCCATATGTTTATACTTGTACAAGTTTAAATGCATCCAATTTATTCTGCCCATATTTGTGAAGAACATACTTAATGTTGAATATATTTTGAGAACAATTTTTTCTACATGAACAAGTGACATTTGATATTCACTCGTATGTTGGAACCAATGAATAATCTCGATCGACATTAAAAAAAAGGCATATGCTCTTAGTAATCACTTGCATGTAAAGTTATTACTCTCCCCAAATACTCAAGAAAAACTTTGTGATGTTACATGAATAAAATAATTTGATTAGGTTAAAGACCAAGTACACAATGATCAAAAAGTTGTGACATATATTAAGCATGTTCGTTAATTAAGTCGGTCACTCAATAAACCATATAGAAGGGGACATTCAAGCCACAATAAGCAACATAACAGCCGTTTACTACCACCAATAATTGCAACATATAGCGTGGAGGCATTATTTACTTACCACCAATTTAAAATGATTGGGACAAAAAATTAAGCACATTTTATAAAAACGAGGAGGCATTATTATAAAAATTAAATTTGAGAAAGAAAAAACAACTTTAAAATAATTCATGAAAAATAGGATAAAAAAAATTAAGTACCCTTAAACCCCCGTGTTATTAATTTCATTAAAAACAATAATGAAAATTCAAAATTCAAAATGTATACCATGTTTATCATGCGCCTCCCCACTCTATCCTGACCCCTTTTCCTACACGAAACTTTCACTTTCACAAAAGAGTCATTTTCATGTGGAAGATTCTTGGGGCACATGCTTCTAACCTTCAAAATCATCTTTCCATCAACAATGTCTCTCCTCATGTGATCACAATCAACATTTATCCCCATTATCAATAAGAATACCACGCATAATTCACACAAGATAAAATAGGCCATTAACTCAAGATAAACTTTGCGATGTTACTTGAATAAAATAATTTGATTAGTTTAATGACCCATTACACAATGATCAAAAAGTTGTGACGTATATTAAGTATGTTAACTAATTAAGTCACTCAATAAACCATACAGAAGGGGACATTCAAGCCACAATAAGCAACATAACAGCTGTTTACTGCGACGAATATGTTTGGGACAAAAAGGACACATTTTATAGTAAGGAGGCATTATTATAAAAAATAAATTTGAGAATGAAAAAAATCTTTTAAATAATTCATGAAAAATAGGATTAAAAAATTAAGTACCCTTCAACCCCAGTGAAATTAATTTCATTAAATACAATAATTAAAATTCAAAATTCAAAATGTATACTGTTGGATCATTAATCCAACGTTGGGCTTTTATGTGAAATAATTATTTATTATGGACGTCAATAAATATTAACCCGATGTAAAAGTGATCTAATACGGTATTCGGTTTATTGGGTTATGATGTATCATTAGGGTGTGGGCCTTTTATGTGTAGAGACTAAGTGGTAATTTCTATTTCGTTGATGGGTAGAAATGGAAATACCTAAAATATATTTCACTATATAAGGAGGGTTATGGTCCCTAGGTCACACACCGATCTATTCTCCTCTGCCTCCCATTACCAGAAAGAGAACTACAGAGAATTCTAAAGGGTTCCTCTGAAAATTACTAGACGGTGTGTAGATCTGGAAGATCGATCCTACAATATCTACAGAGTCTTCCGCTGCTATGGATTCGGTACATTTACAGTTTTTTTCTTCTTGTTTTGATTCTTGATAGTTTAGCATAACGATCCTGGATTGAAGTGATTCATATCACATAAAGTTAGATCCAACAAGTGGTATCAGAGACAGGTTATGTTAAATTATCGAGAATCGGTTTTGACTAGGATTAAATTGGTATTTTCCGCAATTGGATCTGTGTTCATGGATTAAGATCGGTCCTTGTCTGTTGTTTTTTCTTCGTCGTCGCCGCCCCAATCGATCTTATATTTAAAGTGATTGAATAACCAATCACCTCTCGGCTTACGGTTAAGCATAATTCATAATCAGGAATAGAAAACAGTTTTATTATTGCATACTTCCATGTGCCTTAGTATTTATTTTTGGGATTATGGGGTTGCTTTATATTTATTGATCTTCTTTTAGTACTAAGAAGAAAAAGGGTTGTCTCTATCTTTTTTGCGTTTCAGCATATTGTTGCGACGGCAGGTATTAACTGAGCACAGTATATTAGGTTTTGTCCTTTATTTAACTGATTGTTTTTTTTTTTTTTCTTTGCGAAATAGTAAGTAAAAAAAAAAAAAAATAGTAAAGATTCAGGGTCTATTTACGGGCCAATTTTCTTGGCAGAAGGATTTGTTTGCTTTTTTACACATTCATATATATTTGGAAAATTGGACAATAATATTTTATTATTTTTTGGCCTTTAAAGGAGTTGGATTTGTTATTTAATAATTAAAACATATAAGGTATTATAGTAAGGTTTGAAGAATGATAAAGATAGATATGTGTAGTTTACACATATGATTTTGACCTATTTTTCTGAGAGACCTATTTTTTTACGGTCTCTGAAAAATTTAAATATTGGTATCATATATATTCTGACATGAATTAACAGAAGCAGAATGTCACAAAAGTGACAACTTTGTGGAAGTTGATTCATTTTAGCATGTAACAGGATGTGTGCACGTAATTTTTTCAGAATTTTCATCGGCCCAAAGGAAGGTGATTTTTCTAATAATAGTTGTGTGTGCACTTGCAGTACTAAACATGTGATAATTGTTTGGTTTTACGTATGAGCAATAGTGCGGCCGAAAGAAAGTACTATTGTTTGATATGATTTCATTATCAATGTTTGATTACTGCCCAAGATATCAATATTGATATATAATCGAACAAGGTATGATATACTGCAGTATTTGCATTTATTATATCTCTAAGTGAGTTAGTTGAAGCGATATGTCGCTAAAGTGACCTCTACGTGGAAACTGATTTATGGTGGGATGTAAGAAGGTTTGTGTTTTTATAAATTCATGCGGATAGTGTTCGGCCCAAAGGAAGGATACTATTTGGCAGAATTGTAAATACACCTGTGGTGGTAAATACGTGACAATTATTTTGTTTCCATGTGGGTAATAGATACAGTCCAAAGATTGGTCTATTATTTGACAGGATTTATTGTCAGTGTTTGATTACTACGCCAAGATGTCAATTACGAGTTAATATTATCGTCCAAAGATGAGATATTAATGTCGTGCCGGTATCTTGTGATGGGAAAATATATCATACATTGTTTGACTTTGGATATTCTTCAGATCCATTATATCTGTCAGCTTAAGGTTAATTAAGTTGTTATCTATTTACTTTTAAGTTCTTCTTTAAAGTATATCTGCTCATTGAAGCATTATATTCCTCCATTAATTTTCTATGATTTCAAGAGTTAGAAAGAACAAGTTTGTTCTTGTCATTGGCATTAAGGATCTAGACTTGACATTTATGTATATATGATCCTCTTAAACCTCTCAATTAGGATAGTAAAGTCAAACATATTTGTACTTTGAGAGTGAGAGTGATCAAACAGGTTGAGTCCAGTGATCATGTAGGAAGTCAATCTATACACTCTTAGAAATTGCATAAAGACCATGGTGACCAATAAGGAATTTTTGTGTTTAATGAAGTTGCACCATGTCCAGGAAGAGTAAGGCGTGACATGGCTTGTCATGTCTTAGCTAATCTCTGTAAGGTACAAGGACTAATGCAACATAATGGCACATTCTAAAATTAGCTCATTTGATTTCCAAACTTCGGATATTTAATTTGGATATCTGTGATGGACTACTGGTGCAATTTATCATTCTATATCTTCAAGCACAATATGGTAAATTAAATGTCAGTTATAACTGACATAAGGAATGGTGGGAGTTGAAGAAATCGATTTCCCACTGAGTGCAAGAAGTCGAATGATTTTAAATTTGGACAACCAGAAAGTGCTAAATATGGTCACCATTAAAGGTAAGGGCACAATAAAATTTAAGGAAGCTGCTGGTATTCAACAATAGGGGCAAAAGTGACAACATAAAGATATTGGTTGTTTCTTAAGCCAATAGGTAGGTACACAATGAATGATTTCTTGTAGTGTCATGCTTGCTGAGCAAATAAAGTTAAGTTTTCTTTTTTTAGTTTGTTTAGGGGTTGAGTTGATTTATGTGCCTGAACACACTTGGTGGATAGATTCTGATGCAACTATGCATTTGAGCGTGAATATGCAGAGTAGCTAGCATTATCGATCATCGGTTGATGTTGAAAGATACATCTTTGTGGGTGATGGTGATGCAATAAAGTTTAAGGCTATTCAGAAACTAGATTGTTACTGAAGATTGAACATTTTCTAGACTTGGAAAAGACTTTGGACAAATTAGGACATTCTTATTCAATTAAGGATGATACCTTAGTCTTTCCAGGATTCAGATCAAATATGTTTGGCTTTCAGTGATAATCTTGATTTGGTAGATACCATTGTATCTTTAATAACACTATGCATTTAGTTTTCATGGCACAAATCAAATTTAACTAATGATGGTTCATATATGGTTTGGCATTAGCATTTTTTGGAAAATTTCTCGAAAGAGAATATAAAGGCTTGTGCCAGATGGAACATTTGGTCCCCTTGATTTGTCAGATGATCTTGTCTGAGTAGGTTGTATCAAGGGATAACAAACCAAAATAAGGAGATTAGGTATATGATTGCTCTAAGTACGTCTTAGAATTGATGCGTATGGTCACTTGCTGTTTATTCCCTACGGTATGTTGGAATGTTCAGCAACAAAGTATCACATTCATAGACGATTATTTGCTTCTAATTCCTTGGAACAAATGGCAGTCACTGTGGAAATTAAAGATAGCATCTTATACTAAATAAATACCCACTACAACAGTAACCAAAACCCCATATGAAATATGGACTGGGGTAACCCAGTATTTGGTGTAATCATATTGGAGGTTGTCCAATTAAGGTTAGGCCTAAAAGCCAAAGGAAAGAAAATTAGACTCTGGTTAATTGTTATGTTATGTGGTCTTTTTTTCAAGAGATCCAGGGGTTTTAAGTTCTATGGTCGTACTTCCAGTTTTTTTGTTTTTTATTAGACGGGATCTGCAAGGTTCCTTGAGTATATTGAGTTTGGGAGGAAGATAAGGTATGAAATATTGTCTTTAAAGAAGAGCCTACCATGACTCTCCCTACTGTGGCAGTTGGTAACAATTTGTTTTTTTTTCCCAAATGGGATGTATACTATTGCCAGATACGGTTTATGACAATATTCTTGAACTTCCAATTAGGCAACCTCAACATCCTCAAGAACCAATATAGGAGCAACATGAGCATATGAGGTGCCACATGAGAAATCATTGGCACCACAACTTAGGCACTCTACTAGAGAGATGAGGTCAACAATTCAGGATGATTATATTGTTTACCTCTTTGAGCATAAGGATCATGGCATCATAGAGAACGACCCATTTACCGTTCCTCAAGCCATGGAAAGCTCCAACTCTCGTAAGTGGATTAAGGTTATGCAAAATGAGTGTTATAAAAGGCTTTCTCTCTGGTTTCATTGAAAGGCCCTTTCTGGATAATTATGGCTCTACTTGCTCATATGGATTATGAGTTACATTAGATGGATGTAAAGACAATGTTTATCAGTGGTGACATTGATTTGGCGCTTCCGGAAAACTTTGCATTTGGTGACGCAAAGAATATGGTTTGCAAACTAAAGAAACCCATCTATGGACTCAAATAGTTTTCCCGTCAATAGTATGTTAGATTTCATCAAATCATTGTCTCTAGTTCAGAGTCAAATTCGGTTGATGAATGTATCTACCATAAGTTTAGTGGAAGTAGGTTCATACTCTTGGTTTGACATGTTGATGATAACTAGTAACGATATAGATTTTGAGAGTGTTAAACTAAATCATTTCTCTCGTCCGGATTTGAGTTGAAAGATTTAGTTGACGCAAGTTCAGTTTCGGGATCCATGTATATCGGGGTTATCCCTGAGGTATTATTGGATCATTACAAACAGACTATATCGATAAAGTTTTCTTAAGAGATTCGACATGCTGGATTGTAAACCACATGGTACCCCTGTGTCTAAGTGAGACACATTTAGTCTCACTGTGCCTTTTCTAATGATATAAAGTAGGAGGAAATGTAGAATATTCCTTTTGATATATTTATTGGGAGTCTAATGTGTGCTTAGGTTTGTACATGTCTGGTTATTGTGTACATTTCAGTCAGGTTGAGCAGATTCTTAAAAGATCCTGGAAAGGGTCAATTGGTCACAGTCTATAAAGTTATAAAGTACTTATAGAAAATAAAATATAAGATGCTCACATATCTGGAGTCAGAAAAGTTAGAGATCATTTGGTATACTGACTTATTGGTGGATGTAAAGATACATTTAAATCCACGTAAGGTTTGTCTTCATTTTGTCACAAGAAGTTGTTTTTCTGAGAAGTGCTAAGCAGACACTTATGGCTTCTTTGACATTGAAGACAAAATTTGGGGCATTTGAAGCCACTAGTGATGGGATATAGATGCGGAAATATGTTTCACGGCTGTGAATTTGGTCATTGAATGACCACTAAGGTTTTATTGTGATAATAATTCCGCAGTGTTTTATCCCAACAACAACAGAAGCTCATCAATGTCTAAGAACATTGATATAGTGTTCCTAGTTGTTAAAGATAGAGTTCAAAGTGGAAGGGTGTCTTTTGAAATTATCATGACAAACTCCATTATTGTGGATCCACTCACTAAGGGACAACCACCCAAGATGTTCTTGAGCATACTGCTCATATGGGTGTCATGTCTGTTAAGGATGCTTAGGTTTTGTGGGAGTTTGTAGTTGATAATGTTTGTTTCGATATAGACACATTTTTTGGTTATTCAGTTTAATGTTAAGGTTAAAGTTAAGGTTACGGTTATTCTAGAAATTAAAGTTTTTGTTATTTCACACTTTGATCTCGATATATGGTTTGATCGCGTTAAAGTTTATGGTGGACCAGTTGGAAATATACATGTTAAGATCACATGTCATGTTATTTCCATGCTACACATCCACATCATGATCCATGTCATTCAGTTTTGTTAGCATACGTGATCATTGATGGGTCCCGTTACGATAGATGTGACGATGGCCGCTTTGGTCCTATGTTGATGCGATTGATGGATGGGATTGGTTATTGATACATTTTTATGACGACAGCAAAGTTGAGCGCTCATTCTGTTATCTGGTGATAAATAATTATAAGGTTACACATATAGCCCCAGTGGGAGATTGTTGGATCATTAATCCAACGTTGGGCTTATATGTGAAATAATTATTTATTATGGACTGTCAATAAATATTAACCCGATGTAAAAGTGATCTAATACGGTATTCGGTTTATTGGGTTATGATGTATCATTAGGGTGTGGGCCTTTTATGTGTAGAGACTAAGTGGTAATTTCTATTTCATTGATGGGTAGAAATGGAAATACCTAAAATATATTTCACTATATAAGGAGGGTTATGGTCCCTAGGTCACACACCGATCTATTCTCCTCTGCCTCCCATTACCAGAAAGAGAACTACAGAGAATTCTAAAGGGTTCCTCTAAAATTACTAGACAGTGTGTAGATCTGAAAGATCGATCCTACAATATCTACAGAGTCTTCTGCTGCTATGGATTCAGGTACGTTTACAGTTTACTTCTTGTTTTGATTCTTGATAGTTTAGCATAACGATCCTGGATTGAAGTGATTCATATCACATAAAGTTAGATCCAACATATACCACTGATAAAAAAAAAAATATATGTTTATCATGCACCTCCCCACTCTATCCTAACCCCTTTTCCTACATGAAATTTTACTTTCACAAAAGAGTCATTTTCCTGTGGAAGATTCTTGGGGCATATGCTTCTAACCTTCAAAATCATCTTTCCATCAACAATGTCTCTCCTCATGGGATCACAATCAACATTTATCCCCAATCATAAATAAGATACCGCGCATTACTCACCCAAGATAAAATAGGCCATTAACTAAGCAAAATTTCACTTTAAACGATGAAAATTCCGGACCAATTGCCATTGACATCATAGTGATTGTAAGGATTTAAATGCATCATAAATCAACCAATTATTCCCAATAACATATTGTAACGCCCCGTTTTCGGATACCGAGTCCTTATACGGAAAAGAAACTTTGGGCACGTATAATATCAAATAAATCAAATATTATACGTAAACTTCTGCTATGTCGTATCGAGTTTAGCAAAGTGGAAGCTAAAAAGACTCGGCAACCACCAATAGTGCTACTAAGAACAGAATGTCCAATAGAATCACAAAAGTGCTCTCAGTAGTAGTCAGTAGAGATTTTTAGAGAGAAGCTTCTCTTAACCAGCATTATCATCTTCCCCGATCTCTATGCCTGTAAATCACCATTACTGTGTGTTCTTTTGCTTTCTTTCCTTGTTCTTGTGTTTTTCTTCTTCCTGATTCTTTTAGCTTTCTTTTGATCCATGGCTCGCAAGAAGAAAAAAGACGATGATGACACTATTCCATCTTCTTCCCCAAAAATTGAACAAGTCGCTGTGCTGGGTTTAGAAGATCCTATTGTAGCTGCAACCTCAGGTAAACCTCCTGCAGCTGTAATGGAGATGGTGTTTCCATAGAGAAGGATAGGCCGCTAGATCTACCTGCTCCGGCGGAGCAGGTGAGAATTGAACTTGCTTTAGCTTCTGCAATGGTATATGTGCTTAATCTAGCTCCTATGTGTTCAAATGTGGCTGTTATTGAATATATGAAGCTTAAATCTGGTAAGCTCATTACACCCGTTGTTAACCAGTCCAAATCAAAGTCCAAGGTTGGTGAATCGTCTAATTCTGAGCTTTCAACCACAGATTTGCCTGTTTTTACACTAGCTGAGCTTCTGGATGTGGATAACAGCATAGAAGGTAAAAGTTAGAGTAATTTAGTCATTGTACATTCTGTGGATAAGCTTGCTGATAAGGCTGCTGAAGATGTTGCTGCGAAATAAGGGTGCTACTTTGGTTGATATTCCGATGTCTGATAGTTTTGGTGAAGCATCTGTTTCTCTTACCCCTGTAATTAATGTTACCCCTGATGTGATTGATGCTGGTGTTGCTGATAGGGCTGATACATAGATTGTTAATCGGATATGTGATACTTTTGGTGAAGCATCTGGTCCTACAATATCTGTTAATACTGCTGCCCTATAGATGAATGGTGATTCTTCAAATGAAAGTGTTTTTAATTATGATGCTGCTGCAGCTGATGTTATTACTGCAGAAAATGTTGTTTCTTGGGTAGAATTTTTCCAGAAAAATAGAATGCTGACAGATGAAGTGGTTAAGTTGAATCAGAGGGTTGAGTCTAGTTACCCTAGATGCAGTGAACATGGATGATGAAGATCTGAATGATTATGGTATGGAAAAGCTTAGCCTTATTGGTATTTTTCCTGGTAAATTCCTTGGAAGGGATGGTGTTTAGAAGATTGTTAATTCCTGGCCGAAAAATTGTAGTTATCACTATCACAACTCTGGTTGGATTGTGTTTGTTTTTGACTTGGAATCTGACTTGGATGACCTTTTACAGTGTGGTCCCTTCTATGCATTTGGTAAGCCTTTGATCTTGATAAAGATGCCCATGCTGTTTAATTTTAGTCAATAAGGATATTCTGTAGTGCCCCTATGGATTCAGTTGCCTAATCTGCCACTCAGATTATGGATGGAGGAATATTTGAGCAAGATCTGTACCTTTGTTGGTAACCCCCAATACACTGACAAAGTTACGGCATCTAAAAAGGTTCTTAGCTTTGCAAGGTGCTTAGTTGAAGTTGATGTGAGCCAACCTATGCCCGATAGGATACCTATCAATATGCCAAAAGGTAAGACTTTGATGCAACTTGTTCTATACGAGAATGTGCCCGAAAAAAGAAGAAGACAACTGGGAATACTGGTGCTGCAGCTACCCCTGCTGCAACTAACCCTGCTGAGAAACACACTGCTGAGAAACAACCCACTGACCCCAAGTCTGCTGTCCCTAACCCTACTACTGGCACCCCTGCTGCTCCGGCTAAGAATGATAAAGGGAAATCTGCTGCAACACCTACTGCTAATCCTTTTGTTGTGTTGGACCCTGACCCTGCTGAGGAATCTTGGGCAGATTAGGTTGAGAATGAACATGAGAAGACTGCTCCAGCTAGTAGTTCATTTACCTTAAATGAAGTACCTTTTAAGCAAAGCAAGAAGAAGAAATAAAAACAAGAATAGCACCCCAAATGCAAGGATTAACATAGGCAAAGCATATGGTTCTGTCACCTCTATGTAGACAAAAATGATAGGTTTCTGGAACATCAAAGGCTTCAATAGGGCCCCTAAATAAATTGAGGTAGTCAAAAGCATCAGACAACATCAATTGGCCTTGTTTGGAATCATTGAGGCAAAGTTGTCTCTAAAATCTTTGGATTCTTTTGTATATAGAAGATTATGTGGTTGGAGGCAAGAGCACAACTTTCCTCTACACACTTCACACAAAATCCTGGTTATTTGGGATCCTGTTTTTGTTGATGTGGAAGTTTTTGTGACTGGTGTTTAGTGGATTCATTGTAAAGTAAAGTTCTTGGTGTCTGGAGATGTGCTCTTGGTAACCTTTGGACAAGTTAAGGGAGTTGAGTGTGTGTTCTTCTCTTCCCTAGGTTGTTTTGGTGATTTTAACTCTTTCTTCTCTGACACTGAAAGAAAGAATGGTAATGTTCCCACTGATTATGAAATGAAGGATGGTTTGGAATGCTGTCTTGATGCAAACCTCACTGATCTGACTTCCTATGGCCAGTTTTTTACTTTGAATGACAATCATACCCTTTCCAGGATTGATAGGGTTTTTGTAAGTGCTTCTTGGTGAGATTGTGTTGGTCCTTTGGAAAGGCTAACACAAGTTTAGGGGGGGTGAATAAACATGTCACCAAAAACTTTCCCAAAACTGAAAGTACCCCAAGAACTGAGTTTCTCCGAAACTCAAACCGATGCTCAGTTCAGTTTTGTTCCTGTCCCTTAACCCTGTGCGGAGTTCAGCTAACTCAACTGAGTATATGTCAGTCCTGACTTATTCTTAGTTTAGTTAACTGGCAGCGGATAGAACTAGCGTTAAGTACAAACAGTTCGTTGACTTGGTTTTAATGCAAGAACTAGATAATTAAAGATGTAAAGAGTTAAATGAATGCATGAAATAAATAAACAAGAATTATAGAGGTTTCTGGTGGTGTAATCCTGTACGTCCTCTCTTCCCCTGTGATGCAGAGGAAAATTCCACTAGAACTTCTTTGAGATGGCCCGGTTACAAAAAGTTCTAAACTGATAGTCCTTGACTAATCCCTAGTTTGGATAGTTAAATTTTGCACTACAAGAAAATCGATTTTTTGTGAGGGGAAATCCGGTCATTGAAAGCCATTTTCCCTTTAATTCATCAAAGACTTTTAGTGACGGTAGTCTAAATGTACCATCTCGAATCGCCCCGTCCTTTATCCAATAAGATTTCTTCTATATAAAGGTATATAGTGAGAGTAAAGGGTCCCGTCACTATTGTTCCTTATTTACCGACGGGTATTTTACTCTCATTAAAACAATTTTCAATGAGAGTAAAATACCCGTCACTAAATAAGGAACAAAAGTGACGGGACCCTATACTCTCACTATATACCTTTATATAGAGAAGCGGTAAGGACGGGCGAACGAGGGTACAATTCCCGTCACTAAAAGTCTTTGATGATGGGAAAATGGCTTTCAATGACTGGATTTCCCATCAACAATTTTTTTGATGATACCATATTCCCTCATTGTATGTAAATCAACCCCTAGCTTAATCATCACCTAATAACGACACATCCCCCGTTATAGGGTCATTTGCTTCACATAACCTACATAAAAATGCACAGCATAATGTGTGCATACATAGGACTAGCACACACGATAGGAAATTCATACACAAGAAAAATTGATTATTTACAACCATTTGGGCATAGACATTTTACAACTACTCAAATAGACAAGGGTATAAACCAATCCAGAAGTAGATCGAGACCAACGAACTACACTATAATTACTATTTCTACCACAATAAGAATAACAAAATGTGGGGTGGGGGATTAAATAAAATAATAAATAACATAATAAAACTTTGCCGGCATTGTTGCTGTTAAAACACAATCATTAATGATATATAATACACCAATGATGTGCTGCTACAAACATTTTACTGTCTATCTATGCTGAGAGAGAAAATTGATGATACCTCCTTCAATTCGAACAATGTCTCTGGTCTATTCCAAATGGAAATTTGAAGACACTTTCAAAATTAATGCTCTTCGCAATATCTCTAATTGGACAGTAACACTCGTGAATCGGTAATCAAACCCAAGTGAATAAACTTCTTTATCTTCTCCTGTTGCAGTTGAATAAATAGGTGTAAATTTATGCACACAATCATAACTCTATATAATTACTACATTCGCAGTCATTTGAAATACATTACTAGCACATATGATTCATTCAAAAAAAACCTCCAGAGTTCATCTAGATTTTTATATACGTCTAAATAGTAACTAACCAAATGCAAACAAACTAAGATGCAACGCTATGGAAAGAAGCTGTTCGTTGACATGTATAAAGTAGGAAAAAAACAAACTTCAATAAGAAAGCTCACCATTAATTTATATGACCAGAATAACTCAAATGACAATTTTCACATGTCTAATGTATTGCATTTGATACCAAGACCTTTAAAGTTCTTGCAACATTCATCACAACCCTCAAAGCAGCTCTTGCTCACATTATGATATAATGTTAATTATATCATACATTGGATGATTTCAGGTTCTTGAATATTACAGAACTGTCACACGATAAATAGTATAAGAGAAATCAAGCATTTAGCTTTACTGATCACTATGTATAACAACAAAGCCCTTTAATCCCATCAAAAAGTAATTTGTTAAAACTTCAGAGTCTCGGTATAGTAGACTTTTACATGGTCGATTTGGTAGCCCATAATCGACTTTCCAGTGGTCGATTCTCACAATGGACACGATGAAAGTCGATTCCCAACTCCATAAATAACTTATGGCTCATTGATTATTTCAGATGTGGTGTTACACTAACAACAATGTACAATGGAGTGCCACTAATGATTCCCATCCGAATCTTTCCACTAAAAACCTAATTTTAATTATTCTCTTTTACCCTTGTTATATTCTACATTTGCAAAATATTCAAAAGCCATAAATTGATAAAATCTTCTCTTTTTCATTAGTTTTTTCCCTGTAAAGCCATTAATATACCTCAAAAATTTTGAATTACCACATATAAACATCTCGTTATACTGCAACTATCACGCAAAACACCGCAATCATAAAATTTGAGCCAGGAAAATCATAAAATAGTTAAAGATTCTAACTTCATGCATAAAACACATAAAAGAGATAATAACCGACCTTCCAAGAACAGCAACAGGCATATTGCAAACCAGGCATATCTTACCGAGTTTTTCTTTTCAGACATTTTGTTCTAGTTTTTTTTAAGGTATTGTATGAGAATATCACAAAGTGAAAAGATAAATACCATCTTCACAACTATGTGGCACAACACCTCTCCACATGTGATTGTGATGGTACCATCATCTATATACCAATGTATCCTACATCATATCAATAGTATAAGAGATGTAGTGCAATTTTGTTGTTAATGGCTGAAATTACATAACGAAAAACGTGTTAATTACTATGAAATATTAATAGATGTGAAACGAGATGCAGAACTGAAAAATAAGATATAAAATTAAATAAAAGGCATTGAACCGAGGGACCGTATTCGGTCTATCCTAAAACAATATTAAGTCTCCTATGTTAATCTGTTCACATACAAGTTTCCGGATCAATACAGAATCATCTAAATCAAGCATGGATCCTCTAGTGTGTTTTAAAACACAACAAAAATACTCTTAACGCTAAACTTGACCGACTGTTCATCGCTTAATTAATCAAAACCCTCTACTAGGAGCAGGATCTTTGGGAAATTTAATATCAATTAGCCAATAGTTATAATCAAAACCTTGTAACATTATAGTTTCTCTGGGCTTATAGTTATTTTCAAGTATTAGATTTTACAACTGAATGAAAACAAAGAAACTTATAATTCACAAAACAAAAACTAACCTTTGCCAAATTCTTAAAGACGTATGATTATTTATCAGAGGATTCCCTTTTAACAACTCCGCTTCATTAGTTATAGATCCTCTTCTTGCCGTTGCCATTTCTGCAAGTAACATATAGCATAACATCACATATTATTAAACTTGAACAATCAAAACTCAGAACATGAATAGTGATTCTGAAATATGAAACCACATCTTAACCTATCTTAGGAAATAGCATATAAAAAATAAACGTTCTTGAAATGTTAATGAAATAAAAATCAGAGATTGACCAAACCTCATCTCTAAACTGTTTTGAGACATATGAAGTGACTTCTCGTCAACATACCTTGTTTAAACTAATAAATGGTACCTCTCAGGGGAAGTTGACATGCCATTAGAAAGTTAGTAGTTCTACATCAGCCATAGGAATCAGAGCACTTGCGGTTTGAAGTAACAAGACAAATCTGTAAATTAAATACAGATCATAATACATACATTCATCTACACCCTCCTTATTGTCACGTAGGAGACCACTAGAAAGGAAGAATCTTTTTGTATGCCATGTGTTTTCCAGCATGTGATCATAATCTTCGAAACCTAACAAAAGAGACATGTAATGTAAGAAACAACCATTGGCAATAAGTCCCATAAACAAATAGGCACAACATAAACAGAAATTAGGGTCAGAAGAAAAAAATATCATCATCTCTAACACTTTAATTCATGGTGATTCCTGAAATGGTAAACCAGCATTCGAACAAGGTTACTCTTTGCAATTTCCTTCACTTTGTTGAGCACAATACACAAAACCTCCCCTGTAGCAAAATGATTCTCCTCACTCTTATAGTGTAAAACAATCAAAGGCATGTCACCAGGGCCAGGAATCACTTTGAAAGGCCAAAACTTGAAGTCACTTCCAATTATATAGTAGATCTCAAGGTCTTAAACATCTGGACTTCGTTGATGGATGCGAGAATGGGAGAGGAACTGAACAAGCACTAGGCAATGAAGTTGAATCTGATATCGTTGAAGAACTCGAAGAAGAGGTTACGGAAGCTAAGAGTGACACGTATAGTGTGCAAACAGAACTTGATAATGAGGCTGTGAAGGTGAAACTGGAGCACAAAGTGACTCATAGGAGTAGTGGACAACTTTCTATTGGAGCCATGGTAGTGCCACATTTGTGTGAGGGAGTGGTGGATGCCGCAACAACTCAAAAATTTGATGTATTTGTAGTTGAGAAGTTGAGTGTGAACTCGTCACCAGTATGCACCAAGTGGAATCAATAAATCTTTCAACATCTCAAATTCTTCACCACTTATCCTTGCTCCCTCCATTATCTATAATTTTTTTACAGATTCAAAATATCAAACAACTTAAACTAAAGGAATGTTTAGACGTGAATCGGTTAATTTAAATTAACAAATTAACACTTCAATGCTAATTAGAATAAAAGGGATATGATATGATCCGAAATGTATGTATGTTCTCACCTTGGGTAACCAGATTCTTCTACCCGATGTTATGTAACGACTTAGGTTAGGGATCCTGGAAACAGATAAAGCATCTAAAAACAAGAGCACCACGAGTTGCCACTGCTTCAACCTGAACGGAGGAAGCACGTCCATGAAGGTCATGGTATCAAGCAAATGTCCCTATGAGAGAAAAACGCGGGACAACAACAACTTCTTCAGACATTGGAATACCAGCCAACATTTCAAGCACACACACAACACTATACATGTATATAACTTGCCTGCTAAAATAGCCTTGCAAAATCATGAGAACTATAGAGAGTACCAAAACTGGTTTACTACGGAAGAAAAACAAAACCACGTACAAAAATATTGGGAAACAAAACAGAGAGATTCAGCCTCTCTGTTTACTATATTTTCTTAGCCTTTACATCACTAAGTCTACAAAAATAATATGTCTAACACATATTAAGAAAGTCAATAGCTAGATTTAGTTTGATAACATTGAGAGCCCTTTGCCTATATCACTGTCAAAAGTGTCTAAGTCTAAAAGAAGACATGTGATTTTCACTAAATTAGGACAAAAAGGACCAATACTACTACTGCTTAAGCAAAAGTCCAACCTCCTCAAAACATCCTCAGCAAATTAACGATTAATTAGTTATAGAAATATTAACACCATAATCCATTATATTAAAAAAAAAATGCTAGGCAAATAAGAAGAACAATTTACTAGTTTCACACTTGCTCAATGCCTGAAGGTAGCCGGCAGTTCCATATTCGAGACCGCGTGATATAGATGATGTAGCTCCAACTTCTCTTTCTTTAATTGGATATTTTACTGTCTTTCGGATTCACCTTCTTTAACCATCTCTCCGCCTATTCCCATACACAACGGACAATCCTTTACGGCGTTAACCTACCAGATTCCAATTACCTAGAATCAGAGGAGACTACATCAGATCGTTGCAGGCGGAGGAGAATCGATTCCGACGGTGGCGAGCCAAGAAATGACGAATCATTTCAATCAGAGAAGAATCGATTCAGGCTGCAACGCCGGCAAGTAGATGCAAGTGACAGAACATCGGTGGCTGGCGGTGAAACATCGGTGGCTGGTGGTTGCTGGAGATGACGCACATGAACCCTAGCTCGACTTTTTTTAAGTACATATGGTTATGACGATTGATAGGTTTCGCTGCTTTGGATTGATTTTGAGAGTGTTTAGATCTTTTAAAAGATTTATGTTGTAAGGTTAAGGAAATAGTGGGAGGAAGGAATATTATTTAAATTTTGGTTTTTTTTATATCGAATAGTGACGGGATTTACTCTGATAATAAACGATGTATAATTAATAGTTATCTTTTAGCTATGTGATTATTTTCCTCTCACTAAAATCACCTTATAATGACTAGAATTACCTCCTCTCACAAAATTTTTGTAACTAATAACACTTTTTCTTGTAGTGCAGTTTGTTGGATGACTGACATATAAAACTCGAGTCTTTGCACTATAACAGCTAGTTATGACACTTCATCAATGGGGTTAATAACAATAACCGATTAAGCGATGAATCATCATCAAAACAAAAATTTTATTTCCAACAGATTGGGACATGACTGTCACTGCTTTTTTGACACTGCTGGGGTACATTCTGATCACTCTCCTTGTATATTGGTGTTTGATGCCTTGGTTACTAAGAAATGGAAACCTTTCAAGTTCTTCAACACATGGATGAAACATGATTCCTATGCTGAGGTCCTGACTGAGAGTTGGAGTCAGGATGTGTCTGGAACTGCTATGTTTAAACTCTGTAAGAAGCTTAAGAGGCTTAAGCATCCCCTGAAAGTTTTGAATAAGTTTCATTTTGGGCGTATAACTCTTAGAACTAAAAATGTGATGCCCATTCTTGAGAACCTGTAGATTAAGTTTAATCTCAATCCTACTAAAATGGTCTTGTTGAGCAAATTAGAGCTCAAAAAAAGAAATGCCAGATGTTGGAGAGTGCTGAAAGAAGCTTTTTATCTTAAAAAGCTAAGGGCATGTATGTGAACTTAAGTGATAGAGGTACTAGGTTCTTTCATTCTATGGTCAAGAAGAATAATGCCAGAAGACATATCAGCAGTGTTCAGTTGGGGGATGGTTCTTTTACCACTTCATATGAGGACATTGGTGAGGAGTTTGTCAGATTTTACACTGATCTACTTGGTTGTGAGGTAGTGGCTTCCCCTATTTCGATAGATGTTGTTAATGCTAATCTTTTAGTCCTTACTGACTGCATTGATCACTTGATAATGGATGTAACTCCTCTGGAGATAAAGAATGTTCTATTCTCTTTTTCTGATGATAAGGCCCATGGGCTTGATGGATTTTCTGCTGGTTTATTCAAGAAATCTTAGGGTATTGTTGGTGCTGACTTTACTGCGGCTGTCTTGGAATTATTTCTGAATAATGCCCTGCTGAAGCAAATGAACCATTTTGTGATTTCCCTTATTCCCAAGCACTCTCATGCTTGTACCGTGGGGGAATACATGCCAATCTCTAACTGTAATGTGACTTATGTTCAGGGTCAATTTGTAGTGTTTTTAAGGATATATTTTACATCAACTTTCCCCATATTCTTAGGATTTTCATAGAAATCGAGCTTATAATCGAATAATTGAGTAAATGGTGTTTCTAATAGGTTAAATTGCAAAACGTAGCGATTTATGTGTTTAAATCATGATTTTATATTATTTTAGGATTGTGTTACGCTTTGGTATGTTTTTCCTACATTGTAGATACACATTGTTGATGGAAAGGATGATTTTAAAGAGATGAATTCGAGTGGAAAATCCCGAAATATACTCGTAATACGACGGGCTAATCAAAAAGGCGTTTTCTGAAGAAGAGTCCTTAATGAAAGTTGTAGAGTTTTCCGAGAGCTTTTTTATGACATTCGGATCATAATTTTTGGAGGTCTACAACTCAAGATATGAATTTTAGAAGTTGCAGAGTAGAAATTCAGAGAAGTTAAGTTGCAGCCTTTTAAACGAGCGTTTAAACATTTGAACTAGCGTCCAAGAAACTCAGCATGGCGTCCAGGAAGTAAAAGCGATACAGAGAGTTCAAACGGGAATCAAACGAACGTTCAGCTGCGTCCACAAGACTCCGGACGGGCGTCCGGATCATTAAACGAGCGTCCACCGCCGCATTTAGTTCAGACGACTTAAAAATTCAAAACCCTAATTGACTAAGACTTATTTTCAGCCGCATAAAAAATAAAGAAGCAGCCGACATACTATTCCTATATATATGCGCATGCATTAAACAATTATTGATCCCTATAATTCATAACACAATTTATTCCAGCCGCATATCATACATATCAGCGGCAGCTCTGAGGGCAATTCAAGGCCGGTCACCCGAGCCTTGTGCTCGGGTGATCCGGGGTTAGATTAGGATGTCGTTTTTCTTCCGTTTTCGATTCATGGATTCAATCATGTACCAAACTACGTGAGTTTATTTATTTAATTTATTCAGTCCTTATTCGTTTTTTATGATCTTTAATTGATTTTGTATCTTTCTTTGATTATGATGCTATGTGTGAACTTTATCGAGAGATTGGTTTGCGATTGATAGTTACAACATACGAGAGTTGCGTAACGTTAGATCACCATAGAAAGATAGGATCTTTAATCATTAATGATGACAAATTAATCGATTAATTATCTAGGTTGTTAGATTCTAAAATACGAGAGTTAACCTGAATCTACACCTTCGTTTTGTTTGAATATCGGTCTCAACATTCGAGAGAGGAGAGATTGATAATTGGATTCACTAAGGAATTAGGAATTCATAGCTTGAGAAACGGATTCACTAAGGAATTAGGAATTTGTGTCTCGTGTAAAGGTGAAACCACAATTTGAATTGAAATCATGAGATGAACTAGGGTTGAAATCACTTGGTTTGTGCACTGTTTGATTCCATGTATCTTTAGTTTAGTTTAGGTTGTGTTATTTTATTTCGTAGGTTAGATTTATTTTAATTGCTCTTTCGTTTATTTTATTTGTTCTTCGTTTATTTGTTTTCGTGAGTAACAATTTAGAAGGATTAATAAAATTAGATTCAACATCCCTTTTCCCTGTGGATCGACCCCGTACTTATCCAACTTTACTAGCAACTACCCGGTATTCGGCCGGTTAGGAGGTAGTTTTGCATGGTAGTATAGGTTTTATAAATTTTCTTTTGTTTTAATGATGAAAAATCTCCCCAACGAAAGTGGCGCCGTTGCCGGGGAATAGGTGTCATGTTGAATCTGATCTTGTTATTTCTTGATTTTGTTACGTTTATTTTTTTCGTTTTAATAAAAGTAGCGTTTAACAAATCGAGAGTTTTTATTTTGCCGTGTTTCGATGACCATAAGGTTAAGAATGTGCAAAAGTTTTTTTACTCGATTTGTTTAAACGTGAAGTATGTGTTTATGTGTTTTCTGATCTAACCTCTTTGTGCTTTAATTGAAAGTGGCTGCTGTGATTTGTGTTAATATGTGTTTCAAGTTTTTAGGGTTTGTAGTGTTTTCTTATTTTCTCTCGTTCTATGTATTCGTTGTATGGACGAGCGTCTGCTCTGTTGGACGCCCGTCCAGTTCTTTAGCTGCAGGTAAACGAGCGTTTGAAAGTATTGGACGTTCGTCCGTTCAAATATTTTCGACTCTGTTCTGATTTGAAGAACCAGACGGGCGTCTGTAATTCTAAACGCCGTCCGGTCGGTTTTCAAGGCAGACGAGCGTCTGCAAAGTGGAACGCCCGTCCAGTGCTGAGATTTCCTTTGAACGTTCGTCCGTAATACAGTCCAGGTTCTGGTTTTTCTTGATTTTATTTTTAATGCTTTTATTTGATGTGGATTTTTCATTTGAGCTTCTGTGGCTAATTGATGTTTACATAGATGTCCTGAACTTATATGTTTTTACCTTTCCATCTATGAATCCATGTTAGATAATTGATCAATTCCTTATACATGATTCATCTTGTTGTAGTTACTCGGTTCTCGTACGCTATAACTTCGATTGTTAAATAGTAGCTAATGTCGGTTTCCGTATGCTACATACCGTTGTGATGAATCTTGTAAGCTTTAAGACTTACGTGCTTTCTTTGTTTTTATAGTTCATATGGGTAGCTACTGTCGGTTTTCCATATGCTACGTCCAGTCCATATGAGTTATATCTATTTAGTATAGCTAACTGTTGGTTCCCATAATGCTATCACCTTTGATGAGTCTTAAAGCGCGTCTACACTGCATGTAATGAACAACATCGTCGTTTATCGTAACTTTTGTCATTATTTGGCGACGTTTATTTTATACATGTCGTGTTGCAAATGAGTGGGCTAGTTTTCTTTCTTTTATTTTCTTTTATTTTTGCATATCATATAGATGCATATCATTTAGTTGCATATCATCTAGTTGCATTGTTTCTCTATTTTCTTTTATTTTTCTTGAGCGTAGTTAACTGTCGGTTTCCGTAATACTACCTCATTTTTTTCATGATAGGTTAGTCACGTTGGTTTTCCATATGCCATCATTATTTTATTATTTTATTTTTAGCATATCATGTAGGCTGCATTGTAGTACATTTTCATGTAGTTGCACCTAGCCTACGAGTTTGTGATAATTTCATGTGTATGTGTCCATCTTTATGTGAGCATAATTTATAAATTCTTTTCCATGTGCTTTATTTGTATAAGTCTAATCTTTTCCCCGTAGACTCTTTTTGCACTGATCAAGTCTGCAGGATATTTTTGATAGCATTGTGCACTTTCACGATGTATTCAGTTGTCCTGTGATGCTCCACAATCTACTGAGCTATGCAAGCAATCCTGGTTCTTGTTGGTTCCTCCAGAATTGCCAGCATCCAATCAGCTAAGTTCTCTAATTTATTATTTCTGTACAACTTGAGGACAAGTTGCAATCTAAGTGTGGGGGGGGATAGATGATTTATGTACCTACTTTAGTTTGCTCATATTTTTAGTATTTTCTATGAAAAGTGCTTAATTTTCAAATTTTTTGTTAAGTCCCGAGTAGACAAAGGCATATCTTTGCTTGAGTTTATATCATTTTTGCTATATTCTGTATATTTAGTAATTTTAGTTGTTTCACCCGACACTCTTTTTCACATGCCATAGTAAATGATGAGCTAAATGTTGAAAGCCTACCCCATTTTAGTTGGAGATTTTTGATGATTATAGCATGTTTCTTTGCTTATGTACAATTCTTGAAAAGTTTAATAGTTTGTATTCTAGGATTAAAGTATGACATACTTGTGAATATCTCGTAAGTTTGAATGTGATAAGTGAAACGTGATTAAGTCTTTGCAATAGTAATAAATTGTTTACTTGAGGTGTTATGCTCGATGGTCCGTGCTACTACTAGAAAATAATCTTTTCCACCGCCAACCGAAATCTCTTAGTAAACATAATTGTAATTGTGTGTGTCGGAAGTGGTTTATGATTTGGGTGAGGTAGGGTGTACCACGTATGTCCTATCACTATGATGACCAAAAGCTCACGACGGTCGAAATAGTTGCCTTATGATTGGAGTAAGGTAGGGGATTATCTTGAAATGTCCTATTCGCTATGAGGGCAAAAGCTTATTCGATGTGTGTTTAGAAAAGTGTGAAAAAAGTGAAAATATTGAAATATATTATTATGAATAAGTAAGGACTTAGTTATCGTTAATCTTATACCCAGTATAAACTGAAGGATATGTTGTAGGGATTATCCTCTGAGTCTGTCAGAAATGTTTTAGATATTCTCTACTATTTCTTTTTGGGATATGTATGTTTTGTAAAGTGCATGTTATAATTTTTGAATATTTCTAACTTAGATGGGAAACCGGGGTAGTTTTGGTTTGAATAACTTTCAAATTGTGGAACTTAGTGGAAGTTTATTATGGCTATGCACACACTACACGCGTGAACTTCTAAGTTATTGAATATACTTCTTATTTGTATGGATGTTTATTTGTCTCGAACTTGACTTTGTTTTGTTTTGCTCGGGACGAGCAAAAGATAAGTGTGGGGGAGTTGTTAAGGGTCAATTTGTAGTGTTTTTAAGGATATATTTTACATCAACTTTCCCCATATTCATAGGATTTTCATAGAAATCGAGCTTATAATCGATTAATTGAGTAAATGGTGTTTCTAATAGGTTAAATTGCAAAACGTAGCGATTTATGTGTTTAAATCATGATTTTCTATTATTTTAGGATTGTGTTACGCTTTGGTATGTTTTTCCTACATTGTAGATACACATTGTTGATGGAAAGGATGATTTTAAAGAGATGAATTCGAGTGGAAAATCCCGAAATATACTCGTAATACGACGGGCTAATCAAAAAGGCGTTTTCTGAAGAAGAGTCCTTAATGAAAGTTGTAGAGTTTTCCGAGAGCTTTTTTATGACATTCGGATCATAATTTTTGGAGGTCTACAACTCAAGATATGAATTTTAGAAGTTGCAGAGCAGAAATTCAGAGAAGTTAAGTTGCAGCCTTTTAAACGAGCGTTTAAACATTTGAACTAACGTCCAAGAAACTCAGCATGGCGTCCAGGAAGTAAAAACGATACAGAGAGTTCAAACGGGAATCAAACGAACGTTCACCGGTTGCGTCCACAAGACTCCGGACGGGCGTCCGGATCATTAAACGAGCGTCCACCGCCGCATTTAGTTCAAATTCGACTTAAAAATTCAAAACCCTAATTGACTAAGACTTATTTTCAGCCGCATAAAAAATAAAGAAGCAGCCGACATACTATTCCTATATATATGCGCATGCATTAAACAATTATTGATCCCCATAATTCATAACACAATTCATTCCAGCCGCAAAAAGAAAAGCAGCAGCGGCAACTTGAGAGCTTCAAGGCCGGTCACCCGAGCCTTGTGCTCGGGTGATCCGAGGTTAGATTAGGATGTCGTTTTTCTTCCATTTTCGATTCATGGATTCAATCATGTACCAAACTACGTGAGTTTATTTGTTTAATTTATTCAGTCCTTATTCGTTTTTTATGATCTTTAATTGATTTTGTATCTTTCTTTGATTATGATGCTATGTGTGAACTTTATCGAGAGATTGGTTTGCGATTGATAGTTACAACATACGAGAGTTGCGTAACGTTAGATCACCATAGAAAGATAGGATCTTTAATCATTAATGATGACAAATTAATCGATTAATTATCTAGGTTGTTAGATTCTAAAATACGAGAGTTAACCTGAATCTACACCTTCGTTTTGTTTGAATATCGGTCTCAACATTCGAGAGAGGAGAGATTGATAATTGGATTCACTAAGGAATTAGGAATTCATAGCTTGAGAAACGGATTCACTAAGGAATTAGGAATTTGTGTCTTGTGTAAAGGTGAAACCACAATTTGAATTGAAATCATGAGATGAACTAGGGTTGAAATCACTTGGTTTGTGCACTGTTTGATCCCATGTATCTTTAGTTTAGTTTAGGTTGTGTTATTTTATTTCGTAGGTTAGATTTATTTTAATTGCTCTTTCGTTTATTTTATTTGTTCTTCGTTTATTTGTTTTCGTGAGTAACAATTTAGAAGGATTAATAAAATTAGATTCAACATCCCTTTTCCCTGTGGATCGGCCACGTACTTATCCAACTTTACTAGGAACTACCCGGTATTCGGCCGGTTAGGAGGTAGTTTTGCATGGTAGTATAGGTTTTATAAATTTTCTTTTGTTTTAATGATGCAAAATCTCCACAACAACTTACAATGTAATCTCTAAGATTCTTGATACCGGAATGTCTGCCTGCTTGCCTCATATTATTCATCCAGCTCAGGCTGGCTTTGGTGATGGAAGGTCCATGACTGATAATGTGTTCTTGTGTCAAGAACTCATTAGAAAGTCTGGTGTGAAGAAGACTCCTCCCAAATGTTTAATTAAAGTTTATATAAGAATGACTTTTGATTCTGTGCATTGGTCTTTTATGAAAGATTTGTTACATGCCCTAGGGTTTCCTGCTAGATTTGTGGACTGGATCATGCTTTGCTTATCCACTACTTCTTACTCTGTGGCTGTAATTGGTGGTCTCAATGGTTATTTTGATGGGAAAAGAGGCTTAAGGCAGGGTTATCCTCTTTCTCCTTTTTTGCTTGTTATTGGTATGGAGTACCTATCTAGGAGGCTGAAGATTATGTCTGTTGATTCAGAGTTTAACTTCCACTCTCAATGTCATTATCAGATGATTGTTCATCTTGCTTTTGCAGATGATTTGATGCTATTTTCTATGGGGGATGTTGTCTCAATTTCCATGCTTATGGATTTCTTAAAGGATTTTGGCATTGTCTCTAGACTGGTTACCAATCCACAGATGTCCCAAATATTTTTTCCGGGTGTGCATGATGCTGATAAGGGTGAAATGCAGAATCTATCTGGACTGGTTGAGGGCACCTTTCCTACCAGGTACCTTGGTATTCCCATGGCTGCTGTCCGATTGAATGTTGTGCACTATGACCCCATTTTTACCACTTTAAATGGCATTTTAGGCAACTGGAAGGGGGCCTCATTGTCTAATGCTGGTAGATTGGAGTTAATAAGAACTGTGAAGAAAGGTGTGCATTGTTTTTTGATGGGGTTTTTTCCTATTATTGACAGTGTAAAAATGAAAATGGACCAGTTGTGCAGGAGGATTTTATGGGGGGGTCTATTGACTCTACTAGAGAATCACCTGTTGGATGGAATAAGGTTTGTTTACCTAAATCTGAAGAGGGTCTTGGCCTTTTTGATCTTAAGGCTAGAAACCTTGCTTTGCTTTCTAAGGTTTTGTGGAATATACACATAAAGAAGGCTGCCTGTGGATTCAATGTGTACATTATTACTACTTATAGGGTGTTTCTGTGTGGGAGTACCAGGTCAAGAAGGAAGCCTATGTTCTTATTGAAACTTTGTTTGGTATCAGAGATTCTTTCCTTATGACTCTGGGTGTCTAATGGGATAGATCTTCTACAGTCTTGGGCTTTTGGGGGCAAGTTCACAACTGCTAGGGCTTATGATTTCTTCAGGGTGAGGGGTGATAGTGTTTGGTGGAGTAATTTTGTATGGAAGTCTAGAGCCACCCCCAAACATTGTTTTATCCTTTGGTTGGCTATGCATAACAACATCCTCACCAAAGAAAGAATTTCTTTTATGGAGGACAAGGTTTGTTCATTGTGTGGAGTCTGCAATGAATCTGTAGGTCATCTTTTTTTTTTAGTGTACAGTTTCTGCTCAGATCTGGAATACAATCAGGCATTGGCTGGGTCTTAATAGACAGCTTTTTACCATCACCGGCCGCATCAGATGGTTTATGGGTAATTTCAGGGGTACCTCTATTGGTAATGTGGCTAGAAGACTCTCCGTTTCTGTCTTTGTGTACTAGCTCTGGCACATGAGAAACATAAAGGTGATGGAAGGCATCTTGATGGATGTTCACGCAGTGGTTGACAAGATAAAGAATCATTTGTTCAATCTTTTGTATTTATTGTATCCACATTTTGGCTTTACAGCCTAGTTTTGTGGTTGTAATGGTTTTGTAATAGGGACATGCTCTATGAGTTGTTTTGCTCATATGACCACTTTTGATCTTTTGGTTGTATTGTGGAGTCTAGTGTTGGATGTTCTCTTGGTGCATATTACCTCAGGGGTTTTATGCACTAGAAAATAATTAAACCTAACCTTTGTTTTGCATTTAGTGTAGTTTAGATCTTGTACAATAGCACTTTTTTTCAGGATGTACTTTGTGCATACCTTGGTTATATATAAATTCACATTTTACCACAAAAATGAACAGAATGTCCAACAGAATAATGATAGTGTTGGTCCCAGAGAAGGGTAAAACTATAGTCGGGAGGGGTGAATGACTATAGTGGAGATTCAAAAACTTTTCTTATATTTAAAAGCTTTTGGGCAGTGGATAAGTCCATTCTTACAATGTTATTTCAATGTTGTTTAAGCAATCACAAATATATGATATAATATTAGCTACTAAATGAATGCAGTAAGGTAAATTGTAGAAAGTATATTGGCACAAGGCTTATAGTGGTTCATAGTATTACCCTTAATCAACTCTTCTCCTGTGATGATCGGAGGAATTCACTATTGTTTTCACAGATACAATAGTAGGATTGTCCTTGACTTTACAAGATTTACAATCTACAAGCCTGTCACTCCTTGACAAACAGCTTCAGTGACTCAGTCTCTTTCACTGCTCCTTGGGATCAAATCTTTCAGCAGCTATCACAAACACAACTCGTTCTCAGATGGCTCTGATTCAGTTGCTTGATTGATGTGAATTGGATTCACAAACTTGTAGATCAATCTCAATGCTTGATGCTTGATTTGTAGCTCTCGGTTTTGAGTTGATAACTATATATTTCTTTTCAGCAGAGATAGAATACTATTTACTTTGACAGAGTTTTTGCTCAGTTTCTTGATAATGCCTGTTCTCTCATCTTTTTTTTTCTCAGTGCCTTCGTTTATTGCCTTGATTATTCTTGATTTGAATTTCCGTCCGTTGGCTATATTAATGAGGGGTATAATCCTTGATTTTATTCTTGATTCCCCTTAATTGTATTCTCCTTGATAGTATCGATCAGATTTTTCTTCAAACGTTTACCATAAAATCTGTCCTTGATTGATCCTCTATTGATTGTGCATTTAATGCTTGATCTTCTGTATCTTCTTCATATTTCAATAATTTGACTAAGTAAGGTTTACTCAGCCATTCTTTGATCGTTCAAGTGATCCATCTGACTTTGCTACTTAGATCTTTCTTCACTACTTTGTCTTCACTCAGCCAAAAGTCAGTTTACTTTGCCGATTCACTGTTTCCTTCATTCTTTCAGTTTAAGGAGAATCCTTGTACTTCACTGATCCTTGATTTGGGTGAGATCAGTGTACACCATATTTAAACATTTTGTTTCATCACTCAAAACATAATTTAGACTTATCCAAGGTCATCATAGACTTCCTTGGTTATAAGTCAGACCATAATGTCTTCATTGCTTCTCTGCTGGTACTTGACTGGCTTTACTCTGCCGAAAATCTATTTTTGCTTTGCCGTCCTACCAACTAGTACCGTACTTGTCTGACTCAACTTATACAACATGTCAGACTCTAAGTAAAGACTATACAGAGTGTTCTAACTTATTTCAGGCCTTCTATAACAGCTAGTATGGCTATCATCAAAACATAATAAAATGTTCCTAACAGATAGAATGTTTACATTCAACAACGAATCTCCCAAATCCTACAAAAATATGATGTTTTAAATGGAAAAGTACAACTGATCTTATACTAGTATTGAAATAAAAGTACAACATTTATCTAGAAACGAAATAGCAACAAAGTGTAGTGAATCAAGTAATAATGGAAACTGAACACATCATAAAAGCATCATCGTCATCACACATCATCCTCAACGAACTTATGGTCAACATGTTCATCTTCTCAACCCACAAAGCATACAACGAAATGCAATGTAGGTAAGTACAACAAACTTAGATAAGAGGAAGAAGCTAATCCATAATTATGGTTTACAAAAAAAGGCTCATATTATTAACTAAGTTGTCTCTATGTGACCGATGCAACTCTAGTGTTCACTTCAATCTCATCAACACGTCATGACTGTTGGCTTCAAAATTAGCTTATCTTTGTTACATCTACACTCAAGGGCACTACGCAAGTTGTATACACAACATGAGATATCTGGGTGCAACTTATCAGTGGATCACACCAATAGTCAAGATCTAGCCCCGATAGTGTACACGTTCAGCAAACTCCCTCTACCCTTTAGCCATTTAGAGACTGGTAGAGTTATTCACTTTTACTTACCGCCCGCACATTAAGATATAAACTTGTGTTTTACCATGAATGACATGATGGTTAATCATTTAGAAATGTACGTATAGTATTTGTTGTTAACTAGAAACCAAAGTATATTCAGGTAAAGCTCCCTTACTCCTTCCACTCCCTCTCTTAAGACAACTAGACCCAACATCCTAGCATGTACACATACATTTATGAATAGTAATTCATCAAAGCACAGGTCCATCATGCTCTAACGACAGTCCTGAACTTCAACTCTTATGAGGATCCACTCGGTGCCGGAACTAAATGCATCAGAAGCTCAAACATGGCTTGTTCATGTTCGTTTAATGTCATTAGATCAAGAAACAACATTCCAAACACAATACGGGGTCTTAGGAACCTTGAAAAGCAAAACCTGTCTTTTGGATCGTGCCAGGCCTCTTTGGCGCCTGCTGAAGAACTTCAGAATCACCCCAGAACTCTCTGTTCAGTGTTGGCGCGCGCCCAACCTCTTTCGGCTTGCGCCAAAACATAAACATCATTATATGTTGACCCTACTTCACTTTCAGTGTGCACTAAAGTGATAAAGCATGCGCTAAAAGCATGATGTAGCATCCTGAATCATCCTGAACAAGCTTGGGGCACGTTGAATCCCTTTGGTGTGCTCCAAAAGGGGTGATTCTAATAACTTCCTTTTTCAATACTCTACGGTTTCTAACCCATTCCCAACACTTTATTATACCATAACATATCATATCACAATCACGACACTTATGCATGGATTCTGACACAAATCGATAGAAAACTCAACCTTAACACTATAAAACTATATTTCCTCATTAGGAAGATCCCCTTACCTTCTTAACAAGCAAAACCTTCCAAAAATCTGCAGCAACTGAGAAGTCTTCAACAAAAAACCTATTTGATCAAAAATAAATTTGGATTAATTGATTATCACAAGCTTCTAGACCAACAGAACTACGATTTAACCCATAGGAACAACAACACCAGATCAAGAGCCAATACTAGGGGTTTTATTACCTTTCAAAAAACTACAACTTTTCTGTGTCAAAATGAAGCCCCTTTTCCACTGATTCCGAATCTTAAATCGTTTCTGGAAACTGTTGAGAGACTTGTGAGAATTTGGAAGGATGATCCTTGTCTTTCCTTTCTCTGGTTTTTTTCTTTTCTCTCAACGTTTAGAGTTCGAACATGAAGCTTTTCTCTTTTGTTTTCTTTTTAAAACTTCCAACTGAATAGGAAGTTTTATATTTTTTTCTAAAATAAACATCCCGTCAACTTGTAATGTTTTTTAAAACTAAACTGAAATCTTTTATTAATTTATAATAAATCTGAATTTTCGTTCAAAGATGCTTTTTCCCTTTTTGATAAGTCGGGTTGTTACATTATACCCCCTCAAAGAAGTTTCGTCCTCGGAACTTGCCAGAACCAACTCCACTTTCATCTTAGACACCGCCTTGCCTATCTGATAAATCTCATTAAAAACATTACTATCTTCAAGTGATTTGAAACATAATATTTTCAACATCAAGACTTCTATGCATCTGGAACTATTAATCTTGTAACACAACTTAAGTACATCCTAGCTTATTCGCACACATCATCTACCATGTAACCAACCCTTCAGTTCTAACATTTAAGCTCCACCTATATCACTTTATCCCAAATTATCATATGTCAATCCACTAATTAACACGCAATATTATTCTCGGTTTTTCATCCACTTGTTCATCCTTACAAAAATTTCATACTTATACGAGGGTCACCTTAACCTATACATCCACCTTACCTTCGAGGAACTAGCTATTAACTTAAGGAACTTCAACACCGTCTTATTATGAATTCAACACTAAACCGCCTTTACCTCACCCCACCATAATCATACTTCAGACTTTACAAGTCTTCAAATGTGTAACCATAAAACATCTTCTTCCACACTTATGAGGCTTTCATATAGGCAAGAAACAACTTTTAGTAGTGAGTTTGTCAACAACCATAAAATATTGAACTCATTTTTTTTAAAACAAGGAACATCTTCTCAAAAGGTTTAATAATAAAATTCAAGTAAATTTAAAGAATGTTTCATTAAAGAATCACAAATAAGGACTGAGGAAAGAAGACAATAGATTTTCAAACAATGCATGTTTATGTGACGTTTGCAGACTAATACAAAATTTTAAATCACAGATTGTTATGGAAATGCTTACACATATTCATCAAAGGTGCAAGTGTTCCAAAAGAAATGAGGAAATCCCTTTATTTAAGGAATGGATTCAAAAGTTATTTATTCCAATTCAAAGAAGGAATATTTAAGACAAGACAAAACAACTTAACCCTTGTAATAAAACATATCATAAAAGATGTTCTAAAGGCGAATTCAACATATGAAATCGTTTCACAATATAGCGGTTAAACTTGACACAAATGAGAATTACGTAGATCCCCAATTCTTAAAATTAGAAATGTGTGCTTCTTTAAACCAGGCTTTTAAAAGGATAAAAACGTTTGTAGAATAACACATACATCACGCTCTTGGGAACTAAATTCCACAATAGGTGAATTTTTACTGAGCTTCAAAGAATTACAAATGGAGAATTGAACTAGAACATGGGTTACAAATAATATGTGCGGGGAAGAATTTGAAATTGGGAGTAACCAAGTAGGAAACTAAATGATTTTAATAGAGAGCCTCGTTAAAGAAAACGTAGGATTGGAATGACACCATGTAATAGTTTCTTGTCACGGGAGGGTATTAAATCTAAACACTTAGTCTTTACATATTAAACTCCTTATCTTGGATAACAACTTGATTTAAGGTCTTATGCTTCAAATATTTCCCAACACCTCTGACCCTACACACCTAAACATCCAAGGTGTGAGATTGACATCCATCCATTCTTGATCAAAGGACTTAAATGAATTATTACATACCACATCCGTGAAATAATTGACTTGTACAAGGCAAACTAGACTAATTTTTAACATGATGCAAAGAGAACAGTTTTAAACATTTAAGTTTTACACATGATGCTCCAAAATCAATTTTTTTTTTTGGAAAAACATAGGTTGGTCAAAATAATTGTTTTCATCAACTACTATTAGCTGTCAAAAAAACTCGAAATTCATAAACTGACTTGTGTTGCAGATTGTGCTCACACAAAAACGAATTTACACTTGAATTCGATACAAGAATTGTAGATCCGATTGTTTTCTACAACATATCAAATATCCATGTCATTTGGAGGGGTTTAGCTTATTCAAAACAAATTGATAAGTTGAAGCGTCGCTATAGAATTATTTGAATTGAGTGCTCATCCTTATCAAGAAATTTATGAACAATGCACATTAAAAAATTAAGTTGATTAAAACCATGTGTAGCAATAAGAAAACATTACATCCTCAAAGATAAAGAACATGAGAGAAAGGTATAAAACTCCAAAAGAAGGGAGGGATTCTACAAAGGATCTTAGAAGGAACAAACTTGATGGGATCACACAGAAGATGTGAGCTTATAACTCAACCTAACCTTCGTCTAAAAAGACTCGTCACTTGGTCCCAGTGCAAAATAACCACGGTTTAATGATCTGAACTTACGAGGATTTACCACTATGATCAAGAGGGATCTAAAAGGTAAAAGGAAATCTTATATTATAGGAAATGAAGCCTTGAACGACAAAGATGCTTCGCTCTGATACCAACTGTAACGCCCCGTTCTCGGATAGCGAGTCCTCCTCTGGAAACGTTCGGCGCCTATAATATCAAATAAATCCAATATTATACGTAAGTCGCTACTACATCGTATCAATATTAGCAAAACGGAAGCTAAAAAGAACCGGCAACCACCAATAGTGCTACTAACAATAGAAGCCAACAGACTAAAGATATAATGTTTAACTTACAACAATGAATCTTCCAAATCTTAAAAATGTACGATGTCTTAAAATTAAAAGTAAAACTAATTCTATACAAGTCTTGAAATAAAAGCACTACATTTTTCTTGAAAAGAAACATCAACAAACTCTAGTGCATCAAGAAATAAATGAAACTGAACACATCATCAAAGCATCCTCGTCATCATACATCATCCTCAATGAGCTCATGGTCAACATGTTCACCTTCTCAGCCCACAAAGCATACAACAAAATGCAATGGAGGTAAGTACAATGTACTTAGATAAGAGGAAGAGGCTAATTGATATGCATCATCTTGCCAACGATTCAACTTTGGACACAAACGACCCACTCACTTTTCAAGCTGGTCCTATAACAAGGTCACAAACAAAGAAAATGGATGCAGCATTAAAACAACTGATTTTGGGCTCATTCAAGGATCATATTGGTCGTGTCAAAAAGGAAGATCCATCCTTTTATTGTTTATGGACTTGTGAATGGGGCTAATGGACTTCGGAAGCACAAGATCAGATTTTGGGCTAAGTTTTGGATCATATGAATAATAAGCCAAAAATATAAGTATTTATCTTTTATTTAAGCTAAATAAAATCTGAAAATCCCAATCAAAGATGGCGCCACTTTTCAGCCAATTTTCACCTAAGGAATCTAGATACATTGAACTTAAAGCATTTATGATTCAAAGATTGTACATTGTACTTAGTTGAAGCATTCATGGCTGATCTTGTTTTCCCAAATGGCGCCAACATTGGAAGGAGTTTCTAGGAAGTCCTTTCTTATTTCTATGTAGTCTTTAATGTTAATTCATGTATCTCAATTCAGAATTCAGCCTATAAAAGGCATGGCATCTTCATTGTAAACTTCAGATTTTCGACTTTGAGTTTTTATATAAAATATTGTGAGTTTATCATATACCTTGCTGATTAGGTACCTGATCAACTTCGAGAATTTATCAAGGATCTGAGCAATCCTTGTGAGGCGTTCTCAATTTAGGATCCCAAAGTGCTAATTCCGAGGGAAACTAAATCTTTGCTCGTTGTTTTCTTTTCTCTTCTACGTTTTTCCTTTGTATCTTCTTTCATTACATCCTTAATCTAGATCCCGAACCGTATCAATTGGTATCAGAGAACTTGGGATTAAGGTTGCAAATACCCAAAATTTTATTTTCTTTTCTTCTTTATTTCGTTTTCTATACTTACAAAAAAAAAAAACAAACACCAAACAACCATTTTTTTTCTCTTAAACATCAAGTGTTACTACTCTTTTATCCATTGTTACTACTTTATATTAGATATATAAAAAAAGATTCAGGTCCTGCAATTATAAAAATAAAAAAAAAACGTGAAAAAGAAAAAGAAAAAAAAAAGAACAGAGAACAGAAATCTTCTACTCTCAAGACCATTGTTCAATCTACGTCCATCATTCTAAATCTTCCTATTTCCAACATATTCAAGCATTCACTCCTTTGTTGAGAATTGCCCACTTTTGCTCATTTTTTTGATTTATTTGACGGTTGTCATTTACCTACAGCAAGACGCGAGGGTGAGTGATGAACACGAGTGATTGGTGAGGATTTTATAATGGCAGAAAATGAACAAAATGAGACTCCTTTGGAAGGACAATGGCTTTTACATTCTGAAGCCCTTCATAGAGAGATGACGATACGTTTTGAGGAATTGCAACAAACCATTGTTGATCAAATGGCCGAACAATTCCGTGAACTTGGCCTAGGCAATGGAAGAGGTGGTGGTCATGGAAGAGGAAATAGAGGACGTGGTCGTGGTCCTAATGGAGGACGTGAAGCTGAATTGTATAGTGATGTCGAAGATGACTATGAACAGCCATATTATGACAATGTTCCGGATGATAACTTGCAAGGATTAAAGTACAAAATTCCTTCCTTTGATGGCAAAGTTGATCCCGGAAAGTATTTGGCATGGGAAATGAAAATGAACCAAATTTTCTCGGTTCATAATTATAGTGATGCAAACAAGGCAACGATTGCTACGTTGGAGTTTACGGACTATGCAATGAGCTGGTGGCATAGTTTTCAAGAGAATAGACGTCGTCGGGTTGAACCGCCTATTACTAGTTGGACACTTCTAACGGAACACATGCGGATGAAATGGGTCCCGAATCACTATTTTCAAGACCAAGGATTCAAACTTCAGCAATTAACACAAGCGGGTAAATCCGTGGAAGAATTTCATGAGGAGATGCAATCCACTATAGTTCGAGCAAACATCCATGAGCCCGAGGATGTTACAATGCAGCGGTTTCTTTGTGGATTACGAGACGATATAGCGGGACAAGTGGAGTTGCAAAATTATCAATCGTTATCGGATATGCTTAACGGTGCTCTTATGGTTAAAAGGCGACTGAAAGCAAGGCGTGAGGAACGTAACAAGGCTAACAAACCATTTGGATACCGCAGCTCTTTTACACCATCTTTTCAACAAGGTGGAACTCCCAATGCTAATCCAAAGAATATTGAGAGTGGTGGGCGACCTAATGTTCATAAAAACAAGTTAAATGAGATTTTGAGTCCTAATAAAGGTCCCAAGGCTGAAGTGGGACGTTCTCGTGACATTGATTGCTTTAAGTGCAAGGGTAAAGGACATTATGCAGCAAATTTTCCTAACAAACGCACCATGACTATTGTGGGACAACCTTTAACAAGCGAGGACTATGAATCACATTCGGAGAATGAGGCAACCGAGGATCCAGCCGAGTTGCAAGAAACTACTTCAAACGCACTTGTTACCAATGTTTATGGCGCATGCTATGTAATTCGGAAGACTTTGGCTGTTCACTCAAAGTTGGATGAATCCCTTCACCGGGAGAACATCTTTCAGTCAACATGTGGAATTGGAGGGCGTACATGCAATTATATAGTTGATTCCGGAAGTTGCGCCAATTTGGTAAGCCATCAACTTGTCCATGACTTTAATATTGTTTGTTTTACCACATCCCCACCCATATAATTTGCAATGGATGAATGATGTGGCGATGTGCGTGTGGTCGCTCAAGCTTTTATTAAATTTCGTGTGGGACAATCGGTTGATGAAGTTTTATGCGATGTTGTACCGTTATTTGTAACTCATTTACTTTTGGGGAGACCGTGGCAATATGACCGGGCTGCGATATATAATGGTCGTTTGAATACTTGGACTATCACTTTAAATGGCGCTAAGGTTACTTTGCATCCCATGACACCTGTTCAAGTTCATTCTGAACAGCTGCGTATGTCTAATGCTCGAAAAGCTGCGTTTGGTGAGAAAAAAAAAATATTGAGGGGGAACAAGTTTAAAAAAGGCAATCAGTTTCAGAGAGAAATAAACTTGAGGGCGTTTTAACACCGCTTGAGGGACGTATAGTTGAAAAATCTAAAATGAACTATTCTATAGTAAGGGAGGGAGTTTCCAACGAGGGAGTAAAAAGGTCGGCGCAGCTACGTGAGGGAGTGTGAGACTCAAATCATGAGGGTAAAATAAAACTTGAAAATTATGTTGGTAAGGGTGCAAAGCACAATTTTCTCGCCAAGTCTAGTTTGATAACTACGACTATAAATGGTGGAAAATTCGTTTATCTCATTTTTTTAAAGAAGTCGACACTTCCCCTCATTGTTTTATTACTATTGCTGATCTAACAACTTCTCTTCCAAGTGTTATTTGTGAGGTTTTGCAGGAGTACGCTGATGTGTTTCCGGAGGAGGAACCAAGTGGTTTACCACCACTACGTGGCATAGAACACCAAATAGACTTCATTCCGGGTGCAACTCTTCCCAACCGACCAGCTTATAGAGCCAATCCTACGGAGACACTTGAAATTAAAAAACAAGTGACGGAGCTGTTGGATAAAGTCAAAATCCGCGAGTCCTTAAGTCCTTGTGCTGTACCCGTCATTGTGGTACCTAAGAAAAGTGGTGAGTGGCGAATGTGCATCGACTGTCGTGCAATCAACAATATCACGGTAAAGTATCGTTATCCTATTCCTAGGTTAGACGATATGCTTGATGAATTGCATGGAAGTAAACTGTTCACTAAGCTTGATTTAAAAAGTGGCTATCACCAAGTTAGAATTCGTGAGGGTGATGAATGGAAAACAGCCTTTAAAACTAAATTTGGTCTTTATGAATGGCTTGTTATGCCTTTTGGTCTTACTAATGCACCAGCCACGTTTATGCGTTTAATGAATGAAGTTTTGCGTGAGTTTATTGGGCATTTTGTGGTTGTATACTTTGATGACATTCTTATCTATAGCACCACACTTGATGATCATGTTTCACATTTACAAGCTGTACTTGATACACTTCGGCATGCTAAGTTATATGCTAACCTTAAAAAGTGTGAGTTTTGCTTGGATAGGGTTGTTTTTCTTGGTTTTGTGATTAGTGCCCAAGGTGTGGAGGTGGACCAAGAAAAGATTTGTGCAATCAAGGAGTGGCCTAATCTTAAAACCGTGGCAGATGTTAGGAGTTTCCTTGGCTTGGCTAGCTTCTACCGGCGTTTTGTGAAAGACTTTAGCACGATTGCAGCACCTTTGACCGAGCTAATCAAGAAAAACACGGCATTTAATTGGGAAAAACGTCATAGGGAGTCCTTTGAAACTCTTAAGCTTAAATTAATTTCAGCCCCAATACTTGCTTTACCCGATTTTAATAAAATGTTTGAAATTGAATGTGATACTTCGGGTATTAGTGTGGGGGAGTTTTGAGTCAAGAACAGCGTCCTGTGGCTTACTCTAGTGAGAAATTAAAAGGTGCTCATTTGAACTATTATACTTATGATAAAGAACTTTATGCATTGATTCGTTGTTTGCAAACGTGATAGAATTATCTTAGGCCTCGTGAATTTGTTATTCATACCGACCATGAATCCTTGAAATATCTTAAAGGTCAAGGTCAATTGAGTAAACGTCATATCCGTTATATTGAATTTCTTGAATCGTTTCCTTATGTCATTAAATACAAGAAGGGTAAGGATAACATTGTTGCGGATGCTTTGTCTAGACGTTACTCGCTGATCACGTCATTACAAACTAAGTTGCTTGGTTTTGAAAGTCTTAAGGATTTGTATTCCAAAGATGAGGATTTTGGTGCTATATTTGTTAAATGTCCGACATCTACTTTACCCGATTATTCGGTGCATGATGGATTTCTTTACAAAGGTGATAAGTTGTGTATTCCAAGAACTTCCATTCGTGAATTATTGTTACGTTAATCTCACGGGGGAGGTTTTATGGGACATTTTAGGGTAGATAAAACATTGGATATGTTGCGCACACACTTCTTTTGGCCACGTATGAAATTTGATGTAATCAAGTTATGTGCTTCTTGTATTGTGTGTAAACATGCTAAATCACGTTTGCAACCATATGGTTTATACACTCCTTTACCTATTCCCACTTCACCTAGGACGGATATTTCTATGGACTTTGTGTTAGGATTGCCTCGTTCTAAAACTGGACAAGACTCCATTTTTGATGTCATGGATCGTTTTTCAAAAATGGCCCATTTTATTACATGCAACAAAATGAACGACGCTTCCTATATTGCTGATTTATTCTTTAAAGAAATTGTCCGTTTACATGGTGTTCCTCGTACGATTGTGAGTGATCGTGATACGAAATGTTAGTTATATCATCCGCAACGGAAGCGATTTAAGGATTTAGATCTATAAAATACACGTAATAAAATAACTAAATCTATATCTACAAGGGGGTTGTAGAACATACCTCTTGAATCTCAAAATTCAAGTTGAAGAACCGCAAAAGAAAAGGAGGTGTGAAGAGCACCACGATCTTCCGTACGTGTGATCCAAGCAACTCCCGGTGGAAGGAAATCCTCGTCTCGAATCCTTCCGATATGCTACCCGGAAAAATCTCCAAGATTTTTCCCCAACCCTCTTGGCCGAAATTTCTTCCTCCTCTCTAAGAGGTGGAACTCGAAAATATTGTGTGTATTAAGGCTTGGGAGAACTCTCTTTATATAGGAGAGTAAAACTTAGCCTCCAAGGATTTAATAATTAATACAAAATCAATTATAATAATCCTATTAAATAAAAGATAATCCCATAATATTCTAGAACAAATCTAGAATAATATTTACCTTTATTTAATTCCATAAATATTTATCCAATAAATATTTTATGCACATGTCTTATTAATACACAAGAAAACAATTTCTTGTTCCAAAATAAGCATGGGGGGCGAAAATTATAATGTTGACCTAGTCAATATTAATTTTGCCATAACACAATAATTGGGCCAAGATTATGGAAAATGTCTTTTCCACATATTTAATTATTTAGCCCAACTAATTTAATAGTCCACTAAACAATTAATTCACATATCGTTTTAATAAAGTCCAACAAGAACTAAATTAATATTATTAGGATTCGACGTCCGAGAATAGCTATGCTATATTAGGAGGCACGTCGGGGACCATGGACTAATAATCAGCGGCTCCGATAAATCAAATAAATAATTATCTTACGAACGGAATAATTATATTCGATAAATCAATCACAGGAATATGCCACCATAATCCCGTGACTGCACTCCTCCGATTATGAGATTATATTTATCTCCTCACGAGAATAATAATAAGCGTCCATTGATATAATCATTACATATGGAGTAATCCTCCATAGATCGTTCATTCTAAATCGGGAAGTTACCGTTAACCCTTTTTAGAACCTCTTATCCTTATTTACCATTAACCCCCTAGTGATCAATTAATTCATACAACTCACTTTGGTAGCTAATCGGTGTAATATGAACTCCATGGATCGATCGGTTTCTAGGATTAACAAATAAGGGAACTGTCTATCTACTTCCGGAAATGGAAGGAATGGATTCCGTATCTGTGATAACACAGACGACTCACTCAATCCAGTACAATGCCAAGATAGGGTAATTCAGACCACAGACTCAGTGTAATCCTTAACCGTCAAGTCAAACTTCATACTGATTCAAGCAGTTGACTATGATCACCTCAGGATTAAGATATATCCATAAATATGATCATCCATTGATTCGATAAGAATTCTCAATTACGGAATTATATTGTGAACTCTAATCAAATCGGTCCAGCCCTATATGATATATCTATCATATATAAATGCCCCATTAGGTTCTCTTAACCGAAAGTCCGGATAAGACAATCACACCTATTGTGTTATGGGCGCATTAATAGCACGTTAAAGGAGAGACCCGATACTCTCGATTAACTTCACTACGGGCTAATTGTATTTTAAGTACATCTTCACTAACTCAATCCTCCCGTGTATATACCATACAATGAGTTAAGTGATTACATAAACGATATACTTTAGGGTTTTCTGTAGTGTAAATACTATTGTCACATCGGTGAATATGAGAATAATAAATATGAATAATAATGTCAATTCATTTATTAAATAAAACAATTACAAAAAATTGTCTTTCGGGCATCACACCTAACAATCTCCCACTTGCACGAAAGCATGTGATTAATTGTTTTAGAGCACACCCTATTATTTAAAATACAACAAACTACATCTCCCACTTGCTCTAAAGCAATGGAGACCCATCCCGTATTCTAGTACCCATTAAGCATATCATAACCATTTCAGATTCCAAAGTACACTCCGAGTATGCCGTCGTAGGATAGGTTAGTGACTCGGGAAGTACCTACATCTAAATGTCATGGGTCTTAATGATTAGTCAGGTTGTCGGCTTGAGACGATCCGTAGAATCGAAACATTACCGGTCCATCTAATCATGTGGTACTGAGTAAACACTGAGCCCGAGATCGACTTAACGATCATCCTCAATCTGACTTAAAGTCAAAATCAGTGTATCACACATATCCAAGTTCACACATGAATATGTCCGCATATTATTCCTCGTTCTCTTCAAGATACTAAAGGACATACTAAACTTGCTTTGTTAACCGCCGAATCTAAGATTCGATCAAAGTTGACGTTCAATAACCTGACCATCTCTTACTAGAAAGAGAATCTATCCCATTTCTCTTGATACAAAGATTTAGAGAGTCATTCCTGAGGCATAGGGTAGAACTTCCTCGTTGAATGTTGCATACACAGATGCATCATCTTAACCAATAAGATGGATGGGAAACCAGTGACTGATTCTAATGAATTCGACCGAGTCAAAACTCTTAAGAATGTTGTCCAAATCTCTGTTGTAGAGAATTGTGGTATTATCATATTCTGACTTCAGATAACACACCCATGTTGATTCCAACCGGTGCAGTGTTATCCTTCACAAACACTAATATATGTATGTATATATTCACTACTGTACTAAAATTGATATCCAATTCTACAAAAGACTTATCAAATTCTGGTCAAATCCACATATTGTAGAAATATATGACTTCCAATGACCGAGAGGTTTGCTTTTTATCCATAAAGGACATAAGCCTTGACAGTCATTATGTCATTAGTTCATAAGGCAATACCCTTCTGTTCCGAATGAATCCAGACTCCGTTTGTTTGGCAAGAAAGTCTCAGGGAATCACCCCTATTTTATGCTTTTGAACGAAATTATGCAATACTAAGTGGTAAGAGAGTTAAAGGTCTGATTAACTCTCTACTTCTTAGGGAATTACCCCTAGACCACTCAATCTTTGCTCTGAAAGATAAACTTTCCTATTCATTCTACTCTTTTCCGTGTAGATCCAATTACTTCCACTGGGCCTGAGACACTCAGGTGGTTCTACAAGAGTATGAACAGCTCTGGAGTACCAAACTCCATTCACAGGGTTATGGCTATTAAACCAACCTCTATTATCAGAATCCTATCTTGCTCACAAAAGAGCCATAGGTCATCAATCGATCCTCGGACTACAAAGTCTGCGAAAACCGTAATGGGTAATGGATAAACCATACTCCCAATACTTACCGGGTGGATCGAAATTCGATCTAGTTTAGTAGTATTTAGTGTTATCACCAACAACCGATGTTGGATGTGGTCGATTTTAATCGGTTAGTAACTACCTTGAGTAAACGTACTTCAAGGTTCAAGGTTTTACTTGTTCATGGACTCTATCGTAAAGGATGCAACAATATAACTCGTCCCTTCCCGATTTCAAGAATCCTATATCTAACCTTTATACTCAATAGCTTAAAAGATATATCACGAATGGTCATTGACCGAACGGATGCGCGGAATTCCCAGTCTTACCTTCAAGCACCGTGTGCTAAATGCTTATATTTATGGAAGTGGGGTGAACCGAATCCACACCTTATCCGTAAATTCCAAAGCATATTCTAGGTAGACTTCTCGGTCTTACATTTCAATGAAAACCGTTATTTCGCTTCCAATATCTTTATTGAGTTAAGCAGTGTATTGTAGCACATCTAAAAACTATATAGGGCAATTTAACGGTTTCTCACTTAGTGAAAGCATTTCACTATGAGGCAGGCCGAGCATTAGTCTCGAGGACTATGAATGGCCTATTCCGAGTATAGAATACTCTAGCTCTGTTGAAAACAGAGAAACCTCAAAATATTTTGGATAAACTTTCCGGAGTGTTTGAATAGTTATCAGACAAGAAGTCACTACTCGGAAGCTCCTACTAGCTTGTTTCTTTCATCAGACCCCGAAGGTCGTCATGAACAAGCTATGTTACTTCTTTATAACCATTATCCTTTCCCGATTGAAAGGAAATTTAGTCATTGAACCTTTGAGACAATCTAACCAGACTGGGAGAAAGGAATCACCCTGAGCCAGTCTTCAGGTCTTGTCTTTTAGGGACTATGCACTAACTATGGAATATGAAGATGCGTTTATCTAAATATAGAAACCAATTGCTTTTAATAGTTCTTAAGATTTTTATATATATATTTCAGCAGTTCTAAGTGGTTTCGACTTTATCAAACAAAAGTCCGAGTCTTGGATTCATACTACAAATGGTACATTCACTTTCTATATGACAAACAAATTATCAAATAGAAGGTAAATCCATTCGTTCCAACGAATCTTAAACTGAAAATAAATTTTCCGCGATATCCAAGGATTGAATCCGAGATTCATTTCCTTATATCACTCCCACTATTCTAGCTAAAATTAACTGCCCGTTGTTTACTCCTTTAATCGTTAAATGCACTGCTACCTTGTTCTGCCAAAGAACATAGCTCGAGAAAATCGCCAAGGATTCATAGGTTGGTGATCCAAAATCACTGTCCTTATCCTATGATTTTCAGTTAATTAATTTTCGGTTCAGCCTTAAAAAATTTCTCAGTTTAGATGACTAACACTTTTAGACATATTCTCCCATTCTTGACTTTCCGTGAATGGAAACCAGTCTTGAACCAGCGGTTCGTTTGAGTAGACACTACTCTTGAACCGTGGGATGTCTATTTCGAGTGTTACTCGTCTGGACTTCTCGGATATACCAGAAAAAACAACAAATCATATTAAAGCTCCCACTAGTTTATCGGTTCCAAATACCGTCTAACGAGCAATGCTTTATTTTTATGATTTTCCGATTTTTTCGATTAGAAAATCTTTCGTACATAGTTCCAATGTTTCCAGAAGAACAACAAATCATAGAACTCCCACTACTTCATCGATTCCAAATATCGTCCAACTAGCGACATTTCATGACTTTTCGGTTTTTCAATTAGAACGGCTACGTGTGTAGTCAGTTACACTTTTCTAATGTTCTAGAAAAACAACAAATCATAAAGCTCCCACTAGTACATCGATTCCAAATATCGTCCAACTAGTAACACTTCATGATTTTCCAATTTTTCAATAAGAAAATTACTCGTGTAATTACTACACACTCAAAAATTCACTAGAAGAATTTCAAAGTCCGAACTCACCTTTGATCAAACTAAGTTTGTCTTCCGTTTGACACGAATGACACTAGTGACATACTAGTATGTCACTCTGGTTATTAAAAGGCTTAAGAGAAAATATCTCTTTCGAAAAATAATTGCATTATCGATTAACTAGTTCAACGTCCTAGTTACTTTCCACTTTTTAAAGAAGTCAATACTAGTCAATTATAAATTTTAAGCAATTTAGTAAGGGATATAATGCTGTAAATAAAATGACATATATTAATTCAAGTTTAACACTACTATATTATTTTATTTTAGGAATTATAAACTATAAGTAAGTCTACTCTACCATTCCAAGGTTTTAACCTCGCATCTCAGTGCCTCCGTAGGGTAGGTCAAAGAGATGACGGTTAAATCGAGACAATCTTATCAATTAATAACTTGTGAGAATCAAACATCCCACGAGAATCGAACATCCCTTTATTCATTGACTACATTCCTTTTTTAGCCTAGATATTATCAAGAATACCCATGATGAGTGTGACCTACTATATCGGATCTCTTAGGTACGCCCCGAGTGTGCCGTCGTAGGATAGGTCGAGTGACCCGACGAGTACCCAGAAATCCTATCCTTTCGAAGACCAAGCCATGAATGTTGATAGGGGTGAACACCATCCATAGGGGGACGAAATCAAAGCGCCGCGAGGCGTCACCCTTCTCTCACTTACTTGTATCTATAGTAGAGGCCGTGGGGTTGGTTGTGGCCTCCCCCGCTCCCACTCAATATTTTGGAAGTGGTGGTGGGTTAACTAACCACGTCTTTTTGATGTTAACATAAAAGCACATCAAATCAAGGATTCCGAATGGTGTCGGTAACGTAGGCAAGCCTACCCGTCCTATTCGTTGGAACATATGTGACAGTCAGACGAAATCGGGTCAAGACAGCCCCTTTGAGATAAGAATGAATCACCCCTCTGCTCTCCGGTGTAGCTTAGTCTTGCCGGACCCCCGTGCATACATCACACTAGGAGGGTTAAGTCGGTCGAGTGAAGCTCAGTTGACCACCCAACCTATAGGCGAACCGTTTTTTATCCAAGATTTATTGTTCTTTTACCATCATTCAATCTCGTAGACACTACGAATCGAAAACGTGATCTCGTTCGGGCTTTTAAGGCGTTTCACCGAGAACACACACCGAAAAGGCTTAACGATTTCATAACCCGTCCTCGGATCTTTAATTAGTTACTAAATTAATTAATTACCACGTATTAATTAAATTTCAACTAATTACGCGAGTTTGTATACATGCCTATTTTAATTACCAAAATTAAAATTCTACATGTATGCATGGAGTGGATTTATGATATGATGCATGTCATGACAATTCCGATTTTATATCTATTTTATGATCAAACACATAAAAAATAAATTGCGGAAAATTTAAACACCGAGATGGATCGTTGGTACCCCCGTATCTAATCTATCAGAAAATAAATTAAACAAACCCTAACTAGGGTTTACTACTTTCTAACAAAATCTGCAGCTGTTCAAATTCTTCGATGATCGGGAAACCAAACGAGCTTGGATCGTGACGAAACTTTTCGGATCTGTTCTTCATTCCTCGGGCTTCAATATGGACGGTTGGATCGGAGATTTGACCTGTCAATTTTCTCCAGTGAGCCGCTCAACATGCTGCTGGATTTGACTTTTACAGCAGTGCCTCAAAGACTTCCCGAGGCCGATCGGAAATCGAGATGAATCCCGATCGATCTGAAATTTTTATTCCACGTCAAAAGCTCCATATTTAACGATCTGACCGGTTGGATTTGTGTTTCAACGGTCCAAACTTTCCCAGAAATTCGAGGAAGTCACAGGTAGGGTTTCTGTGAATCCTGCGTTTTTCTGTTACAACAGATTCTTTGCAGCAACGAACGGATATCAAAACGGACTCCGATCGAAGCGCAATTTTGTGGAATTGATCATCAACTTTTATTCTTTATTCTGACCGGAGGGATCGTCGTTTCAACGGCTCGATCAACGGGAAAACCGAAATAACTAAACAGCTACTAAATAGATCTAATTTCTGGAAATTAAAATTGCAATAAAAAATAAATTACATAATTTCCTATACTCATATGAACGAATTTTCATCGTTTATATGAGTTTACAATAGATCTAACGGGTAAACAGTACCAACATCAATCCATCTCTTCAACCACAACAATCGCAACATAAAAAAATAAACATATATGCATTGGCTCCTAAAAAAAATTGGGACACAAAAACTACATGTTTTCCACTCCTAGATTTAATATTTTATACGTATAAATATAGATCACCATGGCGACTGATACCACTGTTAGTTATATCATCCGCAACGGAAGCGATTTAAGGATTTAAAATACACGTAATAAAATAACTAAATCTATATCTACAAGGGGGTTGTAGAACATACCTCTTGAATCTCAAAATTCAAGTTGAAGAACTGCAAAAGAAAAGGAGGTGTGAAGAGCACCACGATCTTCCGTACGTGTGATCCAAGCAACTCCCGGTGGAAGGAAATCCTCGTCTCGAATCCTTCCGATATGCTACCCGGAAAAATCTCCAAGATTTTTCACCAACCCTCTTGGCCGAAATTTCTTCCTCCTCTCTAACAGGTGGAACTCGAAAATATTGTGTGTATTAAGGCTTGGGAGAACTCTCTTTATATAGGAGAGTAAAACTTAGCCTCCAAGGATTTAATAATTAATACAAAATCAATTATAATAATCCTATTAAATAAAAGATAATCCCATAATATTCTAGAATAAATCTAGAATAATATTTATCTTTATTTCTTTCCATAAATATTTATCCAATAAATATTTTATGCACATGTCTTATTAATACACAAGAAAACAATTTCTTGTTCCAAAATAAGCATGGGGGGCGAAAATTATAATGTTGACCTAGTCAATATTAATTTTGCCATAACACAATAATTGGGCCAAGATTATGGAAAATGTCTTTTCCACATATTTAATTATTTAGCCCAACTAATTTAATAGTCCACTAAACAATTAATTCACATATCGTTTTAATAAAGTCCAACAAGAACTAAATTAATATTATTAGGATTCGACGTCCGAGAATAGCTATGCTATATTAGGAGGCACGTCGGGGACCATGGACTAATAATCAGCGGCTCCGATAAATCAAATAAATAATTATCTTACGAACAGAATAATTATATTCGATAAATCAATCATAGGAATATGCCACCATAATCCTGTGACTGCACTCCTCCGATTATGAGATTATATTTATCTCCTCACGAGAATAATAATAAGCGTCCATTGATATAATCATTACATATGGATTAATCCTCCATAGACTGTTCATTCTAAATCGGGAAGTTACCGTTAACCCTTTTTAGAACCTCTTATCCTTATTTACCATTAACCCCTTAGTGATCAATTAATTCATACAACTCACTGGTAGCTAATCAGTGTAATATGAACTCCATGGATCGATCAGTTTCTAGGATTAACAAATAAGGGAATCGTCTATCTACTTCCGTAAATGGAAGGAATGGATTCCGTATCCGTGATAACACGGACGACTCACTCAATCCAAGGTACAATGCCAAGATGGGGTAATTCAAACCACAGACTCAGTGTAATCCTTAACCGTCAAGTCAAACTTCATACTGATTCAAGCAGTTGACTGTGATCACCTCAGGATTAAGATATATCCATAAATATGATCATCTATTGATTCGATAAGAATTCTCAATTACGGAATTATATTGTGAACTCTAATCAAATCGGTCCAAATTTTATATGATATATCTATCATATATAAATGCCCCATTAGGTTCTCTTAACCGAAAGTCCGGATAAGACAATCACACCTATTGTGTTATGGGCGCATTAATAGCACGTTAAAGGAGAGACCCGATACTCTCGATTAACTTCACTACGGGCTAATTGTATTTTAAGTACATCTTCACTAACTCAATCCTCCCGTGTATATACCATACACTGAGTTAAGTGATTACATAAACGATATACTTTAGGGTTTTCTATAGTGTAAATACTATTGTCACATCGGTGAATATGAGAATAATAAATATGAATAATAATGTCAATTCATTTATTAAATAAAACAATTAAAAAAAATTGTCTTTCGGGCATCACACCTAATGATGTATGATAAAAATATAATCATATTATATGACTTTTTATATCGTATTTACGATAATATCGTATAAATTCTATAAAAATATATCTAAAAACACATAAAAATCGAAATCATTATAAATAGATATTATCGTTATTATTTTAATAAAACTTATAGTTTTTATGATCAAAATTACTGTGGCTCGTGTTTTTGACTGTTTCAGGGTACGTGTGATAGAAAACTGAAGAATTAAAACCGAAACAGTACGAAACGGAAGAAAGATATTTTTCAAGATCCGGCCCGAACCGAAAAAACCCGGCCCGAGCCGGAATCTCTCTGCCACCAGCACATGGGGACCGTCGGGGAGAGAATGCGCGCACGTAGCACCGGCCCGCGCCGGGACGCCGGGGGACTACACCGGCCCGCGCCGGCCTTGACATCCACTCTATAAATACTCCTCATTTGCAGCTTGAGGAAGTTGTACCAATATATATATATATATATCACTTCTATATATATATATATTATCTTAATCTAGTGTGTAGTTCTGTAAATACCGTAAACGACACTCTGTCGAAATAATACTGTAGTATAAGTATCGTTTTAGTACTTAGAAGGTTTATCAAGGCTCGTTGTTGCTAAAGGAGTTGCTATTTCCGGAGAATACGGCTCTGACACTACAATTGTAATCTGGTAACTTTTTAATGTATTTATGTTTGTTTGTTGTTATTAGTATTTATATATTAGTTATAATGATATTAGGCTAACTCTATATCTAGCCAAGATATGAAATTGAATTAGTTTATCTTTTTAGGGAAATAGATGATGACTATGTTAAAATTGAATTAAAATCGATTATAATGAATCTTTTTCTATCTTGCAACGTATTGATAATATTCGGATTGACGTAATTAACCAAGATGAATCGCAACATATAACCTAACGATGAACTGACCGGAGAAGTTAGGATATGAGATAAAGGATAGAAAAACCGGAGGGTAAAAATGGCCGAGTGAAAACGTGACAACGGAATCCTATTTCCTACCCGGGGGCGATTTGTCTTGGGAAAGATGAATCTTATTAAATTTGTGTTCAAGATCATAATAATGTTAAAATCACGGTTTGATTAAAACTACACCGTTTGTGTTAAATCGATCCGCGACAACCGGAGCCTCTTGAATAACATCGGCCGTCGACAAACGGAATAACCTCTTTTATCCGGGGTAGATTTGTACTCGGTACTGTTCGGACTAACTAAGATTAGCATGGGGCGGTTGTGGAGATTAAGCGATGACAATTTGACATATGACAATTTCATACGCTCGTGTGAGGAGGAGTTGTCTAGCTTAGGAATACACCGATTCATATATAATTGATTCACCTTAAAATAAGGAAAGGTCGAGCACATCTATTTCTACTAAAAAGAGATACTGATTCAGTGACATATTCTTGGCTAGTCTTTTATAATATTACTAGTATTTATATCTTATATATTGTATTGGTACCTATATATATTTATATCTATATATATATATATATGTATTTCTATATATTTATATATATATTTATGTATCTATATATATATATATATGTTTTAGTTTTATGCATTTATTTACTGTTTTAAGGTTACTAAATAGAAAAAAAGAAAAATTGCGACTTAGATTGAGTTAATAATAGCTTCTTGGTGTTTAGCCACACTCTGAATTACCATACGTTTCCCTGAGGATTCGACACCTGACTCACCACACTAGCACTACAGTTTGACCCGATACACTGTCGGTTAAGGACTGGAATAGCACTAGGAAAACCCACGTCAGCTTTTTGGCGCCGTTGCCGGGGATCACGACGCTAATTCATTGTGTTCGAATGGTTTCTACTTATATTAGCTCAAAATTCTCGAGGATAAGTCAACACTCTTCTTATCACATTTCTTTTTATTTTTCGTTGGTACTTACCTTGTAGGTAAGTTACCAATCTTTTTACTTGTCTTTATCAAGTTATTTTCTGTTTTCGATAGTTGATGACCGAAGCGGTAAGGCCCCACTCACTCCTTATAAGCGACATAAATACTTACGAAAGGCGAGTTAAGAGTAGAGAGAAAACGTGGTCATACTAGTCGGGGAAATCCGACGTATCATCATCAAATCGAGAAACGAGAATGGCCGAAATCGGTGATGAAACACACGAACAAGGTATTATACATGCCCAAGGACATGGACAAAACCTTAATCGAGAATCCACCAATACCAAATAATCAAAATCCTAATAATCAAAACCGGAACCGAATCATCATAATAATCCTAACCTACCAAACCCGAGACCTATACGTGATCAAACCGTGAGAAGAAATCAGACTAATAATCCAATTCTTTTACCAAATGAAGGAGCGAATAATTTCGAAATAAAATCTCATCTTTTTGGTTTAATTGACACAAGAGCCCAATTTCTAGGAGAAGATGATGAGGATCCACATCATCATCTCTATCTTTTCGAAGAATTGTGTAATACTGACCAAAAGTCAAGGTGCTCATCGTGAATTAACAAGGATGTCTATGTTTCCTTTTTCTTTAAAAGGAAGAGCACGAGATTGGTTTATGTCACTCCCACATCATTCGTTGACAAGTTGGGAGGAGATTCAAACCGAGTTCTTAAAGCAATATTTTACTCCTGGTAGAAATTTGGAGTTAAAGGTCGAAATTGCTAATTTTAGACAAGGATCTGAAGAAACGCTTGGGAATGCTTGGGAGAGATTTAAGAAACTATTAAGAGCTTGTCCCGATCATGGTTATTCCTTAGATATGCAAATCCAACTTTTATGTCGTAAACTAAGGAAAGACTCACGTGCAGACGTTGATCATGCATGTGGTGGTTCTTTAATGATGAGTGAAGCCCAATTAGTTTACGATGCCATAGAAAAGATTTCCAAAAATAACAGAATGTGGGAAACCGGTTCTAGCACAAGAAAAGTAGCATTTGCAGGAGAATGTACATCGAATACGGAAGTTCTAGCACACTTGGAGAATTTAAGTAGGAAATTTGATGGTCTACAATCAAACAAAAATCTAAGTTCAGAAAATAGTATACCCACTGAATACTCAAATCAGGATAATGTGTCATTAGGAGTTGAAGAACCAACAGGATATTCAAGGGAGGAGGTGAGTTTTTTACAACAGCATAAGAATTTGAACAACGCGTATTCAAACTCGTTTAGTGCTATTAGAAGAGATCACCCTACTTATCGTTGGTCTGAAAACCCTAGTAAGCAAGGACAACCACCGTATCCAGTTCAATATAAGAATTCATATAGTAATCAAGTTTATCAAGGAGATACCGCGAATCGAACCTACAATCATTACCTAGATCGTATCCACAACATACTACTCAAAGTATACCGTCACTCAAAGTTCAACTCAACTTTGAAGGAGTTGATAAATGGGAGAAATTAATGGAAAATATGATGGGGTAGTTTCTACTCAAGCTAAAAATGTAGAAACTATGATAACTTCTATAGGGACAGTCACTAAGGATATGAGTACGTTAAAAACATCCATGAGTGGACATGATACCAGAATGAGAACTATAGAAGCATCAATAAGGAATATGGAAGACCATTTGAGTAGAGAAGGAGAACGTAAAAACACTAGACCTCCGGGAGGATTACCAAGTAATACCGAAAGAAACCCGAGAGAAGTAAATCTTGTTATTACGAGAAGTAGAAAACTTTGTGGAGATACTTGGAACGAAAAAACTCGGGAGATAATGAAGTAGAGAATGATTTAAATGGAAAAATTGAGACGAATATGGAAACCTCGGTTGAACTTGAATTTTGATGAAGAAGAAGAAATTATTGAAGATTTCTTGAAACAAAATAGTAAAGTTGAACACGAAAGTAAAAATAAGGAAAGGGTCAAAATCCCTAGGATTCTAATAGATCCAACGAGATAAAGACACGAGAACCTTATTTAAGGAACATGTTAGAGAAAACAATACGAAGAAAAGAAGGAAGATATGCCAATAACCGAAAAAGGGAAAATCGATACGAGAAGATGTTTCAAAGAAAAAATTGGATGAGAATGAAACATGGCGGACAAGTAATGCTCAAAGATTTAAGGAAAAAGGAACGAGAGGGTATAACTTCGAACCTAAGGTTATAGATTTAGAATCTTTACCTTACCCACCTAAGGATCAAATTAGAAAGATAAGAACTGATAAGAAGTATGCTCGTTTCCTTGATACTTTTCGTCATATTCATGTCAATATCCCTGTTATCGAAGCCACTAATCAACATGCCTACCTATGGAAAGTTTCTTAAAGATATCCTATCAAACAAAAAACGGTTAGAAGAATATGAGAATATATACCTTAATGAAGAATGCTCGCAATACTTCAACATAAGTTGCCTCTAAACTTGAAAGATCCGGGTAGTTTTACCATTCCATGTGAGATTGGAGGGTTTACGTTTAAGAAGGTACTATGTGATCTAGGAGCAAGTATTAATCTCATGTCTTATGATGATTATAAGAAACTAGGCATAGGAGAGATTACAAATACTTTGAAATGACCCTTCGGATGGCGATAGATCGATTAAACATCCTAAGGGAATCATCGAGGACGTGTTGGTTAAAGTAGACAAATTTTACTTTCCGGTAGATTTTGTAATAATGGAAATGGAAGAAGGATATTCGGCGCCAATTATTCTAGGTCGTCCATTTCTAGCTACGGGAAGAACATTAATCGATGTTCAAAAGGAGAAGCGATACTACGAGTTAATGAAGATAAAGTTTCCTTCAATATCTTCAAAGCTATGAATCATCCATACAAATCACCAGAATCATGTTCGTTTATAGATAAGATATCTACATTCTGTGATGATCAATTGCAAGATTATGAAGATAAGCTAGAGGAATGTTTAACATTATCTATCTATAAAGAAGATGAAAATGATACTTTGAAATGAAAGAAGTGATCCTTTATCTTGATAAGGGGTTGTTTTCTAAACATCCGTGGCATAAGTATTTGGAATTAGAACTAGAAGGACCGGTTCTAAAACCTTCGATAGAAGATCCACCAAGGAATGCGGAATTGAAACCACTTCCTACAAATCTTAAGTATGCTTTTCTTGAAAATGATAATCTACTACCAATTATTATTTCATCAACCTTGACTAATGAACGTGAAGATCAATTACTTAGAATGTTAAGAAATCATAAGAAAGCATTTGGATGGACAGTGGCAGATATTCAAGGAATTAGCCCTGAGATATGCGTTCATAAGATCATCCTAAATGAGGGAGCTAAACCTTGTATTCAGCCGCAACGTCGCCTTAACCCAAATTTACAATCAATTGTTAAGAAAGAGGTCATTAAGCTATTAGAAATGGGGATAATATTTCCTATATCAGATAGTGAATGGGTTAGTCCAACTCAAGTAGTACCAAAGAAAGGAGGTTTCACGATAAAAGAAAATGATAAAAATGAATGGATTCCGACAAGGGAAATTACAGGATATCGAATGTGTATTGATTTTAGAAAACTGAATGAACATACTAAGAAAGATCATCATCCACTTCCATTCATCGTACAAATGTTGGAACGATTAAGTGGACATAAATATTACTGTTTCTTAGATGGTTATTCAGGATATTTACAGATATTCATTGCGGCGGGAGATAGAGAAAAAACTACTTTCACTTGTCCGTATGGAACTTTTGCTTATAAACGAATGCCATTTGGTTTATGTAATGCACCGACTACATTTCGGCGATGTATGATGGCAATATTTTCGACATGGTCGAGGAATTCTTAGAAATCTTTATGGATGACTTTAGTGTTTATGGAGATTCTTTCGATGAATGTTTATCACACTTAGAACGAGTGTTACAACGCTTGTGAAGATACCAATTTAGTATTAAGCGGGAAAAATGTCACTTAATGGTATCGAAGGAATTGTTACGGGTCATAGAATCTACGAAATGGGTATCGAAGTAGATAAAGCTAAAGTCGAAGTAATTGAAAAGTTACCTCCACCGATCAATCTAAGAACTTTGAGAGGATTTCTCGGACATGCGGGATTTTATAGGAGATTTATTGCGGATTTTTCGAAGATAGCAAAGCCTCTAAGTCATTTGCTTGAAAAAGAGGTACCATTTAACTTTGATAATAAATGTATGGAAGCATTTCGGACCACTAAAAGCGAAGTTGACTACGCACCGATCTTGGTAGCACCGGGCCGGGATTTGCCTTTTGAGATAATGTGTGATGCAAGTGATTTAGGTTGTAGGAGCTTTGTCTTAGGTCAAAGATATAACAAAATACTCAAAGCTATCTACTATGCATCTCACACTCTAAATGCGGCTCAACTTAATTATGCAACTACGAGAGAAAGAAGCTGCGTTGGCTGTAATTTTTGCCTTAGAAAAGTTTAGATCATATATTGTTGGGTCTAAGGTTATTATTTATACGGACCATTCGACCTTGAAGTATACGTTAAGTAAGAAAGATGCTAAACCACGTCTTCTTAGATGGATTACTTTACTTCAAGAATTTGATATAGAAATCAAGGATAAAAAAGGAAGTGAAAATGTAGTAGCGGATCATCTAAGTAGAATGGAAAATGATGAAGGAAGAGGAAATGAAATACGAGATTCATTTCTGATGAACAACTTTTTAGAATAGATACTCCCTTAACCATGCAATTATTAAAAGATAGGATACCGTTAAAAGAAAATTCACCATGGTTTGGGAATATTGTTAACTATCTAACTTTGTAAGTACATCCCGTCTCATTGGACTTGGCGAGCGAGAGAAAAAGAAATTCTTTTACGACTTGAAGTTTTACTATTGGGAGAAACCGGATCTTTTCCGAAGATGCTCGGATGGAATAATTAGAAAATGTATTCACGATAGTGAGATTTTAAGTGTTTTATCGTTTTGTCATGATCGTGAGGCGGGGAGGTCATCATGGAGGATGGAAAAGCTGCTTTCAAAGTTTTACAATGTGGTTTTTATTGGCCTACACTATATAAAGATGCGTATAAATATGTAAAATCTTGTAAATTATGTCAAAAATGGGGAAATATATCGAAAAAACATGAAATGCCTATGCAACCGATTTTAGAATGTGAATTATTTGATGTATGGGGTATAGATTTCATGGGACCTTTCCCTATATCGTTTGGAAAAAGATTTATTCTTGTAATGGTCGATTATGTCTCGAAATGGGTAGAAGCTGAAGCTCTTCCCACAAGCGATACCAAGGTTGTGCTAAGGTTCCTTAAAAAGAATATATTTACAAGATATGGCACTCCGAGGGCTATCATTAGTGATAGAGGTTCACATTTTTGCAACCGACCATTTACTAAGATAATCGAGAAATATGGTGTAACTCATAAGCTAGGAACACCCTATCATCCGCAAACTAGTGGACAAGTAGAGGTGTCTAATAGAGAAATTAAAAGAATCGTGGAGAAAACAGTGGACTCAAATCGTAGAAAGCGGGCGAGAAAGACTAGATGATGCATTATGGGCATATAGAACGACTTTTAAAACACCAATTGGTTGTTCTCCTTATAAATTAGTTTTTGGTAAATCTTGTCATCTCCCTGTTGAATTAGAACACCGAGCTTTATGGGCTATTAAATTCCTAAATTTTGATCTAAAGGCGTTGGTGATCATAGATTACTTCGGTTAACGAAGCTGGAGGAGTTTCGACTCGATTCTTATGAAAATGCTCGAATCTACAAGGAACGCACGAAAGCTTTCCATGATAAGAAAATCTATAATCGTGAGTTCCATGTAGGTGATCGAGTACTTTTGTACAATTCACGTTTAAAGTTGTTTCCGGGAAAACTTAAATCTAGATGGACGAGTCCTACGACGTAACTAAAGTCTATAAGTCGGAGAGTTGTTGAACTAGCGATGGAAAAACAACTTTTATAGCCAATGGTCACGGGGTAAAATTATTCGTGGAAAGCGAAGGGATACCTCAAACCGAAGAAATATTAGTGCTTAACAACCCTCCAGGCGGATTAAGGAAGCGAAATTCTAAACTCGGCCGATTACGGGTACTATCTTTCTAAATTCAATTTTTAATATGCAATTTAAGTAATTTCGTCTTTTACCGGATAGACGTAAAAGAAGCTGGAATGCCTTTTATAGATAGAATAGAAGTTTTTATTTTACTTTTAAAATTAGGTTTAGATAAAGATGTTGCCTTTAGAATAGAAGCCTTAGTTTCTAACTTTGAACAAGGAAGCGATACGCGAAATCGAGAGAAAGAGATCTTTGTAATGGAAATTCAAGAAGTGCTATAAAGAGAAGGGCAAGATTTCTAAAGAGATGTAGAATTTGTGGCAAAAGTGAACATAATGGAAAATGTGGGGACAGCACAACCAAATCCCAGGATGAATGTTTGAATGTAATTAAGATGGGAACGACTAGGTGGTTATCCGAAAATCCCGATGGACAACAAAGAGAGAATTCAAACGCATCATTTCTAGGAATCAGGTTGATGGACCGTTACTATAGAAATCTCGAAGATTTAAAGATGATAGGAGTAGAATTAGATTAAATTTTATTTCTTTTCTTTTATGTTTATTTTCAAAAATTTCATAAAAATTTTATGATAAATTTATGATTATATCATATATGGTTTATATGATAGAATTAAAATTTATCATACCAAAAAATATTTTCTTTAAAAAGCTTTTATAAAAAAAAAAAAAAAAAAAAAAAAAGAAAAAAAAAAAAAGGAGAATCGAGTACTTACTAACAAATCGAGTCGATAGGAGTTCGATTCGATTCATTAGCTTTATAACCTAAAATTATCACACTTTCATCTTCATCTTCCTCATTTCTTCACCAAGGAGGCCGACCCCCACCCCTTTTCCCCTCTTCAAAAATTTCATCACTTTTCACCAAATTTTCTATCCCAAATTACTTAATTAATCATCTTCTCTTCCATTCCACTCCACAAATTCATCAACATTCCATAAAGGGATAGATTTTTCAAGCAAAGCTCCTCTCTTTTTCAACACAATTTCGGCGGCACCACCATTTATTCCGGCAACTATCTACTATTTCTAGCTCTCTACGGTAACTATATATATATATCAATCATTTCAATTTTTATCAAGCTTTCAATTTTAATTTTAAATTTTTTTTTTTTTTTATAATTTGGTCTAAGTACTTGTTTGTGTTTGTTGTTTGTTGTTGTTTTTGTTGTTATTTTGTCATACCAAATATCGTAGATGGCCTCATCATCTAGGAGAAGCTCTAAGAAAAGAAAACCAGATAACCCTGTAGTAGTACCGGTTCATGAACCGCGACCATTAGCGAACTTGAAGAAGCCGTTTCTTTTGAAAAAACCGCTAGTATTGAAGCTAAAAATGCCTATGATGGATTTTTCGGTCGGTGCGGGGTCACTCTAGAACGTGGTATTGATTTTGATTTGTTTGGGAGAAGAAGTGAAGAAAATCTTCCAAGATAGGGAATGGATGGAAATTGCGATGGAACGCACTAGTAACATAAATGTCACAATGGTAGCCGAATTTTATTCTTTTTATCTACTTATGATATGGCTACTCTTGATGAACTAGAAAATATCCCTCTAAGGACGGTTAATGTCTCCTTCAATCCTGTCATGATAAATTCTTTTTATGGGTTACACGAGATACTTGAGGATGATGATTATCAAAGCTTGTTTGGAATTTAGACACTGCTGGTAGACTACTAGCTAAATCATTTGAAGCTCGAGTTTGCCTTTGATTCCACGACGGTTTGGAAGGATAATAGGTTTCCTTATGGACGGTGTATAAGGGACATTAGGGCTATCAAGCAATTTATAGGATATAATGTTAATCCTTCAACTCATCTATGTGCTTATGGTCGTGAGGATGTTGTTTTGGCCTGGGCTATGGTGCATGACATTCCAATAAATCTAGGGAAGTTAATTTTTACCAAGGCATGTGATTTTGTAAAGAATAGAACTCGAGGAGGACGTATGCCGTTCCCTAATCTTATTTCTGCCTTGTGTGATCTTCATAAAGTACCAGTACTACCCTCAGATAGGATTATGTCACCTTTTGCTCCACTTATTGGTCAGAAACTAACTGCCTTGCCTGCTGGTAGAATCAACTACAATAATCCCAACCGCCAGCAACGTCAACAACCACCACAGCCATCTCCTATTCATACATCTCAAGTTCCTAGGCAATCACCTCAGCCGCAGCCACTTCAGGGCCAGAATAGCCAAGTAGAGGCTATGTTTCAGCATATGATTCAAGCTCAGGCTAGAACTGATGCTAATATAGCCTTAGCTTGTGAACAAAATAGAAAGTGGGCTGAAGATCTTAGGATTGGCCAAAGAGGTCACAGAGCTTTCATCGGTGCAATAGAACCCGGATATGCGAGAGATTTCTACACGTTACCCTCGAGTCGGCCGACCCGTATACTATGCCGGATTGGATTCCACTGTCCCACCGCCGGTTTATTCCAGGACTATATGCCGTCATCTGTAGGACAGGGTAGTATGTTTACAGGTTCGTTTGATGCATCCATGGGCATGGGAGGAGTAACTTCAGTAGCAGATGTGACAGCAGGTCTCGGCTCTTTTGGATTAGAAGGTTCGGTGACGATGACGACGAGGCAAACTCAGGCTACATTTCAAGCTTCTACGTCAGTGGATCCACAACAGTTTAACTATGATTTTAGTACGACTCAGTCTCTCGGGGCTGATTTTACTTCTAGTATGTTTGGATCTTTTTCGGCTCATTTTGACTCATCTTATGACGAAGATGAGGATTATGATGGAGATGAGTAGTTAAGTAAACTTTTCCTATTTTACGATGTACGACGATATACTTTGGTTTGATTTTTATTTTAGACAATTTGATGTACTCTGTGGTTAGTACACTGCGCAGTTTTACGTTTTTTTTTTTCGTTGTTTCTGTATTATTAGAATTTTCCACCCCATTCCTTACAATTATATGAATGAAGCAAATCCACACCCTTTCTTGAGTAATTTCAACCAATCACCGGTGCTGGTTGAAAGAGGTCTAAATTTTCGAAAAGTGGATAATTGGGCATTCATAAGAATGGACGCGGATGGGTGGGATTATTTTTGTCGTATGCCCGAGAGGAAGAATTAATGTTACAATGGTAAGAGAGTTTTACTCGGTACTTGCGAAGCTAGTCTTGTAGAGTCGTTACAATCTGTTACCATTAGAGGTCTTGTTGTTCCTTTTACTTCTACCATAATCAATCAAAATTTTCATATACCACCGGTCAAACATCACCCTCTAGTCATTATGAGTATCGGTGGAGACTTGACACCGGCGAAGGATTTATTAACAAATGTTCGGAATCTTATCAAGTTTTATTCCAACATTATGATAGGAATAGAGATGTCTCCACTGCCGCTTTACTTCCCCATTTGAGAACCTGGAAACGTTTCATCAATTCACGAGTTTATCCAACTGATGATTTCTCGGAACTCAGTGATGATGAATTATTACTGTTGTATGCTATAACGAGCGGGGCTGTTATAGATTGGGGAATATTGATTCGAAAAACAGTATTAGTTTTGCATTTGGAAGCGGAGACCGATCCGGCGACCTATGCCTTTTGCATGGGCGATTTCCGAAATAAGTGTTCGTTTGGCTAGGGTACCGAAAGAGCGGCGATGAGTACTTTCCGGCTCGACTTCCTCTCGGTAGGGCTACTACCAGTCGATATTCCGGGAGGATCTTCAAGTGGAGAAAATTAGGTAGTTATGATAGTTGTAAGGAATATCAAAGATAATAATAATGATAGAATAAATTAACTTATAATAAATTAGTTTAATCATAACTAGATTAACTTAGTTTTAGTTTTTAGTTTATAATAGTATTTAGTAGTTCACTTGTACTTTTTAATATTGTAATATATTTGTTTGTGTTAGTGTTTTTTTTTTTTTTATTATGCTATATTATATAAACGCTAATCTATATGACACGTAACAATATTCACCCGTTATAAAATTTATTTTGTTTCCTCAACCAACTTTTTACTACTCATTACACATCGAGACGATGCCAATTCGTAAGTGGGGAGTAGAGATTGGTTAGTAAATAAAATAAATTTAGTATATCAATTAACGATGCACTTAGTTTAATCAATCTTAAGGAAATAAACGAAATAATATATAATCATTATAATAAAAATGATATATTTGGATAGAATAAATTTTTAATTAAGTAAAGTAATCTCGATATATTATTTCTATATTATTTATATCTATGTTAGATTTTTATCAAGATTTTAAGTATGTATACCTAGATAAATAGTATGAAATATTATTTTTTTGAAATTAGACAAAAGTTACTTATAATTATAATAAAATTTTAGAATGATTTTGTTTTCAAGACAAGTATGAATTTGGAATCGGATTAGGAATGATGAGATTTTTGGCATTACTTTGACTAACTATGGCCAAATAAGCCTACCCGAATGTAATTTCCAATTTTTGTCCCCACCTCGGCCTTGCGAGTGATCAAGACCTCACTCGAAATTAGCCATTATGATTAACTAGATATAACCGACCCTTAACTTAAATTGGTCTACATTTCTTTGAAATCCCGCAAGTTTAGTATGTGCTTATGGATAGCGGTGACGACATCGAAATTCAATAATGGTATATCTTTGAGATTGGAATAAATATTATTCGGAAGGCAATCTATTAACAAAAAGTGTTATTCTCTAGAAAAGAAAAAGTTAGAATAATTAAGTGCTGATGTATCCGTACTCACCTCATGACACTTGAAAGATAGTCGACTCTGGTAATGAGTTCGGATATGTTTGTTGTTAAAATAAAAAAAAAAAAAAAAAAAAACCAGTGTCAGGATGTTACTGATCAAGGTATTTTTGATCAAAAGTTGAAGGTGTAAGCACGTACGACTTGCCTCTATTTTCTTTTGATTTCCCTTTGTTATCCTTTCGATTAACCAAACACCACGAGCACGAACGTTATAAGCCATTTTGCCAACTACTTGACTTAGTCCTTGATTCCGAAATTTCATATAGTGGCGATTACAAAGTTATTCTAAGTATTTTATTTTATAGTTATTAAGTAATTCATGTAGAATTTCATTTAGATAATATTTATAACTAATTTATTAAGTTATACACACTTTTTATTTTTTTAATAATCTTAGATAGATAAAATTAATATGATTATAATGTTGACGGCATACGTTGCGAGTTAGAAATTTAATCTAGAAGAGCTATATTGTTTGCATTATAACAGTTTATATATTATCGCTTATTTTGCTCGAGGACGATCAAAAGCTAAGTGGGGAGTAGTTGATGTATGATAAAAATATAATCATATTATATGACTTTTTATATCGTATTTACGATAATATCGTATAAATTCTATAAAAATATATCTAAAAACACATAAAAATCGAAATCATTATAAATAGATATTATCGTTATTATTTTAATAAAACTTATAGTTTTTATGATCAAAATTACTGTGGCTCGTGTTTTTGACTGTTTCAGGGTACGTGTGATAGAAAACTGAAGAATTAAAACCAAAACAGTACGAAACGGAAGAAAGATATTTTTCAAGATCCGGCCCGAACCGAAAAAACCTGGCCCGAGCCGGAATCTCTCTGCCACCAGCACATGGGGACTGTCAGGAGAGAATCTGCACTGTAGCACCGGCCCGCGCCAGGACTACACCGGCCCGCGCCGGGACTACACCGGCCCGCGCCGGCCTTGACATCCACTCTATAAATACTCCTCATTTGCAACTTGAGGAAGTTGTACCAATATATATATATCACTTCTATATATATATATATTATCTTAATCTAGTGTGTAGTTCTGTAAATACCGTAAACGACACTCTGTCGAAATAATACTGTAGTATAAGTATCGTTTTAGTACTTAGAAGGTTTATCAAGGCTCGTTGTTGCTAAAGGAGTTGCTATTTCCGGAGAATACGGCTCTGACACTACAATTGTAATCTGGTAACTTTTTAATGTATTTATGTTTGTTTGTTGTTATTAGTATTTATATATTAGTTATAATGATATTAGGCTAACTCTATATCTAGCCAAGATATGAAATTGAATTAGTTTATCTTTTTAGGGAAATAGATGATGACTATGTTAAAATTGAATTAAAATCGATTATAATGAATCTTTTTCTATCTTGCAACGTATTGATAATATTCGGATTGACGTAATTAACCAAGATGAATCGCAACATATAACCTAACGATGAACGACCGAGAGAAGTTAGGATATGAGATAAAGGATAGAAAAACCGGAGGGTAAAAATGGCCGAGTGAAAACGTGACAACGGAATCCTATTTCCTACCCGGGGGCGGATTTGTCTTGGGAAAGATGAATCTTATTAAATTTGTGTTCAAGATCATAATAATGTTAAAATCACGAGTTTGATTAAAACTACACCGTTTGTGTTAAATCGATCCGCGACAACCGGAGCCTCTTGAATAACATCGGCCGTCGACAAACGGAATAACCTCTTTTATCCGGGGTAGATTTGTACTCGGTACTGTTCGGACTAACTAAGATTAGCATGGGGCGGTTGTGGAGATTAAGCGATGACAATTTGACATATGACAATTTCATACGCTCGTGTGAGGAGGAGTTGTCTAGCTTAGGAATACACCGATTCATATATAATTGATTCACCTTAAAATAAGGAAAGGTCGAGCACATCTATTTCTACTAAAAAGAGATCTTGATTCGGTGACATATTCTTGGCTAGTCTTTTATAATATTACTAGTATTTATATCTTATATATTGTATTGGTACCTATATATATTTATATCTATATATATATATATATATGTATTTCTATATATTTATATATATATTTATGTATCTATATATATATATGTTTTAGTTTTATGCATTTATTTACTTGTTTTAAGGTTACTAAATAGAAAAAAAGAAAAATTGCGACTTAGATTGAGTTAATAATAGCTTCTTGGTGTTTAGCCACACTCTGAATTACCATACGTTTCCCTGAGGATTCGACACCTGACTCACCACACTAGCACTACAGTTTGACCCGATACACTGTCGGTTAAGGACTGGAATAGCACTAGGAAAACCCACGTCACCTAACACGAAATTCGTGAGTCATTTTTGGAGAGTTTTGTGGATGCGTTTGGGAACTTACTTGTTGTTTTCTACTTCTTTTCATCCACAAAATGATGGCCAAACAGAAGTAGTAAATCGTGTCTTAGGCCAACTTCTCCGTACCGTTGTTAAAAGTAACTTGAAGAATTGGGAACTTTGTTTGCCTTATGTGGAATTCGCTTATAATTGTGTTAAACATTCAGCAACTCATTATGCACCTTTTGAACTTGTATATGGTTTTTTACCGGCTGCACCATTTGACTTTGTTCCTTTACCTCCTGGAACGCAGGTTAGCTTGGATGGTGACGCCAAGGCTGAAACTTACATGAAGAAGGCAAACAAGGGACGCAAGGAATTGATATTTGAACCGGGAGATTTAGTTTGGCTGCACCTTCGTAAAGAACGCTTTCCCGAACTCAGCAAGACAAAGCTGAATGCTCGCGGTGCTGATGACGGTTAAAATATACCTATTTATGTCATCAATTCTAACCTTAAATCGGAGTTAATTATATATATTTCATATAAAATCACTCGTTTATACGTATTATTTAATGTTAAGTGATTATTAATATGATTTTTGGTATTTAGTGTTTTTATTATTAAAGACCAATTTATTTGTGCGATAAATACGATTTTGCGGTGTGATAAATCGAGAGGATTAATGTCATTCAATCAGTGGATCTCAAGATAATAAGGAAGAAAATCGGAGCATTAATCAAGAGACAAATCAGATCAGCATAGAAGAGTGCAGTGGGGAACAAGTTAACGAGAAAACACGTTAAACACGTGCTGAGAGAGGCTCGGTCGACCGAGCCCCTTCATTCGGTCGACCGAGGCATGTGGTTCGGTTACCCGAAGCTATCCAGACCTAAAACGTGTGCATATCTTCTAGATCCATCCTATGTCGGCAAAATCCTTTATATAAGCAGCAACTACGAAATTGAGAACACACACCATTACAGCACAAGACAATTTATACAATTTGAGTTTTTAAGTTTTAGTTTTCTTTTCTTTATGTTCGTTCATTGTGGATTCATCGGATTCTCCGGTTGGGGAGCGCATTAAAGAGTGGGAGTCACTCTCGTCTTCGAGGGTATGACCATTCAATTATGCAATCTTTATTCATCGATCTGATATATTTTATTATGGAGTAGTTTCTCTTGTATTGATTGCGTGATGTAGATTAATTTACGAACCCGTGTGTTTAGGTTAAAAACGTTAAGAAGTAATCATGATTTGTACCAACACAGAACTGTGTTCGGTCGACCGAGACATGTCATTCGGTCGCCCGAGTGCTATCGTTCGGTTGACCGAGCGTGGTGATGTGTAGGGCAATATTATGATCGGCTTCGACTACGTCAGATTCTCTGATTTGGAATTAAAACGAGTAATTAAACTCGATCAACTTAATTATTTGTCATCATAATTTAACATGAAACCTAAAAAGTGATTGTTACTTAGGATATAGATTGAATCGGCATCTAAGAAGTAAGCCTTACCCTAGGAATGTTGCTTAGATGAGGTTACGGTTTACACCGGCATCCCTAGTTTCGTAATTGTGTCAGAAGTTATATGAGATGGAGGCATTAAAAGGCGTGATGAGCGTTATTTTCACCAAACAAATTTATAAAATACTCAAGACAACGGTGACTAAACAAGCTCTCTAACCGGCAGTGTACCGGGTCGATTGCGAGTAAAGCTACGGAGTCCGAGGTCGATCCCACGAGAGAAGATGTGCTTGTAAGTACCAAAGTGAACTTATTGCTTAGTCTAGGCAAACAAGTTGTTGGAATGTTTGTACACTTCAATTAAACTAAAGTAAATTAAACTAACAAGTCTAAAGGGAGAAAGGGACATAGCCGAACCATGATCAATGTGACTAATCTCAACCCTAAGGTAGACAAAACCGGGAGTGTGCATTATACTAAACGAACTCTTGCATTCAATTTCACGGGTGCGAACTCCTAAACCCGGTGCTAGCGTCTGAACAACTCTCTTCTAACACCTTATGCCATGTTAAGGTCCGAACAACTCTCTCCTAACAAGTCATGTTTTGCACTCGAGCCGCTTAAACGTATAAACGAGTAACCTCACAACGAGCTCGGCTTAACGACTAAACCGAGACTACACCGCGATCCTAGAACCCTTTTCCCACACCCCTCTCTCTCGAACAACTCTCAAGAGTGATGTGTGTGATTTTTGACCTAGGTAGCTAATCTAGTCCAAATCCGTTATAACAAGTTCTACGACGTGAAACGAGCAAGATTAAACAATAAAAAGCACTACCCACTCCCAATTTCATCACCCAAAGAGTGATTTCACCAAATTTCACATGACCCGGCTATGGAGAGAAATTAGCTACACATTATACAATCTAAACAACAAACAATGAAGAAAAACATAGCAATAACAACAAAAGAACAAGCAAACATACTTACTTGATTGAGATTTAAGAGAGGGAAAATTCGTGCTCCAAAAGATCAAATTTTTGACAATTGAAATGTTACGGATCGAAGATTTGAGTTGTATAATCAAAGAGAGGATTGAAAGACGATTCTAACGGTATATTACACTAAATCTAACTCCTAAAAACGAAGAAAATCGCCCAAAATTACCCTAAAACAACTCCATTCGCGTCTCCCCCCTTCTGTGTGAAATTTGCAGCTTTTTTATAGCAGGAAATGAGCCAAACGCACGTTTGGAAGGTTCCTAAACGTGCGTTTCAGCTCCCTTGCTCTCAGTATTCGAAAAAACAGTCCCAAACGCACGTTTGAAAGGTCCAAACGTGCGTTTGAAATGCTGCTGTTTTATGCTGCAGTAAAACCTTAATAACTTCTTCGTCCAAGCTCCGATTGGGGTGATTCAAGATGCGTTGGAAAGCTCTTTCAATTATCTACAACTTTCATGAAGAAGTCAGGACCAGAAAATGCCTCCATAATGGGTCAAAATGCTGCTGAACCAGAACATAGGGGTTGAGATACTAAAACTTCTCACCCCTTTTCTTCATCTTTCTTCTTCTTTGGCTCATTGTTGCACCTTGACCATGCTTCTCATCATAATTCTTTGCCTTCCGGGTTCTCGAGACACCATTTCCCTACATCATCACAACAACCAAAAACATCCAAAACATTCCAGAGGGTAAAAGTGCTCGGGAATAGGGTCAATATCACTAAAAAGAGGTAGTAAACTATCAAAGTGACGGATTTACTCCCCGTGCTAATAATTCACGATATTGCCCCTAAAACGGTCTAAATCACCAAGAAACGTGCTAAAAGTGGGATAAACGGGGGTAAAAGATGCACCGGAATCATGTAAAGTTGACTCCCATCAACCACCCCACACTTAGCCTTTGCTCGTCCTCGAGTAAAGTAGGCGTTTTAAAACAAACCAAGGGATTCAACTATATGATGTAGGTGCTACTACTCACACTCTCGAGGTGGCCCCAAAGTAAGAAACACGAACATAAACACATTGGTACAACATTATCAAGAAAATGGAGTGTGTGTGGTGCCAAGCTAAAACCAAATGCTCAAAATGATTGTCGGGGCTTGAATCCCAACCAAAAGTCTACCAACCGTTTCATAATCACGAGCCTCTCCACTAATCTAGTTTACTAAGTTTGGACACGATCGGGTAGGACTTGAATGGTTATAACGTTAGGCTAGGGAAATTTCGGTTAATCGAAAGGGATATTTTGGGAACTGGAGAAAAAGAAGTACGAGTGAACCTAATCAACCCATGTACCACTTCAATTCTATCATACAAACCACCCCAAAACTCCTTTTTGATTATTTTTAACACTTTTGGAACCATAGAATGCTAACATACCCGAACTCATTGCCAAACTCGACTATGTTTCAAGCGTCATGAGGTGAGTCCGAGCACACTAGCACCTATCTCACTATCCCAACTCTAACATCACGAAAGTTACTTTTGAGCTCAACACTTTTGACTCCAACCTTTATTTCTATATACATCCATTGTTCGTGTTTTCCTTTTTTTTTCTTTTCTTTTTTTTTTTTTTTGAGAAAAGATAGAAGAAGAGATTTTCTTTTCTTTTGGCTCAACACTGAACACCAAGCCTACATACGTTCCTCAACACCTTATAGCTCAAAACGAGAAACAACAACCCAATCAAAAACATCATCTCCCCCACCCCACACTTGCCTTAGCAAGTGTGGTCTAACAAAGGATTAAGTTCACTCGTAGGGTATAAAATGAAGGAAATGTGACCATAAATAAGGTTCAAGGGTAGGTTTCTAACTAAGTAACAAAACGGCTATAAGCGAATGGTGGTCAGACCATTCTACCAAGGCTGAGATGGGCAACGAAGGGGAAAATGTTCCGGTTAAGGCTTATTTGGCTATGGTAGGGTCAAAAAGAACGCCAGAACCGTCATCCCGTGTCCTACTTAGGTGAACCTTAAACATTTCGCCTCGAGACTAGTGATATGAGAGGTGGTAGCAATCAAATTGTGCACAAAGTGTAGCTTTCGTGAAATTAATAAGACTCCATTCTCAAGATAATATCAAACCACAATGTACATGTTCGGGATCCCGACTAAAGTGATCACCACTCAAATGTGAAAATAACACATACAACACGGTGTTAAGACCCTTGAAAATTTTTAAAAATTACCCAAAAATCGACTCGAGCCCGGTCATAGGCCAAGTATACCACATTTATAGCACATTTAACAACGAAAACAAGAAAACAGCTAAGTCTCCCACCCCACACTTAAACGAAACACTGTCCTCAGTGTGTGAGAGATAAAAAGAGTAAAAAGACTTAGTCCGTTTGACCAAAACCCGGCGAGAAGGCACACTTTAGCCCACGTGACATCTTCTAGTAAGCTCCATCTCGAGTACCCGAACACCATGTAGACGAAAAACAAGGCAAACACATGCACGGGAAAAAATCCACGTGCCAAAAGATGGTGATAGATACGAGATATATAAAAATAGAAGCCATGCCACAATCAAGGTATCAAAGCATATCAACCATACTAGACGGGAAGTGCACTTGGATGTAAAGATAATCAAAAGAAACACAGAGCATCCACGCATAAAATAAGGCCACGAGAGGCTCACATAAAAACATCCCCGTCTATGTACAAAGGCCGAACCAAAAGGAAATTCTCATCCCACACTCTCTTTTAAGCAAAACTCTCCCTCTTACAACCAAAAACTACTTCAAAAACATAATTATTACCAAAAAGGTGGGTTGCCTCCCACAAAGCGCCTTTGTTTTACGTCGTTGGCTCGACCAAGTGGCACCAAAACGGACTCAAACCACAAAGGACTCAAACCAACTCAAGACAACATTTTTATTTCAATCAAAAATCACCACAAACTATCAACCGAAATCCGAACTCAAGAATATCAACAATTCAAGGAGAATGAGCATAGCAAGCATAGGGGAAAACGAGTTCACTAGGAACTTACCGCGCATGGCTCTTGGGAATCCCCTTTTGTTGAAATCCGCCATCATCCTCTTCTTGAAATTAGCATCCCATAGTAGTTGTTCCCTTTCATAAATCTTGTGAGCTTTGTCTACCGGAGAGTAAAGAATGTAGTAGTCCGGGACCGGTGTACTAATAACCTCCAACTCTTCCGGTAACTCTACCATGGATGTCATACCAAGCTCATGAGATTTCATCACACACTCCAAAATTGCATCATCATACACTTCAATCGGGAGTGGTGGTGAAATGGGCGATCCCGTCTTCTCTTCAAACTCAGAATCCGGTTCTTCAAAAAATGTGCTCAAATCTATCATACACTCCTCCAAGTCATCGTCTTGCATTTCTTCGGGAGGCGGTGTAATAGACAAACATTGCACCTCTTCCAACTCTTCTTCATCCCAAAACGAGCTACTTTCATCACCAAAGATTTCATGTTGAGTCTTAACAATGGTTGGTTCCACCATACATTCCACCAAGGCATCATCAATGTTCACATCGGGAAGTGAGGGTGTAATCGGAAGAACGTGAAACCTACCATAATCAAGCTCCACAGGGGGACCCTCTATTGACATGGGCGATCCCAACTCAATCTCTAGCTCGGGAAACGCTTCATCAAGATAAAAATCATCATCCTCTCTCTCCGTTTTCCTTGAATGAGCCTCTTCTCGCTCTTTTCCCACGGCTTCTAGCTCCTTTCTTGTTTCTTCTTCTTTCTCAAACCTCCTCTTTTCATTTAGTTGCACCACTCGATCTTTAAGATTTTACAAAGATTCCTCTTGTTGGTCCAACAATTTCTCATGATATGCATCTTCAATCTTTTCCCCTACCGACTTGGCCCTCTTCTTGTCTCGGAAACATAAAGTCTTGAAGTTTCCGCAATCCGTTTAATTTGGTCAAACGCTTGATCAGGTTGTAACATCAGTATATCACCACCGCTTGAAGCATGAAGTCGGTTTTGCATATCTTGATCAAGTCCCCTTAAGAAACAATGGACTTTGTCCCCAAGAGTGACTCCATGTCCGGGACATTGGCGCAACAAGGTCTTATACCGTTCCCATGCCTCGAGTAGTGACTCGTCTTCGTAAGCATCAAAGGTCATGATTGTCTCTTTCAAATCAAAAACTTTCCCCGGTGGATAGTATTTAAGCAAAAATGTTCGCACTACCTCGGTCCAAGTGTGTAGGGAGTCATGCCTTAAGGAGTCATACCACGCTCTTGCTTGGTCTTTTAGAGTGAACGGGAACAAAAGTAGCTTGATTGCCTCTTCACTAACACCGTCCATCCTTATAGTCCGACACACCTCGAGATAATGATCCAAGAAGAAGTAAGGATTTTCGATTGCCGTCCCTCTAAAGGTTGAGTTGTCCCTAATCATATTGATAATATTTTGCCCAATACTCATAGTGTTGGCGGTGATCGGGGGCAACCTTATCGGACTATGCCCCACCAAGTCGGCCCGTGGCATGACCAAATCTCTACAAGTCCGCACATCTCCTTGATTCGGTGCCGGATTGGGAGTTTGCATATGAGCTTGCATTAATGCTTGAAATCGCTCTTGTACTTGATTCATGAGCCAATTCATAGCATTCGGGTCCATCGGTGGCATTGCTCCACCTTGTCCTTTCCCTTGACAGTTTACCCTTTGTTGAACATTGTTACATAAGGATTGGTCTTGAGCTCGATTAGTAACTCCTTGACCTCCCCCGATAGAAGGGTGTTCCACAAAAACTTGGCCTCCACGACCAACTTGATTAGTGTCTTGGTCCATTTCCGTTTGTTCCGGACTCAAACCTTCAAATCTAGCAATCAAATTCCCAACTAGAAGGCCCCTTCCTCTTTGTTTAGCAAAGGTCTCCATTCTAGACATGTAAGGTTCAAGCGGTTCTCAAGAACTCCGGGAATTGCACTACAAAACACCAAACAACAAGAAAACAATAAAATAAAACCTAGGCCCAAGCCTTCGGTTCACTTGCAAGATATCACAAATAGCACACACCTTCCCCGGCAACGGCGCCATTTTGATGAGCGTTATTTTCACCAAACAAATTTATAAAATACTCAAGACAACGGTGACTAAACAAGCTCTCTAACCGGCGATTACCGGGTCGATTGCGAGTAAAGCTACGGGAGTCCGAGGTCGATCCCACGAGAAGATGTGCTTGTAAGTACCAAAGTGAACTTATTGCTTAGTCTAGGCAAACAAGTTGTTGGAATGTTTGTACACTTCAATTAAACTAAAGTAAATTAAACTAACAAGTCTAAAGGGAGAAAGGGACATAGACGAACCATGATCAATGTGACTAATCTCAACCCTAAGGTAGACAAAACCGGGAGTGTGCATTATACTAAACGAACTCTTGCATTCAATTTCACGGGTGCGAACTCCTAAACCCGGTGCTAGCGTCGAACAACTCTCTTCTAACACCTTATGCCATGTTAAGGTCTCGAACAACTCTCTCCTAACAAGTCATGTTTTGCACTCGAGCCGCTTAAACGTATAAACGAGTAACCTCACAACGAGCTCGGCTTAACGACTAAACCGAGACTACACCGCGATCCTAGAACCCTTTTCCCACACCCCTCTCTCTACGAACAACTCTCAAGAGTGATGTGTGTGATTTTTGACCTAGGTAGCTAATCTAGTCCAAATCCGTTATAACAAGTTCTACGATGTGAAACGAGCAAGATTAAACAATAAAAAGCACTACCCACTCCCAATTTCATCACCCAAAGAGTGATTTCACCAAATTTCACATGACCCGGCTATGGAGAGAAATTAGCTACACATTATACAATCTAAACAACAAACAATGAAGAAAAACATAGCAATAACAACAAAAGAACAAGCAAACATACTTACTTGATTGAGATTTAAGAGAGGAAAATTCGTGCTCCAAAAGATCAAATTTTTGACAATTGAAATGTTACGGATCGAAGATTTGAGTTGTATAATCAAAGAGAGGATTGAAAGACGATTCTAACGGTATATTACACTAATTCTAACTCCTAAAAACGAAGAAAATCGCCCAAAATTACCCTAAAACAACTCCATTCGCGTCTCCCCCCCTTCGTGTGAAATTTGCAGCTTTTTTATAGCAGGAAATGAGCCAAACGCACGTTTGGAAGGTTCCTAAACGTGCGTTTCAGCTCCCTTGCTCTCAGTATTCGAAAAAACAGTCCCAAACGCACGTTTGAAAGGTCCAAACGTGCGTTTGAAATGCTGCTGTTTTCTGCTGCAGTAAAACCTTCATAACTTCTTCGTCCGAGCTCCGATTGGGGTGATTCAAGATGCGTTGGAAAGCTCTTTCAATTATCTACAACTTTCATGAAGAAGTCATGACCAGAAAATGCCTCCATCCTGGTTCAAAATGCTGCTGAACCAGAACCTAGGGGTTGAGATACTAAAACTTCTCACCCCTTTTCTTCATCTTTCTTCTTCTTTGGCTCATTGTTGCACCTTGACCATGCTTCTCATCATAATTCTTTGCCTTCCGGGTTCTCGAGACACCATTTCCCTACATCACAACAACCAAAAACATCCAAAACATTCCAGAGGGTAAAAGTGCTCGGGAATAGGGTCAATATCACTAAAAAGAGGTAGTAAACTATCAAAGTGACGGATTTACTCCCCGTGCTAATAATTCACGATATTGCCCCTAAAACGGTCTAAATCACCAAGAAACGTGCTAAAAGTGGGATAAACGGGGGTAAAAGATGCACCGGAATCATGTAAAGTTGACTCCCATCAAGGCGAAGTCACGTAATGGAGGCACGATGATTTAGATGGCCTAATCGGAGCTAAATCTACCATAGGGGATGACTCCCGTAGTCATAATAATTAATCTTTAACGTTTGTTTCATCTCGTTATCATCCTAATTCACATGGGGGAGTTATAATCTACTAGCGTAATCAATACTATTTGTTTAGATAATATCCACAGTATTATCCGTGTTTTAGTAGTCTTTCGTTTGTCTTTGTGCTATTCTGTGTCTCGTGGTTGTCACTATTTTATTTACTGCGTTTAGTTGGTCGTAGACCGCCCTTTCAATTTAGTTCTAATAGGATAAAGTTGTGTTTTGTTTGTGCCGAGTCTCTGTGGGATCGACCTCGACTCTATCTAGCTATACTACAATTGAACCTAGTTCTCTTGCTAGTGTGTTAGTAGGCATCGAGTTAATAATTTAACTTGACCTCAATCAAGTTTTTGGCGCCGTTGCCGGGGACTCGAGTCATTAAATTAAGATATAGCTTATTTTGTTAGAACTGATTCGTGAATATTCTGTGAATAAGAGTCTGTCTATTAAACAGTGTCGTAAAAATAAAAAAAATAAAAAATAAAAAAGAGAGTTCGGTAGACCGAACTGTTAGGTGTAATGCCCGAAAGACAATTTTGTAATTGTTTTATTTAATAAATGAAATGATGTTATTATTCATATTTATTATTCTCATATTCACCGATGTGACAATAGTATTTACACTACAAAAAACCCTAAGTATATCGTTTATGTAATCACTTAACTCAGTGTATGGTATATACACGGGAGGATTGAGTTAGTGAAGATGTACTTAAAATACAATTAGCCCGTAGTGAAGTTAATCGAGAGTATCGGGTCTCTCCTTTAACGTGCTATTAATGCGCCCAGAACACAATAGGTGTGATTGTCTTATCCGGACTTTCGGTTAAGAGAACCTAATGGGGCATTTATATATGATAGATATATCATATAGGGGTGGACCGATTTGATTAGAGTTCACGATATAATTCCGTAATCGAGAAGTCTTATCGAATCAATGGATGATCATATTTATGGATATATCTTAATCCTGAGGTGATCACAGTCAACTGCTTGAATCAGTATGAGGTTTGACTTGACGGTTAAGGATTACATTGAGTCTGTGGTTTGAATTACCCCATCTTGGCATTGTACTGGATTGAGTGAGTAGTCTGTGTTATCACAGATACGGAATCCATTCCTTCCATTTATGGAAGTAGATAGACAGTTCCCTTATTTGTTAGCCCTAAGAAAATGATCGATCCCGGGAGTTCACATTTGACTAATTAGCTACTAGTCATTTATGTGCACTAATTGATCATTAGGGGGTTAATGGTAAATAAGGATAAGAGGTTCTAAAAAGGGTTAACGGAAATTTCCCAATTTAGAATGAACAGTCTATGGAGGATTAATCCATATGTAATGATTATATCAATGGACGCTTATTATTATTCTCGTGAGGAGATAAATATAATCTTATAATCGGAGGAGTGCAGTCACGGGATTATGGTGGCATATTCCTGTGATTGATTTATCGAATATAATTATTCTGTTCGTAAGATAATTATTTATTTGATTTATCGAGCCGGCGATTATTAGTCCATGGTCCCCGACGTGCCTCCTAATATAGCATAGCTATTCTCGGACGTCGAATCCTAATAATATTAATTTAGTTCTTGTTGGACTTTATTAAAACGATAAGTGAATTAATTGTTTAGTGGACTATTAAATTAGTTGAGCTAAATAATTAAATACACGGAAAAGATATTTTTCGTGGACTCGGCCCGAATTGGTGTGTTGACCTAATTTTTGGTCAAATATATTGAAAAGGTGCGTGACCTTAATTTTAAAGAAAGGTGCGCATGCAATTTATATTATTTAATTATTAAGAAATTAGTTTTCTTGGATAATTATTTAATGTGTGATTTATCTTTTATTTGTTAAATGATAAATCATGGAATATTAGATAATAATATGATTTATCCTAATTTGTTTGGGATAATTATTTTATTTATCTTTTATTTGGAAAAAGGGTTAATGTAATAATTATCTCTTAATTATTTAATCCTTGGAGGACAAGGATTACTCTCCTATATAAAGAGAGTTCTCCTAAGCCTTAACACACACAATATTTTCGAGTTCCACCTCTTAGAGAGGAGGAAGAAATTTTCGGCCAAGGGGAGTTAAGGGGAGAATCTTGGAGATTTTCCGGGTAGTATATCGGAAGGATTCGAGACGAGAATTTCCTTCCACCGGATCACACGTACGGAAGATCGTGGTGCTCTTCACATCATTGTTCAATCTTCTTGTTGCGGTTCTTCGAATTGGATTTAGAGATCCAATAGGTATGTACTACAACCCCCTTGTAGATATAGATCTGGTTGTTTTATTACGTATATATTATAGATCTAGATCCATAAAATCGCTTCCGTTGCGGATGGTATTACTAACAGTGGTATCAGAGACCAAGGTGATCTATATTTATACGTATAAAATATTAGATCTAGGAGTGGTAAAACATGAAGATTTTTTGTCCCAATTTTATTTTATAAAAAAAAAGGGGCCGAAATTTTGTTTTATTTTTTTTTTATGTTATGAATGTCTTGGTTGAAGAGATGGATTGGGGTTGGTACTGTTTACTCGTTAGATCTATTGTAGCTCCTTTGTTTAGCAACAATTGAGCATAGGAATTGTATTTATTTTATGTCAATTTTCGAAATGTATTTGTAAAAGTAGCATCTTTTATTGTAATTTTGAATATCCGGGCTGGAAAAGATGAAGATCTTGCTGGAAAATTGAAGATCAAGGCGAAACCCAAGGTATGAACGAGGAGAAACGGATAAAATTTTATTAAAAACTGCTACAGGACTTTCTGCGACGCTGGAAAGCGTCGCTAAAAGTCCTGTTTATAAAATATTGAATGCGGCTAGGTTTTTTTGCATGCGGCTGCATGTGATTTTTTTTTTGGCAAACCTAATTTTTTTTTTCCTACAAAACTGCCGACTGAAAAAGAAAAAAATAAAAAAATAAAATTTGGAAAATAAAATTTTTTTTAACAGCCGCATGATTCAAATAAAAAAAATAAAATAAAATTTTGGATTAATTATAATAATTGGACTTATTTAATTAAAAGGACCTTTTCTCCTCTCGGGTGTTCGTGGTTCGTGATCCGGCGGTTCGAGTTCAAGATTCGAAGATCAAGACTCGAAGACAATAAGATTGTAATTTATTTTTCCTAGGATAGATTAGATACGGGGGTACCAACAATCCATCTCGGTGTTTAAATTTTCCGCAATTTATTTTTATGTGTTCGATCATAAAATAGATATAAAATCGGAATTGCCATGACATGCATCATATCATAAATCCACTCCATGCATACATGTAGAATTTTAATTTTGGTAATTAAAATAGGCATGTATACAAACTCGTGTAATTAGTTGAAATTTAATTAATACGTGGTAATTAATTAATTTAGTAACTAATTAAAGATCCGAGGACGGGTTATGAAATCGTTAAGCCTTTCGGTGTGTGTTCTCGGTGAACCGCCTTAAAGCCCAAACGAGATCACGTTTTCGATTCGTAGTGTCTACGAGATTGAATGATGGTAAAAGAACAATAAATCTTGGATAAAAACGGTTCGCCTATAGGTTGGGTGGTCAACTGAGCTTCGCTCGACCGACTTAACCCTCCCAGTGTGATGTATGCACGGGGGTCCGGCAAGACTAAGCTACACCGGAGAGCGGAGGGGTGATTCCTTCTTATCTCAATGGGGCTCTCTTGACCCGACTTCGTCCGACTGTCACATATGTTCCAACGAATAGGACGGGTAGGCTTGCCTACGTTACCGACACCATTCGGAATCCTTGATTTGATTGCTTTTATGTTAACATCAAAAAAACGTGGTTAGTTAACCCATAACCACTTCCAAAATATTGAGTGGGAGCGGGGGAGGCGACAGCCAACCCCACGGCCTCTACTATAGATACAAGTAAGTGAGAGAAGGGTGACGCCTCGAGGCGCTTTGATTTCGTCCCCCTAAGGATGGTGTTCGCCCCTATCAACATTCATGGCTTGGTCTCCGAAAGGATAGGATTTCCGGGTACTCGTCGGGTCACTGACCTATCCGAAGACGGCATACTCGGGGCGTACCTAAGAGATCCGATATAGTAGGTCACACACATAAAGGATATTTTTTGATAATATCTAGGCTAAAAAAGGAAGGTAGTCAATGAATAAAGGGATGTTCGATTCTCGTGGGATGTTCGATTCTCACAAGTTATTCATTGATGAGATTGTCTCGATTTAACCGTCATCTCTTTGACCTACCCTAAGGCGGCACTGAGATGCGAGGTTAAAACCTTGGAATGGTAGAATAGACTTAATTTTAGTTTACAATTCCTAAAATAAATATAGTAGTGTTAACTTGAATTAATATATGTCATTTTATTTACAACATTATATCCCTTACTAAATTGCTTAAAATTTATAATTGACTAGTATTGACTTCGTTAAAAAGTGGAAAGTAACTAGGACGTTGAACTAGTTAATCGATAATGCAAATTATTTTTCAAAAGAGATATTTTCTCTTAAGCCATTTAAAAACCAGAGTGACATATAGGCATGTCACTAGTGTCATTCGTGTCAAACGGAAGACAAACTTAGTTTGATCAAAGGTGATTTCGGACTTTGAAATTCTTCTAGTGAATTTTCAGTGTGTAGTGACTACACACGTAACCGTTCTAAATGAAAAATCGGAAAATCATGAACTGTTGCTAGTTAGACGATATTTGGAATCGATGAACTAGTAGGAGTTTTATGATTTGTATTTTTCTGGAAACATTAGAGCTGTGTAAGTGTTTACACGAGAGATTTTCCAATTGAAAAATTGGAAAATCATAAAATGAAGCATTCTTTGGTTAGACGGTGGTATTTGGAACCGATAAACTAGTGGGAGCTTTAATGTTATGATTTGTTGTTTTTCTAGTATATTAGAAAATCGACAAGTCCGGACAAGTAACACTCGAAATAGACATCCCACGGTTCAAGAGTAGTGTCTACTCACACGAACTGCTAGTTCAAAAGCTGTTTCCATTCATGGAAAGTCAAGAATGGGAGAATATGTCTAAAAGTGTTAGTCACCTAAACCGAGAAAATTTTAAGGAAACCGAAAATTAGCGAAAATCATAGGATAAGGACGGTGATTTTGGATCACCAACCTATGAATCCTTGGCGATTTTCTCGAACTAAGTTCTTTGGAAGAACAAAGTAGCGGTGCATTTAATGATTAAAAGAGTAAACAACGGGCAGTTAATTTTAGCTAGAATAGTGGGAGTGATATAAGGAAATGAATCTCGGATTCAATCCTTGGATATCGTGGAAAAACTATTTTCTATTTAAGATTCGTTGGAACGAAAGGATTTACCTTCTATTCGATAATTTGTTTGTCGTATAGAAAGTGAATATACCATTTGTAGTACGAATCCAAGACTCGGACTTTTGCTTGATAAAGTCAAAACCACTTACAATTGCTTTGAAATATGTATATAAAACACATCTTAAGAACTATTAAAAGCAATTGGTTTCTATATTTAGATAAACACTTCTTCATTTTCCACGAGTTAGTGCATAGTCCACTAAAAGACAAGACACGAAGACCGGTTCGGGGTGATTCCTTTCTCCCGATCTGGTTAGATTGTCTTAAAGGTTCAATGACTAATTTTCCTTTCAATCGGGAAAGGATAATGGTTATAAAGAAGTAACATAGCTTGTTCATGACGACCTTCGGGGTTTGATGAAAGATACAAGCTAGTAGGGGCTTATGAGTAGTGACTTCTAGTCTGACAACTACTCAAACACTCCGGTAAGTTTATCCCAAATATTCAAAGGTGTCTCTGATTTTGTCGGAGATGGAGTATTCTATACTCAGAAATGGGCCATCACATAGTCCTAGGGACTGATGCTCGGTCTGCCTCATAGTGAAATGCTTTCACTATGGAAGAAACCACTGAATTGCCTTTACATAGTTGTAGATGTGCCACAATACACTGCTTAACTCAATAAAGATATTGGAAGTGAAATAACGGTTTACATTGAAGTGTAGAACCGAAAAAAGTCTACCTAGAATGTGCTTTGGAATTAACGGATAATGAGTGGATTCGGTTCACCCAAATTCCGTCAATATAAGCATTTAGCACATGATGCTTGATGGTTTGACTGGGAATTTTGCGTACACGTTCGGTCAGTGACCAATCGTTATATATCTTGTAGCATTGAGAAAAAGGTTCGTTATCAGATTCTTGACATCAGGAAGGGACAGTTATACTGTTGCATCCTTTCTAATAGAATCCATGAACAGTAAAACCTTGAACCTTGAAGTACGTTTACTCAAGGTAGTTACTAACTGATTAAAATCAGACCACATCCAACATCGGTTGTTGGTGATAACACTAAATACTACTAAACTAGATCGAAATTTCGATCCATCCGGTAAGTATTGGGAGTATGGTTTATCCATTACCCATTACGGTTTACGGACTTTGTAGTCGAGGATCGATTGATGGCTCTTTTGTGAGCGATATAGGATTCGATAATAGAGGTTGGTTTAATAGCCATAACCACTGTGAATGGAGTTCGGTACTCCGGTTCGTTCATACTCTTGTAGAACCACACGAGCGTCTCGGGCCCGGTGGGAGTAATTGGATCTACATGGAAGAGAGTAGAATGAATACGAAAGTTTATCTTTCGAGCAAAGCTTGAGTGGTCTAGGGGTAATTCCCTAAGAAGTAGAGAGTTAATCAGACGTTGGACTCTCTTACCACTTAGTATTGTATGATTTCGTTCAAAAGCAGAAAATAGGGGTGATTTCCCTGAGATTTTCTTCCCAAACAAACGGAATCGAATTCATTCGGAACGAAGGGTATTGCCTTATGAACTTATGACAGGATGACTGTCAAGGCTTATGTCCTTTGTGGATAAAAGCAAACCTCTTGGTCATTGGAAGTCATATATTTCTATAATATATGGATTTGACCAGAATATTGATAAGTCTTTTGAAGTCTGGATATCAATTTTTTAGTACAGTAGTGAATATATACATATATATTAGTGTTTGTGAAGGATAACACTGCACCAGTTGGAATCAACATGGGTGTGTTATACGAAGTCGAAATACGACAATGCCACAATTCTCGTAACGAGAGATTTGGACAACATTCTACGAGTTTGACTCGGTCGAATTCATTAGAATCGATCCTTTGGTTTCCCATCCATCTTATTGGTTAAGATGATGCATCGTGTATGCAACATTCAACGAGGAAGTTCTACCCTATGCCTCAGGAATGACTCTCTAAATCTTCGGATAAAGAGAAATGGGATGGATTCTCTTTGTGACAAGAGATGGTCAGGTTGTTGAACGTCAATTTTGATCGAATCTTACATTCGGCAGTTAACAAAGCAAGTTTAGCATGTCCTTTAGTATCTTGAGAGAACGAGGAATAATATGCGGGCATATTCAATTGTGAACTTGGATATGTGAGAATACACTGGTTCTGACTTTGTGTCAGATTAAGGATGATCGTTAAGTCGATCTCGGTCTCAGTGTTTACTCTTGTGTTGAAGCTATTGCCTGGAAGAATCCAGCAACGCCAACTCGACTTTAACTAGTTGGGTGATTAGCGGCTTTTGTAGTAGCTAGAGAGGCGATATAGCTTAAGGATTTCCTTTTCATATCTGGGAGTGATTGTAGATTTGGAAAGCCGATACCACATCATTGTGCAAACGATGAAGGGGTAGCTTATAAGGATTTCCGAAATCACTTGAGTTCAAGAGCATATTGGGAAAGTACCACATGATTAGATGGACCGGCGATGTTTCGATTCTACGGATCGCCTCGAGCCGACAACCTGACCGATCATTAAGACCCGGACATTCGGATATAGGTGCTCCCCGAGTCACGACCTATCCTACGACGGCATACTCGGAGTGTACTTTGGAATCTGAAATGGTTATGATAAGTTTTGTGAGTACTAAAATACGGGATGAGTATCCATTACTTTAGAGCAAGTGGGAGATGTAGTTTGCTGTAGTTTTAAATAATAGGGTGTGCTCTAAAACAATTAATCACATGCTTTCGTGCAAGTGGGAGATTGTTAGGTGTAATGCCCGAAAGACAATTTTGTAATTGTTTTATTTAATAAATGAAATGATGTTATTATTCATATTTATTATTCTCGTATTCACCGATGTGACAATAGTATTTACACTACGAGAAAACCCTAAGTATATCGTTTATGTAATCACTTAACTCGGTGTATGGTATATACACGGGAGGATTGAGTTAGTGAAGATGTACTTAAAATACAATTAGCCCGTAGTGAAGTTAATCGAGAGTATCGGGTCTCTCCTTTAACGTGCTATTAATGCGCCCGAACACATAGGTGTGATTGTCTTATCCGGACTTTCGGTTAAGAGAACCTAATGGGGCATTTATATATGATAGATATATCATATAGGGGTAATGGACGATTTGATTAGAGTTCACGATATAATTCCGTAATCGAGAAGTCTTATCGAATCAATGGATGATCATATTTATGGATATATCTTAATCTGAGGTGATCACGATCAAGCTGCTTGAATCGGTATGAGGTTTGACTTGACGGTTAAGGATTACACCGAGTACGTAATGATGAATTACCCCGTCTTGGCATTGTCTTGGATTGAGTGAGTAGTACGTGTTATCACGGATACGGAATCCATTCCTTCCATTTATGGAAGTAGATAGACAGTTCCACTTATTTGTTAGCCCTAAGAAAATGATCGATCCCGGGAGTTCACATTTGACTAATTAGCTACTAGTCAGTTATGTGCACTAATTGATCACTAGGGGGTTAATGGTAAATAAGGATAAGAGGTTCTAAAAAGGGTTAACGGAAATTTCCCGATTTAGAATGAACGATCTATGGAGGATTAATCCATATGTAATGATTATATCAATGGACGCTTATTATTATTCTCGTGAGGAGATAAATATAATCTTATAATCGGAGGAGTGCGATCACGGGATTATGGTGGCATATTCCTGTGATTGATTTATCGAATATAATTATTACGTTCGTAAGATAATTATTTATTTGATTTATCGGAGCCGGCGATTATTAGTCCATGGTCCCCGACGTGCCTCACAATATAGCATAGCTATTCTCGGACGTCGAATCCTAATAATATTAATTTAGTTCTTGTTGGACTTTATTAAAACGATATGTGAATTAATTGTTTAGTGGACTATTAAATTAGTTGGGCTAAATAATTAAATACACGGAAAAGACATTTTTCGTGGACTCGGCCCGAATTGGTGTGTTGACCTAATTTTTGGTCAAATATATTGAAAAGGTGCGTGACCTTAATTTTAAAGAAAGGTGCGCATGCAATTTATATTATTTAATTATTAAGAAATTAGTTTTCTTGGATAATTATTTAATGTGTGATTTATCTTTTATTTGTTAAATGATAAATCATGGAATATTAGATAATAATATGATTTATCCTAATTTGTTTGGGATAATTATTTTATTTATCTTTTATTTGGAAAAAGGGTTAATGTAATAATTATCTCTTAATTATTTAATCCTTGGAGGACAAGGATTACTCTCCTATATAAAGAGAGTTCTCTAAGCCTTAACACACACAATATTTTCGAGTTCCACCTCTTAGAGAGGAGGAAGAAATTTTCGGCCAAGGGGAGTTAAGGGGAGAATCTTGGAGATTTTCCGGGTAGCATATCGGAAGGATTCGAGACGAGAATTTCCTTCCACCGGGAAGTTGCTTGGATCACACGTACGGAAGATCGTGGTGCTCTTCACATCATTGTTCAATCTTGTTGTTGCGGTTCTTCGAATTGGATTTAGAGATCCAATAGGTATGTCTACAACCCCTTGTAGATATAGATCTAGTTGTTTTATTACGTATATATTATAGATCTAGATCCATAAAATCGCTTCCGTTGCGGATGGTATTACTAACACGAGGCATTCGAAACAATCCAAACCAGGTACCTAATCCTGTTATTAATAATGCCAATAATGTGAATGAAAATGCTAATAATGGACACCAAGCCCTAGCTCAAGGAGCGAGGCGCACTTTGCAAAGTTATGCAACGCCCACTATTGAGCAATTCATTCCCGCTATCGTAGCACCGCAAGATGCTGCGGAAGTCTATCACCCTAGGCGTAACGTAATTCAAATGGTGACCAACTATTCCACTTTTCATGGAATCCAAAACAAGGATCCTGGTGTTCACGTGACGAATTTCTTGGAAATCGTTAGCACAGTGAAACCAGAATTAATCCCGGAGGGGAACATTCGTCTTAAGCTTTTCCCTTTCACTTTGAAAGATAAAGCTAAGCAATGGCTTCTCTCTTTAGAGGCTAGATCTATCACTACTTGGGAACAATTGTTGCAAAAATTCATGAATAAGTTTTTTCCCTTGGGAAAAACCTTTAAGTTACGCCAAGACATCCTAGGATTTAAGCAACAACCTGGGGAGAGTTTTGATCAAGCTTGGGAGCGTTTCAAGGAAGCTATGAGGAAGTGTCCTCATCATGACATCTCTCTTTGGCTTTTAATGCAAACTTTTTACCATGGGTTGAGAGAGACGGAGAAAATTAGAGTAGACACCTCCAGCAATGGAGCGTTTGTTCTTTTATCTCCTGAGGAGGCACAAGGGAAGATGGAACAAATAGCGATGAATAGTCAGTGGGGGGGCAATGACATAGCTACTGTGAAAATGACTGCTGACATATTCGAGGATAGTGCATCTACCAAAATCTTAGAACAACTTTCTGTTATCAACAATAAGGTAGATGGGATGCAAGAGAGGATGGCAAGAGTAGAGAAAGGGGCTGGAATCGAGGTAGCACCTCAAAGTGAGAATGCTGGTACTGAAGAAGCCAATTATATCGGGGGAGGATATAAGCCTAATCATAACCATCCTGGATTCCGATATAGTGACCTTAATGCAGGAGAAAGGCCTAAACCGCCTACCACTTATGTACCACAGCAAACTAAAACTTTTGGTTGGGAAGCTGCAATAGAAAAACAGAGTAATGTCGTTACTGATAATATGGGAAAACTTTCAAAATCTATGGCTGATTTAGCCACTAACTTTAGCCAATATTGTCAGAAGACCGATGCTAAGGTGACCAACCAAGAAGCTCTAGTCCAAAATCTCAAATAGGACAACTAGCTGAGCAAGTCTCAACTAGACCTCCTGGAGGGTTGCCAAGCAACACTGAGAAGAACACTAAGGATTTGAATGCAATCATAACAAGAAGTGGAAAAGAGGTAACTCCACCATCCCTGCAACAGAAAGAGAAAGTCACAAAGAATAAGGATGGTGAGCCAAGCAATGAGACTAATACTTCTGAGACTTTGCCTGAGCAAAGAACGTATAAAGAACCTGCTGGCCCTAGAGTTGAACTTTACGATAACAAGTATCCAATTTTCACTGATGTCCATCCTTCAACTCTACCTTATCCTCCACCAAAGCCGAAACCTAAGTTTGATAATAAGAGATATAAGAAGTTCGTGGATATATTCAGTAAGTTACAAATCAATATACCCCTAGTTGAAGCACTAGCTGAAATGCCTGAGTACACCAACTTTTTAAAGGACGCCGTCTCAACTAAAAGGAAACTTCTAGATTTAGAGACCATATGCCTTAATGAGAGTGCTCAGCCATTCTTCAACATAAGTTACCCCCAAAATGCAAAGATCCGGGAAGCTTTCTCATTCCCTGCACCATAGGTAACATATGTCTAAACAAAGCTTTGTGTGATCTAGGAGCAAGCGTGAATCTGATGCCACTATCTATTTTTCGGAAGCTAGGCATGAAAGATCTTAAGAAGACCTCAATCACATTGCAATTAGCTGACCATTCTGTCAAGGAACCGTGTGAAGTGGTTGAGGATGTGCTAGTAAGAGTTGAAAAGTTTGTATTCCCTGTCGACTTTGTGGTCTTAGATATGGAAGCTAACTACGAAGTGCCCTTGATATTAGGAAGACCATTCATGGCCACTAGTAGAACGCTAATTGATGTTAACAAAGGCGAGTTATGTTGGGAGGATTTTGCATCATTAAAACAAAAGAAAATTTATAAACCTATACTTAACATGCAAACTAACTCCTAACCGACCAAATATCGGGTAGTTGATAGCATAGTAGGGTAAGTACAGGGTCGATCCACAGGGAATTGGGATGTTGAATCTAATTTCACTAATCATACCAATTGTTACTCAAAGAACGAATAAACAAAAGAAACGAATGAACAAAACATAAAAATAGAAAAGAACAATCAAGATAAATCTAACCTAAGAAACATAAAAACAATCTAAACTAAAGAAACAAAAACAAACAATCTAACCTAAAGACATGGGGTCAAACATTGAACAAGCCTAGTGATCTCAATTCTAGTTATCTCATGATTTTAATTCAGTTTGTGGTTTCACCCTTTCACGAGACACAAATCCCTAATCTCTTAGTGAACTTATCTCTCAAGCTATGAACTCCTACTTTCGTAGCGAATTCAATTATCTATCTCTCATCTTTCGAGTGTTGAGGCCGATTTGCCAAACAAAACGACGGGTGTAGATTCAAGTTACTCTCGTATAATCGAATCTAACAACCTAGGAATCTAACCAATTAATTTGTCACATAATCAACGGCTAAAAACCCTATCTTTCTATGATGATCTAAGGTTTATGCAACTTCCGTATTATAAACATCAATAGAAAACAGATCTTTCAATCTATTCTCATGGCCTCATAAGCACAAAGAAAGATACAAAATAAATCAACAATCATGAAGAAAAACCGGAATTGAATTAATAAAAAAGAACTCACATAGTTTTGAACAAGGATTGATCCATGGAAACGAAAAGCAAACATCTAATCTACTCCTAATCTAACATCGGTTCACCCGAGCACAAGGCTCGGGTGACCGGCCTTCAAACTCTCAAGATGCGGCTGCTGGCCTCTCTTTTGATGTGAAGAAATTTCTGAATCAATTTATTGTTTGGGGCTGCTGTGCTTTTATAATAAAACTAAGTCGGCTGCTACAGTAACCTAAGTCGGTTTCAGCAAAAACGGCGGTGGACGCCCGTCTAACCAACTGGACGCCCGTCCAGAATGCTTGGACGGATACTGGACGCCAGTTCAGCCAACGTCTGAACTCTCTGTATGTGAATTAGCTCCCTGGATGCACGTTCGCTTTATCAGACGCCCGTTCGATATAAACGCTTCTCGGACGCTCGTCGGCCTCAGATGAACGCTCGTCCATCTTGATGCAGAACGGATTTCTTGATAATTATCCTTTCTTTCCACCATCTTTATCCTCTTGTAACATCTCTATCTCTTCATCAACACTTCAAATTCGACTTTAGACTCTTCCAAATCCTTTCCAAGTTAAAGATATGTATCTACACACATCGAAAAACATACCAAAACGTAACACGATTCCAAAACAACATAAAATCATCAAATAAAGCATATAAATCGATACGTTTTCATATTTTACTATTAAAAACACCATTTACTCAATATTTACATATATAGCTCAAAATCTATGAAAATCATACGAATGTAGGGGAAATTGATATAGAAAATATATATAAAAATCACTATAATTTAGCCCTTAACAAGTTAGTATTAAGAGTGAACGAAGAGAGAGTTGCATTCAATGTTTTCGACACTATGAAGCAACCTGATGATGGAGAGGATGCATGTTTCATGTTGGATTCCATTGATAGGATCGTTCAAGAATTTCAACAACATGAAAGTATCAAGGATTTCTTGGATGCTGTCTTGGAAGAAGAAGATGAAGTCAAGTACGTAAGTAGTGAGGAGGAGAGGATGATATGGCCAGGATGTAGTAGAGGGACCCCTAGGCCTGTATAGGAAGTAAGTGCTTTGCGGAGATTGAAAGATTCTATCATAGACCAACGTGGCATAAGTACTTCGAACTCAAACTCACTGGTCAAAAGTTGAAAACCTCTTTGGAAGAACCTCCCACAATTGACTCTAAAACCTCTTCCTGCAATTTTGAAGTATGTATTTCTTCAAGATGAGACTTTGCCACTAATTATATCTTCTTCCTTGACGGACTTACAAGAGGAGAAACTAATGATAGTTTTGAGAGAGTACCGCGGCGCATTTGGATGGACCATAGCTGACGTTAAGGGCATTAGTCCTAGCGTATGTATGCACAAAATCTCCGTGGACCCTGAGAAGAAAGCGGTTGCACAACCTCAAAGGCGTCTATCCCCACAATTAAAGGAAGTGGTTAGGGATGAGGTTATAAAAATGCTAGAAATGGGAATTATATTTCCAATTGCTCATAGCGAATGGGTAAGCCCTATCCACGTAGTTCCCAAGAAGGGAGGATTGACGGTGCAAGCCAATGAGTTGAATGAGCTAATTCCTGTGAGGCTAATCACCGGTCATCGAGTATGCATAGACTTTAGGAAACTAAATGATGCAACTCGTAATGACCATTTTCCTCTTCCCTTCATCGATCAAATGCTCGAGAGACTGAGCGGGCATGCTTTCTATTGTTTTCTTGACGGGTATTCGGGATACTATCAAATCCACATCTCGCCCGAAGATCGTGAGAAAACAACATTTACATGTCCATATGGGACATTTGCGTATAATCGAATGCCATTTGGATTGTGTAACGCCCCCGCGACATTTCAACGATGTATGATGTCATTATTTGCGGATATGGTGGAAGATTTCTTGGAAATCTTTATGGATGATTTCTCCGTGTTTGGAGACGATTTCGATTCATGTCTCACACATCTAGCACGAGTGTTGAACAGATGTGAGGAGACGAATCTTGTGCTTAACTGGGAGAAGTGTCATTTTATGGTTACGGAAGGTATAGTACTAGGCCACCGCATATCAAAGAACGGAATAGAGGTGGATAGAGCCAAAGTTGAGGTGATCGAGAAATTACCCCCACCTACCAATCTTAAAACTTTGCAAGGTTTTTTAGGCCACGCCGGATTTTATCGTAGGTTTATTAAAGACTTTTCCCTAATCTCTAGACCTCTTACCGAATTATTGGCCAAGGATGTGCCATTTGTGTTTTCTAATGAGTGCATAAAAGCTTTCAACGAAATAAAAAGTAGACTGATTACTGCACCCGTTCTGGTCGCACCGGATTGGAATCTTCCATTTGAACTTATGTGTGATGCAAGTGACACTGCTGTTGGCGCCGCTTTGGGTCAAAGAAAAGATAAGATCTTTAGGCCTATTTATTATGTGAGCCGGACTTTGAATACTGCCCAAAGAAATTACGCCACAACGGAGAAGGAGCTTTTGGCCGTTATCTTTGCTTTTGACAAGTTTAGATCTTACTTGGTGGGATCTAAAGTCACTGTGTGGACTGACCATGCGGCTCTTAAGTATCTCCTAGCAAAGCAAGATTCAAAGCCTAGATTGTTGAGATGGATTCTACTGCTGCAAGAATTTGACGTAGATATCCGAGACAAGAAAGGAAGTGAGAATGTAGTGGCCGATCATCTGTCACGCTTACAATTAGAGGATGGTGAGGAATTACCTGAGATAGGAGAATCTTTTCCTGATGAACAACTTTTCTCCATCACCACCATCAGGGGACATGATGATTGTGTTGCAGTTTCTTCACGAATAGAGGTTGTGAAGGAGAAGAAACAACCAGGGTTTAGTTTGTTTGTTAATTATCTATCCGCAAAGTACCTACCACCGAATCTCACTGTCCAAGAAAGGAAAAAATTCTTTAAAGATCTTAGACACTATTATTGGGATGAGCCTTATTTGTTTAAGCTAGGATCTGATAATATCTTTCGAAGGTGTGTGCCCGAAGAAGAGTATAATGATATCCTGAAGCATTGTCATTCTTATGAAGTTGGAGGACACTACGGGGGAGAAAAAACTGCGGCTAAGGTCCTCCAATGCGGTTTTTATTGGCCGACATTGTTTAAGGATGCACACCAATATGCAAAAGCATGTCATGCTTGTCAAATGACAGGAAATAGTTCACGGAGGAATGAGATGCCACTTAAGAGCATCTTAGAAGTAGAACTCTTTGACGTTTGGGGAATAGATTTCGTTGGACCCTTCACTTCATCACTATCTAACCGATACATCTTAGTTGCTGTTGATTATGTATCCAAATGGGTTGAGGCCATTGTTTCCCCTACTAACGATGCTAAGGTTGTAGTTAGATTCTTGAAAAAGAATATTTTTACAAGGTTTGGGACGCCTAGGGCGATTATAAGCGACAATGGTAGTCATTTTTGTAATAAACCTTTTGAAAGGCTGATGATTAAGTATGGGGTTCGACATAAGCTAGCAACCGCATATCACCCCCAGACTAGTGGACAAGTAGAAGTCACCAATCGAGAGATAAAGCGTATCCTGGAGAAAACTGTCACTACGACTAGGAAGGATTGGTCGTTACGTTTAGATGACGTTTTATGGGATTATAGGACTGCATATAAAACCTCGATTGGAATGTCCCCGTATAGGATTGTTTTTGGAAAGGCATGTCATCTTCCCGTGGAACTTGAGCACCGGGCCATGTGGGCAACAAGGATGCTAAATTTTGATGAGACGTTGGCCGGTGAGAAGAGGATGTTAGAATTAACTCGCCTGGAGGAGTTTCGTTTAGAGGCATATGAGAATGCCAAGATTTTCAAGGAGCGCACGAAGAAGTTTCATGACAAAAAGATCCTAGAGAGGACCTTTCAAGAGGGTGATCTGGTTCTCTTGTACAACTCGCGCTTAAGACTATTTCCGGGCAAGTTAAAATCAAGATGGTATGGCCCATTTCGGGTACAACAAGTCTTTCCTTCTGGAGCGGTGGAGCTATTCAATTTCAAAGACGAGTCCAGATTTGTGGTCAATGGACATCGTGTGAAGCATTATCAAGGGCTTCCGCACAGTGCGAGGAGGAGGTTTTATACCTCGACGACCCTATCTATGAATAAACCATCTTGAATTGAGTCGAGCTAGCGACTATAAATTTAGAACTATTTCCTATAACTATCTTTTTCGTTTTTATTTTTAATAAAGTAGCATGCGCCTATCACGGTTTTTTTCATCTCGCCATGTTCCGAGTCTAAGTTCGGAATAAACGAGGTTTTTTCCTTGATAGCCGTCATGTGAGTTTTTATTTAGGTTTAAATCCCTTTTGGTCTTGTCCATGGCGATATAGAGTAAAGTGGCTTAAACTTGTTTTTAGATATCTATATCTAATTACGCCACATTATTTTATAACTTCCATAGACATGGTATTTGACGATTTCGTGGAGCTTGTTTGCTTATACAGGGTGTGTCTGCTTCTCCACGACGTGCTGATGTTTACTCCGATATTGTTCCTTTACTTGGGAGCCGTTTCCGAGCTAAGTCTTTCTTTTTGAACTCTCATTTATTTTTGTCATTGAGGACAATGCCATGTTTAAGTGGGGGGCAAGGGACCTAGCTATATGTTGAAAAACGGAATATTGAGACAATATTGGGCCAAATTTAAAAATTTTCATGGATAAATGCCAAGTTGTTTAACTCGTACCCTTAAACTTGTGAAGTTCTTATACTTAGAATTGATAGGAAAGAAACCAAGTTGCGTAAGTACGTGGTCATATTATACTTTTGCGATAAATTGTTAGTAAACTTAAGGATATTCATGCCAAGAATTGCAAGTAGTTAGGCATTGTTCAACTACTCAACATGTGAATCGCTTAGTACCGCATGCGTTATAATAATTGAAAGAAGTATGTGTACGTTGCGTAGATAATTGGTTATGAGGACCTAATGTCGATATTTGTCGACTGATGTATTCTGATCTTCTAGCCAACAAAAGTGGAGTAATAAGCTTGAGACGTACCTGTGTTTGATAATATTAAAACACTGGGCTTGTAGTAAGTTACCAAAGTAGCCCCGCGCTTGTGGTAATATTCGATGCTATGTTTAATCTAAGATAGGGGGATACTCTATGAAAGTTTTCTTCCTTGAGATTAGTAGTATTCGAAAAATATGCAAAATTGAAAAAATTTAAATTTATTAGAGGCTTTGAGTAGTACTCGGTCTCCAAGTCCAAAATCCCTATAGATACACTCTTTCTTATTGTCCTAGTGCTTTAACCATGGCGAGGCAAAAGAAGTATGAATGCTGATATTGATGAATTTTGATATGAAGTCTGCATAAACTCTAATCTTGCTAAATTTATATAAAACCAATGCCCATGCACACAATCACTTCGATTCATAGCAAGTAGTGAATAATGCTTATCTTATGAGCATATCTGGTATGAGTTGACTCGAGTTTCTTGTGTAAGTATGAGATGACCAAGGAAAATGTTGTCTTGGGGAATGACTTATTGATGCTTTGTTCGGGACGAAGGAAAGTTTAAGTGGGGGGCATTTTGATGACGGTTAAAATATACCTATTTATGTCATCAATTCTAAACTTAAATCGGAGTTAATTATATATATTTCATATTAAATCACTCGTTTATACGTATTATTTAATGTTAAGTGATTATTAATATGATTTTTGGTATTTAGCTGTTTTTATTATTAAAGACCAATTTATTTGTGCGATAAATACTGATTTTGCAGATTGTGATAAATCGAGAGGATTAATGTCATTCAATCAGTGGATCTCAAGATAATAAGGAAGAAAATCGGAGCATTAATCAAGAGACAAATCAGATCAGCATAGAAGAGTGCAGTGGGGAACAAGTTAACGAGAAAACACGTTAAACACGTGATGAGAGAGGCTCGGTCGACCGAGCCCCTTCATTCGGTCGACCGAGGCATGTGGTTCGGTTACCCGAAGCTATCCAGACCTAAAACATGTGCATATCTTCTAGATCCATCATATGTCGGCAAAATCCTTTGTATAAGCAGCAGCTACGAAATTGAGAACACACTTCATTACAACACAAGACAATTTGTACAATTTGAGTTTTTAAGTTTTAGTTTTCTTTTCTTTTCTTTATGTTCGTTCATTGTGGATTCATCGGATTCTCCGGTTGGGGAGCGCATTAAAGAGTGGGAGTCACTCTCATCTTCGAGGGTATGACCATTCAATTATGCAATCTTTATTCGTAGATCTGATATATTTTATTATGGAGTAGTTTCTCTTGTATTGATTGCGTGATGTAGATTAATTTACGAACCCGTGTGTTTAGGTTAAAAACGTTAAGAAGTAATCATGATTTGTACCAACACAGAACTGTGTTCGGTCGACCGAGACATGTCATTCGGTCGCCCGAGTGCTATCGTTCGGTTGACCGAGCGTGGTGATGTGTAGGGCAATATTATGATCGGCTTCGACTACGTCAGATTCTCTGATTTGGAATTAAAACGAGTAATTAAACCTGATCAACTTAATTATTTGTCATCATAATTAAACATGAAACCTAAAAAGTGATTGTTACTTAGGATATAGATTGAATCGGCATCTAAGAAGTACGCCTTACCCTAGGAATGTTGCTTAGATGAGGTTACGGTTTACACCGGCATCCCTAGTTTCGTAATTGTGTCAGAAGTTATATGAGATGGAGGCATTAAAAGGCGAAGTCACGTAATGGAGGCACGATGATTTAGATGGCCTAATCGGAGCTAAATCTACCTTAGGGGATGACTCCCGTAGTCATAATAATTAATCTTTAACATTTGTTTCATCTCGTTATCATCCTAATTCACATGGGGGAGTTATAATCTACTAGCGTAATCAATACTGTTTGTTTAGATAATATCCACAATATTATCCGTGTTTTAGTAGTCTTTCATTTGTCTTTGTGGTATTCTGTGTCTTGTGGTTGTCACTATTTTATTTACTGCGTTTAGTTGGTCGTAGACCGCCCTTTAAATTTAGTTCTAATAGGATAAAGTTGTGTTTTGTTTGTGCCGAGTCTCTGTGGGATCGACCTCGACTCTATCTAGCTATACTACAATTGAACCTAGTTCTCTTGCTAGTGTGTTAGTAGGCATCGAGTTAATAATTTAACTTGACCTCAATCAGGTGCTGGTCCTTTTCAAGTTCTCGAGCGGATAAAAAACAATGCTTACAAGTTGGACATTCCTCAAGATTGGAGCATTTCACCTACTTTCAACGTTGCCGACTTATCTCTTTATCAAGTCTCTTCAGATCTGAGGACAAATCCTTTCCACCCGGGAGGGATTGATATGCATCATCTTGCCAACGATTCAACTTTGGACACAAACGACCCACTCACTTTTCAAGCTGGTCCTATAACAAGGTCACAAACAAAGAAAATGGATGCAGCATTAAAACAACTCGTTTTGGGCTCATTCAAGGATCATATTGGTCGTGTCAAAAGGAAGATCCATCCTTTTATTGTTTATGGACTTGTGAATGGGGCTAATGGACTTTGGAAGCACAAGATCAGATTTTGGGCTAAGTTTTGGATCATATGAATAATAAGCCAAAAATATAAGTATTTATCTTTTATTTAAGCTAAATAAAATCTGAAAATCCCAATCAAAGATGGTGCCACTTTTCAGCCAATTTTCACCCTAAGGAATCTAGATACATTGAACTTAAAGCATTTATGATTCAAACATTGTAAATTGTACTTAGTTGAAGCATTCATGGCTGATCTTGTTTTCCCAAATGGCGCCAACACTGGAAGGAGTTTCTAGGAAGTCCTTTCTTATTTCTAGGTAGTCTTTAATGTTAATTCATGTATCTCAATTCAGAATTCAGCCTATAAAAGGCGTGGCATCTTCATTGTAAACTTCAGATTTTCGACTTTGAGTTTTTATATAAAATATTGTGAGTTTATCATATACCTTGCTGATAAGGTACCTGATCAACTTCGAGAATTTATCAAGGATCTGAGCAATCCTTGTGAGGCGTTCTCAATTTAGGATCCCAAAGTGTTGATTCCTGGGAAACTAAATCTTTGCTCGTTGTTTTCTTTCTCTTCTTCGTTTTTCCTTTGTATCTTCTTTCATTACATCCTTAATCTAGATCCCGAACCGTATCACTAATGAATAATTAAGGTTTACAACGAAAAAGCTCATATTATTAATTAACTTATCTTTATGTGACTGATCGCGTGTAAGTCGATTGATACTAACAACAGTAATAGGTCAATCGTAGTATAGCAAGGGCGAATCAAGGTCGATCCCACAAAGACAATGCAGCTCAAGTATAAACGAACTCAATCTAAATGAGAAAGCAAATACGGTCATTGACAAACAATAACAGAAATAACACACATGGTATTCCTCTCCACCCCCGCCTACCTACTAACTTAGTATAGTTAATCCTTATGTTTATTTCCCCATATAATTTCCTTAAATTAATTGAAAGTTTCAATTTAGTTTAGCTACGGGTTCATCTCTACTCCTATCTACATCCATTTTCAAGTACAATAGACAATCTATACGCAACTAACCTCATTCGGCGGTTGTATTAGCCCATACGCAGTAAGATCTAGAGATGCCGGCACAAGACCAAAAAATGACTGGCACTTTCCTTGGGATCCATCAAGACAATGTCCTAACTAACACTTCACCTTCCAAGTTAATTTACGATATACAAATATTAGATTGGCCAGACCTAAGTAATCATTTTAATTAATACGGTCGATCAACGTAGCTGACGTTGAATCTCCAGATTATGGTTTCTAAATATTGACCCAAAAATGGGCATACACCGCCGATTTACCGGGAGCGGCGGTTCCTACTCTAGAATCTAAATTGCTTCGTATTGATTAATTCAGGTAAATTATGGGGTTGTTAAAGATGCAGATTAACTATAATGCATAAATACAAGTAGATCTACCATAATAAAGGCATAAAGGAACGTTCAAAGCTTCATACCATCGGTTATGGAGATCTAGCTTGATCTACTCAAGCTAGAGATGGCACGGAGGGAAGGAAACCAAAAAATAAATCACCAAAAGCTTAAAGGAACTATATTTCTACAATAAAAGTGTATGTTGTATAATAATATGAAAACTAATGGAGATCTATATTGTAATTCGAGTTCTGCGGCCTTATATAGATACATTAGCCGACTTATGACTCGAATAAACCCTAACCGACCTAGTAGATATGGTAGACGTCGGTTTACTTGTCTCCCAAGGCCTCGGTAAATCCGGCCTAGCCCACGATTAATCGGGCCAGTTTTTCGTCTAGTATCCTAGCAGATCTCTTCTTTAACTTTCTCCAATTGGCCCAACATCTTACTTGCACCCCAGATCCGTCCTTAGCTGCTCCGGATTTTGGCACATCCTGAAAAGTGTAGAAAACAAGGAAAAACAGTACAAAATCTATAGGATAATAACACAAATGCAGAATTGTAAACCTATAATCATGCACATGGCATTTAACACACATTCCATATGATAATGAGCCTATCTATCTCCTTTCAAGCACAATTTGGGGTAAATAAATGTATAATTAATGGTAATATTTTGGGCGTTATCAACTAACCCCCACTTTGCTTTTGATTGTCCCGAGCAAAAAAAAAGCAAAACAAAAACCAAATCCCGACCAATATACATGTTAATTAAAAACAGGAATGCCTAAAATAGTCAAGATAAAGATCATGACAACTCATTCCATAAGTAATGCATTAAACAATATTCACGTCATAAATAGTGTGTGTGCAATAACACCTCCATCTCTAGTAATGCAGGCAATTTCACATTACGTCAACCCGTAGTCGAACTAACTAGTCCTGAACATGCTTTTCCTTTTATGCCATTTATTTTATTAATTGATTTTTACTTTTATTACCTAGGTCAACTCAACTGGCCAAGTTGGATCAATAACCGAGTACTACTATTACGCTCCATCGACTCTGCTTTGCCCAAGAGGATATATATATATATCGTGCAATTTATTTCTCTTTCTTGGCCGGTGAATGCTCATAATTCTATCTATCCTCACGGCCCCACTCTTGATAAACTACTGAATCCGTAATTCCTTAACCCGTATAAGATCCACAACTTGACCTGAATGACCATAGGTAGAACGAAATTCGAGATAACGCCAGGGTCAACTCTAGTGAAAGTAATGTGTAATCTATTGCACTCCAAGGAAAGTGAGTCATACGTGCTTAAAATGTTGGTTCATAAACCGAATATGCGCTTAATATGCCACGACTTTAGAAGTGGGCACGACACTTACCTATTCATAGTGGAACAAAGGTGTAATTAATTAACATCAAAAGGTCGAAGACGTCATCTTTTTTTTGAAAGTTTGATGAAACGAATCAAAGTCTATATGGTGAAACGTGCGTCAAGGGAATCAAGATAATCATGCATGTAATGTAATATAATGCTAAAAAGCTAAGTGACGTTCCTACCCCCTACTTAATCGAATCATTGTCCCCAGTGAGAAGATGAAAAAATTAAAACTGAAAGGAACTTAGATATGGTAAGCACGGAGACGAATAAGTGCAATTCATCATCAATTGTAAAGGGCTCAAAAGATAAATTCTTGGAAATCTGCAACATGTATCTCATACAAAAGAAGATATGAAACTCGGGTGACAATATCCGTATAATAAAATTGTGGCAGTAAAAGAGAAATTAAATTACTCCAGACAATTTATGCCGACAAAATCAATATATTATTAAAAAGTCTGCTACATTACTAGATAGGAAAAATAAAAAATTATAATACTTGAAATGGAAAATAACAACAATGAAAGAAAATAGTCCTCATCGAAATATTCCTCCTAGGCATCTCTTTGATCGAAACCGGGAGGTGGTCCAAAAGTGGAGGCAGCAACAGCGGAAGAAGATTATCCGTGACGTGGGACAGTTCATGGTGGTGGGGTTGAAGGAGGAATGCATAAAAAGTCCATCATTCTGTCCAATTTAGGATGCAAGCTCGCAATCTCTCTTGCATTCTCCTCTATCAAAGTCCTCTGAGATCGAACCCCTCCGTGGACCGGAGTGCACTCTCATTTAGCTCTTTGACCCACTAGTCTTGGTGCTCGTGAAACCAACTATAAACTTATTGCTGGCTCAGGCTCTTCCCAATCATCACAGACTAGAATCGGAACTTCGTTCTCTACTGCGAACATAACTATCATCGGGCCATAAGGCAGCAGCTCTCGCTTGGACTTATTGGCAATCTCCAGGATGTGCTTATTCATCAGGAGGCCGATGTTAATTGAAGATTCCTACTCCAGATAGAACATCAATTCTGTCTGCCTCGGTGTAACATATGCCGTATGCTTGGTCGGCAGAAGGCAGGAACAGACAAACCTATTCGGCATCTTCCTTTCCCAAGACATCATCTTGTCCATATTAAACTTCACCAAATTCTCTCTATGAGACAGACCAGCCACAACAACAGTAGGCTATGTCACAATAGGCACAATTTCATTTGATACCGGATTCGGACTTCCGGTTGCCACAGCATCAGGAGTGGGTGTCAACGACGCATCATTAATAATAGGCATTTCTGTACAAGAATAGAAGATAAACAAATCAGTTATGGTTCGTTCTAGATGAGACCAAACTGAGCAACAAGCTTACTAAAAAGAAAAAAATGTTATTCAGTTCAAACAGAAAATAAAAAAATTGTTTAGAAGATGAACTAAAAGTTTGATTTAATTCGCATATCGATACATTTCAAAGCATAGAAAGCTCTGAAAATTCATCTTAAGATTGTTATCCTCGTTGTATCTTATGCAAAATAAAATAAAGAAACAGAAAGACGAACAACAATTTAATTAATGTATCTGAACAAAACAATTACAGGAATTGAAAGGAGATGAAATCATAATACAATAAAGGATATATGAAAAATGATGTGAGAAAATATCTTTCCTTAAGACAAAATTTTCTCCGGCATGTACCCACGGATGTGCAATTGCCTCCTAGGATACAAAGTTTACTTGTTAAAGAGAGAGGTACTTCAACTCCGAACATCAGTGAACTCTTGCAGTGCTTTAGAAAACTCTTCAACTATTTTATTCTGGAATAAGACTTTTTTGTATTCATGAGTGTATACAATAGTTTACATGTTCAGGAGAGAGGTACTTCAACTCTGAACAACAGTGAACTCTTGTACTGCTTCAGAAAAATCTTCGACTATATTATGCAGGAATATGACTTTTTTGTATTCCCTAGTATATTTTTTCCATTGCAGTAGTGGATCACTAAATAGGGAGGAATAGTTTTGAAGTGTATTGAAGACAATCATTTGAAAGTGCTCCACTAACTCAACAATAAATCTTGAAACTCTAGCAATAATGTCTTTAAATCCATCAGTTGAAGGACACTCCACTATCTCTGTAAAAATGCAGTAGATGAAGGGACTCTTAGCTTGACCCGAATCGAATTACTATTCATATTACTTTGACTCAGCTTGAATTACTCATCATAATATTGATTCATAATTTGAAAGAATCCAATGTAAGTAGGTCTAAAATATTAATACTTGCCTCAGGCCTATTCTGCCAAGGCCCAACGGTCAAAAGACAAGGGACATGCGGAGGCGGTGATGCGTGCGCCAGTTTGGAAATTTTAGTAGAGCCTTGACCCACTAAAACCATTTTCACTTTTTTTCCAATTTCTTGGAGATTATACCTTTTATAAAACTTGCATCACTTATATTTTGGGAAAATGATGGCACATTTCCCAATGTGGGATTATTGAAATTCAACTCTTTAACTTCTAAAACACCACTTCAACTTCTTCAACTAACCCACTTTATGTTTTCATTCTTCATTCACCCGATATATGAATTTAATGATTCAAAGACCTATCTTCATCTATGTCGCATGTAGTTTTGAAAGTCATCATAAACTCTTGATAAATTATACAAGAGTCTAAACTAAACCGGCTCACAAAGTGGTTGTAAAAATGATTAAAAATCATTTTCATTTTCCCTCAATTTTCTCCGGCAGGAATCTGATTGATTTTCTTTCTATATAGATTTAAAGATCAGCTAAAGCGGATTTTTCTTTGTTGTATTTTCTCAAATATTGTTCCACTTTGTAATTTTTGTTTTGGAGTTTTATTTAAATCAAGCGTAGAGTGTTGTACACTTTCTTATGAGATTGATTTTCTCACAATGGGTTTGCCACTCATAAGTTTTAAGAAAGCAAGGCTATGCAAGTCTACGGCTTTTGATATAAGAGGAAGGTCATGATACGGAATTGTAGTATAGTAATGAAAGGTTTTGTTCATTAAAATAAAAAATCACACTAACTGGAATAGCATAGCTAAGCCTCCACCCCTAAATAAGAAATTCTATTGTCCCCAATGTAAAAATAGTGGAATGTAGAAAAGAATGGCTTAGATTGCTAAACCATAGTACGAAACCCTGGACAAGTACTAGGAAAAATCGATATGAATAGCATAAACCTCACTACGTAAACACCATGCTCGGTCTAGTAAACTAATAATCTTCTAATGGTTTCATGTCAACTACACATTTCAACCTTAGTTCCTTCGCATGTAATTTACGAAAACATGCAAAAGAGGGGTCCATTCTTAAACATGTATTGATTAATGCAAAACCAAAGAAGTAATCATGGACGAGTCATATCGGTGAAAATAAATCAATATGGCATTTCCGAATATAGGCCATTGGTAAACAGTCCAAAGCGGAAGTCTTTTCCACAAGTTTGGCCATTCTCCATGCATGAATCAATATAAGACTACGATTTGGTCAAAAAATGGAGTCTTTGTAAGGTATGGAGATGGATTTTAGGTGTATAGAATCTGTGCATCAGCTGAAAAGGGTTATACTGAGCAGAATTGTAATGTTTGATGAATATTCTATGTTTAACACTATTGTGAGATCCATGTCTGAATCTGAAATAATATCTGAATCTTGGAGTGTTCACCAACAGGTTGAGCTTCAGGTTCAATCAGCTGAGTGGCAAATCTCATCTGAGAAAAGCCAGCATACATCAAATATAGAAGAATCATCAGATCTGATGTAACTAGATCCAATACAACAAGCTGGGACTCAAACAACTTACACTACAATAAAAATAATATTTGGCTAGAGAAGTTCGCTACAACAATAAAGTTTGGCTAATAAATACTTAGCTAGACTCATTTGTCACGCAACAATGGCCAAAAAATTTTATATTGCAACACTTTTTTGTGATTTTAGAAAAATCAAATGTAGCAAAAGTTTTTCTTGTAGTGTGATATTGGTCAACAGAGCAAAGCTCTTAGAAGAACTAGAAGGTCTACTGTTGGAATTCCAAAGAGGTATGTGTTTGAGGATATGGTTGGGTATGCACTTCAGGTTGCTGAGAAGGTGGATGGATCAGAACCAAACACTTACATGTAAGTTGTGCCAGGTTTATAAGTATCTCAATGGAAATCCCTCCATGGGAGATGAGTTGGAATCCACTCAAAGAAATCAGATTTGGTAGTTAGTCAGACTACCTCAAGAAAGGACGACAACCACTAGAAAATGGGTCTTCAGGGAAAATGAATACATGTCAATGGTTTCTTATGCTAGTGCAGTATAAATTCTGACTTACGAAATGTTTTACACTAGGCCTGATCCGGTACAATCCGTCATTGTTGTCAGCTGGCTTATTGCTCAACCACAAAAAGAGCATTGACAAGCTGTGAAGAGGATGTTGATGTATCTTATGGGTACATCTGTTGGAAATAAAATTTATGTTTTGATGATAATTCATCTTATTTGTTATAATATTATCTTAACCCCATTGATGAAGTGCTGAAGCCAGCTGTTATAGTGGAAAGCTAAAAGATGTCTAGAACGAATGTATAAGTTTTATTAGAGTCTGATATTTGTATAAGTAACATCAGACAAGCACTGTAATTGATAGTGTGTCGTAAAACTGAAAACTAGAAATCAATTAGAAAAGCGGAAATCATCAAGACAAGCAAGCGACTCGAAATACACCTACTTGAAACTGAAGAAGGTAAGTTCGCTGAGAGTTACAAACTCAGCTGGCTTATCTAGAAGAATGAAGAACTGAGGGTTCAAACTCAGTTATTGAAGAATGAAGAACTGAGGGCTCAAACTCAGTTATGAAGATTACAAGTCGAGACTGTAAAGTTGGACTTCAGGCAAGATTGTGGTGACCTGAACTGACTTTATGGATCTTGTATGAAGACCTAAGAATCATAAGGACAATGAATTCTTAGATGATAAATGTATCATGGTGTACTCTGATTAAGTCAATTATAATCAGATGAAAACTGGAGTACTGATTTTTGAAGAAGAATAAAATCTCAGTTAATGCTCCAAGTCAGTTAGGAAACTGACAAATGAAAAACTCAGTATAAAACTGATAAGGAAACTCAGTTTTATAAGTCAGCCATCCAACAAACTGAAAGTACAATCGAACATTGTAAAGAAAGCAATTTCATTGGATAAGTTACTGACACAGCAGGAACGGTCAGAAAATATAGCCGTTGCAAGATATACGTTGATACAATTCAAATTGAAGCCAGATGAACGTTGGACTTCACACTATAAATAGAAGACTTTGCACAAACAACAAAGATACAGAGAACAGAGCATATACAAGAATCAACAAGCAATTTGTGCACTTTATTTGAATTGCTATCATCTCTGAACTATAACAAGATCATATCTAGTATTTTTTTCAAGTGTTGAAGCTACAAAGAATTTATCAAGAATTCAACACTCTGAAGAACCACAAACAAGAATCAACTTATTGATTCTCAACCCAACTTTAATTCTAATTCAAAGGTTTTAGACTGTGAAGCAAACCGGGAAGGTTTCGCCAAGGACAGTTGCGACAAGCAGTCGGGTAGACTGTGTTTTTGGTGGTAGCTGGTGAAGAGGCAATCCTACCCTCTAAGGACCAGTGGTTCAAGCATTTGAAGAGCAGCAATTCTACCTATTCTACAATTGTTTAGATGGTGGAGCTAGGGATTAGCCAAGGACTATTGTTTAGGACTTTTTGTAACAGTTCACCTCAAGAAGTTCTAGTGGAATTTTCCTCCGCACCACAGGGGAAGAGAGGACGTATAGGATTCCACCACCTGGAACCTCTATAACATCCGCCTTATTTACTTTACGCATTTACTTATTTATTTAGAATTTACTTACAAGAATTGTGATACTTGATTGTTATACATCTCACAATCACAACTGATATTCACCAGAATTCAGTTCACAACACTCAGTTTTCACAACAGAATAACAAGATCAATAAAAAGGCTAAAATCATATCCGCTACCGGTTGACTCAGTTTCAGCTTAAGACAGTTTGACTTAATCTCAGCTTTGTCAGCTCAACTCCACACAAGTTTTATCTGAACCTTAATCTGTTTTTAAAATTTAGTTTTTGGTGACAAGTTAATTCACCCCCCTAAACTTGTGTCAGCCTTTCCAAGGGACCAACAATTGGTATCGGAGCAGTGTTTCTTTAACAAGATATCATTTGCTCGTTATCTCCTCTAGTTGTTCTTATTTGAAAGCTCAGTTTTCAATTAATCTACTTGTCGCCTTCTTCACTCACTCATAATGGATAACAATCAATATGCAAGACAAATGCTTATGTGCAACTTGGACAGATTTGACGAATACAAACATCGTATGCATGCATTTCTAGCAGCTACTCATGATGAAATGATGGATGTACTCACCGATGGACCAATCCGGATCACCTACATGCAAGGCGAAGGTGAAAGACAAGTTCGAGTTCCAAAACCCAAATCTGAATGGACTAGTGATGATCGCAAGCGAAACAATCTCAAAAATGTTGCCATGGACTTTATCCTCAGAACCCTTGACAGCAACATGTACTTGAAGGTTAAAGAATGCACAACTGCCAAAGAAATATGGGACAAACTTCAGTTAGTTTGTGAATGAACAGATTCAATCAAGGAAAATAAAATTTCCGTTGCAAAACAAAAGTTTGAGAATTTCAAGATGAAATCGGAGAAACCATTGACCAAATGGAGACAAGATTCGAAGTGCTATCATGGATGAACTAGATCTACTTAAGATTGAATACTCAAAGAAAGTCATCAACACTAGAATATTGAAGGCATTACCAATGTCTTTGGAAAATGAAGGTCAACTGCTATGGAAGAATCCAGGAGACTGGATGTGGAAGATACATTCAAGATCTTTTCAGATCTAAAAGCTTATGAATTCAGTGAAGATTTCACAACCACGGCTGCAATAATCAAAGCTCTGGAAGAACAAAATACCACAGCACTTGCAGCAGCATCAAATGAAACTCAAGAAAACTCATCCAACAATCTTCATGATTTTGATGAAATGGAAGAACAAATGGCTCTAATGATGAACAGAATTCGAAGAATGAAAAGTGGACACCCAGTCACTCAAAAGTTCATCAAAAGGACTCCTGAGAAAAGAAAAGACGATGAATACCTCTGTTTCAACGCAAGAAACCGGGACATTATAAAGTGAATGTCCAGAATCGATCAAGAAGACACCACCAAGAAGAGTTGGTAGAAGAGCACTCCTTGCTTTGGAGATGAATCGGATTATGAAGCCGGTGCGAAAGATTATCGGACGACACGGCTTTAATGGCACACATGGAAGATCCAAATGAGGTATGTGAATCAAACTCTAAATACTCTTCAGCTCAGATTTCCATGATGAATGCATGTTCTTCGATTGCTGACTCCAATCCAAAAAATCTAGAATTAGAAGAAACTCTTGACGAATTGATGAATCAGCTAGCAACCATAGAAGCTGGTTATGAATCAACCAAAGCTGAGAAAGAAAGTCTAATTCTTGAAGTTGAAAGATTGAAGTCTGAACTAAAAATGTTGAAACTGACTAAAACTGATAAAGAAAAGATTCGACATCGATCTCGCATCGACGGCAACAAGCGAATCGTTTGCTCAATCAAGTTCAATTACTGGATTCAAATCAGGAAAACCATATGGAGACAAAGCTGGGTTAGGATTTGATACACGGCAATCTTCGAAGAATGGAACTAGCAAAGCATTGGTGAGTACCAAAACGGTATTAAGTTTGTAGTTGGGCAACTTCCACAAACTGAGAAAATTGCTGAACCAGTGAAGCCAGTATCACACAGGATAAATCAGTTTTCTAAGAAGACAACTGTATCTACCTACAAAGCTAAATCAAATGGTAGATTTGTACTCAATGGAAACCGAAACGGAAAATCAACTGCCAGATCCACAAAAACCAATGAAGTCAGGAACCAGAAAAATTACAATCAAAACAAATCCAAGAATGTCAATCATTCAAAGATTCACACATTCAGGGGGAAAGGAAGGTTATATCCCACTGATGATGATTGGAATTTTATTGAATTTGTTATTAAAACTGATAATGACAATCATTCCAGACCGAAAACTTATCACAAGTTTCAGTCCAAAACTCAGCAGAGGACTAATCTCGGTTCTCGGCGCAAAGTCACGATACAAAGGTCAATCCGGACCTCGGTACGAAGGAATGATGGTTATCACTCCGGCTTTAATAACGAAATCAACATGGAAACAAATTTCGGTCGAAGATTCGAGAAATCATATAAATAAGACACGGTCAAACATAGATGCTATGGGAGTGTGGCTTACATATATGAAAACAAGTGCAACAATATCCGAAGAATTCCAAAAGGATATATTCCCGAGTTGTACGACAAGCGACCCTCATGGACCCAAACCGAGTTGGGTACCTAAAAATTTCTAATTTTCATTGCAGGATATATGGTACTTTGACGGTGGTTGCTCTAGACACATGACAAAGAGCAAAGACTGTCTCAGTAATTTCATTGCAAAGAATGGACCAAAAGTCAATTTTGGAAGTAAAGATAAACCGGGTTACACCAGAGGCTTTGGCACCTTAATCAGAAATGGGCTTACAATCAAAAATGTATCCTATGTAGAAGGACTACACTACAATCTACTCAGCACAAGTCAATTTTGTGATATGGGATACAAAGTTACTTTTGATAAAGAATTATGCGTTGTCATCAGCGAATCAGCTTATCAAGTTGTCCTAGTCGGAAGAAGGAAGGAAAACATGTATGTGGTAGATTGGACAACTGCCGTCGCTGAAACTTGTTTGCTCGTGCATACCAAATCAGAAATCAGTTGGCTATGGCACAAGAAACTGAGTCATCTCAATTTTGATGACATCAATACACTTGTTAAGAAGCAGCTAGTTATTGGACTACCAGAGATATCATATAAGAAGGACAGCTTATATGATGCATGTCAACAACGAAAACAAACAAAAGCAAGTTTCAAGACTAAGTCTCAGCATTCAACAACCAGACATCTAGAATTGCTACATATGGATTTATTTGGACCTATTACACCAATTAGTATCAGTGGAAAGAAGTATACATTGGTGGTAGTAGATGATTTTTCAAGATATACTTGGGTAATCTTTCTAACCAAGAAAAGTGAAACCAAGCAAAAGCTCACAGAACTTCTCAAGAGACTTCAGAATCAGAAAGGAGTTTCAGTTGTGAAGATAAGATCGATAAAGAAAGCTGAATTCCTCAACGGTGTGATTATTGAATATTGTGAAGAAAATGGTGTCTTACACCAACTTGTCACACGAACACCCCAACAAAATGGTGTAGCTGAAAGAAGAAACAGAACACTCAAAGAAGCCGGGAGGACTATGATCTGTGAAGCTAAACTACCTGAAAGATATTGGGCAGAAGCAGTAAACACAACTTTTTACACTCAGAATAGAGCTCTCATGAACAAGAGACATGAGAAGACTCCTTATGAAATTTGGAATGGAAGAAAACCAAATGTTTCATACTTTCATGCGTTTGGAAGCAAATGTTTCATACACAATAATGGAAAAGATCAACTTCACTTTTTTCAACCCAAAGCTGATGAAGGAATTTTCCTAGGATATTCAAGTGTCAGCAAAGCATTTAGAGTACTAAATAAAAGGACACTCAAGCATGAAGAATCAATACATGTAGTATTTGATGAACCAAATTTTCCTGGTGAAACAACTGAAGACCGACCAGAACCAATTTCTCAGTCTCAGTTACCAATCACACCAGAACCTGTTTCAGTTGATGTTGGAAAACTACAAATTTCAGAATGTTCAGATCAAGATCAGCCTCAGTTTCCAACTGCTCAACAATTTGAACAACCTCAATCAATCAGATTCAGTCGAACAAGACATCAACTAGATGCAATGATTGCATGCTTTCTATCTCAATCAGAACCTAAAGAAATTGAAGAAGCTTTGAAAGATCCAGACTGGATATTAGCTATGCAAGAAGAACTCAATGAATTTGAGAGGAATCAAGTATGGGAACTGGTAGATAATCCAGTTCATGTCAATATCATTGGAACCAAATGGGTTTTCAGAAATAAACATGATGAAGATGGGAATGTCATCAGAAACAAAGCCAGACTCGTAGCCAAAGGATACTCTCAAGCAGAAGGCATAGACTTTGATGAAAATTACGCACCAGTTGCAAGACTAGAAGCAATCAGACTATTTCTTGCCTATGCAGCTCACAAGAAATTCAAAGTTTATCAGATGGATGTTAAAAGTGCCTTTCTAAATGGAATTCTTGAAGAAGAAGTGTATGTTCAACAACCACCCGGATTAGAAATCAAAGATCAAGCAGATAAAGTTTTCAGTCTAAGGAAAGCTCTTTATGGACTTAAACAAGCACCAAGAGCTTGGTACGAAACTCTATCTCAATTTCTAGTAGATAACGGATTTATCAAAGGAAACAATCGACAAAACCTTATTCAGGATGAAGAATGGAGAAGATACTCTACTTGTTCAAATTTATGTTGATGATATCATCTTTGGATCAGAAAATGAACAGCTATGTGAGAAATTTGCAAGTTTGATGAAAAGCAAATTTCAAATGAGTATCATGGGAGAATTAAATTATTTCCTAGGATTGCAAGTTAAACAATTAGCCGATGGAATTTTCATTCACCAAACCAAATATACAAGAGAACTTATCAAAAAGTTTGGTATGGAGAAATCTACTGGAATTTCTACACCAATGGGGACCAACACCAGATTAGATGAAGACAAAGAAGGTAAAGATGTTGATCAAACACTCTACAGAAGGATGATTGGAAGCTTACTCTATCTTACAGCAAGTAGGCCAGACATATCTTTTAATTTCGGTGTATGTGCAAGATTTCAGTCAAGACCAAAGGAAAGCCATCTTACAGTTGTGAAAAGAACTTTGAAATATTTGAAAGACACAGATGGAGTTGGAATTTGGTATTCGAAAGAAGGAGAATTCAAGCTGATTTCATATTCAGATTCAGATTATGCTGGATGCAAAGTGGACAAAAAAGCACATCATGTCAGTTATTAGGAAATAGACTTGTGTCAAGGTTTAGCAAGAAGCAAAACTCAATCTCAACTTCAACAGCTGAAGCTGAATATTTAGCAGCTGGAAGTTGTTGTGCTCAAGTTTTATGGATCAGACAACAATTAAGAGATTATGGGATAGAAGAAGGAACAATTCCCATAATGTGTGATAACACAAGTGCAATTGCAATTACTGATAATCCAGTTTTACATTCAAGGACAAAGCACATTGATGTTCGTCACCACTTCATAAGAGATCATGCGAGAGAAGAAGGATATAACGATTCTTTATGTACCTGCGAAGATCGGTTAGCGGATATCTTTACTAAGCCATTGGACAAAGAGAGATTTGCAAAATTAAGAACTGAGTTGGGAATAATCAAAGTCGGTTAAGTCAGTTAAGCCAGAGATTCGTCAAGGGGATTAATCTTTGTTATGTTGGGTGCTCTCACTTAACAGATTAGTCATTGACATCAACAATCTCAAACTGACAAACTGAAGAATTTGACAAAACTGAATAATTTGATGGAACTGAATTATCTATAAAACTGACCTCAGCATCAGTTTTCAGTTTATTCAAATTTAGTCAAAGGTTGATAAGATAGAATCAACAGCGGTTATATCGCATTAAATTGCCACAGTTCTTTTTGTCAGAATTTCGTGTGTACACCCTACGATTGTCAGAAAGCAGTACATGTATCGATTATCAAAACCATCATGGAATTTGAAAAGTTGTACCATTCAACCGCCAGAATATCCTACCTATTTATTCAATCTCCGTTCACATTATTCTCTCTCAGAATTCAAATTATTATCAGAAAGCAAAACAGACTCTTTTCAAACCTACCCTTCAAATCAAATTTTTGTGTTCACACTCAAATATGGCCACTTCAAATGACTCGAAAGACAGACGATTGATCATAGAGCTGGATGAACTACCACTTGAAATGTATGAAGCTATGTGTCAAAACACTCTGTTAGCCAGCTTGTATACGAGATAAAATCGAAAAGCAACCAGGATTGAACAACATCCTCGAAGTTCGCTTCAAAGAAAAACGAGATGTGGAAGGCATTTTCCAATTTTGGCAAAATATGCGATTAATCAGAGACTCCTTGATAACTACAGTTCGTGGAGATCGCATTGTGTTCAATGAAAGAGTCATGAGGTCACTCTTTGGGTACAACAGCAACTTCAACAGAGTTAGCAACCCTACCATTGAAGAAAGAAGCCTTTCTCGCAATGATTACTTCGTCTACAGAACCAATCGAACCTGGTGTTCATGTCGACAAAATCAAGCCGGAATTTGGACATCTGAGCAGATGGCTCAACAAGCACGTCATTGGAAAATCCAAAGGGATTAATATACTTTGGGAAGAAAATATTTTACTGATGAACATAATCTGGGATAACATAGAATTTAATTGGGCAGGTTATATAGTCAATCAATTCAAGAAGCAACACTTAGCTGAATTAGAAAGTATGACAAAAGCTCAAGCTGAAGGACAAGTAAATGATGGCAGATTCCGACTGAAGAAAACTCTTAGTGGAATCATTCAGCTTTATTTAGAAAGAATTAAGGAAGGGAAGCAAGCAAGGCAAACTGCAACATCGAAGGAAATCACAGAAAAATCTTCCCAACCTGAAGCAAGACAGTCAATTGTCACTACTAGAATTTCTCGAATTTGTGACGGCGGTTTTCGTCACAAATTTGTCACTAACGCTCGTTTGTGACAAATCAGTGACGAATCCTATTTCCGTCACGGAACACCCCGTTGCAAATTTTTGAGTCGAAATTAACCTTGTCACTAAGTTTTGTGACAAAATTGTGCCGAAAGTCATACTTTGTGACATAGATATGACAAAAAATTTATCGATGAATGCGACAAAAATTATATTTTGCAACGGATATGTGACAAAATTTTCCGATAAGTTTGTGATGGAGTGTTGTGTCAAAGTTGCTTCATAAAATAGCGACAAATGTACAACAAAAAAATACGATAATTTTGTAACCAATTCTTTTGATGAAATAGTGATAACCATATCTTACAAATTTGATATGAATTTGTGATGTTGTTTACGATAAAATTGTGACAAAATTATAGTGATTATTATGTGATGAATTCAAGTGACAATTTTGGTACCAAATTTAGTGATACAAATGTGACAATTATTCCCTACACTTTTGAATTAATTTTGTGACGGTGTTTTACGACAAATTTGTGACAAATTTTACCTATATTTGTAATGAATTGTTGTGTCAAAATCAATAGTTGCAATGACTTTGTAACAAAATTTATATTTCACATTTTTACTATATTTATTATTTACAAAAATTATATTCAATAATTCTCTTTAAAAAAAGGTTTGAATAGCATAAATAATCAAAACACTTCCATGATCATGAAAATGAAGCAAATCATTTTATTCATAATTGAGTCAAATAGCATTTCAAAACATGAAATCAATATTATTCATGGTCAACGGACAAATACAAGAGACTAATGGTTTTATCACTGAAAACATCTCAATCTTGTGAATGAGCAATCGTCTCTAAAAGTGTCTTGAGTTTTGCATCCCACTCAGATTCTTGACGGTGTTGTTAAACATCGTGAAGAACTTGTTTAAAATCATGACGATCTCACTTGCACCGCTAGTACATGTCCACTGTGGCCTCTTTCGGCATATCATCCGGAATCCGGGTCCCTTTGTTCCTAAGATATGGTAGGACACATGTCATCGCTTCTTTAAACTTCTCCGCTTTGGCCACCCAAAAGTAACTCCATCAAGAACATTCTCTGCAAAGACAAAGTACACGACCAAGGTAGGTAATCTTCAAATGTCAGGAATTGAGCAAAAATGAAAGAGGGAAGCTAAAAGAAAAGAAAATGGATGGTGCTTGGAAATGAATGGTATCATTGGGAAACTCAACAAACTAGGATAAAGGAGAGAAAACACTAACAATTTAATAAAAGAGTTATAGAAAGGAAAATGTACCTCTCGGGGAGCGAAAAACAATGCCAAACCTTTTTGAGAATAATAATTCGGAGGTTCCACAAGGAACTATGAGTCCCAAGGATATTTGAGATCCCACCAATCTGAACCGAGTCTATTTCATGACAAGTATCCTCAAACCTCGTGAAAACAATCATAGTTGCATTTTGTGCCATAGATCGTGGCAAATTCGGGTTCTATAAGAAGATTATCAAAGGAAACAAATCAGGGAAAAAGAACATCTCATCCAAAGAAACACCGTCTCTGTTTCTTCAAAATCGCGATTAAATGAAACAAACAAATTTCAGCATAACAGCTCGCTAATAGCATAAACGAGCATAATAAAACAATTGAAAACAGAAATGATTAATGCAACATGCTTTTCATGTCATCCGGTGCATGATGAGTAGAAGATGAACACTCACTATAGTTCACGGCGAAGAAACAGTACCTTCATATAAACAGTTTGGAACAATAAACCAATGGGTGTAAAGCTGCAAGTGAATTATATCAGTGTGGCCATCAAGGTACTCAACTACACTGCCTCTGTGAAAACAAAAATCCCATCTACAAATGCAGTTTATATAGTTAGTCCAACATACGGACAGGTTAAATGACGATATTACCCATGCCACACGATGAAGAAATGAGAAGACAAGAAGTATGTGTCCATTCTTACTCTGTTTAGCAGTGGAAAAAATCCGTTAAACAGAGTAAATGAGCCAAATAGAGCTAGACAGAGTAATCCGCTCCTTTAATCTTTCAAAGAAAATAAGATTAAGAAAAAAGTTTCTTTACTAACTTGGGTTGTAGAATATTTGAAAGGAGCCACTGGTCGCCACAGCATTTGCAACCGGGGCAAGAACATTTGGATAAGAATTCTGAGCTTTGATTATTGAATCAGATAGACCATTTCTAGGCGCAACAGCTTTTCTTATTCCCAATCTCAGATCCCCACCTTCTCCCCTGAAATATCCATTCAATACATTAAGTATATATTTCTGTAGATATGGGTACATCTCTTTCATTAACAATAAGTACACAAAGACTTGTTTTGTATTCACGAAGTTATATCCTTTTTTTGCAGAACCATGTAGATCCTTTGCCATAAGCTCTTGGGAGGACCTCTGCTCCTTGTAATCCTGATTAAAATTGTCAAACAAAAGTTAGCCCACTAAATGATATTACCTGATCCACTTCAAACATGAAAAAGCCGAACAATTTTTCGAAAACAAAAACAAGCTATACAAAAGGAGGGAAACAGTCTTCGGCAGTTCTTCGTGGAATGGAAAATCCGCCATGTGTGCTAGTATCAGATACAGTAAGAGTTTTGCAGAACATATGAGAAGTTTCCCTTAAGGCTACACCTCTAGTTCCCTCCTCTGTGGCCTCGGTGTCCTTTTGGTCTTTTCCCGTGATCGCATAGCTTCCATCTAAATCAAAATAATAACTTCATCAAGACATGAATTTCAACAATCAAAAAGAGAAGAAAACAAAAAAAAGAGCTTGAATCTGCTTAAATTTTCATTTAGAAAAATCCATTTAAAGGAACAATCGGGACAATATAATTGTAGTACTTCACGAGATTCCCCCAAAATTAGAGTTATAATTGTGTCCTAGTGTCCTACCAATACGCTACGATGACAACGTCGTCCCCCGTAAACGAGTTCCTATGATAGGAAGCGACCAAACACACGAAGCCTAATAAGTAACATTAACACACCTAAAATTTTCAAGTCAATGAAAGAAGCTCTTATTCATATTTTCAAGTTGTGTTTTTCCCGCCTTCTTTGTTTCATTGAAGAGAGGGTTCTCTTCTTCTTTTTAACATAATTTCTACAACTAAGGTCCAGGATAAAGAACATAAGACAAACAAAGAAAATGAGTAGACTTTTCTAAGATAAACTACTATCAATAATGCAATGTGATTGGAAATAGCTCTACACGAAAAAACAAGATGCCATTTTTACTAAAGAAAGACATTAAAAGGTCATATTTTCGGATTTCTATCAACAAAAAAGCGAAATAAACTCCAGCAAACAATTTAAAGAGAATTCTTGAACTAATAGATGTACATGTCATGGATCAGTTACTAGCATTACAATGGTGATTCTGCTAATGCATAAAAACTGAGCAACGATTAATGCTATCCAAAATTTTAGTCCAAAAAGAAAAACGTCATCAAAATCGATGAAAGTTTTCAGAAAGCTAAAAATGAACTAGGTAAGGACAGCATCATAGAGCATAAATCTACACCAAGACACTACCATCAAGCTTTCCACAAAACCCACAATTACAAAGAGTTTTCTAACCCCGCGATCACGTATGAATCTTATTAGAGAAAGACAAACAATGGGAAATCAACTTAGTAGAATTGAAATAAGTTTCCAAACAATGAACGTTTAAAAAAACAAACAAACAAACCCGAAACAGAAACAAGATCTGTGAGAAACTTAAAATTACCAGGTAGATGCTTAAATACAGTTAATTGAATGACAATAGCCAATTCTCACTGTCCTGCAAATCAAAACGGGGAAATAGCACATCAGCAAAAAGGAAATAAAATTTCTCACCCATCTGCAAAAGAAAAATATGAAAAATAGCATACATCCATATGAAGTTTCTCGAGAATTATAAATTCCCGGATGAAATCCCCTTACCAAATGGAAAATTCAATTTAAACCACACACGAGAGAAATCGGTAACCCTAGAAGGAGGAAGATGAAGAGAGCAAAAAAAGGCAAAAATAAATGAAATCAAATACAGAACTTACAGATCGAGGATGATCCTAACGGAAAGCTCTTCAATGGACGAGTGTGCGAATCCGAAGATGCGCATAATGTCTAAATGCACTACAAGAAATTTGAGTTTTAATGACGGGAATTACCGATATTAAATGCCCGATTCCCATCATTAAAGACATTTAATGACGGGAAATTTCCTCTTTTTGTTGCCTCTCTACATAAAGGTAAATAATGACGGGAAGACACTTCCCGTCATTAATTATGTAGCACATTCAATGATAGTATTATCCCGTCACTAAGCAACATAGTTAATAACGACCCACCCCCTCATTATAGGCTCATTTTTCACTTATTGAATCATGATTTAATAACAACATATCCCCTTATTGTAGGCTATTTTCCTCTCATTAAATAGTGATTTAATGACGACATATCCCATCATTAAATCATGATTTAATGACGACGTATATGCTCATTATACGGTCATTTTCTCCTCGTTAAATCATGATTTAATGACGACATATCCCCTCATTATAGGGTCGTTTTACCATCATTAAATTATGATTTAATGACGACATACACCCTAATTATACGTGTTTCATATTGAAAATTACCAATCAAGCAACTAAGAAAACAAAGGCCAACAAGGCACCCCTCATGCAAAACACAAGCATAACAAGCAAAGACCAACATGGTAGGGCCACCCATCAAGCAAGAAAGCAAAAAAACAAAAATAATAAGGCCGGCAAGGCCACCCATTAAGCAAGACACAAGAAATGTGAGAAAAAAAGAATGTACACACATATGCACTTACGAAAAACAATAAATGACCAGAGCCGTTAGAAAGAAGGGAAAAAAGTAATAGATTATCCGAAATCCAATCTCCGATCCACACACAAAAACAAAAGAAATAATTAAAAAAATAAACACACACATCAATATTCCCTATTTCTAAGAGGGTATCAATATTCAAGTAAAATACAAGTAATAAAAGAGAAGAAACATGTTATAAAATAATCAACTTGTTTCTAAACTAACATGGGATATGATCAACTGAATTAATTCCTAAGCAGTAAGCATTAAGCAATAAAAGTGTGAATAGGGGAAACCTTTTCATCAGATTCTTTAAGCTGAGAAGGTGTACAATGGCCGAGTTTCTCCGCACTCAAAGTTGCATATTCTCCAGTCAAGTGAACACCTATATGGCACATGTAAAACACACCATGTTAGACATTCTTCTACATTTGTGTTTATAGTTGCAACATGCATGGAAAAAAAAGTCATTTCAAGTTTTAAAGGGGAAATGTGTAAAAAAAAGTTAGTATCAACAGACAATACGATCACATAGTCAGCAAATTTTAGTAGGTAAACAACATTCATACTGGAAGCCTATATCTGCCTAGAATATTCCCATATGGTTCAAAAATTAATAATGGCTCAACTAGGAAACTAGCAAATAGTTTGACCGTAAACAAGCATGGCAAGACACCTAGTTTTTCATATCTTAAAATGACATCCTATACTTATAAAGCAAAGGCAAAAAACTTATACCGACTCAGCAATAATGGCTTATCAACTGTTGAAAAGTGATACAATGGATGGGCCTGCAAGATGAGCACACGATGAACTTCATATAAACATAACTTAAAAATGTGAGAAAAAAAGAAAAGAAAGTAAAAGAGATGGTGAAGAATGAAAGAAAACATACATACATATACATATATATATATATATATATATATACACACATAAAATATGTACACACATAAAATATGTACACATATTAATATATATATATATATATATATATATATATATATATACACACACACAGATATATATTGCCACTTAGAGAATTTTAAGAAAGAAAAAACAACCGGACAGAGCATACAGAACATTTTCATAGAGAAAGGAACAAATGCAAATGATTAAGAAGTAGAATAAATGCATTATGGTTGTGAAAAAGCTACATGGCAAGTTGCAACAGTAAATGCATTACCGAAATGTATTCAAAAGGCTTTCTTTGTAAGAAAGAACAAAAAGTTGTGTTGCAAAAAAAATGTAAAGAATATTTAAACATATGCACATAAGATCAAGCGTTTGCCCGGTCAAAATATGTAGTTTTCGGGCACTTCTCGTAATATGGTTGTTGATGAATTGTGTAACTATAGATACATATCAAAATGTCTCCACATATAAGTAAGCATACCACAGTAGTTTTCTTAAAAAGGATAATATTTATAACTGAAGCAGGTACAATACATTGTTTGCAAAAAATAATACTAACAAAGGCAACTATGGAACCCCTAAGCAATTCCTAAGTCAAGAAAATAAATGACAACTGGGAAAGTATGTACAACTAAAAGGCATTTAAGAGAACTAACAAAAGTCGAGGAACAGACCCTTACAATTCACACACATAATTAGAAACAATAATTATGACCTATAGGACCGTGTTCTAGTAGGACCGTGTTCTAGTAGGCCCGTATCAACAATTAAAGTTACAAAGTGTAGCTGGACATCTATCAAAATACCTTCCTCATTTTGAAGTAAATGATTCACCTCATATTGATCAGGTGAATGTGAATAGTCCATAGCATTAGAAGTTACATTTAGAGGTGTACCTCAATATTTGAAGATGGCTGAGGCTTATGTTGACCAGACTTTGTGGGAGTTTTACCCATTCTTTAACCCCTCTCTGATTTGATCCAGTCTTGGAAGTTTTCAGCCACCACCTGAAAACTCTTCCTTCTACCACCAAAAGAGGTATCTCCCTTGGATATAAACGTCAACGGAGCTGCAACATGAGATGAGAAGGCCTTTTCCAAACGTGCTTTAATGGTATCAATTTCATCCATAGCAACCTGATCCTCCTTCATATTAGCTAAGACTTGAAATCTCAATCACGATAAAGAAATAAATCTAAACAATCAGTTCAGACTTCAACGCCCTTCTTACCACTCAACGAAGTTATCTCATAGTGACTCCTTATCTACCTCTTCAAAATAATGCTTAAATACCTGCCTCACATGAAAATAAGCAAAAAGGCAGTCCAAAACTACCCAAAACCTATTCGTAATATATAATGATAGAGATAACAGAGGTGTTCTATTATCAATTATGCTTCCATTTACTAGACAATGTAGAAAAAGAAGAATACTATAAGCTTTTTAGTTCTACCTTGATGCAGCCATCAAATAGACATTATTGTATTGGATGAACATGTAGCTTACACCATCATCATGCACTACAGGATCTTGCGAATGAGAATCCTCTTATTACCAAATTATGATAGAAATACAATACACAAGTATTCAATGTACTTTGACTAGCTCGACTGTTAATTGAAGATGAAAGCAAACTCTTGTGAGGCTTTAAGTCAAACATATGAAATCAAAATATGTAGTGCTCATTTCCACCAAAAATGAAACAATAAAAGGCTGATCATGTGAATTAAAGTACCAAATACAAATGAGTTAGTTCCTAAAATCATCAACATAACAGAGTAATGAAGAAGGATGCAAAACAAGCAAAAAAACATTGTTGAAAAAGATCAGAAACAAAAAAGAAAAGAAAAAGTTGATCACTTTAATTCAATTACCAAGTACAATAAATTCAAGCTACCAAAATCATCAAAGCATAAAAGGGGAATGTAAATCAAAAAAGGAAAACATATTACTGAAAAAGATCGAAAACTTCTTTCTGAATGAGCCAGAAGAAAGGACATGTCCCCGACTTGCAAACGAACGCCTTCTAAGGTTTGGAATCATCCATAGGCGAAACAGACTATTGGTATCTCCACTTGGCTCAGCACTAGATTCTTTGTTCTGCATAGATCCCTAGGAAATTTGATCCCCAGAAGGAATAAAAAGGGCTGGACTTGCTTTAACTCGATGCTCGTAACACGTGCACATGAAATAATCAATTGCAAGCCGTCATACTCAACTTTTTGTTGAATCCCATACATACTGAAACATGTTATGAGTGGATTTTTTAGGCCTATCTCTACACATACCCGTGCAAACATAACCCTGGAATGAATTTTAGTTCTTTCACCCACTTTTGATGGCTATTTCCAACGAGATAAAAAGACTAAGCAACACTTTTTCAATATAGAAGTATTTGAGGTAGGCAAAACTATACCATGGTAGATGTTACGCATTCAGCAGAAGGTCGAAACAATGGTCACCACTTTGAAACAATCAAGTAATTCCCTGTTACACACCAGGGCCCTCCTACGAAGATGTGCTGATAATCATCCTTGTAATGGAACCGAACCAGAAAGTACTCGTCTTCCATATCAGTGAGCTCACAACCAAAAAATGGACCCTAAATGTCCTCCAATAGCAGTAACAAAACCTTATAACTTACCAATCATCCCAGAACATAAACAACAACACTTTCTTCCAAGGACGTCAAATTTCTTTAGCATCCTCTATGCTTAACGTCCTTGATAGTCCAGAAGAAGATGGGCCTACCTCCGAATCTGACTGCTCAGAAAACAGCGCACAATATAAGTCTTCTCCAGGGTCAACCCTTTCTACACCGATATAAAATTCCTTGCAAGAGTCGGCAACTTCAACAATCTGAGCATCGGATAACGACCAAGGAAGAGATGAAACACCAGTAGAAGTAGAAGCCTCGACACATGAAGCCATTAGAGCTTTCGAAATGTCGGTAGCTCCGCGTTTAAATTACTTAGAATCTCTGGGCGACTCAATCTACATCCTAAGCAGCTGGAATTTGGAAGAATGGAGGAGGAGAGTTGCGAAGATGGTAAATTTACAGGGGGGCGGTGGAGGTGGTGGTGGGCTATGTTCTTGGAGTACTTTAGGGTTATATGATGAATGGGGAACGACTGAACGAGAAGGGGGTGGGTTGGTTTTGGTGTTTTTTTAATGTGTTTGTTATTTTTGTTAAAAATTGTAAATTATATAAAAAAAAATTATATACAAATAATGAGAGGGTTTTTTTTTATTGTATTTGTAATGACGGGAAATAAGATCACTAATGACGGTAATTGGAATTCCGTCATCCATCAAAAAATTAATTTGTGTCCCGTCATTATAAGTACCATTTAATGACGGTTTTCCGTCCTGTCATTAAGTTTTCGTCATTGAATCGCAGTTTTCTTGTAGTGATGAGCAGATGATATAGCGGTCAGAAAACTAATAGATCGGTGAAGGTTGTGACTTCCACTCCTACGACGACCGATGTCGGTGCTATACCAGAGGAAATATCAGAACTGATTGAGAATCTTGAAAATCATAAGGCCGACTTCAACTTCAACTTCAACTCCGGTGGCTTGAGGGCGATGAGTAGAGGAGCCATGGTAGGTTAAGGATTCAGCTACGGGGAGAGAGAAAAAAGAGGGTTATTGTTTTTATTTGTTTGTATGTATTAATGTATACCAGAGGTTTTTTTTATTTAACCACATCACTGGCGGCGGATGTACAAAAACCACCGCTAAACCGCATCACTAGCGGTGGAATGTAAAATCCACCGTTAAAATCCGCCATTAAATAACAAGTTTTTTGTAGTGACATCAAAATATGGCAAAAGAAAATCATACCACAAGATCAACACCATCTGGAGTATAATACCAGGCGGGTTCGGATTTGATGATGACACATGAAAAACGAACAGTAGCACCATACTCCGCCTTATGAGATACACATTCTTCTCTGTCAATTACAAACCTGATCCCTATACACCCACTTAGATTCAATACCCACACCACCGATGCGATCTACCACCAGAAAACAAATATATTGGGAAATTGAATAGCGAAGATGCAGTTGTTAGTATTCACTACTCACAAGCTCCAGCCAAAGTGCTTAGTGTCGATTATTTAGAAAAAACATAAAGAAAAAAACTTCGAAGGTTTGGTAAATCAGTTCATAAGCTTCAACACTTACACTTGCAAATTTAGAGCAGTAGTGTGGTGGTCAAATCGCAATCGTACGGTGAAAGGAACGCGCAATCGCCGGTGTTAGTGGCAGGAGATCGGGTGCCGGCAAGATCGGACGGAGTAAGGTTTTGTGAAAGGGCGCTTCGTGAAATGAATTTTGAGATGAAAAGTTAAAAGAAACACGGAATTAGAGTTTTTTAATAAGAAATGCTTACGACGGGATTCAATAGCACGTAGTAAATTTTAAGTATCACTTTCTTACAACATGCTTTTATGGATATATACGACGCGCATATGAAGAATGTCGTAAAATCTAAGATTTACTACGCGCATTTATTGCACGTCGTAAATCGTGCGTCGTAAACTTCCGAGTTTTCTTGTAGTGATTAACTCATGAATAACTAATGAACTTTGAGTATTGAATCATTAACTCGCTATCGGGTTTCATACCATGAACTCACTAACGAACCTCGGGTTTCATACCATGAACTCACTAACGAACCTCGGGTTTGAAATCATTAACTCACTAACGAGCCTCATGTTTCAAATCATTAACTCACTAACGAACCTCGGGTTTCAAATCATTAACTCATGCCTACCTAACTAACGAACCTCAGGTTTCATATCATGAACTCAGTAACGAATCTTGAGTTTCAAATCACTAACCCACTAACACACCTCAAGTTTCAAATCATTAACGCATGACTAATTAATGAACCTCAGGCTTCGAATCATTAACTCACTAACGAACATTGGGTTTCACATCATGAACTCACTAACGAACCTCGGGTTTCAACCGACTAAATAACGAACCCCGGGTTTGAAATTACTACTCAATAACGAACCTCGAGTTTGAATCACAACTCAATAGTGAACCTCGGGATTGAACTTCGGTTAGCTAAAGACCCACAATGGCCTTGTACTGATCTGGCCCGCTTGACCATTTTGACCCTCTTTTGGCCCAAAACGTCTACGATTTTGTACTGATTTGGCCCTTTTGACCATTTTGACACGAATTCGGCCCAAAACGTCCAATGTTGATAATCTTTGGGTTATACCCATGTCAATTTTTGTACATTATATGTATTTGAAATTCAAATTAAGTTCACTATATATTTATATAATATACGAAGAAGTATAACACTCACACACATTTACACTTAGTAGGTCTCAAACCCAGTACTAAGAGGTGGTCCTTGGCCTTAATTTTGACCGCTAAATCAAGGCCTTATTGGCCTTTATAATTTGATTTGTTAAAAGTAAACATATATGGGCAAATTTATCCGTCAGTGATGAATTAGCAAGGAATTTTTTGTAACCAAGCTAGTTTGTCGCATACTTGTCACAAATAATGGCGCATAAATTTGGCGCGATGGTTTGCGACAAAATAGTTACTGGTTTTTTGTCATGTATATATTTTGTCACAATACCGTCACAATTTTTTATAAAAATAATCTTTTTATGTTTTTTCACTAATTTGTAGCAATGATGTCGCAAATTAGTGACGAACCATTTTAATCACAAATTTTCATCACAAATCTAGGAAATTTGTAGCTATATTGTCAAAAATATGTGACAATTTTGCGATGTGGACAGATATGTCGGTTAGCGTCAGATTAGCAACGAAGACTTTTATGACCAAGCAAGTTTGTCACATAATTCTCACAAATTATGGCGCCCGAATTTGGCGCGAAGATTTGTGACAAAACAGTCACATACATTTTGCCACGTACATATTTTGTCACAATGTTGTCTCAATTTATTGCAAAAAAAGAATTATGCGGTTTGTCGCTAATTCGTAGCAATTTTGTGGAAAATATGTGACAATTTTGCGATGTGGACAAATATGTCGGTTAGCGGCAGATTAGCAATGAAGACTTTTATGACCAAGTCAGTTTGTCACAGAATTCTCACAAATTATGGCGCCCGAATTTGGCGCAAAGATTTGTGACAAAATAGTCACGTACATTTTGCCATGTACATATTTTGTCACAATTTTGTCCCTATTTATTGCAAAAAAAAAAAGAAATATGTGGTTTGTCGCTAATTCGTAGCAATGTTGTCGGAAATTTGTGACGAACAGTTTTCGTCACAAATCCGGGAAATTCTAGTAGTGTGTGTCTCAGCAGGAAACTGAACACAAAGGGACCAAGCGAAAAGCAGAATCCACAGAAGGAAGATCAGTTGTAAGATGTTTGTACCCTGAAATCTCAAGTGGGAAAGCACCTACTGAAGGGGAACAACAATTGACAACTGAAGATACTCAAGAGAATGTCACTGCTGACCTTACATCTCAGATACAACAGCAGTCGGTTCAACAATCAGCACCAGTCTTCGAAGCTGACAAAATCATCAAGCTGATGAAAATGAAACTTCAACCAGAAGATTCTCGTGATGCCAGTTTAAAGACTGAAGAAAAATTACTCTTAGAAAAATTTGAAGTAAGAGATCTTTACTCTCTATTTCCTATTAAGGAATTTCTTGACAACTGTTTCAAAAGGTTTACCGAATTAGCAAACAGAAGAGAATCAGGCACATCATCTAAAGACAGTTCCCAGAAAAATGATGATGATGATCATGATAAGTCAAGAAAAGAAGCTGATGATACTACAGTTTTGCAAACAATCTCTCAATCTCAACATCTAGCAAAGCAAACTGTACCACAGCAAGAAGAATTGCCAGTTGAAAACCAGACAACTGTCAATCAGCAAGCAGATGATAAAATCAGACAACTGATGGTTATTGATACTGAGGATAAGGATCAAATAGAAGCTACATATGATCCCTCAGATTTTCTATCTAAGGAGGAATTGGCCAAGGTTCATGAAAACTTGAAAATAATACTCAGTCAAAGAGATACACAGAATGGCCTTTTATCAAACATCTCTGGATATCTTGATTATAGAACTAGAACTGATGTTTCGATTCATGCAAGACTAGAGATGATTCACAAATCAAGTTCAAGTTACGCCGAGAGATTGTATTACTCAAACAACAACTTGAAGATTCAACCGCAGTAGATAGAGAAACTCATGCTCAAGCTCATTGGCATATTAATCAGCATATCTACGGGTTAAAAACTCAACTTAAGGAAGTACTTGCTTCTCAGCGACAAATTTCAGAAGATCAAAAAGCAACCCATGCCCTGGTAGATCAGTAATATGATGCCAAAAATGGGGAAGCTGAAGAAGAAAAGCTGAAATTACTTAGAGAAATGAAGCGACTTGAAGAAGAACTACATAGATACAGATCAGATCCTAAATTTTTGAAGAAAGAGTTAACTGATGATCAACTTATTGCAAAATACAATCAACCTGGAGACAGAAGAGTTACTCTTACAAAGGATCTGTGGACACAGTTTATCAAAGATTACAATCCTATTAAAGCCAAGTACAAAGACATAACATTTGAAGAATCCTTGAACTATTTTTTGTCTGATATTTACACAAAGCAAAAAATTGCACAACATAAGAAGAATCAAAGGATTGAAGATAAACTGAAGATTAAAGACAAGGTTGAACAAATGAAAACCGATCTAACAGAATTTAAAAATTACTATTTGGAAGACTCAAGCTTACCCAAGCTAATTCAATGGAGAAGATGGAAAGAAAGTAGTCAAGTTGACTACAACAAGACATTTTCAAAGGAAGACTCCAAACTTGAAGAAGATTTTCGCTTGTATGACAAAGCAAAAATATATGACTTAGTCATGCAAAAAGCTAAGAAGAAGCTTAGTCTTTAATCATAGATATTTGAACAAAATGCATGTATCCAGTTTTACATTGTTTCTCATTGTTTTGATCTTTAAGCTTTTCTTTTAGGGAGAGTTTTGGCATCATCAAAAAGGGGGAAATTGTTGGAAATAAAATTTATGTTTTGATGATAATTCATCTTATTTGTTATAATATTATCTTAACCCCATTGATGAAGTGCTGAAGCCAGCTGATATAGTGGAAAGCTAAAAGATGTCTAGAACTGAATGTATAAGTTTTATTAGAGTCTGATATTTGTATAAGTTACATCAGACAAGCACTGTAATTGATAGTGTGTCGTAAATTAGAAAACTGGAAATCAATTAGAAAACTGGAAATCATCAAGACAAGCAAACTGACTCAGAATACACCTACTTGAACTCAAGAAGGTAAGTTCGCTGAGAGTTACAGACTCAGTTGGCTTATCTAGAAGAATGAAGAACTGAGGGTTCAAACTCAGTTATTGAAGAATGAAGAACTGAGGGCTCAAACTCAGTTATGAAGATTACAAGTCGAGACTGTAAAGTTGGACTTCGAGCAAGACTTTGTGGTGACACGAACCGACTTTATGGATCTTGTATGAAGACCTAAGAATCATAAGGACAATGAATTCTTAGATGATAAATGTATCATGGTGTACTCGATTAAGTCAATTATAATCGATGAAAAGCGGAGTACTTGATTTTTGAAGAAGAATAAAATCTCGGTTAATGCTCCAAGTCGGTTAGGAAACCGACAAATGAAAAACTCGATATAAAGCGATAAGGAAACTCGGTTTTATAAGTCGCCATCCAACAAGCCGAAAGTACAATCGAACGTTGTAAAGAAAGCAATTTCATTGGATAAGTTACGACACGGCGAGAACGGTCGAAAAATATAGCCGTTGCAAGATATACGTTGATACAATTCAAATCGAAGCCAGATGAACGTTGGACTTCACACTATAAATAGAAGACTTTGCACAAACAACAAAGATACAGAGAACAGAGCATATGCAATAATCAACAAGCAGTTTGTGCACTTTATTTGAATTGCTATCATCTCTGAACTATAACAAGATCATATCTAGTATTTCTTCAAGTGTTAAGGCTACAAAGAATTTTTCAAGAATTCAACACTCTGAAGAACCACAAACAAGAATCAACTTATTGATTCTCAGCCCAACTTTAATTCTAATTCAAAGGTTTTAGACTGTGAAGCAAACCGGGAAGGTTTCGCCAAGGACAGTTGCGACAAGCAGTCGGGTAGACTGTGTTTGTGGTGGTAGCTGGTGAAGAGGCAATCCTAACCTCTAAGGATGTTTAGGGTAAATTTTACTATATTTTCGGGCTTAATCCCTAAACAATTTACCTTATTTTTAAGGGAAATAAATGAGAAAAGCGTGTTTTAACCGTTAAATTCCTATAATGGTTATTGAGGAATTATAATTTAATTATGAGGAAATTATGGGTTTAATTGTTATTTTTGTTACACATTTTTATTATTATTATTATTCGATGACTTGGTGTAACAACATTTTGCAGAAAATAAAGAAATGCAGGGGGTGATATTATTTAATCAAGAGGATCAATTTCATTCAATCATTTGGATTTTATTTTGGGAAGATAAATATTATTCAATCAAAAGAATCTCAAGAAATAAAGAAGATATTCGGAGCAATTAAAGAAGGATAAATCAAATCGATCGAGAGAGTGGAGTGAGGGGACACGGTATACGAAGCGACGAATGTGAAAACGCGTAATTAGGTAGGCTCGGTCGACCGAGCCATGCTATTCGGTCGACCGAGTGTCTTAAGTCGGTTGACCGAGCCCCGAAGCCGCAAAATCGACGCGTTTTTCTAGATCCTTCCTTATGTCGGCCGAAACTCCTATATAAGCGACACCATTCGAGCGAGAAAAGAACACAGAATTTTACACACAGAAAAAGCACCACATCAAATAAAAATATGAGTTTCTTTCTTTCAATCTTGCTTGGGAGTTCGAAGATGATTGAAGGCTAAGCATCTTGCGGTGGGACAACGGAGGAAGCCAATCAACAACCACACCAACTAGAGGATTTTTAGCTATATCTTAGTGAGTTAAATTTATGATTTTTCATCAATTAGGTATTGTTATATTGTTTATGTTTTATTGAATCGAGAGATCTATCGTTTGATTTGAATTTATATGAGAATATTGTTCAAAGTTGTGATCTTTTCAATTGATGCACTTAATTATAATTCGAGAGATCGTTTATAATTATTTGAGTAAGAGTATTAGCAATAATCTCGTGATCGTGTTTTGCATGTCGTTTTGTTTTACTTGAAAAAGAAAACGAAACCCTAGAATTCGCTTAGAGAAATTTAATCGAATTCGTGATTGATCGTTACTAAAAATTATATCTTTAGCTTGCCGTCTAGTTGGGGTTGGGTTGGTTGATTGGTGGATTCCCGTTGCCTTGCCGTTTCCTTTTAATTACTTGATAAATCGAATAGTTCGTATCAATTTGATTCCAATTTACTATTCATCGAAGTTACTATTCATCGTCGTTTTTCATCGCCGTTTTCATAATTAGTTTAAACCCTAGTTTAGTTAATAATTGTGACATAATCGATAGAATAATTGTTTCTTGATCCGATAAACATTCCACTCCCTTAGGACGACCCGTTAACACCTATACTACGAACCTTATACTTGGGGTGTTTCGGTTATAAATTGTAAAACTAGTTTTTACCGAACAAGTTTTTGGCGCCGTTGCCGGGGAGTCGGTAACGGTTGTCGGATTCTATTTAGGACAATTTTCTGTGTCAAAAGGGGTCGTTAGGGCACGCAGTAGTAATTTGACCATAACTTTCGGCTCGAGTGTCCGTTTGGAACGCAGGACCCCAATTCGGAAAGCTCGTTCCGACGCCGACGACGTGGTGAACGCCGTAGGCCGTTCAGTGCGTTTTCGAGGTCAAAATCCACTGTTTTCCCCTCCATTTTGGCCCTAGAAGATTTTAACACGTTTTTTTTTACCGTCTTAGTGTTTTTCTTGTTTTTAAACTTTTCGTAGGTAGGTTCCTTTTCCAGTTTCGGTTTCTATATATTTTCTAAAATAAAAAAAATAAAAAATACTAAAAGCCTTCTGAACGAGCGTTCACCCATACTGAACGCCCATCTGCCCCCATCTGTCCTCTGAACGCCAGTTCAGTGCTCTGAACGAGCGTTCACTTCCTGAATCCTCCAATCTTCTCTAAACTCGTTCTAATCAACCCCAAAGGTTGATTTCTTCCTTTTCCTTTCTTGGTTTATGCAAACGAGAAGTAAGAAGGGACTTCGAATCTTCGATCCCGAGCACCGAACGATCTATTCTTAGAAGGAGGCTTTTCTCTGATTTGGACATAATGGCAGATCAAGATCCACCAATTCAAAATCCTGATCCCCAAGCTCAATTAAATTTAATCCTTCAGCAGATGCAAGCTCTGCAGCAACAACAGAATCAGCAAGCTGGCATAAATCAACAACTTCAACAATTCCGCCAAAACCAGCTTAATCAATTGAACCAGGACCCCTACACTCCATATCTTAATCAAGATTTTCTCGAGGGACATAGACCTATTCGTCCACCTGATATGGGGGGAGTAAATTTCGACCTTAAAAATGGAGTAGTTGCACTAGTCCAAAATAGCTCTTTCCATGGCCTTTGCTCAAGAAGACCCGCACGACTTCTTGTCCACATTCGTACAAATCGTGAAGCGAGGCCATTATCCTGGTGTTGATTACGAGATTGTAAAGTTGAAGCTATTTCCTTTTGCTTTAAAAGGTGAAGCAAGCGAGATGGTTTAAGTCGTTAGCACATCATTCCCTCCATACATGGAATGATGTCAAAAGAGCCTTCGCTCTTAAGTGGGTTTCACCGAGGCAAGATTATGGAGATGAAACGGGAAATAGCTACGTTTGAGCGAGATGGAGGATGAGACTGTTGGCAAGGCTTGGGAGAGATTAAATCTGTTGATGAGGAAGTGCCCCAATCACGGATATGATAGACATGAGTTGTTGGAACTGTTTTATAGAGGTGTCTCTCAACCTAATAGAGACTATCTTGACTCCACAGCTCATGGATCCTTCTTAGGGGGAGGTGATGAGACTGCCTACAGAGTGGCTGAGACCATCGCCAAGAACAATATGTGGTCGACTCCCAAGAAGACCAATGTTGATAAGAAAGAAGGTACTGCAAGCAATCCTGATACAAAGCTGTTGGTTGCTCAGATGGAATTGATAAGCAAGCAGCTGGCCAATCTTCGGACGCGCCTTCGATGCGGGAATGCGGGTAGGAACGGAGATGACGGAAGAAGTAAATTTAATGGATAATCAAAACCAACCCTTCCGAAACTTCAATCAAAGCCGAACTACTCGGGATTTCAACGACAAAACTTCAATCAAGCCAAGTTACCACCGGCCCTTCAAATTCGAATTCTTTCAACTCGAACTATCGAAAGGCCGATTCGAACTCCCAAAGGCCTCAAGGTGGGCCGGAATCAAACTCGAACAACAATCATACCACCTCATGTGTCCCTCAACACAAATTCGATGAGTTGGTAGACATGGTGAAGACTCGTCTACTAGTGTTAAAGCAATTGAGAGACAAGTTGGTCAAATGGCGGACCGGCAAGCAAGCGGACCTCACGGTAAACTTCCGAGTTATACCGAGAGAAATCCGAAAGCCGATGTGAATGTTTGCACCGCCATTACACCTCGGTGGGAGTATGGGCAAGAAGAGGAGTTGAATGAAGTAACGTTGAGAAGTGGTAAACGAGTTTGGACCCGGCAAGATGTCGGGAAACGAGTAGCCCCTCCCGACGCCATGAGTTCGGGAGGGGAAATCGAAAACCACATGCCGAAGAAAGCAACGATGAGGAGCTTAGTGACAATTCTTCGGAGGACGAAAATAATTCTGATGATGAGGAAAGGAAGGAAAGTCAGAAAGCTGTACCCCTGACTAAGAAAAAGGAAGAAAAATTTGTGAGATGGAAGGATAAGGAGGATGAGGCGATAAAGAATCAGGCCACGAAGAATGATAAAGCCCTTCCTTATCCACCGAAGAGCAAGGAGAGAGCCCTCGCCAAAGACAAGCCGTATGATGGGGTGAGGAGGATACTTAGGGACACTAAAGTGAGTATGCCCTTAGCTGAGGTATTGTCTGAAATGCCTAAATGCTCTAAGTATCTTAAAGAATTCCGTGGGAGTAAGAGAAAGCTTCGGGGGATGGGCCGAAGAAGTGCTACGCGAGGATTGCGCGATGGTTTCACGAAAAATTCGGCGTTAAGCGAGGTGACCACGCGGACCTTCAATTTCTGTGAGATCGAAGGCCATTTATTCGAAAACGTCTTATGCGACTCAGGGGCCTCTATTAATGTGATGCCATTAAACGTATGCAAAAAGCTCGGGTTAGATAAAAGGATGCGGGAACGCCCGATTTCTCTTCAGATGGTAGATAAATCTAGCCGGACTGCAGCCGGTTGTGTAGCTAATGTTCTCCTTCAAATTGAACATTTAGTCTTCCCTACCGACTGGGTTATTCTAGACTATCCACCTGATAAGGAGATGCCTCTAATTCTAGGCCGAACCTTTTTAGACACTTCTAACGCTCTCATCGACTTCTGCAAAGGACAGATTACTCTTAGAGTCGGTGACACATCTGTCACCTTCACACGAGGGACACATCCTGAAAGAGCCGTAATTGATGAAATATCGTTTGTCGAAGCCATATATGAGGACGGAGGAGATGCCTACTTATGAAGATGCAATGGAGCTTACGAGAGATAGGTGTTTTTGAAGTCTTGGACATTGAGGATCCGGCCGATCGCGGACCATCTTCTAATTCATTTCAAGCCGTAGGCATTGACGAGTCATCTTCACTCGCTCACACTGGGCCTGTTATTGAGTTAGAAGCATGGAGATGCCCAGCAACAAACGATGATTTCAAAGAACCGAGTCAGGAAGACTTCATCCCTGGTGAAGAAGAAGCTCTGATGGGTAGTTGGGACGAGGTAGAGTTTTGGAGAGAAGCTACTCATTGGGAAGTAGATGATTGGGAGGAGTTGGCAGAAGAGCTTAAAGATGAAGAGTTAAGAAAAATGATCGATCACAAGAAAAAGGAAGCAAGTGTTGACCGGAGGATTCCGATGGATGATTTGATCCAGTACCTTTCTGGGGTTGAGCCTCGGGAAGATGAGTTATTCTTTAGTCAACCACTCCAAGCTCATAAAGAGAAAGGTGGCCCGTTAAAGTCTAGTATCGAGCAACCACCTGCGATTTAGAGCTTAAACCGCTTCCAAAACACCTTAAGTATATCTTTCTTAAGGATGGAGATAAATTGCCTTTGATCATTTCTTCGAAACTCGACCAAGAGCAAGAAGCACGGTGATAGAAGTGCTTAAGAAAAACATCCTCGCGTTCGGTTGGCAAGTGGGTGATATCCGAGGGATCGGCCCGGACATATGCATGCATAAAATCCGAACGGAGGAAGGAGCTAAAAAGGTAAGACAACCTCGGCGAAGGCCGAATCCGCATATGCAAGAGGTTGTCAAAAAGGAGGTTATAAAGTGGCTCGACATGGGAATCATCTACGCAATCGCCGATAGCGAGTGGGTCGGCCCTACTCAAGTTGTGCCAAAGAAGGGCGGTATCACGGTCGAAAAGAATGAAAAAGGGGAGGAAGTTGCCTTACGACTCGTGACGAGCTACGAGTACGTATTGACTATCGTAGACTTAATGAGGTTACTTGCCAAGGACCACTTTCCCCTACCCTTCATTGACCGGCTTATTGAACGACTGAGTGGTCACAAGTATTATTGTTTTCTCGATGGATACTCTGGTTACTTCCAGATAGCCATCGACCCCAATGACCAAGAGAAGACCACGTTTACGTGTCCATCTGGCACTTTTGCTTTTCGTAGAATGCCATTCGGTCTATGCAATGCACCCGCGACTTTTCAACGGTGTATGTTGGCCATTTTTGATGGGCTTGTTGAGAAATGCATGGAAGTCTTCATGGACGACTTCTCAGTCTACGGCGATAGTTTTGATGAAATTGTAAAGAATCTAGATATGGTACTCCAACGTTGCGTTGAGAAAAATCTGGTGCTTAACTGGGAAAAATGCCATTTTCTAGTTGATGAAGGAATAGTTTTGGGACACAAGGTGTCCGATGCTGGCATTCAAGTTGATAAGGCTAAGGTCGAAGCCATTGAAAGGATGACGTACCCTAAGACAGTGAAAGAGGTACGAGGTTTTCTAGGACATTTTGGCTTCTACCGGCGTTTCATTAGAGACTTTTCGACGATTGCCAAGCCTTTATCAAATCTCTTGAAAGAAGATGTCGATTTCTTGTTCGATGCGAAGTGCAAAGAAGCTTTCAATTGTCTGAAAGACAAGCTTATCAGTGCCCCTATTTTAGTTGCACCCGACCGGACCAAGCCTTTCGAGTTGATGTGCGATGCCTCTAATTACGCCGTAGGCGCAGTTTTAGGTCAAAGAGTTGATAAAAGGTTCGGGCCCATCTATTATGCGAGTCGTACCTTGAACCCGGCTCAATGCAATTATACTACGGCCGAGAAGGAATTCTTAGCCGTCGTCTTTGCCATTGACAAGTTTAGAAGCTATCTTCTCGGGTCTCAAGTGATTGTATGGACGGATCATGCGGCTTTACGCTACCTTATGGACAAAGCGGATGCAAAACCAAGGTTACTTCGATGGATTTTAATTTTACAAGAGTTTGACCTTGTGATTAAAGATAAGAAATGTAGTGAGAATATTGTGGCTGATCATTTATCTCGCTTAGTACATGAGGGTGCAGAAAATCACAATGATATAGGCATTGATTTTCCGACTGAGCAATTGATGAAGCTCGAAACGGTTAGGCCGTGGTATGCTGACTACGTCAACTATTTAGCGAGTGGTCATTTAGAGGATATGACGTATCGGGAGAAGAAAAAGTTCTTTTCGATCTTAAATATCTCGTATGGGAAGAACCTTATTTGTTCGAGTACGTAAAGACGGGTTGCTTCGACGGTGTGTTCCCGAGCATGATCGGTGGGATATCCTAGAACAATGCCATAGCGGTCCTACCGGAGGTCACTATGGAACACCAAAGACGGTTGCAAAGATCCTTCAAGCCGGATTCTACTTGGCCGACTCGTTTAAGGATGCGAAGCCTTTTGTAAAGGTTGTGATAGGTGCCGAGAGAACGGGACGGCGAGTAGTCGGATGGAAATGCCACTTAAGCCCATTCTTGAATGCGAAGTTTTCGATGTATGGGGCATAGATTTTATGGGACCCTTTCCATCCTCATGTGGTCATAAGTATATCCTCGTCTGTGTGGATTATGTTTCAAAGTGGGTCGAGGCCATAGCTACTCAAACTAATGATCACAAGGTTGTAAAGAAATTCTTGCAAAAGAATATCTTTACTAGATTCGAGCGTCCGAGAGCACTCATTAGTGATGAAGGTACTCACTTTTGCAATGCGCCGCTTGACAAGATCCTTGAGAAGTATGGTGTCAAACATAAGATTGGTACACCATATCATCCTCAAACTAGTGGCCAAGTCGAGGTAAGCAACCGGAGCCCGAAAAGAATTTTGGAGAAGACCGTGAACAATAATAGATCTAATTGGAGTCTTAAGCTGGATGACGCATTGTGGGCTTATCGTACTGCATTCAAGACCCCGATGGGCACGTCACCCTTCCAAATGGTCTATGGCAAAGCTTGTCATTTACCTGTCGAACTTGAACACAGAGCTTTCTGGGCAATTAAATTCTTAAATTTTGATAGCCAACTCTGTGGGGAGAAAAGGTTGTTACAGTTGAACGAGCTCGACGAATTCAGACTCAGAGCATACGAGAATGCCAAACTCAGCAAGGAGAGAACTAAGATACTCCATGACACTAAGATCAAAGACCGAGAATTCAAAGTTGGTGAAATGGCTTTACTCTATAATACTAGACTTCACCTGTTTCCGGGTAAACTCAAGTCTAGATGGTCTGGTCCCTTTGAGATTCTCGAGGTTAATCCAAGTGGAGTAATTGCTTTGAACGGGTATGGTAATCAATCTTTTAAAGTGAATGGCCATCGACTTAAGAAATATTTTGGGCAACCAAAGGAAAAGCCTGAGATTCTTTATTTCCAAAGAAGAGATGAGAGTACGGATGTCGTTTATTTGTGAGGAGATTCCATCTTATTTCTTTGAGTCAGATGATGATGACGTTCCCATATCCACCCGTAAGGTACCTTCTGCTGAGACTTCTGATCATACCACTATGTCTATGCCTATCGTGCGCAAGAACAAGAAGAAGAGAGTCAGTGTAGTTTGGAGAGAAAAGTTTAATGATCTTATAGCACACTTGACTTGTTGTTGTGGTGAAAATCATTTCCGCCCCAATACTCCTGATTTTGATACTGAGGTGGCGGTAGTCAAACCAAAGTGGCCCGATCCGGGTTGATCTTGAACTTTGTGTCAAGCTATTGACATTAAAAGAGCGCTCCTAGGAGGCAACCTAGTTTTCTTTGTTCGTTTCCTTTTCTTAGGTTGTTTTGTTTTATTGTTTTAGAAATAATACTTTAGTTGATTTTGTGTTGATGGTTATTCCTCTTACGTTCATTGTGAGTGTTTTGTGTTATGTGTTGCTCATATACCCCGTGTACCCCAAGATTATATGGTATGTCGAGTGTTGCGGATACTTTTGAGCGAGGTTTCGAGTCACTACTTGTCCGGTGTTGTCTATTCGAGTTGCGGCGGTACATTCATGCTCCGGCCGACCTCTGCCAACTTTCATCCGACAACCACTTTTGTTGAAACCGACTAAGTTTTCTTTTCTTTTATTACGCACATTCGAGGACATAATGTGATTTAAGTGTGGGGGGGTGTTTGGGTATGTTTTTATGCTATATCCTTTGAAATATGAGTGAATGTTAAATTTTAAATTTAAAATTTTTTGTGAGTCTCGAGCATATAATTGGAACTAGATGCTTGCTAGTTGTAGTTTTCTAACGATGATAGTACGTAACTTAGTGAGATAATTATAGCATGTTTTACTTTTATGGAGATAGTTTCGTTTTTCACTCACGAAAGCCTTTGATTTTGAAGCAAGTCTTTTTGAATTATATCCTTTCATTGTTTTAGTGATTTATCTTAGTAAGACCAGTATAGTTACACCTAAGTTGGACCGTGTACTGTGAATATCATAACGTTTGAATGTGATAAGTGAGATGTAACTTATGACTTTGAAAAGTGAATAAATAAAGTGAGTGAGCAATTATTAATAGATACGTTTGTCGAAAGCTGGTCGATGATTGGAGTGCGGTAGGGTATACCTCGTATGTCCTATACCACTATGATGACCAATAGCTCACGATAGTCAGTTTATAGCTACCCTATGATTTGAGTAAGGTAGGGTGTTATCCCGAAACATCCTATTCTACTATGATGGGTAAGAGCTTATTCTGATATGCGTCAAATTTGAAAATTTTGGAAATGATGAATAAGAATAAAGTAAAGTCTTTGTTATCATGGATCTTATACCCAGTAGAACCACATGATATGCTGTAGGGATTATCCTACTGAGTGCGTGGGAAGGCTTTGAGTGGAGCTATTACTGTCTACACCTAGGATAGTCATTAAAATTATTCGAGAAGATACTTGTTTGAGAGGATTGTGGAGATTGAAAAGGGCTTGTCACACACACATAATCTATCTCTATGTTGGTATCACATGCTATAGTTGTTGTATCTTTTGTTACGTGAGTCAGGAATCTATGTGGATTACATGTACAGTGAGCCGGTTTTGATTATTTTGTTCGGGACGAACAAAAAGCTAAGTGTGGGGGAGTTGTTTAGGGTAAATTTTACTATATTTTCGGGCTTAATCCCTAAACAATTTACCTTATTTTTAAGGGAAATAAATGAGAAAAACGTGTTTTAACCGTTAAATTCCTATAATGGTTATTGAGGAATTATAATTTAATTATGAGGAAATTATGGGTTTAATTGTTATTTTTGTTACACATTTTTATTATTATTATTATTATTCGATGACTTGGTGTAACAACATTTTGCAGAAAATAAAGAAATGCAGGGGGTGATATTATTTAATCAAGAGGATCAATTTCATTCAATCATTTGGATTTTATTTTGGGAAGATAAATATTATTCAATCAAAAGAATCTCAAGAAATAAAGAAGATATTCGGAGCAATTAAAGAAGGATAAATCAAATCTGATCGAGAGAGTGGAGTGAGGGGACACGGTATACGAAGCAGCAGTGTGAAAACGCGTAATTAGGTAGGCTCGGTCGACCGAGCCATGCTATTCGGTCGACCGAGTGTCTTAAGTCGGTTGACCGAGCCCCGAAGCTGCAAAATCGACGCGTTTTTCTAGATCCTTCCTTATGTCGGCCGAAGCTCCTATATAAGCAGCACCATTCGAGCAGAAAAGAACACAGAATTTTACACACAGAAAAAGCACCACATCAAATAAAAATTTGAGTTTCTTTCTTTCAATCTTGCTTGGGAGTTCGAAGATGATTGAAGGCTAAGCATCTTGCGGTGGGACAACGGAGGAAGCCAATCAACAACCACACCAACTAGAGGATTTTTAGCTATATCTTAGTGAGTTAAATTTATGATTTTTCATCAATTAGGTATTGTTATATTGTTTATGTTTTATTGAATCGAGAGATGATGTTTGATTTGATTTAATTTATATGAGAATATTGTTCAAAGTTGTGATCTTTTCAATTGATGCACTTAATTATAATTCGAGAGATCGTTTATAATTATTTGAGTAAGAGTATTAGCAATAATCTCGTGATCGTGTTTTGCATGTCGTTTTGTTTTACTTGAAAAAGAAAACGAAACCCTAGAATTCGCTTAGAGAAATTTAATCGAATTCGTGATTGATCGTTACTAAAAATTATATCTTTAGCTTGCCGTCTAGTTGGGGTTGGGTTGGTTGATTGGTGGATTCCCGTTGCCTTGCCGTTTCCTTTTAATTACTTGATAAATCGAATAGTTCGTATCAATTTGATTCCAATTTACTATTCATCGAAGTTACTAGTTAATTTTCTCGCAAATCATCATCGTTTTTACTTGTTCATAATTAGTTTAAACCCTAGTTTAGTTAATAATTGTGACATAATCGATAGAATAATTGTTCCTTGATCCGATAAACATTCCACTCCCTTAGGACGACCCGTTAACACCTATACTACGAACCTTATACTTGGGGTGTTTCGGTTATAAATTGTAAAACTAGTTTTTACCGAACAAAGGACCAGTGGTTCAAGCATTTGAAGAGCAGCAATTCTACCTGTTCTACAATTGTTTAGATAGTGAAGCTAGGGATTAGCCAAGGACTATTGTTTAGGACTTTTTGTAACAGTTCACCTCAAGAAGTTCTAGTGGAATTTTCCTCCGCACCACGGGGAAGAGAGGACGTACGGATTACACCACCTGGAACCTCTATAACATCCGCCTTATTTACTTTACGCATTTACTTTTTTATTTAGCATTTACTTACAAGCATTGTGATACTTGATTGTTATACATCTCACAGTCACAACTGATATTCACCGAATTCCGTTCACAACACTCCATTTTCACAACCAGAATAACAAGATCAATAAAAAGGCTAAAATCATATCCGCTGCCGGTTGACTCAGTTTCAGCTTAAGTCAGTTTGACTTAATCTCAGCTTTGTCAGCTCAACTCCACACAAGTTTTATCTGAACCTTAATCTGTTTTAAATTTAGTTTTTGGTGACAAGTTTATTCACCCCCCCCCCCCCCCTCTAAACTTGTGTCAGGCTTTCCAATGGACCAACAACATCTGATGTTGGTCTCACTTATAGAGATAATGTTGAGTGTTTAGTCACAGGGTTTTATGATGGAGATATGAACAACAAAATCTATGGATGGTTATGTTTCCACTTTGGTTGGTTCTTTAGTAAGATGGAAGGAACTTTGCGAGCAATATTGGCACTATCTACTAATGACGTAGAATATATGGCACAAAGAGAGGCAAACAATGATGGAATCTGGTTAAAAGGATTGGTCTCTGATTTGGGCCTATATCAAGATCATGTTGGGATATATTTTGACAGCGTATGTGCAATATGTTTGCTAAAGACTAGGGTCATCACTAGGGAAGCAAGCGTATTAATATGATGTATAATTTTGTGAGAAATGAAAAGAGAATTCGGGTAAGGAAGATCTGCACTGATGATAATAATGTTGACATGCTCACAAAATCCGTTTGAAAGAGATTGGTCAGGGATTGGGCCTATATCAAGATCAAGCTGAGATTTGTTGTGACAGCCTAAGTGCAATATGATTGGCTAAAGATCATGGTCATCATGAGGTAATCTAGCATATTGATGTGAGGTTTAATTTTCTGAGGATTGAATATAGAATTCGGGTGAGGAAGATTAGCTCGTATAACAATCCTGCAATATGCTCACTAAATATGTTTCAAAGAGCATGTTTCAGTTGTTCGAGGACAAACAAAACATTCTGGATTTATAGAAACCCGAATCCGATCCGATCCATAATTGGATCGTCAGATCTGATTCACGCACCGATCGAGACGCTCGATCTAGTACAACGGAAGCTACGAATAAATTCTCATGCGATTTTACCATGATTTGATTCGCATAAATAATTAATACAAGTATGAGAAGGTTGAAGATTTACCTTATTTAAGATGAATAGTAAACTGACAGATGGAGAAGCCGCAGTCTTTTGGATAATATCTCCTAGAACCTCTATCGATTATAGTAAACTGACTGGTGGACGTCGATCCTCGCCGTAAAACCTCCTCGAATATGCACATGAAAAAACCCTAGTTTTTCTCCACTTAATGACTAAGGCAATAAACTAATTTTTCTTCCTTTATTTATGAATGTGGCACAATTTGTTGTGTATTTTGTGCTAGGAGGAACTCTCTTTATATAGAACATAACTAGTCAAGAGAGGGCAATCCTTTTCACACCACAATTACCTATTCCCACAATGAAAAGATATTTGCCATAAAATAAGAGATAATTCCCAAAAAATTAATCTCTTATCTCGTTTCCATTAATTACATAACAAATAAATAATTAATTACACATGTGACTTATCACATTTGGGGTGCACTTTTGTCAATAAATTAATAGAGAATGTCTTTTCCATTTACATATTATTTACCAAACCATGGACCATGGAGCCAGAAGCTTCAACCCGGGGACCATGGACCTATAACCAGAAGCTTCAATAAATTGAATAAAGTATTCATCAAACAGAATATTTCTACTCAACCTACTAATTCCGGAATTACGCCACCATAAATCTGAAACTGAACTCTATCGATTATAGATATAACTTATTATCAAAACATCGAGTCGAGTCGAAAAGTGTCCATTGATATAATCATTACATACAGACTAACCCTCTATAGACTATCCGTAATGAAGCGGTATTATTTCCGTAATCCTTCTTCAATACATCTTATACTTATTTACCATTGACCCACTAGTGATCAATTTGTTCCTAACCAATACGAACTCCCGGGATCGATCAGTATCTAGGATTAACAAATAAGGGGATTGTCTTTCTACTTACCCGCAGGATGGAATGGTTTCCGTATCTGTGAGACACACACTTCTCACTCATTCCAGAAAAGTGCCAACGTGAAAGTGATTCGGACCGCGCCTCTTAGCGATCCTTAACCAACACATCAAACACTATCCTGAAACAAGTAGGAGTATTCACTTCAGGATTATGGTTAAACCCTACATGATCACCTTGTGATTTAATAAGATTTCACAATCACGAAATTTTATGAGAAACACGGATTAAATCGGTCCAGTCCTATATGACTCTCATCATATATAAATGCCCCACTTAGACAACCAATGTCGATGGTCCAAATAAAACTGTCACACCATAAAGTGTTCTGGGCGCATTAATGTTGGTTTAATCAATAGACCCCATACTTTGCTTAAGTTCACAACAGACTAATAGTTCAAGTGTATCAAAATAAACTTAATCTTCATGTGTGTCACACGCTAAGTAATATGGCTACATAAGATACGACTTGGGGTTTTGAGCAGTGTATTAAATATAGGCATAAACAAAATATTAAGATGAAATAAAATATGTCATTTATTAATTAAAAACAATTACATAAATTGTCTTTCTGGCATTACACCTAACAATCTCACATTTGCCCGTAATGACAAGCAACAATTGTTTTTAGAGCACACCCTATTACATTTATCTATCTACTACACATTTCTCTCACATGCTCTGAAGAAAATGAGACATGTCTCTCCCTCCCATACCCTCCAAGTGTTTGTCAAAGACATTGGATGCCAGTGTCTTGGTAAACGGATCAACGAGGTTTTCGGCCGAGGTGATCTTTAGGACCGAAATGCCGCTCCTGTGCACAATCTCTCTGTTTAGATGACACTTTCTCTCTATATGCTTTGACCTCTTGTGACTTCGCGGTTCCTTGGAACTCGACACTGCTCCATTTTTGTCATAATAAAGTGGTATTGGCTCATTTATATTCGGAATTACTTCCAAATCACCAAGAAACTTCTTGAGCCATACCGCCTCCTTAGCTGCCTTAGAGGCTGCTATGTACTCGGCTTCCATAGTTGAATCAGTAATGCTGGGTTGCTTTACGCTTCTCCAAACTATGGGTCCATCTCCAAGAGTAAACACTGAGCCTAAGATTGGCTTACAATCATACTCATCTGACTGAAAGTCATAATCAGTGTAGCCTACGATATTCAGGTCTGCACCGGAATACACAATTCCTTGTTCTCTTTAGATACTTGAGGAGATTCTTTACTGATGTCCAGTGCTCCATGCCTGGATTTGAATGAAAGTGACTGACCAATCCCATGACGTAGCAGATGTCCGGTCTTGTACACAACGTTGCATACATTAGACTTCCAAATACATATGCATAAGGAATACGTCCCATGCTCTCTAGTTCCTCAGGGGTTTGAGGACACTGTTTCTTAGAAAGAGTTATGCCATGATGGGTTGGTAGGAAACCCTTCTTTGCATTCTACATACTATAACGCAGCATCATCTTATTAATGTATGATGCTTGGGACAAAGCCAACATCTTGTTCTTCCGATCGCGAATGAGCTGGATCCCTAGAACATAGCTTGCTTCTCCGAAATCTTTCATTTGGAAATGTGTGGCTAACCAACTTTTTACATCAGACAACAACCCCTTATCACTTCCAATTAGCAGGATGTCATCCACATACAATACCAAGAATGCCACATTTTCCATAACGATGCGCTTGTATACACAAGGCTCATCAAGATTTTGTTCGAAACCATAAGACTTGATAGTCTCATCAAATCTGTGGTCCAAGACCGAGATTCTTGCTTTAACCCATAAATGGATTTGAGCAACTTGCACACTTTGTGCTCTTGGCCTTTTTCAATGAAACCTTCTGGTTGCTGCATATATATTTCCTGGTCAAGATAGAAATTTCGAAAAGCTGTTTTAACATCCATCTGTTAGGAAATTTATGTGGGAACGCAGTGGAATTCAAAATTTTGATTTCCTTTTACCCAAGATCGACCTTGTTTAAGCAATACACAAATAAGCTAAAGACGGTGGTTACTTTGCTTGATCTAAAAGATTGACGCTTTGACCGTCTAAGGAGAGTAGTTCTGCATAAAGCCACCCAAGTGTACGGCCTCTATCGGTGATCCACATGAACAGCCCGCCGGAATCCCATCATGGATAGCTACCAGAAAAACTCGGCTGCTAGACCGACTTTTTCTCTCTCTCAAAACCCTATCTAAGAAGCTCTCTAATTTTCACAAGAACTATTAGCTCTTGGAATTATGGTGTACAAAAGAGCTAGCCAACCCCTCATATTTATAATAGACGTGGCGCTCCACATGTCTTCCAAAATCCTTGTGGAACAAGTCTTGAGTAGAGTGGAGAGAAAGAAAACATTTTCCTAATAAAATAAGGAAAATCACATAGAATGATTTATCTCATTTAATTTAATATCTTATATTAAATATTACCAAGATATTGTCAATATCTAATATTGACTTTCTTTATCTTATTACCATAAATCTATTTTTCAAAATCAATTAATATCCAATGTTAATATTATGGTAATCTTATTAATTAAATTGCACAATCCATGTGTATCTTATACACATTGAAAGTGGCGCCCCTTTGACCAATAAATTAGCTTCCGGAATATTCTTTAATTAATATAATACTATGATAAATAATTTACAAAATACATGTGTATCAATATACACAATAATTTCGACACACATACATTATGTGTATATTTAATTAATCAACATAATTAATATATTGTGTTATATTTATTCATAATAAATAAATACCACCATATTAATTTACCACTATAACCTTTATAGTCTCGAGATAAACATTCCTTATTTGGTTATCATCTATAACCATATTTTAATCCGGCTAGATGTTCATATGTGTGTGACCCGATAGGCTTCCGAATATGTTGGCCGTAGACACAAAGTGCAATTTACGAAAATGGTCTTCATGCCTAACAATCATGGGATAGCGTCTAGCAACACACCGTGACCCCCAATCATCAGAAGAGTCAAATGCAATGACTACTACATTTCATGTAAAACAGTTACCGTGTAAATTACAATCCTATCGCTGTAATAATATCCATACGATCGTATCTCGAGTGTCGATACATTAACGATCGTATCTTATAATCTGGATATAATGCACTCTCAGAATAACACATTTACTCCCACTTTGCAAAGATTCTCAAGAGCTAGACATTCCTTGTAAGAAGGCCATTTCAGATATTCGATCCCAATCATAGGATACGCGATTCCGGATGACCAATCATGTATACTCCGCATGCTTCAATATCAAACCCAATCACTACCGCATGATCGACCCGTGGCTAGGGGAAATCTCAATAGTGTCAAAGCATGACAATCCACACCGTGATGCCATGAAGACTCCGGTCTTAAGGATAATTACACAACTGCCACATAGTGCGACACTTAAGGTAAGTGGGTCAGCCTAACGTACACATTCTCTAATACACGTCCACGTACAGTCCAAGTGTCTCTACACTTCGATAGACAAGATCTAACATTGCCCTTAAAGACAGAAGATATCTAATACGTGCTAGCCTATTTGTACTATCAATGCCCTGTTTAATAGTACATCAGCCTAGAGACATTTAAGTATCAAACATATTAAAGTGATTAGAGCTCTCATCAACCATAATCGCCTATCATGGTTTCTCTATCACTGTTTAATACTAAGCACGTTATCATATAACAATTCATAATTGGTTCTTTAAAAGAAAAAATTTATGACAACAGTAAAGCCATTTAATATATGTATAAACATAAAGAAATAGTGATCTGACCCGGTCGGATCCGGTCCAACCTGATTGGGTTTAGGACATTATTTCAACACCATCTGCCAGATTTCATAATCTAAGCATGCAGAAATCGAAATAAGTATACAAATGGAATTTAGCATGGTCACAGGCGAGAAAGTCTCTCATAGTCGACTCCCTCTCTCTGGGTGTAACCCTTTGCCACTAGCCTAGATTTGAAGGTTTCAACCTTCCATCCATGCCCCTCTTTCTCTTGAAGATCCATTTACTGCGTATAGGGCGTACACCCTCAGGGCAATCCACAAGTATCCAGACTGTGTTAAAGTACATGGACTCCATTTCTTGGTTCATTGCGTCAATCCATTTATCCTTATCAGAATCATCCATAGCCCTCTGAAATGATAGCAGATCATCCTCCACTCCATCAGAGACGGAAATATTCACCTCCTCTTGCATGCCATACCGAGTGGGTGGCCTAACCAACCTTTTGGTACGTCTGAATGGTCTAGGATTCCCTGGATCAACAGTGGCATTATCAGTGTTGTTTGTGACACGAGGTGTGACCAGTGGTCAGACCGTGTCAGAAAGTAACTCCTCCAGTAGTAATTTACTTTGAGGTTTGAAGTATGTCATAAACCGATCCTCAAGAAACGTACATGCAATTTAGCCCACAGAGTATGTTTGTGGGCACAAACATACATGCTTGCAATTTTCTATCCTAAAGTATGTATGTTTGTGGGCTATCCTAAAGGATCTGCACATGTACATACTTTTCTCGAGGATCGGTTTATGACAAGATAGCCCTGAGGATGTTTGTTTGTCTTGACGCAATGTACATACTTTTCTCGAGTACATGTATGTTTGTGGGCTTTTCTCGAGTATATGTGGATAGCCCACAAACATACATGTACATACTTGTCTTGTCTTGTCTTGTCCTTTAGGATAGCCCACAAACAAACATCCTTTAGGATAGCCCACAAACATACATACTTTTGTACAATTTTCTAGTCTTGTCTTCTTGCACATGTGCAGGACATCCCTAGATATGGTAATGGCGGAAACTAGGTTTACTTCCATTCCATAACTCAATAGGTGTCTTTTCGACAGACTTTGACGGAACGACATTTAATATGTCGACCGCTGTTTGTAAAGCATATCCCCAAAAGGAAATCGGCAGTGATGCGTAGCTCATCATTGACCTGACCATGTCAATTAATGTTCTGGTTTCTTCTCTCAGCAACTCCATTTTGCTAGTGTTTCTAGGGTACGGAACGCTAGGAACAGATCCCTTGTTCCAAGAGGTAATCAGTGAAGTCAGTATCCAAGTACTCGCCACCTCGATCAGAGCGAAGGCACTTCAATGATTTACCCAATTGCCTTTCGGCTTCTGCCTGGAATTCCTTAAACTTACTAAAAGCTTCAGACTTCCTATGCAAAAGATTAACATATCCATATCTTGAGTAGTCAACGATGAAAGTCACAAAATACTCAAAATCACCTCTAGCCAATGTACTAATTCCAAATGTTCTTTGGCTCTATTTCCCTTTGATGAGATGGGTCGTTTAGTCATTTTTCCCTCCTGGCAAGTTTCACAGACTGGGAGTGTGTCACAGATAACTCACTCAAGGGACCACGCCAGTCTTTTGATTATTTCCAAGGAAACATGACCAAGTCTTAGATGCCAAAGGTATGTTTTATCATGGTGAGAAACTTTCTATCTTTTACCAGATTTCTGATGTTCTACTTTAAACATTTTAGTGTTAAGCAGTGGAGTTGCTATCGGTTTAATAAAATACAATATGTTTTCCAATGTTGCAGAACAAACATAGCGACCATTTCTAGAAATGACAATTTTATTACTGTCAAAAGAAAGCGAATACGATTGTTCTTGTAACAAGGAAAATGAAATTAAATTTATACGGAAATTTGGAACAAAATAAACATGGTTTTTAACGAAGAATTTATTGCCAAAACATAAACTAACTACTCTCACTGCTCTAGCTGAAACCACTGCATTGTTGCCAACTCTCATCGTCAGTGTGCCCTCCTCTAGATCCTGATACGAACTAAGAATCTACAAATAAGAATAAACATGGTTAGTAGCTCCAGAATATAGTACTTAAGTTGACACATCTTTAGCTACTATATAGAATTCGAAGACTAGTAATTCATAATCACTTGTCTTATCCTTGCCCTTGTTCTTTAGGCCTTTCCCTTCCTTCGCCTCTCTGAGGTATGCTGGATATACAGAAACCCGAATCCGGATCCGATCCATAATTGGATTTTCGGATCTGATTCACAGCACCGATCGAGACGCTCGATCGAGCACAGCGGAAGCTACGAATAAATTCGCATGTGATTTTACCACGATTTGATTCGCATAAATAATTAATACAACTATGAGAAGGTTGAAGATTTATCTTATTTAAGAGGAATAGTAAACCGACAGATGGAGAAGCCACAGTCTTCCGGAATGTAACTCCTAGCGACGACTGGTGGATGTCGATCCTCGCCGGAGAACCTCCTCGAATATTCACAAGAAAAAATCTAGTTTTTCTCCTATTAATGACTAAGGAAAGAAACTAATTTTTCTTCCTTTATTTGTGAATGTTGCGCAATTTGTTGTGTATTTTGTGCTAGGAGAACTCTTTTTATATAGGAAAATAACTAGTCAAGATAGAGTTATCCTTTTCACACCACAATTACCTATTCCCTTAAGGAAAAGATATTTGCCATAAAATAAGAGATAATTCCCCAAAAATCAATCTAATTATCTATTTTCAATTAATTAATCAATTATCTAACAAATAAATAATTAATTTACACATGTGACTTATCACATTTGGGGTGCCACTTTTGTCAATAAATCAATAAAAAATGTATTTTCTATTTTACATATTAATTACCAAATAAATAATATTTCATATTCATTAAATATACCAACTATTTAATTTGTTCTCGAGGTTCCATAAAACGAAAAAAACACTCACGTGTTAGGAGCCAACCCGGGGACCATAAACCTATATTCAGTAGCTACAATAAATTCAATAAAGTATTCATCGAACAGAATATTTCTACTCAATGTTTTAATTCCGGAATTACGCCACCATAAATCCAAAACTGAACTCTATCAATTATAGATAGAACTTATTCTCAAAGCATCGAGTCGAGTCGGTAAGTGTCCATTGATATAATCATAGCATACAGACTAACCCTCCATAGATTATCCGTAATGAACTGAGATTATTTCCGTAAACCTTCTTCAATACATCTTATCCTTATTTACCATTAACCCACTAGTAATCAATTTGTTCATAACCAATACGAACTCACGGGATCGATCAGTTTCTAGGATTAACAAACAAGGGGATTGTCTTTCTACTTCCCGCAGGAAGGAATGGATTCCATATCTGTGAGACACGCACTTCCCACTCATTCCAGAATAATGCCAACGTGAAAGTGATTCGGACCGTGCCTCTTAGCGATCCTTAACGAACACATCAAACACTATCCAGAATCCAGTACGAGTATGCAATCACTTCAGGATTAAGGTTAATCCATACATGATCATCTTGTGATTTAATAAGATTTATCAATTACGGAATTATATGAGAAACACAGATTAAATCGATACAATCTTATATGACTCTCATCATAAATAAATGCCCCACTTAGACAACCAATGTCGACGGTCCGGATAAGACGGTCACACCATAAAGTGTTCGGGCGCATTAATGGTGGTTTAATCAATAGACCCCATACTTTAATTAAGTTCACCACTTACTAATATTTCAAGTGTATCACCATAAACTTAATCTTCATGTGTGTCACACACTAAGTCATTTGGCTACATATGATACGACTTGGGGTTTTCAGCAGTATATTAAATATAAGCACAAGGAAAATAATAAAATGAAATAAAATATGTCATTTATGAAATACAAAAATTACATAAATTGACTTTCGGGTATTACACCTAATAAAACGTACAAAGTTGATAAGTTATCTTTGAAAACAAGTATGTTGAAGAGTAAATCTAGTTATGTACATCTTGCACTTGTTTGTGCATCTGGTAAAAACGTCTTGTACATGGTTATGCGTTTGGTTGAACGAGAGTTCAAGTCAAGGTGGAGATTTGTTACTACGTTGACTTGGTCTCTATGTCTGAATCAAAATTTGTCTATTAGATCTGAAGCTAAATGTGTTGTGTACACTGCTGGTAGCTACATCTGAAGTTCACGTATGGAGCTTAGATCAAGGCTGATGTTCTTAGCTGAAATCTGGTGACCTCTTCAAAAGTCGATTGTGTTCACCGTCTAGTGAGGTCTAAGTCTAGATCTAGGCAAACATTGTGGTCTACATATGAATCTTCGAAGGATACATCGGGGTGTATTAAGTAAATCATTTGTACGATGTTTTGCCAGCTATGGTTTTGATCCCAAGGCTATGAATACCATGTTGATGTAACAATTGTGTAATTTTCTGTGGATAATATTTTTTTCCCATGAATTAATCAACACATTGTAGGATACGACGTTAGATTATGTATTACTGCTGTTAATTTATTTTACCATTTGATTGCATATGTTTTCTTGTTCTTCTAGCAATATGTTACAATACTTAATACTCTTCGTCTTAATGTTTATAATATTTAGATTTTTCACACGGTTTAATAATGTGACAATACTTTTGAACAAATATGTGAATTACAATATCCTGTGCTTGTAAGAGACAAATTATTATTGTTGAATATCTGTTGGTTGTATATGTTTTCTCGGTATGTTCCTTTTTTGTATTTTATTGCATATGTTTTTTTTTCCATATATTCCGCTCTTTTATTTTATTTTCCCCTTTTGAATGTTTGACTGTTGACCCTTGCCCCCGGGTGTAAAAGGACCATGGTTGTAATCCGGAAATTATGATGTAATAATATAACAAAAAGAAGGCTTTTATTTCTTTTTCTGCACAACAAAAAACGAGCAGCTTCAATGGAGCTTTTCTAGGCTTTCACCATTTCTTCTTCGTCCCACATGGTATCACAGAGATTTTCTCAATAAAAAATATTATTCATCTTTTCCTTTTGAAATCTTTCATGGGGAATCAAGATATCATACCAATTTCAAGTCCGAGGTACATTCATCCATGTGAATTATTATCATGCATAGAGCAGATCAGCGAGGAAGGCACTCATTACGAAGAACATGGTCTTATTAATCGATTGCACCATTCTTAAACCGGCTAAGAAGGATAAGACCTTCGAAGCATGGAATCAGGGCAACACGATGGTAACTTCATGGACTTTCGACATGGTAAGTAATAACTTTTTCGGAGAGTCCTTTTGCTCAACACATCTCAAGAGGTATGGGAGGATCTGAAGGATCATTTTTTGAATCTGGATTAATATCGTTTATTAAATCTTTTAGAGCAATTGAATGGAGTGAAGCATGGTAACTCATCGGTCACGAAGTATTAACTAAGATGAGAGTTATAAGGGATGAAATAGGAAATTTGAGACCTATTCCCAAGTGTGCATGTGCTCCGGGTTGCAATTGCAAGGCCATTGTGAATGTTTTTGTTGATTACTTTGAGGCTAAGTACGTTATACGATTTCGGTAAGGCTTGAATGAGGATTATTCACAGGTTAGCAATCAAGTGATGATAATGTCAACTCTTCCGCACATTAAAGTTGTGTTTGGTATGGCACTCAAGCTGGAAATGCAGTTGCAGTATGCAAATTGAAGGTGCACCATCAACACTCCAATCACTACAAAAAACATGATCTTTAGCGGCGGAAATTTTCCACCACGAAATCTGAGAATCCGCCACTAAAACATAGTCGCGGCGGATAAAAATCCGCCGTATTTGCCTTCGCCGCTAAAAGTTTTAAGCCCTTTGCTGGCGGATTTCTGCATCCGCCGCTAAGAGAATTTAGCAGTGGTTTTTTATCCGCCGGTAATTGTCTAAAAACCGCCAGGAAAACATTTTTCCAATAATAAACACAATGCAGGTAAAAAATGGTTTTAGCGGCGGATTTTCACTCCGCCGCAAAATAACATAATAAATAATAAATAATAAATAATAAATAATAAATAATAAATAATTATTACAGGTTTAATTCACAAAACTGATAATAATAAATATAATATATAATAAAAAACAGGTTCAATTCAACAAAAATAATAAATAATAAAGAGCAATGCAGCATTCCCTAAGCATAACAGGTTTACATCATTCTTTAAATGAGTACAGCTTCTGCTTTCCTATCAAAAGCATAACATGTTAAGAGCAATGCAGCATCCCTAAGAAATTAAACATTTAGTAATATAAAGCAGTACCTCAGATAGAAGGAACAGACCACAAGCTTGGTAAGTTACGCCCAAAACAGAAGCTTCCTGGAATAAAATGCAAGCAAAGTCACAATGTTTATCATATTTTACTTGGTATAATACTAATGCCCAGAGACCAAATGGATGATATGTCCTGCACCATAAAATTCAGGCCATAACATTCAACTAATGCCCGAGTAATTTAATCAACTACGAGTAATTTAATCAACTACGAGTGTCTTAACTTTCTGAAACACAATTACCTTATGGTTGTTAGAAGAAACAGAGGTTTGGTTTGGATTGTTTGAGTTATCTTGAATTAGAAGAACTGATACCACAAAATTAGCAAGGACCGAGTTGTAAATAGGGCCGTGCTTACCTGACAGAATATATGCAAGATTAATCAAACTGAGAATATATACTTAACAACTCACAGAATCAAAGTATTTATCATGACTTTGACCAACTTCAAATAGATTCAACTAATGATCAGTATGCAATTTCCGGGCCACATAAGCTTAGATAAGTGATAAGCTAAATACCAACAAAGTCAAACTAAAATAGATTTTATGTTCAGCAAAGATACAAGATATGTTCTAATACTAATCTTTAAAATCATTGTAATGCATACATAGAACATAAATGTATGCTAGACTGATCATATACTCTGTTTCTCAAGACTTAAAATATAATCTTTACAAACCAGATTACAGAACAGAGAACTTAACTACCTATGAACATGGTTCCAAAATAGATAAGCCAAAACTGAGCCTGAAACATATGAACATGGTTCCAAAATAGACTTTAAGCACATACATACTTTAACTCTGTTTTGCCTAAAACTCTTGCTTAAACTAAGGTGTTAAAATGATATAAGACACAACATTTTAGGAACATATCGTGGCACTAAAATATCATTAATCAGTCTATGTAAAAACGTGATCTATACTCAAAAATTCTAATGCAACTTCAGTTCTAACAACAACAATAGGGAATGTATGAAAGCTTACCATTCCATCCAAGTCGTCATTTTGGCTAACGATATCAATCATTGCCTTTAATTTCAGCAACATACTCCCGTTCTTTCAGTCTTAACCTCCTCATCTTTAACAAAATAACAAACACATAAGCAATGTAACTAATTATATTTCAGTTTAATTAGACTCTAAAGAATGAAATTAATTTAAGACGGGGTGTGATATACCTTATACCAGATGTACAAACATCTCGCCAATCGCTTTCGTAGCATAACAACCTTCCTTTAACATCTTATTTAACTCCTTGAAAAGGAGTTCCAATATACTTCATGTCCATTACCTTTTGTCTCAACAGGGGCACCTTTATACAATTTATTCCCTTTCCAGTAACCGCATAGACAATGTTAAACGCATTAGTGTTACATGGAAAGCTAGAAGTTGAAAGTGCATGTTGTAGTATAACTAAACAATGGCACAGAACGACAAACCTGTTGTTTAACTAAGAATTTCAGGTGATGACATAGACAACAGCAACAGAACTCTATCATCCATGAAAGTATACCTGTACCATAGGAAAAAAGTAAGCCAAAACATGTGCTTCTGCAGCAGAAGGAATGTGTTTAAAATTATTAACTTCAGTCAAGTGGTAAAATCCAATAAGTGTTTAGCCATATTCAACCCATAATAGGAAAGAGAGTGTGTGCCTAGAGTAATAAATAGCACTCTCATGGCAGATAAATCACAAGTCAAAGATCAAACAATTTCATTCCAAACCTTTTGTTTTGCTTTTTTTCAAGTTTGAAAATTCAATGGCAGACACATACAACCTACCAGGCCTAGCAAATAAAACCATTCATAGACAACAAATAAGCACTACAATCTCTATGATTCGAAGTCGAGGCAAACATAGGTACAGAGCTCTGCTCTTACCTCCATATTCTATAATTTCTTCTTCTCCTGGTGGGCATGAGGTACACAAATCAGATACGGCACGAGAATAAGTAATACCATCTAAAGAGCTTCCAACAACTCTTGCTTCGAGTTTCGATGATCAAAGTGAACTGTTATAGGAACCTATCAGGGGTGGATGTCAGTTAGTCAACATCTGCAAATAATAAGCAGCACTAGAAAGAATGAAAAAAAAATATTGAAAGGTTGTTTAGGACAAGCAATGATTGAATGGTATCGTAATCCACAAAGTGAACAGTATCCAAATATTCATGTAATCAAGTTACATCATTTTCAGCAGACTAGTACTTGACTTAAAATAGAACCAAACTCAAAACAGAGTTTTAGGTTCTAGACAGCAAATTGCATGTTTCAGGCATACAAGTTGCATGTTTCAGGCAAGTCCTAAGGGATCAGGTTGTACATACATGACATAAGCTAGTCAGTTTTGTTAGACTTCCTATTCCTTGAGGAAGAGGTCCCGTTACTCCTTTATTGTATGATAAATCCCTACGAGAACCGAAAAACGAATACATGTATTCAATCAAAATCATGAACAAGCCAAACATAAAAAATGAAAATGCACTAGCAATTAGCAAGCAAAAAGTGATGGCGTACAGAATCCGTAGTTCCGATAAGCTCTGGATGTCCTCAGGTAGCTCACCACTTAATCCCATACTTGCTACCATGCTTAGGGGAATAAATATATAAAACATACATATATATATTTCAATAAACAGAAAGTAACCAATGGCTTAAGAACAAAATTGGACATTTTCTTACATAGAATTAACACGTGAATCAATGCATCCAATTCCTTCCCAACTGCCCCCACATGGACAGACTTATGCAAAACATTACCTGGACAAAAAAATATAGTTTTACTTCATTAATCTATTTGAAGGAACTTTTGTACAAAAAAACTCTTTAGCATCATATGCAAAATCCATTTATAGCTTCTTGTAATAAGTAGGAACATGCATACTGATTAGCACTTTACACTAAAAAAAGAGAGCAAAAATGATATTAAGGACCAAAACTCAAATACCTTGTGTAGAAGATCAATCAATTGAATACCTTGTGTAGAGTATATTCAACACCTTGTGTAGCCCTATCTTTAACAGCATTGCAAATTTGTGTTGTGATGTCAAATAGGGTAACTTTAGTACCAGCAACCTCCTCACCAAGAATAAGCTGTAAATCGGATGAAAGCTTTTAACATAAGAAATAACAAAAAATAAATAATTAAAATTAAAATTAAAAAGTAGAAGATCAATCAATTGAATAGCGACAGGGGATCAAAGAAAACATACCATATTTGGATGCAATTGAATAGTACATTCTAAAGCGATGCCTTTCGGCCCATGAGCCTTTGTCCGTTCAAGTAAATCATAACCACCTTGAAAAAGAATTCTCAATAGCCCCAAAATCTCAGCCAAAGCAGTAAGCAAAGCATAATAGATATTTTGTATCAAAGAAAAAAAGGCACTATTAGGATAGGTTAGTACAAATTCTGACCTTGATTTTTATATGATGCAAGTACGTTGTCTGTTGCTTCCCCATGCATCCGAATTTCTATGGATCAATGGATTAGACCAACTTGTACAAACAAGAAAAGCACTCGCAATTACGTAGTACAAAAGAGTGTATGATAAGGCTTCGTCCTTACGGCATGTGGTGCTTAATAAAAGCGAAGTAAGAGTGCACATCTCGGTGGGAGGCATCAAGCCCACGACACGTACCCATAGGTTAAAAATAAACCCCACCACCTAGAGCACCGATATCACTGCGCAATCACCAACGAAGAAAATATAAGGCAAACCATCGGTGTTGCTATTTCAAACCTTCAAGAACACCCGAACTCAACTCCGAAAGGAAAAAAAAAGATCTCACGCCGAGTTTCGAGTTTAACAAGAATGCGTAATGCTTGAGAGTTAAGGGCCATTTTTTGTCACATTTTGACTACAAAGAAAGACAAAAAACACGAATATCCGAATTCATCCGGGATAAGAGAACTTTTAAGGAGTAAAGGAATAAGTCGGATGGGAATTCATTGTATTACGCCGACCACTACCTTACAAAGCGAACATAATGCATCCTTTGTCGAAAACTAAATAAAAGTTCTCCATCTCTCGGTGCTCTTTCATCAACGGATTGGCCATATGCGAAATTAACACGGCAAGCATAAGGCTATCATACACGAACCAAAACGATACCAAAATTTAAATCGCATCAACAATTCCGGAAAACGCAAAAAAGGATCAAGGAAAAAACGCTCGAGGTCAAACAAAGCTTACCGATCTAGACGAAAACGATGAAAGAGCCAAAAAACGATCGAATTCTTCAACAAATGGGGCAAGTCTAAGAGCTTTCCCTTTGAATCAATCTGCGATATCAAATTCGTCTTCTTCGTTTCTATCATAGAAATTCCCGACCTTTTTGGGTTGATTACGTCGACACCACAAAGAAACAAAAATCATACAGAACTACACCATTGTCTAAACGTCGAGCGGCGAGAGCAGAGAAATGGAGAAGAACAGCGATGGTGATGTCAGAACAGCGATGGTGATGTTTTTAGGGTTTGAAGTTTTTGAGGGATTTCAAACGGCGGAGAAGGCAGATAAATTGTATTTATCAGGGTTCAGGGTACGCTGTTTTTAGAAAGAAAGCTTTTTTTTTAATTTCTGAACGATAAAATTAAAAATCATACAAAAGCCGCCGTTAAAGTTTAAACAGATTACTAACGGTGGATAATATAAACCGTCGAAGAAAAAAAAGTTTTACGTGCAGATTTTAATCAAACGCTACATTAATACTACTCGGAAGCTTGTACCACTAACAAAAAAAAAATGGTTTTCGTTGTGGATTTTTTTAATCCACCGCTAAATGAATGGCACAAGAAACATTTTACTTGTTTTGTCGGCGGATATACAAAAACCACCGCTAAACCACATCACTAACGGTGGAATGTAAAATCCACCGCTAAAATCCGCCGCTAAATGGCATGTTTTTTGTAGTGAATGACATTTTCAAATAGGACTAAAGACATAAATAACAATAGTCCACAAATTAATAGAGGAAAAGGGAGTACAGGGGGTCACAGAGGAAGAAATCACAAGGTACCTTTTCTAGCTTCCAAGGGCACATTGTTGATACATGTTATAGGAAACATGGTTTCCCGCATGATTTAAACCGGTTAACATTGTTAAGAGTGTTTGCAGGAACTGAAGAGAATACTTATAGAATTGCAAGAGATGCTACTGAACAGGGACACACTGCAATAGGGTTAAGTAAGGAGCAATATCAGGAGATTTTGAAGCTGATTCAACACAGTAGTGTTTTAGATACTGGACAGAAGCATGGCATGGTAAATCAAGCATCTACACTTAAGGTTTCCTTTAATACTATTGAAAGTAGTGCATGTATATGTTCTTACTCCTCAAACTGTTGGATAATGGACACAGAGGCAACAGACCATATAGTTTGTTGTGTTACATCATTCGGTTGAATCTGTCCTAGCCAAGGGCATTACAGTAGGTTTACCAAATGGGAATGTAGTTGTTGTGGGTCACAAAAGGATTGTCATGTTTTTTGATGATATTTTGTTGAAGAATGTATTGTGTATTCCTTCCTTTGCCTTCAATTTGCTCTCTTTTGGGTGTTTGACTAAAGACAGTAATGTGTTTGTGGTGTTTAAGTTTGGTGCTTGTGTTATTCAGGACATGAGGAATGGAAAAAGGATTCCAGCAGCTACACTTGTGCAAGGTCTTTATATTTTGGATTTTGAGCCCTTATCACGTGTTTTTAGAATTTCAGGTTGGGACATCAATCCGGGAATGTTTCCACAACTTTCCATAGTAGATACAAATAACGAAACATATAATATAACTTTTTGTCGTATTTTCCCATTTGCTAAACAAAAAATGCTTTTTTCCTCTAACAAAGTCAAAGTCAACTTAAATTTTTGAGTTAGTTCACATACATATTTGGGGAACATATGTAACCCCTTCCATACGTGGTAACAATTATCTTTTAACTATGGTAGATGACTACAATCGGTTTACATGGGTATATTTGTTGAAGTCTAAAGAAGAGGTTCAAAGTTTAGTGCAAGGGTTCTGTGAGTTTGTGTCCACACAATATAAGAAAAATGTGCAGGTTCCTCGTTTTGACAATGGTAGGGATTTTCACATTAAAGAGTATTATAATGGTAAAGGAACAATTTACAAAAATAGTTGTGTAGAAACCACTTCAACAAAATGAGACTGTAGAGAGGAAACACAAACATTAATTTATCAATATCCCGGGCCTGAAAGTATCAAGCTAACCTACCCATGTCCTTCTAGGGTTACTATGTATTGCATACTACTGCTGTCATCAACACTCTGCCCATATATTTTTTGAAAGAAGACACACCCTTTCACGAACACTACAATAAAAGAAGTGGATTATACCCAGTTTAAGGTCTTTAGGTGTCTTGTGTATGCATGCACCTTATCCAAACAAAGATCCAAGTTTGACCCTAGAAGCAAACTGAGAGTGTATCTAGGAAATTTTATAGTCAACCAAGGGGTATATTTTACTAGATTACACCACTAAGGAAGAGTTTATATCAAGAGATGTCTTTTCCATGAAACATATTTTCCCTTAAATACTTCCCTCAAATTAGGCCCCCGTAAATTTTCTTAGATGGTTTCTTTACCTGTCCGTTGGGACTTCTCTTATTCTACTCCCACCCCAGAACCCTCAAAATTCACAGTTGAACCACAACATTTCAAGTCCACAGACACAAATGATAAGTACATAGATGACTCACCACATTCTTAGCACAGTTCAAACCCACCTGCCTCACACATACCATCTCTTGATATTCCTGATCTACCTCAGTGATCTAATGAGTAAAGTCGCTTACACTAGCAAGAGTACTAGGTCAATCATCGTATAACAACAGTAAGTGAAGATCGATCCTACAGAGACAATGCAACATTGATAGTAAACCTATTAATCTAATTAGGAACACATATAACGGTCTACGACCAACATAAAGGTAGAAGAGAAAAGATGGTGTTCATCCTCCTAACCTATCTTCTAGCTTGGTGTAATTGATCTTTATGTTTACCTTTTCCTGTAATTATGTGAGTTAATCAGAACTTACGTTTTTATTTAGTTTTAGCTATAGGTGCAATCTTCTAATATTATGCTACTTTGATGGGACGGAAAGTAGGTGCCTATATGCAGTTGACCTCCTTTGTTGGTTGCATTAACCCACACGCAATAGGTACTAGAAAGTGCCTGTTCAAAACCAAGAACCTCTAGGCAGCCATCGACATTGACTGGCACGTTTCTAAGGATTGATCAAGACCATGTCCTAATTAACACTTCACCTTGTTCATCACAGAGAAGGGTTAGAATATAGTCAGAGGGTGAATGACTATATTTGAGTTTCAAAAACTTTTCATGTTTTAAAAGTTTTAGGCAGCGGATACGCCCCTTCTTAAAAATTGTTTCAAAGTAGATTAAACACACACAATGTATGAATAAAATGCAGTAAAGAAATGCTGTAAAGTAAAGTGCAGTAAGTAAATGAACACATGGTTGTAAGTAAGTCCATAGGTCTTCACTTCACTGAGGTGGTTCCTTGGCTGTCTTCACTGAGCTGTTCCAAAATTTTACTAGGCCGTCCTACCAGCCTATTACATTGCTTGTCTGACTGAACTTATACAACATGTCAAACTTCTAAGCAAAGCCTATACAAACATTACTGATCTTTCGGGACTTATTTTAGGCTTGCTATAATAGGTAGTATGACCATCATAAAAAAAATAAAATGTTCCTAACAATTTCCCCTAAAAATAAAATGTTCCTAACAATTTCCCCTCTTTTTGATGATGCCGAAACCCTCATAAGCCTGAACATTAAGTCAAACATAATCAAATTAATATATTATAACTCATCAATTTTATTCATCAATAAAGGTTATATAAAGTTGTTCAAAAGAACAAACATGTTACAACTACAAATTTCTCAGATTTTCCTTGTACGTCTAGAACATTGTAGTTTGAATCCCTACCATGTCCTTCCAATCAATTTTAGGAAACTTCCTATTCCAGTATTCCAAACAAGTGTTGTAAGAGATGCCTAGGAATACTTTTTTTTAACAAGCTTGTTGAAATCTGGCATAGTTTTATAAGCATGTGGTTCTCTAAAGTGTTTCTCCAATCTATCATTTGCTTCAGCAATGTGAGGATCTGCAAACATCAGATCCTTGTACATCAACCATTTTTGTGGAAGGTGTAATCTGCCCATGGATCTGAAAATTTTCACCGTGTTGTTGAACTCCTCATGTCCTTCACTAGACAACTCCTCCGGCCCCTTTGCAGTGAGAGATACTGATTGGTTTGCTCTGTAGCTTGAGCCAGAAGCTCCTTCCCCAGTTCCTTGCTTTAGAGAAGCATATTCTCATTTTACATCATTGTACCTCATTTCCATGTCTACACTTAACTCATTATCTTGATAACCAAGCCAATCTGCCCAAGCATCATCTTGTGACCAGTTAGGATACATACCATCTTGGACTTTGAAGAATAATTTCACATTCTTCAGTACTGCAGCATCACTTTCTTCCTTGTTCTATAGGTGGTGAAATGCCTTTTCTAACCAGAGAAGCATCCAGTAGTGTATCTTTGTTCACAGGCACTGCCTCTGCTGGTTCTAGACCGATTTTGGCTTCTTGAACTTCTTTGTCGACTAGAACCAGGCCTTTGCTGATTTCCCAATCTATCTATGTCATCATCTCTTCTCTTCTATAGAAAAGACAGTCCAAGGCATGGTTCATTTTTAGTTCTTTCCCTTTCCTCCAATGCTTTCTTCTGTTGTTCTTCAGCCTCAACTCTAGCTCTCAGTTCTCTACCTCTAGCTCTGATCTGTTCAATTGTAAAACGTGAGGGTCTAACTGTTGATCCTTCAGGCTTATCACTTCTTTCCCCGTTTTTGGCAGCATCATCATGTTATTGTAACAGAATACTGTTGGTGGTTTCAGTTGTACTGATCAGACTATCCATCTTGGATTCAATGGATGTGAACTTGTTGTCATGATTTGATAGTGTTTTGACAATAGGTGCCATTATAAAGCCTATTGCCGAAGCCATACCCTAATTTTCAACTTAGAAATGCTCTTTCAAGCTTGTGAGTCAGTTGGAAAGTATGATGTTCATCTGACGCATGAAATCATTTTGCCGTTCCACAACCATATTTTGTGCATCTATCTACTCTGCAACTACTTGAAATCTGGACTCTATAGATTGGCTTTCATCCTTGGAGGTTGCTGACATAGATCTGAGATAGAGTGCTTGTTGTTCTAACTCATCCACCAAGGCATCTACTGCTGATTCAAAGGATTCATTTGATATACCAGTAGGAAGTTGAGAAATTTCTTGCCTTCCATCGACTGGTGTTTTATGAAGTGGTTCAGGTTCACTTTGATGTTATGTGTCCTATTGTGGGAGAGTTGGTGATGTATGAAGGACCAGTTGCGTACATATAGTTGAGTACATATGGTTGAGTAACATCAACATCACCATTCGCCTCTTCAAGCACTTGTGTAGTTGTGATTTCAGGTGCAGCAACGTCTCCTATTTCCCCTTGCTCTCTGCCGGAAATTGACTTTGTTGGTGTTGCAGCAGCTGATCCAGTGTCCAACACTGTTGTTGGATCAACTAATGTGTCAATAGATAGTTGTTTACTAATAGGAGTTTGCTCAGGAGTACCCTCGGCTGCCTTAGTCTGCTGGTCATTTTTCTTAGTTGATGGTGTTGCCGTAGTAGTTCCATTTGTCTGTAAAAAGGCATGCAAAGTGGTATCATCATCAATTGCATCTGATGCGCTTTCATCACCACCATCATGCTGAGCATGATCACTTGCACCATGTGCTCCTTCACAATCATCATTGTCTCTATCACTCTGATCATCAGCATCATTAGATTGATCAATATTACTACCCTCATCGTCAGATGAATTTTGTAGTCTAACATGGGCTTTTTCTATCATTTCCCAAAGTAGTGTCTCATAAAGCACACCTACAAGGGTTGTAACACCAAGAAATCCAATGAACCAGGCTTCTTCATCGAACATTCAACCAAAATTTTCAAGTTTAATCCTATAGTCTCCCACCATCAAGTTGAGGTATCCGGCAACTCTGTCATCAATATCCCTTTTCTGATTTTCGATGTTTTTGTCTTCATGTTGTTCTTCATCATCATTTCCTTCCTCTTCATGTTCCTCTTGATGCTCTTTTTCCTCATCTCTCAATGTGCCAAAGTATTCTTTGGACCTTTTGTTTATTTCTTCGATCGGAGGTCCTTCTATTGGGTTGCTTTCTCTTTCCTCCTCCTGCTTCTTTGGGTTGATTGATATAAGTATACCTTAACTTTGGCGTCGTTCAATCGATGAAGTGTCACAAAAGGGATGTTCAGACACTACATCAGGTAGTGGAGAGGAATTCCATAGGATTTCTTTACCCAGAAAATCCCATTTTTCTTCTTTCCTTTAGCTATTCCTTGTTCAGCTGCACTGCCTCTCCTTTGATTTGTTCCTTAAGCCATCTGAAAATTTAGGTGGACCAGTCAAATTCCAGACCATGGTAGATAATTCCCATAAGTCACATTCTGACCTCGGTCATGACATTCATGGCTCTTAATTTTCCTTCAATGTTCTTTCCAATCAGTAAGCTAAATTCATTGAAAGCCTTTTTGAGAGAAGATCTTAGACAAATGAAATTTTTGTTTTCCGCAGTGGCATCCTTTCTAACTTCAATCTAGAAAGCATCCATGTCTTATGGAATGATCCCCACTTTTGCATACCCTTGATATGAGAGTCGAAGATGCTGGTGAATTACCTTCGCCGTAATCACCACCTCAGTGCCATTGACAGTGGCAACTATCTTGTCCTCACATGCTTCACCATCTTCTACAAGAATTCCAGAGACATAAGTGGTAGTTTTCCAGAAAGAGATGAGACTTTCATAGCAAATGAGTCATAGGAGGTTTGAGAAAGGTCATCAACCCTAAATCTTTGCATCCATCCACCAATCGCTTCGATTTTTCATCATTGTTGCATAGGTTGTTAAAGTGTATTGGTTGGAAAAACGATCTTATTGAAAATGATTTCTCATAATGTTTTCCAGACGTAGCAATTTTGGAAGATGAGGCCATTTCTGAGTGATTTTTTAGAGAAATCTTTGAAATTTCTAGAGAAATAGGGTTAAGGAATTTCAAAGAGAGCGTAAAGAGTCCAAGAAAAACCGAAGTGTTGATTATGTAGTGCAGATATGAGAGTGTGAACGCGGCTGAATATGGAGTGATTTTGGTGGAGTAATGGTGTGATTTTGTTACATAAATCCCGGTTAACAAGGATAATGAGAGAGAGGACTGAGGCAAGTAATGATAGTGCCCGGGAATCGAGGCGTTGCCGTCATTCTCTCTTGTCAAATAATAACCTCCATAAAATAATCCTTGTGTCTGATTAAAAATCCATTTGCATAATCTTCACAAAATAGGACTCAATAAATCTCTGACTTTCCATATGTATAAAAGCTGATTCACTTCACACTATGCTTCACTATTTTCTCCATAGCATTTAGCGGTTGAGTGACTTGGCTGATCATTGGGCCAGTGTAGTTGTCAGCTTAGTGAGCTACTGTAACAAAACAACTGGTGAATTAACTCCTCTGATTACTCCCATTAGTTGTCTCTTATAACTTAGTCGATTTCAATCATTCGCAACTCATTTTTTAACTTACAAAATCTTTCGTTGATGAGTGGTTTTGTGAAAATATCAGCCAATTGATCTTGTGTAGATATGTATCTCAAAATTACATCTTCTTTCTCCATATGATCTCTGATAAAATGATGTCTCACATCAATGTGCTTTGATCTTGAGAGAAGCACTGGATTCCCTATAATTGACATTGCACTTATAGTGATTGGAAATGTCTTCTCTTCTATTCCATAGTCTCTTAGCAGTTGTCTGATCCATTATAATTGTGCATAATAACTACCCGCTGCTATATATTCTGCTTCAGCTGTTGAGGTCGATATGGAATTCTGCTATTTACTAACTCATGATACTAGTCTGCTGGCTAGCAACTGAAAAGTTCCTAAATTGCTTTTTTTGTCAATTTTACATCCAGCATAGTCTACATCAGAATAAGAGATCAATTTGAATCCACCATCTTTTGGGTACCAAATTCTCACATTGATTGTGTGCTTCAAATATTTGATGATTCTCTTAGCTGCTAACAAATGAGATTCCTTTGGTTGAGCTTGAAATCCTACATATACTCCTACTGCAACTGCTATATCAAGTCTGCTTGCACTTAGGTAGAGTAGAGATCCAATTATTCCTCTGTATAACTTTTGATCAACATCCTTCCCATTTTCATCCTTTCCAAGTATTATTCTTGCAAAGATAGGTGTTTCAGAAGTCCCACTTGTCTCCATACCATACTTGTTGATTATGTCTTTTGTATACATAGCTTGATTTATGAAGATCCCATCATTCATCTATTTCACTTGTAATCCAAGGAAGTAGTTGAGCTCTCCCATCACACTCATTTGAAATTTGTTTTTCATCAAATTTGCAAATTTTTTAAATAACTTTTCATCTTCTGATCCACAAATGATATCATATATATAGATCTGAACTAGCAAGGTGCTTGTTCCATCTTCTATTTTGAAAAGAGACTTGTCAATGGTTCCATTGCTGAATCCATTGTTGATCAGAGCATGTATACCATATTTTCTTTTCCCTTGATCAGGAATCCAGGTGGTTGTTTCACATACACTTCATCTCCCAGGAGTCCATATAGAAATGCACTCTTTACATCCATCTGATAGACTTTGAAGTTCTTGTGAGCTGCAACAGCTAGAAAAGTCTGATTGCTTCCAATCTTGCTACTGGTGCAAAGGCTTCATCATTATCTATGCCTTCAGCTTGAGAATATCCTTTCGTAACTGTTCGTGCTTTGGTTCTTGATAATTGGTCCTTGTTCATCAATCTTGTTTCTAAATACCCACTTTGTTCCAATGATGTTGGCCATGTCTGGACTATCAACATGTTCCCATACCTCATTTTTCTCAAATTCATTGAGTTCTTCTTGAATGGTTATAATCCAATCAGCATCTTGGATTGCATCATCTATTGTTTTGGGTTCCACTTGTGACAGCAAACAAGTTAGCATGCTTTCCAGTTGTCTTCTGGTTCTAAGACATGTATGAACATCTCCAATGATTTGTTCTTCTGGATGATCTCGGAGCCAATTTAAGTCTAGTTGGAGTTGTGCTTGTTCTGGTGCTTCTACTATTCTTGCTTGTGCATCAACTTCTTGAGTTTGTGTTGGTGGCTATGTTGTTGTAGTAGCTGGGATTTCATCTTTATTATCAAAAGTGTGATTTAGAATTGTAGTTGGTACTGTTCTATCAATGTAGACTTGTCTTTGTGCATCTTGTTTTTCAAAAGTGTGTAAACCTTCACCACTAATGTTTGGTTCATCAAACACTACATGTATTGATTCTTCAATCACCAAAGTTATTTTGTTTAGTACTCTGAAAGCTTTGCTGGTATCTGAATATCCCATGATATTGCTTCATCAGCTTTTTCATCAAAAATATGTTGCTGATTCATGTTCAAAACACAACATTTAGATCCAAACACGAGTAAATGAGATATGTTAGGTTTTCTTCAATTCCATATTTCATAGGGTGTTTTTCCTTGATGCTTATTGATGATGGAGCTGTTTTGAGTATAACATGTTGTGTTTGCTACTTCAGCGCAAAATCTCTTTGGTAAGCTTGCTTCTGCTATCATGGTTCTGAAAGATTCCTTGAGTGTTCTATTTCTTCTTTCTGCTACTCCATTTTGTTGTGGAGTTCCTGCTGCTGAAAGTTGATGTAGTACACCATTTTCTTCATAGTAAGTTTTGATTACTTCATTCCAAAATTTTGTGCCTCTGTCTAATCTAGTTTTGATGATCTGTAACTCCTTTTTATTCTGAATTCTTCTCAAAAGTCTGGTAGTTTCTTGAGTGTTTTTTTTCTTGTTCATGAAAATAGTCCAGGTGAACTTTGAAAAGTCATCAACCACTACTAAAGTGTACTTATTTCAACTTACATTCACTGGTGTGACTGGTCCAAAAAGATCCATATATAATACATGTAAGATCCTTGTTGTTGATAGATGTGGCTTTGACTTGAAAGAACTCTTGAACTGTTTCCCTTTATGACATGTATCACATCGACATTCCATCATAAATGTGATGTCAGGTACGCCTTCCACTAGCTTGTTATTTGACAGCTTGTTGATGGTCTTGAAATTCAGATGATTCGGTCTTCTGTGCAATATCCAGCTAGGTGATTATTTGTTTTTGACAAGCAGACATGTTTCTGCTTTTGCTATATTCAAATCTACCACATACATGATGTTTTCTCTTTTTCCTGCAGGTACAACTTTGTTGGTATGATTGTGAATCACTTTGCATCCTTCTTTGTTGAAGTACACATTGTATCCTTTGTCACATAATTGACTGATCCTTAGAAGATTGAAATTCAATCCCTTGACATACGCCACATTTTGAATCTTCAGGTTGTTCTTCTTCATGGTGCCTTCCCCTTAATCTTACTAGGGTTTCTTTGCCTTCAAACGTAACTTTGGGTCCATCAAAAGCTTTGAATTCAGTCAGCCATCCCTTATTGCTTGTCATATATCTGGAACATCCATTGTCTATGTACCTGATATCCCACAAAACAAATTAAGCAAGCTTAGGTACCCAACACTGTTTGGGCCAATACCTGTTAGTAGTCATGCCTCCTGCTCCAAGTGTATGTCCAATTTCTTCTTGGAAGGTTGAAGTCATCAACCTCATATGTATAGGGCATGGGAAAATAACTTATAGGTTTACTAAAACTATTCTGATACATTTCTCTATCTTTTGGTGCCTTTGCATCCTGTTTCACTTTCCAAAGCACAGTAGAAGACCTATTTTCATGTTGCCTTTTGTATCCAGGACAATGCCTATTCTGGATTTTGCCAAATACATTTGGACTTTTATGAAATGGTTTTCTATTATATTTTGGAGGTGGAACATTTCAATCATCTTCTGAAGGGTAAAGTCTGCCCTTAGGTAACATGATTTTCTCTGCTGTTTCACTACATTGGTTTTTGACTTCACTGGTACAGGATGAGTAGTCGAAACTATGGTCTGTCTTTTTCTTAATTTAGGTCCAGTTTTGGTCCTTATTTCTGATTTGTGTTGTCAATTGTTTTCTTTCTCATCTTGACTATTGTAGCAAATACCAGATCTAGATCCAAACCTTTTTGGGTGTTTGTAAGCTGGTGCTTCAAGTGGTGCAGTGGTGGTCTCAGCTGGTAGGGGAGTTTCCTTAGCTGGTCCATTTGCTTCAGATGAGTGATCATCTTATGCTTGTTGATTTGCTTAGCATTCTTCCTTACAAACTGATTTAGCTTTCAGCTTATCCAGTTCATTCTTTAATCTTTTATTTTCCTCATTTAAATCCTTTCATTCATGTTCCAGAATTTCATGAGTTGTTTGTTAAGGGTCAAATTGTAGTGTTTTTAAGGATATATTTCACCTCAATTTCCCCCATATACGTATGATTTTCATAGAATTCGAGGTTTATAGTGAAATATTGAGTGAATGGTGATTTAAAGAGTTAAATATGAAAACGTATCAATTTATACGATTATTTGATTGTTTTATATGGTTTTGGATATTGTTACGTTTTTGTGGTGTTTGGATGCAATGTAGATACATGTTTTTGACTTGGAAGAGGATAAAGATGGAGATAAAGCTTGGAATGAAGCATTCAAGCAGCCGAACTTCCGATGCAGTTCTTGATATGATATACACTGATTTGACTCTCGACCTCAAGAGAAGAGTTGTAGGGCTTGAAGAGAGGATTCTACAGGATCTTGAGTCACTTCATTCCGACTTACGAGGCCCGAGATATGAGCGTTACAAGTTTGAATAATGATGCTGTGGTATTGGAAAATCCCGAAAACGACTCGTAATACGACGGGCTAATCAAAAAGGCGTTTTCTGAAGAAGAGTCCTTAATGAAAGTTGTAGAGTTTTCCGAGAGCTTAATTATGACATTCGGATCATAATTTTTGGAGGTCTACAACTCAAGATATGAATTTTAGAAGTTGCAGCCTTTTAAACGAGCGTCCAAGCCAAACCGCCTCGGCACGGCCGACATACTTCCTAATTGGAAAAGGGATTAATTCAGCCGCATGACATTATTCAGCCGCCTTAATATTTATTCCTATATATATGAGCAGCTTTTGCCCTAAAATAATAATCAATCACCAATACACATTCTTCCAAATTCGCAATTATTCATTGAAGCGGCCGCAAAGAGCGATTTCCGGCCGCATATTCCAACACACGAAGGAGATGATTTCTTCTCCCATAATCGTGATCATCATCATGATGCAAGGCTAAGCACATCGTGGTAGAGCAACGGATGAAACCACACAACGTCATCACAACCATGAATCGTTAGTTTATTTTTATTTATGATTTCGATTATTGTTTTATTTATCGATTGAATCTTGGATTAATTGTTAAGTGTTTTATTAGATAGGAATGTCAATGAAACCATATTTTGCTTTGAATTTATATGGAAATATGATTCAATAATAGAGCTTTTCAATCGATACGGTTAATAATAATTTGAGGAATCACTTGTTGTTAATTGGGTTGTTTAATTTGGGAACAAATTTATGATCTTGTTATGAATGTTAATTTGTTTTGCTTGGAAAAGAAAACGAACCCTAGAAATTGATTTAAAGGAATTTAATCGATTTGGAAATTGATCATACCAATAAATCGTATTTGGATCATAAAAGTGGTTGCGTGATTGTTGTGTGGTGGATCCTTGTTGTTTTACCGTTCTTTTAAATCTTTGATAAACCGAAATCGTTCGTAACAATCGTTAATTGCTACGTCTAGTTAGTTAATTAGTGTTAGAAACCCTAGTTGTTAATCCTTATTTTTCCGCAAATTTTCTGTTACTATTCATCGTTACTGTTCATAGTTACTGTTCACTGCCTTTTAGATTATAGTTAGTATAAAATTTAATTTTAGTTAATAAGTTGTGACATTATTTGTAATAGCTATATTTTAATCCGATAATTGTACGATTATTTGATTGTTTTAAACGGTTGTCGGATTATTTGTTAGCATAGTTTTTGTGTCGGTACTAACTCTGTTTTGCAGGGTACAAGTGCTAGCAGGTACATTTTATTTTTATTATTATTAATTTTTTTTTATTATTTTATTTTATTTTATTTTTTTTATTTTACTTCAGTTTTAGTTTATAAATTTTGTTTCATAATTTTATTTAGTTGTTAGTTTTAGTTTGTTATAAAAGCCTTAGATTTAGGGTTAGTTAATTTTTTTTTAATTTTTTTTTATTAATTTTTTTTTTTCCATCTTTCTTCTGAACGCCAGTTCAGTGCTCTGAACGAGCGTTCACTTCTTGAATCCTCTCTGAACTAGCGTCCACTTACACCGAACGCCGCCCGCCTACGAAAAATTTCACTTTTCGCCTCTCTTCTCTCTTTCTAAACCTCTAAGCCTCTCATCAACCCTAAGGTTGATTTCTTCCTTTTCGCTTCTCTCGGTTTATGCAAACCAGGAGTAAGAAGGGAATTCTTATCTTTAACCCCGAACTCCGAGCGAGACATTGTCGAAGAAGATTATTTCAAAGTTCGACAAGATGAGCGAACACGGTTCTAGTGATGACGAACCGGAGAACCAAGGGAATAATAACCAAGATCCCGCTCAATTAAACCAAATTCTGATGCAAATGTTGCAGAACCAACAATAGCAGCAAGCCTGGATAAACCAAATAGATGCAACAACAACCTCGAACGTGCGGCGAAGAACGGCCTCAGCGGTTGTTGTGCAGCAAGACCCTTATGCGCCATATCTTGATCAAGATTTCTTGGAAGGGCATAGACCAATCCGGCCTCCGGAGATGGGAGGGATGCATTTTGATTTAAAGAATGGAGTTGTGGGGATGGTCCAAAATAGTTCATTCCATGGCACCTGCCGGAAGACCCACATGATTTCTTGTCGACTTTTGTGCAAATATGTGAAGCGGGTCACTACCCTGGCGTTCCTACAGAAGTTGTTAAATTGAAACTCTTCCCCTTTGCTTTAAGGGGTGAAGCAAATCGATGGTTTAAGTCTTTACCCCATCACTCTCTTCATAACTGGCCGATGTTAAAAGAGCCTTTGCTCAAATTCGTTTCACCCGGAACGATAATGGAACGTAAAAGAGATATAGCCACTTTCGAGCAACTAGAAGGGGAGAGTGTGGGAAAGGCTTGGGAGAGGTTGAATCTGTTAATGAGAAAATGCCCTAACCATGGATATACTCGACATGAGCTTCTAGAATTATTCTATCAGGGTGTTACGCAACCCAATAGAGATTACTTGGATTCCACACTCATGGATCGTTTTTAGGAGGAGGAGATGATGCCGCCTATAGGGTAGCAAAAACGATAGCTAAGAATAACATGTGGGCAACTCAAAAGAAGACCCGTGTTAGCGGAAGCAAAAAGGAGGCTGCTGCAAGTGACTCAGAGACAAAGATGCTAGTTGCTCAAATGGAAATAATGAACAAGCAACTAGCCAATCTACAAATGAAGCAGCAAGAAGGGCCAGCAGATGTGAATCACTCGGGCATACAAGTCGGGAATGTGATGAATGAGGAAGTGCAGGCCATGGAGAACCAGAATCAACCTTTCAGAAGCTTCAGTCAAAATTCTGGTCAATCGAGTCAAAACCGCAACTTTTCGGGAAATCCGCGGAATAGTTATTATACACCGCCTGGTGCATCCAATAACCCAAGACCCCAAGGTAACTGGGCCCAAACACAAAATCAACAGCCCACATACGTCTCTCAGAAGAAATTCGATGAGCTAGTTGACATGGTGAAAACACTAGCCACCGGTCAAAAGACGATGGAGAGACAGATTGGTCAGATGGCTGATCAACAAGCAAGCAGACCTCAAGGAAGACTGCCGAGTTATACAGATAAAAACCCTAAGGCAGATATCAATGCTTGCACTGCCATCACACCTCAATGGGAGTATGGAGATGAGGAGTTAAATGCAGTCACCCTCAGAAGCGGTAAGACGACTGGACCCGAAAAGATGTCGGGAAACGAGTAGCCCCTCCTGACGCCATAAGTTCAGGAGGGGGCAATCAGAAGTTAAATGCCAAAGAAGGCAACAGTGAGGAAGAGCTGAGTGGTGATGATTCTTCGGGGGATAGTGATGAGGATGTTGAGAAGAGAAGTCAGATATCTGAACCCCTGACTAAAAAGAAAACTGAGAAGTTCGTCAGATGGAAGGATAAGGAGGATGAAGCCATTAAAAGTCAACCTATGATTAATCATTCGAAAACACTTCCCTATCCGGCAAAGAAAAGAGAGAATATCCTAAACTCTGACAAACAGTATGACGGAGTGAGGAAGATGCTTAGAGATACTATGGTGACTATGCCACTTGCTGAGGTATTAACTGAGATGCCTAAGTGCTGTAAGTATCTCAAGGATGCTTGTGGAAGCAAAAAGAAGCTCAAGGAAATAGCAGAGGAAGTGCTAAGAGAAGAGTGTTCAACGGTTTCACAGAGCGTTGCAATCAAGCGAGGTGACCCCGGACGACCTTCAATCTCCCGTACGATTGAAGGCCACACGTTCCACAATGTCTTATGCGATTCAGGGGCCTCTGTTAATGTAATGCCATTGAACGTCTGCAAGAGTCTCGGGCTGGACAAAAGGCTAAAGGAGCGTCCCGTCTCTCTTCAGTTAGTGGACCGAACTAGCCGTTTAGCAGCTGGTTGTGTTAACAACGTCCTTATTCACGTTAAACATCTAGTTTTTCCAACTGACTGGGTCATACTGGATTACCAGTCTGACAAGGAGATGCCCCTGATTCTGGGCCGGCCTTTCTTAAACACCTCTGCCTCCACCATTGACTTCCAAACTGGCCAAATCACTCTGAAAGTAGGGGACACTTCCATTACCCTCGAGCAAGGAAAAAGTTCTGCGGAAGCTTCGAGCCAGGAGATCTCATTCATTGAAGCAATCTATGGGGATGAATTCGACCACGATGAAGAGCTCACGGAGATAGGAGCCCCGGATGTTATAATTCACGAACAGCGGGAATCACGTAGAGTTGTCTCAACAACTTGCGCATACCGAGCCTATGAGTGAACGGAAAATCAGGATATTCCGGGGATGAGCAAGCAATGATTTGAAGGAGCTCAACCAGCAGACTTTAACCTCGCGGAGGAGGAAGTTTTAATGGGTAGTTGGGACGAAATAGAATTCGGAAAGAAACTACTCATTGGGAGTTGGATGATTGGGAGCGGCTTGCGAAGAGCTTGAATAAGAAGAACTTAAGAAGATGGTTAAGCATAAGAAAGAACAAATGGAAGCCGACAGGAGGATTCCTCTAGATGATGTCATTCAATACCTTTCTGGGGTAACACCTCAGGAAGATGAGGTGTTTTTCAGTCAACCGGTCCAAGCTCACAAGGAAAAAGGTGGTCCCTTAAAATCCGGTATCGAGCAACCACCCGCCGACTTAGAGTTGAAACCACTTCCGCAAAGACACCTAAAATACATCTTCCTTAAAGACGGTGATAAGTTGCCCTTGATCATCTCGTCTAAACTCGAGCCGGAGCAAGAAGCGAGAATTAATCAAAGTGCTTGAGAAACATATCCTCGTGTTCGGATGGCGGGTGGGCGATATCGGAGGAATCACCCCGTACGTGTGCATGCATAAGATCCGAACGGAGGAAGGAGCGAAAAGGTCGACAACCTCAAAGGAGGTTGAATCCGCACATGCGGGAGGTTGTCAAAAAGGAGATCATAAAATGGCTCGATATGGGTATTATCTACGCCATCGCCGATAGTGAGTGGGTCAGCCTACTCAAGTTGTGCCAAAGAAGGGAGGCATTACCGTGGAAAAGAACGAAAAAGGGAAGAAGTTGCCTTACGCCTTGTGATCGGCTATAGAGTTTGCATTGATTATCGCAGATTAAATGAAGTCACCGCTAAGGATCATTTCCCCGCCCTTCATTGACCAACTTCTAGAAAGACCGAGTGGTCATAAGTATTATTGTTTTCTCGATGGATATTCGGTTATTTCCGGATAGCCATCGACCCTAATGACCAAGAGAAGACAACTTTTACCCGTCCATCGGGCACTTTTGCGTTCCGCGAATGCCTTTCGGCTTATGTAATGCACCGGCTACGTTTCAACGATGCATGTTGGCCATTTTTGATGGACTTGTGGAGCGGTGCATGGAGGTCTTCATGGATGACTTTTCGCCTATGGCGACGACTTTGATGTAATCCTAAAGAATCTAGATATGGTACTCCAACGTTGTGTTGAGAAAAATCTGGTGCTTAACGGGAAAAGTGCCATTTTCTAGTCGAAGAAGGGATTGTTTTGGGACACAAGGTGTCCGGTGATGGTATTCGGTGGATAAAGCTAAAGTAGAAGCCATTGAGAGAATGTCGTACCCGAAGACAAGTGAAGGAGGTACGAGGATTTCTAGGACATGTGGGCTTCTATCGGCGTTTCATTAAAGATTTTTCGACGATAGCAAAGCCGTTATCCAACTCCGCCGAAAGAGGAAGTGGAGTTCTTGTTTGATGATGGGTGTAAGAAAGCTTTTAATAGCTTAAAGGATAAGTTAACCGGTTCCCCCATTTTAATCGCGCCCGACTGGACTAAACCTTTTGAACTAATGTGCGATGCCTCTAACTACGCAGGTGGGCGCGGTTCTAGGGCGGAGAATTGATAAAAAGTTCAGGCCGATTTACTATGCGAGCCGAACTTTGAACCCACTCAATGCAATTACGCCACTACCGAGAAAGAATTCTTGGCGGTCGTTTTTGCTATTGACAAATTCGAAGTTATCTTTTAGGGTCCAAAGTGATGGTATGGACGGATCACGCAAAGCACTACGCTACCTTATGGGCAAAGCGTACGCTAAACCAAGGTTACTCGGATGGATTCGATACTACGGGAATTTGACCTTGAAATTAAGGACAAGAAAGGTAGTGATAATGTTGTGGCTGACCACTTATCTCGCCTAGTGAACGAGGGTGACGAAAATCCTAAGGAAATAGGCATTGACTTTCCGACTGAGCAATTAATGAGACTAGAGAATGTGAGGCCGTGGTATGCTGATTACGTCAATTACTTAGCGACTGGGCATTTAGAAGAGATGACATATCAGGAAAAGAAGAAGTTTTTCAGTGACTTGAAGTATCTCGTATGGGAGGATCCACATTTGTTTAAAGTCTGCAAAGACGGGTTGCTCAGAAGGTGTGTTCCGGAACATGAACAATTGGATATCTTAGAGCAATGTCATAGTGGTCCTGCTGGTGGACACTACGGAGCACCAAAGACTTGTTGCGAAAATCCTTCAAGCCGGATTTTACCGGCCTACTCGTTCAAAGACGCCGAAGCCTTTTGCAAAGGCCGTGATAGATGTCAAAGAGTAGGGAGGCTCGGTAATAGGATGGAGATGCCTTTGAGGCCTATCTTGGAATGTGAAGTCTTCGACGTGTGGGGCATCGATTTCATGGGACCTTTCCCATCATCGTGCGGTAATAAATATATCCTAGTCGCGTTGACTATGTTTCCAAGTGGGTAGAGGCTATAGCCACCCAAACCAATGATCACAAAGTTGTAAAGAAATTCTTGCAAAAGAATATCTTTACTAGATTTAGTCGTCCTGAGCCCTTATCGGCGATGAAGGTTCGCATTTCGTAATGCACCACTGGATAAAATTCTTGAGAGATATGGTGTCAAGCATAGAATTGGTACACCATACCACCCCCAAACCAGTGGCCAAGTCGAGGTAAGCAACATAAGCCTAAAGCGGATTTTGGAGAAAACGGTGAATTCTAATAGATCCAACTGGAGTCTGAAGTTGGACGACGCACTCTGGGCTTATCGCACTGCGTTCAAGACCCCTATGGGTACGTCGCCCTTTCAAATGGTTTACGGCAAGGCATGCCATCTACCAGTCGAGCTGGAGCACAGAGCTTACTGGGCTATTAAATACTTGAACTTCGATAGCCAGCTCTGTGGCGAGAAAAGATTGCTGCAACTGCATGAGCTCGATGAATTCAGACTCAGGGCCTACGAGAATGCCAAACTGAGCAAGGAGAGAACAAAGGCGCTCCACGATGCCAAGATAAAAGATAGAGATTTCAAGGTAGGAGAGATGGCTTTGCTTTACAACACCAGATTACATCTGTTTGCTGGCAAGCTTAAGTCCAGATGGTCCGGACCCTTTGAAATTGTCGAAGTTCATCCGGGTGGAGCGATCTCCTTAAAAGGGTACAGCGGTCAACCTTTTAAAGTAAATGGTCATAGATTGAAAAAGTATTTCGGACAGCCTTATGAAGCACCTGAAGTCTTATACTTTCAGAAGGTGGTTGACATGACTGATGTGCTGATTTGTGATGAGATCCCATCCGACTTCTTTAATTCGGATGATGACATTATTGCCCTACATCTTAAAGATGCTTCTACCACGACTCCTGCACCCATTAGTATGCCGGTGCCAAAATTAAGCAACAACATAAAGAAGAGAATCGGTCTTTGTCGGATGGCTAAAGTACAGGACTTAGTCGCCCACTTGACTTGTTGTTGCTGTGACCACACCGATGCTCTCCACTCTGACTCTGATAAAGAAGTAGCCCTGATCAAACCAAAGTGGCCCGATCCGGGTTGATTTTGAGATCTTTGTCAAGCTAATGACAATAAAGAAGCGCTCCTAGGAGGCAGCCTAGTCTTTTACGTTATTTTCTTTTTAGTTAAATTTTTAGGTTTTTAGGAATAGAAATCATGGTGTTTTGTGTGTTGGTTATCCTTGTCTTATTTGTGATTTGCTTATTTTTGTGTGCATACATGTTTACTCATATACCCCTTTTGCCCCAAGATTATATGCTATGTCAAGTGTTGCGAGATATTGTTGAGCGCTTTTTGGGAAGTTATCACTTCTAGTGGTTGTCTGTTCGTGATATGAGTTGCAGCGGTTCATTTATGCTTCGGCCTGACCACTGCCAATCTACAGCTCGACAACCACGTCAAAACCAGCTAAGTTCTTTCTTCTACTTTATTTTTGCACATTCTGAGGACATAATGTGAATTAAGTGTGGGGGAGGGGATAGATGATTTATGTATCTACTTTCATTTGCTCATATTAGTTATAATTTTCTATGAAAAGTGCTTCAATTTTCAAAATTTTTTGTTTAGTCCTGAGTAACATTTCACTGGCATGCTGGTTTTATAATCTGGCACCTTTAGTTGTTATCAGTAGTCATATCATGTTCTAAGAATAGGTTTAGTAAGTCGATACTCACTTGAACTTCATTTCACGAACCTATTAGATGAAGAGCCAAATATAGAATAGTTTCCGGTTAGTTAAAGGATAGCCAATTCTCGATGCAGATAACACTTATTTAGCATTAATGAAAGTTAAGAACTAGTGCTATATTCACAGTTAGAATCTCAGTACCTTAGTGTTCTTGAAAAACTTTAAGAGTCTTGAATGTGTTAGAAATATATTTGACCGAGAGTTTCCAAGGAGATTTAAATATATATATACATATGAATAATAATAAATTGAGTTTGTTTGTGACTATCACCTCGAGTCCATTTGGATACTGCCCCAATTGGGGAGTGTGGTTTACCTTGGACAGTAAGGGATTGAGTGATCTCAGGGTGACTGCCTCTAATGTAGGGGAGTGTGTTATACTTTTGAGACGCGACGATAGGAAATATAAAATATAAAATGTACGCTTTTTGGAACTCTAAGTCAAGTTGATCTAAACCCAGTAGAGACCCGAGAGGTATTTTCTTGGCACTAAGTAAAGGAGTTTAATTGTGAGTTGGTTACTATGTTCTTGGTAATTAGTTTTTGTTAGGTAAGTGCTTGTAGATAGGCCAAGTTTTCGTTTAGTTGACCGGATAACTCGTTAGTGCTTGATGTATTATATTGAGAGAGGATCGGTGGAAGTTTAGTAGGTTCTGCACACACATCACCGAGTGAGATCGATTTGCTGAATACTAGCTTGTCATGATTTTGACTATATCTCGTGTCAGGTTATGTGGATTCTTGATAGTATGTTTATGTTTTGTTTTACTCGAGGACGAGCAAAAGGATAAGTGTGGGGGTGTTGTTAAGGGTCAAATTGTAGTGTTTTTAAGGATATATTTCACCTCAATTTCCCCCATATACGTATGATTTTCATAGAATTCGAGGTTTATAGTGAAATATTGAGTGAATGGTGATTTAAAGAGTTAAATATGAAAACGTATCAATTTATACGATTATTTGATTGTTTTATATGGTTTTGGATATTGTTACGTTTTTTTGGTGTTTGGATGCAATGTAGATACATGTTTTTGACTTGGAAGAGGATAAAGATGGAGATAAAGCTTGGAATGAAGCATTCAAGCAGCCGAACTTCCGATGCAGTTCTTGATATGATATACACTGATTTGACTCTCGACCTCAAGAGAAGAGTTGTAGGGCTTGAAGAGAGGATTCTACAGGATCTTGAATCACTTCATTCCGACTTACGAGGCCCGAGATATGAGCGTTACAAGTTTGAATAATGATGCTGTGGTATTGGAAAATCCCGAAAACGACTCGTAATACGACGGGCTAATCAAAAAGGCGTTTTCTGAAGAAGAGTCCTTAATGAAAGTTGTAGAGTTTTCCGAGAGCTTAATTATGACATTCGGATCATAATTTTTGGAGGTCTACAACTCAAGATATGAATTTTAGAAGTTGCAGCCTTTTAAACGAGCGTCCAAGCCAAACCGCCTCAAAGACAAACCTGACATACTTCCTAATTGGAAAAGGGATTAATTCAGCCGCATGACATTATTCAGCCGCCTTAATATTTATTCCTATATATATGAGCAGCTTTTGCCCTAAAATAATAATCAATCACCAATACACATTCTTCCGGCCGCAATTATTCATTGAAGCGACCGCAAAGAGCGATTTCCGGCCGCATATTCCAACACACGAAGGAGATGATTTCTTCTCCCATAATCGTGATCATCATCATGATGCAAGGCTAAGCACATCGTGGTAGAGCAACGGATGAAACCACACAACGTCATCACAACCATGAATCGTTAGTTTATTTTTATTTATGATTTCGATTATTGTTTTATTTATCGATTGAATCTTGGATTAATTGTTAAGTGTTTTATTAGATAGGAATGTCAATGAAACCATATTTTGCTTTGAATTTATATGGAAATATGATTCAATAATAGAGCTTTTCAATCGATACGGTTAATAATAATTTGAGGAATCACTTGTTGTTAATTGGGTTGTTTAATTTGGGAACAAATTTATGATCTTGTTATGAATGTTAATTTGTTTTGCTTGGAAAAGAAAACGAACCCTAGAAATTGATTTAAAGGAATTTAATCGATTTGGAAATTGATCATACCAATAAATCGTATTTGGATCATAAAAGTGGTTGCGTGATTGTTGTGTGGTGGATCCTTGTTGTTTTACCGTTCTTTTAAATCTTTGATAAACCGAAATCGTTCGTAACAATCGTTAATTGCTACGTCTAGTTAGTTAATTAGTGTTAGAAACCCTAGTTGTTAATCCTTATTTTTCCGCAAATTTTCTTTACTATTCATCGTTACTTGTTCATAGTTACCGTTCACTTGCGCCTTTTAGATTATAGTTAGTATAAAATTTAATTTTAGTTAATAAGTTGTGACATTATTTGTAATAGCTATATTTTAATCCGATAATTGTACGATTCCCTTAGGACGACTCGGTAACACCCTATACTACGAACCTTATACTTGGGGTGTTCCGGTAAAATAAATTTAAAACAAGTTTTATCGAACATTGTTTGAATTTCTTCAAATCTACTCATGAGATTTTGAATTAGATTTGCCGAATCTAGTGGGAAGATATAAGATTATGCAGTGTGGATATACGCATTTGAGGTGTATGAACTAGATAGTACCTTTGTTTCTTCGATTTCCTTAGCCATAAGACATAAACATGCTTTGTCATTGTCTGAGCTGGTGCCTTCATTGTCATCTGAGTCCTTGTCAGATGACTCTTCATCACTTTCACTGCTGGTTTCAGCTATTAGTGCTTTCTTGCTCTTTCTTTTGTCTGATGACTTGTATTTCTTCTTTTATTCATCTTTTTCTTTTTCTATTAGACAATCAGCTTTGATGTGTCCTTTCTTTTTGCAGTTAAGGCATCTGTGTTCATCATTTTTTTTCTTCATGTCTTTGCTTCAATTTGATTAATTATATGATGAAGAACTTCATTTTCCATGTATCTTATTAAATCTGTCAAACCTTTTGATCAACAATACCACTTTCTCGTTCAGTTCTTGAGTCTCTTTGCTGGTTGACTCCGCTGATTCGCTTTGATGGGGTGCTACCAACACTGGCCGTGTTTGGCTCTACTGGTGCACCTTCCTCATTGTTCAACTTGAATTCCGGAGCTTTCAATTATGACATTAAGGTCAATGTGTCAGTGTTGGCAATATCCAACGTTCCTTTAAGCACTGATGCAATGATCTTCAATCTTTCAGGTAGACCTCACAAGATTTTCATGCAGACTTCTTTTTAGGATATTTATGACCAAGTTGTTGCAGTTCACTAATGACGCTTGAGAACCTATTATCCATTTGATCCATAGATTCAGCCGTCTTCATTTTGAAATTTTCAAACATCTGTTTTGCATTAGATAGTTTATTTTCCTCGATTGCCTCTGATCATTCATTGACAAGGGCCAGTTTATCCCATATAGATTTTGCAGTTTTTCCATCTTTGATCCTCATGAACATGTTATTACTATCCAGAGTCTTCAAAATCATATATTTTGCAACAAAATCGATATTTTCTCTTCTTCTATCATCTTTGGTACAATTCTTCTTTGGATTTTCTATTTCTTTTCCTTGATTGAACCTCTGGTTACCACAGTCATGATCCTGATTGGGCCATCGTTAATAACATCCAACATTTCTTCATGAGTTGCTGCAAGATGAGATAACATTCTTATTTTATATTCATCAAAATAGTTACCATGGAATACAGGTACTTTAGACATGAAATTTCAAGAATTCATAGTTATAGACAAATAGATGTATATGTAAAAAAAACACAGATTTGAAAACTAATTTGAAAATATATGATCTCCTTGTCACCAGAAATCAAAACTAAAGAGGTTTTGATACTAGGAACACTGCTCCAATACCAATTGTTGGTCCCAGAGAAGGGTTAGAATATAGTTAGGGGGTGAATGACTATATTGGAGTTTCAAAAACCTCTCTTGTTTTAAAAGCTTTTGGACAGCGGATAAGACTTTTCTTAAAAGTTCTTTCAAAGTAGATTAAACACACATATTGTATGAATAAATGCAGTAAAGAAATGTTGTAAAGTAAAGTGCAGTAAGTAATTGAACACAAAGGTTTTTAGTGGTTCAAGGTGGTGTAATCCCATAATCCATACTTCTCCTATGATGATTGAATGAATTCACTTTTGTCTTTCACCAATACAATAGTATGATTGACCCTGGCTACACAAGATTCACAATCTCAAGACTCACTCCCTGGCCACAAAAGCTTCAGTGACTCAACACTTCTCCTTGAGAACAAATCCTTCAGCAGCTATCACTTCAAAGGGTGCAATTCCTTCTCAGACAATCTGATTCAATTTCTTTAGTTTGGTGTGAATTGGATTCACAATTGGATGATCAGACTCAGCAATTGATATGGATTTGATGTTCTGTTCTCTAAGTATGATCTGCTAGATTTTTCTTTTTAGTTCAAATTGAAGGCTTGTGAAAGTTTCAGCAATTTTTCTTGTGTGTTCACGTATATTTTCTTGTATGTCAATGCCTTCTATTTATACCCACGATCTCCTTGTTTTGAAAATTCGTCCGTTGGCTATTTAATGATGAGAATAATCCTTGATTTAATCCTTGATTCTTCCTTTATTTTATTATCCTTAATTTCAGTGATCAGGATTTTCTTTAAACGTTCTCCATAAAATCCGTCCTTCATTGATTCTATTAATTGCTTGATTTCCATATATTTAATGTTCAGAATCAAATGCAGATATCATACTTCACTTGCCTATTTCGTTACTTTGTTGTTGCTTGACCGGTACAGTGAATCTGCTTATAAGCTGTTACTTGGCTGCTGAGATCTCTTCACCATTATTCATGATAGTCAGCCGATAGAACCTTCACTTAGCCGCTTTACTGTCTTTCTTTCTATATTGATCTTTTAATATCTAAGTATGCTTGTTCTTCGCTGATACTTGATTTGGGTGAGATCAGTGTACACCATATTGCACATGAATAGTTTGCATCACTTGTAATATATCTTATCCAAGGTCATCACAGACATCCATGGTTGTAAGTCAGTCCATAGGTCTTCACTTCACTGAGCTGGTTCCTTGGTTGTCTTCACTGAGCTGTTGCAATGGTTTTACCGAGCCGTCCTACCAGTTTATTACAGTTCTTGTCTGGCTTAACTTATACAACATGTCAGACTTCTATGTAAAGTTTATACAAGCATTACTGATCTTTTTAGACTTATTTCAGGCTTGCTATAACAGCTATTATGGCCATCATCAAAACAATAAAATGTTCGTAACACACCTTGCAAGTCCTTCATGCTAATTTATGAAATACGACAAGCAAAATTGCCTAGATCTAACCTACTATGAATTAAACATGTCAATCAATGTAGCAAAACGCTAAATCTCCAGATTTTGGGTGACCTAGAAGTGTGTCGCAAATGCGATATAGACCGTCGGCATTGAGAGCGCGGCAGCTACTAATTCTTGAATTTACATCTTACTGTTCTGATTAATTACGGTAAATTACATGTGCGTTAAACATGAAGATTAATTACATCTCGTTTAAGAACCTAATCTACCAGAATAAAAATACAAAGGAACGTCAAAAGCTTCATACCTTTAATGATGGCCGAGATAGCTTGTTGATGGATTGGGGAAGTAAACGAATAGAAAAACTCAAAAGCAAAACCAAAGAACCTTTACATGTTATAATGATGGTGTTACATGCTTTATATAGGCTATATAAACCAACTTAATTAACGTAAACCCTAACCGATTTAATGATAAAATCGTCTGCTTCGATTTAATGTTCTCTAATGTCTCGCAATTGTGGCTGGGCTTCCACAATTTTGGGCCTAACTTCAGCCTTTCATTTCTCATCCGACTTCTTCTTGGAGTTGCATACTTCGGCCCATTAAAACCTTTCAACTAGGATTAACTCTTCTTTTCTCCTATAAATATGGTACACTTGAAAAGCACAGAAAATGAGGAGAAATATTACCGACTCTGAGGGATAAACATGTAAATGCGGAATTATCGAAAAAGGTACATGTACTATGCAACTGACATGTATTTCATACAATAACTGAACTCTCTCTCATCAACTGAGCATAATTCGGGGCAAATAATGGTATATTTTATATTACTAAATAGAGTGTTATCACTCATGTTAGAAGATTAGTTAGGACCAAATAAGTTCCAACCTATCTAAAGGAATATCCATGTGCACCAATTTTCAAAGAAAGCCTTTTATTTCCTAAATAACACACCATCCTCCCAACAATTTCATCCTCTTACAGACCTACTACTTATAACCATGCCATTATTCAACCTAAATTGAGGGAATCCATGGATAAAGAGATAACATCTCTTGAAAAAATACGCACCACGAATCTAATGAATCTGCCACCAATGAAGAACCCTATATGATCTAAATGGGTTTACAAAATTAAGTACAAACAAGATGGTGGTTAGCATGCAAGGGCTACACTCATACCTATGGGGTGGATTATGAGGAAACCTTTTCCCCTCCAACAAAGATCACCACAATTAGGATGCTTATTGCCATAACAACATTGAAGAATTGGCACTTAAAACAGCTTGCCATCAACAATGCCTTCCTCCATGGGGATTTGGAGGAAGAGGTTTGCATTAAGCTTCCCTAAGGTTATCATGGCGTTGATTCTAGTCCAGTTTGTAGGCTTAAAAAGTCGATCGACGGCCTTAAACAAGCCAGTAGACAGTGGAACCAGAAGCTCACAACAGTTCTTCTCAGTTAAGGTTTTTCTCAATCAAGGCATGATTACGACCTTTTTACTAAGGGAGCGGGGAACAACTTCACGGCTTTAGTTGTTTGTGTGGATGAAGTAATTATTCCTAGCTTACATTGTGATAGAAATACCCACATTAAACTGTTTCTTCATCAATCATTCCAAATCAAAGACATAGGAGACTTGCTGTACTTCCTGGGAACTGGGGACCACAGTCTGCTTAAGCTGTTGTCATTTATCAGACTCAGTGTTCCATGAAGCTTCTCAAGACATTTAGGTGTCTTGCTACTATAAATGTGGACACCGCCATTCCTACCACGGCAGATCTTCTTTTCTAGTGATTCAGAACGTTTGGAAGATAACACAGAGTGCCACCATAAATTCAGCCCAGTCTGAAATCTGGCCTCGTGTATTCTCGATCATATCTGCCCATTCTTAGGCCGCCCTTGTCAACACCAAACTTGAAAGATTCGCCTATCTTTCCCTGCGTATCCTTATTTGAAAAAAAAATTCTATCTACTATCTTCAGCCAACTGTCTACCTCTATAGTAATTGTCCTTCCATTAATTTGATGAAACCCAGCTTTCTTGATGTCAAAAAAACATCTAACATCATCCCACTCCTCAGTAGCAGAAAGGGTGGGAACTAGGGTACACTAGGATGTGTCAGGCCTCTTGGTATAGAGTAGGTAGGTGGTTCCTGGGGTGGATGAGGGTAGGATGCATGTGGCCCTGGTCCTGACTCAAGTATAGATGACAAAGGATAAGAGACTTGTGAAGGGTAGGTATAGGGTGGTGGTGGCGGATAATATTGGGATGACTAGGGGTAATAGTGTGTTTGTTCTGAATAATATTGGGAGTATGATGGATAGTGTGAAGGGACAGCCGATGGTTGTGCAGTGAAATTCAATGGTGAAAATGTAGTGTGAGGAATGTGTGATAAGGATTGGTGGACATGACTTTCGATGCATTTCGGGATGTAGCAGGTGGAGCTGGTAAAGTTATGTTAATTTCACTATTGGTGAGGGTGGTGGTGGTAAGGGAAGCTATTGATACATGTAATGTTCTTGTCTTCCCTAATGAAGTAGCACCAACCAGCAAGGTATTCTCTCCATAAGTCTGCTCTAATAACCCCTGACTGTCAGGAACCTCTAGCACTCCCGGATCATCCTGAATAAATCCCAGACTCGTCTCTATCTGCTCAAAAAATACCGAACCCTGACTTGTCAACCCTTCCCTCGAAGCCCGAACACTTGTACTCCTCGTGGTCTTCTTAACCATATGTCAGAAAGAAAGATCAGTTAAGCTTCTAGAGAAACATAAAAATTCAAAGTAAGCTACGAACTTAGATGTAACATAGGATCTTTCACTCTGATACCAACTGTGACGGCCCCTACCGGATAAAGGGTCCTTATCCAGAAAGAGTGCCCGAGGTGCATATATTAACATTTTAAATCACAAAAGTAGTATATACATAGGCCTCGTAACAGTCAATCAGAGTAAAGTGGAATAAAAAAATTTAAAGATAAACTTGAATAAAGAATGTCAAACAACAATCAACGGATCACTTGTCCCAATCTATGTGTAAGAAAACTGAATGATGAAACAACGAAACAAATGTTGTTGACTTATTACATCCCAAGTGAAACTGAAAAGGTACAAAGTCTATCTCTCAAACTAAAATACAATGTTAAAATAAATGTTCCACATTTTCGTGATGTCCCGAGCTCAAACATCAGCTTCGTCAACTCTATCATCATAACCAAACTCGTCGTTATCCTGCCAATCACCTTCTTGGGTGGGAATCTTAAATTCTTATCATTGTGTAACTTGTCATAAAATTATTATATATGATCCACGCGTACCGTTAAATTTCAGATAATTGTCCAACTAAACCTTTTTTAAGGCGATCAGGACAATTCGTATAAATTGTAAATAAATTACCTTTGAATTTATCATCTTCTTCATTGCTAAACTTAGTCTATTTAATTTCTACCACATCCACCATTATGGACATTCAAAGCCAGTTATGAACAACTGTATCCCTTGATTAAAACATAAAAAATTATAATTTTTCACCATTTTAGTTTATTTTTTCGTTATCTTACTTTTGAAAACCATATTAACTTTATCTCATTGTCATGTCTGCAATCATGAATTTTCATTGTGACATGAACGCCCACTTTATTCGTCTAATTACTTAAGGATGATTTCCTCAATCTTTTCCGATCTACTGTACTTTTTTTTTCTTTTTCTTTTGTCATTGTTTGTGATTCTTTTACTTAAGGATGATTTCCTCAATATTCACACACCGTATTTTCCCCTTACAAAAAGTCATTTCTGAAAATACTCCATTGTATAACAGCAGGTTCCTCTTTTAATTAGCCTTTTTTATTTTTAAGAAGTCTATCTGAATTTTATTCAGCTCGTCATTCAATTTTTACTCAATGTTTTCATCAACTCTGGGATTGGATGAATATTTTATCCAGTAATTTAAACATTCAGCCTATGTCCAGTTTCCGGTAAGAACTTTAAGTATTTAGCTAGAGATGCCTTGTAGTTGTTCCAAACTACCAGTGTAGAAGCGCTCGTCATGTAAGATTTCTCAGGGCATATTGTGCAGGTAGTTGGAATCTGTGCAGATTTATGGACAAAGATTTAGTAGCCAAACAAAATTCCAATAGTACGATCTATGTTAATCGACATGATTTTGGTTGCTTTAGCGATGGTAAGTATATAAAGGGCATTGATATTTATATACGTATATTATGCATAAGACACTTTTTTTATACACAGATGGAATCTATATGTATAGTGTGAGTTTCAATCTAGTCATATAAGTATTGCTTCTTAAATATCACACCTAGTCATATAGTATCATTTAATCACTAATAATTTTACAAATTAAAAAGGGACACTAATGCATGGCACATTTGGTTGTCACATTTGTTGCAAATGCAATTTTGAGAAGAAAATCTATTCCATTCATGAATTTTAACAAGATTTTCATTGACGGCAAATTGCTATCATGTGAAAATGGGCGTATATTTTATTGTTTGCTGCAAAATACAAGTTTACTTAGAAATTTAAATATTACGAAATGATACATTAGAATTTGTAATCCAATAATACTCAACGGAACTTAGGGCCTCCTTCTTTTGTTTTCTAGTTATTAAAGCAAGCCCAACATTCTTTGCTGCCAAAGGTTCTTAGAGGAACGCAAAGACACATATTGTAACACTTGTTGCAAAACTCCAAACATGCATTCTTGTATTGTGTATTTGATCATCATCTATCACATTCACTTCCGCACTCTGTAACATTCAAAACAATAGAAAAATGTTAGAAGTGATTTTTTGTTTTTATATTTAACAATGATGGTGCATAATGAAAACTTACTTGCTTGAGGCACCGGGCAAGTGTTTACACCAGGGGGAGTGTCAGACGGATATATAGGAAAGAAAGAATGAAGGCTCTCTGCTCCATCGCACTACATGTGTTAAAATACACACCATGTCATTGAAAACAATTCAATTGTCAAAATACTCTCTAAACAAAAGCTAAAAGAACAAAACTTCCACATACAAAATCTATATGTATTTAAAACTAAAATAAATTCTTTATGTTTCTCGAATATTTTAACTAGACGTAAATTTTTTGAAGACGAGATAACTATAGGTTTACACATAAAATAATATTTTTTCCCTTAAACATACATTATCTAACCACTATTTTAATCTATTTGATGCAATTATTGACATCATTTGTCTGATTTCTTCGTGTTTGAAACCTCTCTAAATTACACAATCCCCAAACAAGCAAGGAACTGGAAAAAAAATATAAATGCATAGTCAATTTTTTTGAAAAGTGACATACCAGTGAAACTTGAGGGAAATTCATGGTGACGACACATAAGAGTAAAGCAACGAGGTTAACTCTAGGAATGTTAGCCATGTCTTTCTGGAGTATAAACTAGTTTTTCAGGTGACAAGCCTTTGAGAATATGTGGTTTGAATTATTTTATTAATAGAGTTTTAATGTAAATTATTTACATATGATATACTGATTTTGGAATGTAATTAAAGAGCATACCTACTACAATAGCCAAAAGATTAATTATATCCATAGAACCTCTAAATTCTCATGCGTATAAAATATTACTCATGTCGAAGGGCACAATTGCTTTAAACAAGGATTATAAATTTGTTTTTCGAAAAAATATGTAAATACATAGTAAATTTTTTGGAAAAGTGAAATACCAGTGAAACTTGAGGGAAATCCATGGTGACGACACATAAGAGTAAAGCGACGCAGATAACTATAGGAATGTTGGCCATGTCTTTATGGAGTATGAACTTGTTTTTTAGGTGACAAGGCTATGAGAATGGATTGAAAGATTATCGACCCCTAAAAAACACAACCCCAGATTGACAGTCATGTTCCAAATTTTGAGTAATTTTTATAATAGAGTTTTATTGTAAATTTATATATGATATATTTATTTAGAATGTAATGAAAGACCATACCCACTACAATAGATAAAATATGAATTATATCCTTAGAACCTCTAAATTTTCATGCGTATAAATATTACTCACGTCGAAGTGGCAAAACTTTTAGATTTTCTCAATTGCTTTCACTTTACAATTTGATATTATAATTTCAATTAAACAGCGATATTATAAATTCGTTTATGGTATCAGAGGTAAATATTAGGACATTTATGTAACACTTACTACTTCTATTATAGCACATGTATAGCAAAGAAAAATCCTTGAATATCTGAAAGATAAAACCATTTCATATAATTGATGGACGTGCTATTAAAAAGTTTGATGAAGTGTTATAATATGATTCGTGTGTGGGGGGAAAAGGGGGACAATCAACCGTGATTATATATAATGAAATATAATGTTAATTACTTACCTCTCCATCAGCTTAATATTTTTGGAGAGATGGTAGTTCAAAATGGTATTAGAGCGAGAGACCAAGAGATCAAATACCACTCCAAACACAGTTTTCCTAAAATCAAAATTAAAAATAAAAACAAACATACAAACAAAAATTAAAAATTAAAAATCCCCAAGTGTTGGGTCCACACTCTTTCTCTTATGTAGGCCAACACTTGAGAGGGTGTATTAGGAGATACTATTAATTATCTACCTTCATCAGCTTAGGCTTTTGAGATAGATGGTAGTTCAACAATATAATGCTGAAATAAATTTTTTTTGTCCCGATTCCCTTGTCACCTATTATTACGTTTACCCATAGATAATTGTTATTTCGAAATAATTTTTCTTTTCTATTTATCACTTTAGAACGAAAATAATTTTAAAAAAAAAATAACAACAATAAAGTATCTATTGTATTTTCTTCTCATTCTACCCATGCTTTGTTACAAGTTAATCCAAAAGAATATCTAAAATTACCATGATGGTATGAGTTTTGTCGTTGAATATATAGAGATTCAATAAAATGTCAAAGTCATATGTATAAATGAGTGATTAATTTAACTTGAATACTTAAATACCAATGAATAATGTTAATATTGTCTGGTACAGCAAAATTGAAGTGTCAGTCATGTATCTTCACACGTATTCAGATAAAACAAATTCGTATAATTTAGGTAAATGCTATTATAAAGTCCGATGAAGTGATATAATATTACTCAGGTGCGGGGAATGGGGCGACGTACAACCGTGATTATATATATTGACATATATTTAATGTTAATTATCTACCTTTGATGAAGTTTGTAGAATTACAAATAGAAAACAAAATGCAGAATTATTATTGATGAATGGAAAGTTACAAGTTAAGTTACAATGCAGCTAATCGTGTGGTATTTATAACTTCATACACTTCATGGATCCGCTAGAAGTAAGTTACAAACGGTTACAATAAACTACAACTGAATAACTGTTTTCTACGTTACACTACATTAGATAACTCAACAGGCTACTTTGTCTTCATACTGACAGCAGGGTGTATCAGTAGACTGCACTCGGTATTCCCTTTAGCCTTTATACTTTAACACCCCTCTCAAGCTGAGAGTGGTAGATGAACAGCTTACACTCAGCATTCCCTTCAGATATATGAACTCTGAAATATCTTTGAAATTCCCAATTTGTGTAGCAGATAGGAGAAAATAGGTGCATCAAAGGCCTTGGTGAGAATGTCAGCTATTTGTTCTTTTGTGTTGATTGGAAGAAGTTTGACTTGTCCATATTTGACTTTGTCTCTCAGAACATGACAGACAATTTCAATATGTTTTGTTCTTTCATGAAAGACATCGTTGTGAGCATTGTGTATGGCACAAGCACTATCACAGAATAACACATTAGTCAACTGAACTGGAATCTGCAAATCTTCTAGTATATAAATCAGCCATTGGATTTCACAAACAGTATTTTCCAAAGCCCTGTACTCGGCTTCTTATTAGCTATTAGCTATGGTGGTTTGTTTCTTTGCCTTTCAAGAGATAGGAGCATCTCCTAGAAACATCATATTGCCTGATACCGAATTTCTTGTTTCAGGACATCCAGCCCAATCACTGTTTGTGAAATCTTTTAGGTCAAATGTATTTTCTACTAGGAACAAGATGCCTTGACCATTATTAGTTTTCATATACCACAAGAATCTGTGTTCTACCATCATATGATTTTCAGAAGGAGTGTCTAGAAATCGACTCAGCTATTGAACTGCAAAAGCAATGTCTGTTGTGGTAAAAGTGAGATATATAAGTTTTCCCATTAATGATATGTAAGTTGCATTATCTTCCAAAAGCGGTGAATCACCTTGTTGTAAAATTTGCCTAAACTACATAGGTGTCTTGGCATGGTTTGCTCCTCGAAATTCATATTCTTCGAGGAGGTTGAGAGTCTATTTTCATTGAGAGAATGATGTGCCTGCAGGTGTTCTAGCATCACCAATACCTACGAATTATCTCAATTTTCCAATATCCTTAATGGTAAACTGCTGATGTAGGGCATCCTTGACCTGCTGAATCAACTACTCATTTGGGCTTGCTGTTATGATGTCATCCATATAGACTAGTAAAGCTATACAAAACTGTCCTGACCCGTTTGTGAATAGACTATGGTCATGTTTGGATTGAATGAATCATTGAGCTTTCAAGGACTCAGTTATTTTTCAATTCCATTGTCTGATGTCTGAAAACATGATTTTGTTTAGTTGCAGAAAAACCTCGGGATAACTGCATGTATACGTCTTCATACAAAGCTTCATGTAGAAAGGAAGTGTTGACACCCAGCTGATGTAGATACCAATTATTAGCTGCTACTGCTGCTGCAAATAAATTTCTATATGTTGTAATCTTGACAACATGAGAAAAGGTTCTTGATAATCAAAGCCATATGTTTGAGTGTAACCTTTTGCTATTACTCTTGCTTTATATCTCTCTACTCAACCATCATGATGATATTTGATTCTGTATACCCACTTGCATCTAATAGGTTTCTTTCCTAGAGGTAGATCAACTATTTCCTATGTATGAGTCTTTTGTAGAGCTTCAATCTCTTTTTGCATTGCTTCTTTCCACTCATCATTCTTGATGGACTGATTGTATGTCTTAGGCTCTTTAATAACATCAATGGCATTAATGAATCTGGCATACTCTGGTGAATGATTTTCTAGATTCATTACTTAACTGAGCAGGTGTGGAGCCTGCTGAATTGTATGAGCACCACCTTGATAAAGGATTGGTGATTTTTTACTCTTGTTGATCTTCTTAATTGTTTAGGTTCAGGTGCCTGAATGATGGAAGCATGCTCTTCATTAGATGCCTCAGCTACAGCTCACCCTGTGTCTGACTGTGCTGCTGACTCATTCAGCAGATCATCAAAACGATCCATTACTAGTAAGAGAATTGGCATGTCAGTAAGATATCTAGCCTTACAAAAAACCTGTTGAAATTTAGGAAAATAAGTCTCTTAGAATGAAGTACTTCTAGCAACAAAAATATCTTTGTTTGTGATGTCCAATAGGTTAGCACCCTTAGTGGTGTTTGAATTTCCAAGATAGACAGAAGTCCTAAATCTGGAATCAAACTTGGTTCTGTATTGCTGAAGTGGGCAAGAGAGAACCAAGCATCCAAAGACTTCAAACACACAATAATCTGTTTGGTGCCATAAAGCATCTCATGTTGGGTGCTTTCCTTCGGCAGTGGTGTATGTGTGGCATTAATCAATTTTACAGCATGCAGAAGACAAAAACCTGAATAATTAATGGGAAAATTACTCTGGAACCTTAAACTCCTGGAAACATTAAGAAGATGTTGTTGTTTCCTTTCTACAATATATTTAGTTCTGGTGTGTTGACACAAGATATCTAATGGATAATACCATGTTGAGCATAAAAATCAATAAGCTGAACTCAGCTCCGTTGTCAGATCTAATTACTTTGACAATTTTGTGAAACTGAGTAGAGAAAAATTTAAGAAAGGATTTAACAAGATCAGAACCTTCAAATTTATGCCTCATAATGAAAACCCAAGTAAATCTAGAAAAATCATCTACAACAATAAGAAAGTATTATTGTCCATTGATAGTATGTTGTCTTAAAGGACCCCAAATATATATATGAACATGATCAAATGTTGAATTTACAATAGTGGTACTCAATGAAAAAGGATTTTTCTTTAGTTTCGCCATAGGACAAACATAACAAAGGTCATGATTAAAAAATTGGACGTCGTCAGCTGTGAACTAATAAGTTGCAATCTCTTATCTGGCAAGTGTCCTAGTCTGTAATGCCATAAAAGATCATCATCTAATCTATCGGATAAGGTGTGATTTTCTACAGCATTGGTAACAATAAGTCTTATTGGTTTATCCATTACATATATTCCTCTGTGTAACTCAGTTGAACCAATCATTTTTTTGTTCTTGTCCTGCAAAACACACTTGTTAGAAGAAAAAAACATCTGCACCTTTTGTATGATTAATAAAGAAAGGTATAAACAAATCGTTATACTTAAAAGCATGAATGCAAAACACATCATTCATGACCAGCTAAGGGTTTTCCTTTACTTGTCCAATATGTGTGACAGAAACATTATTTCCATTAGGTAATCCCATTTTCATACCAGATGAAGGTTTGGGATTCCTTAATAGATCTAATGCTCATACAATGTGATCTATAGCACCAGAGTCCAAGATCCATTGTATAGATCTTGCTAAATTTAGATCACTTGTCATTTTACCAAGTGAGTAATGTGTGTCAATAGCAACAGTTTGGCCAACGGCAAATCCTGCATGTCTAGCAGGATCAACGGCAAATCCTGCTTATCAAGTTGCTGTGCAGTAAGATATGAAAACCCTGGTCCAGTGACCTATTTTGGACATGATCTCCTTCTATTGACTGTTCTACCTCTACCAATTTAGCCCATTTTGACTTAAAACCAGGTGGATAGCCATGTTTCTTGTAACTTTCTTCAGTATGACCATTAAATCCGGAAAAACTGGATTGATCTTTTTAGATATTCTTAGGAATGGCAATGGCAGTAGTCCCTGAATTTAGTCTGCTGGTTGTTTGATTTTGCCCCTGTATATTCTTATGAGAATAAAATACCATGGAATCTTGATTCTTAGCCATGTTAGCTACATATAAATTATGTCTGTTAGATTTAATGGCCGTTGCAAAGGCATCATGGATTTCTGGAAAAGGCACCATCATCATTGTCTATGAAACCTTTGGCTCAAATTCATCCTTTAAACCTTTATGGAATTTCATGACATGTTCAGCCTCCATATGATTCGTTAGTGTGCTGAATGCATTGCAGTGACATTGAGGATCACAAGAAGAAAATGACATAGGCCCGGTAGTCTTGATTTCTACCCACAGAACCATCAATTTTGTGAAATATTGATTGCCAGAATCAATATCTTGTTTCAGCAGATTCAACTCTTCAAGAAGATCTAAAAGCCTCAAGGCATCAACATTTCAAAATCTAGCTGCAAGATTCTTCCAAAGTGCATGTGCACTTTTGAAGCACATCAAACTCTGGGCAATGGTGTTCTTTACAGAATTCAAGATCCATGATCTCACTGTTGTATCACATTGTCTCCATGCATGAAAATCTGCTGAATCTGCTTCTGGACTTTTGATTGTGCCGTCTATGAATCCAATTTTTTTTGGTGATTAACACCATCTCCATAGACATTTTCTATTGATTGTAGTTGTTTCCATTCATCAATGGCTGAACAAGAGCATGAGATGGATTCTCTTTAAGATGAACATATAATGGACTGGAAGGGCTTAATTCCTGTTTCTTTGCTGCCATGGCTAACAAGATCATCTAGAATGTCAACAAATATCAACAATAAAAGCTAAATCACAAAGAAGATGAAGAAAACTCTCAAGATTCTTCAATGACTAGAGAAGATACAGGACAACATTCAGAAATTCTTAAATTTCTGCTCTGATACAATGATGAAGTTTGTAGAATTACAAAAAGAAATAAAATGTGGAATTATTATTGATGAATTGAAAGTAACAAATTAAGTGACAATGCAGCTGATCATGCGGTATTTATAACTTCATACACCTCATGGCTACGTTAGAAGTATGTTACAAAGGGTTACAACAAACTACAACTGAATAACCGTTTTCTACATTACACTACATTAGATAACTCAGCGGGCTGTTGTGTCTTCATACTGTCAGCAGGGTGTATCAACAAATTGCACTCATCATTCTCTTATGCCTCTATGCTGTAACTTCCACTCCATCAACTTAACCATTAAGGAGAGGTGGCAGTTCAAGATGATATTAGAACGGCAAGCCCAGAGATCAAACCACTTTCCAAACACAATAGTCCACAACAAAACAAAAACAAAAACAAACAAACTAACCAAAAAATCAAATGTTGGGCCCTCTCTCCCTAATCTATAGGCCTACACATGAGGGGGTGTATTGAGAGATAATATTAATTATCTACCTTTGAGAGATATGGTAGTTTAACAGTGTAAAACTGAAATCAATTTACTTTTCTATCCTTATTCGAGTGTCACCTAATATTATCTTTACCCATACTTAATTGTTAGTCGAAATATTTTATCGTTGCTATTTGTCACTTTAGAATGATAATAAATCATGTATTGGATTTTGTTATCATTCTACCCATAATTTGATTGAATGAGTTTAGTCATTGAATATAGAGAGATTCAATAGAATGTCAAATTCGTATATATAAACGAGTGATTACATTAACTTGATGGGCAAGGCCCATACCCCAGTGGTCACCGCTGGGGTTTTACCCTAGCCTCCAGTGGAAGGACCCGTGTTTGATTCCCCTCCGTAGTTTAATTAAAATCTTTCGTTTCCCGCCAAAAAAAAATATTACATTAACTTGATTACTGAAATGCCAATTAATAATATATTAATATTATCTAGAACTAATTGTCAATAAATTTCTATTTGAAAATTTAAATATATGAATAAAATAATGATAGAGCGGAATAAAAGGCAAAAAGGCGAGGAAAATAAGGTGACAGTGGAAAAAATTTTGTGCAATAAAATTAAATCATTTATTAGTAGGCTAAAATGTCAACAATACGTTGATTTTCGAAACACCAAATCTTCGTTTCGCTACTGGAAAGTTGCTTTTTGCTCATATGAAACACTGAATCGAAAAGGAAATCCACTATGCGCCATAGAGAATAACTGGAATAAACCAAAATCCAGTAGTCCACTATATCGCTACAACACACCTTCCACTAAAAGTTTGACAACGTAAATCCGGTTTTTTTTTTCAAATTAGCTATCAAAGTAAAGAGTAGAAAAAAGAAAAGAAAAATAAAGATTTTTGCCAAGAAAGACAAATTCAATAATAAATAAGGCTAGAAGTAATCACATGATTAATAAGGACAAAATTAATTTATAGTTCCGATAATACTCTTATTTTATAATTATGGTAGGAGGAGTATATAAAGGGATGTAAATCCTTGCAATTAAAGGAGGAATAATTATAGGAAATTGAATTTTCTCAAATCTTTTATCCGATTTTCGTAAAAAAAAAATTTAAAAACAAATAAATACAATTATAAGTATTCTTTGGTTACAACTATGTTTATATATATATATATATATATATATATATATATATATATATATATATATATATATATATATATATATATATATTACTCAAAAGTTGCCTTTTGCTCTTATGAAACTGCAATAAATCCAAATAATGATTCTCGCATTTATTGTCGCAGTTATGCCAATTTGCAACAAAAAAACCATGGGTATATCGGTCCATCTATTTTTATTTTGTCCTTTTTAGTTATCCAAAATGAGAGATGTCTTTGAATCCCCATTTTTGACATTACACGTCCTTCTAGCCCTTCCGAAAAAAATATATGGTACAAGAAAAACGATTTTTGAAGTTTAGATCCAAAAATATATGAATATTGTAATTATGTAGTAGAGTGATTAGTATATAAGGGTGTACACGGATGCGGATAATCTGAAAACCGAACGGAACCGGGGTAATCCGGTTCGGTTCGGTTCAGTTAATAAGTTCTACGGTTTGGTTTCGGTTTTCAAAACAGAAAAGACGGAAATTTCGGTTTGGTTATGGTTAGTGCTATAAATTATCTGAAACCAAACAAAAAATCAAACAAAATAAAAAACCGAACTAAAATCGAACGAAAACCTTATATCCGAACCGAAACCGAACCGAATCCAAATAGGAAAAACCAAACCGTTTATAACCATATAATGAATCAAACTGTTGTAATTGTATAATTTGTATATTTTGGTTCGGTTTTTCGGTTAATCTACATGTTATTTCGGTTCGGTTCAATTTGTTTATCTCTAATTATTTACTTTTAATTTTATTTCATTTTTTCAGTTAACTGACCAAACCGAACAGGTTATTTTGGTTCGGTTCGGTTGTGTTTTTTTAACAAACTGTTCGGTTTCGGTTCGGTTTTCACTTAACCGAAAATTTCGGTTCGGTTTCGGTTACGGTCATTAACCGATCCAAACTGAACTGTGTACACCTTATACATAATATGTAAAAGAAAATAATTTTCCTTTAAAGAAAATTACTACATATTAATGCATATTTTCTTTTCTAAATTATCAAGTTTCATAAGAATGCGTAAAATAATATACTATTTAACTAAACATGTCAAATATTTAAAAAAAATTTAAAGTACCTATTGAGCAAATACAATGAATCTTTTGTGGGAACAAAAATTGTACCAACCTTCCTTAACGACTTTTTTTTGAAGGCTTTATGCCTTTGTTTTAAAGTTAAATACACATTTTGAATATCGTTATAGTCGTGTATTTTTTTAGATGTTTGGATGAAAAAATCAAGATACGTTGAGTAAGTAGGTATATTTTTAATACTATAAAATGATATATAATAAGGCATGGATTTTCAACTAATGACATATATCATTCGACAAATTTAACATATTTGTCATGAAGTAAAAGACTTTTTGATGATCTTATTTGACCCCAAAAACTTGTCATAGTAGGAAAAAACATGATGACTACAATTTAATATAGTTATTCCTCATCCTTCCTTAATTAAATTTTAATCATTCAACAACGTTTTAAACTTATTAACCATCAATAATAATACTCAAAATGTATTTTAAAATTTTTAAACAATATTTATGACATTCGTTCAACTTAGTAAAATATTTGAAAACTCTATAACAATTATTTTATAAGACAAGAGGAAGTAGTATAAAAATTCACAACAATAGTATCAACAATCATGACCAATATATGAATTAGGAAACCATGAAAGGATACATCTAAAATTATGAATTTATGTATTTCATGATGAACTTAATTAATATATCTTCATATTAGGTAGTGGTGGTACAGTCTTATTTGGGGGCCAATGTTTTTGTTTGTTGTGTTCTTTTTGGTAGTGGACCATTCGCTTTTTAATCTTCACACTTGATTTGTTATAAATCGTAACAATCATTTGATTTTTTTTAAACCAATATAGTTATGTTGTACTTAGTTGTATATAATAAATCTTGCGTGTCATTTTACATTTTGCAAAAGTGACTCTCCCCTCAAACATATATGAGGTAAGTGAACTTTTTGGTGTGAACTAAGGTTCCGTTCCCTTCTTCTCTCTCATAAGGAAGATGACATACATGGAAATATTTATTAATATATTAAGTTATGCATATCTTGAAAACGATACATTTATAATATAAAATCTTAAATTTTTATAGTCGAGTAACTCGTCATACATTTATTATATATGATCCACGCACACCGTTCAACTTTGTAGTCAATATGCGAAAAAGGGTTTCTTAATATATTTTCAGATAATTCCAACTAAACCTTTTTTAACGCGATGTGGACAATTCGTATAAATTATAGGGGGAAGGGGCGACAAGGACAAAAAAATTAATAAATGGGTCTGGAAGGACAAAAGTAACATTTTCATGATTATAAAGGACAAAAATCACGATTGTTACTTTAAAATTGTTACTTCACGTGTTAATGTTACTTTATGTTTCACAATTGTTACTTCATATTTACTCTATTCCACATTTGTTACTTCATATTTGTTACTTCATAATTGTTACTTTTGTCCTTATTAAATTACAGTTTTCTTATATCTCGATTTTTTGATAATTTTGTCCTTCTGGACAAAAATCTATAAATTATAAATAAATTACCTTTAATTTTGTTGTCTTCTTGTTGCTAAACTAAATCAGTTTAATTTCTCCCACATCCACCATTATCGGCATTCAAAACAATTTTGAAAAAGTGTATCTCTTGATTAAAACATAAATTATAATTTTTTCACCATTTTTTTTTCGTTTTCTAACTTTTGAAAACCATATTGAGTTTATTTCGTTGTCAAGTCTGCAATCATGAATTTTCATTGTGCCATTAACGCCCAATTTATTCGTCTAATTAATTAAGGATGAGTTCCTTAATTTTTTCCGGTCTAAAATACTTTTCTTTTTCTTTTGTCTTTGTTAGTGATTTGATTTTATGTTTAAAGGAGTGGAGTAATTTTCAAACATGTTTTGGTTTTTCCCCTGACAAAAAGTCACTTCTGAAAATTCTCCATAGTATAACAGGCGGTTACTCTTATAATTTTTTTTTAGAAGTCCATCTAAATTTTATTCAGCTCGTCATTCAATTTTTACACAATTTTTTCATGAACTCTAGGTTTAGATGAATATTTTATCCAGTAATTTAAACATTCAGCCTTTGTCTAGTTTCCGGAAGGAACTTTAAGTATTCAGCTAGAGATGCTTTGTAGTTGTTCCAAACTACCGGTGTATAAGCGCTCGTCATGTAGGATTGCTCAGACCGTATTGTCCGGCTAGTTGGAATCTGTGCAGATTTATAGGCAAAGATTTAGTAGTAAACGTGTGACACTCAAGTCCCGGATACCGAGTGCCTATCCGCAAAAGAACGCCCGGCACGTATGTAATTAAAATTTAATCTAATTATACACGTAAACCTTACGTAAGCAGACATCAGAGAACAAGCGGAAGGTATAACGACTAACTCGGATACGTAAAACAACAACTAAAACGATTGAAAGTAACAGAGGCTGCGACTATTACATCATCAAAGACTTATTATAATCATCAAATACAAATGTATCTGTTACAAAATCTTAACCATAAACTCAAACCATTGGTTTCCATTGTTACAAAGGAAAAGAGAATCTATACGCAAAAGTAAACTTAAAGTAAAGACAGTCTAAGTCATATGCATCATCTTCGGCTCACTCCTTAGTGGCCACAAAAAATGACCTACAAAAATACCACCTTCTCGAGGTGGGGACAAGAGAGAAGAGGGTATAAGTACATACGTACTTAGTAAGGGGTAAAAGAAACGGTAAATTAAAATAGCAATAAAAGCCGATACATATAACATGGCATCATCGACAATCACTACCACTTAGGTTGTAATAGTAGAGTTCTCTCATCCTCTACAAGCTCCATAGTATATCCTCACACAAGTAAGGTTTGTTAAGCACATATGTGCATGTGAGAATGCACCGAGACATATTAAGTACCTTTCAAGGGGGCATGGACTTAGGTCTTCATTTGGGAAATTACACGTTGTCCCTTGACACATAACTCAAAAGGGGGTTGTAAGAATCCTATGCTTCGATTTAGAAACGTGTCGTACCAGTGGTATTGACGTTTTAGCTTTTAGACAACCACATATGTATTTACGAGTTAAGTTCTAACCATCTAATTCATTCATGTATAAGGCTCCCTAAGGACTTCTAATCCAAGACAACTAGTTACGCTACCTAGCACGTTGTAAATGAATCACTGACTACTAAGTCAATGTCCCACAAGGGCTAAACAAATCCTTCTGGTGCTCCCACCTTCTCCCCGCAGAGTATCTCAGTTGTGGTGCTGAGCCAAGGCTCCCAGAAATCGTAATTAGACATTGCAAAGTATCATTTAATGCCCTCAAAGGAATGCACAACATTCAAAAACAACACGTACAAGCAAAGTCATCAAAATAATGAGAACATGGTGTTTTGGCGCCTGCCAAGCACATTTATGCCTATTACAACATTCATTCATTCGAAAGGCTTATACTCTCTCCGTCCCAAAATATAAGGTATTTTGGTCATTTCACGCAGTTTAAGAAAACCTAATAAATGAGTTGTTTTCTAATATTTCAAAAATGTAAATTTTAGTATTGTTTTCTGGAATTAACTAATAATATTGCATTGTTTAGTGTGAAAGTGAAAATAATGCATTTAATATTGTCTTGGATTGTGAGAAAGACTTATATTTTGAGACACCATAAAAAACTTAAAAAGACTTATATTGCAGGACGGACGGAGTACACTATATCATCACATTGTATCGATTTTAGTTACATGTTTTATTACCTATGCATCTTATATTATTTTATTTTATTTTTCTCTAGGGAAATAAATTCATAATTTTATTTTGGAAGAAGGAGAAATATAAATAAAAACATAAGTAAACCCTTTTTTTTTTCCAAAACCTTTTCGGGTATTCTGCTGGGTTCATCTTATTTTTATTATAATTTTTTTCCCTTCTTTCAACAAAGTTCACGGCGATACATATATATAATACTCCCTCTGTCCCATTTTATTTGTCATGTTTGAATCATATTAAATGATCTAATATTTTTACACTTATGCCCTTTAAGTTGTTGTTGGAGCATTTAATGCTACACATTTTTTATTGTAAATATTGCAAAGAGAAAAGGGTATTTGAAGAAATTTAGCAATTAATGCACAAAGTGGACACTTATTTTGGGACAAACCAAAAAGGAAACATGGACAAATAAAATGGGACGGAGGGAGTATAAAACAAAACAAATCTTTAGCAGCAATTATTAACAAATAAAACATAATTAAATACGGTTGAACACCAAATCCGTTTAAGAACACTCCCTTACCTTTGGTATTTCGAAAGCGAATTCAAAAGCAAAATCTTGAACGAAAAGTCTTGAATCCTTGAACCAACACCTCTACGAATATCCTACGATAATAAAACGACAAGCTACGGTTAATCAATCCTCTAATTCCCCAAAATCTCAGATTTTCTAAAAAACGAACGGATCTATAATTAGGGCTAGAAAGAAAACTTACCGAAAAAAAAACGGTTGATATCGAAACGATCGCCTCCACGCGGTGATCAATTTCTTCTACTATGGTCTGCATCAAAATTCAAGCGTTAAACCATGAATTTGGAAAACATCGTTCGAACTTTTATTTTCTTGTACAACGTCAGGCTTATTCCAATTTTTGCTCAAAAGAAATTGCCATGTAACGTGTTCCCTTTTATACCCATTAATTAAAATCCATAAAAATAATAAATAACTAAATCCTTTTAATTGAACAAATATGTTAAATGATTATTAGGTCATAGTACACATATCCAATTACCATTTTACCCTTTCTGAAAATTCAGGATGTTACATCCGTCCCCCCTTAAGACAATTTTCGTCCTTGAAACTAAACATAACTGGCAGGTACTTGAACTCTGGAACTTCACAAATGCCTCGTCTTCTATAACTCATGTTGCCTCTATCGGTGTGACTGCTTCAATGACCTAAGGCTAGATGTAGGTCTTCTTTCTTAGCATTTTTCTTCTTCCGCTGTGAAGTTCACTTGATTCTTCCACAGTGGTCAATGTCTCTTCATCCATTTCAAGGTCAAAGCTTCACTTCATCAACATCAGCTACACCCGCATCATTGTCACATGTGGAACTTCATACACCTATAAAGGGATTTTGGTAACTCCAAATAGATAAACTAAAGGTCCTAATTTAGCCACTATCACGTAAGAGCCTTCATATCCAGGGCTTATCTTGCATGTCTGTTGTGTGATTTTCAATATAATCACTAAATGCTACCGCAAGCGCATGGCTTATCAAGTAGTACTTAGGATTTCGATCCCACAGGGACTTGTAGTCAATCACCAAACAATTCCCGATTTATATTAGCTAGACAAATCAAATATTTGTAGGTTTTTCTCTAAAAATCCTAAAAATAAAGAAAATAAAGAAAATATAACTACAAGCCAAGAACTTCAAGATTCAGGTAAAGATTCAATTTTAGAAGCATTTCTAGGATTTCGGAGTCACCACAGAACTACTATATGACTTACCATCATTGTTTCCCCCAAGATATGAAATTTACACTTATAAAGGCAATTATCAAATTTTATCACAAAAATATTCTTTCGAATTATTTCCGTGATCGTACCTAAACTCAAGCCACACCCGGTTTCCCACGATAAAGAATGAATTTAGATCCCTTAAAAAACCATATTTTCATGCCATCTAGGTTTTTACCAAATTTTCATTCCAATAAAACCCTAGATTCAATTCTTGATTCCTAAGGTATCAATTAAGTAGTACTTTTCGGTCACTAATTAATCAAATAATTTCTCTAAGTAAAATCGCGATTATTCACCCTTTCGAGCTATTAATTTCGACAATCATACAAGAATAGCATACAAGAACCACTTTATAAGCATCAATTTCATAAAACAAGGGAACGATTGAGTTTTTACATCATATATTCATATCCGGGTTCCTCCTAATCCTAGAAACTGATATCTACTCACGTTCCATATCAATATTCCAAAATTCAATCATAAAATTCATACTTTGACAAGAAAAATAAATAAATAGAAGAAAGGAGAAAAGAGAGAGAAATAAACCGTCAAAGTATTGCATAAAATAATCAAACCTCGAAAAAGCTTCGTTCTTGAATTCTTAAAACCTAAAAATCCTTGTTCTTGGGGATGGGAGATGATGATGAAGAGGAGAAGGCAAAATTTGACTCTGTTGATGAATAATGCACTGATAGTGATTTTTTTTTCAATTTAAGGAAATTATTTTAGGATAAATAGGAATTTTCCTTAATTAAAATTATGTAATTTATCTCCTAAAATAAAATTCCAAAAAATATAGGGAGATAATGACGTGTCTTCTTTTATTTTGGCTCTTCTTCACGCCATTTCCTTGAAAATCACGTTGGGAATTATTTCCACCAATCAGAACATTTCGTTGGCCAGCAGAAAATCTAATAGTTTCTGCATTTTTTAACACCCTGTTCCATTCTTTCACACCTGGGTGTGATTCTTCATGCCTTCATGACTTTTACTCATTTTCATTGCTTTTTATGCTCGGATTCATTATATCTGCAAAATATCAAAGCCACAGCAGTAATCTAGTCCAAAAGAAGCAATTTATCATACGAAAATCATAAAATAGGCATTAAAACAGGCCAAAATGATCCAAGAATAACCACATATGGTGGACTTATCAATGTCTACCCAAGACACCTATATCCTCTCGTTGAGGACGCTTTTTGATGCATTGTATCTCCAACTTAAAACTCTAACAGTCTTCTTATTCAATATTTTGAACACTTATTCATGTCTCTAGCCATATCGAGGTTGCGATGTCGGTCCACTTCGGCATTCTCCCTGGCTCGCTGTATCCACTCCAGTCTTGTAGTTTGTTATCGTTCCACTCATCCCAGATGACTGGCTTTCTAAACTTCCTTGCATACAGAGCCTCAAATGGTGACTTCTTGATGCTGGTGTGTTAACTGGTGTTATAGGCAACTCTGCTATCTCTATCTTCACAGTAGGTGGCCGGCAGTGCCGTATCAACTCTCTACACATCCTGGTTGCTCCGGGGTGAACATCAATTGCCATCGTGTGTCCTTTATCCGCCACCGACTTCTTCATATCTTCCTCATCCGGAACACAAAGCTGACCTTCGAGGCTGAAGGTTGCCATCTTCCACTACAAGAAATGTTGTTTTTTATAAGGGGAATTTAACGAGGGGTCGAGATTTGGTCATTAAAAGTACATTTTAATGAGGGTAAACTAAATACTTATAAAAAGGATTCAAATTTGATAAGGAACCCTTAATTCCCGTTATTGTTAATCACTTATCCCCTTATTATAATACACCTAAAATATTCCTCTTATTAATACGTACCAAAAAATCAATAAAAAATTATTTTGAAAAAATATAAACGAAAAAACATTAAACACTTATTTTTGCCAAAAAAAAACACAATTTTTTAGAAATTAAAAAAAAATAAAAAACACAACCTTTCTAGGAAAAAGAAACCCAATTTTTTTAGAATATAAAACTCCAATATTTAGGCGCCAAGAATCCCTCCCAAATTATATAAAATTTTCATTTGTAGACATTCACAACGAAAGTGACATAATCAGATCTATACCGTTGATCTTAATGATTTTAAATTTATCTTAAGATAAACCCATCATAATCAACTGTTGCAAATGCCTTTTGTGTTACATAACGGTTGTCCCGACTCATAGACATATTATCCGTAAAAATAAAAAAATAAATAGAAATATATACCTCTCTCAGCCACACACACTCGCTTATCCTCACGACTCATAGAAATATTATCCGTAAAAATAAAAAAATAAATAGAAATATATACCTCTCTCAGCCACACACACTCGCTTATCCTCATCTCTTTATTCATTCTTTCCATTTGCATTTTTCTCCACCTTTTCAGAAACCCTAAATCTTCGATTCCCCAGCCGTTTCTCCCTTTGAATCCTCTATCACTTCGAAATCTTTAACATTGATTGCTAATCTCAGAAAATCCGGATTTGACTTCGTACCCAGAAAATATGCTCACATAATCTCTTCTCCTTCCTTCCTGACCATTATTGAACTTTGGATGGTTTGATTCCCTTCGGTTTGCAACACGTTTTCGATCAGAAACGTGAAGGCTTCCATTACGGTGATTGCCTTCCATAACTGCTTCGATTCGCCTTCTTTGTCTGTTAATCCAGGAGTTATTGCACGAAATCAGAAAAGATCGAGTCTTGGTGGACGATTTCAAAAAGTCCGACTTTCAGACGACGGGTTCTATCAGTCAACTCCATTAAATCATGATTTCCAGCCATCAATTCGAATCCTCCGGCATTCAATGTTCAGGGAAGTTTCTACACTTAATCTTATTTCTTTTTCGATTTATTAATATGATATTAGATTTTTTTTGTGATTATGTGTGATATGCAAATGACATTGTATAATAATTAATCTTTGCTATATCATTATTAATGGTAATAATCTGTCATTTAATCCATCATATAGAGTATATGTCGTTTTTGATTTGCTCGACATAATCCCTGTGTTATAGTACTCGACTTAATGGCTCTATGAGGCTAAGACATGTTTGACTTTTCCTGCTCTGTTAAAATGTATGTTTAGCTTACTCACATCAATAGTATGCCTTTGTAACTCTCTGTTCCTTGTGATATTATCAGTAAAGAGTTCCTTTTTCTTTGAAATTGTGTTTTTGTCTAATTCATGACTCTGTGAACTATATAGTATATGATTGTCTAATACATATATGTGGTATGGTATATGTTGTAATAGTCTGTTATAATACAAGTCCATATGAACAGATATTATGCTAATTAGAATATTTTGGACAGATATGCCAAATTGCCTTGATTGCTGAGATGCCCTTCATGGCATTTAAGAATGGATACTGTGCTTATGGAAAGATTGACTGAAGATTTTGCAGCCACGGATTCCCTCCTTTCATGGCTCCTCATTGATCAGACCCTACGAGTCGAACCAGTAAATTGCTACCCGGTTCGCAATGGTAAATTGACTTAATTCCTTTTATTTTTTTCCCGAGTTAGTGGTTCAGAGATGGTTTCATTATAGCCATGGTCTAACCGTCGGTCAGTCAGTTCAGCCTTTATATTCAACCTTTTTGTGTCTTGGTTTGGTTGAATAAAAGGGTTGGACCCGGTCCATTGCTGCGACTATGTGTAAACCCAATTTCGGTTCAATTCGTTTAGTGATATGAGAGGCAATGTTCAAATCCTGAGTTAATCACATGTTTATTTTCTGTATAATTATTAGCCTGGCGGCACCAAGACAGAAATTACATGTTGATACACTCCAATCATTATCAACTTGCCTTGTCCGGATATATCACATGTGGCTCGGTTATTCTGAATTCGAAATTGGGAAATTCTGATAGTTTGCTCTCTAGTAGAGAGCTCAGAATTTCTGCCCCTCTCTTTATTCATCTCACAGCCTTGTAAGTTGTCTGCCTATCCTTGTGGTGTGCTGTGACCTTACTTTTTGCACTGCTCCTGATTTGCCGAGTCCTTAATCCTACTGAAATTGCTGCTCTTGCTGAATCTGTTGCCTTGCTGAATCTACATAATCTGTCTTGCTATAACTGTGCTAAACCAACATGTTGTCCTGAGTCTTAATCTCTTTGAACCTGCATTTGAGAACCTACACATTTTTCTTTATTGCAAGCCTGCTGCTGCCTCGAAGAATTCTGTTTAATAGGCAGTGTTGTTTTGATTTGTAAGGTCTGCTGAACACTCTGTTTTCATCTTTGAGGCTCAGCCTTGATAATATTGTCTCTTGGATTAAATTATCATTTCTGAGTGTCAACTAAAAGTTCAGCCCAGTGTTTGGTCTGTATCTGTGTATCTGCTTTACAAACTTTGCTGTCTGTATTTTGGTCATATTACAACTTGAAGATCCTGACATTTTTTTTTGTTATAGCTCTTTCTAAGGTTAAGTTCCTTGTATCTGAACTGTCTTTGTCTATCTGTAATAGCTCAAGGAGTGGCTGAATATTTGTGCAATTATCGACTTGAATTAGGTTGTAATATTCAGCCTTGGATATTTTTTTAAATCTGTTTTGCTGCTCCTTTTTATCTGCTGTACTAAAACCTGAACCTGGTATATTAAATTGATTTATTTCTTGTGTTTAATCGAAGTGTTATTTTTTGATTTTCAGCCTGCTTCCTGCGTTTATTTGTTTGAATAATCTTCCAGCAGCATTATTCTTTTGATTGTAGCTTTTGTGTGTTTTATTGTTGTATTGTACATCTCTTAGTGTATAGATGTGATATGTTGGCTCAACGCTACCCCATTTTGCAGTTTGAAGATTCACTATTATTTTGTCATCTAAATCAAATTATAATGTTGATATGTTTGTATGTATAGCTCCAGCTGCTACATAGCTAGCCTTAACTTTGAGACAACTTTTGCTTTTGGTTGTTAGGGGCCATGCATTGTTCCCATTTTTGCTGTACCAAATTCTGTTGTGATGGGAGGATATTTTCATCTAAAAAATGTGAAGTTTTATTACAATGTGTTATGAAGTATTTATTCCTATTTTAAATGCAGGCTTTTGTATGGTTTTGGGGATTTTTGAAGACTTGTGTGGAAGGACCGGTAACTTGTCATATCCTACAAGGATTGTAGTATGTAGGCATATTTTGGTTTGTATTTTGGAGTAACGAACAAAGATGTATGTTACTCAAAGACGTGATATTAGGAAATTGTGTAATTATGTATCTACATGTAGTTTAGCTTTTGGAACAAAGTCTTTTTTGTATATTTTGATAATATAATGATAATGTTCTTACATGTGGAGGTATGGTATATTTAGTCATTAAATGTATTTTAGTAATAATAACGAAACTAATTTGATAAGGGGTTATGCTTATTAATGAGAGTAATTCCCGTCAATATCATAACATAAAGTAAAGAGAAATTGAGGCAATAATGAGGGGCAAATAATATAATAAATTAATAATAAGGAAGTTTACTGTAATTATGAAAATTTTTAATGACGGTATAATTCTGTTATTGAATGTCATCCCTTTTTAATAACAAGATATATTTACTGTTATTATTTACTTTTACCAGCGGAAGCTATTATAAGGGGCGATAAGGGTAGATTTCCCTTAAAAAACCTTCATGACGGGGAATCGGTCATTTAATGAGGATGATTACCCTTATAAAAAACAACTTTTCTTGTAGTGTTCATTTAACTCATGACCACTGACTAGTTTGATCCCGATCACTCGCTTGTAACTGACAACAACCGCATCTTCGTTTTTTCTTCCTCACAATTTCATCAATTGCCTCAATTCTTGCACCCCAACGGTATAACAAACTTTACTTGCTCTTGATGACCAATGTCCTGAATGCCTGAGCTTCCCAACTGACCCATAGCTAGTGGCATACTTGACTTCTCTTGATCTCAACCTTCACCACTGCAACACAAGTTTTCCTTTGAACTGCAAGGATCTTAACTGAAGGGTTTCATAAACTTTTCAGAAGGATGGGAGCATTCATTCGCCATACTTTCTCCCTAACGGTGTGACCCAATCCCCATGCCACAGTCAGGAGATATAAAATACCTTAAAAAGATCCGAGGGCAAAACCGATGTGGAAATAGTAAAAGCTGAAACATGGTACAAACAACACAAAGAGAGACGGACGTTTGGAATTGTTTTTTGTAAAGATTTTCCTGGAAGGACCAAAGGTATTGAGAAGTGACAAGTTGAGCACCAAGGTGGTGAGTCAACTTGGTGAGCCAAGAAATAATAAAGCACACAAAACGCGATTGGTTCAAAATTGAGCAGGGCATCATATCTTGATGCAAAGGATAGCCACCAGAAGGAAGAACGAAAGAATATCTCACAGGTGAGATTCTTTTAAAAAGGTGGAATTCTGCAAGACGGCAGTCTGCAAGGGAACTCAAACCAATTGATAGGAAGTTAATGAGCTTTCGCATAAGCCTTTAAAAGGTGGAGATGTTAAGAGAAACATCCCATGGTGGACTTGGGACATTTGCTTCAAGAAGAAAGAATATCGGATTTGTGAACGTTCGGTATATGACCTTATGTATTAATTATTTTGATCAACAAAATGGATGTTGGTGAAATAAGAGGGTTCTCAATTTGCATAGATGTTGCAGAATAATCGTTCCACAAAAGGAAGAAAAAACAAGGGTGCAAGGTCGAGCCCCTGAAAGACTAAACAGTTGAGAAGTCCAGAAAAAGGATAATGATTTCAACTTGGAGAAGTTACGGGCCAAAACGAGCATATCACAAGGTCTTAGGAATGGGTGAAACTTGTCATGAAGTGTCCAAGTTTGCAATAAAGAAATGTTATTTCCGTATTGAAATAGGGTAGATGTCTCATCGAGATGTTGTAAAGGAATGTTAAAAGTTTTGAAAAGGGGTCTGCAATAACATGCTTTTAAGCGAAGATTATATGACACTTAAGGGATGCCGGATAAAGTTTGATTTCGTAGAATTAATCTAATTTTCAAAGAAGTTTAAAAGATCATTGATGATCCAATTCATGGGTTCTGGGTTGCACTGCTTGTTAGGAGTAGTACAGTGCTAAGGAATGAATGCTCAAAGTTATCCCTTATGGGGAGACAAAAGGGTCAAAACAAAATAGGGATCTCGACAAGCGTCACAAGATATTATAGGACACGAAGACAGATGAAGGAACGTCGACAGGTGTGTCTGTCGGTTCATGGCTTTAAATGGCCTGAAAGAGATTTGAAACTGAAAAATACAAGGTGCATTCCCCTAAATTGAAAATAATAAAATTTTGGGAGTTCAAATGTTGGTTGGCTAGATAGGTTTCGGAAGGCATCTTGGCAGAGACTACCTTCTGTCTGAAATTGGTTTAGTATAAGTTGTCAAAAGATTGACGGTAAGTAACAAAAAGGGTGTAAAGGTAGGTTTGAAGATCTGATTGGCAAAAAGAAGAGATGCATACCATAAAAGAATAGACATCATTAAGAGAGAAAGTTACAACATCGACACTACCCTTAGGAGGGAAGTGAGAAGAATGTTCTGACATTAGAACGTTTAAGCAATTATGGATTTGAGAGGAAGGGTAGGAGTGTGACAATGCAAAGTCAAAGGGGACTCGCGTCATTAACTTAAAGTAAAAAGGTGTGAACTTGTTCAGAAGAAAGACTTAAAAAGATATGCTTCTGAGGTAACTCATGGCACAAGATGGTGAGTAGTTGCTGGACTCAAGGATCTCGAGTAAGGAATCAAATAAGAAGTAATTTACTAGAAAATGCATGATTGAAGAAAGGCATAAAAGGATTTGAACATCAAGCGTGGTATACCGGAATGTAGCGTCTTGGTGCCTGTTTATATCTGTAAAATAAACCATAACGTTAGTGTTGGTCCCTTGGAAAGGCTAACACAAGTTTAGAGGGGGGGGGTGAATAAACTTGTCACCAAAAACTAATCTTAAGTTGTAAAAGCCCCAGGAACTGAGTTTCTCTGAAACTCAAACTGGCTTCCAGTTCAGTTGTGTTCCTGTCCCTTAACTTGTGTGGAGTTCAGTTAGCTCAACTGAATATAAGTTATTACTGACTTATATTTAGTCTCGTTAACTGGCAGCGGATAAAGTAATAGCCTTAAGTATGAAAACCAAGTAAGTGTATCTAATAATAAATAAATGAATGCATAAAGTAAATAGACAAGAATTATAGAGGTTCCACGTGGTGTAATTCTATCAGTCCTCTCTTCCCCTGTGATGCGGAGGAAAATTCCACTAGAACTTCTTTGAGATGACCCAATTACAAAAAGTTCCAAACTGATAGTCCTTGACTAATCCCTAGCTTCACTATCAAAACACTTGTAGAGCAGGTAGGATTGCTGTTCTTCAATTGTTTGAACCACTGGTCCTTGGAGGGTAGGATTGCCTCTTCACCAGCTCATCACAAACATAGTCTTCCTGACTGCACTCAACTGTCCTTCACACCTTCTTGGTGTTTCACAGTCTATGCCTTTGATGAAATCAAGGTTGAGACTTTGAATCAATAACTATGATTCAATTGTGATTTGAGCTTTTCTTCTGGATGTATAATTTAAGCACGGCTCTGTATTTCTTCAAATGTTGGATCTTGAATCTGCTTGAATAAGCTTGAGTATTTTGAAGAAAATTCTTGATCTTGCAATTAAGTGCTTAGCAGGTATTCTTTTGAATTTGGCTTTTCCCCTTTTAACTTGATCTTTTTGACTAGATAGATTCTTTTCAATTTGCTTGCTTTTTATCTTATGCCTGCACACACACTTCTCTCTTCTTCCCCTGTTATCCACTGTTGTAGAGGCAGTCTATTTATAGGGGTTCATTCACCATTTGTCCTGCTTGTAACGGTTATAATTTTTCTGACTATTCTGCTGTGTCAGTAACTCATCCAATGAAATTGTTTTCTTTTCAACGTTCCACTGTACTTTCAGTTGTTGGATGACTGACTTATAAAACTGAGTTTCCTTATCAGTTTTATTCTGAGTTTTCACTTGTCAATTTTCTAACTGACTTGGAGCATTAACTGAAATTTTACTCTTCTTCAAATATCAGTATTCCAGTTTTCATCTGATCATTATTGACTTAATCAGAGTACACCATGACTCATTATTAACTAAGAATTCATTACCCTTATGATTCTTAGGTCTTCATACAAGATCCATAAAGTCAGTTCAGGTCACCACAATCTTGCCTGAAGTCCAACTTTACAGTCTCGACTTGTAATCTTCATAACTGAGTTTGAACCCTCAGTTCTTCAATCTTCAATAACTGAGTCTGTGACCCTCAGTTCTTCAATCTTTCTAGATAAGCCAACCGAGTCTGTAACTCTCGGCGAACTTACCTTCTTCGCTTTTACGTAGGTGTGCTCGAGTCGCCTTGCTTGTAGAATCTCGGTTAGAGTAAGTCTCGCTTTCTTCATTTCTCGCCAATCTAGAACTATTACAGTGCTTGTCTGATTTAACTTATACAATTATCAGACTCTAATGAAACCTATACATTGGTATCTAGATTTCTTTTTGCTTGCACTACAACAGCTAGTTATGACACTTCATCAATGGGGTTAAAGATTAATTAATAAATAAGTGATGAATCATCATCAAAACATAAATTTTATTTCCAACAATTTCCCCCTTTTTGATGATGGCAATACCCTCCCTAAAAGCAATGCAAAAAGATAAAACAAAAGGCGAAAATAACACAAAGAACTGAGAAACTGAGAATTCATACTTCAACTGAGTTACAATGCTGAATAAGTAATAAAATACAACATAAGTAAAAACAACTGAGTTCAATCTCCTTTTACTTGACTGGCTGTTTGTCATAGTTTTCTGCAACGATTCTCATTTCATCATTTGTGGCTGAATATTCAATTCCATGAATACTTGCCCAGATGTTCCATGATTGTGATAGACTGTTTTTCTTGAAAAACTTGCTTTTGAATAGAACTGCGAATGTAAAGACTGATGTCCTTAGTCTTTCATTGGTGGCTGTTCTCAGTAAAGATTGAATAAATTCGGGTTCATCCTTCTCAACTTTTTCTGAAACTTTATCTAGGGTGCCATCAGCTTCCCATTTCTTAAGCTTCTTCCAATGATACACAAGTATCTTCTGCATGTGTAGGAAAGTTTCAAGAGCTTCTTCTTTTGATACTCCTTCTCTTTCTTGTAGATCTTTGAACAGATTGTAGAGACGGGAATCCAACCCAACTGTTTTGTCCGTTGGTTCTGAGTACTTAACGATCAGTTCCATTTCCTCATCAGTGAACTCTCCTCTTGCTTTCTTCGAGTTCACTCAACTTGTCATTGATATTCGTGAGGGTCCGTGGCATTTCGTTTTATGGACTTTTAGGATATCCAAACTTTCCCCTTATTGACATCATCTTTAGTAATCAAGCTTTTGATGTAAGCATTCAAGGTTTTTTGGTTGATGCCAATATGGTTTGAGCCACAACTGAATCTTTTATGCCCTGTTCCAATAAAAACATCCGATCGACTAGATTATTGAGAATGCCCTCCCATCTGTTTTGAGTTTCATTTTTCCTTGTGATATGCTCTCCGGCTGTTTTCTGAATCTCAAGCAGAGTGGTTTGACAGTTGTCATTCACAATGTCCAATTTCTTTTCAAGCTTGGATCCTTCGTCTTGACTAGCTTCTAAAGATTTTAAGACTTTTCCAAACAAGCTTTTGTCATCTTTTTGAATTCTGATTATCTCATTGTGATAATATTTAATGAGATCAGTTTGTGTAGGAACATCTTGTGAATTTCCTCATTGTTCCTTTGCTTTGCTTGATTCAAATTTCTCGGATGGTTTAGCTTGCAGTAGAGGTGAGAGTTTTTCTCCAAATTCAACTGATTGTCTTTTCTCTTTAGACTGCTTCTCGCCTACTTATGATCTTGATGAGTCAATAACTTTTGTGGGAGACTGATGTATTTCAGGTTCATTGTCTGATTCTTCTCCGGGTATATCGGCCCAACGTTCTTGCTATTTCAAGCGTAGATAAATCAGTGGGAGATTGATACCCTTTGTCTGCTTCTTTGTCTTCTTTGTCCTGCTGAGTTTCAGATAAACCTTCAGAACTTGAACTTCCACTGCTTTCATCAGAACTTTTAGAGTCTTCATCGGTACGTAGTTCTGTTGCGCTTTCTTTTCTTGTAAGGAGGCAAGAATCCCTTTTTGTATGTCGGGATCTTCCTCAAAATCATCATCAACATTCTTCTTCGAACTTCCACTGGTCATGGTTTTCCTCCAATGACTATTTCTGATCAGCGCAAATCCTTGATTTATGAATTCTTCGGTATTGATTATTTCCATTAGACTTGTAATGTTGAAAAGATCGAATACCCATTTTTCAATGATTTTCATTTCTGCACGCTGACTCCTTTGATCATCTATAGAACCGAACTTCCAAGTTCTATAACTTTTCAATCGATCATAATCAGCTTTCATAAGTTCTGTATAATCAGATGGAGATCTAAATGGTGTGAGGGTGTCCTCTGATTCTCTTGTGATCTCATGATCTTCTTCTTGAATATGAACTTCAATTTGCATTGGATCGTCAGTTTGCATAAGACTGGTTCTGCTGGTTTCTCTCTCAGCAGTGATCGGTACAACTGATGCTTCTTTTTCAATGTTAGAAACTGAGATTATCGGCTCAGTTTGCAAAAATTTCTCACTTGCATCTTTTTCAACAATTTGTTTTTCACTTTGCTCAGGTTCCAATTCAACAACTGGAACTTCCTTTGTAGTGGGTTCAACATCATGAACTTGCTCATCTAACTGAATGATCTTGGATGATTCAGCTTCTGCTTCGGTTTCCTTTTCCTCAGGTTGAGGAGCTGAAAGTTCTTTATCAGTTTCAACACATTCAGATCTGGGGACAGATTCTTGAGGAGTAGATTTGGATTTTGAAAGCAACATCGGCATGTTCAATGTTGTTTCATCAATCGATCTCTCATCACTGTCTGATTCTCCATCATCAGGTTCAGTTCTCTGGGTCTGTTCCCCCTGAGTTATAGCTTCTTTCTGTAAGTTAGTTTCAGCAGTTTGTTCCTTGTTGACAGCTTTAGTTTCTTTTGTTATTTCCATTTCCAAAACTGGGATAGATTCGATGAGATCAGCTTCAGTTTGTCCTTCAGGTGTAACATCGGCTTCAGCTTCTTGAATTGATATCATTTCTATGGGTTCCTCAATAACTGGATCAATTAAACCTTTTTCAGTTTCTTCCAACTGTTTTCTTCTTTTCCTTAAAACTTCAATCTGTGTGAGTACTTCTTCTCCAGTTGCAGGTTTATTTGATTTCCTGCTTTTCTTCGGTTCAGTCGAAGTTTTCTCAGCTTTCCTTTTTCTAGCTTTCTCTTCTTTGACAACAATTTTCCCATCAGCAACTGGTGTTTCTTTTCTCTTTGCAACTTCAAAATGATCAAGTATCCTCTGGACTATTAACGCAAGAGTTTTCTTGTGGTAGAATCGTCCTTTCTTCTCATCTGTTTTCTTTTTGGGTACATCAATTGATTGAGCTGTCAATTGATCAAATAGATACCTTTCCCAATTGAAACTTCTCCAAACCAAATTATATAAAGTAAATCTAGTTTTGCTCCTGAAAGATTGCTAAAATTTCCAGTGTTTCCAATTACACAATTAGCCAGCATTTTTGAAAGAAAGTTAAACTCTGGCTTGAGTAGACTTGTGCTTCCAGTCTGTGAGACAGCAGATCCTGCTTCAATTGCTATATCTCTCCATAACTTCTCCTTTTGTTCTTTAGATAGCTTAATTGCTGCTGTTCCTTCGGATTTGTCAAATCCAAAGATTTCTGCAATTAAATCTTCAGTCACTTTGATTTCTTTATTACTGACAGTGGTGACAAAGGTTTGTGTGTCTTCTCCTTCTACAATTGTTCTCCCAAATTGATAGAAGTCTCCAATGCTTTCTAGGCAAACGCTTTTTAGATTGATGTTGAAGACAGCTTCCAATCCCTTGATTTTCCTGATTTTTGTTATGATTGAATTGACTAGAGTTTGGTCAACATACTTTGCAGTATATTGATCAAGAGAAACGATCATTCCGGGTTCAACACGAGTGAAGGTCATTTTGCTGGATTTGATTGAAAATTTGAAATTCAGAGAGTAGATTCAGAAATTATGCGTAAAGATTTTGTAAAAGAAAATTCTGGGTATTTATAATTAGAAGTGGGGGTAGTTAAGAATTGAGTGGGACTTAAAACGTCTTGTCATAAATATTTTAAGATTGCGAAAAGGTGGGTGAGTGGAAATTATGAGCGGTTTGGATTGAAAAAGGACCACGTCTTTTCTTGATAACCGTAGCTGGATAAAAGTGAGTAAAGAAGGTACGGCGTATCAACAGCTGTATATGCTTAGTTTTGTCCTTATGCTGAATTCAAAAACTTAGTTGTGAAAACAACTCAGTTTTGTGAATTATATTCCCAGTTCTCAGCTGGTGGTGTTTTCTCCTTCAAAACAGAGTGAGAATTCTTTGGTACCCATATCTTTTTGGGTCCTAACTGATTAGTTCTTGACGGCGCAATTTTATTTTTAATTTTATACCTTTCTTGACATGTTGACTGAGTGAAGTCAGTTTTCACAAACTTTTCTTGTTTTGTCATAACAGTTTTAAGTTTGTTCTATTTGTGAAACTGAGGTGATGGTCTATTCCAATCTTCATCAGTGGGAAATAATCTTCCTTTCCCTCTAAGTCTATTATGATCTTCATTATTGAGTGGATATGACTTGAAGATTTTTCTTACTGATTTTGAATCAGTTTTTCTGTTTACAGCCTTCTGAGTTTTTCTGTAAAATCTGTTGACTTGATTAATTTTGCCAACTGATTTTTCAGTTTTATCAGCTTGTGTGATTGGCTGTGCTGAGTATCTATCAGTTCTAATAATTTCGTCAGTTTTCTAAGTTTTTGACTGTTGAGCAGTCACAAATTTTATTGCAACTGATCCTGGTCTAAACTTAGAATTGTACTAATTATCAAACCCTAAACCAGATCTATCTCCAAATGGTTTCCCTGGTTTGAATTGAACTTTGGGAATCGGATCAACTGATGACTTATTGTTGTTCATAACTTTTGTTGGTTCATCAGTTGGTCGAATTACCTTGGTTCCATTATTAGTCATGATTAGATTGATTTCAGCATTCAATCTCGAGATCTTAGTTTTCAATAACTTTTTCTCCTTTTTGACATTCTCATAATTTTCTTGAGTTGTCTCTAACTCCTTTATGAGTATGTCCAAGGATTTATTGAAACCGTCATTCCTTTGATTGTTTGGGACAGTGTGAGATTTGGATGTAGATGTACTTACCTCCCGATGTTTGATAGATAAGTCTTCTGTAGAGGAATCATCACTGATTAAAGCCTGTTTTCCTTTATCAATAGCATTTGCAAGTGTAGCTCCTAGCAGTATGATTTCTTCATCACTTTCTCCTCCATGGCTTGTAGGTAGATCATTATCTGCGACTTTTGCGCTGGATGGATCTTTAATTACCATTTCTTCTATAGAATCAGCTACCCGTAGTAAATCAATGTCTTCATCATAACTGAAGTGAGGTTCCGGATTCGTGTGTGAGCTTGTAGTGCTGAATCTTTCAAGTACTTGATCCTGAAAGTCATAGACAACATTTTGCAAATAGTCAGTCAGGGGATTGTTTAGCCAATTTCTGATTTTGGATGTGTCCATTAAAAGAAATACTTTTTAAGATAGATACAGAGAAAGGGGTTTTCAACAATTTGTTAGAATTGTATCTTGGATCTCCTCCAAAAAGGAAGATCTGCTCCGATACCAATTGTTGGTCCCTTGGAAAGGCTAACACAAGTTTAGAGGGGGGGGGTGAATAAACTTGTCACCAAAAACTAATCTTAAGTTGTAAAAGCCCCGGAACCGAGTTTCTCTGAAACTCAAACTGACTTCCAGTTCAGTTGTGTTCCTGTCCCTTAACTTGTGTGGAGTTCAGTTAGCTCAACTGAATATAAGTTATTACTGACTTATATTTAGTCTCGTTAACTGGCAGCGGATAAAGTAATAGCCTTAAGTATGAAAACCAAGTAAGTGTATCTAATAATAAATAAATGAATGCATAAAGTAAATAGATAAGAATTATAGAGGTTCCAGGTGGTGTAATCCTGTCAGTCCTCTCTTCCCCTGTGATGCGGAGGAAAATTCCACTAGAACTTCTTTGAGATGGCCCAATTACAAAAAGTTCCAAACCGATAGTCCTTGACTAATCCCTAGCTTCACTATCTAAACACTTGTAGAACAGGTAGGATTGCTGTTCTTCAATTGTTTGAACCACTGGTCTTTGAAGGGTAGGATTGCCTCTTCACCAGCTCATCACAAACACAGTTTTCCTGACTGCACTCAACTGTCCTTCACACCTTCTTGGTGTTTCACAGTCTATGCCTTTGATGAAATCAAGGTTGAGACTTTGAATCAATAACTATGATTCAATTGTGATTTGAACTTTTCTTCTCGGATGTATAATTTAAGCACGGCTCTGTATTTCTTCAAATGTTGGATCTTGAATCTGCTTGAATAAGCTTGAGTATTTTGAAGAAATTTCTTGATCTTGCAATTAAGTGCTTAGCAGGTATTCTTTTGAATTTGGCTTTTCCCCTTTTAACTTGATCTTTTTGACTAGATAGATTCTTTTCAATTTGCTTGCTTTTTATCTTATGCCTGCACACACACTTCTCTCTTCTTCCCCTGTTATCCACTGTTGTAGAGGCAGTCTATTTATAGGGGTTCATTCACCATTTGTTTCGGCTTGTACCGGTTATAATTTTTCGACCGTTCTGCTGTGTCAGTAACTCATCCAATGAAATTGTTTTCTTTTCAACGTTCCACTGTACTTTCAGTTGTTGGATGACTGACTTATAAAACTGAGTTTCCTTATCAGTTTTATTCTGAGTTTTCACTTGTCAATTTTCTAACTGACTTGGAGCATTAACTGAAATTTTACTCTTCTTCAAATATCAGTATTCCAGTTTTCATCTGATCATTATTGACTTAATCAGAGTACACTATGACTCATTATTAACTAAGAATTCATTGTCCTTATGATTCTTAGGTCTTCATACAAGATCCATAAAGTCAGTTCAGGTCACCACAATCTTGCCTGAAGTCCAACTTTACAGTCTCGACTTGTAATCTTCATAACTGAGTTTGAACCCTCAGTTCTTCAATCTTCAATAACTGAGTCTGTGACCCTCAGTTCTTCAATCTTCTAGATAAGCCAACCAAGTCTGTAACTCTCAGCGAACTTACCTTCTTCAGTTTTTACATAGGTGTGCTCTGAGTCAGTTTGCTTGTAGAATCTCGCTTAGAGTAAGTCTCGGTTCTTCATTTCTCGGTTCCAATCTAGAACTATTACGGTGCTTGTCCGATTTAACTTATACAATTATCGGACTCAATGAAACCTATACATTGGTATCTAGATTTCTTTTTGCTTGCACTACAACAGCTAGTTTTGACACTTCATCAATGGGGTTAAAGATTAATTAATAAATAAGTGATGAATCATCATCAAAACATAAATTTTATTTCCAACAGTTAGCCTCACAAACACCTTTCTAAAAGACTTGACTCAGGGGGGAGATCAACTCCTGGATCAACATCTAGAACATAAGAGTCATAACTTATCACTCTCTTAGCCTTGGCCTTAAGTCAGGAGGTGAGGGTTCTTTTTAAGGTGGTTGGAGTTAATATCTTGTACTTGTCCAGGAATCAAGCCTTACGTAGTTCTGGGACATGGTATTTATAATGATAATGCATGCCATAACCCTACTATTAGGTCTGTCTAAGCTATTGTCATATTTAACCTTCATGGGCCTTGCCCCTTGCCCAAGTTATCATGCTGATAATGAGCATTCGTAGCTGGTGCGGACTCTGTCCTCTACGCCGACTTAACCAACTTATGGTGGTCGAGTCTGATAGTGGGCCTTCGTAGCTGTTGCCCCCCAAGTGTATTATGAACCTTTGGTTCTTATTGCTCTTGTGAGTCACTACTACAATATATAGATATTAAGACACTATATTGAAGGCTTTTTTTCCCAAACGCCCTTTCATGCCTTTAATGGGGCGTTCACTGAGTGAGTGCATTTTCGCTACAGTAATATATAATTGTTATTTATTTTTTTTTCATTCCTAATAGAAGTAAAGGCACACAGAAGCGCCGTATACCTTTATTTTTTGTTTCCTTTTTCTTTTTCGCTTAGAAACGAAAAGCGGGACAATATCCCGCCTTATTTTTCCCCAATCCTTTTATCGGTCAAGAGATTAAACTCTCTAGGGTATATCCCGCCGTTCCCTTTTTACTTCTAAGCCTGTCATCTGGATCGATTTCCATATCTAATTTGTCTCCTCCGTTTGTTTCCATTGATGTTTTCATGTTCGAGGTAACTCATCGCTGGAGGACTTTTGCTCTTGATTTCAGCAGGAATTTGCCGAAGGTGAGTTTATAATTGCTCGTTGTTGCTTATTTAGTATCAGCGCCCCCGTTTTAATTGGCATTTTTCATGTTCAGTTCTAATTTCTTGCGTTTGGATTTGTTGTCTGAGCTTTAAATATGCTCGTAGTTTTCGCTCATTTGCCCTGTGATGAGAATTGTTCTTCATTTAGCTGTTCATTAGAGAATACTGATTATTTGGTTCTTCATTTTAGTTGTGTGAGATGGTCTCGTGGCTGTTTAACAGGTTCATACCTTTTTAAAGCTTATTTTCCTGACCCGAGCGTGATTAGTAGCGGCGGTGCTCTCGGATTCAGCTGCAGCAAAGGATCGTTCGTACTCAGCCTGTTGGGTGAGATGGTCTCGTGGCTGTCTGACAGGTTCATACATTTTTTGAAGGTTTTTTTTTTTCTTTTCATTTTAGCTGTTCATTAGAGGATAATTGATGAATACTGATTATTGGTGCTAAAATAGATTGCAACAAGTTTCAAACTTTTAACTGCCTACTATTCATCTGTTTGATAAGAGTCCTGAATGGATTATCTCTTCTGAACCACAACAAATTTCACTTGGCTTCACTCTGCAGCTGCATTTTTTTGTTGTGCCTCTGTATTATTTGAAATTTATCCTGTAGATTTTTGTGGTATCAATGATCTTCAGGTTTTCTTCTTAATGCTTTGATGTTGCATGACCTTTGGTTTTGAAATGTATTAAGGATGTAATAATTTGTTTAAACATTTTGTTGCAAAACAAAATCAAATTTTGCAAACAGCTAAAATACACAAATGTTGGTAAGAAAGAGTTGATGTGGTGCAGTGGACTCTTGGCTTAGAACTTCTTGTCAATAACAGAGCATTTGATTCCCAGAATCAAACGAGCGATAAACAACTTCTTTGTATGAAGGATGTCCCGACTAGCGTTCTTCACGTTCAACTCTATTTGGATTTGATACCATATTCATCATCATCTTCTTTGGTGAGTCTTCTCAGTTTCCAAACGTCTTTAGGTCAACCTGATTAATGAGAAAACGCAGGCATTATGCACCATAACCGGGAAGTACAAACACATGTCCACCCACACATATATACTTGAAAATGTTTGATTGGGGCTTTCGCGAACAATCTTGTCATTAAGGTAAAAAAACATTGCCATTGTGTATGTGTTATTGTACGTGTTAGAGCACCTTTGTTTTTTGTTTGTATGTTCATGTGTCAAGATTAGAGAAAAATGGCAGGTACATATACTTAAGTCTCTTTCTGTGTATTTTCCGTATTGCAGTTTGTCGTCACTATAAGTGCATTGCTGGCACACGTCCTTTCATGGCTGTTAGGTTCTACCTCTGACCTTAACTAACAGTCGTTTTAGCTAAAAAAAATTGTAGCAACTCTCAAAATACTAAATCATAGCATTAATGGTAGTAGTCTCAAAGGGTATTTTAGACTTTGAAACAACTAGTATTTACGGACAAAGGTAGTAGTTGATGTATCTATGTTTGGAACGTGTCTAATTAAAAGTATGCTGCTCATGGTATAGGTGGTCACATGTGGGATCTTTTGATAATTATGGCAGCCGGAAATTTCGCAAACACGGTGAGGTGAAGACGCTTGTTACCAAGTCTCGAGTCAAAGCCAAAATGAAGAAGGGAATAAAAGCCTGAACTGGATCAAGATTTTGGTAGAAAGAACCAAAAGTGCCTCTTCGCCACCCAGAAGGAAAAGTTTCTGGGAAATTTTTTATCCGCGCTCTCCTTTATACACTGATGGACTGTAGATGATTGATACGTGTACACTTGTCAGACATCTAATGGTTTGGTGCACACCGAAATCGAAGTGCGCTCTTGTTTTCTTTTTTTAATCATATCCTTACAGTGTTTCCTTAGCAACATTCTCGACATCATTCTGATATCAAGTGTAAGATTTCAAAATTGGAGCTTTGGTTTAGTTTTCAGTTTGATTTTTTTAAGCTGAATTATTCCATGTAATTCTTCATTTTTTTTGTTTACAAATTTAGGTGAAGATTTCCATGTTTTCTCCTGAATTATAAGGTGGGATAAAATTTGATTTTGATTTATGCATTGTCGACTTTTCCTCATTTTTTTCTGCCTCCGTACAATTGGGGAGAATAACCAGCAAACATCAAGGTATGCTCTTTGAAACCTTTACTCTTTTTTTCTATGGTTTATATATTTTTGTTTACTTCTCATATTTTACATGTAATGCTTGACAACTAACGCAAGTGTATAGGTATGTTGGATGTGGGATGGGCTCAGTGTCCAGGGCTATTGGTGCAGCAAAGGAGGCTGGAGATATCATAGTTACTGAAGTTGAGGTATGTTTGATAGCAAATCAGTCTTAAAGCCGTGAATTCTTCATAGGCTCAATAGTTTTGACTCTCTTTAGTGCCAGAAGAGTTGCTTGTACTTAAGACCTATTTTCCCCCTGTATTTATCAGATTATTCTTTCACCATTTAGAAGATATTCTGATTTGTATTTGGACTTTAGATGCTCATTTACACATATTTGGCCTGCTTCTTTTCCTTGGTCTAGAAACTATTTATGTAACTGGTACTTGCTTTTCTCATGCAGTATGCAGCTCTCTTTTGTGGTTCTTTTTTTTGGGTGCTTTTATTATGTTGTAGTTTCCTATTTAGGCAAGTTTTGCAGTCATGCTTTCCTTATACCTTCATTCAATCTAATGTGATGGTTTTAATCGGAGATGCAAGCTCAGGAAGTTATATATCCTATGAGTATTGGAAAATGAGAATATTGACTTGGTATTGAATAGTGTAGGCAATGTTTAATTTATAGAATAATGGTAGAATATTACTCTGTAATATTGGATGCAATGATGTAATAAATGGAAAATGAATGAGCGACATTACTGGAATGGTGATAAGATTGCATCTAGAATCAATTCAGTCATAATATTTTGCATTGTCAAGAGAGTTTAATGTGGCTAATACTAGTGGCTCTAGGTAACTTGTAGAACCATGAATGTGCTTTGCTACTGGCTAATGTCCTTTTTAGTTTATCTTATTGAGATTTAAATGCTATGTAAGTTGGAATATATGCACTTTCTTTTTAATTCCAAGCTAAAGATGGATTTTTTAGACCGGTGATACTCATGTTTATGTTGTTGTGTATCTGATAACATGTGGTCCTCAGTCGACTTGTGCGTATTTAATTGCATTGCAGGAATGGAATTGCTACACAGCTCCAGCCTCGCTGTTTGGACTTCGAGAAGTTAGTTTGTTCAACTTTGTAGATTTGTGTATTGACCTAGATTTTTATGCCAAATTCTTGTATTAAGGATGATTGCTGAGGAGATTTGAAGCTCAGAAGCTAATAATGAGATTAGGTCTCTGTTATGCTTTGGTTGTACTTTTGTTTATTAAATAAATTGGCATGAGAATGTAAAATAGTATGTGCCTTATATACTGGAGAATTGGGGAGCAGGAAACTGCTTCTGCATTATATATTTTTTTTAAATAATATATCTTTTAGGGCGTTTGCAAGTGTCTTTATAGGGAATATTTACAGAGAATGAGGGCGTTTCAAATCGCCCCATCAGGGCTTTGTTAGGGCGTTTCAAACCTCCCTATCAGGAACTTTGTTAGGGCGTCTTCATGTATCCTAAAATGACATAAAGAAACGTGGTAAAGCCTATTGCAACATCGACAGAAAGGGCGTTCTGTTAAAATGCCTTTAACTCAGAAACGCCCCATTAGACCCATATATAGGGCGTTTTGAAACGCCCTTAAAAACTTTTTTTGGAGTAGTGAGTCTAGTCTAGTTGAGATCGAACTAGTTGCCTTGGCATTTTTGGTCTCTCGGACTAGTTTGCTATGGGCAGGTCGATGCTCTAGGCGTTTGGTCCGACCTTGTGAACCATCCCTCTGCCTTGGAATTTTTTGCCCATTAGGCTCGTTTTTCTTTTGGCTGGTCAATTTTATGGGCGTTTGTTCCGTCTTTGCGAGCTCTCCCTTTGCATTGGCATTTTTTGCCTTGTAGGCTCGTTTTGCTTTAGGCTATATTGTGTGTTCCGACTTGCGGATTTTCCATTCTCGTAGTCGATTGCATTGCCTTTGACATTTTGTGTCGTATTAGACTTATAATGTTAAGGTTGTAGATCCCAAAAAACATAAAAGCATCTCGGGAAAAGGCATGTTTATTAGATTATTCATAAAATTGTCACACAGACTTATTACAAAGCATAAAAATGTAAAAATAAGAATAAATCGAGATAAAGTTTAATTAAACGTAATACTTCCTCAAATTATTGGCGTGCCACTTCCGAGGAACTGTGGTTCCATCTGCTCGTCCAAATTGGTAGGATCCTTTGGAATGAACCTTTAGGATCTGATACGGGCCTTCCCAATTCGGGTCCAACTTGCCAGCCGCTTCTCGTCGACTTGCTTCATTTTTTCTGAGGACCAAATGTCCGACTTTGGAGTATTTGTACTTGACCCTTGAGTTGTAATACTGTGAGATCTTCTGTTTGTATCTCGTCATTCGAGCTGAAGCTATTTCTCTTCGCTGTTCGCATTCATGTTTTATTACCTTTGTATCTTGTATTCTTTTATTTCATTTTTTCTCCAAGAAAATAAATTCATTCTTTTATTTTGGAAGAAGGAGAAATAGAAATAAACATAACTAAACCGGTTTTTTTTCCTAAACCTTTTGTGGTATTATGCTAGGTTCATCTTATTTTTATTATATTTTTTTTCCTATTGTAGCTTATATATAACAACAATTAAGGGAATGTAATTTCCATTGATTTGATTGAGTACAATTGTAGGCTATTTATAATACATAGCCATAATGTAAACGCAATAATACCCAATAAATACAATTGACTACAATAATTTATTTCCATGATTTTGTGTATCTACAATATTTTTAACACGCCACCGCAATCTCATGGTAATGCAATGAACATGGAGATTGACTTGGAATGAATGAATTTGTCCTTCACATGGTGTCTGCAACAAACTTCACCAGATGAATCGGCTTCAATTGCTTCCCAACTTGAAATTGCCGGAATTCTGCGATAGAGATGAGGAACTATGTGGAGGGAATAGCATACCCTAAAAATAACTGGGATAGAGAGGAGTCATAGAATAAGGAATAGAGATGAGATTATAGTGGGAGGGATATACCCTAAAAAAGGATAGTTGGATGACCCGAAAATGTAGAGGAGTCATGAAAAAAAAAATAAGTGTAGGGAAGTTGATTCCTTAAACACAAAAAAAAGAAAAAGAGCGGATGGTTGTACCATAACAAAAGAAATGGAAGAAAATGATGTGTACCATAACAAAAATAAATGTAAGAAAAGGCATGGAGGGATGTACCCAAACGAGAAAAAAATGATTTTAATAGAGGAGAACAACGATGTGATAGAGATTGAAGGAGGAAAAATAAAAATAGTACGAACGGGAAATTTTTTTTGAGACGGTATAAAAGATGAAAGCTTTATCAACCACTTTAGCACGACACATAAGTTTGCATAGCCGGCGAAGGTAACAACACCAATATAAATTTATTCACAATATTAGAGAAGACATAAAATAAAAATAAAAATAAAACAACAAAGGTAAAAGTGAAGCACGAGGGGTGAGGGTTCGATCATATTAATGTCACAAACCCCCACCCTGACTTTTTTTTTTGTAGAGATCGCTCAGGACCGAAAGACGTTAGTCAAAGATCGCTTAGGATTGAAAGACGTTAGTCTTAAAGCTCTGATACCATAACAACAATTATGGGAATGTAGTTTCCATTGATTTGATTTAGTACAATAGTAGGCTATTTATACTACATAGCCATAATGTAAACACAATAATACCCAATAAATACGATTGACTACAATAATTTATTTCCATGATTTTGTGTATCTAGACTATTTTCAACAATATACATCAATATGCATCATAACCTAATTATCCCTTCTTTTAGCATAGTTCATGGCTATATATATATATATATATATATATATATATATATATATATATATATATATATATATATATATATATATATATATTTTAAAAAAACCAAATCTTTAGCAACAATTATTAACAAATAAAACATAATTAAATACGATTGAACACCAAATCCGTTTAAGAACACACCGTTACCTTTGGTATTTCAAAAGCGAATTTGAAAGCAAAATCTTGAAAGAAAAGTCTTGAATCCTCGAACCAACATCTCTACGAATATCCTACGATAATTGAACGACAAGCTACGGTTAACCAATCCTCTAATTCACCAAAATCTCAGATTTTGTCAAGAACGAACGTATCTATAATTAGGGTTAGGAGGGAAAACTTACCGGAAAAAAAAAACGGATGGTATAGAAACGATTGCCTCCATGTGGTGATCAATTTCTTCTACTCTGGTTTGCACCGAAAATCAACCGTTAAACCCCGAATTCGGAAAACAGCGTTCGAACTTTTTTTTTTCTTGAGCAGCGTTGGCTTCTTCCAATTTTTGCAGAAAATAAATTTCCGTGTAAATGCTAATGAGTAATTTAGGTAACGGTTCCATTTTATACCCATTAATTAAAATCAATAAAAAAAAAACTAAATCCTTTTAATTAAACAATTAGGTCAAATAATAATTAGGTCGTAGTACACATACCCAATTAACATTTTACCTTTTCTGAAAATTCGGGATGTTGCAAAACGAAATTCCAATAGTAGGACCTATGTTAATGCGCATTTTCTTGGTTGCTTTAGCAATGGTGCGTATATAAAAGGCAATGACATTAATATACGTATGTTATGCATAAGACACTTTTTGGACACACCGTTGGTATACATATATATAGTATGAGTTTCAATCTTGTCATATATATATATATATATATATATATATATATATATATATATATATATATATATATATATATATTGCATTTTAAATATCACAGTATGTCATATAGTATTATTTAGTCACTTATAATTTTACAAATTAAAGAGGTCCCTACCGCTTGGCACATTTGGTTTTCACGTTTGTCGCCAACGCAATTTTAAGAAGAACAACTCTTTCATTCATGAATTTTAACTATAGGGGGAATGCGCCACAAGGACAATAAAATTAATAAATTGGTCTGGAAGGACAAAAATAACATTTTCATGATTATAAAGGACAAAAATCACAATTGTTACTTTAAAATTGTTACTTCACGTGTTAATGTTCCTTTGTGTTTCACAATTGTTACTTCATATTTACTGTATTCCACATTTGTTACGTCATATTGGTTACTTCATAATTGTTACTTTTGTCCTTATTAAATTACAGTTTCCTTCTATCCCGATTTTTTGATAATTTTGTCCTTCTGGACAAAAATCTATTAACTATATTTGCATTGACGGCAAACTCCTATCAAGTGGGGTCTTAAGAGGAAAAACACGAGATGATAACAATTCATGAAATATTTACGATTTCGGGAGTTTAGATTAAGACATCTTAGTTTTTAACTGTTGATAATGGTGAGAACGCGTGCAATGATTTATTTGAATTCATATTGTGTATGTTTTTCTTATTCAAAATATTTGTGACACTTGGACTAATTTCCAATTTATCTTAGTTTTCTGTCTTTGTGATCCAATCCTCTAAAATTTTGTCCCAAAACAACGCGGATATGTAATGAATGTTGCAATTTCTTTTATAGGAATAGTAAATTTTATATTCTAAAAACAAACAATTTATATGTCCCCAGGACATAACCCAGTTGGCAAGGGGCATGGGTGCGTAATTGCAGCCTAGCGGGAGGTTAGAGGTTCGATTCCCACAAGGGGCGAATTATTCCCTCCTGTTAAAGGTAAGCCCATTGACTCTGAGCTACTGGGGGATCTTGATTTACATCTCCACTCATCCCGTGGGACAGGGGGAGTGGGGACCCTCGGGGGTAGGGTTTACCCTTTTTTTTTAAAACGATTTATAACATTTATGCAAGAAAAAATGAAAAACAATAAGGGAAAATACAAGTGTACTTAGGAATTCAAATAGTATGACATGATACATTCGAATTTGTAAACAAATAATATTCAAGGGCACTTAGGGGCTCATTCTTTTGTTTTCAAGTTATTATAGCAAGCACAACATTCTTCGTTGCCAAAGGTTCCTCAGGGAACGCAAAGACATGTATTGCAGCAATTGTTGCAAAACTCCAAACATGCATTCTTGTATTGTGTATTTGAACATCGTCTATCACATTTGCTTCCGCATTCTGTAATATTCAAAAGAACAAAAAAAATGTTAGAAGTGAGTTTATGTTTTTATATTTAATAATGATGATGGATAATGAAAACTTACTTGCTTGAGGCACCGGGCAAGTGTTTACTCCAGGGGGGGAGTGTCATACGGATATATAGGAATGAAAGAACGAAGACTCGCCGCTCAACCGCTCTACACGTGTCAATATACACACCATAACATTGAAAACATTTCAATCCTCAAACCACTCTCTAAACTAAAATGAAAAGAACAAAACTTCCACATACAAAATCTATAAAAATTTATAAAAAAATTAAATTCTTTATGTTTCTCGAATATTTTGACTAGTCGTAAAATTGATGAAGACGAAAGAATTATAGGTTTACACAAAATATATTTTTTTGCTTCTAAACATGCATTATCTAACCACATATTTTCATTTATTTCATGAAATTATAGACATAATTCTCGTGATTTCTTCGTTATTCTCTCTAAATTACACAATCCCTAAACAAGCTAGGAATTGGAAAAAAATGATCCATGGTGACCACACATAAGAGTAAAGCGACGGGGATAAGTCTAGGAATGTTGGCCATGTCTTTATCGAGTATAATTTTGTTTTTGAGATGACAAGGCTATGAGAATGTGTGGAAATATATCACTCAGCAGTCTGCTGAGGCTCAGCAGGGTGATCGGCAGACTGCTGATCCTCATGATCACAGCAGACTTTATCGTGCATAACTTTATTTGTACACTTTATTTATTTGTAAAAGACATATTAATTGTGATACATATAAACAATTAATATGTCAAACTCTAGTTTACTTTATGTCATAGACATAGACATAGATTGTACTTTTACTTTTTGCTTTTGTGCCGCCCACATCTACATACTCAAGTGGCCGCCCTAGCTAGCTAGTCTCTTTCCAAATTGTATCTATTTATACTCCTTCATTATCAATGAATAAAAGATAAGTTGAAGTTTACTCTTGTGTTACCACATTCTCAAACTCTCTTCATGGTAGCGAGCCATTTGTGTTCTAACTTTTTCCGCCGCAAAATTCATATTTCGAAGAATGTCTTCCACATCCGACATTACTTCAACCTCGGCGGAAATTCTCACGGCCTCGATCGGGGAGTACCGACAACTCCTCTTCTTATACAAACCATAGACTTGATGGTAACAACTATCCGTTATGGTCAAGATCTATGAAAATGTACATTTACGGACAAAGTAAGATGGGATACTTGTCCGGAACTAAACCCGCACCTCGCTTTGAAAACCGACCCCGGTTTTGAAGCATGGGACACAACAAATAATCAACTCATGACCATCCTCACGAGGTCAATGACAAAAGAGATAAGTGAAAACTTTATGATGTATGATACGCCAAAGAAATCGGGATAATGCCGGAGATCTTTACTCCAAGAAGGATAATACATCCGAGGTATATGAACTAGAAGCTCAAATTCAAACTTGCGAGGCAAGGGGATATGTACGTAACTCAATATTTCAATCAACTATCTAAGGCTTGGCAACACTTAGATATGTTAGAAACTCACTCATGGAATGATGTCAAGGATGCCTCTTTTTATAGAGACATCATAGAAAAGAAGAGAGTATTCGGGTTCCTCACCGGATCGAATCCTACTCTTGATGATGTTAGGGGAAGAATTCTTGCCACCAAACCTCTTCCAAATCTCAAATCCATGTTTGCCGAGGTCAAACATGAAGAAAGTAGGAGAAAAGTCATGCTTCGAAATCCACTACGACAACCCTACGAAGGTGCTTTGCCCTCGACCGTCGGGAAGGCCGCCGAGGTTGCCGAGACATACAAGAAGCCTACGAGAAAACGGAAAACTCGTTCGTGATCACCGCAAACGCACAAATCACACCAAGGACAACCGCCGGAAGCTCCATGGCAAGCCTAACTCCTCAAAAACCTCAAAACCTATCGGGGAAAGTCAAGGCGGACACATTAGTGAGGAGGAGAATGAAAACCGATGAATGCTCGGTTTGTCGCATTCAAAGCCTTCTGAATCAACAAAAGGAAGGTAGTCACTCTACCGATGTTGCTACTCATACTCATACAGGTAAATTCTACTCTTCCCTTAGCAATGAAACATGGATTGTTGATTCTGGGCATCCTCCCATATGACCGGTAATAAAAACCTTATAACCAACTATATGCCTTGTCACCAAATTCATAACATTAAAGCTGGCGATGGATCTATCTCTCGTGCAAAAGGTGTTGGAAATGTTAAACTCACTTAATAAGATATGCCTACGGATGTCCTATTTGTTCCAAACTTAGACCGCAATCTTATATCGTCGGTAGACTCACTAAAGATTTGAATTGGACTGTTGTTTTTAAGGAAAATCGGTGCACATTCCGGGATCCTACTTCACGGGAAGTGATTGGGAAGGCTAAACCTTGCGCCGGATTGTTTCGGTCAACCTGCGCCGAAGGCGAAGGCCGAATCGCCTCGCAGCACTCGCTCCCCGTACTTTAGACAATATCATGTTATGGCATTATAGATTAGGACATCCAAGTTTTGGTTACTTGAAATCTTTAACTCTGAATTGTTTAAAGGATGTAATCGAATGACCTTCAATGTGATATTTGTCAATTTGCTAAACTTACAAAATCTGTGTATGCTAAGTTACCTCATTTGCATTCCTCACCCTTCACCTTAATACACGGTGATGTGTGGGGACCCTCTAGGGTGAAAAGTATAACGGGGAAAAGGTGGTTTGTCACCTTTATTGATGATCATACCGGGAACACTTGGGTTTTTTTAATGAAAGACAAATCGAAGTTGGTCATATCTTTCAAGAATTTTATCATATGGTCTCCACTCAATTTGATACTAAGGTCAAGATCTTAAAGACTCGATAATGCTCTAGAATACTATGAGTCTAATCTCGGTACCTTCTTGACAGATAGAGGAATTGTTCATATCGGTAGTTGTGTGGAAACACCTCGGCGAGAATGGGGTTGCCGAGAGAAAGAACAGCACTGCGGAAATGGCCGTATCAATCATGTTCACCACACATGTTCCTAAATACATGTGGGGTGAAGCTATACTTGATCGCAACTTATTTACTCAACGGACTTCCCGGCGAGTGTTAGGTTTCAAAACTCCACTCCAAACCCTACCGACCACACACTCCCCGCCATCATCTTGTTTCCCGATTTGCCTCCAAAGATCTTTGGTTGTACTTGTGTTTGTGTATATCCATGCTCAACACGAAGTAAACTTGATCCTAAAGCTCACAAGTGCATTTTCCTAGGTTATGCAAAGGACAGAAAAGGTTACAAGTGTTATTCCCCTATTGAAAAGAAATTTTACAATTCTATGGATGTAAAATTCTTTGAAAGGACCCCTTATTACAGCAAACCTACTGAGCCATTCACTGATGGAAACCTGATTGAAATTGACTTAAACCCCTTCCCTCAGCAAACTCTTAACCCTCAGCAACCTACTGATCCTCAGCAGACTGAACTTCAGTACCCTACTGACTCTCTACAGCCTAATACTTCTCAGCAACCTCCTGAACAAGAGTCTACTGACCCAGAGCCTGCTGAACCAGAACCTCGGCGGCCCTGCGAACCGAGTCCGCCGGACCTCGGCTTATTGACTCTCGGCGGTCCCGAAGTGGATGACGGACCTATTGCTCTAAGGAAAGGGAAAAGATCATGCACGATCATTCTATTCATTCTTATTTATCTTATGATCGGTTGTCTCTGTCTTTGCCATGTTTACACGGGACCTGGACTCTCACTCTATCCCTAGAAATATTCGGGAGGCTCTTCAAAATGATAAGTGGAAGGTCGTTCTTTGTTAAAACGAGATGACCGCCTCCCGGATAATCATACTTGGGATCTCACAACTCTTCCAAAAGGCAAAAAGACATCGGTACCGCAAATGGTTATTCACTATCAAATACACTGCCGATGGCACTATTGACAAGTACAAAGCCGATTGGTAGCCGGGGGATTCACACAAACTTATGGCATTGACTATAAAGAAACTTTTGCACCGGTGGCAAAGCTCAACACCGTCGGGGTACTAATTTCTCTAGGCCGTCCAACTTGACCGTAGCCTCTTCATCAATTGGACATCAAAAATGCTTTTCTAAATGGAGACCTTGCGAGGAGGTTTATATGACTATACCTCCTGGTTTTATCAATCCTCATACTCAAGGCAAGGTGTGCAAGCGAGGAAATCTCTATATGGCTCCGAAGCAATCACCAAGGGCATGGTTTGGAAAATTAACAACGTGGTCAAAGCTGCCGGATATCACCAATGCAATTCGATCACACTATGTTCATCAAGACAACCAACCGAAAGAGGTCTATTCTTATTGTCTATGTGGATGATATCATCCTTCTTGGAGATGACCTGCTTTGAGATCCAACACTTGAAAGAATTGTTTGGCAAAGGTATTTCGGTTAAAGACTTGGGTTTACTTAAGTATTTTCTTGGCATGGAAGTAGCTAGAAACATCAAAGGAATCTCGGTCTCCCAAAGGAAATATGTCTTGGACTGCTAAAGGAAAGCGGCATCTTTGGGGTGCAAACCTGCTGTATCCCAGAGTAGACCCCGATCATACCCTCGCTACATGGTGACATTGCTTGTAAGAAAGGAACAATATCAAAGACTTGTAGGGAAACTCATCTACCTATCCCATACAAGACCGGATATTGCATATGGTGTCGATGCAGTTAGCTTGAGTTCATGCATTGCCCTACCGAGCAACATTGGGATGCGAAAGAATAGAATACTTGCGGTATTTGAAGTCCACTCGGCCAAGGGTTACACTTCACCAAGTCTGGCGATAGATCCATCAAGGTCTATACCGATGCCGATTGGGGTGGATGCCACATAGATAGAAGGTCTACCACAAAGCTATTGTTCCTATGTATGGGGCAATCTTGTTACTTGGAGGAGCAAGAAACAACCTACGTGTCTAGCAAGCGATCGAAGCCGAACTCGGGGCACTTGTTTTAGGCATTTGTGAAGCTCTTTGGCTCAAAAGAGTTCTTACCGAACTTCGAAACCTATTCGGCAACCTATCACACTCTGTTGTGATAATAACTCGGCACTATGCATGGCGAGAGGATCCAGTCCATCATGACAAAACAAAACATGTGGACATTGACGGACACTTTCTCGAAAGAGAAGATTGATGCCAAGATTATTCAACTCCGAGTATGTTCCCTCAGAAGATCAAAATGCTGATATTCTTACCAAGGCTATTCCACCTCTTACGTTCAGCAGACTAAGTAGCAAACTTGGCTGCATCAATATATATAGCCCAGTTTGAGGGGGGGTGTGGAAATATATCACTCAGCAGTCTGCTGAGGCTCAGCAGGGTGATCGGCAGACTGCTGATCCTCATGATCACAGCAGACTTTATCGTGCATAACTTTATTTGTACACTTTATTTATTTGTAAAAGACATATTAATTGTGATACATATAAACAATTAATATGTCAAACTCTAGTTTACTTTATGTCATAGACATAGACATAGATTGTACTTTTACTTTTTGCTTTTGTGCCGCCCACATCTACATACTCAAGTGGCCGCCCTAGCTAGCTAGTCTCTTTCCAAATTGTATCTATTTATACTCCTTCATTATCAATGAATAAAAGATAAGTTGAAGTTTACTCTTGTGTTACCACATTCTCAAACTCTCTTCAGAATGTGTAGTTTGACAGATTATCGACCCGTTATATACACAACCCCGGATTGACATTCATGTTCTGAATTTTGAGTAATTTTTTTAAACGGAGTTTTAATTTAAATTTACATATGAAATATTTAATTAGAAAGTAATTAAAGAGAATACCCAAAACAATAGCTAAAAGATGAATTATATGTGTAGGACCTCAAAATTTTCATAAGTATAAAATATTACTCATGTCGAAGAAGCACAACTTTTAGATTTTCTCAATTGCTTTCACTTTCCAATTTGATATTATAATTTTTTTAAACTGCGATATTATAAATTCATTTTTTGGCATCAAAGGTAAATATTATGATATTTCTATAACACTTACTATTTCTATTATAGCACCTACATAGCAGAGAAAAATCCTTGAATATCCGAAACATAAAACCATTTCGTATAATTGAGGAAGTGCTATTAAAAAGTCCGATGAAGTGATATAATATGATTCGTGTGTAGGGGAAAAGTTGGACGAAGAACCGTGATTATATATATTGAATTATAATGTGAATTATCTACCATTCCATCAACTTAAGATTTTGGGAGTGATGGTAGTCCAAGATGGTATTAGAGCAATAGACCATGAGATCAAATACCGCTTCAAAGACAGTTTTCCCCCAAAAAACATAAACAAACAAACAAACAAAAATAAAAAATACAAAATTCCCAAGTGTTGGGCCCTTTCTTTCTCCTATGAAGGCCCACACTTGAGGAGGCATATTGGGAGATAATGTTAATTATCTACCTCTGTCAACTTAGATTTTCCAGATAGATGGCAGTGCAACAATATAAAACAGAAATAAATTTACATTTTTTATCCCGATTTTGTTTTCATCTATTATTACGTTTACCCATAGTTAATTGTTAGTTGAAATAATTTTTCTTTGTTATTTGTCACTTTAGAACGACAATAAAGTATCTATTGTATTTTCTTCTCATTCTACTCATGATTTGTTACAAGTTAATCCAAAAGAAATCCAACATTTCCTTGATTGTATGAGTTTAGTCGTTGAATATAGAGATATTCAATACATGTCAAAGTCATATGTATAAATGAGTGATTAAATTAACTAGAATACTAAAATACAAATGAATAATGTTAATATTATCTGGTATGGCAAAATTGCTTATTTAGTCATGTATCTTTACACATATTCGGATAAAACCATTTCATATAACTAAGGGAAGTGCTATTATAAAACCCGATGAAGTGATAGAGTTTGATTCATGCGCGGGGAACATGGGGGGTAAACTGTTAGTAATACCATCCGCAACGGAAGCGATTTAAGGATCTAGATCTATAAATTACATGTAATAAAATAACTAGATCTACTCTACAAGGGGGTTGTAGAACATACCTCTTGGATCTCAAAATCCAAGTAGAAGAACCGCAATAAGAAAGAACAAAGGATGGTGTGAAGAGCACCACGATCTTCCGTACGTGTGATCCAAGCAACTCCCGGTGGAAGGAAATTCTCGTCTCGAATCCTTTCGATATGCTACCCGGAAAAATCTCCAAGATTTTCCCTCTTTTCCCCTTGGCCGAAATTTTCCTTCTCCTCTCTAAGAGGTGAAAGTCGAATTTTGTGTAGTGTTTTAGGCTTGGGAGAACTCTCTTTACATATGAGAGTAATCCTTGTCCTCCAAGGATTTAATAATTAATACAAAATCAATTATAATAATCCTATTAAATAAAAGATAATCCCATAATATTCTAGAATAAATCTAGAATAATATTTATCTTTATTTCTTACCATAAATATTTATCCAATAAATATTTTGTGCACATGTCTTATTAATAAACAAGAAAACTAATTTCTTGTTCCATAAAACATGAGGGGGGGGGGGGGGGCGAAAATTCTTATTTGTGACCCAGTCACAATAATTTCGACTAACACACTAAATTGGGCCAAGATTATGAAAAATGTCTTTTTCATATATTTAATTATTTAGCCCAACTAATTTAATAGTTCACTAAACAATTAATTCACATATCGTTTTAATTAAATTCTAACAAGAACTAAATTAATATTATTAGGATTCGACGTCCGAGAATAGCTATGCTATATTGGAGGCACGTCGAGGACCATGGACTAATAATCAGCGGCTTCGATAAATCAAATAAATAATTATCTTACGAACAGAATAATTATATTCGATAAATCAATCACAGGAATATGCCACCATAATCCCGTGACTGCACTCCTCCGATTATGAGATTATATTTATCTCCTCACGAGAATGATAATAAGCGTCTTGATATAATCATTACATATGGATTAATCCTCCATAGACTGTTCATTCTAAATCGGGAAGTTACCGTTAACCCTTTTCAGAACCTCTTATCCTTATTTACCATTAACCCCCTAGTGATCAATTAATTCATACAATTCACTGGTAGCTAATCAGCGCAATATGAACTCCATGGATCGATCAGTTTCTTGGGTTAACAAATAAGGTAACTATCTATCTACTTCCAGAAATGGAAGGAATGGATTATGTATCTATGATAAGATAGACTACTCACTCAATCCAGTACAATGCCAAGATGGGGTAATTCAGATAACAGACTCAGTGTAATCCTTAACCGTCAAGTCAAACCTCATACTTATTCAAGCAGTTGACTGTGATCACCTCAGGATTAAGATATATCCATAAATATGATTATCGATTGATTCGATAAGACTTCTCGATTACGGAATTATATCGTGAACTCTAAACAAATCGGTCCAGCCCTATATGATATATCTATCATTACAAATGCCCCACTAGGTTCTCTTAACCGAAAGTCCGGATAAGACAATCACAACTATTGTGTTCTGGGAGCATTAATAGAACGTTAAAGGAGAGACCCGATACTCTCGATTAACTTCACTACGGGCTAATTTGTATTTTAAGTACATCTTCACTAACTCAATCCTCCCGTGTATATCCCAAACACTGAGTTAAGTGATTACATAAACGATATACTTTAGGGTTTTCTGTAGTGTAAATACTATTGCCACATCGGTGAATATGAGAATAATAAATATGAATAATAATATCATTTCATTTATTAAATAAAACCATTACAAAATTGTCTTTCGGGCATCACGCCTAACAATCTCCCACTTGCACGAAAGCATGTGATTAATTATTTTAGAGCACATCCTATTATTTAAACTACAACAAACTACATCTCCCACTTGCTCTAAAGCAATGGAGACCCATCCCGTATTCTAGTACCCATTAAGCATATCATAACCATTGTAGATGACAAAATACACTCCGAGTGTGCCGTCATAGGATAGGTCAGTGACTCGGGGAGTACCTACATCTAAATATCATGGGTCTTAATAATTAGTCAGGTTGTCGGCTCGAGACTATTCGTAGAATCGAAACGTTACCGGTCCATCTAATCATGTGGTACCTTCCCAATATGCTTTTGACCTCAGGTGATTTCAAAAATCCTTATAAGCTACCCCTTCATCAATTTCACAATGATGTGGTATCGGCTTCCAAATCTAGAATCACTCCCAGATATGGAAAGGAAATACTTAAGCTATATCGCCTCTCTAGCTACTACAAAAGCCGCTAATCACCCAACTAGTTAAAGTCGAGTTGGCGTTGCTGGATTCCTCCAGGCAATAACATCAACACAAGAGTAGACACTGAGCCCGAGATCGACTTAACGATCATCCTGAATCTGACTTAAAATCAAAATCATCCTAAACTTGCTTTGTTAACGGCCGAATCTAAGATTCGATCAAAGTTGACGTTCAATAACCTGACCATCTCTTACTAGAAAGAGAATCTATCCCATTTCTCTTGATCCGAAGATTTAGAGAGTCATTCCTGAGGCATATGGTAGAACTTCCTCGTTGAATGTTGCATACAAAGATGCATCATCTTACCTAATAAGATGGATGGGAAACCAGTGACTGATTATAATGAATTCGACCGAGTCAAACTCTTTAGGATGTTGTCAAATCTCTGTTGCAGAGAATTATGGCATTGTCAGGTTCTGACTTCAGATAACACACCCATGTTGATTTCAACTGGTGCAGTGTTATCCTTCACAAACACTAATATATATTTATATTCACTACTGTACTAAAATTGATATCCAGTCTACAAAAGACTTATCAATATTCTGGTCAAATCCACATATTGTAGAAATATATGACTTCCAATGATCGAGAGGTTTGCTTTTTATCCATAAAGGACATAAGCCTTGACAGTCATCCTGTCATAAGTTCATAAGGCAATACCCTTTTGTTCCGAATGAATCCAGACTCCGTTTGTTCGGCAAGAAAGTCTCAGGGAATCACCCCTATTTTCTGCTTTTGAACGAAATAATGCAATACTAAGTGGTAAGAGAGTCCAAGGTCTGATTAACTCTCTACTTCTTAGGGAATTACCCCTAGACCAATCAAGCTTTGCTCTGAAAGATAAACTTTCCTATTCATTCTACTCTTTTCCGTGTACATCCAATTACTCCCACTGGGCCTGAGACGCTCAGGTGGTTCTACAAGAGTATGAACAGACTTGGAGTACCGAACTCCATTCACCGGGTTATGGCTATTAAACCAACCTCTATAATCAGAATCCTATACTGCTCACAAAAGAGCCATAGGTCATCAATCGATTCTCAGACTACAAAGTCCGCAGAACCCGTAATGGGTAATGGATAAACCATACTCCCAATACTTACTGGGTAGATCAAAATTCTGATCTAGTTTAGTAGTATTTAGTGTTATCACCAACAACCGTTGTTGGATGTGGTCTGATTTTAATCAGTTAGTAAGAACCTTGAGTAAACGTAGTTCAAGGTTCAAGGTTTTGCTGTTCATGGACTCTATCAGAAAGGATGCAACAGTATAACTGTCCCTTCCCAATTTCAAGAATCCTATATCTAACCTTTATACTCAATAGGTTAAAAGATATATCACGAATGGTCATTGACCGATCGTATGCGCAAAATTCCCAGTCTTACCTTCAAGCACCGTGTGCTAAATGCTTATATTTATGGAAGTGAGGTGAACCGAATCCACACCTTATCCGTAAATTCCAAAGCATATTCTGGGTAGACTTCTCAGTCATACATTTCAATGTAAACCGTTATTTCGCTTCCAATATCTTTATTGAGTTAAGCAGTGTATTGTAGCACATCTAAAAACTATGTAAGGCAATTTAACGGTTTCTCACTTAGTGAGCACATGTCACAATAAGGCAGGCTGATCATCAGTCTCGAGGACTATGAATGGCCTATTCCGAGTATAGAATACTCTATCTCTGTTGAAAAACAGAGAAACCTCAAAATATTTTGGATAAACTTTCCGGAGTGTTTGAATAGTTATCAGAAAGAAGTAACTACTCGGAAGCTCCTACTAGCTTGTATCTTTCATTAGACCCCGAAGGCCGTCATGAACAAGCTTTGTTACTTCTTTATAACCATTACCTTTTCCCGATTGAAAGGAAACTTAGTCATTGAACCTTTGAGACAATATAACCAGACTGGGAGAAAGGAATCACCCTGAGCCAGTCTTCAGGTCTTGTCTTTTAGGGACTATGCACTAACTATAGAATATGAAGAAGCGTTTATCTAAATATAAAAACCAATTTCTTTTAATAGTTCTTAAGATGTGTTTTATATACATATTTCAGTAGTTGTAAGTGGTTTTGACTTTATCAAACAAAAGTCCGAGTCTTGGATTCGTACTACAAATGGTATATTCACTTTCTATACGACAAACAAATTATCGAATAGAAGGTAAATCCATTCGTTCCAATGAATCTTAAACAGAAAATGATTTTCCGCGATATCCAGGGATTGAATCCCTGATTCATTTCCTTATATCACACCCACTATTCTAGCTAAAATTAACTGCCCGTTGTTTACTCTTTTAATCGTTAAATGCACTGCTACTTTGTTCTTCTAAAGAACTTAGCTTGAGAAAATCGCCAAGGATTCATATGTTGGTGATCCAAAATCACTGTCCTTATCCTATGATTTTCAGTTAATTAATTTTCGGTTCAGCCATAAAGTTTTCTCAGTTTAGATTCTCCCATTCTTGACTTTCCGTGAATGGAAATAGTCTTGAACCAGCGGTTCGTTTGAGTAGACACTACTCTTGAACCGTGGGATGTCTATTTCGAGTGTTACTCATCAGGACTTCTCGGATTTTCTAATATACCAGAAAAAACAACAAATCATAACATTAAAGCTCCCACTAGTTTATCGGTTCCAAATACCGTCTAACGAGCAATGCTTTATTTTTATGATTTTCCGATTTTTTCAATTAGAAAATATTTCGTACATAGTTCCAATGTTTCCAGAAAAACAACAAATCATAGAACTCCCACTAGTTCATCGATTCCAAATATTGTCCAACTAGCAACATGTCATGACTTTCCGGTTTTTCAATTGGAACGGTTACGTGTGTACTCAGTTACAATTTTCTAATGTTCTAGAAAAACAACAAATCATAAAGCTCCCACTGGTTCATCGATTCCAAATATCGTCCAACTAGTAACACTTTATGATTTTCCAATTTTTCAATTTAGAAAATTACTCGTGTAATCACTACACAATCAAAATTCACTAGAAGAATTTTAAAGTCCGAAATTACCTTTGATCAAACTAAGTTTGTCTTCCGTTTGACACAAATGACACTAGTGACATACCTATATGTCACGCTGGTTTTAAAAGGCTTAAGAGAAAATATCTCTTTCGAAAAATAATTGCATTATCGATTAACTAGTAACGTCCTAGTTACTTTCCACTTTTTAACGAAGTCAATACTAGTCAATTATTAATTTTTAGGCAATTTAGTAAGGGATATAATGCTGTAAACAAAATGACATATATTAATTCAAGTTTAACACTACTATATAAGTTTATTTTAGGAATTGTAAACTAAAATTAAGTCTACTCTACCATTCCATGGTTTTAACCTCGCATCTCAGTGCCGCCGTAGGGTAGGTCAAAGTGATGACGGTTAAATCGAGACAATCTCATCAATGAATAACTTGTGAGAATCGAACATCCCACGAGAATTGAACATCCCTTTATTCATTGACTACCTTCCTTTCTTAGCCTAGATATTATCAAGAATACCCATGATGAGTGTGACCTACTATATCGGATCTCTTAGGTACGCCCCGAGTGTGCCGTCGTAGGATAGGTCAGTGACCCGACCTGTTGGTCCCTTGGAAAGGCTAACACAAGTTTAGGGGGGGGTGAATAAACATGTCACCAAAAACTAATCCTGAGCTGTAAAAGCCCCAGGAACTGAGTTTCTCTGAAACTCAAACTAATCTTCAGTTCAGTTTTGTTCTTGTCCCTTAACTTGTGCGGAGTTCAGTTAGCTCAACGAATATAAGTCAATGCCGACTTATATTTAGTCTTGTTAACGGGCAGCGGATAAAACTAGCCTTTAGTGCAATAGATGTGTCAGTTAAGTAAGACTCTCTATGTATCAGTTCTGTGCTGACTCAGTGTCTAGTGTTTGCAGAGTGATAATGCAATATATAAAACAATCACAAATGCATAAAGTAAATCAACACAAGATTTGTTTATGGAAGTTCCGGGTGGTGTAATCCCGTACGTCTCCCCTTCTCCTGTGGCGTAGGAGGTATCAATAAAATAATGAGATAACCGTTACAAAATCCTAGCACTATGACAGTCCTTCACGACACCCTAGTTTCTTTGTCTACACAAAATGAAGAAAGGTGAGATTGCTACCTTCATCCTGCACACTGATCTTTCGGAGGTGGAATTGCTCCTTCACCAGCTCACCACTAATACCAACACACAGTCCTCAGACTGCACCAACAGCTGTGGCAACTAAGTTGCAACTGTATGAAGAAAGGTAGAATTGCTCCCTTCAAACTATGCACAGCCAACCCTTTTTCACAAAGGTTAGGTTTAGAATTAATCAAGGATTAATTCAGTGAGCTGTCTGATTCTTCTGGATCTGACTTTGTAGCTCCAAGATGCCTTCTTTCCCCCTCAATGGGTTACTGGATCTTTCTTTGAAGTCTTCAAGGCAATTCCGTTGGCTTCCCTTTTTCTAGATATATCTGATCTGATTTTGTGGATCTGGATTTGGATCTTTGAATATATGCTTGTAAAGCTCTTTTTCTGATCCTCCTCTCTGTCTCTATTTTTTAAGTGATTCTCTTGTGTATTTATAGGGGTGATGTAACGGTCACTAGCTCTTGTAGCCGTTACACTTGTCGTTTAGCCAACGTTCACATGTATGATCTTTTGTCGTATAGTCAATTTAAATTTAACAAGGCCTTAACTCAGTTTTCTACTCTTCTTCAAAACTGAGTACCTTGTATACTTAATATCTGACTTCAATTGACTAAGTCGAGTACACCAATCGCTTCTTCTTATCCGGAGTAACGATAATCTTTGTCCTTAAGATTATTCGGTTTACATGATCTATAACTCAGTTTCAGGTCACCACAGACTTGCCTGAATCCTGACTTATAGTCACGACTTAATCAGATTCTAACTGAGTTTGCCACCTCAATTCTTCAGTTTTCTGTAACTGAGTCTGTGTCCCTCAGTTCTTCAGTCTTCTAGATAAGCCAATTGAGTCTATGTCCCTCAGCGAACTTATCTTCTTTAGTTCTAGCATAACTGGGTTTGAACCCTCAGTTCTTCATGTGCATATTCAGTTTTCTTGCTATAACTCAGTTTTCTTGTTGTGACTGAGCTGTTCACCTAGTTCCTATTCAATTACAATGTTTGTGTGAAACAACCTATACAAAGTTCAGACTCTAGATAGAACTTATACATTAATCTCTAGACCATTTCTTGCTTCTTATTTCATTATGCACTATAACAGTTAGTTACGACTTCATCATCATTGGGTTGTAAGTGATTTGTCTAATTTAATGACGAATCATCATCAAAACATAAATAATATTTCCAACAATTTCCCCCTTTTTGATGATGTATCATAACCCTCCCTAAAAGCAATAATAAAAGAATAGTGCAAGAAATCATAACGAAACAAATTAAGATAGCAAACTAGAACATTTAAGTTTATTACAAGATTCAAAATGAAACAAACTGAGTTATAACTGAATAAAATTACAACTTCTCTTTTTCAAGAGCCAATATTTTTTCACCAAAAAAGATGCTCCTTTTTGTTTCCATAAGCCTTCTTTGTTTCCCTTCTTCAACAGATTCGCCAAATCTAGGATTGATCTCCAGATATTCACTGATCAAGCGATTAGCCTCTTCATTGTCTTTGTTCTTGAGCTTGATCAGAATTTCCTTGATTTCCACTTCCATCAGTTTTTATTCTTCATCCGAAATGAGATTAAGTTTTTCTTTTTTAGTTTTTCTTTCTGGTTCCTTTTCATCTTCCCTTTCTGGTTCAGCTTCCCCCTTAGTTCTTGTCCCTCTGTCTTTTGCTGCTTGTAGACCCTCTTGCAATCTGATACAGGTTACAAGTTTCTTCCTGATGCTCAGCACAAATTGAACTACGTTATCTTCATCTTCTTCAGTTCTGGTTTCAATGAAGGTCTCTCTTTTAATCAATTCCTCAAACAGAGTGTCAATTGATTCTTCATTCCTTCGAGTAGATAGCAGATCAATGGTCTATAGATCAGAGTCTATTTGTTCATCTTGTTCTTTAATCAATTGTAGGGCATAGGCCTTTTCAGTATTGACAGTATCTCCTTCAACTTCATCTCCAGCTTTATTTTCCCCCTTGTTTGATGATAAGCGATAGCAATCTTCAAATAATCTACGGAGTGTGATGAGGTTAGAGTATTCGAATAGACCTGAGAAATGTGATCTTCCAATGAAATCATGTAATTCAAAGAGCTGATGCTGTAGAGTTTGCATCACACTTTCAATGGTCTCTTCCCATCCTTTCAGTTTTTCTTAAGTTACAGTTTCAGGAGGTTGAGATTCTCCAGTTGCCAATCTGCTTGTGGATGCCTCATGAACTTGCGATGAGGAGCCAGTTTGAGTATCATGAACTGGTCGGTTCCTTTTCATACTCGGCTTCACAAAATTCTGCGTCTTCCACACTTTCTCTCTGTTTTTCAGTGTATTCCCCATACAACTCAGTTGAAGATTCACTATCTTCAGTTTCATCATCAGCTCCTTTAATTTCTTCATTTTCTTCATCTTTATTCCGTTCACTTTCTTTAGTTTCTTCATGCTCACTTTCTTCAGATTCATCAGACTCGCTTCCTTCGCTTTCTTCAGTTTCATCCTCAATTTCAATTACGTCCTCAGTTTCAGTTTTCTTTGCTTGAAACTTGTTCCACATCCTTTTCTGTCTTCTCAGAGTTCTGTCATCCAAACTCACAGTCTCACTTGAACTAGAATCTGAGATTTCACTTGATTCTTCTTCAACAAAGATTTTTCTTTTCTTTGTCCCAATGGACACTGATTTGTGTTCCACTTCTGTTTGTGTAGATTTTGAAATGGAGAAATGATCTAGTATCCTTTGCACTAGATATGTAAATCCCTTTTTCAGTAGAAACATTTCTCCAGTAACTTCATTCCTTTCTTTGATTCTTTCCTTTTCGTCTGAGATTTGCTTTATCAACTGATTGAGAATAAACTCGTTCCAATCCAATCTCTCTCCAAACCAAATGGCGTAGATCAGCTTTAGTTTATCAGTCGAAAGAGTGTAGAAATTCCTAGCATGACCAATGACATTTTTGGTCAGAAGGATCGTCAAAAATGCAAATTCTCGTTTCTGCGGATAGATAGATCCACTAATATTCTTCTCATTCTTTTTGATTGCAGTGACGTCCCAAAGTTTGTTCTTTTCTCTATTTCCAAAGGTGAAAGATGTAGATCCTCTAATTACGTCTAGACCAAACACCAGGGAAAGCAATTGTTCATCAACGGTGAAGCTCTTATCTTGAACAATTGTCCTGAAGCTTTTTCCCTCGTTGGTGATTACTACATTCTTGTAGAAGTCTCTGATGGTTTCTGGGCATAAAGTATCCACCTTTGTGTCGAACAGGTTTTCGAGTCCCCGAATCTTTTTTATTTTGCTAACAATCTGGGTTGATAGCTTGGAGTTTGAAACTCTTTGACAGAAATTATCTAGGCTGGTGGTGATTCCATCGTCAATGTTGTATTGCTTCATTGATTTTTGAGTTAGGGATCCTTGAATGCTTGATTTTGGGTGAGCCGGATTTCGTCAAGATTTTGTTTTGCAATCGTTTTCAAATAAGTGTAATGTCATAATCAATGGGATTATGTAGGGATGTACATCTACTTTTTCTCTTCAGATAGACACGTGGCTTCGAGTGATTTGTCATGTCAGCCCAAACGTCAGATGGTAGCTGGAAATTTTACTTCTTTTGACCAATTTGTCCTTCATCAGCCTTTGCCTTCTCAGTTTTGTATAGAAGTCAGTTTTTTGAGGATTTTGCAATGTGAACTGACTTTTCCTGCAAAACAGTTTAAGTTTTCTTCGTACCCATAACTTTTTAGGTCCGGCTGAGTTAGTTACTGAAGTATTACTTTCAGTTTCTTTGTTGAGAGAATTAAACCTTCTCAACTCTTTTCTGGATAAACCATTACGCTCAATCTTAGTTGATTTCACAAGGATTCTTTTAGATTAACATTTTTAGTTTCCTTCTGTAATCCACTAGATCTTCCAGTATCTTGATTTCTAAAGTTTATAATTTTTGAAGTCTTAAGACTGGGTAGGGGTGGGGGATTATCATTGCTTTTGTCAAATTTACTAGACATTAATCTTTCAGCTAGATTTGACACCTCAGTTTCAAGAAACTCATTCCAATCTTTTGCTTTGTCAAGTTCCCTGTCTTTTAATTTTAGTTCCATCGTAAGTTTTTCAGTTACCTTGACAAGATCAGAGTTTCTCATACTGAGTTCAGCAAATGATAACTGATTTGAAGAATGACCTTTTCTAGATGATTTGATGATGTTTTATGATTTGAATGTACACTCTTTTGTTGCTATGATGAATTTTCTATATCAACAACCACTTGCAACAACTCCATTCCTTCTTCTTTTGAGAGGTCTCTTAGTAATGGAACTCCTCTGGATTCGTTAATGTGAACATTGAAGTTTGTATTCACTTAATCACTGAGTTGAGGTTCTGGATTTGTATATAAATTTGTCGCACTGAACCTTTCGATCATTTGATCCTGAAAATCAAATATATTTTGCAAGCAATTAGTTAGGGGGTGAGTAAGCCAAATTCTAGTTCTAGATGTAGACATTGAAACTAAGTGAACTGATACAGTGAGGGGTCTTCAACAACTGGATGCTTCGAACAAATAACTGATGCACAGTTATCTCCTTGAAAAGTAACAATTCGGATCTCTTCCAAAAGGAAGATTTGCTCCGATACCGATTGTTGGTATCGGAAATAACTGATGGCCAGTTACTTCAAAATAGACAAACTGATACTGGATTAGTAATGGATCTCTTCAAAACAGAAACATTGCTCCGATACTAATTGTTGGTCCATTGGAAAGGCTAACACAAGTTTAGAGGGGGGGTGAATAAACTTGTCACCAAAAACTAATCCTGAGCTGGAAAAGCCCTAGGAACTGAGTTTCTCTGAAACTCAAACTGATCTTCAATCCAATTTTGTTCCTGTCCTTTAACTTGTGTGGAGTTCAGTTAGCTCAACTGAATATAAGTCAATGCTGACTTATATTTAGTCTTGTTAACTGCCAGCGGATAAAACTTGCCTTTAGTGCAATAGATGTGTCGGTTAAGTTCTAAGACTCTCTATGTATCGGTTAAATGCCGACTCAGTGTCTAGTGTTTGCAGAGTGATAATGCAATAAATAAAACAAACACAAATGCATAAAGTAAATCAACACAAGATTTGTTTATGGAAGTTCCGGGTGGTGTAATCCCGTACGTCTCCCAATCTCCTGTGGCGTAGAAGGTATCACTAGAATAATGAGATAACCGTTACAAAATCCTAGCACTATGACAGTCCTTCACGACACCCTAGTTTCACTGTCTACACAAAATGAAGAAATGTGAGATTGCTCCCTACATCCTGCACACTGATCTTTCGGAGGTGGAATTGGTCCTTCACCAGCTCACCACTAATACCAACACACAGTCCTCAGACTGCACCAACAGCTGTGGCAACTAAGTTGCAACTGTATGAAGAAAGGTAGAATTGCTCCCTTCAAACTATGCATAGCCATCCATTTTTCACAAAGGTTAGGTTTAGAATTAATCAAGGATTAATTCAGTGAGCTGTCTGATTCGTCTGGATCTAACTTTGTAGCTCCAAGATGCCTTCTTTCCCCCTCAATGGGTTACAAGATCTTTCTTTGAAGTCTTCAAGGCAATTCCGTTGGCTTCCCCTTTTTCTAGATATATCTGATCTGATTTTGTGGATCTGGATTTGGATCTTTGAATATATGCTTGTAAAGCTCTTTTTCTGATCCTCCTCTCTGTCTCTGTTTTTTAAATGATTCTCTTGTGTATTTATAGGGGTGATGTAACGGTCACTAGCTCTTGTAGCCGTTACACTTGTCGTTTAGCCAACGTTCACATGTACGATCTTTTGTCGTATAGTCAGTTTAAATTTAACAAGGCCTTAACTCAGTTTTCTACTCTTCTTCAAAATTGAGTACCTTGTACACTTAATATCTGACTTCAATTGACTAAGTCAGAGTACACCAATCAGTTTCTTCTTATCCAGGTAACCGATATTCTTTGTCCTTAAGATTATTCAGTTTTACATGATCTATAACTCGCTTTCGAGTCACCACGTACTTGCTGAATCCCGACTTATAGTCACGACTTAATCGACTTCTAACTAAGTTTGCCACCTCAGTTCTTCAGTTTTCTGTAACTGAGTCTGGTGTCCCTCGGTTCTTCGTCTTCTAGATAAGCCAACTGAGTGTGTGTCCCTCTGCGAACTTATCTTCTTTAGTTCTAGCATAACTGAGTTTGAACCCTCAGTTCTTCATGTGCATATTCAGTTTTCTTGCTATAACTCAATTTTCTTGTTGTGACTCAGCTGTTCGCCTAGTTCCTATTCTATTACAATGCTTGTCTGAAATAACCTATACAAAGTTCGGACTTAGATAGAACTTATACATTTATCTCTAGACCATTTCTTGCTTCTTCTTTCATTATGCACTATAACAGTTAGTTACGACTTCATCATCATGGGTTGTAAGTGATTTGTCTAATTTCGTGACGAATCATCATCAAAACATAAATAATATTTCCAACACGACCAGTACCCGGAAATCCTATCCTTTCAGAGACCAAGCCATGAATGTTGATAGGGGTGAACACCATCCGTAGGGGGACGAAATCAAAGCGCCGCGAGGCGTCACCCTTCTCTCACTTACTTGTATCTATAGTAGAGGCCGTGGGGTTGGCTGTCGCCTCCCCCATTCCCACTCAATATTTTGGAAGTGGTGGTGGGTTAACTAACCACGTCTTTTTGATGTTCACATAAAAGCACATCAAATCAAGGATTCCGAATGATGTCGGTAACGTAGGCAAGCATACCCGTCCTATTCGTTGGAACATATGTGACAGTCGGACGAAGTCGGGTCAAGAGAGCCCCATTTAGATAAGAAGGAATCACCCCTCCGCTCGCCGGTGTAGCTTAGTCTTGCCGGACCCCGGTGCATACATCACATTATGAGGGTTAAGTCGGTCGAGCCTAGCTCAGTTGACCACCCAACCTATAGGCGAACCGTTTTTATCGAAGATTTATTGTTCTTTTACCATCATTCAATCTCGTAGACACTACGAATCGAAAATGTGATCTCGTTTGGGCTTTTAAGGCGGTTCACCGAGAACACACACAGAAAAAACTTAACGATTTCATAACCCGTCCTCGGATCTTTAATTAGTTACTAAATTAATTAATTACCACGTATTAATTAAATTTCAACTAATTACACGAGTTTGTATACATGCCTATTTTAATTACCAAAATTAAAATTCTACATGTATGCATGGAGTGTATTTATTATATGATACATGTCATGGCAATTCAGATTTTATATTTATTTTATGATCAAACACATTAAAAATAAATTGCGGAAAATTTAAACACCGAGATGGATCGTTGGTACCCCCGTATCTAACCTATTAAAAAAAAAAAAAAACAAACCCTAACTAGGGTTTACAATTTTCTGATCTGCTGCTGCTGCGTATTATCGATGATCGGACATCCAAAAGAACTTTGATCGTCACGAAACATTGTGGACCTGTTCTTCACTCCTCCTACTTGAATATGGACGGTTGGATCTGTGTTTTGACGGCCAAATTTATCCTATTAAGCCGCCGATCCAACTGCTGCATCTGTTTATAACTGCGGCGCAGCAGTGTCTTCCCGGGGTTGATCGGGCATCGAGACAAAACCCGATCGACCTGAAATTTTTAGGTCTTGTTTATAACTCAATGATAGTCAATCTGAACGGTCGGATCAATGTTTCAACTTTCCAATCAATTCTAGAAATTCGACGAACTCACAGCTAGGGTTTTTACGGCTGCTGTGCTTTTCTGTTACAACAGTAAATTTATTGCACCGGTCTGATATCGAGACGGACTCCGATCGACACCAAATTTTTAGGGATTGATCATCAACTTTTATTCTTCATTCTGACCGGAGAGATTGTCGTTTCAACGGCTCAATCTCCGGTAATAAATAAAAACCGAACAGAGACAAAACAGATCTACTCCTAGAAAACAAAAATTACAAAATTTCCTATACACATATAAACGAATTTATATGAGTTTACAATAGATCTAACGAGTAAAAAATACCAACCCCAATCCATCTCTTCAACCACAACAATCGCAACATAAAAAAAATAAAAATGCATTCGGACCCTATAAAAAAATTGGGACAAAAAATCTACATGTTTTCCACTCCTAGATCTAATATTTTATACGTATAAATATAGATCACCAGGCGACTGATACCACTGTTAGTAATACCATCCGCAACGGAAGCGATTTAAGGATCTAGATCTATAAATTACACGTAATAAAATAACCAGATCTACTCTACAAGGGGGTTGTAGAACATACCCCTTGGATCTCAAAATCCAAGTAGAAGAACCGCAATAAGAAAGAACAAAGGATGGTGTGAAGAGCACCACGATCTTCCGTACGTGTGATCCAAGCAACTCCTGGTGGAAGGAAATTCTCGTCTCGAATTCTTCCGATATGCTACCCGGAAAAATCTCCAAGATTTTCCCTCTTTTCCCCTTGGCCGAAATTTTCCTTCTCCTCTCTAAGAGGTGAAAGTCGAATTTTGTGTAGTGTTTTAGGCTTGGGAGAACTCTCTTTATATAGGAGAGTAATCCTTGTCCTCCAAGGATTTAATATTTAATACAAAATCAATTATAATAATCATATTAAATAAAAGATAATCCCATAATATTCTAGAACAAATCTAGAATAATATTTATCTTTATTTCTTACCATAAATATTTATCCAATAAATATTTTGTGCATATGTCTTATTAATACACAAGAAAACTAATTTCTTGTTCCATAAAACATGAGGGGGGCTGAAAATTCTTATTTGTGACCAAGATTATGAAAAATGTCTTTTTCACATATTTAATTATTTAGCCCAACTAATTTAATAGTTCTCTAAACAATTAATTCACATATCATTTTAATTAAATTCTAACAAGAACTAAATTAATATTATTAGGATTCGACGTCCGAGAATAGCGATGCTATATTGGAGGAACGTCGGGGACCATGGACTAATAATCAGCGGCTCCGATAAATCAAATAAATAATTATCTTACGAACAGAATAATTATATTCGATAAATCAATCACAGGAATATGCCACCAGAATCCCGTGACTGCACTCCTCCGATTATGAGATTATATTTATCTCCTCACGAGAATGATAATAAGCGTCTTGATATAATCATTACATATGGATTAATCCTCCATAGACTGTTCATTCTAAATCGGGAAGTTACCGTTAACCCTTTTCAGAACCTCTTTTCCTTATTTACCAATAACCCCCTAGTGATCAATTAATTCGTACAACTCACTGGTAGCTAATCAGCGCAATATGAACTCCATGGATCGATCAGTTTCTTGGGTTAACAAATAAGGGAACTGGCTATCTACTTCCATAAATGGAAGGAATGGATTCCGTATCTGTGATAACACAGACTACTCACTCAATCCAGTACAATGCCAAGATGGGGTAATTCAGATCACAGATTCAGTGTAATCCTTAACCGACAAGTCAAACCTCATACTGATTCAAGCAGTTGACTGTGACCACCTCAGGATTAAGATATATCCATAAATATGATCATCGATTGATTCCATAAGACTTCTCGATTACGGAATTATATCGTGAACTCTAATCAAATCGGTCCAAATTTATATGATATATCTATCATATATAAATGCCCCACTAGGTTCTCTTAACCGAAAGTCCGGATAAGACAATCACGCCTATTGTGTTCTGGGCGCATTAATAGCACGTTAAAGGAGAGACCCGATACTCTCGATTAACTTCACTACGGGCTAATTTGTATTTTAAGTACATCTTCACTAACTCAATCCTCCCGTGTATATCTCATACACTGAGTTAAGTGATTACATAAACGATATACTTTAGGGTTTTCTGTAGTGTAAATACTATTGTCACATCGGTGAATATGAGAATAATAAATATGAATAATAATATCATTTCCTTTATTAAATAAAACAATTACAAAATTGTCTTTCGGGCATCACACCTAATATTAACAACCGTGATTATATATATTGACATATAATTAATTTTAATTATCTACCTCTCCATCAGCTTAAGCATTTTGGAGAGGTGGTAGTACAAGATTGTATTAGAATGGGAGGCCCTGAGATCAAACCACTTTCCCAAACACAATATTCCCCACAAAAAAAAAAAAAACAAACAAACAAACAAAAAAAAAACCCAAATGCTTGGCCCTCTCTCCCTAACATATAGGTCTACACTTGATGGAGCATATTGATAAATATTGTTAACTATCTACCTCCCCATCAACTTAATATTTTGAGAGTGATAGCAGCTTAACAGTGTAAAACTGAAATCAATTTTCCTTTTTATCCTTATTCAAGTGTCACCTAATATCTGTTAGTAATACCATCGGCAACATAAGCGATTTAAGGATCTAGATCTATAAATTACACGTAATAAAATAACTAGATCTACATCTACAAGGGGGATGTAGAACATACCTCTTGTATCTCAAAATCCAAGTTGAAGAACTGCAAAGAAAAGAAGGTGTGAAGAGCACCACGATCTTCCGTACGTGTGATCCAAGCAACTCCCGGTGGAAGGAAATTCTCGCCTCAAATCCTCCCGATATGCTACCCGGAAAAACTCCAAGATTTTCCCCTAAATCTCCCCTTGGCCAAAAATTCTTTTTCCTCTCCAAGGGGTGTATGTCGAATTTTTATGTGTGTATAAGGCTTGAGAGAACTCTCTTTATATAGGAGAGTAAAACTTAACCTCCAAAAATTTTATTTTGCAAATAAAATAAATCTAATAAATAAAAGATAATTCCATAATATTCTAGAACAAATCTAGAATATTATTTATCTTTATTTCTTACCATAAATATTTATCTAATAAATATTTTATGCACATGTCTTATTAATACACAAGAAAACTAATTTCTTGTTTACTAAAAACATTCTTGGTGCGAAATTTCTCTCTTATGACCTAGTCACAATACATTTCGACTATAACACATTTTTGGGCCAAGATTATGAAAAATGCCTTTTTCACATATTTAATTATTTAGCCCAACTAATTTAATAGTCCACTAAACAATTAACTCACATATCGTTTTAATAAAGTCCAACAAGAACTAAATTAATATTATTAGGATTCGACGCCCGAGAATAGCTATGCTATATTTGGAGGCACGTCGGGGACCATGGACTAATAATCATGCGGCTCCGATAAATCAAATAAATAATTATCTTACGAACAGAATAATTATATTCGATAAATCAATCACAGGAATATGCCACCATAATCCCATGACTGCACTCATCCGATTATGAGATTATATTTATCTCCTCACGAGAATTATAATAAGCGTCCATTGATATAATCATTACATATGGATTAATCCTCCATAGACTGTTCATTCTTAATTGGGAAGTTACCGTTAACCCTTTTTACAACCTCTTATCCTTATTTACCATTAACCCCCTAGTGATCAAATAATTCATACAACTCACTGGTAGCTAATCAGTGTAATATGAACTCGCACGATCAATCAGTTTCTAGGATTAACAAATAAGGGAACTGTCTATCTACTTCCATAAATGGAAGGAATGGATTCCGTATCTGTGATAACACAGACTATTCACTCAATCCAGTACAATGCCAAGATGGGGTAATTCAGACCACAGACTCAGTGTAATCCTTAACCGTCAAGTCAAACCTCATACTGATTCAAGCGGTTGACTGTGATCACCTCAGGATTAAGATATATCCATAAATATGATCATCGATTGATTCGATAAGATCTCTCGATTACGGAATTATATCGTGAACTCTAATCAAATCGGTCCAGCCCTATATGATATATCTATCATATATAAATGCCCCACTAGGTTCTCTTAACCGAAAGTCCGGATAAGGCAATCACACCTATTGTGTTATGGGCGTATTAATAGCACGTTAAAGGAGAGACCCGATACTCTCGATTAACTTCACTACGGGCTAATTGTATTTTAAGTATATCTTCACTAACTCAATCCTGCCGTGTATATCCCATACACTGAGTTAAGTGATTACATAAACGATATACTTTAGGGTTTTCTGTAGTGTAAATACTATTGTCACATCGGTGAATATGAGAATAATTAATATGAATAATAATATCATTTCATTTATTAAATAAAACAATTTCAAAAATTGTCTTTCGGGTATCACACCTAACAATATTATCTTTACCCATACTTAATTGTTAGTCGAAATTAAATATCTTTGCTAATTGTTACTTTAGAATGACAATTAAGAATGTATTGTATTTTATTCTCATTCCACCAATAATTTTATTGAATGCGTTTAGTCATTGAATACAGAGAGATTCAATAGAATTTCGTGTTATTGTATATAAATGAGTGATTACATTAACTTGAATACTAAAATGCCAATTAAAAATATTAGTATTATCTTGTACTATTTGTCAATAAATTTCTTTTTGAAAATGTAAATTGATGAATAAAATAATGATGAAGTGGAGTATAAAAACAAAAATGGTAGGAAAAATGGTAACGGGACACCGGAAAAAAATTTGTGTGATAAAAATAAATCATTTATAAGTAGGCTAAAATGTCTACGGTAGGTTGATTTCGAAACACCAAATCCGCATTTCGCTTCTCGCAAGTTACTTTTTCGCTCATATGAAACAGTGAAATTGACAACGAAATCCACTATGCACCACAAAAAATCATTGGAGTAGACCCCGAATCCACTAGTCCACTGTTTCGCTGCACACACATTCCACAAAGTGTTTGATCTTGTAAATCGTGTTTTTTGCTGATTGTATGAAAATGACATTAAAAACTATAAAATATATATGAACATAAAGAGTAAAGAGAAGAAAAAAATAGGGTACAAGAAAAATGATTTTTGAAGTTTAGGTCCAAAAATATATTTCCTCAAAAAAATCCAAAAGTGTATAAACTTTGTAATTATGTAGGAGAGTGATTGTATATATTCTTTAAAAAGAGATTATTTCACCTTAAACGATTTACTACAGATTAAATGCATATTATCAAATTGAAATTATCAATTTTCAAGAGAATGCATAAAATAATATACTATTTAAATAAACACGTCAAATTTAAAATAAAAAAAATAAAGGACCTATTGAGCAAATACAATAAATCTTATGTGGAACCAAAAAATTTACCAACCTTTCATAACCACTTCATTTTGAAGGATTTATGCCATAGTTTTAATTTTAAATATACCTTTCGAATATCGTTGTAGCCGTGTATTTTTGTAGATGTTTGGATGAAAAAAACCCGGCATACGTTGAGTAAGTAAGTATATTTTTAATCCTATAAAATGATATATAATAAGACACGTATTTTTGAATAATGACATATATCATTCAACAAATTTAAAATAATCATCATGAATTATAATACTGTTTGATGATCTTATTTCACCCCAAAAACTAGTCATAGTAGGAAAAACAAGATGACTACAATTTAATAGAATGTTTCCTCATGCTACCCTTAATTAACTTACTAATCATTCAAAAACTTTTTTAACCTAATAACCATCAAATAATAATACTCAAAATGTATTTTAGAATTTTTAAACAACAATGAGTGACATTTATTCAATTTAGTTGTAATATCCCGATTTTTGAAAAAGGGCAATTCGGTCTTTTAGCAAAAATCAGAATATTATGTTATTTTTTAATTAAAGGATTTTCAAAAAAAAAAAAAAAAAAAAAAAAAAGGAAAAGAAAAAGGGATAAACAAGGATTTTCTTTTTAAGGAAAATAATTAAATAATTAGGTAATTGGGATTATAAAAGGAAAACTAATCCTAATTTTAACCTAGTTGTTTTGACAAAAAAAAGAGAGAGGGACGCAGAGAGGAAAAAGGGGCGCAGCTTTTGAGAAAAAAAGGGAGAAGAGGCTTTCGATTTTCGAGGCTAATCCGTTGTTCTTTTCATCGACTCATCAAGAGAGAAAGGATCACCGCGAGACGAGGATCGTTTTGATATCAACAATCCCTAGATCGCTTAACGTTTGATTAAGGTAACGTGGTTTTCTTATCGTATGATTAGGGTTTCGTAAAGTGATAGGGCAATTAGCATCATTGTTTTCATGGTTTAATTCGTTTAAGTCGATGTCGGGTTGAATTTGAGTAGAAAAACGCAGCGCGAAAAAAACCGTAACGATGTTGAAAAAAATAAAAATAAAAAAAAAAAATATATAATTAGGCTCGGTCGACCGAACCAAGCCTTCCGGTCGACCGAGTGTCATGAAATCGTATAGATAGATTTTGTGACTTTGTCTTGCGCTATTTTTCCCGGTATCGGACGGTAAGTTTTTTTTTCTCGGACGGGGGCTATTACGATCGTTTTTCTTTCCTTTTTATGTGTTTCAAGCTTTATAATAGTGTGTTTAATGCATAACCTTACGTGACAAAGCTCGAACTAGCTTCGGTGCGTTTAGTTCCGGCACCACATGGATTCCCTAAAAGATGAAGTGTGGGACCACTTTGGAAGCTTCGGATTTGCCTTGTGCTTCGATAAGCTAGGGTTTATCGATGTACGTGTAATTGCTAGGGCTTGTCCGTGTCTAGAGGTCTAAGTACGAGGGTAGGAAGTGTGAGGGAGCTTACCTGAAAACACTTAGGTGGCTAGTTAAACATCTAATCAAACATATGTGCTAGATTAATAAGCTTAAACATCATGCAATGCTTGGTAAGGCATAGTACAATATCGCGATGTGTTCTCTGACCAGACAAAGTAGATTGTACCCACGCCGGTCAATCGATTGGCCGGATAAAGCGTCGTCGGTGCACTCTGCCGGTCATCACACTATCGGGACTCAGATATTCCCGGGGCTACTAGAGCGAGTCTCTAAGTAGGTTGCACCCAGTTGTCCTAGTACATCCTATTACTAGGCGTAGTGCCCTTGTTATTCATGATGTAACAAACTTGAGCTAAGCTAGATACCTTTGGAACCTCATGTTATGCAATGAACATAATATGATAGTTAGCTAGGGCCAATAACGGAAATGAATTAATAAAAGACGGCGTTGCTTTTATTTCTTTATGAGACCAGAGTTGTACGATCTTCTACGCGTTACTGAGTACTTATGTACTTACCCCGTTACTTTATGTTTGTCTTTCCCTTTCCCCAAAGAAGATGAACAGTTGCTAATCTTGATGAGTTCTTTGACGAGGATGTGTGAGATGGAGCTCTCGAAGACTTAGTTCCTTTGGTTTTGCTTTCTTTCAATAATGTTGTTGATTCAAGTTCAAACAATGTTGTCTTTCTTTTGGATTAGTTCTGGTTAAGTTCTCTTGAGATCTTTTGGGATTTGAATGTTGGATGATTAGTTTTTTTTTATTGGATTTAGTTTCACAGCATTGAAAACCGTGTGTTCGATCTTTTGTCTTTCGTTTTTTCCCGGGTCGTTTTATCTTCCGTGTCGTTTTAGTTCTGATGTATGACGTAAGGCTTACATATATTATTGAATTTATTTGATAATATATGTGCCGAGCGCTCTTTCCGGATAAGGACTCGGTGTCTGGGAACGGGGCGTTACAGTTGGTATCAGAGAGAAAGGTTTTCCTTGCTGTGTAGGACTTGATTTTTCTCTAAGATAAGGTTAGAGCTTTAGTAACCCCTCTTTCTCTTGGCTACGGGATGGTGCTTACTAGAGGAGGAGCTAGTTCGTATAACGCGAGGCGTAGATAATACCCGGACAAGTAACGCGAGAGACGGATTTTACCGAGGTTGTGGTTCCAAGAAGGAGGAGGAGTGGACCGGCTACTCGGTTCCTCCGGTCACTCAAGTGAACAACCCCGGTCATGGTGGAAATCAAGGACCAAGTAATTCTGTTAGAGGTCGAGTGGAACAAGCAGGTCCTTCAAGGTTTAGCACCCGCGTACCAATTTCTACATCAGCCCCAAGGACCACCACTTGGACCGGGTTGGGACTTTCTAACCCACCGGCCGGTCAGTTCTTCAGTTACCCACAGGTATCCATGTTTCCGTCTACACCATTGAGTTTCACTCCTCAGCCGACAATTCGACCTCCACCACCACCTAGATCGAGTTCTTTCGTAGCACCTGGCTACACCCAGCCGCAGCAGAGTTATCAGAATGCCCCACCGGTACAACAGCAGTTTCAGCATCAGCAGTTTGGGGGTTATGATAGACCAATAGATTGGTATGAGAAAGTGAAGAAGCATAGGGTACCGAGTTCTTCGGTAATGTTGAGCCGACGGCGACGGACTTGTGGCTACGTCGGTTTGAAAAGTCTTGTAGAAACATGAGGGCCCCGAGAATCCGAATGGGCTCGGTTGGCGATATCTTTGTTGGCGGGTAATGCGAGAGAGTTGGATGGAGTCTTATGAGCAAGCTAATCCTAGAATCACCGATTGGGCGGTATTCAAGGATTTGTTCTATCGGAATACTTCCCTAGAACGGCACAAAATGCAAAGGCCAACGAGTTTCGAGTTTGAAACGGGGAAGAAATACTACGGTGACACGGTACTCGCGAAGTTTCACGAGTCGGCGATTCTACCCCGAGATTATGAAGAGTGAAGAGAAAAAGATTGACAAGTTCATGGAAGGATTGTCACATGAAGTGGCTAAGGGCATGCTAGGAGATAGACCTACTAGCATGGCAAGCGTCATGGATAGAGCATTGACGGCGGAAAGGTTTGCCAACGGCCGACGAGTTGTAGTTGGGGACAAGAGGCCATTCTCAAATTTTCAAGGAGGTAATAGAGGGCGCCACGGCGAATGTAAAGAAGACGGGGAGTTTAGCAATGAAGAGTTCGACAAGTGGGACGCCACCGGTTGTGCTAAGTGTAACAAGGCACACACGGGAGATTGCATGGCCGGTAGCTTGAATTGTTTCCCTTGCGGGGGAAGCGGGACACTACTCGAGGGCGTGTCCTAAGAAGCTATCACGGGGCAATCGGGCGGGGAGGGCGAAGTAACCACGGGGTAGTCGTCCTACGGGTAGCGGACCGGTTCGTGTTTTTGCAACGGATGCGGAGCCGGAGGAGTTAGATGACTTTGTGGTGACAGTACTTTTCGGTGTTTGTGTTTCTTATAAATATTTAATATGATATAGCGCGCATATGATATTACATATTTATACGTAAATTGATTCACTTTTAGGTACCATAATCATAGATAATCTAGCGGTTTCGGCTACTTTGATACCGGAGCTTCGGAACTTTTGTTTCTTCAAACATAGTTAAGAAGTTAAACCTACCGCTTAAGGAGTTGGAGAGACCCTTGAGTATATCCACCCCTTTGGGCCGAGTCACCAGTGTGTGCTCAAGTCACACCCTCGGTCGACATTAGAGTTGGGACTTACAAGTGCCGCATGCCCGACGGTGTTGGATTTCTCGGACTTTGATGTTATCCTAGGTATGGACCGGTTGTCTAAGAACCATGTCTATTTGGATTGCAAAGGCAAGAGAGTAATCTTTAAAGTTCCAGGAAAATCAGCTAAGACTTTTCAGGGTACCGTATACAAGCCTAGCAAGAAACAACGTCCGATCATCTCAGCAGTTAAAGCTTTAAAAGCCTTGAGGCAGGGTTGCCAAGGTTTTGTGGTGTACGCGCTAGATAAGGAAAAGTTCAAACCCGAGTTAGGAGAGACTCGTGTAGCTAAGGACTTTCCTGAAGTTTCCCGGAAGATTTGCCAGGACACATGCCTGATAGGGCCATAGAGTTTGAGATCGAGTTGATCGCAGGAGCTTCACCAGTAGCTAAAGCACCATACAGGATGGCACCAGCTGAGTTGAAAGAGTTGAAGATTCGGCTTAAGGAGATGTTAGAGAAAAACATCATCCACCAAGTACATCACCGTGGGGAGCACCGGTTTTGTTTGTAAAGAAGAAAGATGGGAGTATGCGTTTGTGCATCGACTACAGAGAGTTAAATAAACTGACGGTCAAGAATAAGTATCCTTTACCAAGGATTGATGATCTGTTCAGTCAGTTGCAAGGTAAGAAGGTGTTCTCTAAGATTGATCTTAGGTCCGGTTATCATCAGTTGAAGATCAAGGTGTCAGATATACCTAAGACAGCCTTCAGTACGAGGTATGGACATTATGAGTTTTTGGTCATGCCGTTTGGACTCACTAATGCTCCATCGAAATTCATGGATTTGATGCAAAGAGTTTTCATGCCTTATCTCGACAAGTTTGTGATTGTCTTCATAGACGACATTTTGGTATACTCTAAAGACGAGGAAGAGCATGAAGAACACCTAAGGATAGTGCTACAAACCTTAAAAGAGAACAAGCTGTATGCCAAGTTTTCCAAGTGCGAGTTTTGGTTGGATCAAGTCAGTTTTCTTGGGCATATAGTTTCTGGAGAAGGGAATTAAAGTGGATCCAGCAAAGATAGAAGCTGTCTCTAAGTGGCCTAGACCGACATCGGTAACAGAGATAAGGAGTTTCTTGGGTCTAGCAGGGTATTACCGGAAGTTTGTAAAGGATTTCTCGAAGATAGCTACACCTCTTACGAGACTTACTCAGAAGAACGTCAAGTATGAGTGGACTGACGAATGTGAGGAAGCCTTTCAGACTTTGAAAGAAAATTTGACCACAGCTCCTGTGTTGGCGTTACCGGAGGTTTTTGATAATTATGATGTTTATACAGATGCATCGGGTCAAGGTTTGGGTTGTGTTTTGATGCAGTCAGGAAAGGTGATTGCTTATGCATCTAGGCAGCTAAAAGTGCATGAGAAGAATTACCCTACACACGACTTGGAGTGGCGGCGGTGGTGTTTGCTCGAAGCTTTGGAGACACTATTTGTATGGTGTCAAGACAAGGATCTTCACGGATCATAAGAGCCTTAAGTTCTTCTTTACTCGGGAGAATCGAACATGAGACAAAGAAGATGGTTAGAGTTTGTGAAAGACTACGACTTGGACATTCAATACCACCCGGGTAAGGCGAATGTCGTAGCCGATGCACTTAGCCGGAGAGCGATTAATGCTATCACCACCTTACAAGAAGTTGTGGATCGGTTGGATAGAATGCGATTGAAGTGGTTGAGCGAGAAGGATGAAGACCGAGTTTATGGCGCCATTGATGGCGAGGTCAGATCTGCTAGATGAAATACGGTTTAAACAAGATAAGGACCCAGTGATGGTTAATTTGAAGCGTGTGGCCCGAGAAAAACCCACAGTGGGTTATCAGTTGGACAAGAGTGGTTATCTTTGGTATGGAGACCGTTTGTGTGTACCAGATGTGGATGGTCTAAGAGAGAAGGTTATGGATGAGGCTCACAAGATTGCTTTTGCGGTTCATCCCGGAGCCACTAAGATGTATAGAGATCTCAAGGAAAGATACTGGTGGCCTGGTATGAAGTTAGGGATCGCAGAGTTCGTGGCGAGATGCGATACATGTCGAGGGTGAAAGCGAACATAAAAGGCCGGGAGGTTTGCGAAACCTTTGGAGATACCGGAATGGAAATGGGAGAATATCACGATGGATTTCATCACCGGTTTGCCTAAGACGAAGGGCGGTCATGACATGATTTGGGTGATTGTGGATAGACTTACCAAATCAGCCCATTTCTTGCCATGTAAAGTGGACATGCCTATAAAGAAGTTCGCTACTATGTATATCGACAATATAGTGAGGCTTCATGGAGTGCCCTTATCTATTGTATCCGACGGGGATAGTAGATTTATCGGTCGCTTCGGAAGGGTTTACGAAAAGCTTTTGGAACGAAGACGATTTGAGCACCGCGTTTCATCCTCGAACGGATGGGCGGTCCGAGAGAACGATTCGGACTCTTGAGGATATGCTTAGAGCTTGTGTTTTGGATGCCGGAGGTTCATGGATAGATTACCTCAACTTAGCGGAGTTTGCTTACAATAACGGTTACCACGCAAGTTTGGGAATGCCACCTTTTGAGGCCTTGTATGGTAGGAAGTGCGGGACTCCACTTTATTGGGATGAAGTAGGAGAGAAACACATCACGGGGCCGGAGATGGTTCGGCAAGCCAAGGAGAAGATCGAGTTGATAAGGAAGAATGCGAAAGCGGCTCAAGACCGTCAAAAGAGTTGGGCCGACGTTAGAAGAAGACCGCTAGAGTTTGAGGTCGGGGATAGAGTTTACCTTCGAGCGTCTCCAATGAAGGGTGTCAAGAGGTTCGGACGAGAAGGAAAGCTAAGTCCAAGGTACGTAGGACCTTTTGACGTCATTGAAAGAATTGGGAAGTTGGCTTATAGACTACGGTTACCAGAATCGATGTCTAGAGTCCACAATGTTTTTCATGTATCTATGCTTCGGAAATGTCTATCTAAAGTGGACGTGGAATCTGAGATTGATCCGGAAGTGTTGCAAGATAATCTATCCTACGTGGAGAAGCCGATTAAGATTTTGGATAGGAAGGAAAAGATGATAAAGAGGCGAGTGATCCCGTTAGTGTTAGTGCAATGGAGCAATCATGCACCGACGGAAGCCACTTGGGAAGTGGAAGCGGACATGATCGACGAGTTTCCAGAGTTCCCTCATCTACCAGGTACGATCTAGTTTCGAGGACGAAACTCCTCTTAAGGGGGGAGGAATGTAATATCCCGATTTTTGAAAAAGGGCAATTCGGTCTTTTAGCAAAAATCAGAATATTATGTTATTTTTTAATTAAAGGATTTTCAAAAAAAAAAAAAAAAAAAAAAAAAAAAGGAAAAGAAAAAGGGATAAACAAGGATTTTCTTTTTAAGGAAAATAATTAAATAATTAGGTAATTGGGATTATAAAAGGAAAACTAATCCTAATTTTAACCTAGTTGTTTTGACAAAAAAAAGAGAGAGGGACGCAGAGAGGAAAAAGGGGCGCAGCTTTTGAGAAAAAAAGGGAGAAGAGGCTTTCGATTTTCGAGGCTAATCCGTTGTTCTTTTCATCAGACTCATCAAGAGAGAAAGGATCACCGCGAGACGAGGATCGTTTTGATATCAACAATCCCTAGATCAGTTAACGTTTGATTAAGGTAACGTGGTTTTCTTATCGTATGATTAGGGTTTCGTAAAGTGATAGGGCAATTAGCATCATTGTTTTCATGGTTTAATTCGTTTAAGTCGATGTCGGGTTGAATTTGAGTAGAAAAACGCAGAGCGCAGAAAAACCGTAACGATGTTGAAAAAAATAAAAATAAAAAAAAAATATAATTAGGCTCGGTCGACCGAACCAAGCCTTCCGGTCGACCGAGTGTCATGAAATCTGTATAGATAGATTTTGTGACTGTACTGCTATTTTTCCCAGTATCGGACAGTAAGTTTTTTTCTGGACAGGGGCTATTACAGTACTGTTTTTCTTTCCTTTTTATGTGTTTCAAGCTTTATAATAGTGTGTTTAATGCATAACCTTACGTGACAAAGCTCTGAACTAGCTTCTGGTGCGTTTAGTTCCGGCACCACATGGATTCCCTAAAAGATGAAGTGTGGGACCACTGGAAGCTTCGGATTTGCCTTGTGCTTCGATAAGCTAGGGTTTATCGATGTCTGTGTAATTGCTAGGGCTTGTCCGTGTCTAGAGGTCTAAGTACGAGGGTAGGAAGTGTGAGGGAGCTTACCTGAAAACACTTAGGTGGCTAGTTAAACATCTAATCAAACATATGTGCTAGATTAATAAGCTTAAACATCATGCAATGCTTGGTAAGGCATAGTACAATATCGCGATGTGTTCTCTGACCAGACAAAGTAGATTGTACCCACGCCGGTCAATCGATTGGCCAGATAAAGCGTCTGGTGCACTCTGCCGGTCATCACACTATCGGGACTCAGATATTCCCGGGGCTACTAGAGCGAGTCTCTAAGTAGGTTGCACCCAGTTGTCCTAGTACATCCTATTACTAGGCGTAGTGCCCTTGTTATTCATGATGTAACAAACTTGAGCTAAGCTAGATACCTTTGGAACCTCATGTTATGCAATGAACATAATATGATAGTTAGCTAGGGCCAATAACGGAAATGAATTAATAAAAGACGGCGTTGCTTTTATTTCTTTATGAGACCAGAGTTGTACGATCTTCTACGCGTTACTGAGTACTTATGTACTTACCCCGTTACTTTATGTTTGTCTTTCCCTTTCCCCAAAGAAGATGAACAGGTTGCTAATGCTGATGAGTTCTTTGACGAGGATGTGTGAGATGGAGCTCTCGAAGACTTAGTTCCTTTGGTTTTGCTTTCTTTCAATAATGTTGTTGATTCAAGTTCAAACAATGTTGTCTTTCTTTTGGATTAGTTCTGGTTAAGTTCTCTTGAGATCTTTTGGGATTTGAATGTTGGATGATTAGTTTTTTTTTTTATTGGATTTAGTTTCACGGCATTGAAAACCGTGTGTTCGATCTTTTGTCTTTCGTTTTTTCCCGGGTCGTTTTATCTTCCGTGTCGTTTTAGTTCTGATGTATGACGTAAGGCTTACATATATTATTGAATTTATTTGATAATATATGTGCCGAGCGCTCTTTCCGGATAAGGACTCGGTGTCTGGGAACGGGGCGTTACATTAGTAAAATATTTGAAAACCATATAACAATTATTTTATGAGACAGGAGGAAGTAGTATACAAATTCCGGACAACAGTATCAACAATCATGACCAATATAGGAATTAGGAAACCATGGAAGGATACATCTAATATTATGAATTTGTGATTTTCTAAATGAATTTAATTAATATGTCTTTATATTAGGTAGTGGTACTACAGTATTATTTGGGGACCACTGTTATTGTTTTTTTTTTTTTTTTTGGGTAATGGGCCATTTGTTTTCTATTCTTCACTCTTGATTTGTTATAAAATTGTAACAATCATTTGATTTTTTTTAAAACAAATATAGTTATGTTTTACTTAGTTGTATATAATAAATCTTGCGTGTCCTTTTACATTTAGCAAAACTGACTCTCCCCTCAAACATATGTGAGGTAAGTTCACTTTTTGGTGAGAACTAAGGTTCGATTCCCATCATCACTGTCATAAAGAAGATGACATAAATGGAAAGCTTTACTAATATATTAAGATATGCATATCTTGAAAACGATACATTTCAAATATAAAATCTTAAATTCTCTTATCATCAAGTAACTTGTCATACTTTTTTCTATATATGATCCACACAAACCGTAGAATTTTGTGGTCAATATGGGATAAAGGGATTTCTCAATAGATTTTCAGATAATTGTCAAAATAAACCTTTTTTAAGGCGATGTGGACAGTTCGTATAAATTGTAAATAATTACCTTTAATTTTGTTGTCTTCTTCGTTCCTAAACTAAATTTATTTAATATCTACCATATCCACCATTATCGGCATTCCAAATCAATTATGAACAACTGTATCTTTTGATTAAAACATAAAAAAATTATAATTTTTTCACCATTTTATTATTTTTTTTCGTTCTCTTACTTTTGAAAACCAAATTGCCTTTATTCGTCTAATTAATTGTGACATTATCATCCAATTTATTCGTCTAATTAATTAAGGATGAGTTCCTCAATCTTTTCCGATAAAAATACGTTTCTTTTGTCTTAGCTTGTGATTTGATTTTTTGTTTAAAGGTGTGAAGTAATATTCAAACATGTTTCGGTATTTTTCCCTTACAAAAAGTCACTTCTGAAAATTATCCAAAGTATAACATGCGGTTGCTCTTTTAATTAGTTCTTTTTATTTTAAAAAGTCTATCTGAATTTTATTCAGCTCGTCATTCTGTTTTTAATCAATTTTTTAATCAACTCTAGGATTAGGTGAATATTTTACAAATTCAAGTGGGACCCTACTGCCTGGCACGTTTGGTTGTCAACTTTGTTGCCAATGCAATTTTAAGAATAAAAACTCTTTCATTCATGAATTTTAACTAGATTTGCAAGGAAGGCAAATTGGTATCAAGTGGGGTCTTAAGAGAAAAACATACGAGATGATAACAATTGATGGAAAATTTACGATTTCTGGAGTATAGATGAAGACATCTTAGTTTTTACCTGTTGATAACGGTGAGAAAGAGTGCAATGATTTATTTGAATTCATATTGAATATGTTGTCCTTATTAAAAATATTTGTGACTCTTGGACTAATTTCCAATTTATCTTGTTTCTTGTCTTTGATCCTAAAACAAAGCGGATATGGAATGAATGTTGCAATTTCTTTTATAGGTATAATCAATTTTATATTCTAACAACAAACTATGTTAGAAAGTTTCTATGAAAAATTGGTATGAGCTTACTACATGTATTTATTTTTATATACCAGTGAAACAATTTATAACATTTTTGGAAGACAAAAATAAAAACAACAAGGAAACATGCGAAAATGGACGTCGATTTATTGTTTGCTGCAAAATTCAAGTGTACATACACATTCAAATAGTACGACATGATACATTATAATTTGTAAACAAATAATACTCAAGGGCACTTAGGGCCTCCTTCTTTTGTTTTCCAGTTATTATAGCAAGCACAACATTCTTTGTTTCCAAAGGTTCCTGGGGGAACGCAAAGACATGTATTGCAACACTTGTTGCAAAACTCCAAGCATGCATTCTTGTATTGTGTATTTGAACATCGTCTATCACATTCGCTTCCGCACTCTATAATATTAAAAAGAACATAAAAATGTTAGAAGTGAGTTTATGTTTTATTAATTAATAGTGATGATTCATAATGAAAACTTACTTGCTTGAGGCACCGGGCAAGTGTTTACTCCAGGGGGATTTTCAGACGGATATGTAGGAAAGAAAGAATGACGACTCTTCGCTCCACCGCACTACATGTGTCAAAATACACACCATGTCATTGAAAACAATTCATTGTCAAACCACTCTGTAAACAAAAGTTAAAAGAACAAAACTTCCACATACAAAATCTATAATTGTTTAAAATCAAATACATTCTTTCTGTTTCTCGAATATTTTCACTACACGTAAATTTGTCAAAGACAAGAGAATTACAGACTTACACATAAAATTATTTTTTTTGCTTCTAAACAGACATTAACTAACCACATAATTTCATTTATTTTATGCAATTATTGACATCGTTCGTATGATTGCTTCATCATTGATACCTCTCAAGATTACACAATCCCTAAACAAGCTAGGAATTGGGAAAAAAATGTAAATGCACAATCTATTTTTTTGGAAAACTGACATACCAGTGAAACTTGAGGGAAATCCATAATGACAACACATAAGAGTAGAGCGACATGGATAACTCTAGGAATGTTGGCCATGTCTTTAAGTATAAACTTGTTTTTGAGGTGACAAGGCTATGAGAATGTGTAGTTTGACAGATTATCGACCCCTTAAATACACAACCCCTGATTGACATTCATGTTCTGAATTTTGAGTAATTTTCTTAATAGAGTTTTAATTTAAATTTACATATGAAATATTTATTTAGAAAGTAATCAAAGAGAATACCCACTATAATAGCTAAAAATGAATTATATACGTGGAACCTCTAAATTCTCATGCATATAAAATATTAATCATGTCGAAAAGGCACGACTTTTAGATTTTGTCAATTGTTTTCACTTTCCAATTTCATATTATAATTTTTTTTAAACAGTGATATTATAAATTCATTTTTGGCATCAAGGGTAAATATTAGTACATTTTTATAACACATTCTATCTCTATTATAACACTTGTATAGCAGAGAAAAATCCTTGAATATCCAAAACATAAAACCATTTCATATAAATGAGGGAACTGCTGTCATGACCCGTATCACTTTTAGCCCGTAGTTTAAAAGAAATTTATTTACCAAATTTATTTGATTAATTAACAATTAGAATTGTAATAGCTGGGTTTTTTTAGCTAAAACCTTGAAGTAAAAAATAAAATATTTTTTCAATAATTTAACTCCTCATTAATTCACCATTATACAACATCTTTATAATCCACTTGCTCCACTTACCTTTCATTTCATTTATCTTATTTTTCTATTCTATTCATATTTTCCACTATTGTACATATTTTTGGAGTTTTGGATTTTTTGGGAATGCATAGAGCGAGTACTCTTCTCTATGTGATGGTTTTTCCTACACTGGGTTTGCCATAGAGCTTAAGGAGGTCATGCTATGCATTCTATCACGCAAACTTGGGGCGGGCCGGGATATTGCAAACTTTTTGTAGCACTTTATTTCTTCTATTAATAAAATAAAATTGTTGAAAAAAATTATAATAAAAAAAAAATCTATTCAATTCATATTCCAACACCCTCTCAATAGACAATTTTAGCAAAGCAATAAGGTCTTTTAAGAAATGTTATCAATTGCTATTTTAAATTTTATGTTTTGTAAGTGTATTTATTTCTAGCAAATTTTTTGATAATATTGTTAGAATATTGATTTCATGAATTCATATACACTGGGCTTTAAGATATAAGTTAAGAATAATGTTAGAAATTGTACATTGCCAACAGAGTGGTCCATAAAATGAAATTTTTATAAGTGTGTGATTTTTTCCAACCATAAATATGGTTAGATATACAGTTATTTGATAAGAAATATGAATTATGTATGATGTTTTATATTGATTATAAATTAAGATTTTATCAATAATTTCAGTTATAAAAAAAAGCTGCGAAAATAATTTTATTATAATTATTTTTCATAATACTAATAAGTTATTTGGAAAAAATGTTTTGAATGATCACAATTTAATTTAGTTTGATGTATTAATTTTTATAATTTTATTATTTTTGTGTAAAGAAAATATATGATTCATAAAGTTCATATTCCTAAAAAGTATGCATTTCGACGAAAATTCTTTAGTAGATATAACGTAGGTTTGAATAAAGAAAGAGATGTGAGGATCCTTTATATATGACATATTTTACAAAATATGAAATAAGTATATATTGAAGACTTATTTTTAGTTTAAAGAAAAAAAATATAGAAATATATGTATTTTAGAATTTTATGAGTATTTTTAACCAATAGGATTTATATGGAATTTAGTTAATGATTTTTCAGATCTAAAAGAAAAATAAATAAATATGAATGCTAAGCAGTAGACAATGAACGGTTCATGTCAGCCTATTTATTAATTTTTAGTTTGCAGTGAATCCTCGAGGGTCTCCGGCACTAGCCCTTACTCACGGGTAGTAGATGTGAGATTATTACTGGAGCAGGTTAGTCCCCGTCCATGGGCAAGAATAATTGATATCCAGTCTGCATCTAGTTCAGTTATTTTAGTTGTGACATCATAACCGTAGCATGAGTAACATTAATTTATGCTCCTTAAGTTGGAGATAGTCATAATTATAATTTTCAGCAAAATTACTTCAGCATGTTAGATGTTTGGTTAAAAATAATTCTAAAATAATACTGAAAGTAAAATACGAGAAAATAAGTAGTATAAATAAAATACTGAAATGAAAAGAAAATATAGTTCCCTTTTGATAGTCTATTTCCTTAAGGGGCTTTCAAGCTCACCATTTCCATTTAATAAATTCTCATACGTATAAAATATTACTCGTGTCGAAGAGACACAACTTTCAGATTTTCTCAATTGCTTTCACTTCCATATTTCATATTATAAATTTTTTTTAAACAGTGATATCATAAATTCGTTTTTGGCATCAAAGGTAAATATTAGTAATTTCTGTAACACTAACTATTTCTGTTATATCACATGTATATATGAAAGAAATATCCTTGAATATCCGAAACAAAAAACCATTTCATATAATTGAGGGAAGTGCTATTAACAACTCTGATGAAGTGATGTAATATGATTCGTTTGTGGAGGAAAGGGGGGACGAACAACCGTGATTATATATATTGAAATATAATGTTAATTCTCTACCCCTCCATCAGCTTTTCATTTTGGGAGTGATGGTAGTTCAAGATGGTATTAGAACGAGACACCATGAGATCAAATACCGCCCCAAACACAGTTTTACCCCAAAATACAAAAACAAAAAAACAAATAAAAATTAAAAATCCCCAAGTGTTGGCCCCTCTCTTTCTCTTATGTAGACCCACACATGAAGGGGCATATTGGGAGATATTGTTAATTATCTACCTTTACCAGCTTAGGCTTTTGAGATAGATGGTAGTTCAACAATATAACACTGAAATAAATTTACTTTTTTATCCTGATTCTTTTGTCACCTATTATTACGTTTACCCTTAGTTAATTGTTTGTCGAAATAATTTATCTTTGCTATTTGTCACTTTATAAGGACAATAAAGTATTTATTGTATTTTCTTCTCATTCTACCTATGATTTCTTACAAGTTCATCCAAATGAAATCTAACATTACCTTGATTGTATGAGTTTAGTCCTTGAATATAGAAATATTCAATACATATGAAAGTCATATGTATAAATGAGTGATTAATTTAACATGAATACTAAAATACCAATGAATAATGTTAATATTATCTGGTATGGAGAAATTGCATTTTTAGTCATGTATCTTCACACGTATTCAGATGAAACCATTTCATATATAATTCAAAAAAGTGCTATTATAAAGTCCGATGAAATGATATAATATGATTCATGCATAGGGAAAAGGGGGATGAACAACCATGATTATATATATTGACATATAATTTATTTTAATTATCTACCTCTCGATCAACTCAAACATTTGGAAGAGATGGTAGTTCAAGATGGTATTAGAACAGGAGACCCTGAGATCAAACCACTTTCAAATTCCCCAAAAACAAACAAACAAACAAACAAACTCAAATGTTGGGCCCTCTCTCCTTATCCTATAGGCTTACACTTGAAGGGGCGTATTGAGAGATAATGCTAATTATCTACCTCCCCATCAACTTAATATTTTTAGAGAGCAGGTAAATTAAAAGTGTAAAACTGAAATCAATTTACTTTTCTATCCGTATTCGAGAGTCACCTAATATTATATTTACCCGTACTTAATTGTTAATTAGTCGAAATAATTTATCTTGGCTATTTGTCACTTTAGAATGATAATTAAGTATGTATTGTATTTTCTTCTCACTATACCCATAATTTGATTGAATGAGTTTAATAATTGAATATAGAGAGATTCAATAGAATTTCAAAGTCGTGTGTATAAATGAGTGATTACATTAACTTGAATACTAAAATGCCAAATAATAATATTAATATTATCTTGTACTAATTGTTAATAAATTTCTTTTTGATAATGTAAAGTGATGAATAAAATAATGATGGAGTTGAACAAATAACAAAAAGGGGAGGAAAAAAGGGAACGGGACAATGGAAAAAAATTTGTGCGATAAAAATAAATCATTTATATTTAGGCTAAAACGGATACAATACATTGATTTCGACACACCAAATTCGCGTTTCGCTACTCGAAAGTTGCTTTTCGCTCCTATGAAACAATGAAGTTGACAACGACATCCACTATGCGCCATAGAGAATCACTAAAATAAACCCCGAATCCACTAGTCCACTGTTTCGCTGCAACACACCTTACACAAAGAGTTTGACTACGTAAATCTAGTTTTTTTTGCTGCTTTTATGAAAATGACATTAAAAACTATCAAATATATATCAAATTAAAGAGTAGAGAAAAGAAAAAATATATGGTACAAGAAAAACGATTTTGGAAGTTTAGATCCAAAAATATATTTCCTCAAAAAAAGGATCCAAAAATATATAAACGTTGTAATTATGTAGGAGAGTGATTCTATATATTCTGTATAAATAAAATATTTCACCATAAACAAATTACTACATATTAAATGCATATTTTCGTATTGAAATTATCAATTTTCACAAGAATGCGTAAAATAATATAATACTTAAATAAACACGTCGAATTTTAAAAAAAAAATAAAATACCTATTGAGCAAATACAATAAATATTATGTGGGACCAAAAAATTTACCAACATTCCTTAACCACTTTGTTTTGAAGGCTTTATGCCTTAGTTTTAAAGTTAAATATACTTTTGAATATCATTATATTCGTGTACTTTTGTAGATATTTGGATGAAAAAAATCGGCATACATTGAGTAAGTAAGTATATTCTGAGTACTATAAAATGATATATAACAAGACACGGATTTTTGTATAATGACATATATCATTCAACATATTTAACATGTTCGTCATGAATTAGATGACTATTTGATGATCTTATTTGACCCCAAAAACTAGTCATAGTAGGAAAAACAAGATGACTACAATTTAATTGAATTTTTCCTCATCCCACGTTTAATTAACTTATTAATCATTCAACAACTTTTTTAACTTAATAACCATCAAATAATAATACTCAACAGGTAACTTATAATTTTCAACAAACATTTATGACATTCGTTTAATTTAGTAAAATATTTGAAAACCCTATAAAAATTATTTTATGATACATGAGGAGGTCGTATACAAATTCCGGACAATAGTATCAACAATCATGACCAATATAGGAATTAGGAAACCATGGAAGGATACATATAACATTATGAATTTGTGAATTTCTGGATGAACTTAATTAATATATCTTTATATTAGGTAGTCGTACTAAAGTCTTATGTGGGGACCTTTGTTTTTTTTTTTGGGCATTGCACCATTCGTCTTTTAATCATAACACTTGATTTGTTATAAAATTTAAAAATTGTTTTATTTTTTTTAAAACCAATATAGTTATGTTCTACTTAGTTGTATGTTATAAATCTTGCGCGCCCTTTTACATTTTGCAAAAGTGACTCTCCCCTCAAACACATGTGGGGTAAGTGCACTTTTTGGTGAGAACTAAGGTTTGATTCACATCTTCTCTCTCCTAAGGAAGATGACATACGTGGAAAACTTTATTAATATATATATTAAGATATGCATATCTTGAAAACGATACATTTAAAATATAAAATCTTAAATTCTTATCATCGAGAAACTTGTCATACATTTATTATATATGATCCACGCGAACCATTGAATGTCGTAGTCAATATGGGATAAAGGTTTTTTTTTTCAATATATTTTCAGATAATTGTCCAAATAAACTTTTTTATAGCGATGCGGACAATTCGTATAAATTATAAATAAATTACCTTTAATATTGTTGTTTTCTTCGTTGCTAAACTAAATCTCCTTAATTTATTTCACATCAACCATTATCGGCATTCAAAATCAATTATGAACAACTGTATCTTTGATTATAACATAAAAAAGATTATAATTTTTCACCATTTTAATTATTTTTTCGTTTTCTTACATTTGAAAACCAAATTGACTTTATTTCATTGTCATGTTTGCAATCATGAATTTTCATTGTGACATTAACTCCCAATTTATTCGTCTAATTAATTAAGGATGAGTTCCTCAAACTTTTCTGTTCTAAAATACTTTTATTTTGTCTTTGTTTGTGATTTGATTTTATGTTTAAAGGAGTTGAGTAATATTCAAAAAAAAAATCGGTATTTTCCCTTTACAAAAAGTCACTTTTGGAAATTCTCTATAGTATAACAGTCGGTTGCTCTTTTCATTAGTTCTTTTTATTTTTAAGAAATCTGTCTGAGTTTTATTCAGCTCGTCATTCAATTTTTACTCAATCATTTCATCAACTCTAGGATTAGATGAATATTTTATCTAGTAATTTAAACATTCAGTCTATGTCCAGTTTCCGGCAAGAACTTCAAGTATTAAGCTAGAGATGCCTTGTAGTTGTTCAAAACTACCGGTGTAGAAGCGCTCATCATGTAGGATTGCTCAGAGCATATTGTGCGGCGAGTTGGAATCAGTGCAGATTTATGGGAAAAGATTTAGTAGCAAAACAAAGTATCTATGTTAATGGGCATAATTTCGGTTGTTTTAGCAATGGTACGTATATAAAGGCCAATGACATTAATATATGTATGTTATGCATAAGACACTTTTTTGATACACATATGGTATACATATATATAGTGTGAGTTTCAATCTACTCACATATATATATATATATATATATATATATATATATATATATATATATATATATATATATATATATATATATATATATATTGCATCTTAAATATCACATTTCACGTTATTTCTTATAGTATTATTTAATTAATAATTTTACAAACTAAAGAGGACCCTACAGCCTTGCACATTTGGTTGTCAACTTTGTTGCCAATGCAATTTTGAGAAGAAGAACTCTTTCATCCATGAATTTTAACTAAATTCTCATTGACAGCAAATTGGTATCGAGTGGGGTCTTTAGAGAAAAATATACGAGACGATAACAATTGATGAAAAATTTATGATTTCTGGAGTTTAGATGAAGACATCTTAGTTTTTAACTGGTGATAAAGGTGAGAACGAGTTCAGTGATTTATTTGAATTCATAATGAATATACATGTTGTCTTTATTCAGAATATTTGTGACAGTTGGATTAATTTCCAATTTATCTTGGTTTTTTTGTCTTTCTGATCCTATCCTCTAAAAATTGGTCCTAAAACAAAGGGGATATGGAATGAATGTTGCAATTTCTTTTATAGGTATAATCAATTTTACATTCTAACAACAAACAATGTTACATATTTTTTATGAAAAAATAGCTAAGACCTTGCTACATGTATTTATGTTTATATACCAATGAAAGCGATTTATAACATTTTAGCAAGACAAAAATGAAAACAACATGGAACCATGTAAAAATGGGCGTAGATTTTACTGTTTGCTGCAAAATTCAAGTGTACTTAGGAATTCAATAGTATGACATGATACATTACAATTTGTAAACAAATTATACTTAAGGGCACTTAGGGCCTCCTTCTTTTGTTTTCCAGTTATTATAGCAAGCACAACATTCTTTGTTGCCAAAGGTTCCTGGAGGAACACAAAGACACGCATTGCAACACTTGTTGCAAAACTCCAAACATGCATTCTTGTATTGTGTATTTGAACATCGTCTATCACATTCACTTCCGCACTCTGTAGTATTCAAAAGTATAGAAAAATGTTAGAAGAGAGTTTATGTTTTATTATTTAATAGTGATGATTCATAATGAAAACTTACCTGCTTGAGGCACCGGGCAAGTGTTTACTCCAGGGGGAGTGTCAGACGGATATGTAGGAAAGAAAGAATGAAGACTCTTCACTCCACCGCACTACGTGTGTCAAAATACACATCATGTCATTGAAAACAATTCAATTGTCAAACCACTCTCTAAACAAAAGTTAAAAGAACAAAACTTCCACATACAAAATCTATAATTATTTAAATTAAAATAAATTCTTTCTGTTTATCGAATATTTTCACTAGACGTAAATTTGTCTAAGACGAGAGAATTATAGATTTACACGTAAAATTATATATATTTTTTGCTTCTAAACATACATTATCTAAGCACATAATTTCTTTTATTTTTTATGCAATTATTGATATCGTTCGTCTGATTGCTTCATCATTGAAACCTCTCTAGATTACACAATCCCAAAACAAGCTAGGAATTGGGAAAAAAAAGTAAATGCATTGTCTATTTTTTGGAAAAGTGACATACCAGTGAAACTTGAGGGAAATCCATGATGACGGCACATAAGAGTAAAGCGACTTGGATAAATCTAGGAATGTTGGCCATGTCTTTATGGATTATAAACTTGTTTTTGAGGTGACAAGGCTATGAGAATGTGCAGTTTGACAGATTATCGACCCCTTATATACACAACCCCGGATTGACATTCATGTTCTAAATTTTGAGTAATTTCTTTAATAGAGTTTTACTATAAATTTACATATGATATGTTGATTTAGAAAGTAATCAAAGAGCATACCCACTATAATAGCTAAAAATGAATTATATACGAAGAACCTCTAAATTCTCATGCGTATAAAATATTAATCATATCAAAGATGCACAACTTTTAGATTTTCTCTATTGCTTTCACTTTCCAATTTCATATTATAATTGTTTTTAAACCGTGATGTTATAAATTCAATTTTGGCATCAAAGGTAAATATTATTACATTTCGGTAAAACTTACTATTTCTATTATAGCACTTGTATAAAAGAGAAAAATCCTAGAATATCCGAAACATAAAACAATTTCATATAATTGAGGTAAGTGCTATTAAAAACTTTGATGGAGTGATATAATATTATTCGTGTGTCGGGGAAATGGGGGGGACGAACAACCGTGATTTTATATATTGAAATATAATGATACTTATGTACCTCTTCCTCAGTTAAGATTTGGAAGAGATGGTAGTTCAAGATGGTTTTAGAATGTGAGACCATGAGATCAAATACTGCTCCAAACACTGTTTTCCCTATAAAAAAAAACAAACAAACAAAAAAAAATATATCCCCAAGTGTTGGGCCCTCTATTCCTCTTATGTAGACCCACACTTGAGAGGGCATATTGGAAGATAATGTTAATTATCTACCTCCATCAGCTTAGACTTTTGAGATAGATGGTAGTTCAACAATATAAAACTTAAATAAATTTTCTTTTTTATTCCGGATTCCGTTGTCACCTATTATTACGCTTCCCCATAGTTAAGTGTTAGTCGAAATAATTTATCATTTCTACTTGTCACTTTAGAACGACAATAAAGTATCTATTGTATTTTCTTCTTATTCTACCCATGATTTGTTACAAGTTAATCCAAAAGAAATCTTACACTACCTTGATTGTGTGAGTTTAGTCGTGGAATATATAGAGATTCAACACAATGTCAAAGTCATATGTATAAATGAGTGACTAATTTAAGGGAAAATTGATAATATATACCATTCGCGGTAAACATTTCTCGTTGTATACCCCATTTTTTCTTTCTTACAAATCAAACCCCGTAACCCGTAAAATTACCATGAAGGCCATGTTATTTGTCATTTAGGCTGTGATATATTCGCATGAGGCCGTGCAATTTTTTATAGAGACCGTACGTAGCTAACACGGCCGGTAAAAAAAAATTACGGTAGTTTTTTATTAATTATTTTTTAACAAAAACATGGGATTAATCTGTTTTCAACAATTTTTTCAGAACTTTTCCTCTCTGTATCGTTTTCTTCTTCCTCCAACCGCCGGCGTCCTTCCTCTTATCTCAACTGCTGATGTCCTTCCTCTTATCTTCTTCCTACATCCCTATTCTTCCTCCCTTTGTGTCTAATTTATAGACCAATTGTAATATTCCGATTTTCGGGAAAGGGAAAACGTGTCATTTTTGCGAAAATAAAATATTTTTATTCTGACTTCTTTTATTTGAGTTATGTTTTATAAGATATTTATGAATATATTTTCGAGATATATGTATATACATATTTTATGGAAATTTGATTTTAAGGAAAAGGGTAATTAAGGAAAAGCAAGGGGATTAGGTAATTATTGGGATTTTTCATATTTAAGGAAAATTAAACCCAATCATTTTCCCTAACCATTTGAATCAGATTTTCCACCTCCTAATTTTATTTCCTGCGTGTGAGAGAAAGAATTAGGGCTGAGATATTTTATATCAGTTTCTAAGTCGGATCTTAACGATTTTCAGAACAGAGTAGAGCAACGGAATCGTCGTGAAGAGAACGTCGATTCAACACCAGAAAGTTGGAGTTTTCTTATGGTATGTTTTGAGCCCTAGTTTTTTCATACCCGAGTTTAAAGGTTCTAAACTCGTAAATTCGTAGTTTCATTGTTATGGAAGCGTGTGATCGTATCTAATTTTTTTTCGGATTGATCACATAGGTTTATGCAGAAAAAGATCAAGTTTTGCTGCAGTTTTTATGTGTTTGGAGTTGGAATTGCTTGCTAAAAGGAAAGATGCTCTTCCTACAATCTAATTATGGTTTAGAGTAGTTAGATCATGTTTTGTTGCATTTTTGTATCAAGGATTCTACCTAGATGATGTTTATGGATTAAGAGATGTTAGGAGATGAGGAAGCCACGTTTTTCTGATATAATTCATGTAGAACTTGTTTGGATTCAAGTAGAGATCTTTAAGGGTCAAAAATCAGGTTTTTAGAGTTTAACAGCGTTGAATGCGCACGCATTCAAAGGAATGCGAACACATTCATGTTACAGGATGTTGGCTTATGTTTCTGTCTGAACAATGTGCACGAATTCAGAGCAATGCGCACGCATTCATGGTTCAGGTTGTAGGAGTCCTTTGGTTCAGGATGAATGCACACGCATTCATCAAAATGTGCATGCATTGATGGTTCAGAGTTGTGCAGGATGCTCACATCATGAACACTGCGCACGCATTGCTCGAACAGAGAGTTTTAGTCGGTTTTTAGACAAGGAACGCGCACGCATTCCATAAGGATGCGCATGCATTTCCCCCAGTTTTTAAATAAATGTTGTTTAAGCCTTTCAATAAGATATTAAATGTCATAATATGATCTAATAACATTAATAAAACATGAACAAGCCTTGATTGAGTTTCTGTGTACTTGATAGGTTGTAATGTCTAGCTGTCTCAGTGAGGAAGTATAGTTGGTATGGTGAGCTTTGTTTTGATATCACTTAGGTGGCTTGTAATAGACGATAATAATTACATAAGTGTAGTAAAAGCTAAAACGTCACTTATTCTCGGTTAGACACTATTTCATATCGGCGATGTGATACGTCCATAAAGGCGAACAACGCTAATGGCTCAAAAGGCTGAAGTGTAGCAGAGGAAATTCATCGGATGTATATGCATACCGGGGACATCCCGGGACTATCAGTGCTAATCACTGTAGTTGGGAAGTATATCTCGTGATGGATATTCATCACGCATAGTGTACTTAAGTAATGATGTAACCATGAAAATCTAAGTTAGAAACGTATGGTCATGACATGTTGATGGGCCTAAAGTGAAATCTAGATTGAGTCGGTCTCACTAAAATAACCTTTTAATTATAAACCTTAATTAAATTGTATCTTCTACTTCTTACTATGTACAATGTACTTACCTCAAATGCATGTTTATTTACGTGTTTGGGGGAGTGAAGACGAACATGTAATCCCGGAGTTTGAGGAGGACTTTGATGACGATGTTTGAGGACGCCGGAGATGAAGTGCTTAATTATTTATACTTTAGTTCTCTTTGGGAAACTTTGTAATTTAATTTTAGTACTTTTGGATATCGTTTGGTTTTCCGATGTAATAATGTTACATTTCTATCTTTAGATATCGAGTTCCTATTCATGGTTGTTTGAAAAAAAATTTTACCCGACTCTTGCTTTCGTTTGCTTTATTTTGATACGGCGTAGTAGAGGATTACGTATAAAGTGAATTTATTTTATTTTATTCGTGCCGAACGTTCCTTTTCCGGATAAGGACTCGGTGTCCAGGAACGGGGCGTTACAGTTGGTATCAGAGAAAAGCGTCTTTTAGGCTTCCTTTTCTTTTAAGATAAGTATTTTTTAGACCTGTTAGTAACGTTTTGGTTTTCTTTGATCTTCCGGATGGTGTTCACTAGGACCGGAGCGGGTGCAGAAGGTTCAGGAGTACGTCGTGAGAGTCCAACACCGGTAGTAGGAGGCGGCCGTGTGAGGCAGAATCCTTCACCTCATCTGAGCCACACTCCACCCCCTCATACTGAGACCCCCACACCACAATCTCAGCAGAGCCTGTCACCACGACCTCAACCAAGGTACAACTCCATCTATGGAGAACATGGGGAAGCCCTTATCCATGTCAATATAGTAGGAGACATTCCACCAGTCAGCGTGCCCCTTCCAGTAAGTGTATACCCTCCACCGATCAGTGTTCATCCTCCACCAGTCAGTCACCCCTCTCATCCAATTTTTCATCATCAGCAACAACAGACTTTTTACCCTCCACCAGTAGGTAACACTCCTCGACCTACTATACCACCTTCACCCTATTTTGACCATTAGCAAGGCTTTGGTTATCCACTCTATGGTATCTATCAACCACCACCATACCTGCAACAGCCTTACCAGTAGCAAATACCTTATGGATACCCACCAGTTCCACCAGTTAGACCAGTTTATGAGCAAGCACCACTAGTTGATTGGTATACAAGGCTAAGAAGGAACAGAGTTCAAGACTTCTTTGGGAATGTGGAACACTCAAAGGCTGTAGAGTGGTTAAGGAGTTTTGAGAAGGCTTGTAGGAACATAAACGTCCCTGAATCTGAGATAGCCCAGTTGGCAGTTGGTTTTCTTTTGGGTGCAGCTGAAGCTTGGATTGATGCAATAGAGAGTAGCAATGGGAAAGTAACAGATTGGGAAGGCTTTAAGGTTATGTTTTACAATGAGTGTTTCCCAGCAACAGTGCAAGCGGACAAGGAGAGCCAGTTCTTGAAACTTAAGCAGGGTATTTATATGACAGTATCTCAGTACACCAACAAGTTCAACGAGTTGGGAAGGTTCTACCCTGAACTTATGAAGGTTGAAGGGAGGAAGATGGCACTTTACAAAGAAGGATTATCCTTTGAAATACAACCTAGTATGTTGGGTTTCACAGCAAAGAACACGGGTGTACTTCTGAATAATACATTAGAGGTTGAGACTTTCAGGAAGATGTCAACCGTCATTATCGAGAACAAGAGAAGTTTTGGAGAAATTCAAGGCAATCACCGAGGATCACCACAACAGAATACTGAGAGGATGACAACCCCTGTGGCAGGTAAATCTCCAACTGGAGCACCGTTTTGCCCTAAGTGCAACATGAATCACTTAGGTGAGTGTAAGGCTAGTACAGGTGGTTGTTACTACTTTGGAGAAATGGGACATTTTGCTAAAAACTGTCCGACAAAGTGGTCTACAAATGGACAGAAGAAGGGAAATAAGAAAGGTGGCCAAAGTAGCCCAGTTTGAGTGTTTGCAGTGGATGCTGAGATGGCTGAACCAGATGATAAGGTTATTTCAGGTACCTTTATTGTTTATTTTGATTTATTAGAATACTTCTATGGCATGATTTAAATCATGTTGTATTTGTATTTAAATAAATGAATTCACATCATAGGTACAATAATATTAGACAACTTAGCAGTTACGGCATTGTTTGATATGGGAGCGTCTAATACCTTTGTGTCAACTATGATAGCTAAAAGCTTAACTTACCAACGGAAACTTTAAGAAACACTTTGGAAATAACAACACCTTTAGGAAGGGTAACTAAGGTAGCCAAGTTGATGCCTCAAGTGGATGTGCGAGTAGCAGCGTATCGTTGTAAGAGTGACTTTACGGTTTTGGACTTTTCAGATTTTAATGTGATTCTTGGAATAGATTGGTTATCCGATAACTATGTTCACCTAGATCGTAGAGAAAATAGAGTGACCTTTAAGATACCAGGGAAATCAGATAAGACTTATCAAGGTAATGTTTATAGGCCAAGTAAGAAGCGTCACCCTATAATTTCAGTAGTTAAGGCTATAAGAGATTGTCAGAAGGGTTGTGAAGGCTACTTGTTATACGCAGTGGATTTGGAACAAGTGAGGCATAAGTTAGAGGAAACCCCTGTTGTAAAGGAGTACCCGGATGTTTTTCCAGAAGAGTTACCGGGAAACATGCCGGATAGAGAGATAGTTTTGAGATCAAGTTGATTACAGGAGCAGGACCAGTTGCTAAGGCACTCTATAGAATGGCACCGGCTAAATTGAAGGAGTTGAAAGCTCAACTTAAGGACATGCTTGAGAGAAACATAATTCATCCTAGTACTTTTCCTTGGGGAACCCCAGTGTTGTTTGTTCATAAGAAAGATGGGAGCATGAGGATGTGTATAGACTACAGAGCGCTGAATAACCTCACCATCAAGAATAAGTACCCTTTGCCAAGAATCGATGATCTGTTTTATCAGTTGCAAGGGAAGAGAGTGTTTTCCAAGATTGATCTTAGGTCCGGTTATCATCAATTGAATATCAAGGTAGCGGACATACTGAAGGCAGCTTTCAATACGAGGTATGGACATTATGAGTTCTTGGTCATGCCATTCGGAATCACTAATGCTTTATCTACATTTATGGATTTAATACAACGTGTTTTCGTGCTATAATTGGACAAGTTTGTGAAAGTGTTCAAAGATGACATCCTAGTATACTCACAAGATGAGAAAGAACATGAAGAACCCCTGAGGATAGTGTTGGATACCTTGAAGAAGAACCCATTGTATGCTAACTTCTCAAAGTGTGACTTTTGGTTGGATCAAGTTAGTTTCTTAGGCCATGTCATCTCTGGAGATGGCATTAAAGTTGATCCAACGAAGATTGAAGCAGTTGAGAAATGGTCGAAACCAACGACGGTTTCAGTGGTTAGAAGTTTTCTCAATTTGGCCGGCTATAATAGGAAGTTTGTACAAGAATTATCAAAGATAGCTACACCACTTACCCGGCTCACTCAAAAGAATGTGAACTTTGAGTGGCCCATGATAGCAAAATAACTAACCGCTAACTTTAACCGACAGAGTATCGGGTCAACGGTAGTATAGTGTTGTCAAGGTCGAATCCACATGGAGTAATGTCTAAGTACCAAAGTCTACTTAGAACTTAGTTCAGGTCAAAATAGTGGTGGAGAGATATTATACTAGAGTTTACTTCTAAGTATTAAAGGGTATAGTCGAACTATGATCCCACGAGCTACTTTTACCCCTAAGGAAGGACTTAACAGGGAGCGTGTCTTAACCGACCTACCCATCCAATGTAGTTTAACGACATCCACGGGTGCCAACTCCTGATTCTAGCGATTAGACTGAACAACTCGATCTAACCACCCTATGTGAAGTTAATTAATTCTCCCTTTAGAAAACCGATTAACCTAACATGATTAAGCTCTAGAGTCGCTCGAACAATGATGACAAAGCTCTGTGTTGTGTTTGGACCTAACAACTAGGCCGAATCTACGCAACGATCCAAAAACCCCTTATCCCACGTCTCACCGCAAAATGCATTTATAAGTTCGATGTGTGTGACATTGAACTAGGTGATCAATCTAATTCAAAGACGTTAAAATATGTTTTAGGACGTGGATTAATAGTTTAAACAATAATTTACGCACTACACAACTCCCTATCTCATCCCCCATAGGGTTTTTGCTCGCTTTCACATAATTCGACTACACATGAATTTAGCTACTCATAATTATGCTAATAAAAAAAATAAGAATTGAACTCATGCTAGAAATAATAAAAGAGAAAGTATTCATTACCATATAAATGAGGAAAAATCTATTCTGAAACAGTGCGAAGAAATAATCCACCAAAAAGACAATCTTTTGAACTTGAAACGTAAATCTAAGCTATGAAAAGTGTTTAGAATCAAAGGATGTAATTTATAGGATCAAGGGATCAAAGGGTAATCACACTACACTAAAACCGCACACAAATCGCCTAAAAAGAGTCTAAAGTCGGCCAAAGATGATTAGGGGCTGAATGAGCTGCGTATCCAAATCTGTTGCTGTCGGTCCCGGACGCCCGTCTGGCCCATGTCAGACGCCCGTACACCTGGAAAATATGAAGATATTAGGGCTTTGTCTTCATTGGACGGGCGTTCACGTTCCTCTGAATGCCCGTCTGGTGAATCGTGACTTGAGGCTTTTTGAACCCTGGACTCCCGTCTGGAACTCTGGACGCTCGTCTATGTTAAATGAGCTTCTTGAATCGGGCCGAGCCTTCCTAAACGCCTGTCTGAGGGTCTTTTGGACGCCCGTCCAACCAAAAACATAACTTTCTGAATGAAGTGTCAATACTGTGGACGCCCGTCTGGGATGGGCAAATGCCCGTCTGGTGTAAGCTTCCTTCAGACGCCCGTCTGACTTGGTCAAACGCCCGTCGGCTTGATTCCACTCCAAACTTGGCTTTTCTTCCACTTTCACTCAATTTTCGTATCATGAACACATTTCTCAGTCCAAAATATCGCCTTCCGGGTCCTCGAGTCACCTAGGTCCAGCAATAACATAGACAAAGAAACACCACGCGTAATTCCGCAAGACAAAAGTGCTCGGAAAATGAGGTAAACATCGCTAAAAAGGCGGAGTTTACTATCGATGTGACATTTCAATTCCCCATGCATATAATTCTCGATATTACTCTCAAGACGGTCTATATCTACCCAAAACATGCCAATAAGGTGATAAATGGGGGTTAAACTGCACACCAAAGTACAGTAAAGTTGACTCCCATCAACCACCCCACACTTAGCCTTTGCTCGTCTTCGAGTAAGTTAGGCGCTCTAAAACAGACCATGGGATCAACTTTACGAAACATGCATAGCACTCACGACATCAAGGCAAAAGTAAAGCAAACACTGAACGTACACCGCTTGACTCTACCTCACCACGAAAACGAAGTGTGTGTGATATAGACCGAGGACTATACTCAAAATGATCACCGGCTTTGAATACCAGCCAAATGACTACCCGCAGCTCATACCGGGCTAGAATCTCCACTAATCAAGGCAACCGAGGCTAAATATGGTAAAGTAGGACTTGAAGGGTTATAATGTCAAGCTCGGGACGGGGTTAATCGAAAGGAAATTTTTAGGAACTGGAGAAGTGAAAAACACGAGTGAACCTAATCATTTCATGTATTATTGCTTTGAAAACATACCAAACCACACCAAAAATCTTTCGATTCTTTCTGTATGCATTAACAAACAAATTCCAACCTTGACATCATACTTTCATTTACTCAAAACATCCTTCTTTGACTTTTGTTCCCAACTTTATTCAAACTTTCTTTTCTTTTCTTTTTTTTTTCTTTTGTATTTTTTTCATTTCAATTTTTTTCTCCTTCTTTTTCTCGAACCAACAAGCCTCACAATAGATTCCTCGAGCTCCTCCCCTTCATTATATTAGCTCGTACCAACCAACTCCTCTCAAAACATGCACCATCTCCCACCCCACACTTGCCTCAGCAAGTGTGTCTAAAGTAACAATTAAGTCCACTCGTAGGGTGATCAAAAGGAACATGACCAATAATAAAGCTCAAGGTTAGGATAATACATGCTAAGTAACCAAACGGCTCATTTCGGACGGTGGTCAGACCGTCCTATCAAGGCTTAAAGGGGTTACGAGGGAAAAATGTTGGGATTTTGGCTTATTTGGCTCTGGCTAGGTCAAAGAAGCGCCATAACTCTCGTCCCATATCCGGCCTAGGTCTACCTTTCTATTTCGCCTCGAAACTAGCACTACAAGAAAAAAGGGTTTTAATGACGGGAATTCCGGTCATTCTATGTCATTTTCTCGTCATTAATGACTTTTAATGACGGGAAATCCCCCTCATGCCCCCCTCATAGTTGCCCTTCTAGTTAAAGCATTCAATGACGAGAACCCACCTCGTCATTAAAGACATCAAGGATTTAATGACGAGATTTCACTCTCATTAAAAATATTTCTAATGACGAGTAATTTCCTCATTATTATACTATTTGCCCCTCATTAGAACTGAAGTTGAATATTAGTTTCTACCAGTTAATGACGACTATTCCCGTTATTATAAGGTTAATTACCCGTCACTAAAACACAATTTATTGACAAAAAAATTCATCACTATAGGGTCATTTACCCCTCATTAATGCACGAACTAATGACGACAATCATTATGAAGAAATATTAGAATATCAAAACCATTAAATAAAACGCACTACAGTTTGTTGCAACAACAAGCATTAATATATCCAAAATATACATCGAGGTATCCCATATACTCAATGAGGTATAGTTGTTTCAAAATGTTCAAAAAGAAAAGCTACACGTAGACGCATAATGGTAGGAATTTCTAATATCACAACCTCAATGTCAAATATCCAACAACCATAAATGTTGATTACCAAAACACTAAGAACCTTCAATTATTGGCGGTTCATGGGAAGCAAGCTACTTGATAGCAAAATTGAACCATCTTAGGATATGATCGATAGCAATCCTTTAACACATCTCCTCAGAATGCATCAAAACCTTTCAAAAACCTGGAAACATATACACCGTAGCAGAAAAGAAACATTTTAAAGTTTACTCATAACTAGTAAAACAAGATATAAGATTCTTATTTCCAAAATTAAAGCACTTACAATTATATATAATAAACTAATCAGACTATGATTAACAAAATTGAGCTCTCAAATTGACTTGCTAAGCAAACGGTTAGAATATATATTATCTTTTAATGAATCAATAGTTCCAGAACGAAATTATGCAATACATATATCATATATAACCCAGGAGATGTGATTAGTGTTAAACTTCTTGTTGGTAAGATGTTAATATCTCTTTTTAGATAACACCAAATAAGTCAACACATCATAATCCCACAACGCAAAGACTGGTCCAGGGAGATGTTATTTGTGCAAAATTGAACTGTCTCTCACCTACAAGCATTTTAACACAACCCAGACTTTTTTTATTCCGACCCATATATAACTAGTGCCTTCCACAAATATCAAAATCACAAGAATTGACACCTACAAACTGGAGATTATGAAAATCCAAACATCCAAAAATGTCAGCACATAGACTTGCTTGTTTCGGAATTTTTTTACAACTCAATGTGGAACAAGAAAGGAACAATGCCATAACAGAAGATTATACACAATCACTATACTCCACCCGTACATACACAAAACATGTATCTAACTCCTCTGTTTACATGTATCTAACTCCTCTGTTTTCCATATCCCTCTGCCTCATTTCACGCAAAACCATCTTAAACCCCTTTTTCCAGTTTTTTACCCAGGATTTTTAGCTCATAATCCAAAAAAGATTTAGTATTTAACACACTTGTCTTCAATTAGAGAAGGAAATTATGATGATTCTAATGCTCAAGGCCTCAAGATATTTATACATCAAGTAAGAAATAAGCAAATCAATATGAATATTAGCAAGGATCTAAAATGACTTTTGTGTGTAGTAGTTGTTAAACAAGTCATAAACAAAAATGCAAGCACATAACTTACCTATTAAAGGCTGATAAATTGTATGTACTTTAATCCTAACATCACTAAGCAGTTCAATATAAGTTACCTGGAATAAATTTTCTCAGCACCAATTCACCTAAGATGATGAAACAAGAGCATGGACAAGTTAAACCAGAAACCTGAAAATAACATGAAACATTGACTTAGATATATGGCAGAAATGAAGAATAAATAAGAAAGTGAAGATGTATCAAATACCGTCTAATCAAAACAAAGGAATTTATGTTGTATAAAAAAGAGTTCGGATAAACCATCAAAATGTTTTTCGTTCTCTCTTTCTTTTCGGTATTGTGATGTCAACTACTGTTGTCTCTGAATCTGTTCTTCTCCAGATATTTTGACCATCTACAATAAGCTCAACACAAGGTAAGAACAGACACAAGCAGATTAGTTCACAAGGCAGTCAATCTGAGCAGAGAATCTTCAAGTAAAAACAGCAGTGTATAGACAACAATATAATAGGATCAAGATGGAGAGATTTAGCAATATTTAGAGTGCAGAAAATTTGGAGCACAACACCATATTGAAGGTACAACACTTAGGAAATACAGCCAGCAAGGTGAACCACACAACATCCAAGTTATGTGCATAGCAGGTGTAGCAGATTTTGCAAAAGATTAGCACAAAATGTGCAGGCAGATTATGTGCAGCATTAATAGATTCAGGTTTATATAAAATAATGTGTCAAAGGATGTCACAAACACATAAACTCAGATTTTAAAGAAAACACTAAAGCACACAACTGAGTTTCACAAAAACCAAAGAAGAGGTAAAAACAGAACAGTCACAAGAGATAATACAAGCTGAATTTGAGTGACGACAATCATAGTTGAAAGATTCAGAATGTTGTATTTGTCATTCAATCGATCATTGAAAAGATCAATCCATTCCTTACTAGGTGCCATTTTCCAACTCAAAGAACAACTTAAACCTATCCGGTAATACTATTAACCTGAAAATAAAAGACAAAAGATTAAGAACTAAAATATGACAACAGCCATATAAACAAATAGAGAAAATGATATAAGCTTTTTTTATCTTTATAATTAATGTATTAGAAAGTAAAGAATATCATTCCAATAAGTGGACAAGTCTATATGATCTAGATATCACATTTTTTGCCTTCAAAAACCAACAACACGTACCTTAAAGACAAATTTGGAGTAATTTTTAGGAATCCTTTTTTTTGGTTTCCCATTATGTTTAGACAATTTAGATGTGTAGAAACACAATTTTGATTCCCATTCTCTTTGGACAATTTAAATATGTAGGAACACATTGTATGATATCTATATTGCATTTGTGTGTTATCCAGAATCCTCATTCAGGTGAATTTGCTGTTAAATTCAATAAAATGATGTTCAAAAACGTTTAAATCGGTTGCTTATTACAACCTTGGATTGACCATCAGGGAATTTTTAATGGTCTGTGATTGATCTTTGCTGCAAAATCACATCACGTATACAACAAAGATGAATGAAACCAAAGAAAGGGCAGGGCTATGTAAAGCCAACAAAAAGTAGCAATTTAAAAAATAACTAATAATAAAGAATACAAAATGACCCCTCAAAAGTAAAAAATACTAAATGAAGCAAAGATCATTTCTTTTGTCTCTCTCAGGAACTCCGTCTTTTATTTATAAAATTTTCACAAAGAAACCACCAGCCTAGGCAACCCTATACCGTCTTCTATTTGGATTGAAGGATCAGGACGAAATAGTAGAAAAAAATATTAGATCAAGGATATTCCACTTTAGTTGTTTAACAAGACTTTTACTATACAAACAAGAGGAAAGGTTCCAAAGGTAGAATATTAGATAGTATCACCCCCTTTTACACTTTCTTCTACCAAAGCATTCTTAGGGCCCCAACGACATCTGCTACGATTTGTAATAAGGTACTGCAACATTCAAGATACTACTCTGTTCACATTAAAAATACTGGAAAGAGCACAAACCTTTTACTGTGAGCTTGTATGACCACAAAATTGACAGACTTGAAGTACTCCAAACATAAACTTAAGGATTCCAACTCTGAGATGTAGACACAAGATATTCTGACTTCTACGCAAATGAGAGGGTTATTATAGGCCGTCAAAGCAAAATATACCAATAAGAGAAACTATAAACATAATGAACCAAAAGCAAACCACATGTAAAAGGTCGGGTTGTTCACCCCTATGAAAGGTCCCTAGTTAATCTCAAATTAACATCCTTGTCCTTAAACAGAGGCACAAATATTCAAACATCAAACTTCGGAAGTTGTTTATTACATGAACTCTAACCCTCACACTCATTTCTTAGTGATAGCATTAACTCAAACATATAAGGTTTGTCATATTTTGACATTTGAACTCATGACTACAAATAAAACAAAATAAAAACAAACCTCTATGGTTTTCCACTACCAATACAGGTTCAGTTCTCATGTTAACAAAGCGCCATTGCATTTGACGTCAATGAGTGAGCCTCGGCGATTTTGTTCTCCAAACTTTCGATCTCCGAAAGTCAACTGCAAAACTAAGAACAGAGGGTGTATGACCTGTGATAGAGGTGCTATCGATTGATTAAATTTTACCCTATTCTGTCTATTACGGTTTTGGGCTTTTAATCGGTTCAAAGGAAGAGAAAAAAACAGTCTCAAGATAAACGAAGACTTTCTACTTACCTATCCTCTCCACGTCGCTACTTCAAAGTGAAGATTTTGGAGCCGCTTTGTCTACAATCAGTGAAATCGGATGATGGACAATGATAATCGAAGATGGAGGAGGAGGATAATTAATAGAAAGACCATCGATTTGGTGTTTGTATGATAGACGGCATTGGTGTCGGGAGCTAGCAGTTTGTGGCGGAGGTGTTAATATTTTCTAGGTTTGGGGTTAATTTGGTTTGAAGTCAATTTAGGTCATGTGTAGAGATAGAATTAGAAATGTTTTGGCAAAAAAAATAAATGAATTGGGAATTTTTTGGGTGGGAGTTTTACCCGCCTATCAATGTGTTATCTTTTACAAAAGTTAGAGAAATTCTTATATTGGAAAAAAATAATTTATAATATTATTTCACATAATAATGACGAGATGGTTTTTTATGTATCAATATTAACGGGATAATCAACCAATAATGATGAGAATTTGAACTTCCTCACCGTGAACACATCAAAAAATTATATATATGTATTACCGTCATTAAAACGTATTTATAGTGACGAAATTCCGGCCCGTCATTAGATTCCTCTCATTAAAAACAGTTTTTCTTGTAGTGTAGTGGTATAAGTGTGTGTATAGCAACCAGACTAAGTACAACCAAGGTCTACGTGCATTAAAAAGGGTTCGTATCGTGACAAAATAAAATCGCCCGGCATACATTACTCATCTACTAAGACATCTACCAAATCCATCTTGAGAAACATGCATATAACGCGGTGTCAAATCATGAAATTTTTTAATATTTTAAGCCACGAACTGACTCGAAAATGGACATTAACTAAGTATATCACAAATAATGGCATATTTATCAATCGAAACAATAAAGCTAAGTTGTATCCACCCCCACTTCGAATGAAGCACTGTCCTCAGTGTGTGAATGAGATAGAAAATGAGACTTAGCTTTAGACCCGGCAGAAAGGCGCTATCGAATCCCGTAACAGCCGTGAGAAAACACGACCCCAATCCCTATACCAACCAAAAACAACCATAGCAAAGCATGCACGGGACATGGTCCACGTGCCAAGGCATGCAATAGGGATATAGGGTATAAAATGTAGAAGGCCTTGTCACGTCAGAAAACTCGATAGGCAATATATGTAGCACATCACATCTAAGCATCAAATATAAGGCCACAGAGGCACACTCATCATAGAAAGCATCACACATGCATACATATCATAGTCAAGGCATAAATTCATATAAGAGCACATAGGCGGATAGTCCTAGATTCCTTTCAATTCCACACATTTTTATTAAGGCGGGGTTGCCTCCCTCCAAGCGCCTTTGTTTTACGTCGTTGGCTCGACCGGGTGACGCTGAACAAACTCAACTCAAAACAACCACAAATAACTTACCAAATAAGCACATAGCATGTCAACCAAATTCGGCATTCATGAGTTTAAACATGCTCGTAGATATCCCAAGGGCAATCATAAAAATAGTCGAGCTAGTGAGCGGCTTACCTCGTGCCACTTGTGCTGCTTTCTCTTGCCATCTCACACTCTTTCTCCTCTCTGGCTTTGGCGATGGCTTCCTCTTAGACTTCTTGTAATCAGGTGGTTCATCAATCCGCACTTTTCCCAGCTTGGGGAGCACCGGTGCAACGGGCGATCACGATTTATTCTGTGCCTCGATCTTACCTCGATCGACGACATCTTGTAAGCGCACCGCATCTCCTTATGACAATCTTTTTTCTTCCTGCATGTCGGTACGCACCACACCACAAGAAAACAAAGATTCTGTATATAAACATTCATCATTTATAGCTTGACGACCTCTACCCTTGTAAACATTTAACCGCTCTCTCTTGCCCCCAATACCAAAAGAAATATCTCCACTCTTAACTCCTATCTGAGCGTCACTGGTGGTCAAAAAGGGGCGACATAACAAAACAGAGGTCTTGGAATCCATCTCCATGTCAAGAATCAGAAAATCCACGGGAAACACGAACTTGCCTACCTGAACTAGAACATCTTCAGCTACCCCCAACGTTTTTCTCACCGACCTATCAGCCATTTGTAGGGTCATTCCCGTAGGGTCTAAATCACCTAACCCTAAATTTTCATATAAAGCCTTAGGCATCAAGCTCACAGAAGCTCTTAAATCACATAAAACATTTTCAATTACAGTATTGCCTATGGTGATAGGAATGGTGAAACCTCCTCTATCTCTCATCTTAAGGGGAATCATACTGTCATAAACTGCTGAACACTCCTCCCTCAGCTTAACTACCTTACCCATTTTCTCTCTACTTGCCAACATCCCTTTCAAACACTTAAAATACTCCGGCACACTAGCAACTGCCTCTAACAGGGGGACATTGATCTCTACCTTCCTAAGAATGTCAAGGAACCTATGCTGATTTTCGGTAAGAACTGGCTTCTTAGGGCCTTTAGGTGGATAAGGCAACGTATTCTCATCAAAATCAGGAGGGGGAGGGGGCATAAATTCATGTTTACCTCGAGCTTTGGCCCGATATGTAGCTTCTTGTCTTGTTGCTGGCTTTCTCGGTTCCTCCTCTTTTATATCCAAAACTATGAAATCCCGTTTCTCCATTGCTTCAGCTCTCTTGGATTGATCTGCTTGCTCTCTCTCAGCTTCTAGTGCCCTCTCTTTCCTAGCAATAACGAGGTCTCTCTTGACAGCAGCTAACTCTCTTCTCATAGCTTCCAACTCAATTTCCATTATCTCTCTCTGTGCTGCCTTAGTTTCATCCATTTCATACAAATATTTCTCTGCTTCGACCCCTCTCTTTGGCTGGTCCACTCCAAATTCTCTACCACTTCTGGTGAATATTGCATTCACTTGTCTCGGGTTCTGCTCAGCATCACTCAAATTCTTCTTCAGTGTGTTTGTGATTTGCCCAACTTGGGTTTCCAAATTCTGAATGGCGGAGTGAGTGGCCACTTTTTGCTCAACAGCATTTTTATTCAATTCAGATACAGTCCTATCCAATCTTTCCAGGATTATCTCAGCGGACGTCTTCTGAGTACCAGAATTGTTCAATTGTTGAGTGTTCTGATTGTTCTGGTGAAGATGAGCATTCGGATGCTGATATGTGCCAGAATTACTGTTTCTGAGTGGCTGATTTGCTTGCTGATTACCCTACTCGCCCGATTCTGATTCTGCAGTTACTGTTGCTGTGTTTGAGATTGCTGATTCTGATTATTCTGATAGCTACCATGGTTCTGATTTTGGTATGAATTCTGATTCTGGGGATTCTGGTTCCAAGATTGTTTATTTGGGCTTTGGTTCTGATTGTTATTGTTTCGATTCCAATTCTGCCCTTGTTGGTTCTGATTCCAGTTACCCCCATTACCTTGTCCAATATAGCTCACATTGTACTGCTGCTGCTCTTCCATGCCATACTCGCACTGCTGGCCCTGCTGGTTATCAAAATTCGAATTCCACCGTTGTTCTTGGCCAAATTCTTGTTGATTCATATTTACCGCCCCATTGCATACACATTCATCCGCTCGCCGGTCATTCGATTGCCGATGGCTTGTACCGGAGTAGGCGTCAACTGTTGTGGATAAGTGGGTTTTTTCGATGATGCACATTCCATTGCAGAATGTCCACCTCCACAAAGTTGGCATTGCTGTGCCTTATTTCGTTCTAACTCCATTCGGTCCATCTTTAGCACCATTTCTTGCATCTTGTCGTGCATGGCCGTCTCTCTATCAAGCTCTTCTTTCAGTGACTTTACCCTTTCCATTGGGGCTTTCTTCTTCTTTCTGCTTGACCCCCATTGTCCTTCTCCATCTACCGCATTCTCAATCTGTCTCATAGCTTGTTCTGACAGCAGATTCATGATATCTCTGCCACTGGCGGCATTCAGCTTATTCTGGTCCATCGGCTCTAGGGCCCTGAATAATATAATAACCTGTTCCACCGTAGAAAAACCGTGTGGAGGGCATCTCTTCAGTAGACCCCTGAATCTCTAATATGTCTCTTTTAAGGTCTCTCCCTCGAGACCATCAAATGAAGAGATTTCTTCTTTCAGATCCAGAATCTTCGCCGGGGAAAATACTTCTTCAGAAACACTCGCGTTACATCTGCCCAAGTATGTAGTGAATCGTTGGGTAATGAATCAAACCAATCTTTAGCGGCTCCTCTCATTGCAAACGAGAAAACTATCAGCTTTATTGCCTCGTCACTAAATCCATTATATCTCATTGTCCCGAAATTTGAAGAAAATGATCTAGAAAGCTGTTTGGGTACTCAGTTGACTTCCCGTGGAACAGGGCATGCTCCCCCAACATATTCAGAATATTCTGCTTGATGTCCAAGTTGTTTGCATTAATTGGGGGCACTCTGATCGGATTTTGCCCTATAACTTCCTTAGGAGTGGTGACGTAGTCTCGGCAAACCCTCGGTCGCTGTACCTGCTGAGCCATCTGTGGCTGATAATCCTGTTGCTGCTGTTGATAATACTACTGCATTGGTGGTTGCTGATTATATGGGTTTTGGAACCCCTATTGATTTCCCTGATTCTCGAGCATCTGCAGTACCCGATTCACCGTCTCTTGGTCTAATTCAAGACCGAAGTTCTGTATATTCTGAGTATTTTGTCCTCCCCTGTACTGTCCAGTCCATGTCCTCTGATTAAGCTGTGGGGTTCTCAACTGACGCAACACTGTGTCGTCCTCTCTTAACGGTTCATGACGAGGGATCCTCGGTGGAGTATGCAATGGTAGAGTTGCGTTACCACCAATAGTGTCTGAGGTTTGCCCATGTACATTGTGCTCGATTAAGGGTTCTTTGCCATCTCTATGATTCGGTGAATCCTCCATTCCCTCTGAGGATTCTGACAATGAGGGTAAGCTTTCTACTGTCCCTTCTTCTTCGAACAAAGGGTTCGGACTAGCAACTAGAAGTTCTCCTTGGCGTTGACTATTTCTATGACGTGCAAACGCTTCAAGTTCTCCTTGGGTCATTCACTTACAAACAAGAAGCAACAAGAAACAAAATAAAATGACCTAAGCCCAAGCTTTTGGTCAGCTTACAAGATATCAAACGTTACTCCCCGGCAACGGCGCCAAAATTCTTGATAGCAAAATAACTAACCGCTAACTTTAACCGACAGAGTATCGGGTCAACGGTAGTATAGTGTTGTCAAGGTCGAATCCACAGTGAGTAATGTCTAAGTACCAAAGTCGACTTAGAACATAGTTCAGGTCAAAATAGTGGTGGAGAGATATTATACTAGAGTTTACTTCTAAGTATTAAAAGGTATAGTCGAACTATGATCCCACGAGCTAATTTTACCCCTAAGGAAGGACTTAACAGGGAGCGTGTCTTAACCGACCTACCCATCCAATGTAGTTTAACGACATCCATGGGTGCCAACTCCTGATTCTAGCGATTAGACTGAACAACTCGATCTAACCACCATATGTGAAGTTAATTAATTCTCCCTTTAGAAAACCGATTAACCTAACATGATTAAGCTCTAGAGTCGCTTGAACAACGATGACAAACCTCTGTGTTGGGTTCGGACCTAACAACTAGGCCGAATCTACGCAACGATCCTAAAACCCCTGATCCCTCATCTGACCGCAAAATGCATTTATAAGTTCGATGTGTGTGACAGTGAACTAGGTGATCAATCTAATTCAAAGACGTTAAAATAAGTTTTAGGACGTGGATTAATCGTTTAAACAATAATTTACGCACTACCCAACTCCCTATCTCACCCCCATAGGGTTTTTGCTCGCTTTCACATAATTCGACTACACATGAATTTAGCTACTCACAATTATGCTAATAAACAAAATAAGAATTGAACTCATGCTAGAAATAATAAAAGAGAAAGTATTCATTACCATATACATGAGGAAAAATCTGATCTGAAACAGTGCGAAGAAATAATCCACCAAAAAGACAATCTTTTGAACTTGAAACGTAAATCTAAGCTATGAAAAGTGTTTAGAATCAAAGGATGTAATTTATAGGATCAAGGGATCAAAGGGTAATCACACTACACTAAAACCGCACAAAAATCGCCTAAAAAAAGTCTAAAGTCGGCCTAAGATGATTAGGGGCTGAATGAGCTGCGTATTTATAGATTAGGTCGAAATCTGCTGCTGTCGGTCCCGGACGCCCGTCCGGCCCATGTCAGACGCCCGTCCGCCTGGAAAATATGAACATATTAGGGCTTTATCTTCATTGGACGGGCGTTCGCGTTCCTCTGAACGCCCGTCTGGTGAATCGTGACTTGAGGCTTTTTGAACCCTAGACGCCCGTTTGGAACTCTGGACGCTCGACTGTGTTAAATAAGCTTCTTGAATCGGGCTGAGCCTACCCAAACGCCCGTCTGAGGGTCGTTTGGATGCCCGTCCAGCCAAAAACATAACTTTCTGAATGTGTCAATACTGTGGATGCCCGTCTGGATGGGCAAATGCCTGTCTGGTGTAAGCTTCCTTCAGACGCCCGTCTGACTTGGTCAAACGCCCGTCTGGCTTGATTCCACTCCAAACTTGGCTTTTCTTCCACTTTCACTCAATTTTCGTATCATGAACACATTTCTCTGTCCAAAATATCGCCTTTCGGGTCCTCGAGTCACCTAGGTCCTGCAATAACATAGACAAACAAACACCACGCGTAATTCCGCAAGACAAAAGTGCTCGGAAAATGAGGTAAACATCGCTAAAAAGGCAGAGTTTACTATCGATGTGACATTTCAACTCCCCGTGCATATAATTCTCGATATTACTCTCAAGACGGTCTATATCTACCCAAAACATGCCAATAAGGTGATAAATGGGGGTTAAACTGCACACCGAAGTACAGTAAAGTTGACTCCCATCAGCCCAGTGAGTGTGAAGATGCATTTCAAACGTTGAAGAAGAAGTTGACTACAACCCCAGTCTTGACAGTTTCGGAGATCTTTGATAATTACGACGTCTATACAGATGCTTCAGGACAAGGTTTAGGTTGTGCATGTGTTGATGCAAGGATTAAATGTTATTGCCTATGCATCTAGACAGTTGAAGGTACATGAAAAGAACTACCCAACACATGACTTAGAGTTGGAAACAGTAGTGTTTGCTCTAAAGATTTGGAGACACTACCTGTATGGAGTTAAGGCTAGGATCTTCACCGACCACTAGAGTTTGAAATATTTCTTTACCCAAGAGAATCTGAATATGAGGCAAAGGAGATGGTTAGAGTTTGTAAAGGATTACGACATGGATATCTAGTACCATCCGGGTAAAGCAAATGTAGTGGTAGATGCGTTGAGTAGAAAACCGGTGTTTGCAGTTTCAAACATTGAAGATGTGGCAGGAAATCTAGATGGGTTAAAAATCTGAAGTTTTGACTAGATTGAAGATCGGTAGTTTGTGGCGCCATTGTTAGCTAGATCCGAGTTGATGGATGATATTCGGGAATAGCAAGATGAAGATCCAGTTCTGGTTGATTTGAAGCGGGTTGCAAAGTAAAAGCCTACAGTTGGGTATGTGTTAGATAAAAATGGAAATCTTTGGTATCAAGATCGTTTGTGTGTGCTTAATGTCGGTGAGTTGAGATAGAGAGTCATGGAAGAGGCACATAGGATTGCTTTTGCAGTTCATCTAGGAGCTACTAAAATGTACAGAGACTTGAAAGAAAAGTTTTGGTGGCCCTCGATGAAAGTGGAAATAGCTATGTTTTTAGCAGAATGTGATACCTGTCAGAAAGTTTAAAGCGAGCATAGAAGACCAAGAGGAATGCTAAAGCATTGGATATCCCTGAATGGAAATGGGATAAGATCCCAATGGATTTCATCACCAGTTTACCTAAGACGAGAGGCGGACATGATACGATTTGGGTGGTCGTGGATTGATTGACCAAATCTGCTCATTTCTTACCGTTTAAGGTAGATATGCCCTTGAAGAAGTTGACCACACTATATTTGGATAATATAGTGTTGCTACACAGAGTACCTATCTCTATAGTCTCGGATCGAGATAGTCGATTCATTAGTTCGTTTTGGAAAGCTTTGCAGCAAGCTTTTGGTACAAGGTTGGATATGAATACGGCCTTTCATCCTCAGACAGATGGCAGTCAGAAAGAACCATCTAAAACCTTGAGGATATGTTGAGATCCTGTGTTGGAAGTAGGCGGATCATGGGATGATTACCTACCTGTAGCGGAGTTTTCCTAAAACAACAGTTATCACGCAATTATAAGCATGCCACCGCTTGAAGCTTTGTATGGAAAAAGATGTAGAATGCCGCTGTTTTGGGAAGAAGTCGGGGAAAGACAAGTCACTAGGCCGGAGTTGGTTGAATAAGCAAAAGAAAGAGTTCGGTTGGTTAAGAAGAATCTGAAGGTAGCTAATGATAGACAGAAGAGTTGGGCAGATGTTAGAAGAAGACCTCTTGAGTTTGAAGCCAGTGAAAGAGTTTACCTACGAGTTTCACCGATGAAGGGAGTGACACGTTTTGGACAATAGGGAAAGCTAAGCCCTAGGTATGTTGGACCGTTTGAGATTCTGGAAAGAGTTGGACCGTTGGCATATAAGCTGAAGTTACCAGAATCATTGTCAAGAGTCCATAATGTTTTTCGTGTTTCGATGTTTAAGAAATGTTTGACAAAGAGTGAGGTTGAAACCACAGTTGATCCACAAGTTCTTCAAGATAATCTTACTTATGATGAGACGGCTGATTCCTTTAGTTGGTTAAGAGACGGCTGATTCCTTTAGTTTTGGACCGGAAGGAAAAGTTGGTTAAGAGACGGCTGATTCCTTTAGTTTTGGAGCAATGGAGCAATCATTCACCGGATGAAGCTACTTGGGAAGTCGAGGATGATATGATCAGCGAGTTCCAAAATTTTATGGATTTATCAGGTATATTCTAGTTTCGAGGACGAAACTCCTTTTAAGGGGGAAGGAATGTAATATTCTGATTCTCAGTTTCCCTAACTTTTTGAATCATATTTTCCACCTCCTAATTATATTCCTTGCATGTGAGAGCAAGAATTAGCAATAAGAAATTTTATATCAGTTGCTAAGTCGGATCTTAACGGTTTTCAGATCAGCGTAGAGCAACGGAATCGTCGTGAAGATATAGTCAATTCAACACCAGAAAGTTGGATTTCTCATAAGGTATGTTTTGAGCCCAAGTTTGTTCTTACCCGAGTTTAAAGGTTCAAAACTCGTAAATTCATAGTTTCGTTGTTATAGAAGCGTGTGATCGTATCTAATTTATTTATGGATTGATTACAAAGGTTTCTACAGAAAAAGATCAAGTTTTGCAGCAGTTTTTCGGTGTTTGGAGTTGGAATTGCTTGCTAAAAGGTACGAAGCTCTTCCTACAATCTAATTATGGTTTAGACTAGTTAGATCGTGTTTTGATGCGTTTTTGTATCAAGGATTCTACCTAGATGATGTGTATGGATTAAGAGATGTTAGGAGATGAGGAATCCACTTTTTTGAAGTTTTTCTGATATAATTCATGTAGAACGAGTTTGGATTCGAGTAGAGATCGTTAAGGGTCGAAAATCAGGTTTTTAGGGTTTAATAGCATTGAATGCGCACACATTCAAAGGAATGCGCACGCATTCCCATTACAGGATGTTTGCTTTAGTTTCTGTTTGAACAATGCAAACGCATTCCGAGCAATGCGCACGATGATGACACACTAAATGGTACCAATATTTATTCCTATATGCACCCCGAATTCTGCTCAAGAGAGGATAGATAGGCACATTATTGCTTAGAATATATGTTAAATGCTATGTGAGTGTTTCTAGGATCGTAATTCTGCATCTATGCTATTTTCCCGATGATTTGGTACTGTTTTTGTCTCGTTTTGCGTGTTTTATAGGATGTACCAAATCTGGAGCATTGGAGAACGGATATGGACCAAAAGGAATGCATTGGGCTGAGTGATTAAAGTCCAAGAAGAAGCCTGCTGAAGAAAAAGAAGAATAGAAGGCCCGGTAACCCGAGGGTTAGGCCCGGTAAACATGAGACTTATTCAACACGAAATTCATTCTGCCACATTGTCTAAGTCAGTTAGTGTTTTAGAGAGTCTTAAGTCGGCTATTGTATCTATATAAAGCCACATATACTGAAAGCTTACATACAACTCATATATGATTCATTAGTATTACCATTACATTATATATTATTATGCAATCATGTTTTCTTGAGCTTTGGAGAGTTCTTTTTTGTTTCCTCCCTTCTTCCATCATCTCGAGCTTGAGTAGATCGAGCTAGATCTCCATTGTTGAAGGTATGAGGCTTTGAACGTTCCTTTATTATCTTCAATATGGTAGATCTGTTCGTATTTTTGTGTTTCAGTTGATCTGCATGTTTAACAACCCCATAATTTACTTATTTTAATCGTACTGAGCAATGTAGATCTAGAAATTAGGAAAAGCAGCCCCCGGTAATCCGGCGGTCTATACCGGTTTACCGAGGCATATTTTAGATAACCTAAACTGGGATTCACTACAGCTACGTTGATCGGCCGAAATAATTAAAACGACTAATATGTCTGGCCAATCTAGTATTCGTAATTCGTAAATTAACATGAAGGACCGCAAGTGAAGTGTTAATTAGGACATTGTCTTGATGGACCCTAGGAACATTGATGACGGTCAAATTATACCCGTAAAAGTCATCAACATTGTCCTTAAATCGAGATTAATAATATATATTTTTTGATAAATCACCTGTTTATATGGATTATTTAATATTATGTGATTAATAAGATATAATTTGGTATTTATCCATTTATAAGATATAATCTGGTATTTATCCGTTTATATTATATAATTTGGTATTTATCCGTTTTTACTTAAATATGATTTATTTTGAGATAAATATTTATTTTGCAGATAAAGATAATTTTGGAGGATAAATACAAGTGGAGGAATTAAATTACAAGATAAATCCAAGATGCATTGTAGATAAATATCGGATAAGCACGAGAAGAGGAGTAAAGCATGACAAAAGCCGGCAAACCAATCAAAAAGTGGCGCCAACTTGGAGGACACATTTAGGGGGGGCGCACCTTATTATTTTTGAGATTGGCCGGGAGTTATCTCTTATTTATTTTGATATTTTGAAGTATATCTCTTAATTAGTTTGAACACCTATAAATATAGGGGTGCATTACACGCCTTATACACCATAGAAATACTCAAGAATACAATTCACAACATTTGTTTTATTTTCAATATATGTTTTCTTTATTTTATGTTCTTTCATTACGGAGTCATTAGAATCTCCGGTTAGAGATCGTATCGAGGAGTGGGAATCACGCTCGTGTTCGAGGGTAATGTGTACTCAATTATGGAATCTTTATTCGTAGATCTAATTTATTTCGTTATGGAGTAGTCTTTTTGTGTATTGATTTCGTTATGTAGTTAATTATCGAACCCATGTTTATGTAGATCTGAGACGTAAAGACGTTTCACGAGCAAATCTGGTTCAGATCTGAGCTTGTTGGCAGCGAGCTTATGTCTCGTTGTTAGCAAGATCTGTGATGTTCTTGATTTGTCTGTGAACGGCTTCGACTACGTCAGGTTCTCTGCTTTGTAATTCAAACGAGTAATTAAACTTGATCAACTTAATTATTTGTCATCGTAATTTAACATGAGACCCAAAAAGTGATTGTTACTTAGGACAGAGATTAAATCGGTGGCTAAGAAGTATGCCTAATCATAGGAATGTTGCTTAGATGAGGTTACGGTTTATACCGGCATCCCTAGTTTCGTAATTGTGTCAGAAGTTATATGAGATGGAGACTAAAAATGTGAAGTCACGTAATGAAGACACTATGATCTAGATGGCCTAACCGGAGCTACATCTATCTTAGGGGATGACTCCCGTAGTCAGAATAATTAATCTTAAATGTCTTGTTTTGTCTCGTCGTCAATCTACATAGCATGGGGGAGTAATTAATACTAGCGTTATCAATTCCGTTTGTCAATTATTTATAAAACCTATTAAATAAGTATTTTAGTGTCGTTGTGTATTTTGTTGGTTTTGTGTTTCTACTGTGTCGGTTTTTATTTCTACGTTATCCGTTGGTCGTAGACCGCTTTTAATTTACTTTTGGTATGTTAAGTTATATTTCGTTTAAGCTGAGTCTCTGTGGGATCGACCTCGACTCTATCTAACTATATTACGATTGAACCTAGTTCTCTTGCTAGTGTGTTATTTACGTATCGAGTATTTTTATTACTTGGACCGTGCATCAAACATGCTGGTCAGTGTCGACAGCTGTCTAGGCGGGTTAGCGGTATGAGGTAACGCTTAATATTGGCAGTTCTAGTTTTTTATGCGTATGGGCTATTACGGACCAATTAAGGAGGGTAGCTTGCGTATAGATTGTCTACTGCCATTGTTGGAGTAGATAAAATTAGGAATTGCACCCGTAGCTGATAAATATAAAACGCTCACGATTAATCTAAGGAAATTGTGTGGGGAAGTTAACATAACGATTAACTAATCCAAGTTAGTAGATCGGTGAGTAGAGGGGGATGTATACCATGTTTGTTTTATTTTTATGCTATTGTTGGTCAATGACCGCCTTTATGTTTCTTCTTAATTAGGTTAGAATCGTTTATATGTATAAGTTGCATTGTCTCTGTGGGATCGACCTTGACTCGCATTTACTATACTGCGATTTACCTAGTATTCTTGCTAGTAATATTGACGTTAGTAACTTACACGCGATCACAAGCATTCATGGTTCAGGTTGTAGGAGTCCATTGGTTCAGGATCAATGCACACGCATTCATCAGAATGTGCACGCGTTGATGGTTCAGAGTTGTGCAGGATTCTCACATCATGAACAATACGCACGCATTGCTGGAACAGAGAGTTGCATCAGGTTTTTAGAATGGGAATGCGCACGCATTGCCCCCAGTTTTTAAATAAATGTTGTTTAAGCCTTTCAATAAGATATTAAATGTGATAATATGATCTAATTATAATAATTAAACATGAGCCTCGATTGAGTTTCTGATGCGTTTGGTTCCGGCACCGGACGTACTCTTAAAGGGAGTTAAAGTTCGGGACCGTTGGAAGGGAATGAAAGGGCTTGTACTTTGATGAACTAGAGTTCAATAATGTCTGTTTACTTGTTAGGTTGTAATGTCTAGCTGTCTAAGTGAGGGAGTAGAGTTGGTTAGGTGAGCTTTGTTTTGAAAACACTTAGGTGGCTAGTAATACATGATAATAATTACATAAGTGTAGTAAAAGCAAAAACATCACTTATTCTCGGTTAGACACTAGTTCATATTGGCGATGTGATACGTCCATAAAAGGTGAACAACGCTACTGGCTCAAAAGGCTGAAGGGTAGTGGAGGAAATTCATCGCATGTATATGCATACCGGGGAGATCCCAATACTATCGGTGCTAATCACCATAGTTGGCGAGTATATCTCGTGATGGATATACATCATGCATAGTGTCCTGGAGTAATGATGTAACCAAGAAAAGCTAAGTTAGAAACGTATAGTCATGACGTGTCGATGGAATGAAGTGAACCCGAGATTGAGTCGGTCTCACTAAAATAACCTTTTAATTATAAACCTTAATTAAATTGTAGTTTCTACTTCTCTCTGTGTACAATGTACTTACCTCAAATGCATGTTTATTTATGTGTTTGGGGAAGAGAAGACGAACAGGTAATCCCGGAGTTCGAGAAGGATTTTGATGACGACATTTGAGGATGCAGGAGTTGAAGTGCTTAATTATTTATGTTTATTTATACTTTAGTTTTCTTTGGGAAACTTTGTAAATTACTTTTAGGACTTTTGGATATCGTTTGGTTTTCCGATGTAATTATGTTCCACTTCTATCGTTAGATATTGAGTTCCTATTCTTGGTTGTTTGAAAAAAATTATTACCCGAGTCTCTTGCTTCCGTTTACTTTATTTTGATACGACGTAGTAGAGGATTACGTATAAAGTGAATTTATTTTACTTTATACGTGCCGAACGTTCTTTTTCCAGAAAAGGACTCGGTGTTCGGGAATGGGGCGTTACACCCATTCCGTCCTTCATCCACTTCTGTGGATAAAATTCAGCAAGTATATTTGGGGAAGACGACCAAAGTTGATGAAGGTAGCAAATTCAACATCGTATATCATTCTTAAATTATTTATAAATATTTTGAATGAAGAAATGTTGGTGAATAAGATGGGTTTGAAATTCACGCTTATGGATGAATTATGACCGAATATGGAAGAAAATGTATGGATGATTCTGGCAGATTGGTTTAGGGAATTGGGTGACGAAGAAAGCTGGAGGGAGAAAGAAGTGGGATTGCTAAAACCAATGAATCTGATAATAGCTAATACCGTGGAAATGTTGGGTAAAAATTAATAAAAAATAAAGGTCAGGTCGTGGTAATTTAAAAAAACCGTGAAAATTTGTGTCTAGGCCATGGTAGTGTTGGCCGGCCACAATGAAAAATAGCATGGCCCAAATCACAAATAACACGGCCTACTGGGTATTTTGATGGGTTAATATCTTGTAAGAATGAAAAAAATAGGGTATACATCAAAAACTATTTTCAGCGAAAGGTATATATTTTGAATTTCCATCTTAATTTAACTTGAATACTAAAATACCAATGAATAATGTTAATATTATATGGTATGGAAAATTTTCCTTTTTAGTCATGTATCTTGACACGTATTCAGATAAAACCATTTCATATAATGAGGGGAGTGGTATTATAATGTCCGATTGAGTGATATAATAAGATTCATGCGCAGGGAAAGGGAGACGAACAACCGTGATTATATATATTGACATATAATTAATGTTAATTATCTACCTCTCCATCAGCTTAAGAATTTGGGAGATGTGTTAGTTCAAGATGGTATTAGAATGGGAGGCCCTGACATCAAACGACTTTCCAAACACAATTTAATATTCCCTAAAAAACAAAAACTAAAACAAACGAAAAACCCAAATGTTGGGCTTTCACTCCCTAACCTATAGGCCTGCACTTGAGGGGGCGTATTGAGAGATAATAATAATTATCTAACTCCCCATCAACATAATAGTTTGAGAGAGATTGTAGTTTAACAGTATAAAACTGAAATCAACTGACTTTGCTATCCTTATTCCAGTGTCACCCAAAAGTATCTTTACCCATACTTAATTGTTAGAAGAAATAATTTATCATAGCTATTTGTCACTTTAGAATGATAATAAAGTAAGTATTGTATTTTCTTCTCATTTTACCCATAATTTGATTGAATGAGTTTAGTCACTGAATTTAGAGATATTCAATCGAATGTCAAAGTCATGTATATGTATATAAACGAGTGATTACATTAATTTGAATACTAAAATGCCAAATAATAATATTAATATTGTCTACTACTATTTGTCATAAATTTCTTTTTGAAAATGTAAAGTGATGAATAAAATAATGATGGAGTGGAATAAATGACAAAAAAGAGAGTAAATATGGGAATGGGACAGTGGAAAAAAAATTGTGCGATAAGAATAAATCATTTATAAGTAGGCTAAAATGTCTACAGTATGTTGATTTTAAAACACAAAATCCACGTTTCGTTACACGAAAGTTTTTTCGCTCCTATGAAACAGTGAAATCAACAACGAAATCCACTATGCGCCACAAAGAATCACTGAATAGACCCCGAATCCACTATTTCACGACAACACACCTTTCACTAAGAATCTGACTACGTAAATCCAGTTTTTTTTGTTGTTTTTTACGAAAATGACATCAAAAAATATCAAATTAGATATCAATGTAAGGAGTAGAAAAAATAAAAAAAATATTGTCGTACAAGAAAAGCGATTTATGAAATTTAGATCGAGAAAATTATTTCCTAAAAAAAAGATCCAAAAATTTATAAACTTTGTACTTATGCAGGAGAGTGATTGTATACATTCCGTAAAAAGGAAATATTTTACCTGAAGTAAATTACTATATATTAAATGTATATTTTATTTCTAAATTATCAATTATCACAAGAATTCGTAAAATAATATACTATTTAAATACACGCATCAAATGTTTAAAAAAAATACCTATTGGGCATATACATTAAATTTTCTGTGGGACCCAAAAATATACCAACCTTCCTTAACCAATTTGTTTTGAAGGCTTTAGGCCATAGTATTATAGTTAAATATACCTTTTGAATATAATTATAAGTGTGTATTTTTGTACATGTTTGGATGAAAAAACCGGGACATGTTGAGTAAGTATATTTTTAATTATGTAAAATGATATATAATAAGACACGGATTTTTTAATAATGACACATATCATTCAATAGATTCAACATATTCGACATAAAGTAGAAGTCTTTTTTATGATCTTATTTTGAGGGAAATAAATATATGTATAGGGTATATTTGTACGGTTACAATATATTGTGTTCGGCGTTTCGGTGATGCGTTGTATGATAAATACATGGCTATTATCTAAATATACAACTCATGGTATCGGAGCCACTTTAGATTAGAGAAACCCTTTTTTTCTTTTTTCGAAGAAAAAAAAATTTACAGCCGTCTTTCTTCTTCGCCGATCATTCACCATGGCTTCCGATTGTGAAGCTTCTGCCACCAAGACATCCACTCAATATGAGCCCTTTTCCGCCTATTATCTGCACGCTAGTGAAGGGACCGGAGCAGACATCAGTCCCGTTTTGTGTAATGGCGACAATTACGACGAGCTGTAACGTTCGATTCGTAAAAATCTACATGCCAAAAATAACTTGGATTTATCGATGGTAAGATTTCGGTTCCGGACTCAAAATCTCTGGATTACGATCAGTTAGGTAACGTTAACTCTATGCTCGTGGCTTGGATCGTTAATATGTTCGATGTTTTGATTCGGTCGGCCGTTTGTTACCCGGATAACGTTAAGGATTTATGGGACGATCTGTATGATCGTTATTACCTTGCCAATGGACCTCAAATTTTTGAAGTAAAATCTCAGCTTGCCGGCTATTAGCGACGGGGGCGTCCTATTGCCGTTTACTACACCGAACTCAAGCGTCCTCAAGATGAATTGATAGGTCACACAAAATTGCCAACCTGTAATTGCTCCGCTTCGGCCGAGTACGCTCAACTTTAAGAATATGAGTTCTTGCACAAATTCTGTATAGGCCTCGATCCTAAATGATTCGAAAGAGGCGTTTCTACCTTGTTGATGATGGATCCAATGCTCTCCATAATTGTTGCATATGCGAAAATTGTTACTAAAGAACAAAAACATCTTTTTTCTGAGCCTCGTGAACCTGTCCGACCTGATGCTGTCGTGTTGCTGTTCAAGGAGCCGCTAATGGCAGGCCGGCCAAAGCGGCCGGCGATGATTCCCGTTCCTGCACTCATTGCGGTCGCTCCGGCCATGACAAGGAGCATTGTTTGGAGCTGATCGGGTACCCGTACTTGTACACCGCCCTTAAATGTGTGAGCGGACGTGGAGGACGGGGTGGTGGTCATAATTCAAATCATGGCGGACGTGGTGGACAGAATAGTGGCCGTAATTTCACAGGTAGCATGGGTAGCCACTCGCATGAGCAACAACTTCGTGATGGTGATCTCTCTCTTGCGCCGACTTGTCCGACGATCAATGGACGCAGCTCCTCTAGGCTTTAAAAAATGGTAATCCATCCTCCGCTGAAAAGTTGTCTGGTATGTCCCTTTCCAATGATTGGTTAATTGATACTGGCACTTATAACCACATCTCCAGCAATCTTTCGTCATTCACCAATTTATAATATTTATACTCCCCGGTTGGGTTGCCCAATGGGCGAAGTACTACTGCCATGCAGTCTGGCACGGTTGTTTTGACTGTTGATTTGATTTAGGACAGTGTTCTTTATGTTCCAGATCTCGTTTGTAATTTATTATCATTGTCACAATGGCTCGAAAACCACAAATATTTTGTTATTTTCACTAATAAGATGTGTATTATATAGGACCATACATTGAAGAACCTGATTGGAGCGGAGATGCAATGTAATGGAGTCTACTACATCCAGTCCGTATGCCTTCCAGATATTCTAGTTAATAAATTTGTTGCGGCTGATACTTATTTGTTATGGCATAGACGTTTGGGTCATCCTTCGATGACTGTGGTATCTTCATTATCCGGCATTCCCAGCCTTAATAATTCCACAAAGTTTGTGACATTGATTGTTCTATTTGTTTTATGAGTAAACAACCTCGTGCATCGATTCCTTTGAGTTATAATAAAGTCACGCATTCCTTTTAATATGGTTCATCGTGTCATTCGTGGGCCTTATAAATTTCCCTCTAGTTGTGATGCTTGTTTTTTCTTACCCTTGTTGATGATTGTTCCCATGCCATGTGGGTTTATTTGTTAACTGTGAAGCATGAAGTACGACATTTAATTGAAAATTTTTACACAATGGTCAAACGTCAGTTTGATAAACGGATTAAGGGTTTTCGCAGTGCTAATGGCCTAGAATTTTTATGTTTGGCGTCTTTTATTGCCTCAAGGATTCTACATCAAACTTCTCTTGTTGACACGGCACAACGAAATGGAAGTGTTGAACGTAATCATAGGCACATTCTTAATGCAGCTCATGGCCTTCGTTTTCAAGCACAATTGCCTAAATAATTTTAGGGTGAATGCGTCTTTAATGTAGTTCATTTGACTTACATAACCCCTACTCGTCTTTCAAATGGTATAACTCCGTATGAATTTTGTATGGTCGTCTGATGAGAGTCAACTTCACGGCATATTTGTATGTGATCTAGCCCCCGTTTATCACTTTATTGGCATATTCCGGGTAGATATAGACCGTTTCGAGAGTAATATTGTGAGTTATTCGCATGGGGGGTAAAACTGTCACATCGATAGTAAATTCCGTCTTTTTGATGATATTTACTTCTTTTCCGAGCACTTTTGTCTTGTGGAATTATGTGTGGTGTTTTGTTCGTATATGTTATTGTAAGACTTAGGTGACTCGAGGACCCGAAAGGTGATATTTTGGAGTGAGAAACATGTTCGAGGCACGAATGTAGCATTGAAGAAGAGAAAATACAAGTTTGGAAGGAAATTGGGTCGAACGAGCGTTTTCCCCATGGCAAACGAGCGGTTGCGGCTAGCTCAAGCGGGATAATGTGATATCAGCGAAACGAGCGTTTGGCCCATTCCAAACGAGTGTTTGTCAAGTTAGCAATTGATACTAAATGTTGGCTTAGAAGACAAACGAGAGTCCAAATTACCCCCAAACTAGCATTTGGATGGGTTCAGCTCGAATACTAAGCTCATATTCAGCAAACGGGCATTCAAGCCAATCCAAATGGGCGTTTGCCTTCAAGACATGATCCATGAACGAGCGTTTAGGTGAAGCCAAACGCTAGTTCACTAAAGAACAAGCCCTAAGCAAGATATGGATTACTAGGCGAACGAGCGTTCACCATGAGGCAAACAGGCGTTTGCCCTCGACAGCATTGAATTTCAACCCTACACTTTTAATACGCAGCTCATTCACCACTTTTATCACCCTGGCCGACTTTATACTCTCTTTGGACAATCTTGGTGCGGTTTTAGTGTAGGTTAATCAAACATTGATCCGTGGAATCCCTAAATAACACCGGACGATTCTAAACACTTGTTATAGCTTAGATTTCAATATTACTTCCAATGATTCAGCTTTTAGATTGCATTTTCACTTCGATATTTTGTGGATCTGATTTCCCGGGTTTTTATGGTAATGACTTCTTCTTACTTCATTCTTCTAAGTTTAATTTCAATTCTTAATTCCATTGTTAGCATAATTATGACTAGCTAATTCCATGTGTAGTCGAATTATGTGAAAGCGAGTAAAACCCCTAAGGGGGATGAGATAGGGAGTTGTGTAGTGCGTAATTGAATATTTTAATGATTAATGCACGTCCTAAAACGTATTATAACAGCTTCGAATTAGATTGATCACCTAGTTCACAGTCACACACATCGAACTTATAGATGTATTTTGCGGTGAGATGTGGGAAAAGTGGTTTTGGGATCGTTGCGTAGATTCGGCCTAGTTGTTAGGACTGTTGGAAATAAAATTTATGTTTTGATGATAATTCATCATACTTATTCAAAGTATTATCTTAACCTCGTTGATGAAGTCTTTGAAGCATCTTTGTTATAGTGAAAAGCTAAAAGATGTCTAGAACTGAATGCTTAGGTTTTACTGGAGTCTGATAATTGTATAGGTTGTATCAGACAAGCACTGTAATAGTTAGTGTGTCGTAAAACTGAAAATTGGAAGCCATTCAGAAAAACAAACCGACTCAGAATACACCTAAATGAAACTGAAGAAGATAAGTTTGCGGAGGGACACAAACTCAGTTGGCTTATCTAGAAGTATGAAGAACTGAGGGTCATAGACTCAGTTATAGAATATTGAAGAACTGAGGGTTCAAACCCAGTTATGAATATTACTAGTCGAGACTATAAAGTAGACTTCAGGCAAGGTTGTGGTGACCTGAACTGAATTTATGGATCTTGTATGAAGACTTAAGAATTATAAGGACAATGAATTCTTAGATGATAATTGTTTATGGTGTACTCTGATTAAGTCAATTATAATCAGATGTAAAATGGAGTACTGATATTTGAAGAAGAGTAAAATCTCAGTTAATGCTCAAAGTCAGTCAAGAAACTGACAAGTGATAATCTCAGTATAAAACTGATAAGGAAACTCAGTTTTATATGTCAGTCATCCAACATGCTGATAGTACAGTCGAACGTTATAAAGGAAGCAATTTTATTGGACGAGTTACTGACACAACAGAACGGTCAGAAAATATATCCTTTACAAAATAGACGTTGATACAATTCGAATTCAAGCCAAATGAACGTTGGACCTCACACTATAAATAGAGGACTTTGTAGCAAGGATAAAAAGAGAGATGAACACGAATTAAGAACAAGAACAATCAGAATTATCAAGTGCATTAGTCATTCGAATTGCTATCATCTCTGTGCTATAATAAGATCATTTCAAGAATTTCTTCAAGAGTTCAAGCTACAAAGAATTTATCAAGAATCAAACACTTTGAAGAACCACAAACAAGAATCAATTCATTGATTCTCAACCCAACTTTGATTCTATATAAAAGGTTTAGACTGTGAAGCAAACATGGAAGGTTTTGTCAAGGAAAGTTGTTACAAGAAGTCGGGCAGACTGTGTTTGTGGTGGTAGCTGGTGAAGAGGAAATTCAACCCTCCAAGGACCAGTGTTCAAGCAATTGAAGAGCAGTAATTCTACCTGTTCTACAACTGTTTAGATAGTGAAGCTAGGGATTAGCCAAGGACTATTGTTTAGTACTTTTTGTAACAGTTCCGCTCAAGAAGTTCTAGTGGAATTTTCCTCCGCACCATAGGGGAAGAGAGGACGTACAGGATTACACCACCTGGAACCTCTATAATATTCGCCTTATTTACTTTACGCATTTATTTATTTACACATCATTTACTTACAACATTTTGATAGTTGATTGCTATACACTTCACAGTTCACAAACTGACATTCATCAGAATTTAGTTTACCACACTCAGCTTTCATAAAAGAATAACAAGATCAAGAAAAAGACTAGAAATATATCCGCTGCCGGTTGACTCAGTTTTTGCTTAAATCATTTTGACTTAATCTCGACTCAGTCAGCTTAACTCCACCCAAGTTTTAACTGAACCTTAATTTGTTTTAAATCCAGTTTAGGAAAGTTTTTGGTGACATGTTTATTCACCCCCCCCTCTAAACTTGTGTTAGCCTTTCCAATGGACCAACAATGACAATTTCCAATACAGAGGTTTTTCATCGTTGTTCGAGCAACTCTAGACGTTAATCCTGTTAGGATAATCGGTTTTCTAAAGGGAGAGTCGGTTGGCTTCACATAGGGTGATTAGATCGAGTTCTTCAGTCTAGTCACTAGAACTAGGAGTTGGCACCCGTGGATGTCGTTAAACTATTTTGGATAGGTAGGACGGTTAAGACACGCTCCCTGTTAAGTCCTTCCTAAGGGGTAAAAGTTACCCGTGGGATCATAGTTCGGCTATACCCGTTAATCCCTAGTTAAACACCGTTCATATAATTGTTTATTTCTGCAATAGTATAAAACCTTTCCACCTTTGATTGACCTGAACCAAGTTACATGTTAGCTTTGGTACTTAGACTTACTCCTTGCGGATACGACCTTGTGACCACTGTACTCGTGTTGACCCGATACTCTGTCGGTGAAAGTTAGCGGTTAAGTATTTTGCTATCAACGATGGCCGGTAAACCCCAACCAAGGGATTGAGTTTAGAGAGTGGCATAACCCTGCTAGGGCAACTCAGGATCATGTTAGGGCCTTATTGAGAGATGAATCGGAGTCTGACACAGATAACGAGCGTCCGATCCCATTGCTACGAAGAAGACAGTTGAGCCGGTGGTTAGGGAGAGCGGGGTGGAGCAACAAGTTAGGGTTGACCTAGTAGTGCAGGCACCTAGAGCTGATGGGGGTGAGCCCATAGAGGAATATGTTAAGCCACTGTTGGTAACCCCGAGAAGGGAGACTCTAGCCCCCCGATCCCGTTTGATAAGAGGTTTGTCAACATTAAAGCACGGGATATGTATACCCACCATTATTCACACCGTACGATGCTGATAGAGAGAGTTTCACACCTACGATATCAACAAGGAATTTAGGAAGAGTTTGACCGATCGAAAGTGGAAGGCGTTGATGACACTCCGGAGTGGAAGGTGAATGCTACTGTTGTTAGTAATACCATCCGCAACGGAAGCGATTTAAGGATCTAAATCTATAAATTACACGTAATAAAATAACTAGATCTACTCTACAAGGGGGTTGTAGAACATACCTCTTGGATCTCAAAATCCAAGTTGAAGAACCGCAATAGGAAGAACAAAAGAAAGTATGAAGAGCACCACGATCTTCCGTACATGTGATCCGAGCAACTCCCGGTGGAAGGAAATTCTCGTCTCGAATCCTTCCGATATGCTACCCGGAAAAATCTCCAAGATTTTCCTCCTTACACCCTTGGCCGAAATTTTTACTTCTTCTCTCTAAGAGGAGAAGTCGAAAATTGTGCTTAGTGTACTAGGCTTTGGAGAACTCTCTTTATATAAGAGAGTAATCCTTGTCCTCCAAGGATTTTATTTTGCAAATAAAATAAATCCAATAAATAAAAGATAATCCCATACAAATCTAGAATAATATTTATCTTTATTTCTTACCATAAACATTTATCCAATAATTATTTTGTGCACATGTCTTAAAACAATTTATTGTTTCTTAAAACACATGCCTTGGCCGAAAATTGCATTGACCTAGTCAATATATAATTTTCGGCCACAACACTTATGTTGCCAAGATTATGAAAAATGCCTTTTTCGCATATTTAATTATTTAGCCCAACAAATTTAATAGTCCACGAAACAATTATTTCACATATCGTTTTAACTAAATTCTAACAAGAACTAAATTAATATTATTAGGATTCGACGTCCGAGAATAGCTATGCTATAATGGAGGCACGTCGGGGACCATGGACTAATAATCAGCAGCTTCGATAAATCAAATAAATAATTATCTTACGAACAGAATAATTATATTCGATAAATCAATCACATGAATATGCCACAATAATCCCGTGACTGCACTCCTCCGATTATGAGATTATATTTATCTCCTCACGAGAAAGATAATAAGCGTCCATTGATATAATCATTACATATGGATTAATCCTCCATAAACTGTTCATTCTAAATCAAGATCAATTAATTCATACAACTCACTGGTAGCTAATCAGTTTAATATGAACTCCATGGATCGATCAGTTTCTTGGATTAACAAATAAGGGAACTGTCTATCGACTTCCATAAATGGAAGGAATAGATTCTGTATCTGTGATAACACAAACTACTCACTCAATCCAGTACAATGCCAAGATTGGGTAATTCAAATCACAGACTCAGTGTAATCCTTAACCGTCAAGTCAAACCTCATACTGATTCAAGCAGTTGACTGTGATTACCTCAGGATTAAGATATATCTATAAATATGATCATCGATTGATTCGATAAGACTTCTCGATTATGGAATTATATCGTGAACTCTAATCAAATCGGTCCAGCCCTATATAATATCTATCATATATAAATGCCCCACTAGGTTCTCTTAACCGAAAGTCCGGATAAGACAATCACACCTATTGTGTTCTGGGAGCATTAATAGCAAGTTAAAGGAGAGACCCGATACTCTCGATTAACTTCACTACGGGCTAATTGTATTTTAAGTACATCTTCACTAACTCAATCCTCCCGTGTATATCCTATACACTGAGTTAAGTGATTACATAAACGATATACTTTAGGGTTTTCGGTAGTGTAAATACTATTGTCACATCGATGAATATGAGAATAATAAATATGAATAATATCATTTCATTTATTAAATAAAACAATTACAAAATTGTCTTTCGGGCATCACACCAAACAATCTCCCACTTGCACGAAAGCATGTGATTAATTGTTTTAGAGCACACCCTATATTTAAACTACAACAAACTACATCTCCCACTTGCTCTAAAGCAATGAAGACTCATCCCGTATTCTAGTACCCATTAAGCATATCATAACCATTGCAGATGACAAAGTACACTCCAAGTGTGCCGTCATAGGATAGGTCAGTGACTCGGGGAGTACCTACATCTCAATATCATGGGTCTTAATGATTAGTCAGGTTGTCGGCTCGAGACGATCCGTAGAATCGAAACGTTACCGGTCCATCTAATCATGTGGTACTTTCCAAATATGCTTTTGACCTCTAGTGATTTCGAAAATCCTTATAAGCTACCCTTTCATCGTTTGCACAATGATGTGGTATCGGCTTCCAAATCTAGAATCACTCCCAGATCTGAAAAGGAAATCCTTAAGCTATATCGCCTCTCTAGCTACTACAAAAGCCGTTAATCACCCAACTAGTTAAAGTCGAGTTGGCGTTGCTAGATTCCTCCAGGAAATAGCTTCAACACAAGAGTAAACACTGAGCCCGAGATCGACTTAACGATCATCCTCAATCTAACTTAAAGTCAAAATCAATGTATCACACATATCCAAGTTCACGCATGAATATTTCCGCATATTATTCCCCGTTCTCTTCAAGATACTAAAGGACATACTAAACTTGCTTTGTTAACCGCCGAATCTAAGATTCGATCAAAGTTGATGTTCAATAACCTGACCATCTCTTACCAGAAATAGAATCTATCCCATTTCTCTTGATCCGGAGATTTAGAGAGTCATTCCTGATGAATAGGGTAGAACTTTCTCGTTGAATGTTGCATACACAGATGCATCATCTTAACCAATAAGATGGATGAGAAACCAGTGACTGATTCTAATTAATTCGACCGAGTCAAACTCTTTAGGATGTTGTCCAAATATCTGTTGTAGAGAATTGTGGCATTGTCAGATTCTGACTTCAGATAACACACCGATGTTGATTCCAACTGGTGCAGTGTTATCCTTCACAAACACTAATATATGTATATATTCACTACTGTACTAAAATTGATATCCAGTCTACAAAAGACTTATTAATATTCTGGTCAAATCCACATATTGTAGAAATATATGACTTTCAGTGACCGAGAGGTTTGCTTTTTATCAACAAAGGACATAAGCCTTGATAGTCATCATGTCATAAGTTCATAAGGCAATACCCTTCTGTTTCGAATGAATCCAGATTCCGTTTGTTTGGCAAGAAAGTCACAGGGAATCACCCCTATTTTCTGATTTTGAACGAAATCATGCAATACTAAGTGGTAAGAGAGTCCAAGGTCTGATTAACTCTCAACTTCTTAGGGAATTACCCCTCGACCACTCAAGATTTTCCCTAAAGATAAACTTTCCTATTCATTCTACTCTTTCCGTGTAGATCCAATTACTCCCACTGGGCTTGAGACGCTCAGGTGGTTCTACAAGAGCATGAACAGAACTGGAGTACCGAACTCCATTCACAGGGTTATGGCTATTAAACCAACCTCTATTATCAGAATCCTATACTGCTCACAAAAGAGCCATAGGTCATCAATCGATCCTCGGACTACAAAGTCCGCGAACTCCGTAATGGGTAATGGATAAACCATACTCCCAATACTTACTGGGTGGATCGAAATTCTGATTTAGTTTAGTAGTATTTTGTGTTATCACCAACAACCGATGTTGGATGTGGTCTGATTTTAATCAGTTAGTAACTACCTTGAGTAAACGTACTTCAAGGTTCAAGGTTTTGCTGTTCATGGACTCTATCAGAAAGGATGCAACAGAATAACTGTCTCTTCCCGATATCAAGAATCCTATATCTAACCTTTATACACAATTGGTTAAAAGATATATCACGAATGGTCATTGGCTGAACGTATACGCGAAATTCTCAGTCTTACCTTCAAGCACCATGTGCTAAATGCTTATATTTACGGAAGTGGGGTGACCCGAATCCACACCTTATCCGTAAATTCCAAAGCATATTCTAGGTAGACTTCTCGGTCTTACATTTCAATGTAGACCGTTATTTCGCTTCTAATATCTTTAGTGAGTTAAGCAGTGTATTGTAGCACATCTAAAACTATGTAAGGCAATTTAACGGTTTCTCACTTAGTGAGAACATGTCACAATGAGGCAGGCTGAGCATCAGTCTCGAGGACAATGAATGGCCTATTCCGAGTATAGAATACTCTATCTCTGTTGAAAACAGAGAAACCTCAAAATATTTTGGATAAACTTTACGGAGTGTTTGAATAGTTAGCAGACAAGAAGTCACTACTCGGAAGCTCCTACTAGCTTGTATCTTTCATCAGACCCCGAAGGTCGTCATGAACAAGCTATGTTACTTCTTTATAACCATTATCCTTTCCCGATTGAAAGGAAACTTAGTCATTGAACCGTTGAGACAATATAACTAGACTGGGAGAAAGGAATCACCCTGAGCCAGCCTTCAGTTCTTGTCTTTTATGGACTATGCACTAACTATGGAATATGAAGAAGCATTTATCTAAATATAGAAACTAATTGCTTTTAATAGTTCTTAAGATGTGTTTTATATACTGTTGGTCCCTTGAAAAGGCTTTGGTTAAGTTTAGAGGGGGGGGGGGGGTGAATAAACTTAACACTTAAAACTTTGGAGTTAACAAATTTTGCAACTTCGGCGGTCGAGATACTTCGAGAGTCCGTCGATACCTCGCAGCTCGTTGATAAACGTAGTCTCATCGATAGTTGAGTTTGCTGAATTTGTGCAGCGGAATTATATCAAAATTAAGCCTTAATACTTGTTGTTAAAAGATGATACTAAGTATTAGATACTCAGTAGTGTATGTGTGTGATTTCAGTTGTTAGATTCAGTAGGTTGATGTGTGAAATAAACTAAGTGCAGAATGTAAATGCTGAAAGTAGGTAGGCAGATTTTATAGTGGTTCCAGGTGGTGTAATCTTGTCAGTCCACTCTTCTCCTTTGATGTAGCTGTTACAAAGATTCCTAAGTTGCTTGTCCTTCACCAATAACTATGGTTTCACAACCGAAAACGGGAACAGTAGGATTGTTTGCTCCCGAGTCTTCCACTGGTCCTTGAAGGGTATGATTGCCTCTTCACCACTCCACCACAAACAACGAGCTCTTTCACACAACCGTGCTTCACTTGTCTTCGACGGGTTCTTTATAAAATAAAGATTGAATCAAATAAATGATTCGGTTGCGCGACTTGATTAGGATGATATAATCGGCGGCTTGCGCCTCTTCAAGTGTGTATGCTTGATGTAGCCTGAATGCAGAATACACTTGAAGAGTTTCTCTGGATCAGTAGCTTTAAGTTCTGTAAGTTCAACAGGGTGTTTTTCAGCTCAGTGAAATATCTCTTCAAAGTTTTATCAATTTTCATCTTCTTGTTTCTGAGTTGAAAGTCCTCTATTTATAGGTAGGAGAACATATGACTTGTATTTGAAATTCAAATATAACCGTTCCTTGTTTTTGTGCCATCTGATTTGCTTTCTGTCACTATTCATAGGACTGACACTGTCAGAATTCCTTTTTGACAGTGCAGTCTGTCCACCCTTTGACTTATAACTATTGGATAAAAATCTGAATAATCCCAACGTCTGTTTAATCTCAGCCCTTGATTTGTTTGATAAATCAGAGGTAGTTGGCTGTCCTTATCCATGTAATCTTCCAATATAATCTTGAATTAATCGAGGTATATTATCAGCAGGTTCATCAGTCTGCTGAGATACCTATCAGTCTGCTGAACTGCAATTTTCTGTGTATAAGAGACAATGCAGCTGATTTCTTTTATCTAACTTTAATTTGTGAAGTTAGATTACACCTTTTTAATTATAACCAAGTTCCAAACATCATCCAACTTATTGAACTTAGACCTTCTACACAAGGTATACGTAATCAATTTAGGTCATCATAGACTTGCCTAAATTCTGATTCCATATCCTTGACTTAAATTACTAATTTTGATCCCTTAGCCTTCTGTAACCGAGTTTGAACCCTCAGCCTTCACTTCAGCAGGTTCCAGACTAGTCTACTGACCTATCTACCCTACTGATATGGACCAGTCAGCTGATATAAATCAGCTGACCATTACAGTGCTTGTTTGATCAAACCTATTCATAAATCAAACTCTAATAAACTTATACATTTGATCTAGACATCTTTTTGCCTTTTCACTATAACAGCAAGTCTGGCACTCATCATCAAAACATAGAAATAAGTCCAACAATTTCCCCCTTTTTGGTGATGATGCCACTACCCTCACCTAACAGCAAAGCAAAAAGATAAAAACAAGAACATAACAAATTTCAGTCAATTCTCATTATAAACATTTGTTCACAAGTTATTACGATCTAGATGCAAGAAAAGATAAAATATGATAAGTGTCTTTCTATCTACGACTTCTTTCTCTTTCTTGTCTAGCCTTCTCCACTTGTTCTTGGTAGGCTCTGATTTCTTCTATCATGTCCCTCATCCATTCATTTTCAATCAGTGTGAAATCAATGTAGGGATTTACTTCTTTCCACCACTTCCATGCTTCAGGCAGGAGAAGATTAATTTGATTCACTCTGAAACCAAACTTCATGTATAGTTCCTTGAACTCATCAAGTGAGTCCTTTGCTTTTGTGATAGGCAAAGTCCTATCACCTCTGCCACTTCTTCCACCTCTTCCACCTTTGTAAGTTGCCATTAAGGCTTTGACTCTTGCTTCCCAAAATTTTAATCCCAAGAAAGAGTTTAGACCTTCATGATATCCCTTGTCATGATAAGGTTTCCTTCTGTTATAGTATTCTTTCTTGTATTGTTTGAGGAGATCATCGCAAGTTGAACTCGCAGTGCGCAGTTGTCTGTAAACATTAGTCTCATCCTCCCATCTTTTCTTTGCAAAGAGTCTTGCAGCCTCTTTGCTTCTGCTGTTTGGCCCTCTTCCCCCTTAGTGACATCATCAACAAACCGGGACATTAGGCCATGAACACCCTCCTGTGAGATTACCAGATTATTCAGTTGTCCTTCCATAATCTCAGTTCTGGTATCAATTGCAATAATCCTTGATTGCACGGTCTCTTCTAGTAGATTGATCCTTTCAGTAACTTTAGGATCCAATCCAGCAAGTTGGGATGTTCCAGCAGCCTCAGCAGGCTTAGGTGTTTCAGCAAGCTTGTCAAGTTTCTGATGAATGGATGTAAGTTGGTCTTTCAGAAACTTCTCTTTTGCTGTGTTTCCTACCTTGATTCCCCTCACATCTAGTAACAGGTTATTCACAGCATTTTGAGTAGATGTGAAGTTTGAAGTAACTGTATCAGTAGATTGTCTGTTCTCATTTACTAGTTTCATCAGTTCTTCAAATCTCTCCTCTTGTCTATCCAGTTGAGTTCTTAACTATTGCATATCATGCCTCACAGTCCTTAACTCATTCAAAACTTCAACTGACACATCACTGGTCATTCTTCCACCAGCAGCCTTATCAGCATGCTCCTCAACATTGTATTGTGGCCTCTGATTGCTCACAACCAATGCCCAACTCCTATCTAATCCAGCAGATTAGGTCCTTGATATTCTTCTAAGATAGGATCAATGGCTGGTTCTTCAAAAATAGGGACAAATGCCTGGGAGGATCAACATTAACATTTTCTTCTTCAGGCATTTGGAACTCCTCATCACTAAAGTCATAGTCCAGCATCTGCTCATCCTCATTAACAGCAGTCTGCTGACCATCTTTCCCTTTAGTGGTCTTGACTCCAGTAGGCTCCACTACTGCAGCCTATTGAACGACGGGGGTTTCCTCCAAACCCAAAATTGGTTCCAACCTTTGTCCAGTCGTTTGTAACTCGGCGGCTCGTACCTCCTCGTTCCAACCCGTGTCCAGTGCTCGTTTGTAACTCAAACTCCGTACCTCCTCTTCAACTCTTTGTGGATTGAATATAGCCTCATTATCCACTTGGAATCCTTCAAAGATGACCAATTTTTGTTAAAAAATGGCGCTTTTGGATAAAGTATCCTCGTGTCAAATCCATCTTGATATTGACAGAGTCCTCCGAACTAGCACTTGGCTCAATATAATCGCAACCTTCTCTTCATCCAAATCAAGCACTCGTTCGGCTTCGGTTGTGCGGTAGGCTCTACAACATGGAGTGTAAATGATTCATCGCCTAGCCTACCAAAGACTTAAATTGACTCCTTCATTGATTAATGCCTCCGGATCATCCATGGTGAGATCCTGCAGATCCTCATCCATCTCTCCGGTCCGTCGGCCCTCGGCGGACTTACCAGTCTCAGTGGGTTCAGCTTCTATGCCATCAAGGGCTCCTTGACCAGTAGCTTCAATTTTTGTTTCTCTAGCCACTCCACTGGTCTCCCCAGGGAACATGGGGGAATCATCATCAGAATTTGATGAATCATTGTCTGGTGTGTACTTTGGATCTCTGAACATAATTCCTCCACTTTTCTTTCCTTCATCCAAAAGATGCATCAGCCTAGATTGCAGCATACTAGTGTCTAACAAATCCAACAGGCTGTCCACACCCAGCTGCTCAAATGCCCATTCTTCAAATCCACTCATTGGATCAGCAGCTGGTTTCTGTTTCTTGTAGAATCCAAACTTCCACTGAAAGTAGTTTTGCACCTTTTTGAAGTTAGGATCTACTTTGTCCTTCTTAGATGCCTTCTCATATGGCATAGATAGCTTTCTAGTGGCAGGTTCAGTAGCTTGGTGACCTCCAAAAGCTCCCACAAGTAAATTCATTGTTTCTTCAACAGATGCTTCAAATTCAGTAGGTTGCTAGGCGGTATATTTGTACCTACTACTTCCATCTGTACAACACTTGGTTCCTCCTGACTTACATGCTCATCGCGGGGTTAGCGACAGATCGCTCTTCCCCCTGAGTTCTTGCAACACTTGCGGGGTCTTCAACCAACTCTTCAACTACCACAGCAGGTTCAGGTTCAGTGGTTTGCTGTGGGTCTTCAGTAGATACTATAGCAGGCTCAGGGTCAGTAGACTGCTGTATATCTCCAACAGATTGCTCAACAACAACCTGCGCAGCTTCAGTAGACTTAACAACCTCTTATAGTGAGGAGTCAGTAGTTTCCACAGGCTTGATGATAGTTAAGGGCTCAGCCTCAATAGCCTCTTCTTCCTCTTCTACTGATGCTTCTTCTTGGACTCTTTGTTCTTCCAGGATTTTCAATTCCTTTCCTTTGCCATACTTTTTCGTTGTTGCAATCTCCTTCATCCTCTTGGAGAGGGGTTCATCATCATCAGTTCTAGTAGACTTTCTCTTTCTACTAGCTTCCTTCTGTTGTTCCCTCGGAATCTCAACAACAGTTTTTCTGGCAGCTACAGCAGGGTCAGTAACTTCTTCTTCAGCTGGACCCTCAGCAGACACAATAGTCTGTGTTGTTTGCTTCTTTGTTCTTTTAGGCTTTAAGATCTCAGTGATCTTCCTTGTATCTGCACCCTTTCTTTTCTCAGTAGTTTTCTTTGGTGCAGCAGGTTTAGTGGATTTCTTAACAGTTTGCTTTACCTCGCTCACCACCAGCATCACCATCATCTCCATCACTATCATCATCGCGAGCAGGGTCGCAGAACATCTTCATCATCATCTAGACCAGGAATAGCATAATCAATTTCCTTCTTGTATCTAGACTGATTAATCTTCTCAGGTTCAATATCAGGAATCTTCAAGTGATTCAAATAGGGTCGAACCATTAATCCTAAGGGCAAGGCCTTGGATTTCCTTTTTCCATCTTTTTCTTCCTTGGCTACTTTCTTCTGCAAATGATCATCATCGACTCTATCTTGCGACCTGATAGAGTGTCCATACTTCCAACTAGTCCAAGTATGTTCTTTGCAATGAGTTTGCTCAGCAGACTGTACTCATTCCCAATATGTCTGCAATTGATGCCTGGAATGGATTTGGTGGCTGCATTTGTTTGGATTTTGTCAACAAAATCCATCTTGGATAGTCCCATTGCTTCAGGATTTGTTGGTGCATCTGCCACTTCTTCAAAACCAAAAACTTCCCTCAGCAGACTAGGGGAAACTTCAATCTCCTCGGCATTCACAGTTGTCTTGAATACTTAATTTCCTTTTTCCACAACCATGTTCTTCCAAAAATCAATAACATTTGTGTATGATATTGTTTCCAATCTTATATTAAGTATATTTTCCAAACTTGCAAACCTCCTTATTCTTCTACCAATGTTGATGGCCAATTCTGTTTTGTTTGCATCAACAACAAAGCCTCTAACACTTTGGCTTGATTCAATCTGAACATCAATCCTTTCCGGCATTGTTATGAGAAAAATGAGATGAAGAAGATAGATTGTAAATCTGTGTTCACACAGTGTAAAAACAGAGATATAAATTTGACATTTTGCAAGTAGAGAAGATCTGCTGTGTGTAGGTCTATATAAATAGACAGACGGTAGTTGTAACTGTCAGTGCACGTACATCCATGTCAACCATGATTAATCTGAGTGAATTCTGTCTTGACACGTGTTCCATAACTCCTCCATAATGCTTTGTAACCGTTGGATCGTGTTAACTATGGTAATAAAGGATAGGATAAATATCCCGCCAAACTGCTTTTTGACTTTAATAAAGTTTGACTATGTAACGTTCCATTCAATAGGGTTGGCTCAGCAGTCTGCTGATAAGGGTGCTTCAGCAGCCTGCTGACAAAGTGACTCTGCTGATCCTTGATTTCTTCTGTTTTGTTCAATTGATAATACAAGATGAAGTTTAATACCAATGACTGATCTGTCAAGTGAGCTCACCCAACATGACAACGACCAATCCCCTTGCCAACCTCATTTGCTCAATTGTCCAAACATAAGTACATGGAATTGTTGATACCAATGACTAATCTGCTAAGTGAGCTCACCCAACATAGCAAAGACTAATCCCCTTGGTGAATTCCAGTACATTGCTGAATATCAGTTAACTTTTATAATTCCAAGTTCAGTCCTTAGCTTGGCAAATCTTTCACTATCAAGAGGTTTAGTGAAGATGTCAGCAATTTGATTTTCAGTAGGGATGTATAGAACCACCACATCTTTCTTTTCAACATGATCTCTTATAAAATGATGTCTCACATCAATGTGCTTGGTTCTTGAGTGCAAAACAGGATTTTCTGTGATTGGAATTGCACTTGTGTTGTCACACATAATTGGAATTTCCTTTTCTTCAATTCCATAATCCCTTAACTGTTGTCTTAGCCATAGTACTTGTGCACAGCAACTTCCAGCTGCAATGTATTCAGCTTCAACAGTAGAAGTTGATATTGAATTATGTTTCTTGCTAAACCAGGAGACCAGTCTACTTCCTATTAACTGACAAGTTCATGTAGTGCTTTTTCTATCAATCTTGCATCCAGCATAATCAGAATCCGAGTAGAATATAACTTTGAAGCTTCCATCCTTGGAATACCATATCCCTACTCCCAAAGTCTCCTTTAGGTACTTGAGAACTCTCTTGACTGCACCTAAATGACTTTCTTTAGGTTTAGATTGAAATCTTGCACAAACACCTACAGCAAAGGATATATCGAGTCCGCGCGTAAGGTACAGCAGACTGCCTATCATCCTTCTGTATAAGGTCTGATCAACATCTTTGCCTTCTTTATCTTCATCCAATCTGATGTTTGTACCCATTGGAGTTGATATCTTGGTGCTGTTTTCCATACCAAACTTCTTCAGCAACTCCTTGGTATACTTGGTTTGATGAATGAAGATTCCATCTTTCAACTGTTTGACTTGCAATCCTAAGAAGTAGTTCAATTCTCCCATCATACTCATTTGGAATTTACTCTTCATTAGATTTGCAAACTTTTCACAAAGTAAATCATTTTCAGAACCAAATATTATGTCATCCACATAAATCTGTACCAGCAGGGTGCTATTCCCTTCACTGATTCTGAAAAGTGTCTTGTCAATGGTTCCTTTTGTAAAACCATTGTCCACCAAGAATTGAGATAGAGTCTCATACCATGCTCTTGGTGCTTGTTTCAATCCATAAAGTGCTTTGTTGAGTCTATACACTTTATCTTCTTGATCTTTAACTTCAAATCCAGGAGGTTGCTGAACATACACTTCCTCCTCTAGAATGCCATTCAAAAATGCACTTTTGACATCCATTTGATATACCTTGAAGTTTTTATATGCAGCATGTGCCAAGAATAATCTGATAGCTTCCAATCTTGCAACAGGTGCATAAGTTTCATCAAAATCTATTCCTTCTGCTTGAGAATAGCCTTTTGCAACTAGTCTGGCCTTATTCCTTACAATGGTACCAGACTCATCAAGTTTATTTCTGTATACCCACTTAGTACCAATGATATTTGCATGACTTGGCCTTTCAACTAGTGTCCAAACTTGATTTCTTTCAAATTCATTCAATTCTTCTTGCATAGAAATTATCCATTCTGGTTCTGAAATTGCTTCTTCAACAACTTTTGGTTCCATTTGAGACCGAAAGCAAGTAAACATAGCTTCCAGTTGTCTTCTGGTCCTTACACCTTGCTGTACATTGCCAATAACTTGTTCAGCAGGGTGATTCCTTAACCATTGAGGATTCTCGGTTGGTTTGATTATCGGAACCTCATCTTCGGTAGGGTTCCGTTGTAGCTTCTTCAACAACAAGGGGGTTCAAAGCGGATCCTTGAATTGCTTCGCTTGTTGCATCGGTAATGTCACCAAGCAGGTGTTCTGCAGGCGATGATCGAAACTTTTAAGTCATTGAATCTTTCCAAAACTTCAACACAATCTGGATCAGTGACTTGTTGATTCTCAGCAGGTTCACAATCTTCATCTTCCATACCAGTGAACTTTGGTTCATCAAACACAACATGGATTGTTTCTTCATGTTTCAGTGACCTCTTGTTCAGTACCCTGAATGCCTTACTGACTGAAAAATATCCCAAGAAAATCCCTTCATCTGACTTTGGTTGGAAAGTCTTCAAATGAACCTTGTGATTTAGAATAAAACACTTGCTTCCAAATGGATGGAAATAGGATATATTTGGTTTCCTTCCATTCCAAATCTCATAAGGTGTCTTCAGCAGCTTCTTGTTCACTGATGTTCTATTTTGTGTATAGCATGCTGTATTAACTGCTTCAGCCCAATATCTTTCAGGTAGCAATGCTTCACGTATCATTGCCCTTCCTGCTTCCTTTAAAGTCCTGTTTCTTCTTTCAGCAACCCCATTTTGCTGAGGTGTACCAACAACAGCAAGTTGATGTAGTACACCGTTCTGTTCACAATATTCTCTTATCACTTTGTTGAGAAATTCAGTACCCTGATCTGATCTTATTTTTATTACAGTTAAACTTTTCTCATTTTGTAATCTCTTTAAGAGATTAGGCATGCTTTTGAGTGTTTCACTTTTCTTGTTCATAAAGACCACCCAAGTATATCTTGAGTAATCATCCACAACCACTAAGGTGTATTTCTTTCCTGTTACACTTGTTGGAGTTATTGGTCCAAAAAGATCCATATGCATCAGCTCCAACACTCTATTAGTTGATTGTTTAGTTTTTGACTTGAAAGCTTGACTTTATCTGTTTACCCTGCCGACATGCATCACATATAGCATCCTTCTTGAATGTGATCTCAGGTAAACCAATCACCAGCTTCTTCTTTACCAACTGATTGATATCATCAAAGTTCAAATGATTTAACTTCTTGTGCCATAACCAATTGAGTTCAGATTTGGTATGCACAATCAGGCAGGTTTCTGGAACTGCAGTAGACCAATCCACAACATACATGTTTTGTTGTCTTCTACCAGCAAGTACAACTTGATCACCTCTTTCACTAATGACAATACAAACTTGTTTTTGTCAAAAGTGACCTTGCATCCCATATCACAGAATTGTCCAGTGCTCAGCAAGTTGTAGTCTAGTCCTTCCACATATGCAACATTCTTGATTGTAAGTCCATTTCTCACAAGTGTGCCATATCCTCTTGTATATCCATGTGTATTCTTGTTGCCAAAATTCACCCTTGGACCATCTTTTGCCTCAAAGTTTGATAAACAGTGCTTATTCTTTGTCATATGTCTAGAACATCCACTGTCAAAGTACCAGACACCCTACAAAACAAAGTTACTACATTTTAGGTACCCAAACCTGTTTGGGTCCATAGTGGTCAGTAGTAAGCATGACTTTTGGTAAGTTTCCATAAGGTCTTCTCCAAAAAGTGTCATACTTTGGTTCATACATGTATTCCACACATCCATAAGTTCTAACAGTTGGTTGTGTAGGATTCACTTATGTTTTCTGGCCTTTTGATTTATAATGCTGTTTGAAGTGACTCTTGTTGTTAGAAGCATCAGTATAACTATTTGTTTGCTGTCTGTTAGGAACATCCCTGTAGTATGGAGTCCGCCGAGGTCCCCGCCGAGGCCTTTTATAAGTCCTCTCGCCGAGTCCTTTGAGTCCATTGCTTAGGTTTTATCCTAGCAAAGATGGTTATACTTGGTTGTTTCTATCGGCAGTACACAGAATATTCCAATCATCATCGCAGGGGAACAAGCTACCTTTCCCCCCGAGATAAGTATCCCTTGAATGATTAACATTTTTGGGTTTAGGATTCTTATCCTTGGAATATTTCGACCTTTACCTTTTTGTGGTCCAAATAGACTTGGTAGCAGGTGTCCGCTATCGCAGGTCCAAGGTCCAGCGGTCCTATTTTTGGATTTGTTCTTCTTGTTAGGAGCTGTTGACTTCTTTGACTTCTGATTTTGCTTCCTTGAAGTATCCTCAGTAGGTTTTACTGCCTCGGCAACCTTACTTGGAGTTGTTTCTTGTGCTGGTACAAACTTAGGACCAATTCTGGTACTAGGTTCAGTAACCTTACTGGATCCACTTTTTTTGGATTGTTGAGTTCCAAATCCAAGCCCTATTTTATCACCATAAGGCTTTCCAGATTTGTATGCAGTAGAGGAGCAAGATGGGTCAGAAGATTCAGGGGTTTCTGGATGATCAGCAGACTTACACTGATTCTGTCCAACATCTTTTTCCTTACCTTTGAGAACTCTTATTTCAGCTTTCAATCTTCCAACTTCTAATTCAAGAGCTTCTTTTTCAGCCTTCACAATCTCATAACAAGATTGTATTATCCTCAGTTGATTAAGGATGGCATCCAAAGTCTCATTATTGTCGAATTTCTAGGATTTGAACCACAAGTTGATTCACAATCACTTCCAAAGAGAGTATTGATGGATACGGTATTGTATACCTCCTCGCCATCCATATTGGCCATCAAAGCATAGTCTTCCATATCAAGAACCGGTCTGTGTGTCATCCGATTCATTTCCCTTTTCGATTCCACTTCATACCCCGATTCATCTTCAAAGAACCATAGCCTTCTTGCCATGTCTTCTTTGTTGACTCTTGATCTTCGCAGGTCCGGACAATCGTGTCTAAAGTGTCCAGGCTTCTTGCAGTTGAAGCAAAGATAATCAGGTTCCTTACTTTGTTTTAACTCAGGACAGTCAGGTTGAAGTGTCCTAGTTTCTTGCAATGAAAGCACATATAGTCATTATCTTTCTTTGACTCTTCTTTCTTTCTTTCAGTAGGCCTTTTTGTGAAATTTCTTGCAGGGGCCTTTCCTGTCTTCATCATCCTGATTTTCTTGCTCAGGAGGGCAATATGTTCCTGCATTTCATCCAGCAGATCATCTTGTCCTCCGGATGTTTCTTCCTGATGTGAAGCAGCCAATGCAGTGGTCTTTGGCTCTTCCTTTTCAGTCTCAGGTACATGTTTTTTGCTAAATTCATAAGCCTTGAGATCTGAAACAATTTGAAGGTGTCTTCTTCATGTAGCTTTCTCATTTCCTCTATTGCAGTCACCTTCATTTTCCAAACATCTTTTGCAGGTAATGCTTCCAAGATCTTTGTGTTTATTTCCTCTTTTGAGTAACTTACACTCAGCAGGTAAGTTCATCCAGATAGCATTAAATCTTGATTCCATCTCGCTCAATGGTTTCATTTGGTAGCATCTTGAACTTTTGAAACCTCTTTTTGACCACACTGATTTTGTTCTTCTTTATTGCATCAGTGCCTTCACAGATCAACTGTATCTTGTCCCAAAGTTCCTTTGCATTTTTGCAGTCTTTAACCTTCATGTACATATTGCTATCCAAGGTTCTATAAATGATATCAATAGCAATATTGTTGAGGTTTGCTCTTTTTCTGTCTTCTGCATTCCATTCTCTTTTTGGTTTAGGAATGTACTCAGTTGTATCACCCACTCGTTATCGACTTGGTAATCTCCAAAGTGGTCCATCGCTAGTACATTCATCATCTCATCATGAGTTGCGGCAAGGTAAGCCTCGCATTCGACGTTTATACTCATCAAATCTATCAAGAGAACACATCGATAGTTCTAGCATACTGGGTGTTATCCATGATGCAAGTCTTTGAAAATCAGTGATTTGAGAAAGTTTACAAAGAATTTTCACAATCACAACAAGTAGGATTTCTTCAGAACAGAAGCACTGCTCTGATACCAATTGTTGGTCCCTTAAAAAGGCTTTGGTTAAGTTTATAGCGGGGGGTGAATAAACTTAACACTTAAAACTTTGGAGTTAACAAATTTTGCAACTTCAAAGAATCACGATACTTCGAGTCTACGATACCTCGCAGTAGCGCCGATAAACGATAGTCTATTGATATTTGAGTTTGCTGAATTTGTGCAGCGGAATTATATCAAAATTAAGCCTTAATACTTGTTGTTAAAAGATGATACTAAGTATTAGATACTCAGTAGTGTATGTGTGTGATTTCAGTTGCTAGATTCAGTAGGTTGATGTGTGAAATAAACTAAGTGCAGAATGTAAATGCTGAAAGTAGGTAGGCAGATTTTATAGTGGTTCCAGGTGGTGTAATCCTGTCAGTCCACTCTTCTCCTGTGATGTTGGAGGAAATTCACTAGAGATCTTTGATGTAGCTGTTACAAAGATTCCTAAGTTGCTTGTCCTTCACCAATAACTATGGCTTCACAAACTGAAAACTGGGAACAGGTAGGATTGCTGCTCCTGAGTTTTCCACTAGTCCTTGAAGGGTAGGATTGCCTCTTCACCAGCTCCACCACAAACAATAGTCTTTCACACAACTGTGCTTCACTGTCTTCAGCAGGTTCTTTATAAAATAAAGATTGAATCAAATAAATGATTCAGTTGCAGCCAGCTTGATTAGGATGATATAATCAGCAGCTTGCAGTCTTCAAGTGTTTATGCTTGATGTAGCCTGAATACATAATACACTTGAAGAGTTTCTCTGGATCAGTAGCTTTAAGTTCAGTAAGTTCAACAGGGTGTTTTTCAGCTCAGTGAAATATCTCTTCAAAGTTTTATCAATTTTCATCTTCTTGTTTTTGAGTTGAAAGTCCTCTATTTATAGGTAGGAGAACATGTGACTTGTATTTGAAATTCAAATATAACCGTTCCTTGTTTTTGTCCCATCTGATTTGCTTTCTGTCACTATTCATAGGACTGACACTGTCAGAATTCCTTTTTGACAGTGCAGTCTGTCCACCCTTTGACTTATAACTATTGGATAAAAATCTGAATCATCCCAACGTCTGTTTAATCTCATCCCTTGATTTGTTTGATAAATCAGAGGTAGTTGGCTCTCCTTATCCATGTAATCTTCCAATATAATCTTGAATTAATCGAGGTATATTATCAGCATGTTCATCAGTCTGCTGAGATACCTATCAGTCTACTGAACTGCAATTTTCTATGTATAAGATACAATGCAGCTGATTTCTTTTATCTAACTTTAATTTGTGAAGTTAGATTACACCTTTTTAATTATAACCAAGTTCCAAACATCATCCAACTTATGGAACTTAGACATTCTAGACAAGGTATATGTAATCAGTTTAGGTCATCACAGACTTGCCTAAATTCTGATTCCATATCCTTGACTTAAATTACTAAGTTTGATCCCTTAGCCTTCTGTAACTGAGTTTGAACCCTCAGCCTTCAGTCTTCAGCAGGTTCCAGACTAGTCTACTGACCTATCTACGCTACTGATATGGACCAGTCAGCTGATATAATTCAGCTGACCATTACAGTGCTTGTTTGATCAAACCTATTCATAAATCAAACTCTAATAAACCTATACATTTGATCTAGACATCTTTTTGCCTTTGCACTATAACAGCTAGTCTGGCACTCATCATCAAAACATAGAAATAAGTCCAACATATACAAATTTCAGCAGTTGTAAGTGGTATTGACTTTATCAAACAAAAAGTCCGAGTCTTGGATTCGTACTACAAATGGTATATTCACTTTCTATACGACAAACAAATTATCGAATAGAAGGTAAATCCTTTCGTTCCAACGAATCTTAAACAGAAAATAATTTTTTCCGCGATATCCGAGATTCATTTCCTTATATCACTCCCACTATTCTAGCTAAAATTAACTGCCCGTTGTTTACTCTTTTAATCGTTAAATGCACCGCTACCTTGTTCTTCCAAAGAACTTAGCTCGAGAAAATCGCCAAGGATTCATAGGTTGTTGATTCAAAATCACTGTCCTTATCCTATGATTTTCGGTTAATTAATTTTCGGTTCAGCCTTAAAGTTTTCTCAGTTTAGATGACTAACACTTTTAGACATATTCTCCCATTCTTTCCATGAATGGAAACAGTCTTGATACATCGGTTCATTTGAGTAGACACTACTCTTGAACCGTGGGATGCCTATTTCGAGTGTTACTCGTCGGGACTTCTCGGATTTTCTAATATACCAGAAAAAAAACAACAAATCATAACATTAAAGCTCCCACTAGTTTATCGGTTCTAAATACCGTCTAACGAGCAGTGCTTTATTTTTTAGGATTTTCAGATTTTTTCTATTAGAAAATCTTTCGTACATTGTTCCAATGTTTCCAGAAAAACAACAAATCATAGAACTCCCACTAGTTCATTGATTCCAAATATCGTCCAACTAGCAACATTTCATGACTTTCCGGTTTTTCAATTAGAACGGTTACGTGTGTAGTTAGTTACACTTTTCTAATGTTCTAGAAAAACAACAAATCATAAAGCTCCCACTAGTTCATCGATTCCAAATATCATTCAACTAGTAACACTTCATGATTTTCCGATTTTTGAATTAGAAAATTACTCGTGTACACACTCAAAATTCACTAGAAGAATTTCAAAGTCCGAAATCACCTTTGATCAAACTAAGTTTGTCTTCCGTTTGACACGAATGACACTAGTGACATACCTATATGTCACTCTGGTTTTTAAAAGGCTTAAGAGAAAATATCTCTTTCAAAAAATAATTGCATTATCGATTAACTATTTCAACGTCCTAGTTACTTTCCACTTTTTAACGAAGTCAATACCAGTCAATTATTAATTTTTAAGCAATTTAGTAAGAGATATAATGATATACATATATTAATTCAAGTCCCCCTTGTAAATAAAATGACATATATTAATTCAAGTTTAACACTACTATATGATTTTATTTTAGGAATTGTAAACTATAAGTTAGTCTACTCTACCATTCCAAAGTTTTAACCTCGCATCTCAGTGCCGCCTTAGGGTAGGTCAAAGAGATGACGGTTAAATCGAGACAATCTCATCAATGAATAACTTGTGAGAATCGAACATCCCTTTATTCATTGACTACCTTCTTTTTTTAGCCTAGATATTATCAAGAATATCCTTTATGAGTGTGATCTACTATATCGGATCTCTTAGGTACGCCCCGAGTGTGCCGTCGTAGGATAGGTCAGTGACCCGACGAGTATCCAGAAATCCTATCCTTTCGGAGACCAAGCCATGAATGTTGATAGGGGTGAACACCATCCTTAGGGGGACAAAATCATAGCGCCGCGAGGCGTCACCCTTCTCTCACTTACTTGTATCTATAGTAGAGGCCGTGGGGTTGGCAGTCGCCTCCCCCGCTCCCACTCAATATTTGGAAGTGGTGGTGGGTTAACTAACCACGTCTTTTTGATGTTAACATAAAAGCACATCAAATCAAGGATTCTGAATGGTGTCGGTAACGTAGGCAAGCCTACCCGTCCTATTCCTTGGAACATATGTGACAGTCGGACGAAATCGGGTCAAGACAGACCCATTGAGATAAGAAGGAATCACCCCTCCACTCTCCGGTGTAGCTTAGTCTTGCCGGACCCCCGTGCATACATCACACTAGGAGGGTTAAGACGGTCGAGCCTAGCTCAGTTGACCACCCAACCTATAGGCGAACCGTTTTTATCCAAGATTTATTGTTCTTTTACCATCATTCAATATCGTAGACACTTCGAATCGAAAACGTGATCTCATTTGGGCTTTTAAGGCGGTTCACCGAGAACACACACCGAAAAAATATAACGATTTCATAACCCATCCTCGGATCTTTAATTAGTTACTAAATTAATTAATTATCATGTATTAATTAAATTTCAACTAATTACACGAGTTTGTATACATGCCTATTTTAATTACCAAAATTAAATTTCTACATGTATGCATGGAGTGGATTTATGATATGATGCATGTCATGGCTATTCCGATTTTATATCTATTTTATGATCAAACAGATAAAAAATAAATTGCGGAAAATTTAAACACCGAGATGGATCGTTGGTAACCCCGTATCTAACCGATTAAAAAAAACACAAACAAACCCTAACTAGGGTTTACCATTTTCAGATCTGCTGCAGCTGCGTATTATCGATTATCGGACATCCAATAGAACTTTGATCGTCACGAAACTTTGTGGACCTGTTCTTCACTCCTCCTACTTGAATATGGACGGTTGGATCTGTGTTTTGACAGCCCAATTGATCCCGGTAAGCCGCCGATCCAACTGCTGCATCTGTTTATAACTGCGGCGCATCAGTGTCTTCCCGGGGACGATCGGGCATCGAGACAAAACCCGATCGACCTGAAATTTTTAGGGCTTGTTTATAACTACATGATAGTCAATCTGTACGGTCGGATCAATGTTTCAACGTTCCAAACTCTTCCAGAAATTCAACGAACTCACAGCTAGGGTTTTTACGGCTGCTGTGCTTTTCTGTTACAGCACTAAATTTTTTGCACCGATCTGATATCGAGACGGACTCCGATCGACACCTGAGTTATTGATCATCAACTTTTATTCTTCATTATGAATGGAGGGATTTTGGTTTCAACGGCTCAATCTCCGTGAATAAATAAAAAACGAACAGAGACAAAACAGATCTACTTCTAGGAAACTAAAATTACAAAATTTCCTATACTCATATTAACGAATTTATATGAGTTTACAATAGATCTAACGAGTAAACAATACCAAACCCAATCCATCTCTTCAACCGCAACAATCGCAACATAAAAAATAAAAAAAAAACATACATTCGGCCCTTATAAAAAAATTGGGACAAAAAATCTACATGTTTTCCACTCCTAGATCTAATATTTTATACGTATAAATATAGATCACCAGGCGACTGCTACCACTGTTAGTAATACCATCCGCAACGGAAGCGATTTAAGGATCTAGATCTATAAATTACACGTAATAAAATAACTAGATCTACTCTACAAGGGGGTTGTAGAACATACCTCTTGGATATCAAAATCCAAGTTGAAGAACCGCAATAGGAAGAACAAAAGAAAGTATGAAGAGCACCACAATCTTCCGTACGTGTGATCCGAGCAACTCCCGGTGGTAGGAAATTCTCGTCTCGAATCCTTCCGATATGCTACCCGGAAAAATCTCCAAGATTTTCCTCCTTACACCCTTGGCCGAAATTTTTACTTCTTTTCTCTAAGAGGAGAAGTCGAAAATTGTGCTTAGTGTATTAGGCTTGGGAGAACCCTCTTTATATAGGAGAGTAATCATTGTCCTCCAAGAATTTTATTTTGCAAATAAAATAAATCCAATAAATAAAAGATAATCCCATATAGAATAATATTTATCTTTATTTCTTACCATAAATATTTATTCAATAAATAATTTGTGCACATGTCTTAAAACAATTTCTTGTTTCCTAAAACACATGCCTTGGCCGAAAATTGCATTGACCTAGTCAATATATAATTTTCGGCCACAACACTTATTTTGCCAAGATTATGAAAATGCCTTTTTCACATATTTAATTATTTGGCCCAATTAATTTAATAGTCCACTAAATAATTAATTCTCATATCGTTTTAATTAAATTCTAACAAGAACTAAATTAATATTATTAGGATTCGACGTCCGAGAAGAGCTATGCTATAATGGAGGCACGTCGGGGACAATGGACTAATAATCAGCGGCTCCGATAAATCAAATAAATAATTATCTTACGAACAGAATAATTATATTCGATAAATCAATCACAGGAATATGCCACCATAATCCCGTGACTGCACTCCTCCGATTATGAGATTATATTTATCTCCTCACAAGAATGATAATAAGCGTCCATTGATATAATCATTACATATGGATTAATCCTCCATAGACTGTTCATTCTAAATCAAGAAGTTACCGTTAACCCTTTTTAGAACCACTTATCCTTATTTACCATTAACCCCCTTGTGATCAATTAATTCATACAACTCACTGGTAGCTAATCAGTGTAATATGAAATCCATGGATCGATCTGTTTCTTGGATTAACAAATAAGGGAACCGTCTATCTACTTCCATAAATGGAAGGAATGGATTCCGTATCTATGATAACACAGACTACTCACTCAATCCAGTATAATGCCAATATGGGGTAATTCAGATCACAGACTCGGTGTAATCCTTAACCGTCAAGTCAAACCTCATACTGATTCAAGTTTGTTGACCGTGATCACCTCAGGATTAAGATATATCCATAAATATGATCATCGATTGATTCGATAAGACTTCTCGATTACGGAATTATATCGTGAACTCTAATCAAATCGGTCCAGCCCTATATGATATATCTATCATATATAAATGCCCCAATAGGTTCTCTTAACCGAAATTCCGGATAAGACAATCACCTCTATTGTGTTCTGGGTGCATTAATAGCACGTTAAAGGAGAGACCCGATACTCTCGATTAACTTCACTACGTGCTAATTGTATTTTAAGTACATCTTCACTAACTCAATCCTCCCGTGTATATCCCATACACTGAGTTTAAGTGATTACATAAACGATATACTTTAGGGTTTTCTGTAGTGTAAATACTATTGTCCAATCAGTGAATATGAGAATAATAAATATGAATAATAATATTATTTCGATTATTAAATAAAACAATTACAAAATTGTCTTTCGGGCATCACACCTAACAACTGTGGTGCGTGAGTTTTACACAAATTTTTTTGAGTCGAGCCTAGCATCGGGGATAGTGAAGGTTCGGGGAGTGAAGGTGTCCTTTATGGCTAAGGCAATAAATGAGAAGTATGGGTTGCAACCGTTTGAGGGGCTCGATTACCAAAAGGAAATCAAAGCTAGGAAGGATGTCGGTGGAGACCCGTTGGAGGACCTTCAGTTGTTGGTTTGCCCGGATGTTCAGTGGACCATTGCAGATGGTGGAGTGAGGAAACAGTTGGTCACCTCATCGTGGGGTGAAGATTGGAAGGTTCAGTGTGGGTTCATCTAAAACTGGCTTCTACCTAAGAATAACTTGACCCATTTCCACATTTGTGATCTTGGGATGTTGTATGCCCTCAATTATAAATTAAATGTGGACGTAGGCTAGGCGATTTATGATGAGTGTGCAGCCAATCAGAAGGTCTACTCTGGCAGTTTGATTTGTCCCCATCTCATCTATAGCTTGTGTAAGGATGCCAAGGTACCGGAGTACACCAAGGACCACAAGCTCAAGAACCCTCCCATGTTGAAGAGAGAAAATCCTAAGACTCCTGCTCAGTTACGACGTATGGCGTCGGGGCAGCTTAGTTCATCTTCTGCCCCAGCTCAAGTACCACCGGTTCTCACTTTTTCTCCCTCAGTTTGTCAGAGGTTGATTATGGCCAATAGTTTTAGGAACTGGATGGAGGATCAGAAGCAGACACAGGATAATATCCTCACCCTTCTCCTAGTGCAGAGTCAGGGTAGAATGCCGATAGATCCAGCTATGTTCGCCCCGAGTACCCTTGATTATCGTTTTTCAGACGATATTGAGCGAGCTATTACACAGATTACTGCTGTGGATGCGGCTGCACAGTCTAATCCTGAGGATGGGACATCGATTAACGAGGAGACTGGGGAGGTGGAGGCAGGAGCTACCACTGATGATCCGACTACGGCTGCTGATTATGATGCACCCGGACAGACGTGATTTTGTTTTTTATATATGTTGTTCCCTTTGTCGTCGGTGTTCGGTGTAGGGTTGATTAGGAGTTGTCTAGCCAGTTTGCTGCATTTGTGATTTTTTTATGATACTCTAAGTTTTTGGATGCTAAGATTTGAATTTTGATGGTTTTGTAAGCCTTAAGGCATGCTACTACTCTTATTAGTGTCTTGGCTTTTATTTGTACACACTGTGGATGTTTTCTACATTATGTGCCTCTGTGCCTTTGTATTATGCTTAGATGTTCTATGCATTACCCGTAGGGGTTATTTATCCGTCTATCGCGAGCCATTTTGTGCGTTACATATTGCGTGTTAAGTTTTCTGACATGACAGGGCCTTATTACTGTTACACCCCCGTCTCCTTACTGCCTATTTTGGCATGAAGACCATGTCCCGTGCCTGCATTTCCTTGTTTTTTTATATTCTTTTAAGGCGTCGGGGCATGCTTATATGAGGCTGTTACGGGATTCGATAGCGCATTTCTGCCGGTTCTAAAGCTAAGTCTTCTTTTCCCTCTCATTCACACACTGAGGACAGCTGTTCCATTCAAAGTGGGGGATGGATACGACTTAGCTTTGTATTGATGTTTTGTTTGTCAAATGTGCCAATTTTGTGATATACTTAGCCTGTGTCCGTTTTCGAGTCAAATTTTTAATATTTTCCAAGGATTCAACGTTCGTCTGTATGTTTTAATTATCACATTTTCTTTGTAAACGACTTAGCGAGATATTGAATGTTTATAGCAAGACGCTAGGTTTATGTTATAAACGGAATTTCTTTCACACGTTTATCTTCAATTTCATAGGCCTTAGGATTTAGTGAACGATTATGGTAGACTTGAGCACAATTCAACTGCCTAGATCCCATATTGTAACTTCGAGGTGAAATAAAAGGATTAACCTTTGTAAGACACGGGATGACAGTCCCGGCGCTTCTTTGACCCGACCAGAGCCAAATAAACCAAAATCCCATCATTTTATCCTCATACCCCCTTCAAGCCTTGATAGGACGGTCTGACCACCATCCGAAAATGAGCCGTTTGCTTACTTAGCCTGTATTATCCTAACCCTGAGCTATATTATTGGTCACGTTTCTTTTGATCACCCTACGAGTGGACTTAGTTGTTACTTTAGACACACTTACTGAAACAAGTGTGGAGTGGGAGATGGTGCATGTTTCAAAAAGAGTTGGTTAGTACGAGCTAGTATTCTGAAGGGGGGAGCTCGAGTTATCCATTGATTAGGCTTTTGGTTCAAGAAAGATATAAAGTTTGAAAAAAAAAAGTGAAAATTGTTTTTTTGAAAGCATAAGAAAAAAAGGAAAAGAAAGAAAGAAAAAATGAACAAAGTGTGAATAAGTGGTGAGCCAAAGAAAGCCATAGTGGACTCATTTTGTATATATATTGATATGATGTTGGAGTTCGGAGTTGTTGTCAAAAGTAAATGTTGATCAAAGGAGTGTTGGTGCAGTCTACATGGTTTTGAGGAGGAGATACACATGATGATTAAGTTCACTCGTATCTTTCTCTTCTCCAGTTCCCAAAAATTCCTTTCTGTTAACCCTGTCCCGAGCTTAACGTTATAACCCTAATAGTCCTAATAGATGGTGTTTAGCTTTGGTTGGTCCCGATTAGTGGAGATGTTATTAATATGAGCTTTAGCGTAGTCGCAATAGCTAGGCATCTATAATCTAGACCGGTGAATTTGGTTTATGACTTTGAAGCAATGTCACACACTCTTTCCGTTTGTTTGATAATGATTGAGTAAGATGTTTGCATTCACTATTTTACTTATCTTTTACCTTGACGGTGCGAGTGATTTTATATGTGTTTGTCTCGTTGACCCCTTGGTCTCTTTTAATATGCCTGTTTACTGGAGGACGAGCAAAGGCTAAGTGTGGGGTGGTTGATGGGAGTCAACTTCACTGCACTTTTTTATGTGATCTAGCCCCCGTTTATCACATTATTGGCATGTTCCGGGTAGATATAGACCGTTTCGAGAGTAATATCGTGAGTTATTTGCACGGGGGATAAAACTGTCAAATCGATAGTAAATTCTGCCTTTTTGACGATATTTATTTCTTTTCCGAGCACTTTTGTCTTGTGGAATTACGCGTGGTGTTTTGTTCGTATATGTTATTGCAGGACATAGGTGACTCGAGGACCAGGAAGGTGATATTTTGGAGTGAGAAACATGTTCGAGGCGCGAATGTAGCATTGAAGTGGAGAAAATGCAAGTTTGGAAGGAAATTGGGTCGGACGAGCATTTTCCCCATAGAAAACGAGCGGTTGCGGTGAGCTCAAGATGGATAATGTTATATCAGCGAAACGAGCATTTGGCCCATTCCAAACGAGCGTTTGTCAAGTTAGAAGACAAACGAACGTCCAAATTACCCCCAAACTAGCGTTTGGATGGGTTCGGCTCGAATATTGAGCTCATATTTAGCAAACGGGGGTTCAAGACAATCCAAACGGGTGTTTGCCCTCAAGATATGATCCATGAATGAGCGTTTAAGAGAAGCCAAATGCTGGTTCACTGAAGAACAAGCCCGAAGCAAGATCCGGATTACCAGGAGAAAGAGCGTTCACGATGAGGAAAACGGGCGTTTTCCCTCGACAGCAGCGAATTTCAACCCTACACTATAAATACACAGCTCATTCACCACTTTTACGACCTTGGCCGACTTTATACACATTTTGGTCGATCTTGGTGCGGTTTTAGTGTAGGTTGATCAAACTTTGATCCGTGGATTCCCTAGATAACACCGGACGATTCTAAACACTAGTTATATCTTAGATTTCAATATTACTTCCCAATATTCAACTTTTACATTGAGTTTTCACTTCAATATTTTGTGGATCAGATTTCCAGCATTTTCATGGTAATGACTTCTTCTTATTTCATTCTTCTTTGTTTAATTTCAATTCTTAATTCTGTTTTTAGCATAATTATGAGTAGCTAATTCCATGTGTAGTCGAATTATGTGAAAGCGAGTGAAAACCCTAAGGGGGATGAGATAGGGAGTTGTGTAGTGGGTAATTGAATGTTTTAACGATTAATCCACATCCTAAAACTTATTATAACAGCCTTGAATTAGATTGATCACCTAGTTCACTGTCACACACATCAAACTTATAGATGTATTTTACGGTGAGATGTGGGAAAAGGGGTTTTGGGATCGTTGCTTAGATTCGGCATGTTTGATAGGACCGTTTCCAATACAGAGGTTTGTCATCGTTGTTCGAGCAACTCTAGACCTTAATCATGTTAGGATAATCGGTTTTCTAAAGAGAGAGTCGGTTGGCTTCACATAGGGTGATTAGATCGAGTTGTTCAGTCTAGTCACAAGAATTAGGAGTTGGCACCTGTGGATGTCGTTAAACTATTTTTGATAGGTAGGACGGTTAAGACACGCTCCTGTTAAGTCCTTCCTAAGGGGTAAAAGTAACCCGTGGGATCATAGTTTGGCTATACCTGTTAATCCCTAGTTAAAGATCGTTCGTATAATTGTTTATTTATGCACTAGCATAAGACCTTTCCACCTTTGATTGACCTAAACCAAGTTACACGTCAGCTTTGGTACATAGACTTACTCCTTGTGGATACGACCTTGTGATCACTGTACTCCCGTTGACCCGATACTCTGTCGGTAAAAGTTTGCGGTTAAGTATTTTGCTATCATCGTCCTCCCTCTTATGATAATATATGGGTCTTTTAGTGTTTATGCTATGCTGTAGTCCGTCCTCGAGCCGAAGATAAATTTGATTGTCGGTCTCGCCGGTGTATGTTGGTTAGTTATCCCTATGGCAGAAGGGGTGGCAACTTTATGATCTAGAGACTCGAGATTTTTTTGAGGACCAGCTTTCATTTCTTGCTACCCTCCCTGATTGCGATTTCTTGCAAAGGGAACGCTATTTTAGTCAGCCGCCATATGGGACGATTCTGAAGATATTTATGATACTTTGCATATGCCTCTGGACACTACCCCTTCGCCTTCAGCCATCCCGGACCCTGACCCCTCATCTCCCTTAAGGGGGTGTGTGTACAAGCCGAGTTCCTTATTGGATGGTGTGGTGCCTCCTTCTAAGCCTTTGGGACGAGGCTAACGTTTGGAAATTCCATTCATGAAGCTCCAAGACTATGTCACTCACATGATTGTTCATCACAAAGAAGACCTCACCTCATTACATGCTTCCTCATCTTCTGTGGGCTCCTCGGGTAAGCCTTTTGACATAGCTTGTTATGTTTATTATAATAATTTTTTGTGTGCCACCATTTTTTTTGGACAGCTGTTACTAAGGGTCGAGAAACCGCCCCTTTTCGTGAAGCTGTTCAGTTGTCCGGTTGGTGTCGGGTTTTGCAGGAAGAATTTGATGCTTTGTAACGTAATGGAACCTGATCTCTAGAGGTTCTTCCTCTCGGTAAACATGCCATTGGTGTTGGGTGTATAAAATTAAATACACATCCACTGGTGACGTGGAGCGCCTTAAAGCTTGACTCGTTGTTTGTGGTAATAGGCAAGTAGAATGAGTTGACTATAATGAGACCTTTGCTACGGTGGCCAAAATGGGGATTGTTCATGTTTTTCTGTCTGTTTCCGTGGCACGCAATTGGGAATTACGTCAAATGAACGTCCATAACGCCTTCCTGCATGAAGATTTGACTAAGGAAGTATACATGCAACTTCCTCATGGGTATCGTGCTTCCACTCTTGGCACAGTTTGTCTATTGCGTAGGTTTTTTAGCAAGGTACGTGATGTATCATCAAATATTCAATATGATTCCACAAGATCTAGTTTCATTCAAGTAACGGATTCTAGCCAACTGAAAGGATCTTCTGATCAATCCAGAGATGATTTGGATTCCATTAGTAATGAGGATTCAGAATATCACACTCAAAGAGAGATTCAACAACTAAAAGAAGGATCGATTCTTTGGGATCCTTCCTTTCTTAAAACGGAAGGAACAGGGAAATATCTATATGGACTGAAACATGACCCTAGGAAATGGTTTTCCAAGCTCTCTGTTTCTTTGAAATTTTTTGGTTGGTTCAATCTTATGCGGACTATTTGTTGTTTAGTATACTCGGGAGGGTGTATCCTTTCATGTTCTTGTTTATGTCATTGACTTATTTATTGCCGGATCCTCTCATGATGCACTTTTTCGCTTCAAACAGTAATTGAGCTCTTGCTTTCATATGACATATTTGGGTCTTTTGGAATATTTTCTCGGCGTAAAAGTGGCACGTGGCCCCGATGGTATCTTTCTCTCTCAACGCAAATATGGAGATTTTGACCGAGGTAGGCTTGTTGGGTTGTAAGCACATTGATACACCTATGGAGCAGAATCATCTCCTCACTTCCGCTACAGGTCAGCCGTTTGCTCATCCTGATCGGTACCGCCGTCTTATGGCCTGCTTGGTCTACTTGTCTATTACCCTACATGAGTTGAGTATTTTTAACCAATAGGATTTATATGAAATTTAGTTAATGATTTTTTAGAACTAAAGGAAAAATAAATAAATATGAATGCTAAGCAGTAGACAATAAGAAAAATGCTACGATTCATGTCACCCTATTAATTAATTTTCAGTTCACAGTGAATCCTCGAAGGTCCCCGGCACAAGCCCTTACTCACGGGTAGTAGATGTGAGATTATTGCCGGAGCCGGTTTCTCCCCGTCCATGGGCAAGAATAATGGATATCCAGTCTACATCTAGTTCTGTTATTTTAGTTGTGACATCAGAACCCTAACAAGAATAACATTAGTTTTATGCTCCTTATTTTGGAGATAGTCATAATTATAATTTCAGCAGAATTACTTCACCATTTTAGATGTTTAGTTAATATATTGTCTTTTCATTTCAGTATTTTATGTTTACTACTTATTTTCTAGTATTTTACTTTCAGTATTATTTTAGAATTATTAAACCAGGAACACTAGATAGCCTACTCAGTGGCATCATTAGTTCCCTTTTGATAGTCTATTGCCTTACGGGGCTTTCGAGGTATTAAAATATTACTCATATCGAAGAGGCACAACTTTTAGATTTTCTCAATTTCTTTTACTTTCCAATTTAATAATATAATTTTTTTTTAAACAGTGATATTATAAATTCGTTTTTGGCATCAAAGGTAAATATTAGTAAATTTCTGTAACACTTACTATTTCTATTATAGCACATGTATATCAGTGAAATATCCTTGAATATCTGAAACGTAAAACCATTCTTATAATTAAGGGAAGTGCAATTAACAACTCTGATGAAGTGATATAATTTGATTCATTTGTGGGGGAAATGGGGGACGAATAACCGTGATTATATACTGAAATATAAAGTTAATTATCTACCCCTCCATCAGCTTAACATTTTGGGAGTAATGGTAGTTCATGATGGTATTAGAACGAGACAAAATGAGATCAAATAATGCCCCAAACACAACTTTCCCCCAAAAAAACAAAAAACAAAAAAACAAACAAAAATAAAAAATCCGCAAGTGTTGGGCCCTCTCTTTCTTCTATGTAGACCCACACATGAGGGGGCATATTGGGAGATATTGTTAATTATCTACCTTTATCAGCTTAGGCTTTAAAGATAGATGGTAGTTCAACAATATAACACTGAAATAAATTTACTTTTTTATCCTGATTCCGTTGTCACCTATTATTACGTTTACTCATAGTTAATTGTTTATCGAAATAATTTATCTTTGCTATTTGTCACTTTAGAAGGACAATAATGTATCTATTGTATTTTCTTCTCATTCTACCTATGATTTGTTACATGTTAATCCAAATGAAATCTAACATTACCTTGACTGCATGAGTTTAGTCCTTGAATATAGAGAGATTCACTTTGTGGCACAGAGAATCACTGGAATAGACCCCGAATCCACTAGTCCACTGTTTCGCTGCAACACACCTTCCACAAAGAGTTTGACTACGTAAGTCCAGTTTTTTTGCTGCTTTTATGAAAATGACATTAAAAACTATCATATATATATCAAAGTAAAGAGTAGAGAAAAGAAAATAAAAATTTGGTACATGAAAAACGATTTTTGATGTTTAGATCCAAAAATATATCTCCTCAAAAACAAAGATCCCAAAATATATAAACGTTGTAATTATGTAGGAGAGTGATTGTATATATTCTGTAAAAAAAAATTAGTTCACCTTAAACAAATTACTACATATTAAATGCTTATTTTCATATCGAAATTATCATTTTTCATAGGAATGCATAAAATAATATACTACTTAAATAAACACGTCAAATTTAAAATTAAAAAAAAAAATGTACCATGGCTACCGGCATGCCGGGAAAATAATAACTCTTTTTTTGGCACTTGGTACTAGTAAAAGGCTAAAGTCGGCTGAGACGAAGACTTTCTATTGAGCAAATACAATAAATATTATATAGGACCCAAAAAATGTACCAACCTTCCTTAACGACTTTGTTTTAAAGGCTTTATGCCTTGGTTTTAAAGTTAAATATACCTTTTGAATATCATTATAGTCGTGTATTTTTGTAGACGCATGGATGAAAAAAAATCAGCATACGTTGAGCAAGTAAGAATACTCTTAATGTTATAAAATGATATATAACAAGACATGGATTTTTTAATAATGACATATATCAGTCAACGGATTAAACATATTCGTCAGGAATTTGAAGACTATTTCATGATCTTATTTGACCCCAAAAACTAGTAATAGTAGGAAAAACAAGATGACTACAATTTAATAGAATTTTTCCTCATCCCACGTTTAATTAACTTATTAATCATTCAACAACTTTTTTAACTTAATAAGTATCAAATAATAATACTGAAAATGTATTTTAGAATTTTCAAGAAAACTTTATGACATTCGTTTAATTTAGTAAAATGTTTGAAAACCATATAAAAATTATTTTATGCGACAGGAGGAAGTCGTATACAAATTCAGGACAATAGTATCAACAATCATGACCAATATAGGAATTAGCAAACCATGCAAGGATACACATAATATTATGAATTTGTGAATTTTTGGATGAACTTAATTAATATATCTTTATATTAGGTAGTGGTACTAAAGTCATATTTGGGGACCATTGTTTTTGTTTTTTTTGGGTAGTGCACCATTCGTCTTTTATTCATCACACTTGATTTGTTATAAAATTGTAACAATTATTTTATTATTTTAAAACCAATATAGTTATGTTGTACTAAGTTGTATGTAATAAATCTTGCGCGTCCTTTTACACTTAGCAAAAGTGACCCTCCCCTCAAACATATGTGGGGTAAGTGCACTTTTTGGTGAGAACTAATGTTCGATTGACATCTTCTCTCTCCTAAGAAAGATGACATAAGTGGAAAGCTTTATTAATATATTAAGATATGCATATCTTGAAAACAATACATTTAAAATATAAAATCTTAAATTCTTATCATCGAGAAACTTGTCATACATATAGTATATATGATCCACGCAAACCGTTGAATTTTGTAGTGAATATGGGATAAAGGGATTTTTTCAATATATTTTCAGAAAATTGTCCATATAAACTTCATTATAGCGATGAACACAATTCGTATAAACTAGAAATAAATTACCTTTAATTTTGTTGTCTTCTTCGTTGCTAAACTAAATCTGCTTAATTTCTTCCACATCTACAACTATCGGCATTCAAAATCAATTATGAACAACTGTATCTTTGATTAAAACATAAAAACAATTATAATTTGTTCACCAATTATTTTTTCGTTCTCTTACTTTTGAAAACCAAATTGACTTTATTTCATTGTCTTGTATGCAATCATGAATTTTCATTGCGACATTAACACCCAATTTATTCATCTAATTAATTAAGATGAGTTCCACAATCTTTTTTGTTCTAAAATACTTTTAATTTGTCTTTGTTTGTGATTAGATTTTATGTTTAAAGGAGTGGAGTAATATTCAAACATGTTTCGGTATTTTCTCTTTACAAAAAGTCACTTCTGAAAATTCTCTATACTATAACAGGCTGTTGCACTTTCAATTAGTTCTTTTTATTTTTAAGAAATCTATCTGAAATTTATTCAGCTCGTCATTCGATTTTTACTCAATTTTTTCATCAACTCTAGGATTAGATGAATAGTTTATATAGTAATTTAAACATTCAGACTATGTCCAGTTTCCGGCAAGAACTTTAAGTATTAAGCTAGAGATGCCTTGTAGTTGTTCAAAACTACCTGTGTAGAAGCGCTCGTCATGTAGGATTGCTCACGGCATATTGTGCGGCGAGTTGGAATCTGTGCAGATTTATGGGCAAAGATTTAGTAGCAAAACAAAATTAGAATAGTAGGATCTATGTTAATGGGCATGATTTTGGTTGCTTTAGAAATGGTACGTATATAAAGGCCAATGACATTAATATACTTATGTTATGCACAAGACACTTTTTTGATGAACAGATGGTATACATATATATAGTGTGAGTTTCTATATGTATATATATATATATATTGCATCATAAATATCACATTTCACGTTATTTCTTATAGTATTATTTAATCAATAATAATTTTATAAACTAGACCCTACCGCCGGGCACATTTGGTTGTCAACTTTGTTGCCAATGCAATTTTAAGAAGAACAACTCTTTCATTCATGAATTTTAACTAGATTTTCATTAACGGCAAATTGGTATCAAGTGGGGTCTTAAGAGAAAAAATACGAGATGATAACAATTGATGAAAAATTTATGATTTCTGGAATTTAGATGAAGACATCTTTGTTTTTAACTGTTGATAAAGGTTAGAACGACTTCAATGATTTATTTGAATTCATATTGAATATGTTGTCCTTATTCAAAATATTTGTGACACTTGGACTAATTTCCAATTTATCTCGGTTTTTTGTCTTAGTGATCCTATCCTCTAAAAATTGGTCCTAAAACAAAGCGGATATGGAATGAATGTTGCAATTTCTTTTATAGGTATAATCAATTTTACTACCTCCGTCCCAAAATATAAGCCCATTAAACTTTTTGATTTTGTCCCATAACATAAGTCAATTTAGATAACCAAGGAAACATTTATAACATTTTTTTCATCTTTTACCCTTCATTTATTTTTTATCCACCAACTTTTCAATACTTTACATTAAGGAAAATGAAAGGTTATTTTAGACATTTTCATAAAAATTAATGACACACAAATAATTTAACCAACTTTCTTAATCAGTGTGAAAAACACCAAATGGACATAGATTTTGGGACGGAGGTAGTATATTCTAACAAACTATGTTACAAATTTTCTACGAAAGAATAGGTAAGACCTTACTACATGTATTTATGGTTATATACCAATGAATGCGATTTATAACATTTTTGCAAGACAAAAATAAAAACAACATGGAACCATGTGAAAACAGGCTGCAAAATTCATGTGTACTTAGGAATTCATATAGTACGACATGATACATTACAATTTGTAAACAAATACTACTCAAGGGCACTTAGGGCCTCCTTCTTTTGTTTTCCAGTTATTATAGCATGCACAACATTCTTTGTTGCCAAAGGTTCCTGGAGGAACGCAAAGACACACATTGCAACACTTGTTGCAAAACTCTAAACATGCATTCTTGTATTGTGTATTTGAACATCGTCCATCACATTCGCTTCCGCACTCTGTAGTATTCGAAAGAATAGAAAAATGTTAGAAGTGAGTTTATGTTTTATTATTTAATAGTGATGATTCATAATGAAAACTTACTTGCTTGATGCACCGGGCAAGTGTTTACTCCAGGAGAAGTGTCAGACGGATATGTAGGAAAGAAAGAATGAAGTCTCTCCGCTCCACCGCACTTCATGTGTTAAATTACACATCATGTCATTGAAAACAATTCAATTGTCAAACCACTCTCTAAACAAAAGTTAAAAGAACAAAACTTCCACATACAAAATCTATAATTATTTAAAATTAAAATAAATTCTTTATGTTTCTCAAATATTTTCACTTGACGTAAATTTGTCGAAGACGAGATAATTATAGATTTACACATAAAATTATATATTTTTTGCTTTTAAACATTCATTATCTAAACAAATAAGTTCATTTATTTTATGCAATTATTGACATCGTTCGTCTGATTGCTTCATCATTTAAACATCTCTAGATTACACAATCCCTAAACAAGCTAAGAATTGGGAAAAATTTTAAATGCATTGTCTATTTTTTGGAAAATTGACATACCAGTGAAACTTGAGGGAAATCCATGATGACGACACATAACAATAAAGTGACACGGATAACTCTAGGAATCTTGGCCATGTCTTTATCGAGTATAAACTTGTTTTTGAGGTGACAAGGTTATGAAAATGTGTAGTTTGACAGATTATCGACCCTTATACACACAACCCCGGATTGACATTCATGTTCTAAATTTTCAGTAACTTCTTTAATAGAGTTTTACTATAAATTTACATATGATATGTTGATTTAGAATGTAATCAAAGAGCGTACCCACTATAATAGCTAAAAATGAATTATATACGTTGAACCTCTAAATTCTTATGCATATAAAATATTAATCATGTCGAAGAGGCACAACTTTTAGATTTTCTCAATTTCTTTCACTTTCCAATTTCATATTTTTTTAAACAGTGATATTATAAATTCGTTTTTGGCATCAAAGGTAAATATCAGTACATTTCTGTAACACTTACTATTTCTATTATAGCACTTGTATAGCAGAGAAAAATCCTAGAATATCCGAAACATAAAATTGTTTCTTATAATTGAGGTATGTGCTATTAATAACTTTGATGAAGTGATATAATATTATTCGTGTGTGGCGGAAATGGGGGGGACGAACAACTGTGATTATCTAGATTGAAATATAATGATAATTATCTACCTTTTCCTCAGTTAAGATTTTCGATGAAATGGTAGTTCGAGATGGTTTTAGAACGTGCGACCATGAGATCAAATACCGCTCCAAACACAGTTCTCCCCCAAAAAAACAAAACAAACAAACAAAAAAAAATAAAAATCCCGAAATGTTGGGCCCTCTCTTTCTCTTATGTCGACCCACACTTGAGGGGGCATAGGAGGTAATGTTAATTATCTACCTCTATCAGCTTAGACTTTAGAGATAGATGGTAGTTAAACAATATAAAAATGAAATAAATTTACTTTTTTTTTATCCGGATTCCGTTATCACCTATTATTACGCTTACCCATAGTTAAGTGTTAGTCGAAATAATTTATCTTTGCTATTTGTCACTTCAGAACGACAATAATGTATCTATTGTACTTTCTTCATATTCTACCCATGATTTATTGCAAGTTAATCCAAAAGAAATCTAACATTACCTTGACTGTGTGAGTTTAGTCGTGGAATATATATAATACAATTTCAAAGATTCAATACAATTTCAAAGTCATAATATGTATAAATTAATATATATATATATATATATATATATATATATATATATATATATATATATATATATATATATATGTATATATATATATATATATAAATATAAATATATATATATATATATATATATTTGTATATTATATATTAAATATAAATATATACATATATCTTAGTTTATAATTGTATGTGCCGTTTATACCTAGCTTAGCCTATATAAACAATGTATATCATTCATTCCAAAGTGTGAATAAAGTTATTTATTTTATTATTCTGTCATGGTATTGGAGCTCTAAAAGATCCTGATTTTGTTTTACGGTGCTGCCACCTACACGGCGTAAACCCAAAATTTCTCATACTTCCTACCGGTGATAATGGCCGACGTCCGGCGATCTCCTTCTCTGGTCAGCTCTATAACTGCCTCAACAGCCACTGTGGCATCTCAGCGGTCATATGAGCAGAACTCGGCATCTCCGCTGTAATTCTCAGCCACCTCGCCGCGTCTCTCAGACCACTCGGCATCTCCGCCGCCCTTGCACAGTCCCAGCAGCCCCTCAGACAGTAGCCGGAATTATCTTCAGCTTGGCTCCTCCCTCTGCAATTTTCAGCACAGTAGCGGCACTTCACCTTCTGCTCCAGCGAGTGCACACCCAGTTTACTTGGCTCCCTCATCGCATCAACAACTCTCATCGTAGTACTCGGCATCTCCGCCGCAATACCCAATTTCTGAACGCAATACCCAATTTCTGAACCGCAACAGCCCTTTGAATTTTATTCATGGTAAACGTTCCCGTCCTTGACGTCCTTATCTCGGTATATGTCAATTATGTTATGTGCCTGGACACTCGGCTCGTACTTGCACACTATTTTATGTTCAATCGGTTGGCCAAAGCTCGTCTCGTTCGGATAGGCCACAGGCTCACTTAGCCGCCCCACCTGGTAACTTGGCTCAGCTCAATTCGCCTACGTCCAAATGGCTTCTTGACAGTGGGGCTTCGCACCATGTGAATCCAGATATTCGGAATCTCTCGCCTCACTTCCCGTACACTGGGACCGATGATATTATCGTTGGTGATGGTAACGGTCTCTCTATTTCTCATAGTGGCAGTAATTGACTCCCCGTTTCCCCTGCACAATCTCTTCCCTTACGCAACGTTTTATGTGCTCCTAGCATGTCTCGTAACTTACTTTCTGTCTCTCAATTATGTCAATCCAATAATATTTCTGTTGAATTCTTCCCTTCTGAATTTGTTGTAAAAGACCTAAGACAGAATAAACCCCTACTCCGTGGCCCAGTTAAAAACGAGCTCTATTAATGGTCGTCTCAACCTATAGTTGCCTTTCCCTCCATAAAAGCCACCTCTCAGGAATGGCATCATCGATTGGGTCATCCTGCCAGCCCGATTTTATCTACCATTTTATGCAACTATAATTTAGACTCGACAGTTTCTTCCTTTTCGGATTGTTCTGCGTGCTTAGAAAGTAAAAGCCATAAACTATCTTTTGGCCAGTCTACCTTATGTTACTCCTGACCCCTCAAAATCATTTTTAGTGATGTTTGGACATATCCTGTGTTTTCTGTGAATGGTTTTAAATACTAACTGATTTTTGTTGATCATTTCACTCGCTATGTATGGTTTTACCCATTGACTCGTAAATCTGATGTTCACCCAACATTTATTCGCTTCCGCTCCATCGTTGAAAAATATTTTGATCAACCTATTAAAGTGCTCTATTTCGATAATTGGGGCGAACTTATTTCTTTTCGTGACTATTTTTCTACATATGGAATCTCTTTTCTCACCACCCCACCTCACACTCCGGAAAATAATGGCATTTCTGAACGAAGGCATATGCATATTGTTGAAACAGGTCTTGCTCTACTTACCCATGCATCCATTCCAAACACGTACTGGCCCTATGCTTTTTCCACTTTCAAAATGCACTCTCATTATGAGTCTATCTTCCGTGCGTCCCTGAACTACACCAAACTTCGTGTCTTTGGCTGCCTCTATTATCCTTGGCTCCGCCCTTACACCGATCATAAGTTACAACCTCGCTCCAAACCATGTGTTTTCCTAGGCTATGCTCTAGACCAACATGCCTACTACTGCTTAGACACGACTACCTCTCACATCTATGTCTCTTGTCATGTTAAATTTGTAGAGTCTATTTTTCCCTTTCCCAATCCTGCTATCTCTCCTCCTACTTTCACCCCAGCTACCTCAGATTGGATCCCCACTCCTCCTCATGTTCACCTACCTACATCTTCCTCTCCACCTCCCCCCTCTGGATCCTTCCCCACCCCCATCCCCTCCCACTCCCCATCGGCTTCACCGCCTCCTTCTCCACCTCCGAATCCTCCTCCCACTCACCCCATGCGTATTTGGGCTCAAGATAATATTCATAAACCCATTCAGAAACTCAACCTTCACACTTAGTTTTCCTCTTCCGAAACTGAACCTACCACTATCACACAAGCCCTTAAAATCTCAAGTGAAGAACTGCTATGCAAGAGGAATATATGACGCTTTAATGCGTAATGAAACCTGGGAACTCGTTCCCCCACATCATCATTATAATATCATTGGATCCAAGTAGATTATTCGTATTAAGTGTAATCTGTAAGGCTCTATTGATCGTTACAAGGCTCATCTTGTTGCCAAGGGGTTCGCTCAACGACCTGGTGTTCATTAATTTGAGACATTCAGTCATGTGGTTAAACCTACTACTATTCGTCTTGTGCTTACTATGGATCTTTCGCAGGGGTGGTCAATGCAGCCGCTTGATATTAATAATGCTTTTCTACAGGGTCATTTACAGGAAGATGTTTACTTAGCTCAGCCGTCTGGGTTTGTTAATTCGGATCATCCAACTCATGTTTGCAAATTACGTAAGGCGATTTATGGTTTGAAATAAGCACCTCGAGCTTGGTATGATGAGCTCAAGGGTTTTCTTTTGGCGAGTGAGTTTCGGAATGCAGATGCTGATTCGTCACTATTTATTTATAATTCTGGTGGCATTGTAATTTATATCTTGGTATATGTGGATGATCTTATTGTTACAGGGAATAATTTGAAGGCACTCGAGACCCTCATAGCTCTATGGGTCATCGATTTTCTCTCAAGGACATGGATTCGCTCTCTTATTTTTTGGGCATAGAGGCAATTTACAATTCTGTTGGGTGTATCTTGTCTCAGTTTAGATATGCCACTTAATTGTTTGCTAAAGTTCACATGGATCATGCTAATTCAATCACCACTCCTTTGCCTGCTGATATTTCCGGGCTGACTGCTAAGTCTGGCCCGCCTCTGAATGATCCTTCTCAGTATCGCATGGTTATTGGCAGCCTTCAGTATTTTATTTTTACTCGCATGGATCTTGCTTTTTCTGTCAATAAGTTGTCTCAGTTTATGCATGTCCCTACAGAGGTACATTGGGATCATGCCAAATGTATGCTGCGGTATTTGGCTAGGTCACTGGATCTTGGTCTTCAGCTATACCGTGACTCAACTATGGTTCTTCATGCAGATGCACACTGGCGTGGTAATAGAGATGAATATTCGTCTACTGAAGCTTATATTGTTTATATTGGTCGCAATGCTATCTCATGGAGCTCCAAGAAGCAGGCTACCATTGCTAGGTCCACCATTGAGAATGAATATCGTTCGGTGGACTCGACTACTGTGGAGCTTAATTGGGTTACTTTTCTTCTTCGTGATCTTGGTTTTCCTCCCAAGCGAGCTCCGGTTATCTATTGTGACAACATGGGCACCACGCAGTTTTTTGCTAATCCTGTGTTTCACTCTCGTATGAAGCACGTTGCGATAGACTACCCTTTTATTCATGATCAGGTACAATGTGGCCTCTTGCGTGTTGCTCATGTTAATGCTCAAGATCAACTTGCTGACTGTTTGACCAAGTCTTTGCCTCTCCCTGCTTTTCAACAACAACGAAGCAAGTTAGGTCTCCTCCCTCGTCCAACTTGAGGGTTGGTAATAGCAATATATATATATATATATATATATATATATATATATATATATATATATATATATATATATATATATATATATATATATATATCTCTAGGGTTTGTAATTATAATTTTATGTGCCATTTATACCCCTAGCTTAGCCTATATAAACAATGTATATCATTCATTCCTAAGTGTGAATAAAGGTATTTATTTTATAATTCTGTCATAAATGAGTGATTAATTTAAGGGGAAATTGATAATTGTCTCGGATTTTATCAATGGAAAGAAACAAGTAATAAATTATAAATCCGGTATACCCCAAGTGCAGGGATCGTAGTATAGCGATTAATACCGGGTCGATCTCACAGGGAATCGAGGTTGTTTATCTAGTTTATTAATCTTTCTAAAGATTTGTCACGAAATACACAAAACAAAACTAAAGCGAATACAATAAACTGGACAGATGGTTGTCAATCCAAAACCAGGAAATATGATTACGAACCTAAAATAACTAATTCTATTCTATAAACTAAAACAAAAATAAAATTCTAAGCTAGCAACGAAGAACAAGGCACAATGATTCTTTCAATTAAGGTAACGAGGAACAAGCAATGATCCACCTATCTCGCAACTCTCAATTCCTACCCTAGATCGTTTAGTAAAGATTTAATAAAGATGTGGTTCAACTATCAAAGGTATGAACTCCTAATCTCTTAGAAAAGTTCGCCTATCAATCTTTTATCTTTCGATCCTAAAGATTAATGCTTTCGAATCAAAGGTGTAAGATGTCTCAATCTAACAACCTAGAAATTCAACCTAAACAACTCTCGTTATTTTTAGGTTAAAGAACTAATCTTTATTATGGTGATCTAGGGTTTAATAACGATTCTCATCAATATCAAACATCAAACATGCAAGCATCTCTCGATATAATTGCATAAGATAAGCATAAACATAATAAAGATACAACTTTGATAAGGAAAACTCACAAAATAATCCAGAAGCAAAACTGAATTGTTGATAGGATGGCTTCACAATGCTTGTTCAAAGAGCCCTTAGCCTCTAAACATCACTTGAACAACTCGAATTGCTTCTATGTAGTGCATAAAAGTAATGGATCTAATCTAAGAATTAAAAAGCATAAAAATTGAAGAAGAAATGTGCAAACCACAAGGAAATCGCCCCATAGGGTTCTTGTGGCCGCCTAGATAAATTAGGGTCTGAATATTCTGTTTAGGGTTGAGAAAAAACGTAGCTATTTATAGATTTCTAAGTCGGCTGCTGCTATGTCGGCCAATGGACGCCCGTCCGCTATGCTGGACGTCCGTCCAGTCTTAATAAAAATCTTCGAGTCGGGCCGAGCTGGATCAGACGCCCATCCTATGTTAAATCAGACGCTCGTTCAGCAATCTTGGGAGAACTCTGAACCAAAACAGCTCCTCCGGACGCCCGTCGAAGAATGTGGACGCCCGTCCACTGGACGCTAGTTCTAAACGCCCGTTCAGGATGACTTCAAATCCGATTTTCATCTCTATCTCCAACCGACTTCATCTTTATCTCTTTTTCTTCATATAAATCCGGTCCTTAACACCTTTTAATCCTCTTTTGAACCAATTTCGTGTATCTACAAGATAATAATAAAAACATTGCAAAGTGTAATATCATTCAAATCAATAGAAAATCAACAATAAAACACCTAGTACAATCCAACTTTGCAATTAAACCACTTCAAAACTTACTTGCTCAATAATTCAATTAAACACTCAACTTCTATGCAAATTATATAAATATAGAGGAAATTATTACGGAATATAACATTATAAATCACATAAAATCACCCTAAACAACCCCCCACACTTATCTTTTGCTCGTCCCGAGCAAAACAAAACAAAATACAGGCTCGGAAAAGATAGATACTTCAACAAATATAACGCATAGTCAATAAATTAGAGGTTCACCCATGTGTGTGTGCAAAGCCATAGTAAACTTTCACTAAGTCCAAACTTGAAATTTATTCAAAGCAACCAACAAATACCCCATTCAAACTAGAAATGAATGATACTTATAACATGCACCCTACAAAACATAACATATCCCGAAAAGGATGATAGAATACATTTAGGACCTTTCTGACATACTCAGAGGATAATCCCTACAACATATCTGTCGGTTTATACTGGGGATAAGGTAGACGATAACTAGGTCTTTTACTCATTCATACCAGATTCCTTATATAAGTTGATTTCATTAATTCTCATATTTAAACGCACATCAGAACAAGCTATTGCCCTGTCATAGCAGAATAGGACATTCTAGATATACCCTACCTTACTCCAATCATCAGACGGCTTTTTTTGACTGTCGTGAGCTTTTGGTCATCATAGTGGTATAGGACATTCGAGATACGCCCTACCTCACTCCAATCATCGACCAGCTTCCGACACACCCAATTAATTCATATATTTTTCTTAAAACAACTTTTCCGAAGCACAGTAGTTACGTTTCGCTTATCACATTCAAACCTAAGATATTCACAGTATGTCATACTCTGGCTATAAACACAAACTATTATAATTCCCACGATATGTACATTAGCACTAAGCACACGATACTTATAAGATAATCAAACATTACTAATCTAACTTGGTATAGCTTTATATTTTAGCTCATCGTTCAGTATGGCTCGTGAAATATATGACGGGTGAAACAACTAACTTACCAAACATACGGTATACAGCATCCATGACTATAAAAACCGAACAAAAAATATGCATTTACTCACTCGGGACAAAACAAATTTTTGAAAAATTCGAAAATTTTAGCTCATTTCAGCATAGAATCATAATATAATTAAGCAAATGGTAGATACACATAACTATTCCCCTCCCCCACACTTAAACCACAACATGTCCTCAGGTTGTGCAGAATTTAAGAAGAGATAAAGTACTTTGTTGATTCGTATAGATATTCGAAACGTTGGTCAGGCCGGAGCATGAAAAGGCCAACGTGTCAGCGCGATGTAAAAGCTAACTCGACAAACAGCTAGAAATATGCCTGCACTACTCGACAAACACGGAAAAATCTCGGGGAAAACGGGGAAATTATACCATCACGAAAGGATACAATAAAATCGAATTATATCAAAAGATGAATCATTCAATACAATGAAAATCGAAAGCATAGTAATGTCAAATGAAAGTACGGAATGCCTTAAGGCTTACATGATTCATCGAGAAATATATAGCAACGAGAACCGACAGTAGCTAACATGAAAAGTACACTGAATCAAGTAAGGAAAAGTAGTAGGACAATACAATCATCTCTTGAAAAAAAAATACAGCTAGAATCAGAAACATAAAAATCAGGGCTGCCCCGGTGCTGTAGCATCACCAGCAAGAGGTGCTCCACCCGTAGGAGTATCAAAAGAGGGTCCAGCCTGCGTAGTGGTAGTCCTCTCTGCTGTGTCAGTCTGTTCCTCATCAGAAGACGACGAATCCTGAAGAACATCCGCAATGGCCTACTCAATCTCGTCAGAATAGACGTAATCTATAGTGCGGTTGAAGACTCTATCGTCCCTTGGAGGCCGGCCCTCACTCATACACCGCAAAATAGACAAGATATTGTTCTGTGAAGTCCTAATATTAGCCATGCTCAATCTCATCCGGACTAAGGGAGATAAAGACGGAAGGGAAGAGGCCGGAGGCGGTGCCGAAGACGAACCGGGCTCATGTCCTGCCTCCTCCTCAGACTGACCTGTGGACCTCACTTTCTCCCGCTGCAAGTACCTTGGATTCTTCGGTTTGTGATCAGTCTTGTACTCGGGAACCCTAGAATCTTGACAGAGACTATGGATCAAATGCGGACATATTAAACACCTGGCATAGACCTTCTGATTCGTCGTTATCTCGTCAAAAATGGCTTGTCCTACATCAACATTCAGCTTGAAGTTCAATGCATACAACATCCCGAGGTCACCAATGTGAAAATGAGTCAGGTTGTTCTTAGGTAACAACCTGTTCTGAATAAAACGACATTGGACCTTCCAATCCTCCGTCCAACTCGTCGTAACCAACTCCTTCCTATCGCCGCCCGGTCTGAGTGTCCACGGCACATCCGGGCACACCAACAATCGTAAATCCTCCAACGGATCCTCACCGGCATCCTGCTTAGATTTTATTGCTTCCTTATAGTCGAACCCCTCAAAAGGTGCCAAGTTGTACTTCTCGTTTATAACCTTAGGCGTAAACGGCACCTTTACTCCCCTTACCATCACAACTCCGGTTTCCAAATCGGTTTCTGAGCAATTTGCATAAAACTCTCGCACTAACGTTGCATTAACCGGAGTCCTCGGGGTCTTCATCAATGCTCCCCACTTCCTATTCGTAAGTAGTTTCACAAAAGAAGGGTCAACCTTCGTCTCTAGAACGGCTCTCTCGATCAACATAGTCCTTGTAACATAGTGCTTATTATACACCTCGAAAGCCTTAGGATTAACGAACCTACGAGCCAAGGGAATAGGGATAGGAGGTCTCACATTCTGTCTAGCCGGTTCCGCTCTCTCCGTTGCTTCCTCGGTTCTAGGCCTAGGTTCATCGTCATCTCTCTCAACTTGAGCCTCCGACACCCTAGTCATCTTCCTCACTAATGGCTCATGATCAGTTTCCGACCCCGACTCAGACTCATCCCTTAAAGGAAACCTAGGTTGACCTTGAGCAGCCCTAGGTGGATTTTGACGTTCACCAATACGGATGCCTTGGTTCGGATTCACTAAAGTGGGGTCTACAACCTTTTTCTTCTTAGTAGGTTCATCGGCAACCCCCTTACCATGCCTCTTCTGCACCCCTTTATGAACCATTGTAACTCAGGCTAAACAAACAACAATCCCAAACCACAATCCAATTCAAAACCACCCGTTTATCGTCCAAACGGGATTTCCCAAACAATTCAACACCAAACCAACATCAAAACCAAAATGCAATCCATCCATTATCATCCCAGATCACCAACAAAGGAAGAAATATAAACAAAACAAGAAGAAAACACCAATTAAGGTAAATTTCATGTAAAAGAGTCGACTCGAAGATCGAACTCAAAAAAACGTGAAATAATCTAAGAAAAACTTATAGAATCTTACCAAGTACGTTGAAGGGATGATGCTGATGATGATTAGAAGTCCTAACAGTGAACAATCGAACCCAAAAATCGGATTTTTTTCCAAAAAAAAAACCGCACTAGCTAGGTCACTGAATCGAATTAACGGTTGTTTGTTGGAGGATTTGGTTTGAAGAATCAAAGAGAGGGGTTTGAGAGGTGATTGTGGGGCTTTGAATCACTCAATTTGGTGTAGAATCAAGGATTTTAGGGCAAAGGGGGGCGAAAAGTCGTGTTTGCTTTGTGAAATTGCTGATGTGAATAAAAATTTGGGGAGCAGGGGTATTTATAGATGCAGGTCCGAACGGGCGTCCAGGACACTGGACGGTCGTTCAGCTGGAGATCTATGAACTGGACTGGCGTCTGGGTGAACAGACGTGCGTCCGTGTTTTCAAATTAAGTATAGAGTTGGAGGGAATTGTGTAGACGGGCGTTCAAGCAATTTGGACGCTCGTCCAGGGCAGAATTCAACAAAAACTTAAAATTTTTCATTCAAATCAAATTCAAACTCTTATTTCATCAAAAAGATTTATACAAAACTTCAAATAACAAATAAAACTGGAAAACACATAAAAAACACTCGAAAATAGTGGGTTGCCTCCCACCGAGCACTTTTGTTTTACGTCGTTTGCTCGACGAAAACCCTAATGAAGCTAGTCCTCATAAATCTCCGCCCAATCCACAATCCGATCAGAGGACGGAGCATATCAATCGTGGGAGGAAAATTGTATTCATCCTGTAAGGCCCAGTCCTCTCCAGCAACATCCACTCCTCTGAAGTGTTCAGCACGCAGCACTAGCATCAAGTCAGTCAACATCGGGTCATTAAGGATTGTGTACGGCCATTCTAACGCGTGCTGCAGGTCCTCTGCACTAAAATCTCCACCTCCCATAGCTTGGGGTACAATGATAACATAGGTAACGGTCCTGATGCGGGTGCTAATGTCATAATCTACATCCAGAATGATCGTCCCTCCAGGTCCGTCATCTAAAGTGATAAGTGGAATCCTACTAATGTATGGGAACTCGTGCGGCAGAACTCCGTAATCCATTTTTGAAACAGAGCTAAACTGAGGCATATTCAAACAAAAACCTAATTAGGCTCAAAATAAATGAAGCAAAGAAAAGAAGAAAAACGAAAGTAACTAAAATAGAAAAGGATATGTAGGATGCCTCCTAGTGGCGCTTTGGTTTATGTCGTTAACTCGACAATCTTCCAATTCAGCCTGGATCAGGCCACTTAACCTTTCTCCCAGCCACTACATCGTGTAAGCTTTGATCAGTAGTGTGGCTGCAGAAACAGCATCTAACACATGGGGTGAAGTTTTTGATCGCTTTCCAAACGCTTTTAATCCTCCCCATCGTAGACTTCTTCCTTCTCTGTCTTTTCTTCAACTGTCGCTCCCTTTCAAGCTCTTCCATATCCCAACTACCAGCCAGAACTTCCTCTACTGGACCACTTCCGTCATCCTCAGAAAACAAATCGGGCGAAAACTCATTGACTTCAGGAGTACCACACCCGAGGATGTCGAGGAAGTGAACGATCAAAGGCTTCTCTTTGGTTTGACCGATATAATGCTTACACCTTTGACCATTCACTCTGAACGGTTGGTCACCACGACCTCTTAGTTCTAAAACACCTCCAGGAATGATTTGTAGAATTTCAAAAGGGCCGGACCAACGTGTCCTCAACTTTCCAGGAAACATATGTAACCTGGAATTGTACAATAAAACTTGCTCCCCAACTTGAAATTCTCGCTTCTTGATTTTTGCGTCATGAAGGAGTTTCATCTTACCCTTACTTATCCTGGCACTCTCGTAGGCTTGGAGTCTAAACTCGTCTAACTCATGCAACTCCTGCAGTCGGTGTTCACCACTTGATTTGGCATCAAAGTTTAAGAACTTAGTGGCCCAATATGCTCTATGCTCCAACTCAACTGGCAGGTGGCATGGTTTTCCATATACCATCTGATTGGGTGATGTACCCATGGGGTTTTATAGGTAGTTCGATATGCCCATAGTACATCATCCAACTTAAGACTCCAGTCCTTTCTATGACTGTTCACAACTTTTTCTAGGATCTTCTTCAAGCTCTGATTGCTTTGTTCAACCTGACCACTAATCATAGGATGATATGGTGTGCCAGTCTTGTGCCGAACACCGTATTTCTCAAGTACTTTATCTAGTGGTCGGTTACAGAAGTGTGTCCCTTCATCACTTATCAAGGAACGTGGACACCCAAATCTCACGAAGATGTTTTTCTTAAGAAAATTCATGACCGTTTTATGATCATTGCGAGAAGTGGATTGAGCCTCCACCCATTTCGATACATAATAGACACAGACTAAGATGTATTTATTACCACAGGAAGATGGGAACGGGCCCATAAAATCAATCCCCCATACATCGAAGACTTCACATTCAAGAATGGGCTTCAATGGCATGTCAAAACGCCTTGTTAGAGCTCCGGTTCGTTGGCACCTATCACAAGCTTTACATAAAGCTTCTGTATCTTTGAAGATCATGGCCCAATAGAAACCAGATTGAAAGATCTTGGCCACGTTCTTCTAGGGACCAAAGTGACCACCAGTAGGTCCACTGTGGTATTGTTCAATAATGTCACGTTGCTCAGATTCAGGTACACATCTCCTTAGCAATCCATCCTCTCAAATCTTAAAGAGGTAAGGTTCATCCCATACAAATGTTTTCAAATCAGAGAAGAATTTCTTCTTCTCCTGATATGAAAATTCCGGATTAAGTTATTTGGAGTGAAGGTAGTTGTCCATGGAACATCTGGAGCACAATCGTCTATCAGCATGACATTCTCAAGAGGAAAGTAAAGATCTATATCGCCATGGTCTTCCTTTTCCTCATTCAACATTCTCGAAACATGATCAGCCACTACGTTTTCACTGCCCTTCTTGTCTTTAATCTGGACATCAAACTCTTGTAGGATCAATATCCAACGTAGTAAGCGTGGTTTAGCCTCTTTCTTTGTCATGAGATATCGCAAAGCAGCGTGATCAGTCCACACAATCACTTGAGCACCCAACAAGTAACTATGAAATTTGTCCATAGCGAAGACTACGGCTAGTAGTTCCTTTTCAGTCGTCGTGTAGTTTACTTGGGTAGGATTCAGTGTGTGACTGGCGTAAAAGATAGGCTGGAATTTTTCCTTAATCCTTTGTCCTAAGACTGCACCAACAGCATAGTTGGATGCATTGCACATAAGCTCGAAGGGTAGATTCCAGTCAGGCGAGATAAGAATCGGTGCAGAAATTAATCGACTTTTAAGCTCATCAAACGCTTGCTTGCAACTATCATCAAAATTAAAAACACCGTCTTCTTTGAGCAAATTAGATAGGGGCTTGGCTATCTTGGAAAAGTCTTTAATGAATCTCCTATAAAACCCGACGTGTCCAAGAAAACCTCTAACTTCGTGCACATTTCTAGGATAGTTCAACTTCTCGATAGCTTCAACTTTTGCCCTATCTACTTCAATACCTTTGGCTGAGATTTTGTGGCCAAGAACTATTCCTTCATCTACCATGAAATGGCACTTTTCCCAATTTAGGACTAAGTTCTTTTCCACACATCGGGATAACACCTGGTCAATATTATCGAGACAATCATCAAAGGATTGACCTAAGACCGAAAAATCCTCCATAAAAATTTTCATACACTTTTCAACTAACCCATCAAAGATGGCCAGCATACATCTTTGGAATGTAGCTGGGGCATTGCAAAGATCAAATGGCATTCGCCCGTAAGCGAATGTACCATAAAGGGGCGGTGAAAGTGGTCTTTTCTTGGTCAACCGGATCGATGGGTATCCGGAAATATCCCGAGTATCCATCCAGAAACAGAGAATGCATGTCCCGCCGGCGCTCTAGCATCCGGTCAATGAATGGAAGGGGAAATGATCTTTCATTGTAACCTCATTGAGCTTTCTATAGTCGATACAGACTCTATAACCAGTAACGAGCCTCAATGCTATTTCTTCTCCTTTCTCATTCTTCTCAATAGTAATTCCTCATTTCTTGGGAACTACCTGAGTAGGGGATACCCATTCACTGTCATCAATTGCGTAAATGATACCCATGTCTAAAAGCTTGATAATCTCCTTTTTGACCACTTCTTGCATATGAGGGTTGAGCCTCCTCTGGGGCTGTCTAACACACTTTGCACCCTCTTGAGACTTGATTTAATGCATACAAACGTCAGGAGATATCCCGCTGATGTCTCATACTTGCCAACCAAAGGCTTTCTTGTTTTTTCTCAAGACGTTTAACAATTTCATCTCTTCCAATCGAGATAGCTTGGCAGAAATAATCAATGGGAGCTTGTCACCTTCTCTTAAGAACACATATTTCAGATGCTTAGGTAACGGCTTCAGTACCAGATCCGCAGGGGGGTCTTCTAAACTTGATTTAAGATCTCCACTTTTCAACTCAACATCACTGAGTTTACTTAGTGGTCCCACTGCCAAAACCTCTCCTTTCAACATTCCTTTATAAAACTCAGCTTCTAACTGTTCTAGATTCACCCAACCATGATTATTCAAATTTTCAACTAATCGCTCATATTCAGTCTCAACAGCCATGACTTGCTTTTCCAAGTAATCATTAAAGTCATCTGACATATCTTCTATGGAGAAGCCGGTTGGATAATCAGAGGGTCTCTGAATACCTTTGGAGACACTGTAGCTCACCTCCTGATCACCGACTCGTATAGTCACTTGCCCACCATCACAATCAATGAGGGCCCTGGCTGTAGAAAGAAAGGGGCTTCCAAGTATCAAGGGGACATTCTCATCCTTCTCTATGTCCAGGACATACCAGTCTACCGTGAAGGTAAATCTATCAATTTGAACTAATACGTCCTTTAATATTCCCGCAGCTTTCTTGGAAGATCTATCAGCGAATTGAAGGTTCATGGTTGTGGGTTCTAAAAGATCATTCAATCCAAGCTATTTACAGACAGACAATGGCATCAAACTTATGGATGCACCCTGGTCACATAAAGTGTTTGGAAAGACTAGGCCTCCCATCAGCAATGTGAGCACAAATTTCCCAGGGTCACCCCTCTTGATTGGTAGATCCTCGTAACTTATCACAGAGCAATCCTCACCAATCAACCGATCCATGCCTTCTAACTTCTTCTTAGAAGAAACAACATCCTTGATGGACTTAGTGTACTTAGGCATCTCAACCAAAACATCAGATAATGGAAGATTAACCTGAGTATTTTTCTAAAGATTAAGCACTTTTTCATATTTCTTGTCCTCGTGCAAGGAAATGTTGCTTTTTCTAGGTGGAAATGGTAGTTTCTTCAAATCACTCTCAGAAAAGACTTTCTTCGAGGATGAATTGACAGCTTTATCTTCCAAATCTTTCCACCTCACTACTTTCTCACTTCTTTTACTAGTCGGGGGATCCGCCACCTGACTCTCACTTGATTCTTCATTTCTCAGGGGATCAGCCACCTGAGTACTTTCTTGCAGAAAAGGGGAAGATGGGTGCTCGATTTCCCCTCCCGCCTTATCACCGCGGGAGGGGTTAGTGGTTTCCCTGGTTCGAGGGACCACTAAGTTGAGTACCAGATCTGAGATTCATTGCACTGGCCTCTTCTTTACCATAGGGAATTGAAGTAACTTGGTCAGTGCACTGGCCATGATTCAAATCGGTCTGAGCTACCTGACCACCTTTAGGATTTTTCTCCGTAAAGCTGGGCAACTATCCTGAGGGTCTGGAAGCTAATTGACCAGCCATTTGCCCGATCTGCCTCTCAAGAATCTTTATTGTTCTTTGGAGGGATTGGATATTATTATTCTGCTCCTCCAGTTTAGCTTCAAGATTATTAGAGTGAGAGGGGCCTTGAGAGTTCTGAAAGTTCTGCGGGATGGTTTGGCTGGGACGATTCTGAAACGCAAGATTTGAATTGTTTGGCCAATTTTGATTGAACCTTTGATTTGTATTGGAAAGATTCGTGTTCGAGTGTTCGATTGAAGCTTGGGTTTCGATTGAAATTCTGATTTTGGTTAAAATTCAAATTTTGATTGAGATTTTGATTCTGATGGAAACCCTGGTTTTGAAGATTGCTTTGGCCAGAGAACTGATTGTTGAATCTCTGATTTTGTTGGCCAAAGAAAGCATTAACTTCAGCATTCTGTCCATTCATAGGGCAGAAAGGAGAGGTGCCCCACATTATCACATGCCTGGCATGTGACTGAATTATACTGTCCTTGATTCGGACGGCATTGACTTGATAGGTTGAAGGGGGAATAAATTGACACTGGCCAACCATATGGCCAGTTTGACAACAATTTTCGCAAAACAGAACTTGAGAATTCTGCGGGAATGATGAATTCTGATTCGTTGGACTTGGGGACATTGAAAGAGCGGCCACTAGCTGTTTCAGCATGGCGATCAGATTTTGCATATTCACTTCCTCGATACTAGGAGGATGAGGAGGTGTCTGAATAGCTTGAGATGAGGGGGCATAATTATATTTAATTGGCAATATCCTCGAATAATGCCCACCCTTCTGCAGGTGTTTTCCTCAGGAATGCCCCACCAGAAGAACTATTGACCATACCCTTATTGAGCTCGGTCAATCCACTGAAAAATGTGTTGACTTGCCTCTGCAAGTCCAAACCGTGGTGAGGGCATTTAAGAAGAAGTGCTTTGAATCTCTTCCACGCATCAAAGAACGATTCATTTTCCTTTTGATAAAAGGTGAAAATTTCATTTAAGCATTGGGTTGTCTTGGATGGTGGGAAATACTGACTAAGAACTCTTTTTCCAGTCCAGCCCAGGTGGTAATGGATTCAGCAGGGAGAGATTTGCACCACTCCTTTGTCTCCCCCTTCAAGGAAAACGGAAAAAGTTTCAGTTTAATCGCATCCTCACTGACTCCTTGGATGCGAGTCGTACCACATATCTCCAGAAATGTGTGTACGTGCGTATGAGGATTTTCAGATTGGAACCCGTGGAAGAATGATGCATTTTGCATCATTTGAATGAGCCCAGGCTTTAGTTCGAAGGTATGTGCATTTATGGTTGGTAAGACGATAGCCGGGTTGACCTTGACTTCGCCAGGCATGGCGTAGTCAGCCAACGTACGTCTATCTTCAGCAGCCATAATGACTATATTTTCGATCTCTTGAGCTAGATCTTGCTCGATATCTCGATTGACTGTGTTCTCTTCGTCTGGGAGGTCCGCAAAACGGAGCCTTCTCCTGTTTGGTCGGACTATGGTCCGCTCGAGGTCAGGGGTATAGAGTAGTGGCCCCTTTTGACTCCGAGTTTGCATAAACCGAAACCAAAATCTAGTTGTTTAACCTTTTAATCAAAGGTTAAAACCAAGAAAAGATTGTAAAGAAATGAGGTCAGACGGGCGTCCGGATTACTGGACGGGCATCTGACCGAAGAACTAGACGGGCGTCCGGATGAACTGGACGCTCGTCTGATTTCGAAAAAAAATGGAAAATATAAAAGATAAACTAGGGAAATAAAAACTACGAAACCTAACGACAAAAAACCTAATAACACAAACTATAAATTACCTAATAATAATAAATAAAATAAAATAAAATGAGAAATAAAAGTAAATAAAACAAGAAAATAAAAATGGAAAATTAGGGATAAGGACACAATCTGAAATATTATTAAGCAACAGGACAACTACATATTTTTTATAGGGAGAAGGACAACTGCATAATTTTTATAGCGAGAAGGACAAACAATGAATCCCGAAAATCGGTGAATCTCCCTAGTGAATCCCGAAATCGGTGAATTTCGATAGTGAATTTTGACGAGTGAATCCCGAAAATCGGTGAATCCCGACAATGAATTTTGAAAATTAGTGAATTTCGACGGTGAATTTCGGCGGTGAATTTAAACGATGAATTTCGAACACAAGTGAATTTCGATAGTGGATAAATAGTTTTGTCCTTTATGCAAAAGTTTCAAAAGACTGTCCTTCTACTTAATTGATGAAATATTTTTGTCCTTCTCCCTCATTCCCCCAAATAAAAACTAGACAACCGTCCGGTTCCCCGGCAACGGCGCCAAAAACTTGTCTCGGATTTTATCAATGGACACTACAAGAAAATAGAGTTTTAATGACAGGAATTCTCGTCATTAAATGTCCGATTCCCGTCATTAAAGACTATTAATAACAGGAAATTTCCTCTTATACCTGCCTCTCTATGTAAAGGTAAACAATGACAGGAAAGTGATTCCCGTCATTAATTTTACCTGACAATCAATGACGGCTTTATCCCGTCATTATACATTCTTTTTATGATGAATTATCCCGTCCTTATATGGTGTTTTACCACTCATTAAATCACGATTTAATAATGACATATCCTGTCATTTTAAACTCATTTTCCCGACATTAAAAAAAGATTTAATGACGACACATCCCCTCATTATATGTTCATTTTCCTCTCATTAAATTAAGGTTTAATGATGACATGTCCTCTCATTATAGGGTCATATGCCTCTTAATAAAGATAAATTATTCACGACACATCCCTCATTATAGTGTCAATTTCCACTCATAATGGGTCATTTAAAATTAAAACAATCCTCGTACATCATTGCATTTTTAACAATCATTTAATAAAAACCACCTAAAGGTTACAGCACAAGGAGATTCAGAGGTCTCAATTCTTAAAGTTAAGATTCCATAAACCAAAATGACTGGAATCCTTGAATTCTGGGATCTTGAACAAAAAATTACATTATTATTATAAAATTTTCATATAGATGCATTCATGATTTCATATTATCCTAGTACAACAATACATATCCACCAAAAATATATTAGTTGAAAACATCTTGCACCGTCAATATTTGAACTCATGGCCAATCGCGAAGATTTCAGGACCGTAGGAGAGGGCTCTTTATGCTATGTTCAGCTACAAGGAAGATTACCTTGAAAATCAAACATGATTTACTTTCATGTATACATGTGTCCAAAACAACAAGCAAATGGCCGGCAAAGCATGGCCACCCCATCAAGCAAGCAAGCAAAAAAGATGCCGGCAGGGCCACCCCTTAATCAAAACACATGCAAAACAAGCAAGGCCAACAAGGCCGGGCCACTCCATCACGCAAGCAAGCAAAAAAGGGCTTACGAGGCAACCAACTCAAGCAAAATGCAAGGAAGGCTAGCTGGGCAGGGTCACCGCAAAAGCTAAATGAAATCAAAACAAGCATGGCCGGATGGGCAGGGCCGGGCAACCGCATCACATAAACAACAAAGCATACCTTTTTATATTTGTTTTTTTTTCTTGGCCAATATTGGAAACCACTTTCCTTCCTTTGCCGAAATCCTTTTTTCTACATATACAAAAGAAAAGTGGTAAAACATTACAATAAATCAATTTTGAAAGTGACAAACTTTATCGTTACATGTTTAAATGTCTTGTTTGTCTTCTCAATGTTTTTACACTCATGGTAAGTTAGTGTCAACATCATAAACTAACATATCGAAATAATGTCGTAAATCTAGGTCCCTCCTCAAATTGGAAAGGTAAAACTAAAGTCTCAAAAGTTCATTTTTTAGAGTTCAGTTGTTCAAATATTTAGTATTTAATTATCTAGTCATTTACAAGGGTTCAATATACTCGCAAATGGTCTGAATTATGGGGTAACTTATTACACCTAAGACAAAATACAAAACTACATCACATATGTAAGATCATTTAGTGCGGTATACTACTAAAGGGGGAACTGGAGTGTAAAACAAATTTTACTTTTAAAAAATTTCCCTTTTTAAAGAGATGTTCTTGAAGCACTAGTTTAATAAAAAAAAAAACATACAAACATATCTTACGGCCCATTCAACTTAGCATACATATGCCTCAAGCATCATGGCATTTTAAGAACCTAATCAAGTATTAAACAACATTCGATCACAGATTGAACATTTAGCATCATGTGTGTGTGTGTATAATTAGTATATAGACAAGCTGTTGCACAATGCAGGTTGCAAGCTACTTAACAAGACCAACAAACAATTTAGTTTCAAAATTAACACAAAAATCTTCCAAGCTCAGATCAGGAAAACATGCACCTTAAAGAAGTATCAAGAAAAATCATGAAGTTGAATCATCAAATACTTGTGCAAGCATAAAATAATTTATAACAAGACTCTGCCAGACAGAACATGTGATTTGATGCAAAAGTGCTTAAACTGATACAGAAGGACTATGCAAGAGCAGATTGTATAAAAAACAATGAAGCAATCAGAGCAGGCCTTCAACTTAGATCAGTCAAGTATGACAAAGACATACAAGGTCTGGACAAGCAAACTAACTTATAGACTTGGCAAACCAGGCCACAATTCTTGAAAAATAACTCAGGTTTATTAATACAAGTGACTTAGCAGATTTGGACTGAAAGCAAAATATATTCACAACAGACAGGCTGACAGCGGGTTAAGGATATCTAAAAACAAGAACTCAAAAATGGATTGCAAACAAATTATCATACTAAGCAAAATACAAAAGGTTGCAAACAAGACTGCCTGAGCGGATAAACAAACAAGGACACTCATATTGAAAATAATTCTAACATGATTTTAAGACTTGAACATATCTTCATAAAGTGTAGACTAATAACAAGACCTAAACATAAGCAATATGGTAGCAAGTAGATCATGTAAGCAGAACTGAGTTTAAAGACCATGGACAATAAATGCAAATCAGACAGACTGCAACTAGACTTAATATAGATCAAAGCAAAGCCAAAAAAAATGTAAGCGGGTCAAAGACTTAGAAATCACACCCTAAAATAATGCAAAGCTGACTCATTCAATAGGCTGGACTAAAATTAAGATTCTGAACGCGATAGTCAAGAACTCAATAATTGGTCTTGCTTAGATAAAACACATAGATGGATATATAAGCACTTAGGCAGATATACAGTCACAACATCTTATCATGTAGATGAACAAACAAGGCATAAGACATAGAAAATAGACTCAACTACAGTGCTTGCAAGTATATAAATAAAAAACAAAATTATCAAACTAATAATTCTAATAAGACAGAGAAAGGACATTAACTTAACAGAAAAACGTAAACATGCCTGATCAATTGAAGCAAAACAGGGCCTGAGACTTTACTAATCCAGATGGTAGATAAGCAAGATAGCAAGTATAACAAAGATTAGGCAAGCTGAATATAAGGTAGAGACTGTGGCACAAACATACTGAAACTAAAAGGATTTTGTTCTTGGGTGCTTAGGACTGAATCTTATGTCACAAAAGAAGTCAGGAATGTGGGAAATAGATACAAGTCAAAGCAAAAGAAGGGTATAGCAGCTAGTATTTAGCATTAAGCAGAAATTTGAGGCCTGCAAATTTTGTATTAAAATCCAGCGTATTTTAATGTATTAAGTGGTGCTGTGAAATGTAATAAACACTCCTAAACTTATGTAATACTTAATACATTAAGAATAAGTGTTCATATGGTTTAACAAACAAACTCTTTGAAACAGACAAGATATACCAATCCAAACCTGAGAAAGATGGTACAAAAAAATGGGATAGACAGAATACTTGCTCTCTAACACATTATTAACTAAGTAATAAATGATATATGCAGCGGACGATTCAAATGCATATGCAATAGCCTATTCAAATGCATAATGCAGAAGACCAACAAGACAACAGACTAAATGTAGTAGCCCAACAATTCAACAGACTATCCAATTGTAGTATATACGGCCCAAAATCATTATAAGGCCCAACAACATTCAAGGCTCCATCAGACAATTTATCAAACACTAGGAAGGCAGTGACCCTTCTACAAGATAAAGCCAATAAAATTCGAAATTGCCACATGAATTTAGATAATTACCAGTGATCAAGGAGAGATAAGGTTGTTGGAGTGATAAAGATGAATTGATCACAATATGCCGCAATTTTCCTGATATCAAACATTGCAAGATTCGAATGAAGACAGTTTAGAGGCTATGAGCATTTAGGATTATCTATTTTCTACATATGTGAAGTTTAAAATTAATGTGTTTATCTCTTTGTTTGTATTCAAGAGTACTAAGATCAAGTAGAAAGAAACTAGGACTTTTTACTATAACAGAATACCACTGCAAATTGTAAGCTAGTTGAAAATAAATAAGAAAAGTTCGTTCTTTTACCATCTCGAATTCTGTTTTTCTACACTAAGCAGTCACCACACCTTCAAAATCCTCGGCTCTCACTGCTACATTCATTTTTCACACCTGAAGCCACAACGCAAAGCAATTCAAGCATACATACACAATGCAAGACAATCATCAATAACAAATAGACTACTCAATGTATCGCTCTTCCACTACAATAACTATTACTCATACACCAATATCTTGGTGTCACTCTAAATTTGATTATACGTAAATTAACTTTTAGAATGTTGTTGACATTCAACAATAAATGACCACATAGTAAAACAACCATTCAGTAGATAAAAAGGCAATTAAATATACAATACAAGGTTGTTGCAGTGACTTCGCGATGTTCATCGAAAGACTTTTAGTAACTATTCTTGAAGCAGTATAGAGACTTCAGCCTCTTTGTCCTGTAGAAATCTCCTATCAAAGAACATTAGCAGGAAGTAATGCATAGTAAAATAAGGAAACCATGGACAATTTATGAAGAAACGGTGTTGTGTGGAAGAGAAACGAAAAAGACACTTAAACAAGCAGCAATGCAGATTCTATTTTGCAAGCAAACCTAAACAAAACAATCAAACTAACTAGACAAACTTAAGAAAAATTGAGCATGGACAAAAACTGATAAAGAATTGAACAAACTTATATAGAACATTATCAAATTTTCTCTGAACTTCAACTTAACCAAATTATAAGGGTTTATGTCAAGGTTCACTTTCATATCAGTTGGAATCTGAAGCATTTATTTAGTGTATCAGCCTCTAACCTAAAATAAAACAAATCAAACAGTCCAAACAATAATCCATAGACTACAACAATATAAGGATGCAAGTTAACCGAAAGGAATCAATTTAAAAACAACAAATATCAGCCATGAATCACTACCTCATTTATCACAAAAATGAATAAAGGAATCAACTTTTGGAGGGGCATGAAGAGTAGGAATCTTGTATGAAGAACTCTTACCCATCTCTCGAAACAAATCCTTAAGCTCATTATAATAAAGCATTTTAATGGGTGTCTCAGAGCAACCATTAACACTACACTATATATCTTTATGCTTACCTTAAAGTAGTCACCCGTAAATCGTGGCAGTGACTAGAGTGGAGACTCACAAGACAGTGAAACGGCCCAGCCCCTATGCTTTTGTACGGAACTCAGTGCGGCCATGCCGCTCGAACCTCCTGACGTGGGATGTCAACAATGAGAGACGGGCCAAGTGATTGCTGGCGTATGGAGTGGCCGGAGAATGACGAAGATGTTGGAGGTTCTTGGTACGATTTGGATTCTATGGAGCAAAATTAGGGTTAGGGACAATGCATTGGGAGTTTGTTTTATATTTTAATTAACTTTTTGGTTTAGAAATGTATGTTTTTATTTAATACTAATGTATTACTAGTACCCTTAAAAACATTGTATAACTAATACCCTTCAAAAGACGTATAACTAATGAGAGGAATATTTTTATCGATCCATTAATGACGGAAAATATGATCACTAATGACGGGAAATATTATATGGTCATCAACCAGGGAAAGAACTTAGATCCTATCATTATAACTACCATTGAATGACGTAATCTCAACCCGTCATTAAATTCCTGTCATTGAAAACCTTTTTTCTTGTAGTGGGAAAAACAACAAGTAATAAATTATAAATCCGGTATACCCCAAGTGCAGGGATCGTAGTATAGCGATTAATACCGGGTCGATCTCACAGGGAATCGAGGTTGTTTATCTAGTTTATTAATCTTTCTAAAGATTTGTCACGAAATACACAAAACAAAACTAAAACGAATACAATAAACTTGACAGAGGGTTGTCAATCCAAAGCGAGGAAATATGATTACGAACCTAAAATAACTAATTCTATTCTATAAACTAAAACGAAAATCAAATTCTAAGCTAGCAACGAAGAACAAGGCACAATGATTCTTTCAATTAAGGTAACGAGGAACAAGCAATGATCCACCTATCTCGCAACTCTCAATTCCTACCCTAGATCGTTTAGTGAAGATTTAATAAAGATGTGGTTCACCTATCAAAGGTATGAACTCCTAATCTCTTAGAAAAGTTCGCCTATCAATCTTTTATCTTTCGATCCTAAAGATTAATGCTTTCGAATCAAAGGTGTAAGATGTCTCAATCTAACAACCTAGAAATTCAACCTAATCAACTCTCGTTATTTTTAGGTTAAAGATCTAATCTTTATTATGGTGATCTAGGGTTTAATAACGATTCTCAACAATATCAAACATCAAACATGCAAGCATCTCTCGATATAATTGCATAAGATAAGCATAAACATAATAAAGATACAACTTTGATAAGGAAAACTCACAAAATAATCCAGAAGCGAAACTTAATTGTTGATAGGATGGATTCACAATGCTTGTTCAAAGAGCCCTTAGCCTCTAAACAACACTTGAACAACTCGAATTGCTTCTATGTAGTGCATAAAAGTAATGGATCTAATCTAAGAATTAAAAAGCATAAAAATTGAAGAAGAAAGGTGCAAACCACAAGGAAATCGCCCCTTAGGGTTCTTGTGGCCGCCTAGATAAATTAAGGTCTGAATATTCTGTTTAGGGTTGAGAAAAACGCAGGTATTTATAGATTTCTAAGTCGGCTGCTGCTATGTCGGCCAATGGACGCCCGTCCGCTATGCTGGACATCCGTCCAGTCTTCATAAAAATCTTCAAGTCGGGCCGAGCTGGATCAGACGCCCGTCCTATGTTAAATCAGATGCTCGTTCAGAAATCTTGGGAGAACTCTGAACCAAAACAGCTCCTCCGGACGCCCGTCCAAGAAGGTGGATGCCCGTCCACTGGACGCTAGTTCTAAACGCCCGTTCAGGATGACTTCAAATCCGATTTTCATCTCTATCTCCAACCGACTTCATCTTTATCTCTTTTTCTTCATATAAATCCGGTCCTTAACACCTTTTAATCCTCTTTTGAACCAATTTCGTGTATCTACAAGATAATAATAAAAACATTGCAAAGTGTAATATCATTCAAATCAATAGAAAATCAACAATAAAACACCAAGTTCAATCCAACTTTGCAATTAAACCACTTCAAACCTTACTTGCTCAATAATTCAATTAAACACTCAACTTCTATGCAAATTATATAAATATGGAGGAAATTATTACGGAATATAACATTATAAATCACATAAAATCACCCTAAACAATAATATATACCTTTCGCGGTAAATAGTTCTCGTTGTATACCCCATTTTTTCATTCTTACAAATCTAACCCGACAAAATTACCCTGTAAGCCATGTTATTTGTCATTTGGGCTTAATATATTCGCATGTGGCCGTGCGAATTTTCATAGAGTCCGTACGTAGCTAACACGACCGGTAAAAAATTACATGGTATTCGTAAATTCCACAACCCACCTATTTTTTTATTTATTAATTTTTAGCAAAAACACGGGATTAATTTGTTTCCAATAATTTTTTCGGAACTTTTCATGTCTGTATCGTTTTCTTCTTCCCCAAACCGCCGGCGGCCTTCCTTTTATCTCAACTGCTGATGACCTTCCTCTTATCTTATTTCTCCATCCCCATTCTTCCTCCCTTTGTGTCTAATTTACAGACCTATTCCGTCATTCATCCACTCCGGTGGAAGAAATTCAGTAAGTATATTTCTGGAAGACGACCCAAGTTGATGAAGGTAACAAATTCAACATCGTATATTATTCTTAAATTGTTTATAAATATTTTGAAAGAAGAAATGTAGGTGAAAGTTCCAGCACTTTTTCTTGTGTGTTCACGTATATTTTCTTGTATGTCAATGCCTTCTATTTATACCCACGATCTCCTTGTTTTGAAAATTCGTCCGTTGGCTATTTAATGATGAGAATAATCCTTGATTTAATCCTTGATTCTTCCTTTATTTTATTATCCTTAATTTCAGTGATCCGGATTTTCTTTAAACGTTCTCCATAAATTCCGTCCTTCATTGATTCTATTAATTGCTTGATTTCCATATATTTAATGTTCAGAATCAAATGCAGATAGCATACTTCACTTGCCTATTTCTTTACTTGGTTGTTGCTTGACCGGTACAGTGAATCTGCTTATAAGCTGTTACTTGGCTGCTGAGATCTCTTCACCATTATTCATGATAGTCAACTGGTAGAACCTTCACTTAGCCGCTTTACTGTCTATATTGATCTTTTAATATCTAAGTATGCTTGTTCTTCACTGATACTTGATTTTGGTGAGATCAGTGTACACCATATTGCACATGAATAGTTTGCATCAGTTGTAATATATCTTAGACTTATCCAAGGTCATCACAGACTTCCATGGTTGTAAGTTAGTCCATAGGTCTTCACTTCACTGAGCTGGTTCCTTGGTTGTCTTCACTGAGCTATTGCAATGATTTTACCGAGCCATCCTACCAGTTTATTACAGTGCTTGTCTGGCTGAACTTATACAACATGTCAGACTTTAATGTAAAGCTTATACAAGCATTACTGATCTTTTTAGACTTATTTCAGGCTTGCTATAACTGCTAGTATGGCCATCATCAAAACAATAAAATGTTCGTAACACACCTTGCAAGTCCTTCTTGCTAATTTACGAAATACGACAAGCAAAATTGCCTACATCTAACCTACTGTGAATTAAACATGTCAATCAATGTAGCAAATGCTAAATCTCCAGATTTTGGGTGACCTAGAAGTGTGTCGCAAATGCGATATAGACCGTCGCCATTGAGAGCACGGCAGCTACAAATTCTGGAATTTACATCATACTATTCTGATTAATTACGGTAAATTACAGGTGCGTTAAACATGAAGATTAATTACATCTCGCTTAAGAACCTAATCTACCATAATTAAAATACAAAGGAACGTCAAAAGCTTCATACCTTTAATGATGGCCGAGATAGCTTGATCAACTAAAGCTTGTTTATGGATTGGGGAAGTAAACAAATAGAAAAACTCAAAAACAAAACCAAAGAACCTTTACATGTTATAACGATGGTGTTACATGCTTTATATAGGCTATATAAACCAACTTAATTAACATAAACCCTAACCGACTTAATGATAAAATCGTCTGCTTCGATTTAATGTTCTCTAATGTCTCGCAATTGTGGCTGGGCTTCCACAATTGTGGGCCTAACTTCAGCCTTTGTTTTCTCATCCGACTTCTTCTTGGGGTTGCATACTTCGGCCCATTAAAACCTTTCAACTAGGATTAACTCTTCATTTTTCATAGAAATATGGTACACTTGAAAAGCACAGAAAATGAGGAGAAATATTACCAATGATGGGAGTCAACTTTATTGTACTTTGGTGTGCAGTTTAACCCCAGGTTATTACTTTATTGGCATGTTTCGGGTAGATTTAGACCTGTTTGAGTATAATATCGAGAATTATGCGCACGGAGAGTTAAACTGTCATATCGACACTAAACTCCGCCTTTTTGGACGATATTTCACTCTTTTCCGAGCGCCTTTGTCTTGCGGAATTATGCGTGGTGTTTTGTTAGTGTGTTTATTGTAGGACTTAGGTGACTCGAGGACCCAGAAGGCGATGTTTTGGACTAAGGGACATGTTCATGGCACGAGAGTTGGATGAAAAATGAAGAAAAGCTAAGTTTGGAGTGAAGACAAGGCGAACGGGCATTTGCTATACTCCAGACGGGCGTCTACCGTGAAGCCACCTCAAACGGACGTTTGCCAGAGTCAGACGGGCGTCCACATAATTGACACTTCATTAAGAAAGTTTGGTTTTCAGCTGGACGGGCATCCAAATGACCTCCAGACGGGCGTTTGGGTAGGTTCAGCCCGATTCAAAAAGCTCATACAACATAGACGAGCGTCCAGAGTTCCAGACGAGCGTTTGGCCCTCAAGTCATGATTCACCAGACGGGCGTTCAGAGGAATGCGAACGCCCATCCACTGAAGACGAAACCCTAATATCTCCTTATTTTCCAGTCGGACGGGCGTCTGGCATGGACCAGACGGGCGTCCGGGACCGACAGCAGCAGATTTCGACCTACTCTATAAATACGCAACTCATTCAGCCCCTACTTATATATTGCCGACTTTAGACTTTTCTTAGGCAATTTGTGTGCGGTTTTGAGTATTTTAAACACCCTTTTGATCCGTTGATCCCCTAGATAACTTCCTTTGATTCTATACAACTTTTATAGTTTAGATTTACTTTTCAAGAACAAAGATTCGACTTTTGGATCGTCTTTCTCTTTGGTATTTTCTGAATCAGTTTTTCTGCAATTATATGGTAATGATTTATCTTTTATTTATTGTCTTTGGTTTGATTTCAATTCTTATTTCGTTTATTAGCATAATTATGTGTAGCTAAATTCATGTGTAGTCGAATTATGTGAAAGCGAGCGAAAACCCTAAGGGGATGAGATTGGGAGTTATGTAGTGCGTAAATTATTGTTTAAACGATTAATCCACGTTCTAAAACTTATTTTAACGTCTTTGAATTAGATTGATCACCTAGTTCACTGTCACATATAGATGTAGTTTGCGGTGAGATGGACAAAGATTTAGTAGCCAAACAAAATTCCAATAGTAGGATCTATGTTAATCGACATGATTCTGGTTGCTTTAGCGATGGTAAGTATATAAAGGGCATTGACTTTTATATACGTATATTATGCATAAGACACTTTTTTTATACACAGATGGTATACATATGTATAGTGTGAGTTTCAATCTAGTCATATAAGTATTTCTTCTTAAATATCACACTAAGTCAAATAGTATCATTTAATCACTAATAATTTTACAAATTAAAAAGGGACCATAATGCATGGCACATTTGGTTGTTACATTTGTTGCAAATGCAATTTTGAGAAGAAAATCTATTCCATTCATGAATTTTAACAAGATTGTCACTGAAGGCAATTTCTTATCATGTGGGGTCTGAAGAGAAAAAATATGAGATGATACGAATTGATGAAAAATTTTCAATTTATGGAGTTTAGATGAAGACATCGTAGTTTTTAACCGTTGATAAATTAACAATTTATCTTGGTTTTTTCTCTTTGTGATCCTTACCATAAAAATTTGTCCTAAAACAAAGAGGATATGGAATGATGGTTGCAATTTATTTTGTAGGTATAAGCAATTAAATATTCAAAAAACAAACTATGTTAGAAATTTTCGGTGAAATATTGGCAAGACCTTACTACATGTATTTATTTTCATATACCAGAGAAAAAAAAAATTATAACATTTATGCAAGAAAAAATAAAAACAACCAGAAAACATGTGAAAATGGGCGTAGATTTTATTGTTTGCTGCAAAATACAAGTTTACTCAGAAATTTAAATATTACGAAATGATACATTAGAATTTGTAATCCAATAATACTCAACGGCACTTACGGCCTCCTTCTTTTGTTTTCCAGTTATTAAAGCAAGCCCAACATTCTTTTCTGCCAAAGGTTCCTAGAGGAACGCAAAGACACATATTGTAACACTTGTTGCAAAACTCCAAACATGCATTCTTGTATTGTGTATTTTAACATCATCTATCACATTCACTTCCGCACTCTGTAACATTCAAAACAATAGAAAAATGTTAGAAGTGATTTTTTGTTTTTATATTTAACAATGATGGTGCATAATGAAAACTTACTTGCTTGAGGCACCGGTCAAGTGTTTACACCAGGGGGAGTGTGAAACGGATATATAGGAAAGAAAGAATGAAGACTCTCTACTCCATCGCACTACATGTGTTAAAATACACACCATGTCATTGAAAACAATTCAATTGTCAAAATACTCTCTAAACAAAAGTTAAAAGAACAAAACTTCCACATACAAAATCTATATTTATTTAAAACTAAAATAAATTCTTTATGTTTCTCGAATATTTTAACTAAACGTAAATTTTTTGAAGACGAGGTAACTATAGGTTTACACATAAAATTATATTTTTTTTCCTTTAAACATGCATTATCTAACCACTATTTTAATCTATTTGATGCAATTATTGACATCATTCGTCTGATTTCTTCGTGTTTGAAACCTCTCTAAATTACACAATCCCCAAACAAGCTAGGAATTGGGAAAAAAAATTATAAATGCATAGTCAATTTTATTGAAAAGTGACATACCAGTGAAACTTGGGGGAAATTCATGGTGACGACACATAAGAGTAAAGCGACGATGATAACTCTAGGAATGTTAGCCATGTCTTTCTGGAGTATAAACTTGTTTTTCAGGTGACAAGCCTTTGAGAATATGTGGTTTGAATTATTTTATTAATAGAGTTTTAATGTAAATTATTTACATATGATATACTAATTTTGGAATGTAATTAAAGAGCATACCTACTACAATAGCCAAAAGATTAATTATATCCATAGAACCTCTAAATTCTCATGCGTATAAAATATTACTCATGTCGAAGGGGCACAATTGCTTTAAACAAGGATATTATAAATTTGTTTTTCGAAAAAATATGTAAATACATAGTCAATTTTTTGGAAAAGTGAAATACCAGTGAAACTTGAGGGAAATCCATGGTGACGACACATAAGAGTAAAGCGACGCGGATAACTATAGGAATGTTGGCCATGTCTTTATGGAGTATGAACTTGTTTTTTATGTGACAAGGCAATGAGAATGGATTGAAAGATTATCGACCCTTAAAAAACACAACCCCAGATTGACAATCATGTTCTAAATTTTGAGTAATTTTTATAATAGAGTTTTATTGTAAATTTATATATGATATATTTATTTAGCAAGTAATTAAAGACCATACCCACTACAATAGATAAAATATGAATTATATCCTTAGAACCTCTAAATTTTCTTGCGTATAAATATTACTCACGTCGAAGTGGCACAACTTTTAGATTTTCTCAATTGCTTTCACTTTCCAATTTGATATTATAATTTCATTTAAACAGCGATATTATAAATTCGTTTCTGGTATCAGAGGTAAATATTAGGACATTTATGTAACACTTACTACTTCTATTATAGCATATGTATAGCAAAGAAAAATCCTTGAATATCTGAAAGATAAAACCATTTCATATAATTGATGGACGTGCTATTAAAAACTCTGATGAAGTATTATAATATGATTCGTGTGTGGGGGAAAAGGGGGACAATCAACCGTGATTATATATAATGAAATATAATGTTAATTACTTACCTCTCCATTAGCTTAATATTTTTGGAGAGATGGTAGTTCAAAATGGTATTAGAGCGAGAGACCAAGAGATCAAATACCACTCCAAACACAGTTTTCTAAAATAAAAATTAAAAATAAAAACAAACATACAAACAAAAATTAAAAATTAAAAATCCCCAAGTGTTGGGTCCTCTCTTTCTCTTATGTAGAGCAACACTTGAGGGGGTGTATTAGGAGATACTATTAATTATCTACCTCCATCAGCTTAGGCTTTTGAGATAGATGGTAGTTCAACAATATAATGCTGAAATAAATTTTTTCTGTCCCGATTCCCTTGTCACCTATTATTACGTTTACCCATAGATAATTGTTATTTCGAAATAATTTATCTTTTCTATTTATCACTTTAGAACGAAAATAATTTTCAGAAAAAAAAGAACAACAATAAAGTATCTATTGTATTTTCTTCTCATTCTACCCATGCTTTGTTACAAGTTAATCCAAAAGAATATCTAACATTACCATGATGGTATGAGTTTTGTCGCTGAATATATAGAGATTCAATAAAATGTCAAAGTCATATGTATAAATGAGTGATTAATTTAACTTGAATACTTAAATACCAATGAATAATGTTAATATTGTCTGGTACAGCCAAATTGAAGTGTAAGTCATGTATCTTCACACGTATTCAGATAAAACAAATTCGTATAATTTAGGTAAGTGCTATTATAAAGTCCGATGAAGTGATATAATATTACTCAGGTGCGGGGAATGGGGGGGGGGGGGGGGGGGGGACGTACAACCGTGATTATATACATTGACATATATTTAATGTTAATTATCTACCTTTGATGAAGTTTGTAGAATTACAAATAGAAAACAAAATGCAGAATTATTATTGATGAATTGAAAGTTACAAGTTAAGTTACAATGCAGCTATTCGTGTGGTATTTATAACTTCATACACCTCATGGATCAGCTAGAAGTAAGTTACAAACGGTTACAATAAACTACAACTGAATAACTGTTTTCTACGTTACACTACATTGGATAACTCAACAGGCTACTTTGTCTTCATACTGACAGCAGGGTGTATCAGTATCCTGCACTCAGTATTCCCTTTAGCCTTTATACTTTAACACCCCTTTCAAGCTGAGAGTGGTAGATGAACAGCTTGCACTCAGCATTCCCTTTAGGTATATGAACTCTGAAATATCTTTGAAATTCCCAATTTGTGTAGCAGATAGGAGAAAATAGGTGCATCCAAGGCCTTGGTGAGAATGTCAGCTATTTGTTCTTTTGTATTGATTGGAAGAAGTTTGACATGTCCATATTTGACTTTGTCTCTCAGAACATGACAGACAATTTCAATATGTTTTGTTCTTTCATGAAAGACATGGTTGTGAGCATTGTGTATGGCACAAGCACTGTCACAGAATAACACATCAGTCAACTGAACTGGAATCTACAAATCTTCTAGAATATAAATCAGCCATTGGATTTCACAAACAGTATTTTCCAAAGCCCTATACTCGGCTTCTTATTAGCTTCTAGCTATGGTGGTTTGTTTCTTTGCCTTTCAAGAGATAGGAGCATCTCCTAGAAACATCATATAGCCTGATACCGATTTTCTTTTTTCAGGACATCCAGCCCAATCACTGTTTGTTAAACCTTTTAGGTCAAGTGTATTTTCTACTGGGAACAAGATGCCTTGACCAGGATTAGTTTTCATATACCACAAGAATCTACCATCATATGATTTTCAAAAGGAGTGTCTAGAAATTGACTCAGCTGCTGAACTGCAAAGGCAATGTATGTTGTGGTAAAAGTGAGATATATAAGTTTTCCCATTAATGATATGTAAGTTGAATTATCTTCCAAAAGTGGTGAATCACCTTGTTGTAAAATTTGCCTAAACTACATAGGTGTCTTGGCAGGGTTTGCTCCTAGAAATTCATATTCTTCGAGGAGGTTTTGAGAGTCTATTTTCGTTGAGAGATTGATGTGCCTGCAGGTGTTCTAGCATCACCAATACCTATGAATTATCTCAATTTTCCAATATCCTTAATGGTAAATTGCTGATGTAGGGCATCCTTGACCTGCTGAATCAACTGCTCATTTGGGCTTGCTATTATGATGTCATCCACATAGACTAGTAAAGCTATAAAAGACCGTCCTGACCCTTTTGTGATTAGACTATGGTCATTTTTGGATTGAATGAATCCTTGAGCTTTTAAGGACTCGGTTATTTTTCAATTCCATTGTCTGATGTCTGAAAACATGATTTTTATTAGTTGCAGCAAAACCTCGGGATAACTGCATGTATACTTCTTCATGCAAATCTTCATGTAGAAAGGAAGTGTTGACACCCAGCTGATGTAGATACCAATTATTAGCGGCTACTGCTGCTGCAAATAAATTTCTATCTGTTGTAATCTTGACAACAGGAGAAAAGGTTCTCGATAATCAAAGCCATATGTTTGAGTGTAGCCTTTTGCTATTACTCTTGCTTTGTATCTCTCTACTCAACCATCATGATTATATTTGATTCTGTATACCCACTTGCATCTAATAGGTTTCTTTCCTACGGGTAGATCAACTATTTCCTATGTATGAGTCTTTTGTAGAGCTTCAATCTCTTTTTGCATTGCTTCTTTCCACTCATCATTCTTGATGGACTGATTGTATGTCTAAGGCTCTTTAATAACATCAATGGCATTAATGAATCTGGCATACTCTGGTGAAAGTTTTCCTAGATTCATTACCTAACTGAGCAGGTGTGGAGCCTGCTGAATTGTATGAGCACCACCTTGATAAAGGATTGGTGATTTTTTGACTCTTGTTGATCTTCTTAATTGTTTAGGTTCAGGTGCCAGTACGATGGAAGCATGCTCTTCATTAGATGCCTCAGCTACAGCTCACCCTGTGTCTGACTGTGCTGCTGACTCATTCAGCAGATCATCAAAACGTTCCATTACTAGTAAGAGAACTGGCATGTCAGTAAGATATCTAGCCTTACCTAAAACCTGTTGAAATTTAGGAAAATAAGTCTCTTAGAATGAAGTACTTCTAGCAACAAAAATATCTTTGTTTGTGATGTCCAATAGGTTAGCACCCTTAGTGGTGTTTGAATTTCCAAGATAGACAGAAGTCCTAAATCTAGAATCAAACTTGGTTCTGTATTGTTGTTTCCTTTCTACAATATATTCTGTTCATGTGTGTTGACACAAGATGTCTAATGGATAATACCATGTTGAGCATAAAAATCAATAAGATGAACTCATCTCCGTTGTCAGATCTAATTACTTTGACAATTTTGTGAAATTGAGTAGAGAAAAATTTAGGAAAGGATTTAACAAGATCAGAACCTTCAAATTTATGCCTAATAAGGAAAACCCAAGTAAATCTAGAAAAATCATCTACAACAATAAGAAAGTATTATTGTCCATTGATAGTATGTTGTCTTAAAGGACCCCAAATATATATATGAACATGATAAAATGTTGAATTTACAATAGTGGTACTCAATAGAAAATGATTTTTCTTGTGTTTCGCCATAGGACAAACATAACAAAGGTCATGATTAAAAAATTGGACGTCATCAGCTGTGAACTAATAAGTTGCAATCTCTTATCTGACAAGTGTCCTAGTCTGTAATGCCATAAAAGATCATCATATAATCTATCGGATAAGGTGTGATTTTCTACAGCATTGGTAACAATAAGTCTTATTGGTTGATCCATTACATATAGTCCTCTGTGTAACTCAGTTGAACCAATCATTTTTTTGTTCTTGTCCTGCAAAACACACTTGTTAGAAGAAAAAACAGCTGCACCTTTTGTATGATTAATAAAGAAAGGTATAGACAAATCGTTATACTTAAAAGCAGGAATGCAAAACACATCATTCAGGACCAGCTAAGGGTTTTCCCTTACTTGTCCAATATGTGTGATAGAAACATTATTTCCATTAGGTAATCCCATTTTAATACCAGATGAAGGTTTGGGATTCCTTATTAGATCTAATGCTCATACAATGTGATCTATAGCACCAGAGTCCAAGATCCATTGTATAGATCTTACTAAATTCAGATCACTTGTCATTTTACCAAGTGAGTAATGTGTGTCAATAGCAGCAGGTTGGCCAACGGCAAATCCTGCATGTCTAGCAGGATCAACACTCTGTAGAGCCATCAACTTATGAAGTTGTTGTGCAGTAAGATTTGAAAACCCTGGTCCAGTAGACCTATTTTGGACATGATCTCCTTCTATTGACTGTTCTTCCTCTACCAAATTAGCCCATTTTGACTTAAAACCAGGTGGATAGCCATGTTTCTTGTAACTTTCTTCAGTATGACCATTAAATCCTGAAAAACTGGATTGATCTTTTTAGATATTCTTAGGATTGGCATTGGCAGTAGTCCTTGAATTTAGTCTGCTGGTTGTTTGATTTTGCCCCTGTATATTCTTATAAGAATAAAAAAACATGGAATCTTGATTCTTAGCCATGTTAGCTACATATAAATTATGTCTGTTAGATTTAATGGCCGTTGCAAAGGCATCATGGATTTCTGGAAAAGGCACAATCATCATTTTCTATGAAACTTTTGGCTCAAAATCATCCCTTAAACCTTTATGGAATTTCATGACATGTTCAGCCTCCATATGATTCGTTAGTGTGCTGAATGCATTGCAGTGACATTGAGGATCACAAGAAGAAAATGACATAGGCCCGGTAGTCTTGATTTCTACCCACAGAACCATCAATTTTGTGAAATATTGATTGACAGAATCAATATCTTGTTTCAGCAGATTCAACTCTTCAAGAAGATCTGAAAGCCTCAAGCCATCAACATTTGAAAATCTAGCTGCAAGATTCTTCCAAACTGCATGTGCACTTTTGAAGCACATCAAACTATGGGCAATGGTGTTCTCTACAGAATTCAAGATCCGTGATCTCACTGTTGTATCACATTGTCTCCATGCATGAAAATCTGTTTAATCTGCTTCTGGCCTTTTGATTGTGCCGTCTATGAATCCAATTTTTTTTGGTGATTAACACCATCTCCATAGACATTTTCTATTGATTGTAGTTGTTTCCATTCATCAATGGCTGAACAAGAACATGAGATGGATTCTCGTTAAGATGAACATATAATGGACTCGAAGGGCTTAATTCTTGTTTCTTTGCTGCCATGGCTAACAAGAACATCTAGAATGTCAACAAATATCAACAATAAAAGCTAAATCACAAAGTAGATGAAGAAAACTCTCAAGATTCTTCAATGACTAGAGAAGATACAGGACATCATTAAGAAATTCTTAAATTTCTGCTCTGATACAATGATGAAGTTTGTAGAATTACAAAAAGAAATAAAATGTGGAATTATTATTGATGAATTGAAAGTGACAAGTTAAGTGACAATTCAGCTGATCATGCGGTATTTATAACTTCATACACCTCATGGCTAAGTTAGAAGTATGTTACAAAGGGTGACAACAAACTACAACTGAATAACCGTTTTCTACATTACACTACATTAGATAACTCAGCGGTCTGTTGTGTCTTCATACTGTCAGCAGGGTGTATCAATAGACTGCACTCATCATTCTCTTCTGCCTCTATGCTGTAACTACCACTCCATCAACTTAACCATTAAGGAGAGGTGGCAGTTCAAGATGATATTAGAACGGCAAGCCCAAAGATCAAACCACTTTCCAAACACAATAGTCCACAACAAAACAAAAACAAAAACAAACTAACTAACCAAAAAATCAAATGTTAGGCCCTCTCTCCCTAATCTATAGGCCTACACATGAGGAGTTGTATTGAGAGATAATATTAATTATCTACCTTTGAGAGATATGGTAGTTTAACAGTGTAAAACTGAAATCAATTTACTTTTCTATCCTTATTCCAGTGTCACCTAATATTAACTTTACCCATACTTAATTGTTAGTCGAAATATTTTATCGTTGCTATTTGTCACTTTAGAATGATAATAAATCATGTATTGTATTTTATTCTCATTCTACCCATAATTTGATTGAATGAGTTTAGTCATTGAATATAGAGAGATTCAATAGAATGTGAAAGTCGTATATATAAATGAGTGATTACATTAACTTGATGGGCAAGGCCCGTACCCCAGTGTTCACCGCTGGGGGTTTACCCTGGCCTCCAGTGGAAGGACCCGGGTTGGATTCCCCCCGTAGTTTAATTAAAATCTTTCGTTTCCCGCCAAAAAGAAAATTATATATTACATTAACTTGATTACTGAAATGCCAATTAATAATATATTAATAATATCTAGAACTAATTGTCAATAAATTTCTATTTGAAAATTTAAATATATGAATAAAATAATGATAGAGTGGAATAAAAGGCAAAAATGCGAGGAAAATAAGGTGACAGTGGAAAAAATTTTGCGCAATAAAATTAAATCATTTATAAGTAGGCTAAAATGTCAACAATACGTTGATTTTGAAACACCAAATCTTCGTTTCGCTACTCGAAAGTTGCTTTTCGCACCTAAGAAACACTGAAATCGAAAAGGAAATCCACTATGCGCCATAGAGAATAACTGGAATAAACCAAAATCTAGTAGTCCACTATATCGCTACAACACACCTTCCACTAAAAGTTTGACAACGTAAATCCTGTTTTTTTTTATCAAATTAGCTATCAAAGTAAAGAGTAGAAAAAAGAAAAGAAAAATATAGATTTTTGCCAAGAAAGACAAATTCAATAATAAATAAGCCTAGAAGTAATCACATGATTAATAAGGACAAAATTAGCTTATAGTTCCGATAATACCCTTATTTTATAATTATAGTAGGAGGAGTATATAAAGGGATCTAAATCCTTGCAATTAAAGGAGGAATAATTATAGGAAATTGAATTTTCTCAAATCTTTTATCTGATTTTCGTAAAAAAAAAAAAATTAAAAAATAAATAAATACAATAATAAGTATTCTTTGGTTACAACTATGTGTGTATATATATATATTACTCAAAAGTTGCCTTTAGCTCTTATGAAACTGCAATAAATCCAAATAATGATTCTCGCATTTATTTTCGCAGTTATGCCAATTTGCAACAAAAAAACCATGGGTATATCGGTCCATCTATTTTTATTTTGTCCTTTTTAATTATCCAAAATGAGAGATGTCTTTGAATCCTATTTTTGACATTACATGTCCTTCTAGCCCTTCCGAAAAAAATATATGGTACAAGAAAAACGATTTTTGAAGTTTAGATCCAAAAATATATGAACATTGTAATTATGTAGTAGAGTGATTAGTATATAAGGGTGTACACGGATGCGGATAATCTGAAAACCGAACTGAACCGGGGTAATTCGGTTTGGTTCGGTTCGGTTAATAAGTTATACGGTTTGATTTCGGTTTTCAAAATGGAAAAGACGGAATTTTTGGTTTGGTTACGGTTAGTGCTATAAATTATCTGAAACCAAACAAAAAATCAAACAAAATCAAAAACCGAACTAAAATCGAACGAAAACCTTATATCCGAACCGAAACCGAACCGAATCCAAATAGGAAAAACCAAACCGTTTATAACCATATAATGAATCAAACTGTTGTAATTGTATAATTTGTATATTTTTGTTCGGTTTTTCGGTTAATCTACATGTTATTTCGGTTCGGTTCAATTCGTTTATCTCTAATTATTTACTTTTAATTTTATTTCATTTTTTCGGTTAACTGACCGAACCAAACAGGTTATTTTGGTTCGGTTCGGTTGGGTTTTTTTAACAAACTGTTCGGTTTCGGTTCGGTTTTCACTTAACCGAAAATTTCGGTTCGGTTTCGGTTACGGTCATTAACCGATCCAAACTGAACCGTGTACACCTTATACATAATATGTAAAAAGAAAATAAATTTCCTTTAAAGAAAATTACTACATATTAATGCATATTTTCTTTTCTAAATTATCAATTTTCATAAGAATGCGTAAAATAATATACTATTTAACTAAACATGTCAAATATTTAAAAAAAATTAAAGTACCTATTGAGCAAATACAATGAATCTTTTGTGGGACAAAAAATTGTACCAACCTTCCTTAACGACTTTGTTTTGAATGCTTTATGCCTTAGTTTTAAAGTTAAATACACATTTTGAATATCGTTATAGTCGCGTTTTTTTTGTAGATGTTTGGATGAAAAAATCAAGATACGTTGAGTAAGTAGGTATATTTTTAATACTATAAAATGATATATAATAAGGCGTGGATTTTCAAATAATGACATATATCATTAGACAAATTTAACATATTTGTCATGAAGTAAAAGACTTTTTGATGATCTTATTTGACCCCAAAAACTTGTCATAGTAGGAAAAAACATGATGACTACAATTTAATATAGTTATTCCTCATCCTCCCTTAATTAAATTAATAATCATTCAACAACGTTTTAAACTTATTAACCATCAATAATAATACTCAAAATGTATTTTAAAATTTTTAAACAATATTTATGACATTCGTTCAATTTAGTAAAATATTTGAAAACTCTATAACAATTATTTTATAAGACAAGAGGAATTAGTATAAAAATTCACAACAATAGTATCAATAATCATGACCAATATATTAATTAGGAAACCATGAAAGGATACATCTAAAATTATGAATTTATGTATTTCATGATGAACTTAATTAACATATCTTCATATTAAGTAGTGGTGGTACAATCTTATTTGGGGGCCAATGTTTTTGTTTGTTGTGTTCTTTTTGGTAGTGGACCATTCGCTTTTTAATCTTCACACTTGATTTGTTATAAATCGTAACAATCATTTGATTTTTTTAAAACCAATATAGTTATGTTGTACTTAGTTGTATATAATAAATCTTGCGTGTAATTTTACATTTTGCAAAAGTGACTCTCCCCTCAAACATATATGAGGTAAGTGAACTTTTTGGTGTGAACTAAGGTTCCATTCCCTTCTTCTCTCTCATAAGGAAGATGACATACATGGAAATATTTATTAATATATTAAGTTATGCATATCTTGAAAACGATACATTTATAATATAAAATCTTAAATTTTTATAGTCGAGTAACTCATCATACATTTATTATATATGATCCACGCACACCGTTCAACTTTGTAGTCAATATGCGACAAAGGGTTTCTTAATATATTTTCAGATAATTCCAACAAAACCTTTTTTAACGCGATGAGGACAATTCGTATAAATTATAAATAAATTACCTTTAATTTTGTTGTCTTCTTCTTGCTAAACTAAATCAGTTTAATTTCTCCCACATCCACCATTATCGGCATTCAAAACAATTATGAAAAAGTGTATCTCTTGATTAAAACATAAATTATAATTTTTTCACCATTTTTTTTCGTTTTCTAACCTTTGAAAACCATATTGAGTTTATTTCGTTGTCATGTCTGCAATCATGAATTTTCATTGTGCCATTAACGCCCAATTTATTCGACTAATTAATTAAGGATGAGTTCCTCAATCTTTTCCGGTCTAAAATAGTTTTCTTTTTCTTTTGTCTTTGTTAGTGATTTGATTTTATGTTTAAAGGAGTGGAGTAATATTCAAACATGTTTCGGTTTTTCCCCTTACAAAAAGTCACTTCTGAAAATTCTCCATCGTATAACAGGCGGTTACTCTTTTAATTTTTTTTTATAAGTCCATCTGAATTTTATTCAGTTCGTCATTCAATTTTTACTCAATTTTTTCATGAACTCTAGGTTTAGATGAATATTTTATCCCGTAATTTAAACATTCAGCCTTTGTCTAGTTTCCAGAAGGAACTTTAAGTATTCAGCTAGAGATGCTTTGTAGTTGTTCCAAACTAACGGTGTATAAGCGCTCGTCATGTAGGATTGATCAGAGCGTATTGTGCGGCTAGTTGGAATCTGGGCAGATTTATAGGCAAAGATTTAGTAGCAAAACGTGTGACGCCCAAGTCCCGGATACCGAGTGCCTATCCGCAAAAGAACGCCCGGCACGTATGTAATTAAAATTTAATCTAATTATACACGTAAGCCTTATGTAAGCAGACATCAGAGAACAAGCGGAAGGTATAACGACCAACTCGGATACTTAAAACAACAACTAAAACGATCGAAAGTAACATAGGCTGTGACTATTACATCATCAAAGACTTATTATAATCATCAAATACAAATGTATCCATTACAAAATGTTAACCATAAACTCAAACCATTGGTTTCCATTGTTACAAAGGAAAAGAGAATCTATACCCAAAAGTAAACTTAAAGTAAAGACAGTCTAAGTCAAATGCATCATCTTCGGCTCACTCCTTAGTGGCCACAAAAAACGACCTACAAAAATACCACCTTCTCGAGGTGGAGACAAGAGAGAAGAGGGGGTAAGTACATACGTACTTAGTAAGGGGTAGAATAAATGGTAAATTAAAATAGCAATAAAGGCCGATACATATAACATGGCATCATCGACAATCACTACCACATAGGTTGTAATAGTAGAGTTCTCTCATCCTCTACAAGATCCGTAGTATATCCTCACACAAGTAAGGTTTGTTAAGCACATATGTGCATGTGAGAATGCACCGTGACATATTAAGTACCTTTCAAGGGGGCATGGACTTAGGTCTTCTTGTGGGAAATTACACGTTGGCCCTTGACACATAACTCAAAAGGGGGTTGTAAGAATCCTATGCTTCGATTTAGAAACGTGTCGTACCAGTGGTATTGATGTTTTAGCTTTTAGACAACCACATATGTATTTACGAGTTAAGTTCTAACCATCTAATTCATTCATGTATAAGGCTCCCTAAGGACTTCTAATCCAAGACAACTAGTTACGCTACCTAGCAAGTTGTAAATGAATCACTGACTACTAAGTCAATGTCCCACAGGCCTAAACAAATCCTTCTAGTGCTCCCACCTTCTCCCCGCAGAGTATCTCAGTTGTGGTGCTGAGCCAAGGCTCCCAGAAGTCGTAATTAGACATTGCAAAGTATCATTTAATGCCCTCAAAGGAATGCCCAACATTCAAAAACAACACGTACAAGCAAAGTCATCAAAATAATGAGAACATGGTGTTTTGGAGCCCGCCAAGCACATTTATTCCTATTACAACATTCATCCATTCGAAAGGCTTATACTCTCTCCGTCCCAAAATATAAGGTCTTTTGGTCATTTCACGCAGTTTAAGAAAACCTAATAAATGAGTTGTTTTCTAATATTTAAAAAATGTAAATTTTAGTATTGTTTTCTGGAATTAACTAATAATATTGCATTGTTTAGTGTAAAAGTGAAAATAAATCATTTAATATTGTCTTGGAATGTGAGAAAGACTTATATTTTGGGACACCATAAAAAAATTAAAAAGACTTATGTTGCAGGACGGACGGAGTACACTATATCATCACATTGTATCGATTTTAGTTACATGTTTTATTACCTATGCATCTTATATTCTTTTATTTTATTTTTCTCCAAGGAAATAAATTCATAATATTATTTTGGAAGAAGGAGAAATAGAAATAAAAACATAAGTAAACCCTATTTTTTTTTCCAAAACCTTTTCGGGTATTCTGCTGGGTTCATCTTATTTTTATTATATTTTTTTTCCCCTGCTTTCAGCAAAGTTCACGGCGATACATATATATAATATAAAACAAAACAAATCTTTAGCAGCAATTATTAACAAATAAAACATAATTAAATACGGTTGAACACCAAATCCGTTTAAGAACACTCCCTTACCTTTGGTATTTCGAAAGTGAATTCAAAAGCAAAATCTTGAACGAAAAGTCTTGAATCATTGAACCAACACCTCTACGAATATCCTACGATAATAAACCGACAAGCTACGGTTAGCCAATCCTCTAATTCACCAAAATCTCAGATTTTCTAAAAAACGAACGGATCTATAATTAGGCTAGGAAGGAAAACTTACCGAAAAAAAGAACGGTTGATATCGAAACGATCGCCTCCTCGCGGTGATCAATTTCTTCTACTATGGTCTGCACCAAAATTCAAGCGTTAAACCATGAATTTGGAAAACAGCGTTCGAACTTTTATTTTCTTGTAAAACGTAGGGCTTCTTCCAATTTTTGCTCTAAAGAAATTGCCGTATAACGGGTTCCCTTTTATACCCATTAATTAAAATTCATAAAAATAATAAATAACTAAATCCTTTTAATTGAACAAATATGTTAAATGATAATTAGGTCATAGTACACATATCCAATTACCATTTTACCCTTTCTGAAAATTCGGGATGTTACATCTGTCCCCCCTTAAGACAATTTTCGTCCTTGAAACTAAACATAACTTGCAGGTACTTGAACTCTGGAACTTCACAAACGCCTCGTCTTCTATTACTCATGTTGCCTTTGTCGGTGTGACTGCTTCAATGACCTAAGGCTAGATGCAGGTCTTCCTTCTTAGCATTTTTCTTCTTCCGCTCTGAAGTTCACTTGATTCTTCCACAGAGGTCAAAGTCTCTTCATCCGTTTCAAGGTCAAAGCTTCACTCCATCAACATCGGCTACACCCGCATCATTGTCACATGTGGAACTTCATACACCCATAAAGGGATTTTGGTAACTCCAAACAGATAAACTAATGGTCCTAATTTAGCCACTATCACGTAAGAGCCTTAATATCCAGGGCTTATCTTGCATGTCTGCCCAAGACACCTATCTCCTCTCGTTGAGGATGCTTTTTGATGCATTCTATCTCCAACTTCAAACTCTAACGTTCTTCTTATTCAATATTTTGAACACTTATTCATGTCTCTAGCCATCTCGAGGTTGCGACGTCGGTCCACTTTGGCATTCTCCCTGGCTCGCTGTATCCACTCCAGTCTTGTAGTCTGTTATCGTTCCGCTCATCCCAGATGACTGGCGTTCTAAACTTCCTTGCATACTGAGCCTCAAATGGTGACTTCTTGATGCTGGTGTGTTAACTGGTGTTATAGGCAACTCTGCTATCTCTTTCTTCACAGCAGGTGGCCGGCAGTTCCGTATAAACTCTCTACACATCCTAGTTGCTCCGGGGTGAACAGAAATTGCCATCGTGTGGCCTTTATCCGCCACTGACTTCTTCATATCTTCCACATCTGGAACACAATGCTGACCTTCAAGGCTGAAGGTTGCCATCTTCATCTAACTCATGACCACTGACAGGTTTGATCCCGACCACTCGCTTGTAACTGACAACAACCGCATCTTCGTTTTTCTTCTTCACAATTTCATCAATTGCCTCAATTCTTGCACCCAACGGTATAACAAACTTTACTTGCTCTTGATGACCAATGTCCTGAATGTCTGAGCTTCCCAACTGACCCATAGCTACTGGCATACTTAACTTCTCTTGATCTCAACCTTCACCACTGCAACACAAGTTTGCTGGAGAACTGGAAGGATCCTAACTGAAGGGTTTCATAAAATTTTCAGAAGGATGGGAGCATTCATTCGCCATACTTTCTCCCTAACGGTCTGACCCAATCCCCATGCCACAGTCAGGAGAAATAAAATACCATACAAAAGATCCGAGGGCAAAACCGATGTGGAAATAGTAAAAGCCAAAACATGGTACAAACAACACAAAGAGAGATGGACGTTTGGAATTATTTTTTGTAAAGATTTTCCTGGAAGGACCAAAGGTATTTAGAAGAAATAATAAAGCACACGAAACGCGATTGGTTCAAAATTGAGCAGGGCATCATATCTTGATGCAAAGGATAGCCACCAGAAGGAAGAACGAAAGAATATCTTGCAGGTGAGATTCTTTTAAAAAGGTGGAATTCTGCAAGACGGCCGTCTGCAAGGGAACTCAAACCAATTGATAGGAAGTTAATGAGCTTTCGCATAAGCCTTTAAAGGTGGAGACATTAAGAGAAACAACCCATGCTGGACTTGGGACATTTGCTTCAAGAAGAAAGAGTATCGCACTTGTGAACGTTCGGCATATCACCTTATGTATAAATTATTTTGATCAACAAAATGGATGTTGGTGAAATAAGAGGGTTCTCAATTTGCATAGATGTTGCAGAATAATCGTTCCACAATAGGAAGAAAAAGCAAGGGTACAAGGTCGAGCACCTGAAAGACTAAACAGTTGAGAAGTCCAGAAAAAGGATAATGATTTCAACCTGGAGAAGTTACGGGCCAAAACGAGCATATCACAAGGTCTTTGGAAAGGGTGAAACTTGTCATGAAGTGCCCAAGTTTGCATTAAAGAAAGGTTATTTCCGTATTGAAATAGGGTAGATGTCTCATCGAGATGTTGTAAAGGAATGTTAAAAGTTTTGAAAAAGGAGCCTGCAATAACATGCTTTTAAGCGAAGATTATACGACACTTAAGGGATGCCGGATAATGTTTGATTTCGTAGAATTAATCTAATTTTCACAGAAGTTTAGAAGATCATTCATGATCCAATTCATGGGTTCTGGGTTGCACTGCTCGTTAGGAGTAGTACAGTGCTAAGGAATGAATGCTCAAAGTTATCTAATACCTAATAAATACGATTGACTACAATAATTTATTTCCATGATTTTGTGTATCTACAATATTTTCAACACGCGCCCGCAATCTCATAGTAATGCAATGAACATGGAGATTTACTTGGAATGAATTAATTTGTCCTTCACATGGTGTCTGCAACAAACTTCACCAGATGAATCGGCTTCAATTGCTTCCCAACTTGAAATTGCCGGAATCCTGCGATAGAGATGAGGAACTATGTGGAGGGAATAGCATACCCTTAAAAAACTGTGATAGAGAGGAGTCATAGAATAAGGAATAGAGATGAGAATATAGTGGGAAGGATATACCCTAAAAAAGGATAGTTGGATGACCCGAAAACGTAGAGGAATCATGAAGAAAAATAAGTGTAGGGAAGTTGATTCCTTAAACAAAAAAAAGAAAAGGAGTGGATGGTTGTACCCTAACAAAAGAAATGGAAGAAAATGATGTGTACCATAACAAAAATAAACGTATGAAAAGGCATGGAGGGATGTACCCTAACGAGAAAAAAAAATGATTTTAATAGAGGAGAACAACGATGTGATAGAGATTGAAGGAGGAAAATTAAAAATAGTACGAAAGGGATTTTTTTTTGAGACGGTATAAAAGATGAAAGCTTTATCAACCACATTATCACGACACATAAGTTTGCATTGCTGGCGAAGGCAACGACACCAATATAAATTTATTCAGAATATTAGAGAAGACATAAAATAAAAATAAAAATAAAACAACAAAGGTAAAAGTGAAGCACGAGGGGTGAGGGTTCGATCATATTAATGTCACAAACCCCCACCCAGACTTTTTTTTTGTAGAGATCGCTCAGGACCGAAAGACGTTAGTCAGAGATCGCTTAGGATCGAAAGACGTTAGTCTTAAAGCTCTGATACCATAACAACAATTAAGGGAATGTAGTTTCCATTGATTTCATTGAGTACAATAGCAGGCTATTTATACTACATAGCCATAATGTAAATGCAATAATACCCAATAAATACGATTGACTACAATAATTTATTTCCATGATTTTTCGTATCTAGAATATTTTCAACAATATACAACAATATGCATCATAACCTAATTTTCCCTTCTTTCAGCATAGTTCATGGCGATATACATATATATATATATATATATTATAAAAAAACCAAATCTTTAGCAACAATTATTAACAAATAAAACATAATTAAATACGGTTGAACACCAAATACGTTTAACAACACCCCGTTACCTTTGGTATTTCAAAAGCGAATTCGAAAGCAAAATCTTGAAAGAAAAGTCTTGAATCCTCGAACCAACATCTATATGAATATCCTATGATAATTGAACGACAAGCTACGGTTAGCCAATCCTCTAATTCACCAAAATCTCAGATTTTCTCAAGAACGAACAGATCTATAATTAGGGTTAGGAGGGAAAACTTACCCAAAAAAAAAAACGGATGGTATAGAAACGATCGACTCCATGTGGTGATCAATTTCTTCTACTCTGGTGTGCACCGAAAATCAACCGTTAAACCCCTAATTTAGAAAATAGCGTTCAAATTAAAATCAATAAAAAAAAACTAAATCCTTTTAATTAAACAAATAGGTCAAATAATAAGTAGGTCGTAGTACACATACCCAATTACCATTTTACCCTTTCTGAAAATTCGGGATGTTACCAAACGAAATTCCAATAGTAGGTCCTATGTTAATGCGCATTTTTTTGGTTGCTTTAGCAATGGTGCGTATATAAAAGGTAATGACATTAATATACGTATGTTATGCATAAGACACTTTTTGGACACACCGTGTGTATACATATATATAGAATGAGTTTCAATCATGTCATATATATATATATATATATATATATATATATATATATATATATATATATATATATATATATATATATATATATATATATTGCATCTTAAATATCACAGTATGTCATATAGTATTATTTAGTCACTTATAATTTTACAAATTAAAGAGGGCCCTACTGCTTGGCACATTTGGTTGTCACGTTTCTTGCCAATGCAATTTTAAGAAGAACAACTCTTTCATTCATGAATTTTAACTATAGGGGGAAGGGGCCACAAGGACAAAAAAATTAATAAATTGGTCTGGAAGGACAAAAGTAACATTTTCATGATTATAAAGGACAAAAATCACAATTGTTACTTTAAAATTGTTACTTCACGTGTTAATGTTACTTTGTGTTTCACAATTGTTACTTCATATTTACTGTATTCCACATTTGTTACTTCATATTTGTTACTTTTGTCGTTATTAAATTACAGTTTCCTTCTATCCTGATTTTTTGATAATTTTGTCCTTCTGGAAAAATATCTATTAACTATATTTGCATTGACAGCAAACTCCTATCAAGTGGGGTTTTAAGAGGAAAAACACGAGATGATAACAATTGACGAAAAATTTACGATTTCGGGAGTTTAGATGAAGACATCTTAGTTTTTAACTGTTGATAATGGTGAGAACGCGTGCAATGATTTATTTGAATTCATATTGTGTATGTTTTTCTTATTCAAAATTTATGTGACACTTGGACTAATTTCCAATTTATCTTAGTTTTCTGTCTTTGTGATCCTATCCTCTAAAATTTTGTCCTAAAACAACATGGATATGTAATGAATGTTGCAATTTCTTTTATAGGAATAGTAAATTTTATATTCTAAAAACAAACTATGTTAGACAAATTGGTAAGACATTACGACATGTATTTATTTTTATATATCTATGAAAACGATTTATAACATTTATGCAAGAAAAAATTAAAAACAATAAGTGAACATGTGTAGATTTTATTGTCAGCTTAGATTTTTCAGATAGATGGTAGTGCAACAATATAAAACAGAAATAAATTTACTTTTTTATCCCGATTTTGTTTTCACCTATTATTACGTTTACCCACAGTTAATTGTTAGTTGAAATAATTTTTCTTTGCAATTTGTCACTTTAGAACAACAATAAAGTATCTATTGTATTTTCTTCTCATTCTACTCATGATTTGTTACATGTTAATCCAAAAGAAATCCAACATTTCCTTGATTTTATGAGTTTAGTCGTTGAATATAGAGATATTCAATACATGTCAAAGTCATATGTATAAATGAGTGATTAAATTAACTAGAATACTAAAATACAAATGAATAATGTTAATATTATCTGGTACGGCAAAATTGCTTATTTAGTCATGTATCTTTACATATATTCGGATAAAACCATTTCATATAACTAAGGGAAGTGCTATTATAAAACCCGATGAAGTGATAGAGTTTGATTCATGCGCAGGGAACATGGGGGGTAAACAACCGTGATTATATATATTGACATATAATTAATTTTAATTATCTACCTCTCCATCAGCTTAAGCATTTTGGAGAGGTGGTAGTACAAGATTGTATTAGAACGGGAGGCCCTGAGATCAAACCACTTTCCCAAACACAATATTCCCCACACAAAAAAAAAAAAACAAACAAACAAAAAAAAAAAACCCAAATGCTTGGCCCTCTCTCCCTAACATATAGGTCTACACTTGATGGAGCGTATTGATAGATATTGTTAACTATCTACCTCCCCATCAACTTAATATTTTGAGAGTGATAGCAGCTTAACAATGTAAAACTGAAATCAATTTTCCTTTTTATCCTTATTCAAGTGTCACCTAATATTATCTTTACCCATACTTAATTGTTAGTCGAAATTCAATATCTTTGCTAATTGTTACTTTAGAATGACAATTAAGAATGTATTGTATTTTATTCTCATTCCACCAATAATATTATTGAATGAGTTTAGTCATTGAATACATAGAGACTCAATAGAATTTCGAAGTCATGTTTATAAATGAGTGATTACATTAACTTGAATACTAAAATGCCAATTAAAAATATTAGTATTATCTTGTACTATTTGTCAATAAATTTCTTTTTGAAAATGTAAATTGATGAATAAAATAATGATGGAGTGGAATAAAAAAACAAAAATGGTAGGAAAAATGGGAACGGGACACCGGAAAAAAATTTGTGTGATAAAAATAAATCATTTATAAGTAGGCTAAAATGTCTACAGTAGGTTGATTTCGATACACCAAATCCGCGTTTCGCTTCTCGCATGTTACTTTTCGCTCATATGAAAGAGTGAAATTAACAACGAAATCCACTATGCGCCACAGAAAATCATTGGAGTAGACCCCGAATCCACTAGTCCACTGTTTCGCTACACACACATTCCACAAAGTGTTTGATCATGTAAATCCTGTTTTTTGCTGATTGTATGAAAATGACATTAAAAACTATAAAATATATATGAACGTAAATAGTAGTGAGATGAAAAAAATAGGGTACAAGAAAAATGATTTTTGAAGTTTAGGTCCAAAAATATTTCCTCAAAAAAATCCAAAAGTATATAAACTTTGTAATTATGTAGGAGAGTGATTGTATATATTCTTTAAAAAGAAAATATTTCACCTTAAATGATTTACTACAGATTAAATGCATATTATCAAATTGAAATTATCAATTTTCAAGAGAATGCTTAAAATAATATACTATTTAAATAAACACGTCAAATTTAAAATAAAAAAAATAAAGGACCTATTGAGCAAATACAATAAATCTTATGTGGAACCAAAAAATGTACCAACCTTTCATAACCACTTCATTTTGATGGATTTATGCCATAATTTTAATGTTAAATATACCTTTCGAATATCGTTGTAGCCGTGTATTTTTGTAGATGTTTGGATGAAAAAAACCGGCATACGTTGAGTAAGTAAGTACATTTTTAATCCTATAAAATGATATATAATAAGACACGTATTTTTGAATAATGACATATATCATTCAACAAATTTAACATAATCATCATGAATTATAATACTGTTTGATGATCTTATTTCACCCCAAAAACTAGTCATAGTAGGAAAAACAAGAAGACTACAATATAATAGAATGTTTCCTCATGCTACCCTTAATTAACTTACTAATCATTCAAAAACTTTTTTAACCTAATAACCATCAAATAATAATACTCAAAATGTATTTTAGAATTTTTAAACAACAATGAATGACATTCATTCAATTTAGTAAAATATTTGAAAACCCTATAACAATTATTTTATGAGACAGGAGGAAGTAGTATACAAATTCAGGACAACAGTATCAACAATCATGACCAATATAGGAATTAGGAAACCATAGAAGGATACATCTAATATTATGAATTTGTGATTTTCTGGATGAATTTAATTAATATGTCTTTATATTAGGTAGTGGTTGTACAGTATTATTTGGGGACCACTGTTTTTGTTTTTTTTTTTTTTTTTGGGTAATGGGCCATTCGTTTTCTATTCTTCACTCTTGATTTGTTATAAATTTGTAACAATCATTTGATTTTTTTAAAACAAATATAGTTATGTTTTACTTAGTTGTATATAATAAATCTTGCGTGTCCTTTTACATTTAGCAAAACTGACTCTCCCCTCAAACATATGTGAGGTAAGTTAACTTTTGGGTGAGAACTAAGGTTCGATTCCCATCATCACTGTCATAAAGAAGATGACATAAATGGAAAGCTTTACTAATATATTAAGATATGCATATCTTGAAAACGATACATTTCAAATATAAAATCTTAAATTCTCTTATCATCAAGTAACTTGTCATACTTTTTTCTATATATGATCCACACAAACCGTAGAATTTTGTAGTCAATATGGGATAAAGGGATTTCTCAATACATTTTCAGATAATTGTCAAAATAAACCTTTTTTAAGGCGATGTGGACAGTTCGTATAAATTGTAAATAATTACCTTTAATTTTGTTGTCTTCTTCGTTCCTAAACTAAATATATTTCATATCTACCATATCCACCATTATCGGCATTCCAAATCAATTATGAACAAATGTATCTTTTGATTAAAACATAAAAAAATTATAATTTTTTCACCATTTTATTATTTTTTTCGTTCTCTTACTTTTGAAAACCAAATTTCCTTTATTTCGTTGTCATGTCTGCAATCACGAATTTTCATTGTGACATTATCATCCAATTTATTCGTCTAATTAATTAAGGATGAGTTTCTCAATCTTTTCCGATAAAAAATACGTTTCTTTTGTCTTAGTTTGTGATTTGATTTTTTGTTTAAAGGAGTGGAGTAATATTCAAACATGTTTCGGTATTTTTCCCTTACAAAAAGTCACTTCTGAAAATTATCCATAGTATAACATGCGGTTGCTCTTTTAATTAGTTCTTTTTATTCTTAAAAAGTCTACCTGAATTTCATTCAGCTCGTCATTCTGTTTTTAATCAATTTTTTAATCAATTCTAGGATTTGGTGAATATTTTACAAATTCAAGTGGGACCCTACTGCCAATGCAATTTTAAGAAGAAAAACTCTCTCATTCATGAATTTTAACTAGATTTGCAAGGAAGGCAAATTGGTATCAAGTGGGGTCTTAAGAGAAAAACATACGAGATGATAACAATTGATGGAAAATTTACGATTTCTGGAGTATAGATGAAGACATCTTAGTTTTTAACTGTTGATAATGGTGAGAAAGAGTGCAATGATTTATTTGAATTCATATTGAATATGTTGTCCTTATTCAAAATATTTGTGACACTTGGACTAATTTCCAAATTATCTTGTTTCTTGTTTCTTGTCTTTGATCCTAAAACAAAGCGGATATGGAATGAATGTTGCAATTTCTTTTATAGGTATAATCAATTTTATATTCTAACAACAAACTATGTTAGAAAGTTTATGTGAAAAATTGGTATGACCTTACTACATGTATTTATTTTTATATACCAGTGAAACGATTTATAACATTTTTGGAAGACAAAAATAAAAACAACAAGGAAACATGTGAAAATGGACGTCGATTTATTGTTTGCTGCAAAATTCAAGGGTAAAAAATCAAATAGTACGACATGATACATTATAATTTGTAAACAAATAATACTCAAGGGCACTTAGGGCCCCCTTCTTTCGTTTTCCAGTTATTATAGCAAGCACAACATTCTTTGTTGCCAAAGGTTCCCGGGGGAACGCAAAGACATGTATTGCAACACTTGTTGCAAAACTCCAAGCATGCATTCTTGTATTGTGTATTTGAACATCGTCTATCACATTCGCTTCCGCACTCTATAATATTAAAAAGAACATAAAAATGTTAGAAGTGAGTTTATGTTTTATTAATTAATAGTGATGATTCATAATGAAAACTTACTTGCTTGAGGCACCGGGCAAGTGTTTACTCCAGGGGGATTGTCAGACGGATATGTAGGAAAGAAAGAATGAAGACTCTTCGCTCCACCGCACTACATGTGTCAAAATACACACCATGTCATTGAAAACAATTCATTGTCAAACCACTCTGTAAACAAAAGTTAAAAGAACCAAACTTCCACATACAAAATCTATAATTGTTTAAAATTAAATACATTCTTTCTATTTCTCGAATATTTTCACTACACGTAAATTTGTCGAAGACAAGAGAATTATAGACTTACACATAAAATTAATTTTTTTTTGCTTCTAAACAGACATTATCTAACCACATAATTTCATTTATTTTATGCAATTATTGACATCGTTCGTATGATTGCTTCATCATTGAAACCTCTCAAGATTACACAATCCCTAAACAAGCTAGGAATTGGGAAAAAAATGTAAATGCACAATCTATTTTTTGGAAAACTGACATACCAGTGAAACTTGAGGGAAATCCATAAGGACGACACATAAGAGTAGAAAGACATGGATAACTCTAGGAATATTGGCCATGTCTTTAAGTATAAACTTGTTTTTTAGGTGACAAGGCTATGAGAATGTGTAGTTTGACAGATTATCGACCCCTTAAATACACAACCCCTTTTTGACATTCATGTTCTGAATTTTGAGTAATTTTCTTAATAGAGTTTTAATTTTAATTTACATATGAAATATTTATTTAGAAAGTAATCAAAGAGAATACCCACTATAATAGCTAAAAATGAATTATATACGTGGAACCTCTAAATTCTCATGCATATAAAATATTAATCATGTCGAAAAGGCACGACTTTTAGATTTTCTCAATTGTTTTCACTTTCCAATTTCATATTATAATTTTTCTTAAACAGTGATATTATAAATTCATTTTTGGCATCAAGGGTAAATATTAGTATATTTTTATAACACATACTATCTCTATTATAACACTTGTATAGCAGAGAAAAATCCTTGAATATCCAAAACATAAAACCATTTCATATAAATGAGGGAAGTGCTGTCATGACCCGTATCACTTTTAGCCCGTAGTTTAAACGAAATTTATTTACCAAATTTATTTGATTAATTAACAATTAGAATTGGAATAGTAGGGTTTTTTTAGCTAAAACCTTGAAGTAAAAAATAAAATATTTTTTTCAAGAATTAACTCCTCATTAATTCACCATTATACAACATCTTTATAATCCACTTGCTCTACTTACCTTTCATTCCATTTATCTTATTTTTCTATTCAATTCATATTTTCCACTGTTGTACATATTTTTGGAGTTTGGGATTTTTTGGAAATGCATAGAACGAGTACTCTTCCCTATGTGATGGTTTTTCCTACACTGGGTTTGCCACACATAGGGTTTAAGGAGGCCATGTTGTGCATTCTATCACGCAAACTTGGGGCGGGCCGGGATATGGCAAACTTTTTGTAGCACTTTATTTCTTCTATTAATAAAATAAAGTTGTTGAAAAAAAAATTAAAAAAAAAAAAATCTATTCAATTCATATTCCAACACCCTTTCAATAGATAATTTTAGCAAAGCAATAAGGTCTTTTAAGAAATGTTATCAATTACTATTTTAAATTTTATGTTTTGTAAGTGTATTTATTTCTAGCAAATTTTTTGATAATATTGTTAGAATATTGATTTCATGAATTCATATACACTGGGCTTTAAGATATAAGTTAAGAATAATGTTAGAAATTGTACATTGCCAACAGAGTGGTCCATAAAATGAAATTTTTATAAGTGTGTGATTTTTTCCAACCTTAAATATGGTTAGATATACAGTTATTTGATAAGAAATATGAATTAAGTTTGATGTTTTATATTGATTATAAATTAAGATTTTATCAATAATTTCAGTTATAAAAAAGAGCTGCGAAAATACTTTTATTATAATTATTTTTCATAATACTAATATGTTATTTTGAAATAATGTTTTGAATGATCACGATTTAATTAAGTTTGATGTATTAATTTTTATAATTTTATTATTTTTGTGTAAAGAAAATATATGATTCATAGAGTTCATATTCTTAAAAAGTATGCATTTCGAAGAAAATTCTTTAGTAGATATAACGTAGGTTTGAATAAAGAAAGAGATGTGAGGATCCTTTATAATTGACATATTTTACAAAATATGATATAAGTATGTATTGAAGACTTATTTTTAGTTTAAAGAAAAAAATATAGAAATATATATATTTTAGAATTTTATGAGTATTTTTAACGAATAGGATTTATATGGAATTTAGTTAATGATTTTTCAGATCTAAAAGAAAAATAAATAAATATGAATGCTAAGCAGTAAACAATGAACGGTTCATGTCAGCCTATTTATTAATTTTCAGTTTGCAGTGAATCCTCGAGGGTCTCCGGCACTAGCCCTTACTCACGGGTAGTAGATGTGAGATTATTGCTGGAGCAGGTTAGTCCCCGTCCATGGGCAAGAATAATTGATATCCAGTCTGCATCTAGTTCTGTTATTTTAGTTGTGACATCATAACCGTAGCATGAGTAACATTAGTTTATGCTCCTTAAGTTGGAGATAGTCATAATTATAATTTTCAGCAAAATTACTTCAACATGTTAGATGTTTAGTTAAAAATAATTCTAAAATAACACTGAAAGTAAAATACGAGAAAATAAGTAGTATAAATAAAATATTGAAATGAAAAGAAAATATAGTTCCCTTTTGATAGTCTATTTCCTTTCGGGGCTTTCGAACTCACCATTTCCATTTAATAAATTCTCATACGTATAAAATATTACTCGTGTCGAAGAGGCACAACTTTCAGATTTTCTCAATTGCTTTCACTTCCATATTTCATATTATAATTTTTTTTAAACAGTGATATCATAAATTTGTTTTTGACATCAAAGGTAAATATTAGTAATTTCTGTAACACTAACTATTTCTGTTATATCACTTGTATATATCAAAGAAATATCCTTGAATATCCGAAACAAAAAACCATTTCATGTAATTGAGGGAAGTGCTATTAACAACTCTGATGAATTGATATAATATGATTCGTTTTTGGAGGAAAGAGGGGACGAACAACCGTGATTATATACATTGAAATATAATGTTAATTCTCTACCCCTCCATCAGCTTAACATTTTTGGAGTGATGGTAGTTCAAGATGGTATTAGAACGAGACACCATGAGATCAAATACCGCCCCAAACACAGTTTTACACCAAAATACAAAAACAAAAAAAACAAATAAAAATTAAAAATCCCAAAGTGTTGGCCCCTCTCTTTCTCTTATGTAGACCCACACATGAGGGGGCATATTGGGAGATTTGGTTAATTATCTATCTTTACCAGCTTAGGCTTTTGAGATAGATGGTAGTTCAACAATATTATAACACTGAAATAAATTTACTTTTTTATCTTGATTCTGTTGTCACCTATTATTACGTGTATCCTTACTTAATTGTTTGTCGAAATAATTTATCTTTGCTATTTGTCACTTTAGAAGGACAATAAAGTATCTATTGTATTTTCTTCTCATTCTACCTATGATTTCTTACAAGTTAATCCAAATGAAATCTAACATTACCTTGATTGTCTGAGTTTAGTCATTGCATATAGAAAGATTCAATACATGTGAAAGTCATATGTATAAATGAGTGATTAATTTAACATGAATACTAAAATACCAATGAATAATGTTAATATTATCTAGTATGGAGAAATTGCATTTTTAGTCATGTATCTTCACATGTATTCAGATAAAACCATTTCATATAATTCAGAAAAGTGCTATTATAAAGTCCGATGAAATGATATAATATGATTCATGCATACGGAAAAGGGGGATGAACAACCGTGATTATATATATTGACATATAATTTATTTTAATTATCTACCTCTCGATCAACTCAAACATTTGGAAGAAATGGTAGTTCAAGATGGTATTAGAACGGGAGACCCTGAGATCAAACCACTTTCAAAACACATAATTCCCCAAAAACAAACAAACAAACAAACCCAAATGTTGGGCCCTCTCTCCTTATCATATAGGCTTGCACTTGAAGGGGCGTATTGAGAGATATTGTTAATTATCTACCTCCTAATCAACTTAATATTTTTAGAGAGCTGGTAAATTAAAAGTGTAAAACTAAAATCAATTTACTTTTCTATCCGTATTCCAGAGTCACCTAATATTATATTTACACGTACTTAATTGTTAATTAGTTGAAATAATTTATCTTGGCTATTTGTCACTTTAGAATGATAATTAAGTATGTATTGTATTTTCTTCTCACTATACCCATAATTTGATGAATGAGTTTAGTCATTGAATATAGAGAGATTCAATATAATTTCAAAGTCGTGTGTATAAATGAGTGATTACATTAACTTGAATACTAAAATGCCAATTAATAATATTAATATTATCTTGTACTAATTGTTAATAAATTTCTTTTTGAAAATGTAAAGTGATGAATAAAATAATGATGTAGTTGAACAAATAACAAAAAGGGGAGGAAAAATGGGAACGGGACAATGGAAAAAAATTTGTGCGATAAAAATAAATCATTTATATTTAGGCTAAAACGGCTACAATACGTTTATTTCGACACACCAAATTCGTGTTTCGCTACTCGAAAGTTGCTTTTCGCTCCTATGAAACATTGAAGTTGACAACGACATCCATTATGCGCCATAGAGAATCACTAGAATAAACCCCGAATCCACTAGTCCACTGTTTCGCTACAACACACCTTCCACAAAGAGTTTGACTACGTAAATCCAGTTTTTTTTCCTGCTTTTATGAAAATGACATTAAAAAATATCAAATTAAAGAGTAGAAAAAAGAATAAAAAAAATTATGGTACAAGAAAAACAATTTTGGAAGTTTAGATCCAAACATATATTTCCTCAAAAAAAGGATCCAAAAATAGATAAACGTTGTAATTATGTAGGAGGGTGATTCTATATATTCTGTAAAAATAAAATATTTCACTATAAACAAATTACTACATATTAAATGCATATTTTCGTATTGAAATTATCAATTTTCACAAGAATGCGTAAAATAATATACTACTTAAATAAACACGTCAAATTTTAAAAAAAAAATAAAGTACCTATTGAGCAAATACAATAAATATTATGTGGGACCCAAAAATTTACCAACATTCCTTAACCACTTTGTTTTGAAGGCTTTATGCCTTATTTTTAAAGTTAAATATACCTTTTGAATATCATTATATTCGTGTACTTTTGTAGATATTTGGATGAAAAAAATCGGCATACATTGAGTAAGTAAGTATATTCTGAGTACTATAAAATGATATATAACAAGACATGGATTTTGTATAATGACATATATCATTCAACATATTTAACATGTTCGTCATGAATTAGATGACTATTTGATGATCTTATTTGACCCCAAAAACTAGTCATAGTAGGAAAACAAGATGACTACAATTTAATTGAATTTTTCCTCATCCCACATTTAATTAACATATTAATTATTCAACAACTTTTTTAACTTAATAACCATCAAATAATAATACTCAACAGGTAACTTATAATTTTCAACAAACATTTATGACATTCGTTTAATTTAGTAAAATATTTGAAAACCCTATAAAAATTATTTTATGATACATGAGGAGGTCGTATACAAATTCCGGACAATAGTATCAACAATCATGACCAATATTGGAATTAGGAAACCATGGAAGGATACATATAACATTATGAATTTGTGAATTTCTGGATGAACTTAATTAATATATCTTTATATTAGGTAGTGGTACTAAAGTCTTATGTGGGGACCTTTGTTTTTTTTTTTGGCAGTGCACCATTCGTGTTTATTCATCACACTTGATTTGTTATAAAATTTAACAATTGTTTTATTTTTTTAAAACCAATATAGTTATGTTCTACTTAGTTGTATGTTATAAATCTTGCGCGCCCTTTTACATTTTGCAAAAGAGACTCTCCCCTCAAACACATGTGGGGTAAGTGCACTTTTTGGTGAGAACTAAGGTTCGATTCACATCTTCTCTCTCCTAAGGAAGATGACATAAGTAGAAAACTTTATTAATATATTAAGATATGCATATCTTGAAAATGATACATTTAAAATATAAAATCTTAAATTCTTATCATCGAGAAACTTGTCATACATTTATTATATATGATCCACGTGAACCATTGAATTTCGTAGTCAATATGGGATAAAGGGATTTTTTTTCAATATATTTTCAGATAATTGTCCAAATAAACTTTTTTATAGCGATGCGGACAATTCGTATAAATTATAAATAAATTACCTTTAATATTGTTGTCTTCTTCGTTGCAAAACTAAATCTCCTTAATTTCTTTCACATCAACCATTATCGGCATTCAAAATCAATTATGAACAACTATGTCATTGATTATAACATAAAAAGATTATAAATTTTCACCATTTTATTTTTTTTCGTTTTCTTACATTTGAAAACCAAATTGACTTTATTTCATTGTCATGTTTGCAATCATGAATTTTCATTGTGACATTAACTCCCAATTTATTCGTCTAATTAATTAAGGATGAGTTCCTCAAACTTTTCCATTTGAAAATACTTTTATTTTGTCTTTGTTTGTGATTTGATTTTATGTTTAAAGGAGTGGAGTAATATTCAAAAAAAATTCGGTATTTTCCCTTTACAAAAAGTCACTTTTGGAAATTCTCTATAGTATAACAGGCGGTTGCTCTTTTCATTAGTTCTTTGTATTTTTAAGAAATCTGTCTGAGTTTTATTCAGCTCGTCATTCAATTTTTACTCAATCATTTCATCAACTCTAGGATTAGATGAATATTTTATCTAGTAATTTAAACATTCAGTCTATGTCCAGTTTCCGGCAAGAACTTCAAGTATTAAGCTAGAGATGCCTTGTAGTTGTTCAAAACTACCGGTGTAGAAGCGCTCATCATGTAGGATTGCTCAGAGCATATTGTGCGGCGAGTTGGAATTAGTGCAGATTTATGAGCAAAGATTTAGTAGCAAAACAAAATTCGAATAGTAGTATCTATGTTAATGGGCATAATTTCGGTTGTTTTTTACATTAATATATTTATGTTATGCATAAGACACTTTTTTGATACACATATGGTATACATATATATAGTGTGAGTTTCAATCTACTCACATATATATATATATATTGCATCTTAAATATCACATTTCACGTTATTTCTTATAGTATTATTTAATTAATAATTTTACAAACTAAAGAGGACCCTACAGCCTGGCACATTTGGTTGTCAACTTTGTTGCCAATGCAATTTTAAGAAGAACAACTCTTTCATTCATGAATTTTAACTAGATTCTCATTGACAGGAAATTGGTATCGAGTGGGGTCTTTAGAGAAAAAAAATACGAGACGATAACAATGGATGAAAATTTTATGATTTCTGGAGAGTTTAAATGAAGACATCTTAGTTTTTAACTGCTGATAAAGGTGAGAACAAGTTCAGTGATTTATTTGAATTCATATTGAATGTACATGTTGTCCTTATTCAGAATATTTGTGACAGTTGGATTAATTTCCAATTTATCTTGGTTTTTTTGTCTTTCTGATCCTATCCTCTAAAAATTGGTCCTAAAACAAAGGGGTTATGGAATGAATGTTGCAATTTCTTTTATAGGTATAATCAATTTTATATTCTAACAACAAACAATGTTACAAATTTTCTATGAAAAAAATAGCTAAGACCTTGCTACATGTATTTATGTTTATATACCAATGAAAGCGATTTATAACATTTTAGCAAGACAAAAATAAAAACAACATGGAACCATGTAAAAATGGGGGTAGATTTTACTGTTTGCTGCAAAATTCAAGTGTACTTAGGAATTCAATAGTACGACATGAAACATTACAATTTGTAAACAAATTATACTTAAGGGCACTTAGGGCCTCCTTCTTTTGTTTTCCAGTTATTATAGCAAGCACAACATTCTTTGTTGCCAAAGGTTCCTGGAGGAACACAAAGACACGCATTGCAACACTTGTTGCAAAACTCCAAACATGCATTCTTGTATTGTGTATTTGAACATCGTCTATCACATTCACTTCCGCACTCTGTAGTATTCAAAAGTATAGAAAAATGTTAGAAGAGAGTTTATGTTTTATTATTTAATAGTGATGATTCATAATGAAAACATACCTGCTTGAAGCACCGGGCAAGTGTTTACTCCAGGGGGAGTGTCAGACGGATATGTAGGAAAGAAAGAATGAAGGCTCTTCACTCCACCGCACTTCATGTGTCAAAATACACATCATGTCATTGAAAACAATTCAATTGTCAAACCACTCTCTAAACAAAAGTTAAAAGAACAAAACTTCCACATACAAAATCTATAATTATTTATAATTAAAATAAATTCTTTCTGTTTATCGAATATTTTCACTAGACGTAAATTTGTCTAAGACGAGAGAATTATAGATTTACACGTAAAATTATATAATTTTTTTCTTCTAAACATACATTATCTAAGCACATAATTTCATTTATTTTATGCAATTATTGATATCGTTCGTCTGATTGCTTCATCATTGAAACCTCTCTAGATTACACAATCCCTAAACAAGCTAGGAATTGGAAAAAAAAAAAGTAAATGCATTGTCAGTTTTTTGGAAAAGTGACATACCAGTGAAACTTGAGGGAAATCCATGATGACGACACATAAGAGTAAAGCGACTTGGATAAATCTAGGAATGTTGGCCATGTCTTTATGGATTATAAACCTATTTTTGAGGTGACAAGACTATGAGAATGTGTAGTTTGATAGATTATCGACCCCTTATATACACAACCCCGGATTGACATTCATGTTCTAAATTTTGAGTAATTCCTTTAATAGAGTTTTACTATAAATTTACATATGATATGTTGATTTAGAAAGTAATCAAAGATCATACCCACTAGCTAAAAATGAATTATATACGAAGAACCTCTAAATTCTCATGCGTATAAAATATTAATCATATCAAAGATGCACAACTTTTAGATTTTCTCAATTGCTTTCACTTTCCAATTTCATATTATAATTTTTTTTAAACAGTGATGTTATAAATTCATTTTTGGCATCAAAGGTAAATACTATTACATTTCGGTAAAACATACTATTTCTATTATAGCACTTGTATAAAAGAGAAAAATCCTAGAATATCTGAAACATAAAACCATTTCATATAATTGAGGTAAGTGCTATTAAAAACTTTGATGAAGTGATATAATATTATTCGTGTGTGGGGGAAATGAGGGGGGGGGGGGGGGGGGGGGGACGAACAACCGTGATTTTATATATTGAAATATAATGATACTTATGTACCTCTTCCTCAGTTAAGATTTGGAAGAGATGGTAGTTCAAGATGGTTTTAGAACGTGAGACCATGAGATCAAATACTGCTCCAAACACTGTTTTCCCTAAATAAATAAAAAAACAAACAAACAAAATATATATATCCCAAAGTGTTGGGCCCTCTATTCCTCTTATGTAGACCCACACTTGAGAGGGCATATTGGAAGATAATGTTAATTATCTACCTCCATCAGCTTAGACTTTTGAGATAGATGGTAGTTCAACAATATAAAACTTAAATAAATTTTCTTTTTTATTCCGGATTCCGTTGTCACCTATTATTACGCTTACCCATAGTTAAGTGTTAATCGAAATAATTTATCTTTTCTACTTGTCACTTTAGAACGACAATAAAGTATCTATTTTTATTTTCTTCTTATTCAACCCATGATTTGTTACAAGTTAATCCAAAAGAAATCTAACACTACCTTGATTGTGAGAGTTTAGTCGTGGAATATATAAAGATTCAACACAATGTCAAAGTCATATGTATAAATGAGTGACTAATTTAAGGGAAAATTGATAATATATACCATTCGCGGTAAACAGTTCTCGTTGTATACCCCATTTTTTCTTTCTTACAAATCAAACCCCGTAAAATTACCATGAAGGCCATGTTATTTGTCATTTAGGTTGTGATATATTCGCATGAGGCCGTGCAAATTTTTATAGAGACCGTACGTAGCTAACACGGCCGGTAAAAAAAATTATGGTATTTTTTTATTAATTATTTTTTAACAAAAACATGGGATTAATCTGTTTTCAATTGACTCAATTCTTGCACCCAACGGTATAACAAACTTTACTTGCACTTGATGACCAATGTCCTGAATGCCTGAGCTTCCCAACTGACCCATAGCTACTAGCATACTTGACTTCTCTTGATCTCAACCTTCACCACTACAACACAAGTTTGCTGGAGAACTGGAAGGATCCTAACTGAAGGGTTTCATAAACTTCTCAGAAGGATGGGAGCATTCATTAACCATACTTTCTCCCTAACGGTCTGACCCAATCCCCATGCCACAGTCAGGAGAAATAAAATACCTTACAAAAGATCCGAGGGCAAAACCGATGTGGAAATAGTAAAAGCCGAAACATGGTACAAAACAACACAAAGAGAGATGGACGTTTGGAATTATGTTTTGTAAAGATTTTCCTGGAAGGACCAAAGGTATTGAGAAGAAATAATAAAGCACACGAAACGCGATTGGTTCAAAATTGAGCAGGGCATCATATCGTGATGCAAAGGATAGCCACCAGAAGGAAGAACGAAAGAATATCTTGCAGGTGAGATTCTTTTAAAAAGGTGGAATTCTGCAAGACGGCCGTCTGCAAGGGAACTCAAACCAATTGATAGGAAGTTAATGAGCTTTCGCATAAGCCTTTAAAAGGTGGAGACATTACGAGAAATAGCCCATGTTGGACTTGGGACATTTGCTTCAAGAAGAAAGAGTATCGCACTTGTGAACGTTCAGCATATCACCTTATGTATAAATTATTTTGATCAAGAAAATGGATGTTGGTGAAATAAGAGGGTTCTCAATTTGCATAGATGTTGCAGAATAATCGTTCCACAATAGGATGAAAAAGCAAGGGTACAAGGTCGAGCACCTGAAAGACTAAACAGTTGATAAGTCCAGAAAAAGGATAATGATTTCAACCTGGAGAAGTTACGGGCCAAAACGAGCATATCACAAGGTCTTTGGAAAGGGTGAAACTTGTCATGAAGTGTCCAAGTTTGCATTAAAGAATGGTTATTTCCGTATTGAAATAGGGTAGATGTCTCATCGAGATGTTGTAAAGGAATGTTAAAAGTTTTGAAAATGAGCCTGCAATAACATGCTTTTAAGCGAAGATTATACGACACTTAAGGGAAGCCGGATAAAGTTTGATTTCGTAGAATTAATCTAATTTTCAAAGAAGTTTAGAAGATCATTGATGATCCAATTCATGGGTTCTGGGTTGCACTGCTCGTTAGGAGTAGTACAGTGCTAAGGAATTAATGCTCAAAGTTATCCCTTATGGGGAGACAAAAGGGTCAAAACAAAATAGGGATCTCGACAAGTGTCACAAGATATTATAGGACAAAAAGACAGATGAAGGAACGTCGACAGGTGTGTCTGTCGGTTCATGGCTCTAAATGGCCTGAAAGAGATTTGAAACTGAAAAATACAAGGTGCATTCCCCTGAATTGAAATTAATAAAATTTTGGGAGTTCAAATGTTGGTTGGCTATATAGGTTTCGGAAGGCATCTTGGCAGAGACTACCTTCTGTCTGAAATTGGTTTAGTATAAGTTGTCAAAAGATTGACGGTAAGTAACAAAAAAGGGTGTAAAGGTAGGTTTGAAGATCTGATTGGCAAAAAGAATAGATGCATACCATAAAAGAATAAACATCATTAAGAGAGAAAGTTACAACATCGACACTACCCTTAGGAGGGAAGTGAGAAGAATGTTCTGACATGAGAACGTTTAAGCAATTATGGATTTGAGAGGAAGGGTAGGAGTGTGATAATGCAAAGTCAAAGGGGACTCACGTCATTAACTTAAAGTAAAAAGTTGTGAACTTGTTCATAAGAAAGACTTAAAAAGATGTGCTTCTGAGGTAACTCATGGCACAAGATGGTGAGTAGTTGCTGGACTCAAGGATCTCGAGTAAGGAATGAAATGGGAAGTAATTTACTAGAAAATGCATGATTGAAGAAAGGCATAAAAAGATTTGAACTTCAAGTGTGGCATACCGGAATGTAGCGTCTTGGTGCTTGTTTATATCTGTAAAATAAACCATAACCTTAGCCTCACAAACACCTTTCTAAAAGACTTGACTCAGGGGGGAGATCAACTCCTGGGATCAACATCTAGAACATAAGAGTCATAACTTATCACTCTCTTAGCCTCGGCCTTAAGTCAAGAGGTGATGTTTTTTTTTAAGGTGGTTGGAGTTAATATCTTGTACTTGTCCAGGAATCAAGCCTTACGTAGTTCCTGGGACGTGGTATTTATAATGATAATGCATGCCCTAACCCTACTATTAGGTCAGTCTAAGCTATTGTCATATTTAACCTTCATGTGCCTTGCCCCTTGCCCAAGTTATCATGCTGATAATGGGCATTCGTAGCTGGTGCGGACTCTGTCCTCTACGCCAACTTAACCGACTAACGGTGGTCGAGTCTGATAGTGTATTATGAACCTTTGGTTCTTATTGCTCTTGTGAGTCTAGTCTAGTTGAGATCGAACTAGTTGCCTTGGAATTTTTGTCTCTCGGACTATTTTGCTATGGGCAGGTCGATGCTCTAGGCGTTTGGTCCGACTTTGTGAACCATCCCTCTGCCTTGGAATTTTTGGCCCATTAGGATCGTTTTGCTTTTGGCTGGTTGATTTTATGGGCGTTTGTTCCGTCTTTGCGAACTCTCCCTTTGCATTAGCATTTTTTGCCTTGTAGGCTCGTTTTGCTTTAAGCTATATTGTGTGGTCCGACTTGCGGATTTTCCATTCTCGTAGTCGATTGCATTGCCTTTGACATTTTGTGCCGTATAAGACTTATAATGTTAAGGTTGTAGATCCTAAAAAACATAAAAGCATCTTGGGAAAAGGCATGTTTATTAGAATATTTATAAAATTGTCACGGACTTATTACAAAGCATAAAAATGTAAAAATAAGAATAAATCGAGAAAAAGTTTAATTAAACGTAAAACTTCCTCAGATTATTGGCGTGCCACTGCTGAGGAACTGTGGTTCCATCTGCTCGTCCTATTTGGTAGGATCCTTTGGAATGAACCTTTAGGGTCTGATACGGGCCTTCCCAATTCGGGTCCAACTTGCCAGTCGCTTCTCGTCGACTTGCTTCATTTTTTCTGAGGACAAAATCTCCGACTTTGAAGTATTTGTACTTGACCCTCGAGTTGTAATACTGCGAGATCTTCTGTTTGTATCTCGTCATTCGAGATGAAGCTATTTCTCTTCGATGTTCGCATTCATGTTTTATTACCTTTGTATCTTGTATTCTTTTATTTCATTTTTTCTCCAAGAAAATAAATTCATTATTTTATTTTGGAAGAAGGAGAAATAGAAATAAATTCATTATTTTATTTATTCTTTTATTTCCTTTTTTTTCCTAAACCTTTTCTGGTATTCTGCTAGGTTCATCTTATTTTTATTATATTTTTTTCCTATTGTAGCTTATATATAACAACAATTAAGGGAATGTAATTTCCATTGATTTGATTGAGTACAATAGTAGGCTATTTATAATACATAGCCATAATGTAAACGCAATAATACCTAATAAATACGATTGACTACAATAATTTATTTCCATGATTTTGTGTATCTACAATATTTTCAACACGCCCCCGCAATCTCATGGTAATGCAATGAACATGGAGATTGACTTGGAATGAATGAATATGTCCTTCACATGGTGTCTGCAACAAATTTCACCAGATGAATCGGCTTCAATTGCTTCCCAACTTGAAATTGCCGGAATCCTGCGATAGAGATGAGGAACTATGTGGAGGGAAAAGCATACCCTAAAAAAGCTGGGATAGAGAGGAGTCATAGAATAAGGAATAGAGATGAGAATATAGTGGGAGGGATATACCCTAAAAAAGGATAGTTGGATGACCCGAAAACGTAGAGGAGTCATGAAAAAAAATAAGTGTAGGGAAGTTGATTCCTTAAACAAAAAGAAAAGGAGCGGATGGTTGTACCCTAACAAAAGAAATGGAAGAAAATGATGTGTACCATAGCAAAAATAAACGTAAGAAAAGGCATGGAGGGATGTACCCTAACGAGAAAAAAAAATGATTTTAATAGAGGAGAACAACGATGTGATAGAGATTGAAGGAGGAAAAATAAAAATAGTATGAAAGATATTTTTTTTGAGACGGTATAAAAGATGAAAGCTTTATCAACCACATTAGCATGACACATAAGTTTGCATAGCCGGCGAAGGTAACGACACCAATATAAATTTATTCAGAATATTAGAGAAGACATAAAATAAAATAAAAAATAAAACAACAAAGGTAAAAGTGAAGCACGAGGGGTGAGGGTTCGATCATATTAATGTCACAAACCCCCACCCTGACTTTTTTTGTAGAGATCGCTCAGGACCGAAAGATGTTAGTCAGAGATCGCTTAGGATCGAAATACGTTAGTCTTAAAGCTCTGATACCATAACAACGGGAATGTAGTTTCCATTGATTTGATTGAGTACAATAGTAGGCTATTTATACTACATAGCCATAATGTAAACGCAATAATACCCAATAAATACGATTGACTACAATAATTTATTTCCATGATTTTGTGTATCTAGAATATTTTCAACAATATACATCAATATGCATCATAACCTAATTTTCCCTTCTTTCAAAGATAGTTCATGGCGATATATATATATATATATATATATATATATATATATATATATATATATATATATATATATATATATATATATATATATATATATATATATAAAAAACCAAATCTTTAGCAACAATTATTAACAAATAAAACATAATTAAATACGGTTGAACACCAAATACGTTTAAGAACACCCCGTTACCTTTGGTATTTCAAAAGCAAATTCGAAAGCAAAATCTTGAAAGAAAAGTCTTGAATCCACGAACCTACATCTCTATGAATATCCTACGATAATTGAACGACAAGCTACGGTTAGCCAATCCTCTAATTCACCAAAATCTCAGATTTTCTCAAGAACGAACAGATCTATAATTAGGGTTAGGAGCGAAAACTTACCAGAAAAAAAAACGGACGGTATAGAAACGATCGCCTCCATGTGGTGATCAATTTCTTCTACTCTGGTGTGCACCGAAAATCAACCGTTAAACCCCGAATTTAGAAAACAGCGTTCGAACTTTTTTTTTTCTTGTACAGCTTTGGCTTCTTCCAATTTTTGCAGAAAATAAATTGCCGTGTAAATGCAAATGAGTAATTTAGGTAACGGTTTCCTTTTATACCCATTAATTAAAATCAATAAAAAAAAAACTAAATCCTTTTAATTAAACAAATAGGTCAAATAATAATTAGGTCGTAGTATACATACCCAATTACCATTTTACCCTTTCTGAAAATTCGGGATGTTACAAAACGAAATTCCAATAGTAGGTCCTATGTTAATGCGCATTTTTTTGGTTGCTTTAGCAATGGTGCGTATATAAAAGGCAATGACATTAATATACGTATGTTATGCATAAGACACTTTTTGGACACACCGTTGGTATACATATATATAGAATGAGTTTCAATCTTGTCATATATATATATATATATATATATATATATATATATATATATATATATATGCATCTTAAATATCACAGTATGTCATATAGTATTATTTAGTCACTTATAATTTTACAAATTAAAGAGGGCCCTACTGCTTGGCACATTTGGTTGTCACGTTTCTTGCCAACGCAATTTTAAGAAGAACAACTCTTTCATTCATGAATTTTAACTATAGGGGGAAGGGGCTACAAGGACAAAAAAAATTAATAAATTGGTCTGGAAGGACAAAACTAACATTTTCATGATTATAAAAGACAAAAATCACAATTGTTACTTTAAAATTGGTACTTCACGTGTTAATGTTACTTTGTGTTTCACAATTGTTACTTCATATTTACTGTATTCCACATTTGTTACTTCATATTTGTTATTTCATAATTGTTACTTTTGTCCTTATTAAATTACAGTTTCCTTCTATCCCGATTTTTTTGATAATTTTGTCCTTCTGACAAAAATCTTTTAACTATATTTGCATTGACGGCAAACTCCTATCAAGTGGGGTCTTAAGAGGAAAAACACGAGATGATAACAATAAAAATTTACGATTTCTGGAGTTTAGATGAAGACATCTTAGTTTTTAACTGTTGATAATGGTGAGAACGCGTGCAATGATTTATTTGAATTCATATTGTGTATGTTTTTCTTATTCAAAATATTTGTGACACTTGGACTAATTTCCAATTTATCTTAGTTTTCTGTCTTTGTGATCCTATCCTCTAAAATTTTGTCCTAAAACAACGCGGATATGTAATGAATGTTGCAATTTCTTTTATAGGAATAGTAAATTTTATATTCTAAAAACAAACTATGTTAGACAAATTGGTAAGACATTACGACATGTATTTATTTTTATATATCTATGAAAACGATTTATAACATTATGCAATAAAAAATGAAAAACAATAAGGGAACATGTGTAGATTTTATTGTTTGCTGTAAAATACAAGTGTATTTAGGAATTCAAATAGTATGACATGATACATTCGAATTTGTAAACAAATAATATTCAAGGGCACTTAGGGGATCATTCTTTTGTTTTCAAGTTATTATAGCAAGCACAACATTCTTCTTTGCCAAAGGTTCCTCGGGAAACGCAAAGACATGTATTGCAGCAATTGTTGCAAAACTCCAAACATGCATTCTTGTATTGTGTATTTGAACATCGTCTATCACATTTGCTCTCCATTCTGTAATATTCAAAAGAACAAAAAAAATGTTAGAAGTGAGTTTATGTTTTTATATTTAATAATGATGATGCATAATGAAAACTTACTTGCTTGAGGCACCGGGCAAGTGTTTACTCCCGGGGGGGAGTGTCATACGGATATATAGGAATGAAAGAACGAAGACTCGCCGCTCAACCGCTCTACACGTGTCAATATACACACCATAACATTGAAAACATTTCAATCCTCAAACCACTCTCTAAACGAAAATTAAAAGAACAAAACTTCCACATACAAAATCTATAAAAATTTAAAAATAAAATAAATTCTTTATGTTTCTCGAATATTTTGACTAGTCGTAAAATTGATGAAGACGAAAGAATTATAGGTTTACACAAAATTATATTTTTTGCTTCTAAACATGCATTATCTAACCACATATTTTCATTTATTTCATGAAATTATAGACATCATTCTCGTGATTGCTTCGTTATTCTCTCTAAATTACACAATCCCTAAACAAGCTAGGAATTGGAAAAAAAATGATTGGTGACCACACATAAGAGTAAAGCGACGGGGATAAGTCTAGGAATGTTGGCCATGTCTTTATCGAGTATAATTTTGTTTTTGAGATGACAAGGCTATGAGAATGTGTAGTTTGACAGATTATCGACCCGTTATATACACAACCCCGGATTGACATTCATGTTCTGAATTTTGAGTAATTTTTTTAACAGAGTTTTAATTTAAATTTACATATGAAATATTTATTTAGAAAGTAATTAAAGAGAATACCCAAAACAATAGCTAAAAGATGAATTATATATGTAGAACCTCAAAATTTTCATACGTATAAAATATTACTCATGTCGAAGAAGCACAACTTTTAGATTTTCTCAATTGCTTTCACTTTCCAATTTGATATTATAATTTTTTTAACAGCGATATTATAAATTCATTTTTGGCATCAAAGGTAAATATTATGATATTTCTATAACACTTACTATTTCTATTATAGCACCTACATAGCAGAGAAAAATCCTTGAATATCCGAAACATAAAACCATTTCGTATAATTGAGGAAGTGCTATTAAAAAGTCCGATGAAGTGATATAATATGATTCGTGAGTAGGGGAAAAGTTGGACGAAGAACCGTGATTATATATATTGAAATATAATATGATTTATCTACCATTCCATTAACTTAAGATTTTGGGAGTGATTGTAGTCCAAGATGGTATTAGAGCAATAGACCATGAGATCAAATACCGCTTCAAAGACAACAAACAAAAAAACAAAAAACAAAAAAAAATTCAAAATCCCCAAGTGTTGGGCCCTTTCTTTCACCTATGAAGGCCCACACTTGAGGAGGCATATTGGGAGATAATGATAATTATCTACCTCTGTCAGCTTAGATTTTTCAGATAGATGGTAGTGCAACAATATAAAACAGAAATAAATTTACTTTTTTATCCCGATTTTGTTTTCACCTATTATTACGTTTACCCATAGTTAATTGTTAGTTGAAATAATTTTTCTTTGCTATTTGTCACTTTAGAACGACAATAAAGTATCTATTGTATTTTCTTCTCATTCTACTCATGATTTGTTACATGTTTGGCGATGCTGGGTTTCGCCTAACGATAATATCGGGCTGTTCTTCTATGTGATAATGATAAGAACCCTAAAATCTTCGAAAAAGAGGTGTGTGTTTGTTGTATATTTTGGACTGAGCTTGAGAGTCTCTCTCAAGTTGCCTACGTATCCTGTTGATTACTCAGGAATCAAGCCCCCTTCGTAGTTCATCTTAACTAGTATTTATAGGGGCTATTTGTGCCCTAACCCTAATTATGAGTCGGCTGAGGTTATTGTCACATTTGCCCTTACTGGGCCTTGCTTCTTCTCCAAGTTAAACTAGCTGCGAGATAATGGGCTTTTACGCACTTCGCACCGCTTTATAGCTTCGTGTTGCCGATATTCGACTCGAGAAGTCGAGCTTGTACGCTTCTGCGGACATTACTCATGTCGATGTGGATCGTCGATGTCAGTATGGGATTGCTGCTTAGGCTTCCTGACCATGTAAGTTATCGAGTCGATCCTTTAGCCACCACTCGCTCTAATCTAAGAGTCTCATCTCGTGATGCCATGTGGAGGTGTTCGATACGGTATCGTCATAAGCCCCCCAGATCAATCTGAGCTCTTGAGGTCGGGTCTGATCTGCCAAACGTGTACCTCGGCTATTGTCAACCCTTGGCCCTATAATGTGCGGTTAAGTTGATGCCGACTTCGATGTCATATCGTTTTTGTCCCTTTAAGACTTATAATCGTTAACTGTCGACATTGAAAGCGGTCGACACGCGCATCCCCAAATAAGGAGTCGATACGAGTTTTAGATTGAGCCCGTGGAGCTCGAATATTGAGGTTCGATGTCGAACCTTTGATGATTAGCGAACCGCGCCGCTTTTATCGCCTTCCCGCATTTTATTTTTGCCGAGCCGCGCCGACCGTATCGACTTCCCGGACTTTGTTGAGCGAGCCGCGCCGACCGTATCGACTTCCCGCATATATTTTTTGCCGAGCCGCACCGATCGTATCGACTTCCCGGACTTTGTTGAGCGAGCTGCGCCGACCGTATCGACTTCCCGCATATATTTTTTGCCGAGCCGCGCCGATCGTATCGACTTCCCGGACTTTGTTGAGCGAGCCGCGCCGACCGTATCGACTTCCCGCATATATTTTTTGCCGAGCCGCGCCGATCGTATCGACTTCCCGGACTTTGTTGAGCGAGCCGCGCCGACCGTATCGACTTCCCGCATATATTTTTTGCCGAGCCGCGCCGATCGTATCGACTTCCCGGACTTTGTTGAGCGAGCCGCGCCGACCGTATCGACTTCCCGCATATATTTTTTGCCGAGCCGCGCCGATCGTATCGACTTCCCGGACTTTGTTGAGCGTGTGAATCCGACTTTCGCATCAAGTCGTTAGGTCCGATTTCATAGACTATTTGAGTTCGTCTTTTGTAAACTTTGTTAATTCGATCTGCAAGTCACTTGTGAGTGATCATAATAAATAATATAGTTAAAACATTTATCTAATAGTAAAGATTTCACAGCAGTATCAAAGTTGAATAAAACATTAGAGGGCACAGGATTTGCCCTGAAAATAAAATTTCCTCGAGCTAGAGGCTTTTCATTTGAGTCGATCGACCCCCCCCCCCCCCCCGGAAGTCATGGGATCGTATTCACAGGGCGGTTATCTAGGTAATCCGCCGTCTCTGGGGAACGGTCTCTTCTGCGGTAATCATCCCGCTGCTCTCTATTGCCACTATTGTAGCGTTTAAATCCATGCCTTTCCCTCGGCTCGACCTGCTGTGATCGATCTACGACCTCGTCAAGCTTCCCTTCCATCACAGCTGTATCTATGTCTCGTATCAGATCTCGGCAATATTCCGATTCGTGCCCAATATCTTGGTGGTACTTGCAGTACTTGTTGGGGTTTCTACTCTCCCTGGGTCCCCTCATTGGTGGGGGACTTCTGGCCAATCCCTTCCTTTGCATGATTGTTAAGACCCGTTCACGAGGCCTCGTTTAATGGGATGAAGTCCTTCTCCCGCGGGGGTCTCTTCTCCCCGAATCGATCCGAGACGGATCCCGTAACCCGATCCCAACTCGACTTTCTTTTCTTATCTGAACCGTCTTCAGGCTTGTTCCTCTTGTTCTCGCCTTTTTCCATCTCTCTCTTGATCCTATTGGCTTCTTCCCCCGGCGTGCTTGTAGGCGACATCTAAACACTCCTCCATCGTATGAGGGAGCTTACGTTAAGTTTGGCATGTAGCCGCCCTTCTCGCGACGACACGAAGGATGCAACCAAAAACCGATCGTCCGTGTCGCGTACTTGTACGGACTCTTCATTGAAGCGTCTTATAAATTGTAGCACCGTCTCATCCGGCTTCGCTTCAAAGTCAAAAGATGAGTCCGGTTTCTTTGAAATGGTCGAGCAAAATGATAAAAGCATGAACGAACTTCCCGGTCAAGGTCCCAAAATCGGAGATCGACCCGGGAGGGATTTTGTCGAACCACTCCCTAGCTCTTCCTGTTAGAAGTGCGGGGAAAGCCTTGCACTTCATTTCGTCCGAAGCATTGTACAAGTTCATATGCGAGATGTATTGGTGCATATGATCGTAAGGATCCTTGGACCCGTCATAGGCACTAACCCTAGGAATCTTAAATCCCGCGGGTCGAGGGTAGTTGTCGATATGCGCGGTGAAGGGTGATGCGCGGATCGACTCGTCCGATCGCTTTCCGAGAATGATATCGAGTTCGGCTTTGGCCGTGTCCCGGTGCGGTACATGTTCTCAGTATGGACACTTGATTCTACCAATTCCGCCCGTTTTGGAGCTTCGGTTGGATATTTGTATCTCGGGATTTCGGGGGTTTCTCCCCTTGAGAGTTTCATCCAAGATCGCTTTAATCGTGGCGTTATCCGCATTTTTCAAGGATTCCACCGTTGCTTGATTGGTTGGATCTTGAAGGACAAGATTAGGTTCTTCCTCCGCTGCGGCTGCGTTTCTTTGAACATCCCTTTGGATGGTTGACGTTGCTGCAGCTTGCTGGGACGCATCCTTGGGATCTGCGGCCCTTTTCCCAGTATTCTTGGGTGGTGCCATAATTCTTTTTAGGGTGTTCTTGACGGGTTCAATCGATTATCAGTAGAAGACGCCCTCCTTCTAGCGCCAAATGGCGATGCTGGGTTTCGCCTAACGATAATATCGGGCTGTTCTTCTATGTGATAATGATAAGAACCCTAAAATCTTCGAAAAAGAGGTGTGTGTTTGTTGTATATTTTGGACTGAGCTTGAGAGTCTCTCTCAAGGTGCCTACGTATCCTGTTGATTACTCAGGAATCAAGCCCCCTTCGTAGTTCATCTTAACTAGTATTTATAGGGGCTATTTGTGCCCTAACCCTAATTATGAGTCGGCTGAGGTTATTGTCACATTTGCCCTTACTGGGCCTTGCTTCTTCTCCAAGTTAAACTAGCTGCGAGATAATGGGCTTTTACAGCCTGCACTGCTTTATAGCTTCGTGTTGCCGATATTCGACTCGAGAAGTCGAGCTTGTACGCTTCTGCGGACATTACTCATGTCGATGTGGATCGTCGATGTCAGTATGGGATTGCTGCTTAGGCTTCCTGACCATGTAAGTTATCGAGTCGATCCTTTAGCCACCACTCGCTCTAATCTAAGAGTCTCATCTCGTGATGCCACGTGGAGGTGTTCGATACGGTATCGTCAATGTTAATCCAAAAGAAATCCAACATTTCCTTGATTTTATGAGTTTAGTCGTTGAATATAGAGATATTCAATACATGTCAAAGTCATATGTATAAATGAGTGATTAAATTAACTAGAATTCTAAAATACAAATGAATAATGTTAATATTATCTGGTACGGCAAAATTGCTTATTTAGTCATGTATCTTTACACATATTCGGATAAAACCATTTCATATAACTAAGGGAAGTGCTATTATAAAACCCGATGAAGTGATAGAGTTTGATTCATGCACAGGGAACATGGGGGGGGGGGGGGGGGGTAAACAACCGTGATTATATATATTGACATATAAGTAATTTTAATTATCTACCTCTCCATCAGCTTAAGCATTTTGGAGAGGTGGTAGTACAAGATTGTATTAGAACGGGAGGCCCTGAGATCAATCCACTTTCCCAAACACAATATTCCCCACACAAAAAAAAACAAACAAAAAAAAAAAAAAACCCCAAATGCTTGGCCCTCTCTCCCAAACATATAGATCTACACTTGATGGAGCGTATTGATAGATATTTTTAACTATCTACCTCCCAATCAACTTAATATTTTGAGAGTGATAGCAGCTTAACAGTGTAAAACTGAAATCAATTTTCCTTTTTATCCTTATTCAAGTGTCACCTAATATTATCTTTACCCATACTTAATTGTTAGTCGAAATTAAATATCTTTGCTAATTGTTACTTTAGAATGACAATTAAGAATGTATTGTATTTTATTCTCATTCCACCAATAATTTTATTGAATGAGTTTAGTCATTGAATACGTAGAGATTCAATAGAATTTCGAAGTCATGTTTATAAATGAGTGATTACATTAACTTGGATACTAAAATGCCAATTACAAATATTAGTATTATCTTGTACTATTTGTCAATAAATTTATTTTTTAAAATGTAAATTGATGAATAAAATAATGATGGAGTGGAATAAAAAAACAAAAATGGTAGGAAAAATGGGAACGGGACACCGAAAAAAAATTTGTGTGATAAAAATAAATCATTTATAAGTAGGCCAAAATGTCTACAGTAGGTTGATTTCGAAACACCAAATCCGCGTTTCGCTTCTCGCAAGTTACTTTTCGCTCATATGAAACAATGAAATTGACAACGAAATCCACTATGCGCCACAGAAAATCATTGGAGTAGACCCCGAATCCACTAGTTCACTGTTTCGCTGGACACACATTCGACAAAGTGTTTGATCATGTAAATCCTGTTTTTTGCTGATTGTATGAAAATGACATTAAAAACTATAAAATATATATGAACGTAAAGAGTAGTGAGATGAAAAAAATAGGGTATGTTGGGGAGATTTTGCATCATTAAAACAAAAGAAAATTTATAAAACCTATACTACCATGCAAAACTACCTCCTAACCGGCCGAATACCGGGTAGTTGCTAGTAAAGTTGGATAAGTACGGGTATCGATCCTCAGGGAAAAGGGCTATTGAATCTAGCTTATTAATTATTCTTTATTAACCTAAACCTAAACTAAAACGGAAAAGTGAATTGGACAGAGGATTGTTAATCCAAAGCCAGGAAGGATAATTGCGATCAACATAAAATAAATCTAAACTACAACAATAAATCTATCTAACGAACATGATAATGACTGAAGCGATCAAACATGGAACGAACCATAATCCACCATCCCGCAACCCTTAATTTCTTCCCTAGATTATCTTATAGTGATTTAATTCAAGTTGTGGTTTCACCTATCAAACGTATGAATTCCTACTTTCGTAGATGAATTCGCCTATCAATCTCTATCTTTCGATTTACGGAGATTAACGCATCATAAAATAAACCAAGGTGCAAGATTTCCTAGATCTAACAACCTAGACATTCAACCTATCAACTTTCGTTTGACATAGATCAAAACGTCTATTCTTTCCTATGGTGATCTCGCGTTTACACCGACTTTCGTCCTACGGTAAACATCAATCGCAAACATCTTTCGATATAAATTTGCAATAACAAATAATCATAGAAAAGATACGAACTTGGAATTTAAACATACAAGATATCCGAGAAAGAAAGTAAAAACGCTGCAAAAAGATATCCATGGCTGCTCCATGTTTATTCAACCTCAAAACATCATCATGGTTCAAGAAACGAAGGAAAAACAAACAAAATAAAAGCCTTCTAACCCCGATCACCCGCTCGGGTGATCGGCCTCAGAGCTCCCGAGAAAGCGGCCGCGTCCGTGTAATTTTCGTATGAAAAATCTGATGTAATTAGGGTTGGAATCGCAGCTGCTTTTATAGAAAAATCAAGTCGGTTGCTACAATAAAGGTGCCGGACGCCCGTCCATAATGTCGGACGCCCGTTCACTATTTTCAGCAACAGCATCCAAACTTGTAACGCTCATATCTCGGGCCTCGTAAGTTGGAATGGAGTGATTCAAAATCCTGTAGAATCCTCTCTTCAATCCCTACAACTCTTCTCTTGAGGTCGAGAGTCAAATCACTTTATATCATATCAAGAACTGCATCGGAAGTCGGGACTACCCGGAATCCTGATTTTCCAACATTTATCTTGATTGATTTCTTTCCTTATATCTTTCAATCTTCCATAACTTTGATTGATCCTTTCCAAGCACGAATTTGGCTCTCTAAAATCCTCTCTTCCATCATCAATGAGTATCTACAACAATAGGAAAACATACCAAAGCGTAACACAATTCCAAAATCATATAAAATCATCATTTATGCACATAATTCGTTACGTTTTGCAATTTAACCATTGAAAACATCATTTACTCAATATTTCAATATAAAGCTCAATTTCTATGAAAATAATACGAATATGGGGGAAATTGATATAAAATATATCCTTATAAAACGTATAAAATCACCCTTAACAGGGTACAAGAAAAATGATTTTTGAAGTTTAGGTCCAAAAATATATTTCCTCAAAAAAATCCAAAAGTATATAAACTTTGTAATTATGTAGGAGAGTGATTGTATATATTCCTTAAAAAGAAAATATTTCACCTTAAACAATTTACTTCAGATTAAATGCATATTATCAAATTGAAATTATCAATTTTCAAGAGAATGCATAAAATAATATACTATTTAAATAAACACGTCAAATTTAAAATAAAAAAAATAAAGGACCTATTGAGCAAATACAATAAATCTTATGTGGAACCAAAAAATGTACCAACCTTTCATAACCACTTCATTTTGAAGGATTTATGCCATAATTTTAATGTTAAATATACCTTTCGAATATCGTTGTAGCCGTGTATTTTTGTAGATGTTTGGATGAAAAAAACCGGCATACGTTGAGTAATTAAGTATATTTTTAATCCTATAAAATGATATATAATAAGACACGTATTTTTGAATAATGACATATATCATTCAACAAATTTAACATAATCATCATGAATTATAATACTGTTTGATGATCTTATTTCACCCCAAAAACTAGTCATAGTAGGAAAAACAAGAAGACTACAATTTAATAGAATGCTTCCTCATGCTACCCTTAATTAACTTACTAATCATTCAAAAACTTTTTTAACCTAATAACCATCAAATAATAATACTCAAAATGTATTTTAGAATTTTTAAACAACAATGAATGACATTCATTGAATTTAGTAAAATATTTGAAAACCCTATAACAATTATTTTATGAGACAGGAGGAAGTAGTATACAAATTCAGGACAACAGTATCAACGATCATGACCAATATAGGAATTAGGAAACCATAGAAGGATACATCTAATATTATGAATTTGTGATTTTCTGGATGAATTTAATTAATATGTCTTTATATTAGGTAGTGGTACTACAGTATTATTTGGGGACCACTGTTTTTGTTTTTTTTTTTTCTGGGTAATGGGCCATTCGTTTTCTATTCTTCACTCTTGATTTGTTATAAAATTGTAACAATCATTTGATTTTTTTTAAAACAAATATAGTTATGTTTTACTTAGTTGTATATAATAAATCTTGCGTGTCCTTTTACATTTAGCAAAACTGACTCTCCACTCAAACATATGTGAGGTAAGTTAACTTTTGGGTGAGAACTAAGGTTCGATTCCCATCATCACTGTCATAAAGAAGATGACATAAATGGAAAGCTTTACTAATAAATTAAGATATGCATATCTTGAAAACGATACATTTCAAATATAAAATCTTAAATTCTCTTATCATCAAGTAACTTGTCATACTTTTGTCTATATATGATCCACACAAACCGTAGAATTTTGTAGTCAATATGGGATAAAGGGATTTCTCAATACATTTTCAGATAATTGTCAAAATAAACCTTTTTTAAGGCGATGTGGACAGTTCGTATAAATTGTAAATAATTACCTTTAATTTTGTTGTCTTCTTCGTTCATAAACTAAATCTATTTAATATCTACCATATCCACCATTATCGGCATTCCAAATCAATTATGAACAACTGTATCTTTTGATTAAAACATAAAAAAATTATAATTTTTTCACCATTTTATTATTTTTTTCGTTCTCTTACTTTTGAAAACCAAATTGCCTTTATTTCGTTGTCATGTCTACAATCACGAATTTTCATTGTGGCATTATCATCCAATTTATTCGTCTAATTAATTAAGGATGAGTTCCTCAATCTTTTCAGATAAAAAATTCGTTTCTTTTGTCTTAGTTTGTGATTTTATTTTTTGTTTAAAGGAGTGGAGTAATATTCAAACATGTTTCGGTATTTTTCCCTTACAAAAAGTCACTTCTGAAAATTATCCATAGTATAACATGCGGTTGCTCTTTTAATTAGTTCTTTTTATTTTTAAAAAGTCTATCTGAATTTTATTCAGCTCGTCATTCTGTTTTTAATCAATTTTTTAATCAACTCTAGTATTTGGTGAATATTTTACAAATTCAAGTGGGACCCTACTGCCTGGCACATTTGGTTGCCAACTTTGTTACCAATGCAATTTTAAGGAGAAAAACTCTTTCATTCATGAATTTTAACTAGATTTGCAAGGAAGGAAAATTGGTATCAAGTGGGGTCTTAAGAGAAAAACATACGAGATGATAACAATTGATGGAAAATTTACGATTTCTGGAGTATAGATGAAGACATCTTAGTTTTTAACTGTTGATAATGGTGAGAAAGAGTGCAATGATTTATTTGAATTCATATTGAATATGTTGTCCTTATTCAAAATATTTGTGACACTTGGACTAATCAATTTTATATTCTAACAACAAACTATGTTAGAAAGTTTATGTGAAAAATTGGTATGACCTTACTACATGTATATATTTTTATATACAAGTGAAACGATTTATAACATTTTTGGAAGACAAAAATAAAAACAACAAGGAAACATGTGAAAATGGACGTCGATTTATTGTTTGCTGCAAAATTCAAGGGTAAAAAATCAAATAGTACGACATGATACATTATAATTTGTAAACAAATAATACTCAAGGGCACTTAGGACCCCCTTCTTTCGTTTTCCAGCTTATTATAGCAAGCACAACATCCTTTGTTGCCAAAGGTTCCCGGGGAACGCAAAGACATGTATTGCAACACTTGTTGCAAAACTCCAAGCATGCATTCTTGTATTGTGTATTTGAACATCGTCTATCACATTCGCTTCCGCACTCTATAATATTAAAAAGAACATAAAAATGTTAGAAGTGAGTTTATATTTTATTAATTAATAGTGATGATTCATAATGAAAACTTACTTGCTTGAGGCACCGGGCAAGTGTTTACTCCAGGGGGATTGTCAGACGGATATGTAGGAAAGAAAGAATGAAGACTCTTCGCTCCACCGCACTACATGTGTCAAAATACACACCATGTCATTGAAAACAATTCATTGTCAAACCACTCTGTAAACTAAAGTTAAAAGAACCAAACTTCCACATACAAAATCTATAATTGTTTAAAATTAAATACATTCTTTCTGTTTCTCGAATATTTTCACTACACGTAAATTTGTCGAAGACAAGAGAATTATAGACTTACACATAAAATTATTTTTTTTTGCTTCTAAACAGACATTATCTAACCACATAATTTCATTTATTTTATGCAATTATTGACATCATTCGTATGATTGCTTCATCATTGAAACCTCTCAAGATTACACAATCCCTAAACAAGCTAGGAATTGGGAAAAAAATGTAAACGCACAATCTATTTTTTGAAAAACTGACATACCAGTGAAAGTTGAGGGAAATCCATAAGGACGACACATAAGAGTAGAGCGACACAGATAACTCTAGGAATATTAGCCATGCCTTTAAGTATAAACTTGTTTTTGAGGTGACAAGGCTATGAGAATGTGTAGTTTGACAGATTATCGACCCCTTAAATACACAACCCCTGATTGACATTCATGTTCTGAATTTTGAGTAATTTTCTTAATAGAGTTTGAATTTTAATTTACATATGAAATATTTATTTAGAAAGTAATCAAAGAGAATACCCACTATAATAGCTAAAAATGAATTATATACGTGGAACCTCTAAATTCTCATGCATATAAAATATTAATCATGTCGAAAAGGCACGGCTTTTAGATTTTCTCAATTGTTTTCACTTTCCAATTTCATATTATAATTTTTCTTAAACAGTGATATTATAAATTCATTTTTGGCATCAAGGGTAAATATTAGTACATTTTTATAACACATACTATCTCTATTATAACACTTGTATAGCAGAGAAAAATCCTTGAATATCCAAAACATAAAACCATTTCATATAAATGAGGGAAGTGCTGTCATGACCCGTATCACTTTTAGCCCGTAGTTTAAAAGAAATTTATTTACCAAATTTATTTGATTAATTAACAATTAGAATTGAAATAGTTGGGTTTTTTAAGCTAAAACCTTGAAGTAAAAAATAAAATATTTTTTCAAGAATTAACTCCTCATTAATTCACCATTATACAACATCTTTATAATCCACTTGCTCCACTTACCTTTCATTCCATTTATCTTATTTTTCTATTCAATTCATATTTTCCACTGTTGTACATATTTTTGGAGTTTGGGATTTTTTGGGAATGCATAGAGCGAGGACTCTTCCCTATGTGATGGTTTTTCCAACACTGGGTTTGCCACACATAGGGTTTAAGGAGGCCATGCTGTGCATTCTATCACGCAAACTTGGGGCGGGCCGGGATATGGCTTTTTTCAGCACTTTATTTCTTCTATTAATAAAATAAAGTTGTTGAAAAAAAATTAAAAAAAAAATTCTATTCAATTCATATTCCAACACCCACTCAATAGATAATTTTAGCAAAGCAATAAGGTCTTTTAAGAAATGTTATAAATTGCTATTTTAAATTTTATGTTTTGTAAGTGTATTTATTTCTAGCAAATTTTTTGATAATATTGTTAGAATATTGATTTCATGAATTCATATACACTGGGCTTTAAGATATAAGTTAAGAATAATGTTAGAAATTGTACATTGCCAACAGAGTGGTCCATAAAATGAAATTTTTATAAGTGTGTGATTTTTTCCAACCTTAAATATGGTTAGATATACAGTTATTTGATAAGAAATATGAATTGTGTATGATGTTTTATATTGATTATAAATTAAATTTTATCAATAATTTCAGTTAGAAAAAAAAGCTGCGAAAATAATTTTATTATAATTATTTTTCATAATACTAAAAAGTTATTTGGAAATAATGTTTTGAATGATCACTATTTAATTAAGTTTGATGTATTAATTTTTATAATTTTATTATTTTTGTGTAAAGAAAATATATGATTCATAAAGTTCATATTCTTAAAAAGTATGCATTTCGAAGAAAATTCTTTCGTAGATATAACGTAGGTTTGAATAAAGAAAGAGATGTGAGGATCATTTATAAATGACATATTTTACAAAATATGATATAAGTATGTATTGAAGACTTATTTTTAGTTTAAAGAAAAAAATATAGAAATATATGTATTTTAGAATTTTATGAGTATTTTTAACCAATAGGATTTATATGGAATTTAGTTAATGATTTTTCAGATCTAAAAGAAAAATAAATAAATATGAATGCTAAGCAGTAGACAATGAACGGTTCATGTCAGCCTATTTATTAATTTTCAGTTTGCAGTGAATCCTCGAGGGTCTCCGGCACTAGCCCTTACTCATGTGTAGTAGATGTGAGATTATTGCTAGAGCAGGTTAGTCCCCGTCCATGGGCAAGAATAATTGATATCCAGTCTGCATCTAATTCTGTTATTTTAGTTGTGACATCATAACCGTAGCATGAGTAACATTATTTTATTCTCCTTAAGTTGGAGATAGTCATAATTATAATTTTCAGCAAAATTACTTCAACATGTTAGATGTTTAGTTAAAAATAATTCTAAAATAATACTGAAAGTAAAATACGAGAAAATAAGTAGTATAAATAAAATACTGAAATGAAAAGAAAATATAGTTCCCTTTTGATAGTCTATTTCCTTATGGGGCTTTCGAGCTCACCATTTCCATTAAATAAATTCTCATACGTATAAAATATTACTCATGTCGAAGAGGCACAACTTTCAGATTTTCTCAATTGCTTTCACTTCCATATTTCATATTATAATTTTTTTTTAAACAGTGATATCATAAATTCGTTTTTGGCATCAAAGGTAAATATTAGTAATTTCTGTAACACTAACTATTTCTGTTATATCCCTTGTATATATCAAAGAAATATCCTTGAATATCCGAAACAAAAAACCATTTCATGTAATTGAGGGAAGTGCTATTAACAACTCTGATGAAGCGATATAATATGATTCGTTTGTGGAGGAAAGGGGGGACGAACAACCATGATTATATATATTCAAATATAATGTTAATTCTCTACCCCTCCATCAGCTTAACATTTTGGAAGTGATGGTAGTTCAAGATGGTTTTAGAACGAGACACCATGAGATCAAATACCGCCCCAAACATAGTTTTACCCCAAAATACGAAAACAAAAAAACAAATAAAAATTAAAAATCCCCAAGTGTTGGCCCCTCTCTTTCTCTTATGTAGACCCACACATGAGGGGGCATATTGGGAGATTTTGTTAATTATCTATCTTTACCAGCTTAGGCTTTTGAGATAGATGATAGTTCAACAATATAACACTCAAATAAATTTACTTTTTTATCTTGATTCTGTTGTCACCTATTATTACGTTTACCCTTACTTAATTGTTTGTCGAAATAATTTATCTTTGCTATTTGTCACTTTAGAAGGACAATAAAGTATCTATTGTATTTTCTTCTCATTCTACCTATGATTTCTTACAAGTTAATCCAAATGAAATCTAACATTACCTTGATTGTCTGAGTTTAGTCCTTGCATATAGAAACATTCAATACATGTGAAAGTCATATGTATAAATGAGTGATTAATTTAACATGAATACTAAAATACCAATGAATAATGTTAATATTATCTGGTATGGAGAAATTTCATTTTTAGTCATATATCTTCACACGTATTCAGATAAAACCATTTCATATAATTCAGAAAAGTGCTATTATAAAGTCCGATGAAATGATATAATATGATTCATGCATAGGGAAAAGGGGGATGAACAACCGTGATTATATATATTGACATATAATTTATTTTAATTATCTACCTCTCGATCAACTCAAACATTTGGAAGAGATGGTAGTTCAAGATGGTATTAGAACGGGAGACCCTGAGATCAAACCACTTTCAAAACACATAATTCCCCAAAAACAAACAAACAAACAAACCCAAATGTTGGGCCCTCTCTCCTTATCCTATAGGCTTACACTTGAAGGGGCGTATTGAGAGATAATGTCAATTATCTATCTCCTAATCAACTTAATATTTTTAAAGAGCTGGTAAATTAAAAGTGTAAAACTAAAATCAATTTACTTTTCTATCCGTATTCCAGAGTCACCTAATATTATATTTACCCGCACTTAATTGTTAATTTGTCGAAATAATTTTTCTTGGCTATTTGTCACTTTAGAATGATAATTAAGTATGTATTGTATTTTCTTCTCACTATACCCATAATTTGATGAATGAGTTTAGTCATTGAATATAGAGAGATTCAATAGAATTTCAAAGTCGTGTGTATAAATGAGTGATTACATTAAGTTGAATACTAAAATGCCAATTAATAATATTAATATTATCTTGTACTAATTGTTAATAAATTTGTTTTTGAAAATGTAAAGTGATGAATAAAATAATGATGTAGTTGAACAAATAACAAAAAGGGGAGGAAAAATGGGAACGGGACAATGGAAAAAAATTTGTGCGATAAAAATAAATCATTTATATTTATGCTAAAACGGCTACAATACGTTGATTTCGACACACCAAATTCGCGTTTCGCTACTCGAAAGTTGCTTTTCGCTCCTATGAAACAATGAAGTTGACAACGACATCCACTATGCGCCATAGAGAATCACTAGAATAAACCCCGAATCCACTAGTCCACTGTTTCGCTGCAACACACCTTCCACAAAGAGTTTGACTTCGTAAATCCAGTTTTTTTGTTGCTTTTATGAAAATGACATTAAAAACTATCAAATATATATCAAATTAAAGAGTAGAGAAAAGAAAGAAAAAAATGGTACAAGAAAAACGATTTTGGAATTTTAGATCCAAAAATATATTTCCTCAAAAAAAGGATCCAAAAATAGATAAACGTTGTAATTATGTAGGAGAGTGATTCTATATATTCTGTAAAAATAAAATATTTCACCATAAAAAAATTACTACATATTAAATGCATATTTTCGTATTGAAATTATCAATTTTCACAAGAATGCGTAAAATAATATACTACTTAAATAAAACACGACAAATTTAAAAAAAAAAATTTAAAGTACCTATTGAGCAAATACAATAAATATTATGTGGGACCAAAAAATTTACCAACATTCCTTAACCACTTTGTTTTGAAGGCTTTATGCCTTAGTTTTAAAGTTAAATATACCTTTTGAATATCATTATATTCGTGTACTTTTGTAGATATTTGGATGAAAAAAATCGGCATACATTGAGTAAGTAAGTATATTCTGAGTACTATAAAATGATATATAACAAGACACGGATTTTGGTATAATGACATATATCATTCAACATATTTAACATGTTCGTCATGAATTAGAAGACTATTTGATGATCTTATTTGACCCCCAAAACTAGTCACAGTAGGAAAAACAAGATGACTACAATTTAATTGAATTTTTCCTCATCCCACGTTTAATTAACATATTAATTATTCAACAACTTTTTTAACTTAATAACCATCAAATAATAATACTCAACAAGTAACTTATAATTTTCAACAAACATTTATGACATTCGTTTAATTTAGTAAAATATTTGAAAACCCTATAAAAATTATTTTATGATACATGAGGAGGTCATATACAAATTCAGGACAATAGTATCAACAATCATGACCAATATTGGAATTAGGAAGCCATGGAAGGATACATATAACATTATGAATTTGTGAATTCCTGGATGAACTTAATTAATATATCTTTATATTAGGTAGTGGTACTAAAGTCTTATGTGGGGACCTTTGTTTTTTTTTTTTTTTTTGCAGTGCACCATTCGTCTTTTAATCATCACACTTGATTTGTTATAAAATTTAACAATTGTTTTATTTTTTTTAAAACCAATATAGTTATGTTATACTTAGTTGTATGTTATAAATCTTGCGCGCCCTTTTACATTTTGCAAAAGTGACTCTCCCCTCAAACACATGTGGGGTAAGTGCACTTTTTGGTGAGAACTAAGGTTCGATTCACATCCTCTCTCTCCTAAGGAAGATGACATAAGTGGAAAACTTTATTAATATATTAAGATATGCATATCTTGAAAACGATACATTTAAAATATAAAATCTTACATTCTTATCATCGAGAAACTTGTCATACATTTATTATATATGATCCACGCGAACCATTGAATTTCGTAGTCAATATGGGATAAAGGGATTTTTTTCAATATATTTTCAGATAATTGTCCAAATAAACTTTTTTTATAGCGATGCGGAATTCATATAAATTATAAATAAATTACCTTTAATATTGTTGTCTTCTTCGTTGCTAAACTAAATCTCCTTAATTTCTTTCACATCAACCATTATCGGCATTCAAAATCAATTATGAACAACTGTATCTTTGATTATAACATAAAAAAGATTATAATTTTTCACCATTTTATTTTTTTTTTTCGTTTTCTTACATTTGAAAACCAAATTGACTTTATTTCATTGTCATGTTTGCAATCATGAATTTTCATTGTGACATTAACTCCCAATTTATTCGTCTAATTAATTAAGGATGAGTTCCTCAAACTTTTCCGTTCGAAAATACTTTTATTTTGTCTTTGTTTGTGATTTGATTTTATGTTTAAAGGAGTGGAGTAATATTCAAAAAAAATTCGGTATTTTCCCTTTACAAAAAGTCACTTTTGGAAATTCTTTATAGTATAACAGGCGGTTGCTGTTTTCATTAGTTCTTTGTATTTTTAAGAAATCTTTCTAAGTTTTATTCAGCTCGTCATTCAATTTTTACTCAATCATTTCATCAACTCTAGGATTAGATGAATATTTTATCTAGTAATTTAAACATTCAGTCTATGTCCAGTTTCTGGCAAGAACTTCAAGTATTAAGCTAGAAATGCCTTGTAGTCAGTTTCGGAATGCAGATGCTGATTCGTCACTATTTATTTATAATTCTGGTGGCATTGTAATTTATATCTTGGTATATGTGGATGATCTTATTGTTACAGGGAATAATTCGAAGGCACTTGAGACCCTCATAGCTCTATGGGTCATCGATTTTCTCTCAAGGACATGGATTCTCTCTCTTATTTTTTGGACATAGAGGCAATTTACAATTCTGTTGGGTGTATCTTTTCTCAGTTTAGATATGCCACTTAATTGTTTGCTAAACATCACATGGATCGTGCTAATTCGGTCACCACTCCTTTGCCTGCAGATATTTCTGGGCTCACTGCTAACTCTGGCCCGCCTCTGAATGATCCTTCTCAGTATCGCATGGTTATTGGCAACCTTCAGTATTTGATTTTTACTCGCCCGGATCTTGCTTTTGCTGTCAATAAGTTGTCTCAGTTTATGCATGTCCCTACAGAGGTACATTGGGATCATGCCAAACGTATGCTGCGGTATTTGGCTAGGTCACTGGATCTTGGTCTTCAGCTATACCGTGACTCAACTATGGTTCTTCATGCAGATGCACACTGGCGTGGTAATAGAGATGAATATTCGTCTACTGAAGCTTATATTGTTTATATTGGTCGCAATGCTATCTCATGGAGCTCCAAGAAGCAGGCTACCATTGCTAGGTCCACCATTGAGCATGAATATCGTTCGGTGGCCTCGACTACTGCTGAGCTTAATTGGGTTACTTTTCTTCTTCGTGATCTTGGTTTTCCTCTCAAGCGAGCTCCGGTTATCTGTTGTGACAACCTGGGCACCACGCAGTTTTTTGCTAATCATGTGTTTCACTCTCGTATGAAGCACGTTGCGATAGACTACCCTTTTATTCATGATCAGGTACAATGTGGCCTCTTGCGTGTTGCGTGTTGCTCATGATCAGGTACTATATCTTAGGGTTTGTAATTATAATTGTATGTGTCATTTATACCCCTAGCTTAGCCTATATAAACAATGTATATCATTCATTCCAAAGTGTGAATAAAGGTATTTATTTTATAATTCTGTCATAAATGAGTGATTAATTTAAGGGGAAATTGATAATATATACCTTTCGCGGTAAATAGTTCTCGTTGTATACCCCATTTTTTCATTCTTACAAATCTAACCCGACAAAATTACCCTGTAAGCCATGTTATTTGTCATTTGGGCTTAATATATTCGCATGTGGCCGTGCGAATTTTCATAGAGTCCGTACGTAGCTAACACGACCGGTAAAAAATTACATGGTATTCGTAAATTCCACAACCCCACCTATTTTTTATTTATTATTTTTTAGCAAAAACACGGGATTAATTTGTTTCCAATAATTTTTTCGGAACTTTTCCTGTCTGTATCGTTTTCTTCTTCCCCAAACCGCCGGCGTCCTTCCTTTTATCTCAACTGCTGATGACCTTCCTCTTATCTTATTTCTCCATCCCCATTCTTCCTCCCTTTGTGTCTAATTTATAGACCTATTCCGTCATTCATCCACTCCGGTGGAAGAAATTCAGTAAGTATATTTCTGGAAGACGACCCAAGTTGATGAAGGTAACAAATTCAACATCGTATCTTATTCTTAAATTGTTTATAAATATTTTGAAAGAAGAAATGTAGGTGAAAGTTTCAGCACTTTTTCTTGTGTGTTCACGTATATTTTCTTGTATGTCAATACCTTCTATTTATACCCACGATCTCCTTGTTTCGAAAATTCGTCCGTTGGCTATTTAATGATGAGAATAATCCTTGATTTAATCCTTGATTCTTCCTTTATTTTATTATCCTTAATTTCAGTGATCCGGATTTTCTTTAAACGTTCTCCATAAAATCCGTCCTTCATTGATTCTATTAATTGCTTGATTTCAATATATTTAATGTTCAGAATCAAATGCAGATAGCATACTTCACTTGCCTATTTCTTTACTTGGCTGTTGCTTGACCGATACAGTGAATCTGCTTATAAGCTGTTACTTGGCTGCTGAGATCTCTTCATGATAGTCAACCGGTAGAACCTTCACTTAGCCGCTTTACTGTCTATATTGATCTTTTAATATCTAAGTATGCTTGTTCTTCACTGATACTTGATTTTGGTGAGATCAGTGTACACCATATTGCACATGAATAGTTTGCATCAGTTGTAATATATCTTAGACTTATCCAAGGTCATCACAGAATTCCATGGTTGTAAGTCAGTCCATAGGTCTTCACTTCACTGAGCTGGTTCCTTGGTTGTCTTCACTGAGCTGTTGCAATGATTTTACCGAGCCGTTGTCCCGGATTTTATCAATACAAAACAACAAGTAATAAACCGGTTAACCTCAAGTGCAAGGATCGTAGTATGGAGGCTAATGCCGGGTCGATCTTACGGGGAACTAGACGAATGTGAATCCTAGCTTTTGTTTTTAACTAACTATTGTCACGAAACTAACCTAAACAGGGAACTAAAACTGGACAAACATGCTGAAAAAGTAACTAGACAGAGGATTGCTCCAATGCTAGGCAAGATTGAAAGCGATAAAAACTAAACTAAACTAAAGTACAGAAAAGTAAACTAAAGCTAAACAATTCAAGTTTTAAGGATTAAATCAAATTATAACGAACGAACAAACAATTGATCCACCTATCCTATCAACATTCAATTCTAACTCGGATTAATTCGTGATCTCTACTCAAGTCGTGATTCACCTAATCAAAGGCATAAACTCCTACTCTCGTAGACGAGTTCGTTTTCTAATCTTTTATCTTTCGATGTTAAAGATTACGTCTTTCTAACCTAGGCGTGAAATCTTTCAATTTCTAATCTAGAAAATCAATCTAATAACTCTCGTTTTAGTTAGATCAAAGATCTATTCTTTTATCATGGTGATCTAGGGTTGACATGACTCTCATCATATAAACAATCATCAAAGCAAGCATCTTTCGATTAAACATGCAATAAGACATACAAAACATGATAAAAGAAACGAACTTGAAATAGATACTCACAGATTAATCACGAATCAAAACTGAATTGTTGAAGGAAGGCTTCACAACGCTTGTTCAAAGAGGGTTTAGCCTCTTAGCATCTTCTTGACAACTCGAATTGATGAATAAAAGTACATGAAATTATCTAATCTAGATGTTTTATTGCATAAAAACTGGAAAATAAAGGAGTAAAAAACGCAGCCAAGCTGCTCCCTAGGGTTTAGGGATCGAAATTGTTCTTTAGGGTTTGAGAAAAACGCTGCTTATATATAGTTTTGAGGCGGTTTGGCTAAGTCGGCAAAACGGACGCCCGTCTGCTTCAATGGACGCTCGGTGAACGCTCGTTCAGAACGCGTTTGAACTCTCTGAATGTAAAATACGATTCTGGACGCCAGTTCACTTTTACAGACGCCCGTCCACTACTCAGCTCCAGTATTTTGCTCATAACTTCACTTCTAGGGCTCCGAATGAGGTGATTCAACATGCGTTGGAAAGCTATTTCAATCCTCTACAACTTTCATCAAGACAACTTTCCCTGAAAGTGCCTACAAGTGTGGACAAAATCCCCATGAAGTGCCTGGTTCCGGTTTCTCAATGATTCTTCACTTAAACATCTTTCAACTCTTCCATCTTCATGTGATCATCGTTTAAGCTCCTTACTCATCATGAAAACGTACCTAACAACTTGATAGAAACATGCAAAATGTAACATCATACGAATAAACATAAAACACCGATAAAATCACGTAAATATCTCGATTTTGCATTTAAACACATTTAAAACTCGTTTGCTCAATAAATCTAATAAGCACTTACTTTTCTATGCAATTTATCAGATTATGGGAGAAATCGTTACGAAATATAACGGTATAAATCACATAAAATCACCCTTAACAGCCGTCCTACCAGTTTATTACAGTGCTTGTCTGGCTGAACTTATACAACATGTCAGACTTCTATATAAAGCTTATACAAGCATTACTGATCTTTTTAGACTTATTTCAGGCTTGCTATAACAGCTAGTATGGCCATCATCAAAACAATAAAATGTTCGTAACACACCTTGCAAGTCCTTCATGCTAATTTACGAAATACGACAAGCAAAATTGCCTACATCTAACCTACTGTGAATTAAACATGTCAATCAATGTAGCAAACGCTAAATCTCCAGATTTTGGGTGACCTAGAAGTGTGTCGCAAATGCGATATAGACCGTCGCCATTGAGAGCACGGCAGCTACTAATTCTGGAATTTACATCTTACTGTTCTGATTAATTACGGTAAATTACAGGTGCGTTAAACATGATGATTAATTACATCTTGCTTAAGAACCTAATCTACCATAATAAAAATACAAAGGAACGTCAAAAGCTTCATACCTTTAATGATGGCCGAGATAGCTTGATCAACTAAAGCTTGTTGATGGATTGGGGAAGTAAACGAATAGAAAAACTCAAAAACAAAACCAAAGAACCTTTACATGTTATAATGATGGCGTTACATGCTTTATATAGGCTATATAAACCAACTTAATTAACGTAAACCCTAACCGACTTAATGATAAAATCGTCTGCTTCGATTTAATGTTCTCTAATGTCTCGCAATTGTGGCTGGGCTTCCACAATTGTGGGCCTAACTTCAGCCTTTGTTTTCTCATCCGACTTCTTCTTGGAGTTGCATACTTCGGCCCATTAAAACCTTTCAACTAGGATTAACTCTTCATTTTTCCTAGAAATATGGTACAGTTGAAAAGCACAGAAAATGAGGAGAAATATTACCAATGATGGGAGTCAACTTTACTGTATTTTGGTGTGCAGTTTAACCCCAGATTATTACTTTATTGGCATGTTTCGGGTAGATTTAGACCTGTTTGAGTATAATATCGAGAGTTATGTGCACGGAGAGTTAAACTGTCATATTGATACTAAACTCTGCCTTTTTGGACGACACTTCACTCTTTTCCGAGCACCTTTGTCTTGCGTAATTATGCATGGTGTTTTGTTAGTGTGTTTATTGTAGGACTTAGGTGACTCGAGGACCCAGAAGGCAATGTTTTGGACTAAGGGACATGTTAATGGCACGAGAGTTGGATGAAAAATGAAGAAAAGCTAAGTTTGGAGTGAAGACAAGGCGAACGGGCATTTGCTATACTCCAGACGGGCGTCTACCGTGAAGCCACCTCAAACGGACATTTGGCAGAGTCAGACGGGCGTCCACGTAATTGACACTTCATTCAGAAAGTTTGGTTTTCAGCTGGACGGGCATCCAAATGACCTCCAGACGGGCGTCCGGGACCGACAGCAGCAGATTTCGACCTACTCTATAAATACGCAGCTTATTCAGCCCCTACTTATATATAGCCGACTTTAGACTTTTCTTAGGCGATTTGTGTGCGGTTTTGAGTATTTTAAACACCCTTTTGATCCGTTGATCCCCTAGATAACTTCCTTTGATTCTATACAACTTTTATATTTTAGATTTACTTTTCAAGAACAAAGATTCGCCTTTTGGATCGTCTTTCTCTTTGGTATTTTCTGGATCAGTTTTTCTGCAATTATATGGTAATGATTTCTCTTTTATTTATTGTCTTTGGTTTGATTTCAATTCTTATTTCGTTTATTAGACTAATTATGAGTAGCTAAATTCATGTGTAGTCGAAATATGTGAAAATGAGCGAAAACCCTAAGGGGGATGAGATTGAGAGTTGTGTAGTGCGTAAATTATTGTTTAAACGATTAATCCACGTTCTAAAACTTATTTTAACGTCTTTGAATTAGATTAATCACCTAGTTCACTGTCACACACATCGAACTTATAGATGTAGTTTGCGGTGAGATGGACAAAGATTTAGTAGCCAAACAAAATTCCAATAGTAGGATCTATGTTAATAGACATGATTTTGGTTGCTTTAGCGATGGTAAGTATATAAAGGGCATTGACTTTTATATACGTATATTATGCATAAGACACTTTTTTTTATACACAGATGGTATCCATATGTATAGTGTGAGTTTCAATCTAGTCATATAAGTATTGCTTGTTAAATATCACACTAAGTCAAATAGTATCATTTAATCACTAATAATTTTACAAATTAAAAAGGGACCCTAATGCATGGCACATTTGGTTGTTACATTTGTTGCAAATGCAATTTTGAGAAGAAAATCTATTCCATTCATGAATTTTAACAAGATTTTCACTGAAGGCAAATTGCTATCATGTGGGGTCTGAAGAGAAAAAATATGAGATGATACGAATTGATGAAAAAATTTACAATTTCTGGAGTTTAGATGAAGACATGGTAGTTTTTAACCGTTGATAAATTAACAATTTATCTTGGTTTTTTCTCTTTGTGATCCTTACGATAAAAATTGGTCCTAAAACAAAGAGGATATGGAATGATGGTTGCACTTTATTTTGTAGGTATAAGCAATTAAATATTCAAAAAACAAACTATGTTAGAAAATTTCGGTGAAATATTGGCAAGACCTTACTACATGTATTTATTTTCATATACCAGAGAAAAAAAATTATAACATTTATGCAAGAAAAAATAAAAAACAACCAGAAAACATGTGAAAATGGGCGTAGATTTTATTGTTTGCTGCAAAATACAAGTTTACTTAGAAATTTAAATATTACGAAATGATACATTAGAATTTGTAATCCAATAATACTCAACGGCACTTAGGTCCTCCTTCTTTTGTTTTCCAGTTATTAAAGCAAGCCCAACATTCTTTGCTGCCAAAGGTTCCCAGAGGAACGCAAAGACACATATTGTAACACTTGTTGCAAAACTCCAAACATGCATTCTTGTATTGTGTATTTGAACATCATCTATCACATTCACTTCCGCACTCTGTAACATTCAAAACAATAGAAAAATGTTAGAAGTGATTTTTTGTTTTTATATTTAACAATGATGGTGCATAATGAAAATTTACTTGCTTCAGGCACTGGGCAAGTGTTTACACCAGGGGGAGTGTGAAACGGATATATAGGAAAGAAAGAATGAAGACTCTCTACTCCATCGCACTACATGTGTTAAAATACACACCATGTCATTGAAAACAATTCAATTGTCAAAATACTCTCTAAACAAAAGTTAAAAGAACATAACTTCCACATACAAAATCTATATTTATTTAAAACTAAAATAAATTCTTTATGTTTCTCGAATATTTTAACTAGACGTAAAATTTTTGAAGACGAGGTAACTATAGGTTTACACATAAAATTATATTTTTCTTCCTTTAAACATGCATTATCTAACCACTATTTTAATCTATTTGATGCAGTTATTGACATCATTCGTCTGATTTCTTCGTGTTTGAAACCTCTCTAAATTACACAATCCCCAAACAAGCTAGGAACTGGGAAAAAAAAAATGCATAGTCAATTTTATTGAAAAGTGACATACCAGTGAAACTTGAGGGAAATTCATGGTGACGACCCATAAGAGTAAAGCGACGAGGATAACTCTAGGAATGTTAGCCATGTCTTTCTGGAGTATAAACTTGTTTTTCAGGTGACAAGCCTTTGAGAATATGTGGTTTGAATTATTTTATTAATAGAGTTTTAATGTAAATTATTTACATATGATATACTGATTTTGGAATGTAATTAACGAGCATACCTACTACAATAGCCAAAAGATTAATTATATCCATAGAACCTCTAAATTCTCATGCGTATAAAATATTACTCATGTCGAAGGGGCACAATTGCTTTAAACAAGGATATTATAAATTTGTTTTTAGAAAAAATATGTAAATACATTGTCAATTTTTTGGAAAAGTGAAATACCAGTGAAACTTGAGGGAAATCCATGGTGACGACACATAAGAGTAAAGCGACGCGGATAACTATAGGAATGTTGGTCATGTCTTTATGGAGTATGAACTTGTTTTTTAGGTGACAAGGCTATGAGAATGGATTGAAAGATTATCGACCCCTAAAAAACACAACCCCAGATTGACAATCAGTTCTAAATTTTGAGTAATTTTTATAATTGAGTTTTATTGTAAATTTATATATGATATATTTATTTAGCAAGTAATTAAAGACCATACCCACTACAATAGATAAAATATGAATTATATCCTTAGAACCTCTAAATTTTCATGCGTATAAATATTACTCACGTCGAAGTGGCACAACTTTTAGATTTTCTCAATTGCTTTCACTTTCCAATTTGATATTATAATTTCATTTAAACAGCGATATTATAAATTCGTTTCTGGTATCAGAGGTAAATATTAGGACATTTATGTAACACTTACTACTTCTATTATAGCATATGTATAGCAAAGAAAAATCCTTGAATATCTGAAAGATAAAACCATTTCATATAATTGATGGACGTGCTATTAAAAACTCTGATGAAGTATTATAATATGATTCGTGTGTGGGGGAAAAGGGGGACAATCAACCGTGATTATATATAATGAAATATAATGTTAATTACTTACCTCTCCATCAGCTTAATATTTTTGGAGAGATGGTAGTTCAAAATGGTATTAGAGCGAGAGACCAAGAGATCAAATACCACTCCAAACACAGTTTTCCTAAAATAAAAAATAAAAATAAAAACAAACATACAAACAAAAATTAAAAATTAAAAATCCCCAAGTGTTGGGTCCTCTCTTTCTATTATGTAGGCCAACACTTGAGGGGGTGTATTAGGAGATACTATTAATTATCTACCTCCATCAGCTTAGGCTTTTGAGATAGATGATAGTTCAACAATATAATACTGAAATAAATTTTTTTTGTCCCGATTCCCTTGTCACCTATTATTACGTTTACCCATAGATAATTGTTATTTCGAAATAATTTATCTTTTCTATTTATCACTTTAGAACGAAAATAATTTTCAAAAAAAAAGAACAACAATAAAGTATCTATTGTATTTTGTTCTCATTCTACCCATGCTTTGTTACAAGTTAATCCAAAAGAATATCTAACATTACCGTGATGGTATGAGTTTTGTCGCTGAATATATAGAGATTCAATAAAATGTCAAAGTCATATGTATAAATGAGTGATTAATTTAACTTGAATACTTAAATACCAATGAATAATGTTAATATTGTCTGGTACAGCCAAATTGAAGTGTAAGTCAAGTATCTTCACACGTATTCAGATAAAACAAATTCGTATAATTTAGGTAAGTGCTATTATAAAGTCCGATGAAGTTATATAATATTACTCAGGTGCGGGGAATGGGGGGGACGTACAACCGTGATTATATACATTGACATATATTTAATGTTAATTATCTACCTTTGATAAAGTTTGTAGAATTACAAATAGAAAACAAAATGCAGAATTATTATTGATGAATTGAAAGTTACAAGTTAAGTTACAATGCAGCTATTCGTGTGGTATTTATAACTTCATACACCTCATGGATCAGCTAGAAGTAAGTTACAAACGGTTACAATAAACTACAACTGAATAACTGTTTTCTACGTTACACTACATTAGATAACTCAACAGGCTACTTTGTCTTCATACTGACAGCAGGGTGTATCAGTAGACTGCACTCAGTATTCCCTTTAGCCTTTATATACTTTAACACCCCTTTCAAGCTGAGAGTGGTAGATGAACAGCTTGCACTCAGCATTCCCTTCAGGTATATGAACTCTGAAATATCTTTGAAATTCCAAATTTGTGTAGCAGATAGGAGAAAATAGGTGCATCCAAGGCCTTGGTGAGAATGTCAGCTATTTGTTCTTTTGTGTTGATTGGATGAAGTTTGACATGTCCATATTTGACTTTGTCTCTCAGAACATGACAGACAATTTCAATATGTTTTGTTCTTTAATGAAAGACATGGTTGTGAGCATTGTGTATGGCACAAGCACTGTCACAGAATAACACATCAGTCAACTGAACTGGAATCTGCAAATCTTCTAGAATATAAATCTGCCATTGGATTTCACAAACAGTATTTTCCAAAGCCCTATACTCGGCTTCTTATTAGCTTCTAGCTATGGTGGTTTGTTTCTTTGCCTTTCAAGAGATAGGAGCATCTCCTAGAAACATCATATAGCCTGATACCGATTTTCTTGTTTCAGGACATCCAGCCCAATCACTATTTGTTAAACCTTTTAGGTCAAGTGTATTTTCTACTAGGAACAAGATGCCTTGACCAGGATTAGTTTTCATATACCACAAGAATCTGTGTTCTACCATCATATGATTTTCAGAATGAGTGTCTAGAAATTGACTCAGCTGCTGAACTGCAAAGGCAATGTCTGTTGTGGTAAAAGTGAGATATATAAGTTTTCCCATTAATGATATGTAAGTTGAATTATCTTCCAAAAGCGGTGAATCACCTTGTTGTAAAATTTGCCTAAACTACATAGTTGTCTTGGCAGGGTTTGCTCCTAGAAATTCATATTCTTCGAGGAGGTTGAGAGTCTATTTTCGTTGAGAGATTGATGTGCCTGCAGGTGTTCTAGCATCACCAATACCTATGAATTATCTCAATTTTCCAATATCCTTAATGGTAAACAACTGATGTAGGGCATCCTTGACCTGCTGAATCAACTGCTCATTTGGGCTTGCTATTATGATGTCATCCACATAGACTAGTAAAGCTATAAAAGACCGTCCTGACCCTTTTGTGAATAGACTATGGTCATTTTTGGATTGAATGAATCCTTGAGCTTCCAAGGACTCAGTTATTTTTCAATTCCATTGTCTGATGCCTGAAAACATGATTTTTTTTAGTTGCAGCAAAACCTCGGGATAACTACATGTATACTTCTTCCTGTAAATCTTCATGTAGAAAGGAATTGTTGACACCCAGCTGATGTAAATACCAATTATTAGCGGCTACTGCTGCTGCAAATAAATTTCTATCTGTTGTAATCTTGACAACATGAGAAAAGGTTCTCGATAATCAAAGCCATATGTTTGAGTGTAGCCTTTTGCTATTACTCTTGCTTTGTATCTCTCTACTCAACCATCATGATTATATTTGATTCTGTATACCCACTTGCATCTAATAGGTTTCTTTCCTAGGGGTAGATCAACTATTTCCTATGTATGAGTCTTTTGTAGAGCTTCAATCTCTTTTTGCATTGCTTCTTTCCACTCATCATTCTTGATGGACTGATTGTATGTCTTAGGCTCTTTAATAACATCAATGGCAATAATGAATCTGGCATACTCTGGTGAAAGGTTGTCTAGATTCATTACCTAACTGAGCAGGTGTGGAGCCTGCTGAATTGTATGAGCACCACCTTGATAAAGTATTGGTGATTTTTTGACTCTTGTTCATCTTCTTAATTGTTTAGGTTCAGATGCCAGTACGATGGAAGCATGCTCTTCATTAGATGCCTCAGCTACAGCTCACCCCGTGTCCGATCTGCCGCCGACTCATTCAAATAGATCATCAAAACGTTCCATTACTAGTAAGAGAACTGGCATGTCGGTAAGAAATCAAGCCTTACCTAAAACCTGTTGAAATTTAGGAAAATAAGTCTCTTAGAATGAAGTACTTCTAGAAACAAAAATATCTTTGTTTGTGATGTCCAATAGGTTAGCAGCCTTAGTGGTGTTTGAATTTCCAAGATAGACAGAAGTCCTAAATCTAGAATCAAAATTGGTACTGTATTATTTTTTATATTCTTTTCTGGTGTGTTGACACAAGATGTCTAATGGATAATACCATGTTGAGCATAAAAATCAATAAGATGAACTCAACTCCGTTGTCAGATCTAATTACTTTGACAATTTTGTGAAATTGAGTAGAGAAAAATTTAGGAAAGGATTTAACAAGATCAGAACCTTCAAATTTATGCCTCATAAGGAAAACCCAAGTAAATCTAGAAAAATCATCTACAACAATAAGAAAGTATTATTGTCCATTGATAGTATGTTGTCTTAAAGGACCCCAAATATATATATGAACATGTTCAAATGTTGAATTTACAATAGTGGTACTCAATAGAAAAGGATTTTTCTTGTGTTTCGCCATAGGACAAACATAACAAAGGTCATGATTAAAAAATTGGACGTCGTCAGCTGTGAACTAATAAGTTGCAATCTCTAATCTGGCAAGTGTCCTAGTCTGTAATGCCATTAAAGATCATCACCTAATCTATCGGATAAGGTGTGATTTTCTACAGCATTGGTAACAATAAGTCTTATTGGTTGATCCATTACATATAGTCCTCTGTGTAACTCAGTTGAACCAATCATTTTTTTGTTTTTGTCCTGCAAAACACACTTGTTAGAAGAAAAACAGTTGCACCTTTTGTATGATTAATAAAGAAAGGTATAGACAAATCGTTATACTTAAAAGCAGGAATGCAAAACACATCATTCAGGACCAGCTAAGGGTTTTCCATTACTTGTCCAATATGTGTGACAGAAACATTATTTCCATTAGGTAATCCCATTTTCATACCAGATAAAGGTTTGGGATTCCTTAATAGATCTAATGCTCATACAATGTGATCTATAGGACCAGAGTCCAAGATCCATTGTATAGATCTTACTAAATTTAGATCACTTGTCATTTTACCAAGTGAGTAATGTGTGTCAATAGCAGCAGGTTGGCCAACGGCAAATCCTGCATGTCTAGCAGGATCAACACTCAGTAGAGCCATCAACTTATCAAGTTGATGTGCAGTAAGATTTGAAAACCCTGGTCCGGTAGACCTATTTTGGACATGATCTCCTTCTATTGACTGTTCTTCCTCTACCAAATTAGCCCATTTTGACTTAAAACCAGGTGGATAGCCATGTTTCTTGTAACTTTCTTCAGTATGACCATTAAATCCTGAAAAACTGGATTGATCTTTTTAGATATTCTTAGGAATGGCATTGGCAGTAGTCCCTGAATTTAGTTTGATGGTTGTTTGATTTTGCCCCTGTATATTCTTATAAGAATAAAAAACCATGGAATCTTGATTCTTAGCCATGTTAGCTACATATAAATTATGTCTGTTAGATTTAATGGCCGTTGCAAAGGCATCATGGATTTCTGGAAAAGGCACCATCATAATTTTCTATGAAACCTTTGGCTCAAAATCATCCCTTAAACCTTTATGGAATTTCTTGACATGTTCAGCCTCTATATGATTCGTTAGTGTGCTGAATGCATTGCAGTGACATTGAGGATCACAAGAAGAAAATGACATAGGCCCGGTAGTCTTGATTTCTACCCACAGAACCATCAATTTTGTGAAATATTGATTGACAGAATCAATATCTTGTTTCAACAGATTCAAGTCTTCAAGAAGATCTGAAAGCCTCAAGCCATCAACATTTGAAAATCTAGCTGCAAGATTCTTCCAAACTGCATGTGCACTTTTGAAGCACATCAAACTCTGGGCAATGGTGTTCTCTACAGAATTCAAGATCCATGATCTCACTGTTGTATCACATTGTCTCCATGCATGAAAATCTGTTGAATCTGCTTCTGGCCTTTTGATTGTGCCGTCTATGAATCCAATTTTTTGTGGTGATTAACACCTTCTCCATAGACATTTTCTATTGATTGTAGTTGTTTCCATTCATCAATGGCTGAACAAGAACATGAGATGGATTCTCGTTAAGATGAACATATAACGGACTGGAAGGGCTTAATTCTTGTTTCTTTGCTGCCATGGCTAACAAGAACATCTAGAATGTCAACAAATATCAACAATAAAAGCTAAACCACAAAGATGATGAAGAAAACTCTCAAGATTCTTCAATGACTTGAGAAGATACAGGACATCATTAAGAAATTCTTAAATTTCTACTCTGATACAATGATGAAGTTTGTAGAATTACAAAAAGAAATAAAAGGTGGAATTATTATTGATGAATTGAAAGTGACAAGTTAAGTGACAATTCAGCTGATCATGCGGTATTTATAACTTCATACACCTCATGGCTAAGTTAGAAGTATGTTACAAAGGGTGACAACAAACTACAACTGAATAACCATTTTCTACATTACACTACATTAGATAACTCAGCGGGCTGTTGTGTCTTCATACTGTCAGCAGGGTGTATCAACAGACTGCACTCATCATTCTCTTCTGCCTCTATGCTGTAACTACCACTCCATCAACTTAACCATTAAGGAGAGGTGGCAGTTCAAGATGATATTAGAACGGCAAGCCCAGAGATCAAACCACTTTCCAAACACAATAGTCCACAACAAAACAAAAACAAAAACAAACTAACTAACCAAAAAATCAAATGTTGGGCCCTCTCTCCCTAATCTATAGGCCTACACATGAGGGGGTGTATTGAGAGATAATATTAATTATCTACCTTTGAGAGATATGGTAGTTTAACAGTGTAAAACTAAAATCAATTTACTTTTCTATCCTTATTCCAGTGTCACCTAATATTATCTTTACCCATACTTAATTGTTAGTCGAAATATTTTATCGTTGCTATTTGTCACTTTAGAATGATAATAAATCATGTATTGTATTTTATTCTCATTCTACCCATAATTTGATTGAATGAGTTTAGTCATTGAATATAGAGAGATTCAGTAGAATGTGAAAGTCGTATATATAAATGAGTGATTACATTAACTTGATTCGCAAGGCCCATACCCAAGTGGTCACCGCTGGGGGTTTACCCTGGCCTCCAGTGGAAGGACCCGGGTTTGATTCCCCCCGTAGTTTAATTAAAATCTTTCGTTTCCCGCCAAAAAAAAATTATATATTACATTAACTTGATTACTAGAAATGCCAATTAATAATATATTAATAATATCTAGAACTAATTGTCAATAAATTTCTATTTGAAATTTTAAATATATGAATAAAATAATGATAGAGTGGAATAAAAGGCAAAAATGCGAGGAAAATAAGGTGACAGTGGAAAAAATTTTGTGCAATAAAATTAAATCATTTATAAGTAGGCTAAAATGTCAACAATACGTTGATTTCGAAACGCCAAATCTTCGTTTCGCTACTCGAAAGTTGCTTTTCGCACCTATGAAACACTGAAATCGAAAAGGAAATCCACTATGCGCCATAGAGAATAACTGGAATAAACCAAAATCTAGTAGTCCACTATATCGCTACAACACACCTTCCACTAAAAGTTTGACAACGTAAATCCGGTTTTTTGTTTATCAAATTAGCTATCAAAGTAAAGAGTAGAAAAAAGAAAAGAAAACTATAGATTTTTGCCAAGAAAGACAAATTCAATAATAAATAAGCCTAGAAGTAATCACATGATTAATAAGGACAAAATTAATTTATAGTTCCGATAATACCCTTATTTTATAATTATGGTAGGAGGAGTATATAAAGGGATCAAAATCCTTGCAATTAAAGGAGGAATAATTATAGGAAATTGAATTTTCTCATATCTTTTATATGATTTTCGTAAAAAAGAATTTAAAAAAAATAAAAATACAATTATAAGTATTCTTTGGTTACAACTAGGGCTGTAAATGAACCTAAGTATTCGATTCGATCCAGAGTATTCGGCTTGAAAAAGCTCGATTCGGGCTCGGTTCGTGTGTTCGAACTTCGAGCCGAACCTTACAAATTAGATATTCGGTGGTCGAGCCGAACATGTTCGAACATGTTCGGCTCGGATATCATAAATTCATATACGCTTCGAGCCGAACATGTTTTTTTAAAACCGAGCCGAACATGTTCTGATTTTTTTTTTAAAACCTAGTTCGAGCCGAACATGTTCGAACGGTTCGACATGTTCGAGTCGAACCGGGCCGAGCTTTTTTCCCCAAATACCAGACCGAACCCGAGCCGAATAATGAAAATATAAGGCTCGGCCATTTCGAGCCGAGCGAACCCCTGCCAGGGTTCGGTAGGGTTCGGCTCGTTTACAGGCCTAGTTACAACTATGTGTGTATATATATATATATATATATTACTCAAAAGTTGCCTTTTGCTCTTATGAAACTGCAATAAATCCAAATAATGATTCTCGCATTTATTGTCGCAGTTATGCCAATTTGCAACAAAAAAAACCATGGGTATATCGGTCCATCTATTTTTATTTTGTCCTTTTTAATTATCCAAAATGAGAGATGTCTTTGAATCCCCATTTTTGACATTACATGTCCTTCTAGCCCTTCCGAAAAAAATATATGGTACAAGAATAACGATTTTTGAAGTTTAGATCCAAAAATATATGAACATTGTAATTATGTAGTAGAGTGATTAGTGTATAAGGGTGTACACGGATGCGGATAATCTGAAAACTGAACTGAACCGGGGTAATTCGGTTTGATTCGGTTCGGTTAATAAGTTCTACGGTTTGGTTTCGGTGTTCAAAATGGAAAAGACGGAATTTTTGGTTTGGTTACGGTTAGTGGCTTAGTGCTATAAAGTATCTGAAACCAAACAAAAAATCAAACAAAATCAAAAACCGAACTAAAATCGAACGAAAACCTTATATCCGAACCAAAACCGAACCAAATCCAAATAGGAAAAACCAAACCGTTTATAACCATATAATGAATCAAACTGTTGTAATTGTATAATTTGTATATTTTGGTTCGGTTTTTCGGTTAATCTACATGTTATTTCGGTTCGGTTCAATTCGTTTATCTCTAATTATTTACTCTTAATTTTATTTCATTTTTTCGGTTAACTGACTGAACCAAACATGTTATTTTGGTTCGGTTCGGTTGGGTTTTTTTAACAAACTGTTCGGTTTTCACTTAACCGAAAATTTCGGTTCGGATACGGTTACGGTCATTAACCGATCCAAACTGAACCGTGTACACCTTATACATAATATGTAAAAAGAAAATAAATTTCCTTTAAAGAAAATTACTACATATTAATGCATATTTTCTTTTCTAAATTATCAATTTTCATAAGAATGCGTAAAATAATATACTATTTAACTAAACATGTCAAATATTTAAAAAAAATTAAAGTACCTATTGAGCAAATACAATGAATCTTTTGTGGGACCAAAAATTGTACCAACCTTCCTTAACGACTTTGTTTTGAATGCTTTATGCCTTAGTTTTAAAGTTAAATACACATTTTGAATATCGTTATAGTCGTGTTTTTTTTGTAGATGTTTGGATGAAAAAAACAAGATACGTTGAGTAAGTAGGTATATTTTTAATACTATAAAATGATATATAATAAGGCATGGATTTTCAAATAATGACATATATCATTCGACAAATTTAACATATTTGTCATGAAGTTAAAGACTTTTTGATGATCTTATTTGACCCCAAAAACTTGTCATAGTAGGAAAAAACATGATGACTACAATTTAATATAGTTATTCCTCATCCTCCCTTAATTAAATTATTAGTCATTCAACAACGTTTTAAACTTATTAACCATCAATAATAATACTCAAAATGTATTTTAAAATTTTTAAACAATATTTATGACATTCGTTCAATTTAGTAAAATATTTGAAAACTATATAACAATTATTTTATAAGACAAGAGGAAGTAGTATAAAAATTCACAACAATAGTATCAACAATCATGACCAATATATTAATTAGGAAACCATGAAAGGATACATCTAAAATTATGAATTTATGTATTTCATGATGAACTTAATTAATATATCTTCATATTAGGTAGTGGTGGTACAATCTTATTTGGGGGCCAATGTTTTTGTTTGTTGTGTTCTTTTTGGTAGTGGACCATTCGCTTTTTAATCTTCACACTTGATTTGTTATAAATCGTAACAATCATTTGATTTTTTTTAAAACCAATATAGTTATGTTGTACTTAGTTGTATATAATAGGTTTTGGTGAATAGAATATTATGATTCCATTAAGTGAGAAATAACCACATACAACGTATATATAGGCCACAACACAAGGCCAGAACAGTAAAATAAAATATGTTGATAGTTTCTCTGATATCTTCCCTCAAGCTGACGAAGCGTTGCGAAGTCCAAGCTTGGACACAAAAACAGAGAAAGGGAGCCGACCCAGAGGTTTGGTCAGAGCATCCGCAAGTTGGTCGGCACTTTGCACACTCGGGCGTTCGAATCAAACCTCTCTCCACACGCTCACGAATAAAGTGATAATCAATGGCCACATGCTTCGTACGCGGGAGTGGAAAAGCGGGATTAGCGCCGAGCCGCATGGCACCTAAATTATCACAAAAAATAACCGGCGTCGCTCCTGGTTTGAAACCAAGATCTTGTAACAAATAAACAACCCATGCAATTTCTGCTGCAGTATCCGCAACGATCGATACTCCGCCTCGGTGGAGGAACGCGAGACAGAGGACTGCTTTTGGAGCTCCAAGAGATGGCATTACGACCTAAGAAAACCAAGTAGGCCGATGTCGAAGTATATGGGCTGTCATCATCATCCTTATTCCCCCCCCAATCCGAGTCCGAGTATGCATGTAGTGCTAATGGCGTGTCATTGAAAAAACGAAGCCCAAGCTTCGGAGTGCCAGATAAATAACGAAGGATACGCTTAACAAGTGTCCAGTGGTAGTCCGTAGGAGCATGCATGAATTGGGACAACTTGTTAACCGCAAAAGCAATATCAGGTCTGGTAAACGTAAGATATTGTAAGGAACCCAACACACAGCGATGCGAGAGGGATCGGAGTAAGCGAGGAGAGGATGAGGGTTGCGCGAGAGAAAGCATCGGCGGGTAAGGGTGTGGAAACCGCCCGTGACGCCTCCATATGTACCCGGGACGGAGATCATGTATATACTTAGACCGTGTGAGAAGTAAACACGTAGCGTAGAATGAGTGACTTCAACACCCAAAAAGAAGGACGAGAGGACCCAAATCCTTGACGAGAAAACCGAGTCCCAATAGCATCAATCACATGTTGAATATCTTGTGTGGAGTCACTTTGTGACAATAATGTCATCAACATAAACCGAATCACCGTGACACGATCTCAACGACGGTGATGAACGAGAGACGAATCGACCACGAAATTCACAAAACCTAATGAAAGCACAAAATTTTTCAACTCATGGTACCAAGCACGCGGAGCTGTTTGAGGCCATATATTGCTTTGCGCGGCTTACGGACAAAGGTAGGTTTCAATGCATCCTCAAACCCCGGAGGTTGAACCATATATACGTCTTCGTGAGCGAGCCTTGCAAAAACGCATTATTAACATCAAGTTGTCGCAAGGGCCAGCCCTTGGTAACAGCAATGCTAAGAACCAGCCGAATTGTTGTTGGCTTAACAACGGGGCTAAACGTCTCAAAATAATCTAAGCCCGGGCGTTGATTAAACCCCTTGGCTACCAAACGAGCCTTATATTTTTCGATAGACCCATCAGGCTTGCGCTTAATACGGAACACCCATTTACACCCAACAACATTCATACCCGTAGACGGAGGAACTAAATCCCACGTGCTATTACGAAGCAACGCACTGTACTCGTCGGACATAGCAATACACCATTGCGAACACTGGAGGGCTTGTTTTAAGGTGGTAGGCTCGGTGTAAAGGTAACTGGAGGTGGCTTGAGCTTGAAGGTTTAAGATCTGGCGGGGCTTGTGAATGGCATTTTTTGATCGAGTAACCATCGGGTGTCGGGGAGGATTAGTGATAGGAGAGTGAGCCACGGGTGAGGGAGCCGTGGACGAGGAGGAAGAGGGCGGGGTTGCAGCCGAGAGAGAGGAATGCGACGTAGTTGGTGAGAGATTGGGGTAAGCGGCAGAGTGTGTAGGGGAGGTTGGGGTATCATGTTCTGGGCTGGTAGGGGGAGAGGAAGACATACTGGAAGTGTTTGTTGAGGATAGGGGAGTGGGAGTGGCCGAGAGGGATGGAGAGGCCAAGGGTGACGCAGTCTGGGTAGGCAGTAATGGTGCAGAGGGTATAAATGTAGGCTCTTGTGGAATAAATGTAGGATTATAATAGGCTGGGGGTAGAAGAGTGGATAGAGACGGAAGAGATGGATCGGCGGGAACGTTCGCAAACGGAAAAATATCTTCAACAAACCGAACATCACGGGCAGTGTATAGGCGATTTTCTGAAACATCAAAGCAAAGGTAACCACTTTGTGTTAACGGATAGCCTAAGAACACACAAGGACGGGATGTGGAGGCCAATTTGTGTGGGTTTTGAGGTTTTAGCCAGGGGTAACAAAGGCATCCAAAGATTCTTAGTTTGCCGTAGTTCGGAACCTCACCGCTTAATTTGAGATAGGGAGATTGCATGTCAAGATTCTTGGAAGGCATGCGATTGATTAAATAAGGCTGCGGCACTAACGGCGTAGGACCAAAAAATAATAGGCATCGAGGCATGCGAAAGAAGTGTAAGGGCGCTTTCGGCAATGTGTAAATGTCGACGCTCGGAGATGCCATTTTGTTGAGGTGTGTGGGTGATGGACGTGTAATGGGCAATGCCATGCTCGGCTAGATAGGGACGCAAAGCGATATATTCGAGTACCATTATCGAATAAAGAATTTTAAGGGTGCTTTGGCGTATTGTTTCTCAACATATGGTTTGAATTTTTTGAAGATGTTGGCAACTTCGATTTTTGTTTCATAGGGAATAACCAAAAAAAACGAGTAAAATGATCAACGAATATAACGTAGTACTTGAATCCATCAATAGAATAAATCGGTGCTGACCAAACGTCAGAAAACACCACATCCAATGGTTTTGAGCTAGTAATGGAGGAATGCGAAAAAGGGAGTCGATGACTCTTATTACATAAGCAAGAATTACAGGGAATAGAATGAGCAGAAGATAAATGCAAATAATTGTTTTTGGCTAAAGCTTGTATTATTGGAGAAGCTGGATGCCCACAGCGAGAGTGCCACGTGACAGCAGAAGCTTTAGCAGCAGAAAAAGCGAAAAGCGATGACGGAGACAAGATGTACGCTCCATCTCTAACTTGACCTTGGTGGAGGCAATTGGTGGTCTTCAGGTCCTTCACCAAAAAAGAGTCGGGTAAAAATTCAATAGAGACAGAGTTATCTTTGCAAAATTGATGGACGAAAATAAGATTTTGTGAAAGATTAGGTACACACGAGAACATTATTTAACTTGAAAGAGGAGATAGTGGTGGAACCAATATGTGTGATGGCAAGAGAGGCGCCATCACCTATAATGATTCGTTCCGTACCGGATATTGAGAGTGCAAGGAAAGCAAGTCGAGCTCTTGGGTCATGTGGTGAGAGGCACCACTATCAAGCATCCGAAGAAGTTTGGAGATGGAGAGGAGGAAACGATGTAGCGACATGAGCGGTAGGTGGAGGTGGTCTCGGCCGGGAAGGTTTTACGGGCCTAGGGAGATTGTTATAGTGATTGTAGGTAGAGCAAGATGTAGCACCATGTCCTTGGGCACCACACAACGACAATGGCCAAGGAAGGGACGAGATGGACGGGCTTGGAAGGGATGAGAGCCACTCGGCCGAGAGGCGGGGAGGTGTAGAATGCCTCGGGTAGTATTGTTGTGGAGGGTATTGGTGAGGGTATTGAGGTGCCGGGTGACGAGGATATGAGTGAAAAGGTCGTGTAGGAGCAGTGGGAGCCGGGGAAGAGGGGTTATAGTGAACAGGGAACGCAGTATACGCTGGTGTACTACTAGACTGACTTTGTAACAATTGTGCCTCATGATTCAATAACTTCTCATGCAACGCAGACAAGGAAATTGTGTCATCACGAGCCTGAATGGCATTCACCAAATTCACATAATCCGAGCCCACATTTTTTAAGATCAAATCAACAACTTCATCATCATTAGGCTTAGCATCCAACGCAGCCAGATCATCCACAATATTTTTAACGGTATTAAAAAATTTTGAGATGGGCATGTTACCTCTAGAGATCGAATTTAAGCGAATTCTGAGATTTTTTATTCTCCCTTTGGATTTTTTTCCATAAGTATCCAATAACGTATCCCATGCCTGTTTGGACGTCTTTGTGTGTTGAATATCAGCGAGATAGTCCTTTTCAACGGACCCGAGCAGAAGGAAGTGGATGAGAGCGTCCTGCCTAATCCAAAACGCAGCTGCCTTGGCTGTATTTGGGTCATCCGCAGAGACAACTGGTAAGGCACGATCACCCGTAATAAAACCATAGAGATCATACCCGGTGAGAAGAGCATGAATTTGCAGTTTCCAAGCCACGAAATTCGATTCCCCTAGCTTGATCGGCGCATGGATTGTTGGACTGAGGGCCACAATTGTATCAGTATTCGAAGAAGCAATCGCAGTGGAGACAGTTGATTCACCGATGGTGGATTGAGACATGGCGAAGGGCGGCCGGAGAAGAGGGGAAGAGAAAAAAAAACGGCAAGAGGGGTGGAGGAGCCCTAATTGCGGCTGTGAAGAAGAAAAAAAATGAAAGATCGTTTCTCTGATACCATAATAGGTTTTGGTGAATAGAATATTATGATTCCATTAAGTGAGAAATAACCACATACAACGTATATATAGGCCACAACACAAGGCCAGAACAATAAAATAAAATATGTTGATAGTTTCTCTGATAGTATATAATAAATCTTGCGTGTCATTTTACATTTTGCAAAAGTGACTCTCCCCTCAAACATATATGAGGTAAGTGAACTTTTTGGTGTGAACTAAGGTTCCATTCCCTTCTTCTCTCTCATAAGGAAGATGACATACATGGAAATATTTATTAATATATTAAGTTATGCATATCTTGAAAACGATACATTTATAATATACAATCTTAAATTTTTATAGTCGAGTAACTCGTCATACATTTATTATATATGATCCACACACACCGTTCAACTTTGTAGTCAATATGCGACAAAGGGTTTCTTAAAATATTTTCAGATAATTCCAACAAAACCTTTTTTAACGCGATGAGGACAATTCGTATAAATTATAAATAAATTACCTTTAATTTTGTTGTCTTCTTCTTGCTAAACTAAATCGGTTTAATTTCTCCCACATCCACCATTATCGGCATTCAAAACAATTATGAAAAAGTGTATCTCTTGATTAAAACATAAATTATAATTTTTTCACCATTTTTTTCGTTTTCTAACCTTTGAAAACCATATTGAGTTTATTTCGTTGTCATGTCTGCAATCATGAATTTTCATTGTGCCATTAACGCCCAATTTATTCGACTAATTAATTAAGGATGAGTTCCTCAATCTTTTCCGGTCTAAAATACTTTTCTTTTTCTTTTGTCTTTGTTAGTGATTTGATTTTATGTTTAATGGAGTGGAGTAATATTCAAACATGTTTCGGTTTTTCCCCTTACAAAAAGTCACTTCTGAAAATTCTCCATCGTATAACAGGCGGTTACTCTTTTAATTTTTTTTTATAAGTCCATCTGAATTTTATTCAGCTCGTCATTCAATTTTTACTCAATTTTTTCATGAACTCTAGGTTTAGATGAATATTTTATCCACTAATTTAAACATTCAGCCTTTGTCTAGTTTCCGGAAGGAACTTTAAGTATTCAGCTAGAGATGCTTTGTAGTTGTTCCAAACTACCGGTATATAAGCGCTCGTCATGTAGGATTGATCAGAGCGTATTGTGCGGCTAGTTGGAATCTGTGCAGATTTATAGGCAAATATTTAATAGCAAAACGTGTGACGCCCAAGTCCCGGATACCGAGTGCCTATCCGCAAAAGAACGCCCCGCACGTATGTAATTAAAATTTAATCTAATTATACACGTAAGTCTTACGTAAGCAGACATCAGAGAACAAGCGGAAGGTATAACGACCAACTCGGATACTTAAAACAACAACTAAAACGATCGAAAGTAACAGAGGCTGTGACTATTACATCATCAAAGACTTATTATAATCATCAAATACAAATGTATCTGTTACAAAATGTTAACCATAAACTCAAACCATTGGTTTCCATTGTTACAAAGGAAAAGAGAATCTATACCCAAAAGTAAACTTAAAGTAAAGACAGTCTAAGTCAAATGCATCATCTCCGGCTCACTCCTTAGTGGCGACAAAAAACGACCTACAAAAATACCACCTTCTCGAGGTGGAGACAAGAGAGAAGAGAGGGTAAGTACATACGTACTTAGTAAGGGGTAGAAGAAATGGTAAATTAAAATAGCAATAATCATTCATGTATAAGGCTCCCTAAGGACATCTAATCCAAGACAACTAGTTACGCTACCTAGCACGTTGTAAATGAATCACTGACTACTAAGTCAATGTCCCACAAGGCCTAAACAAATCCTTCTAGTGCTCCCACCTTCTCCCCGCTGAGTATCTCAGTTGTGGTGCTGATCAAGGCTCCCAGAAGTCGTAATTAGACATTGCAAAGTATCATTTAATGCCCTCAAAGGAATGCACAACATTCAAAAACAACACGTACAAGCAAAGTCATCAAAATAATGAGAACATGGTGTTTTGGCGCCCGCCAAGCACATTTATTCCTATTACGACATTCATTCATTCGAAAGGCTTATACTCTCTCCGTCCCAAAGTCTAAGGTCTTTTGGTCATTTCACGCAGTTTAAGAAAACCTAATAAATGAGTTGTTTTCTAATATTTAAAAAATGTAAATTTTAGTATTGTTTTCTGGAATTAACTAATAATATTGCATTGTTTAATGTGAAAGTGAAAATAATGCATTTAATATTGTCTTGGAATGTGAGAAAGACTTATATTTTGGGACACCATAAAAAATTAAGAAGACTTATATTGCAGGACGGATGTAGTACACTATATCATCACATTGTATCGATATTAGTTACATGTTTTATTACCTATGCATCTTATATTCTTTTATTTTATTTTTCTCCAAGGAAATAAATTCATAATATTATTTTGGAAGAAGGATAAATAGAAATAAAAACATAAGTAAACCCTTTTTTTTTCCAAAACCTTTTCGGGTATTCTGCTGGGTTCATCTTATTTTTATTATATTTTTTTCCCCTGCTTTCAGCAAAGTTCACGGCGATACATATATATAATATAAAACAAAACAAATCTTTAGCAGCAATTATTAACAAATAAAGCATAATTAAATACGGTTGAACACCAAATCCGTTTAAGAACACTCCCTTATCTTTGGTATTTCGAAAGCGAATTCAAAAGCAAAATCTTGAACGAAAAGTCTTGAATCCTTGAACCAACACCTCTACGAATGTCCTACGATAATAAAACGATAAGCTACGGTTAGCCAATCCTCTAATTCACCAAAATCTCACATTTTCTAAAAAACGAACGGATCTATAATTAGGTCTAGGAAGGAAAACTTACAAAAAAAAAAAAGAACGGATGATATCGAAACGATCGTCTCCTCGCGGTGATCAATTTCTTCTACTATGGTCTGCACCCAAATTCATGCGTTAAACCATGAATTTGGAAAACAGCGTTCGAACTTTTATTTTCTTGTACAACGTCGGGCTTCTTCCAATTTTTGCTCCAAAGAAATTGCCGTGTAACGGGTTCCCTTTTATACCCATTAATTAAAATACATAAAAATAATAAATAACTAAATCCTTTTAATTGAAAAAATATGTTAAATGATAATTAGGTCATAGTACACATATCCAATTACCATTTTACCCTTTCTGAAAATTCGGGATGTTACATCCGTCCCCCCTTAAGACAATTTTCATCCTTGAAACTAAACATAACTTGCAGGTACTTGAACTCTGGAACTTCACAAACGCCTCGTCTTCTATAACTCATGTTGCCTCTATCGGTGTGACTGCTTCAATGACCTAAGGCTAGATGTAGGTCTTCCTTCTTAGCATTTTTCTTCTTCCGCTCTGAAGTTCACTTGATTCTTCCACAGAGGTCAAAGTCTCTTCTTCCGTTTCAAGGTCAAAGCTTCACTCCATCAACATCGGCTACACCCGCATCATTGTCACATGTGGAACTTCATACAGCCATAAAGGGATTTTGGTTACTCCAAACAGATAAACTAAAGGTCCTAATTTAGCCACTATCACATAAGAGCCTTCATATCCTGGGCTTATCTTGCATGTCTGCCCAAGACACCTATCTCCTCTCGTTGAGGATGCTTTTTGATGCATTCTATCTCCAACTTCAAACTCTAACAGTCTTCTTATTCAATATTTTGAACACTTATTCATGTCTCTAGCCATCTCGAGGTTGCGACGTCGGTCCACTTTGGCATTCTCCTTGGCTCGTTGTATCCACTCCAGTCTTGTAGTTTGTTATCGTTCCGCTCATCCTAGATGATTGGCGTTCTAAACTTCCTTGCATACAGAGCCTCAAATGGTGACTTCTTGATGCTGGTGTGTTAACTGGTGTTATAGGCAACTCTGCTATCTCTTTCTTCACAGCAGGTGGCCGGCAATGCCGTATCAACTCTCTACACATCCTGGTTGCTCCGGGGTGAACAGCAATTGCCATCGTGTGGCCTTTATCCGCCACTGACTTCTTCATATCTTCCACATCTGGAACACAAAGCTGACCTTTGAGGCTGAAGGTTGCCATCTTCATCTAACTCATGACCACTGACTGGTTTGATCCCGACCAATCGCTTGTAACTGACAAAAACCGCATCTTCGTTTTTCTTCTTCACAATTTCATCAATTGCTTCAATTCTTGCACCCAACGGTATAACAAACTTTACTTGCTCTTGATGACCAATGTCCTGAATGCCTGAGCTTCCCAACTGACCCATAGCTACTGGCATACTTGACTTCTCTTGATCTCAACCTTCACCACTGCAACACAAGTTTGCTGGAGAACTGGAAGGATCCTAACTGAAGGGTTTCATAAACTTTTTAGAAGGATGGGAGCATTCATTCGCCATACTCTCTCCCTAACGGTCTGACCCAATCCCCATGCCACAGTCAGGAGAAATAAAATACCTTACAAAAGATCCGAGGGCAAAACTGATGTGGAAATAGTAAAAACCGAAACATGGTACAAACAACACAAAAAGAGATGGACGTTTGGAATTATTTTTTGTAAAGATTTTCCTGGAAGGACCAAAGGTATTGAGAAGAAATAATAAAGCACACGAAACACGATTGGTTCAAAATTGAGCAGGGCATCATATCTTGATGCAAAGGATAGCCACCAGAAGGAAGAACGAAAGAATATCTTGTAGGTGAGATTCTTTTAAAAAGGTGGAATTCTGCAAGACGGCCATCTGCAAGGGAACTCAAACCAATTGATAGGAAGTTAATGAGCTTTCGCATAAGCCTTTAGAAGATGGAGACATTAAGAGAAACAGCCCATGCTGGACTTGGGACATTTGCTTCAAGAAGAAAGATTATCGCACTTGTGAACGTTCGGCATATCACCTTATGTATAAATTATTTTGATCAACAAAATGGATGTTGGTGAAATAAGAGGGTTCTCAATTTGCATAGATGTTGCAGAATAATCATTCCACAATAGGAAGAAAAAGCAAGGGTACAAGGTCGAGCACCTGAAAGAATAAACAGTTGAGAAGTCCAGAAAAAGGATAATGATTTCAACCTGGAGAAGTTACGGGCCAAAACGAGCATATCACAAGGTCTTTGGAAAGGGTGAAACTTGTCATGAAGTGTCCAAGTTTGCATTAAAGAAAGGTTATTTCCGTATTGAAATAGGGTAGATGTCTTGATGTATTATTTTTATATGATTAAATTTACGTGATTTTATTATGTTTTGTTGACAAATTCTATGTAAAATATCTAAAATTATGATATAATTAGTATAAAATATTAATCTTTGTAGTTTAGTATAGTTAGTAGTAAAAGTTACTATTTATAATAAAAAGTTGTAGTTTTTGTACCGGTTTTAGTAACCGGAATAAATGTGTCTATTTTACACGGGTATTTTGTGTTTATTTCATTGCAGAATCCTAAGATGAACTGAAATCTCGAGTATCGACACTTTTTGAAGTCAATACAAGTCAGTGAAAGGAAGTTATAAAGCGTCACTGATATACATGATCAAGGGAATAATTGTTTCTAAATCTCGAAAAAGGACGTATAATACAAATGGCTCATCGAGAGTACGTTTTACGAAGAAGTGGTCTTGATGAAAAAGTTGTAGAGAATTCAACGAGCTTTTCAACGGAAGTTCGATTATGTCATTCGATATCGAGAATTCAAGTTACGATTTTTAGAAGATTAATCGTGTAATTATATATAATTATATATATAATTACACAAAGACAAAGTAATGATTATGAGTAACATGGGGGAACATGCGAGGACAAGCCGTAATGATTAGCATCATTACACCGGACCGATCCGGCAAATTTTCGGGACCGGTCCGGGAAGGGGAAAATTCTATAAAAGGGGAGCATCAGAGAGTTCATTTGGGGTGTACCAAAATTATATATATAAACCATATTCTATATATATAACTCTTTCTCTCTTTCTTTTATAGTTGTAAATAGGCCTTATGCCAAAATAATGTAGTAGTAGTATGGTAGTAATGCTCGGGAAATTCTCGAAGGTTCGGTGTTCTTTGAAGTCGTTGTAAAATCCGGAAAAAGACGATTTCTGAGTCAGCAGTTGTAATCGGGTAATTTCTATAATAATTATGTTTATGTTTATTATTTTCTTCTTTTTAGTTTTTATAATGTTATTAGGCTAGATCTAATAACTAACCAAAGTTATGTAATTATATTATTTTGATCTTTTCGGTAATGGAATGATGTTAAAATAAAAAATGACTAAAATTGAGTAAAATGAATCTTTTTCTATTTCGCTACGTAATGATAACATATTCGGAATGAAGTAATCAATCATAATGAATACTACATATAACCTGGCGATGAACTGACCAGAGAAGTCAGGATATGAGTAAAAATAGAAAAACCGGAGGGTAAAAATGGCCGTCTGATTAACGGAATCCTATTTCCTACCCGGGGGCAGATTTGTCCTAATAAAACAAATCTTATTAAAATTTGTACTCGAGATCTTAATAATGTTAAAATCACGAGTTTAATTGAAACTACACCGTTTGTATTAAATCGATCCGCTTGACAACCGGAGCCTCTTGAATAACATCGGCCATTTGACAAATGGAATCACCTCTTTTATCCGGGGTAGATTTGTACTCGGTACACTTTTTTGACTAACTAAGTTTAGCATGGGGCGAGTTGTGGACCTTGGACGATGACTTTTGACATATGACAATTTCATACGCTCGTGTGAGGAGGAATTGTTGACATTAGGAGTACACCGTTTCATTCACTCAATTGGACCTAAAAAGGAAGATCGAACACATTCCATTAACGAAAAGATCATATAATTTGATTACATATACTTTGGTTAGTCTGGTTATTTATTATATTTTGGTATCTATATATTTATATATATATATATATATATATATTATATTAGAATAACTTTTAAATTACGCATTTATTTTATGTTGGTTAGAGTAGTAGTAATCGTGTTATAAAATTGCGGTTTAGATCGAGTTAATAGCGACTCTTTGGTGTTTAACCACACTTAAAAGAATTACCACTTTTTTTCCCCGAGGATTCGACACCGACTCACCACTTTATCACTACAATTTGACCCGGTACACCGCCGGTTAGGATCCGTCTAACCTAGAAAAGGTCTGTCCCCTTCTTGACGCCATTTCTAAGGTCTGGTTTGGTGACGTCAGCTTTCTGGCGCCGTTGCCGGGGAGACAAAGTCGCTATTTTTTTTTTTTTTTTGTGTCTATGGTTACTACTTGTATTAGCTAAAAATTCTCGAGGATAAACCAACACTCTTCTTATCACATTTCTTTTTTTTTAATTTTTCGTTGGTATCTACTTTCTTTTAGTACCAATTTTCTTCTTCTTTAAAACTCGAGCATTTTTCTATTTTCGTTAGTTGATGACCAGAAGTGGTAAAGCCTCACTTACTCCTTATAAGCCTGATATAAACGCTTACGAAAGGCAGTTGCGGATAGAGAGTAAACGTGGTCAAACCGACTTAGGACTCCTTGGAAAATCTCCAACGGAATCATCTTCTAATAAAAATAAAGAAATGGTCAAGGTAGTGATGAAACAAACGAACGAGAGGCTAGATCATGCTTTAGGGCATGGACAAAACCCCGTTAACCCTAATAATAATCGAATAATAATAATAGGAACAATCAAGATCGGAACCGAATAATCGTAACAATCCGCCAAACCCGAGACCTATCCGTGATCAAACGCGTAAGGAGAAACCGGACTAATAATCCCATACTTTTACCGAATGAAGGAGCGAATAATTTCGAAATTAAGTCTCATCTTTTTGGTTTAATTGACGCAAGAGCCCAATTTCTAGGAGAAGATGATGAAGATCCACATCATCATCTCTATCTGTTTGAAGAACTTGTGCAATACGGCCAAAAGTCAAGGTGCTCATAAGGAATTAACGAGGATGACTATGTTTCCTTTTTCTTTAAAAGGAAGAGCCCGAGATTGGTTTATGTCTCTTCCACACCACTCGTTAACTAGTTGGGAGGATATTCAAACCGAATTTACGAAACAATATTTCACTCCAGGACGGAATTTGGAATTAAAAGTCGAGGTTGCTAATTTTAGACAAGGATCTGAAGAAACACTTGGGAATGCGTGGGAAAGGTTTAAAAAATTGTTAAGAGCTTGTCCCGATCATGGTTATTCCTTGGATATGCAAATCCAACTTTTCTGTCGTAAATTAAGAAAAGATTCACGTGCAGATGTAGATCATGCATGTGGTGGTTCGTTAATGATGAGTGAAGCTCAAACGGTTTACGATGCTATAGAAAAGATTTCCAAAAACAATAGAATGTGGGAAACCGGCTCTAGCACTAGAAAAGTAGCTTTTGCAGAAGGATGTACTTCAAATACGGAAGTTCTAGCACATTTGGAGAATTTAAGTAGAAAGTTTGATGGATTACAACAAGGTAAGAATCAAAATTCAGAAAATAGTACTCCAACTGAATACTCAAATTATGATAATGTGTCATTAGGGAAAGAAGAACCAACAGGATATTCAAAAGAGGAAGTGAGTTTTCTTCAGCAGCATAGGAATTTGAATAATGCATATTCAAACTCATTTAATGCTATTAGAAGAGACCACCCAACTTTTAGATGGTCTGAAAACCCTAGTAAGCCAGGACAACCGCCGTATCCAGTTCAGTATAAGAATATGAATAATAATCAAGTTTATCAAGGAAATACATCTAATCAGAATTTACAATCATTACCAAGATCCTATCCTCAACATACCACTCAAAGTATACCAGTAACTCAAAGTTCAAATCAACCTGCAGAAGGGGTTGAAAAATGGGAAAAACTGATGGAAAATATGATGGGTGTAGTATCTACTCAAGCTAAGAATATGGAAACAATGATGACTTCTATAGGTTCAGTCAGTAAGGACATGAGTACAATGAAAACATCTATGAGTGGACATGATACCAGAATGAGAACGATAGAAGCTTCATTAAGGAATATGGAAGATCATTTGAGTAGGGAAGGTGAACGTAACAATAGTAGACCTCCCGGAGGATTACCAAGTAATACCGAAAGAAACCCAAGAGAGGTAAATGTTGTAGTTACGAGAAGTAGGAAACTCTATGGTAGTAATGGAGTAGAAAACTTCGGGAATAATGAAGTAGAAAATGATTTAAATAACAATAAAGAGACTAAAGATGAACTTGAATTTACTGATGAGGAAGAAGAAATCATAGAGAAATTCTTGAAAAGGAATAGAAGTTTGGAACTTGAGAAGGAAGGTGAAAAATGGGTAAAAATCCCTAGAATTTTGAAAGACCCCATGGATAAAGATTTAAGGAATCTGTTTAAGGAACATGTTAGAGTAGAAGATAAAGAAAACAAGGATGAGAAACAGGAAGAACGAAGGAATATGAAGTAGAGATTGATTCGGGGAACAAATTAAAAGAAAAAGGTCAAGAACCTGAAACATGGCGATCAAGTAATACTCCAAAGGATAAAGGAAAAGAGAGAATGACTTCGAAACCCAAGGTTATAGATTTAGAGTCTTTACCTTTTCCACCTAAAGATCAAATTAAAAAGATTAAGACTGATCAGAAGTATGCTCGTTTCCTTGATACTTTTCGTCATATTAATGTTAATATCCCTGTTATCGAAGCTCTGATAAATATGCCTACCTATGGAAAGTTTTTGAAGGATATACTATCAAATAAGAAAAAATTAGAGGAATATGAGAATATATGCCTAAATGAAGAATGTTCTCGCAATTTTGCGGCAAAGATAAGTTACCACCTAAACTAAAAGATCCTGGAAGTTTTACGATTCCGTGTGAAATTGGAGGCTTTTTGTTTAAGAAGGTCTCATGTGATCTCGGGAGCTAGTATAAATCTCATGTCTTATGAGGATTATAGAAAGCTAGGCATAGGAAAGCTTACTAAGATCGAAATGACTCGCAAATGGCGGACGGATCGATTAAGTACCCTAGAGGAATTATTGAGGACGTATTGGTTAAAGTAGACAAGTTCTATTTTCCGGTAGACTTTGTAGTTATGGAAATGGAAGAAGGATTTTCGGCGCCGCTTATCTTAGGACGTCCATTTCTAGCTACGGGGAGAACTTTAATCGATGTTCGAAAGGAGAATTAATTTTGAGAGTCAATGAAGATGAAGTTGCTTTCAATATTTTCAAAGCTATGAACCATCAATACACATCACCGAATCATGTTCTTTTATAGAAGATATTCATTCGTCTATGATAATCGATTACCAACTTTTGAAGATAGATTAGAAGAATGTTTAACTTTATCTATCTATAAAGAAGATGAGGAAGACATTGAAATGAAAGAGATAATCCTTTCTCTAGATAAAGGAAGTTTTACTTTTAAACCACCATGGCATAAGTATTTAGAATTAGAACTAGAAGGACCGCTCTTAAATCATCAATAGAAGATCCGCCTAAGAATGCGGAATTGAAACCGTTACCTTTAAATCTGAAATATGCTTTTCTTGAAAATGATAACCTTTTACCAGTTATTATTTCATCAACTTTAACGGAGCAACAAGAAGATCAATTACTAGGAATGTTGAAAAAGCATAAGAAAGCTTTTGGATGGACGATTCTTTGATATTCGAGGTATTAGTCCTGAGATATGTGTTCATAAGATAATTCTGAAAGAAGATGCTAAACCTTGCATTCAACCGCAACGCCGCCTCAACCCGAATTTACAGTTAATCGTTAAGAAAGAGGTTATTAAGCTATTAGAAATGGGAATAATTTTTCCTATATCGGATAGTGAATGGGTAAGTCCAACTCAAGTTGTACCAAAGAAAGGAGGTTTCACAGTGAAAGAGAATGATAAGAATGAATGGATTCCAACAAGGGAAATTACGGATATCGAATGTGCATTGATTTTAGAAAACTAAATGATCATACTAAGAAAGATCATCATCCACTTCCATTCATAGTACAAATGTTGGAGCGTTTAAGTGGTCATAAGTATTCTTGTTTCTTAGATGGTTATTCGGGATATTTACTGATTTTCATTGCGGCGGGAGATAGGGAAAAGACTACTTTCACTTGTCCTTATGGAACTTTTGCGTATAAAAGAATGCCGTTTGGTTTATGTAATGCTCCGGCTACTTTTCAAAGATGCATGATGTCTATATTTTCTCGATATGGTTGAGAAATTCTTAGAAATTTTTATGGACGACTTTAGTGTTTACGGAGACTCTTTTAATGGTTGTTTGTTACACTTAGAACGAGTGTTACAACGCCGTGAGGATACCAATTTAGTGCTTAACTCGGGAAAAATGTCATTTAATGGTATCGAAGGAATTGTACTAGGTCATAAAATCTCTCGAAGTAGGAATTGAAGTTGATAAAGCTAAGGTCGAGGTAATCGAAAAATTGCCTCCACCGGTTAATCTAAGAACATTAAGAGGATTTCTTGGACATGCGGGATTTTATAGGAGATTTATTGCGGATTTTTCAAAGATAGCAAAGCCTCTAAGTCATTTGCTTGAAAAAGAAGTATCTTTTAATTTTGATAATAAATGTATGGAAGCATTTAAGACCACGAAAGCGAAGTTGATTACTTGCACCGGTATTGGTGGCACCAGTACGGGATTTACCTTTTGAGATTATGTGTGATGCAAGCGATTTAGGTTGTAGGAGTCATTTTTAGGTCAAAGGTATAATAGAATTCTCAAAGCTATTTACTATGCATCTCATACGTTAAATGCGGCTCAACTAAACTATGCAACTACGGAAAAAGAACTGTTGGTCGTAATTTTTGCCTTAGATAAGTTTAGATCGTATATTGTTGGCTCTAAGGTAATAGTTTATACGGACCATTCGGCATTGAAATATTTACGAGTAAGAAAGATGCGAAACCACGTCTTCTTAGATGGATTCTTCTACTTCAAGAATTTGATATTGAGATTAAAGATAAAAAAGGAAGTGAGAATGTAGTAGCGGATCATCTAAGTAGAATGGAAACGAGGAAGAAATAGGAAATGAAATTAAGGATTCGTTTCTGATGAACAACCGTTTAGAATCGATATGCCTTCAACCATGCGGTTATTAAAGAAAAGAATTCCTTCTAAGGAAAATTCACCTTGGTTTGGAGATATCATTAACTACTTAACTTTGTGATTACATTCCGTCTCATTGGACTTGGCAACGAGAAAAAGAAGTTCTTTTATGACTTAAAATTTTATTACGGGAGGAACCGGATCTTTTCCGTAAATGTTCGGATGGAATAATCGAGAAAATGTGTGCACGATAATGAAATTTTAAGTGTTTTATCGTTTTGTCATGATCGTGAGGCGGGAGGTCATCATGGAGGGTGGAAAAGCTCGCTTTTAAAGTCTTACAATGTGGTTTTTATTGGCCTACACTTTATAAAGATGCGTATACATATGTTAAATCTTGTGAGTCTTGTCAAAAATGGGGAAATATATCTAAAAAACATGAAATGCCTATGCAACCTATTTTAGAATGTGAGTTATTTGATGTTTGGGGTATAGATTTCATGGGACCTTTCCCATATCTTTTGGAAAAAGATTTATTCTTGTAATGGTAGATTATGTTTCGAAATGGGTAGAAAGCCGAAAGCTCTTCCCACTAATGATACCAAAGTTGTTATACGATTCCTTAAAAAGAATATATTTACACGTTATGGCATTCCGAGGGCTATCATTAGTGATAGAGGTTCACACTTTTGTAATAGACCATTTACCAAGTTAATTGAAAAATATGGTGTAACGCATAAATTAGGAACGCCTTATCATCCGCAAACCGGTGGTCGAGGTAGAGGTGTCAAATAGAGAGATTAAAAGAATCATAGAAAAAACGAGTGGATTCAAACCGTAAAAGCGGCGAGTTAGACTAGATGATGCGTTATGGGCATACGAACGGCTTTTAAAACTCCAATTGGTCATTCTCCTACAAATTAGTCTTTGGTAAATCTTGTCATCTCCCAGGTAGAGTTAGAACACCGAGCATTCTCCGGGCTATTAGATTTTTAAATTTTGATCCTAAGGTCAATTTGTCGGTGATCATAGATTACTTCGGTTAACGAAATTAGAAGAATTTCGCCTTGATTCATATGAAAATGCTCGAATCTACAAGGAACGCACGAAATCGTTCCATGATAAGAGAATCTATAGTCGTGAGTTCCATGTAGGTGATCGAGTGTTATTGTACAATTCACGTTTAAAGTTGTTTCCGGGAAAGCTTAAATCAAGATGGACGGTCCATTTAAAGTAACACGAGTTTATAAATGCGAAGTTTGTTGAACTAGCGATGGGAATACAACTTTTATAGCCAATGGTCACGGGGTGAAGCTATTTCTGGAAGGTGAAGAAGTCTCTCGATAAATGAAGTGATGTTGCTGATCGACCCTCCAAAAGACTAAAAAACAGTGCTCTTAAAAGCTGAAAGTATCAAATTACCAGGTTTATCTTTACTTTTATATGTCTAAACTAGTTTCGTCTTTTACCGGATAGACGTAAAAGAACTGGATGTCTTTTTTAGATAGATTAGGAGTTTTTGTTTTGCTTTTAAAGTTTGGTTTTAATAGAGATATCGCCTTTACTATAGAAGCCTTAGTTTTTGAACAGAACAAGCAATTGTTGAGAGAGAAAAAATTGAAAGAAGTTTGTAATGGTACGTCGAGAAGTTCGATAAAGAGAAGGGCTAAGTTTTTAAGGAAGTGCAGAATCTGTGGAAAAATTGAACACAGTGGGCGATGTGGGAAAAATATAACTCAATCTCAGAGTGAGTGTTTGAATATAATTAAGAAGGGAACGATTAGGTGGTTAACCGAAAATCCCGATGGACTTCCAAGACTTAATTCAAACGCTACATTTCTAGGATATAGTTTGCTTGAAAGGTATGTTAGAAATGCTGGAGTTTGTAGAAATTGAAGAATTAGAAACCCCGTAGGTTCAAGTCTTTTATTGTTTTTAGTTTTATAAAATTTTTGCATAACTTTGAAAATCTTATAAAATTGGATCTTTATAAAATTAAGGAGTTTTATAAAAGTTTTATAAAAAGTTTTTTAAGTTTTTAAATATTTTATAAGAATTAAAATAAATTTATTGAATTTTTATAAACTTTTAAATAAGTTTTATAAAGATTTTATAAATTTTAAGAAATTGTTATAAAATTTATAAATTTTATTTTCTATTTTTATTAAGTTTTTATTGAGCTTTATAGGTTTTATATAAAAATAAAAAAATAAAAAATAAAAAAAAAATTTTTGAAAAATCAAAAAAAAAAAAAAAAAAAATTGCACATGGACCGATCCGGCCATTAATCCGGACCGGTCCGGGACAAGGTTAACCTAAAAACGGGGAAACAGCCCCTTCTTCTTCATTTCTCCTAATTTTTTTTTTTCTAAAACAGGCCGCCCCACCCCCCAAACCCCACTAAATCAAATTTTTTTTTTTTTTTTTTTTTTCAAACTTTACCACAAATTCACTCCACACTACACTACCACTCAATTTCTTTCTATTTTTATCTCCTCTCTTCAACACAAGTGAAAAATTTGAAAAAGATCGAACACAAGCTCCATTTCATCCCGGAGGCTTATACGACTTTTCCGGCCACTTTTCACGGTTTTTGTTCATTATAAGGTATAATTTGTTTACTCTAGTTATCAATTTCATAATTTTTATAATTTTTAGATTTATTTTCAAGCTTGTTTTGAATTTTTCGTGTGTTGTGACATTTTATTTTGTGTTGTTTTTCCGTTGTTTTGCCAATTCAATATCGTAGAATGGCCTCGTCCGTCGAAAAATCTCTAAGAAAAGAAAGCCTAATATTCCAATAGAAGTACCGGTCGTAGAATTAAAAGATTTAACACCGGAAGAAGAATCTGTTAGTTTTGTCGCTGCAAACGGCTTCACCTCGAGCTAAGAATGCTTATAGGAATATCTATAGTAAATGTGGAGTTGTGTTGGAAAGAGGCTTAGATTTTGATGACTTAGGAGAGGAGGTTAGGCGTATTTTTGCGAGACGCCAATGGTTGGATTTTGCAGCTCAGAGGACAGGAGAGATCAATACTACCTTAGTGGCAGAATTTTATGCAGTTTTGTCTACTTTGACACCCACTGAGGGTAGTATGATAGAGTCTATTCCCCTTAGGTCTAGACATGTTTCTTTTAGTCCGGAACTGATTAATGCTGTTTTAGGGGTAGAAGTTTTTCCAGATGAAGAAGATTATAGAGCTGTTTATAGATTAGATGATCCTGCTATGTATGAGCAGATTGCCTCTAGAGCTCAGAGGGAGTTTGATGCTACAGCAGATTGGGTGGACAACAGATTTAATTATGGGAAGTGTTTTAGAGATCTGAGGTCAATCAAAAGATTTTTGAGCCATACTCTCTATCCCACTACCAAACACACCGCCTTTGGTAAAGAGGATTTATGCATTACTTGGGCGATGATTCATGATGTTAAGGTGGATGTGGGGAAGATTATGTATAGAAGGGTTTTCGAGTTTATTGTTACTGCCAAGGCGGGGAGTCACATGTACTTTCCCGACTTTATTTCGATTTATGTCGTAGATCGGGAGTTCCTTTCTGTCTAACGACAAGTTGATGATGGCGGATGAGTCCACGATAGGCCCTAGTCGAGGAGGTCTCCGAGAGGGTTCGATAGACTCGATAGTTAGACGTAGTACCCTCCACCGCTGCAGGTTCCACCGGTTTCCACCCGCATTTTCATCTTTTTACGAGCAACGAGCGGACTTCTCTCCCAAACACCATTACATACGATATGTTTCAATCCTTAGTATCGATGTAGCCCGAGGACGAGGCTAATATGGCTTTGTTTGCGAGCGAGTAGGCGGTGGAGTGATGATTTACGTAGAGGGATGCGAGACATGAGCGGATGCATCTTGATCCTTCTTTCGATAGAACCGCCTATCCGCCCGTCAATCTAACCCGTATACGTTACCGGAATGGATAGCACCTATTCCACCATCTCGAGCTTTCATCATATGCCAAATCCTTTTGGAAGCCGCCTAGTGGTCGGGGTGTCTTTTATACGGGTTCTCGGGGTCTTTGTTACATCTAGGTGGGGAGGATTTTCAGATTTTGCAAGGATGACGTCAAGTATGAGTTCGATGGATCTCGACAGTTCAGTTCGGATCACGACTACGTTTCCACAGCCAGTTACGTCATCGGTTCCAAGTATGAATGATCCAGTTTACACTGCTGACGATGATGATGTTGACATTGTTTGATTTTAAACAACTTTTATTATTTCTAAACATTTTATGACTGTTTAATTTATTTTCTGTATTTTAACTTTAGTTGATAAGTTTGCTAGTTTAACAAGTTTTCGATTTCATTAATCATATTTTGTCGTAGTCGTAAATTTATTTTTAATAGTATTTAAATATTTCATAAAAAATATAATAAAAATCAAAAATCTAAAAAATATAGTAAAGGAATGTTAAAAGTTTTGAAAAGGGGTGCAATAACATGCTTTTAACCGTGATTTTTTTTTTCATCTCTGTTTCAACTAAAATGTCAAACCGATCATCACCATCGGTCAATTCATACGATCCGAGAGGAAGTTGATGTTTTTGTCCCGGAATCTAGAGCTTCAAATGTTCATTTGTTGGTGAATGCGAGGTTTGCAAATTCTCCTATATTGATGGAAAGGGTATCAATTTTGAAAAAATTGATCGATTCGAAGGGATTTAATTCGGACTCAAGGATGGAAGATTATAGTTGTCGTAGAGGATTGCTACCGGTAGAGAATCCGGGTTGTTCGTCAACTATTTGAGATAGTTGTTAGTGGTTTTATTTAATTTAGTTTAAGTTTGGTTTGCTTTAATAAGTTAAAGTTGCTTAAGGTTAGTAAGTTTATAGTCGGTTTGTTTTATTTTTAGTCTGTAATAGTTTCTTTTTGCTTAATATATATGTTGTTTGATATATGTGTGTTATCGATGTTTATAACAATCATCTATAATTTTAATTTAATTTTCGAACCTACTTTTTCATACTTATTGAACATCGGGACGATGTCAATTCGTAAGTGGGGAGTAGAGTTAGGTTTGAAAATTTCATTAAAATTTTTGAAAAAAATTTAAAAAATAATAATTATAAAATATAACTTTTTTCATATAAATTAGTACTTTAATTACTTATTTCTTAGCTTTAATTTTTCTTGACACTTAATGGATGCCGGATAAAGTTTGATTTTCGTAGAATTAATCTAATTTTCAAAGAAGTTTAGAAGAACATTGATGATCCAATTCATGGGTTAATTATGTTTATGTTTATTATTTTCTTCGGGTTTCACACACGTTAGGAGTAGTACGGTGCTAAGGAATGAATGCTCAAAGTTATCCCTTATGGGGAGACAAAAGGGTCAAAACAAAATAGGGATCTCGACAAGCGTCACAAGATATTATAGGACACAAAGACACTTTTTTCCCCCGATGAAGGAACGTCGACGGGTGTGTCTGTCGGTTCATGGCTCTAAATGGTCTGAAAGAGATTTGAAACTGAAAAATACAAGGCACATTCCCCTGAATTGAAATTAATAAAATTTTGGGAGTTCAAATGTTGGTTGGCTAGATAGGTTTCGGAAGGCATCGTGGCAGAGACTATCTTCTGTCTGAAATTGGTTTAGTATAAGTTGTCAAAAGATTGACGGTAAGTAACAAAAAAGGGTGTAAAGGTAGGTTTGAAGATCTGATTGGCAAAAAGAAGAGATGTAGACCATAAAAGAATAGACATCATTAAGAGAGAAAGTTACAAAATCGACACTACCCTTAGGAGGGAAAAGAGAAGAATGTTCTGACATTAGAACGTTTAAGCAATTATGGATTTGAGAGGAAGGGCAGGAGTGTGACAATGCAAAGTCAAAGGAGACTCACGTCATTAACTTAAAGTAAAAAGGTGTGAACTTCTTTAGAAGAAAGACTTAAAAAGATATGCTTCTGAGGTAACTCATGGCACAAGATGGTGAGTAGTTGCTGGACTCAAGGATCTCGAGTAAGGAATCAAATGGGATGTAATTTACTAGAAAATGCATGATTGAAGAAAGGCATAAAAGGATTTGAACTTCAAGCGTGGCATACCGGAATGTAGAGTCTTGGGGTTTGTTTATTTCTGTAAAATAAACCATAACGTTAACCTCACAAACACCTTTCTAAAAGACTTGACTCAGGGGGGAGATCAACTCCTCAGATCAACATCTAGAACATAAGAGTCATAACTTATCACTCTCTTAGCCTTGGCCTTAAGTCAAGAGGTGAGGGTTCTTTTTAAGGTGGTTGGAGTTAATATCTTGTACTTGTCCAGGAATCAAGCCTTACGTAGTTCCTGGGACATGGTATTTATAATGATAATGCATGCCCTAACCCTACTATTAGGTCGGTCTAAGCTATTGTCATATTTAACCTTCATGGGCCTTGCCCCTTGCCCAAGTTATCATGCTGATAATGGGCATTCGTAGCTGGTGCGGACTCTGTCCTCTACGCCGACTTAACCGACTAACGGTGGTCGAGTCTGATAGTGTATTATGAACCTTTGGTTCTTATTGCTCTTGTGAGTCTAGTCTAGTTGATATCGAACTAGTTGCCTTGGCATTTTTGTCTCTCGGACTAGTTTGCTATGGGCAGGTCGATGCTCTAGGCGTTTGGTCCGACTTTGTGAACCATCCCTCTGCCTTGGAATTATTTGCCTATTAGGCTCGTTTTGCTTTTGGCTGGTCGATTTTATGGGCGTTTGTTCCATCTTTGCGAACTCTCCCTTTGCATTAGCATTTATTGCCTTGTAGGCTCGTTTTGCTTTAGGCTATATTGTGTGGTCCGACTTGCGGATTTTCCATTCTCGTAGTTGATTGCATTTCCTTTGACATTTTGTGTCGTATTAGACTTATAATGTTAAGGTTGTAGATCCTAAAAAACATAAAAGCATCTTGGGAAAAGGCATGTTTATTAGAATATTCATAAAACTGTCACACAGACTTATTACAAAGCATAAAAATGTAAAAATAAGAATAAATCGAGATAAAGTTTAATTAAACGTAATACTTCCTCAGATTATTGGAGTGCCACTGCCGAGGAACTGTGGTTCCATCTACTCGTCCGAGTTGGTAGGATCCTTTGGAATGAACCTTTAGGATCTGATACGGGCCTTCCCAATTCGGGTCCAACTTGCCAGACGCTTCTCGTCGCCTTGCTTCATTTTTTCTGAGGACAAAATCTCCGACTTTGAAGTATTTGTACTTGAACCTCGAGTTGTAATACTGCGAGATCTTCTGTTTGTATCTCGTCATTCGAGCTGAAACTATTTCTCTTCGTTGTTCGCATTCATGTTTTATTACCTTTGTATCTTGTATTCTTTTATTTCATTTTTTCTCCAAGAAAATAAATTCATTCTTTTATTTTGGAAGAAGGAGAAATAGAAATAAACATAATTAAACCCTTTTTTTTTCCTAAACCTTTTCTGGTTTTCTGCTAGGTTCATCTTATTTTTATTATATTTTTTTCCTATTGTAGCTTATATATAACAACAATTAAGGGAACGTAATTTCCATTGATTTGATTGAGTACAATAGTAGGCTATTTATAATACATAGCCATAATGTAAACGCAATAATACCTAATAAATATGATTGACTACAATAATTTATTTCATTGATTTTGTGTATCTACAATATTTTCAACACGCCCCCGCAATCTCATGGTAATGCAATGAACATGGAGATTGACTTGGAATGAATGAATCAGTCCTTCACATGGTTTCTGCAACAAACTTCACCAGATGAATCAGCTTCAATTGCTTCCCAACTTGAAATTGCCGGAATCCTGCGATAGAGATGAGGAACTATGTGGAGGTAATAGCATACCCTAAAAAAACTGGGATAGAGAGGAGTCATAGAATAAGGAATAGAGATGAGAATATAGTGGGAGGGATATACCTTAAAAAGGATAGTTGGATGACCCGAAAACGTAGAAGAGTCATGAAAAAAGAATAAGTGTAGGGAAGTTGATTCCTTAAACAAAAAAAAGAAAATGAGCGGATGGTTGTACCCTAACAAAAGAAATGGAAGAAAATGATGTGTACCTTAACAAAAATAAACGTAAGAAAAGACATGGAGGGATGTACCCTAACGAGAAAAAAAAATGATTTTAATAGAGGAGAACAACGATGTGATATAGATTGAAGGAGGAAAAATAAAAATAGTATGAAAGGGAAATTTTTTTTTGAGACGGTATAAAAGATGAAAGCTTTATCAACCACATTAGCACGACACATAAGTTTGCATAGCCGGCGAAGGTAACGACACCAATATAAATTTATTCAGAATATTAGAGAAGACATAAAATAAAAATAAAAATAAAACAACAAAGGTAAAAGTGAAGCACGAGGGGTGAGGGTTCGATCATATTAATGTCACAAACCCCCACCCTGACTTTTTTTTTGTAGAGATCGCTCAGGACCGAAAGACGTTAGTCAGAGATCGCTTAGGATCGAAAGACGTTAGTCTTAAAGCTTTGATACCATAACAACAATTAAGGGAATGTAGTTTCCATTGATTTGATTGAGTACAATAGTAGGCTATTTATACTACATAGCCATAATGTAAACGTAATAATACCCAATAAATACGATTGACTACAATAATTTATTTCCATAATTTTGTGTATCTAGAATATTTTCAACAATATACATCAATATGCATCATAACCTAATTTTCCCTTCTTTCAAAGCATAGTTCATGGCGATATATATATATATATATATATATATATATATATATATATATATATATATATAAAAATAATTAAATACGGTTGAACACCAAATACGTTTAAGAACACCCCGTTACCTTTGGTATTTCAAAAGCGAATTCGAAAGCAAAATCTTGAAAGAAAAGTCTTGAATCCTCGAACCAACATCTCTACGAATATCCTACGATAATTGAACGACAAGCTACGGTTAGCCAATCCTCTAATTCACCAAAATCTCAGATTTTCTCAAGAACGAACAGATCTATAATTAGGGTTAGGAGGGAAAACTACCAGAAAAAAAACGGATGGTATAGAAATGATCGCCTCCATGTGGTGATCAATTTCTTCTACTCTGGTGTGCACCGAAAATCAACCGTTAAACCCCGAATTTAGAAAACAGCGTTCGAACTTTTTTTTTTCTTGTACAGCCTTGGCTTCTTCCAATTTTTGCAGAAAATAAATTGCCGTGTAAATGCTAATGAGTAATTTAGGTAACGGTTTCCTTTTATACCCATTAATTAAAATCAATAAAAAAAAACTAAATCCTTTTAATTAAACAAATAGGTCAAATAATAATTAGGTCGTAGTACACATACCCAATTACCATTTTACCCTTTCTGAAAATTCGGGATGTTACAAAACGAAATTCCAATAGTAGGTCCTATGTTAATGCGCATTTTTTTGGTTGCTTTAGCAATGGTGCGTATAGAAAAGGCAATGACATTAATATACGTATGTTATGCATAAGACACTTTTTGGACACACCGTTGGTATACATATATATAGAATGAGTTTCAATCTTGTCATATATATATATATATATATATATATATATATATATATATATATATATATATATATATATCACTACTAGAATTTTCTGTTTTTCTGACGAAATAATGTCGTAGGAATTTTGCGACGCATTTCCGACGGTATTGCGACCGTTTAAATAATTATGAAATCATAAAAATATTTGCGACGTATTTCCGACGGAATGCCATTGTCGTAAAGTATTTCGTCGGACATTTGTCGGAAATCTTACGCGCGAAAGGCTCCCGCCTATGTTTAAGGGCGCGAATTTCTCCCGCTCGGGTCTTTCCTACCAATTTCCGACGAACACTGTTGATCGTAGCAAGTTGGTCGGAAATAGGATAAACATAAAAATAAGATTTTCATAATTGTTTCCTTCGAATTTCCGACGATCATAAGTGTTTCCTTCGAATTTCCGACGAACACCATCCTCTCAGTTGTAAGTAGGCATGTACTTTCCGACTTATAACTCAATTCGTCGGTATTTCGTAGGAATATAATAATTGTGTTGATATTTTACTTTTCAAATTGCATTAAAAATTTGAAAAAAAAATTTTGCATTAAATTTTTCCTTAAAATATATCGCGATATATTTTAATGTCCCGCGTATTGTGTAATGAAATATCGAAATGCGTTTCCTACGAACTTCCGAGAGATTACCATTTCTCGTAGCAACATTTGTCGGAAATATTTTAATCATAAGTATTTCCCTTATAATGCACCTAAACACGCTTCCGACGAATTTCCGACGAATTATTAAGCTCGTCAGTCCGTAGGAATCGTTCAAATATATCTACAATATATACTATTCGTTGGAAATCTGTAAGTAATGTAACTTTTAAATTTCCACTAAATGAAATAAAAATTAAACACTTTCAAGATATTAAAAACACGTTGTCTCAGGACTATAACTCGGGATATTTGATATGTTTTACCAATTATATAACATATATTACAAGAAATAAAGAAAGAAAACTTTGAATAGGTTTAAAATCAATATATGTTTTCACTTTTCATCAGTAATTAGTCGGAAAATCTACATAATTCCGACAAATCTCCAACAAAATATGAATATTCGTTGGAAAAGTGTCGGAAAAGTCAATTGTGTGTAATATTGAATGATCATTGGAAAGAAATGTATTATTTATTATTCATTGAATTACACATAAATTTAAATGATGGATTTTAAGAATTCAAGTAGATTATTAATTCATTAAGAGAAATATCAATAGTAATATTACTTATTATTGATAAACCTATGTGTAAAGAGTTGTAAAATCAAATTATGTCTCCATTAATCCATCACTCTCTCTGCATCTAGCCACCTCTTCTTCCAGTCGCCCCCGGGCTTGTTCCACTGAATAGCTTCTTCCAGTCGCCCCCGGGCTTGTTCCACTGAATAGCTTCTTCCAATCGCCCCCGGGCTTGTTCCACCAAAAAAACCGTTGTGTCATAAAAATAGCTTCTTAAACAATTGGCAGGCTAAAACCAAAACCAAAACCAAATCAAATCCAAACCAAAACGAATTAATTAAACCAAACCATAGGGTTCAAAATCTATTTGGTTTGGTTTGGGGTACAAGTTATAAGCCTCGAACCGACCCCGCGCTTTCCAAACCAAACCGAACCAACCAAAACCAACCCATGATCAGGCTAGAGTTATGTAAAAACTAGTCATACCATCCTCTTGTGTATTGCAATGTTTAAGATACTAATTTTTCCTGTAAAACCCAACCCCTTTCCTAATTTTTAGACCCGATTTGTTAATTTCCCGTCACGAATTGTCGAGTTTTACCCTAGCCTGAATTGTTCCCCTCCATGAATTGTCGGGTTCTCCCTCAACACGATAAAATTCGAGATACATCGCCCCAAATTGTCTAGACCCCATTCGTTTTCCGTCACGAAGTGTCAGTTTTTTCCCCAACCCGATTAAGTTCAGCATACATATCGGTCATAAAACCTATATTCGGCGGTTCTCGAAAGTGACCCAAAAAATATATAATTTTTTATATATAATAATGATATATGTACCCAATTAAAAAAGCTCTTATTATCTTGGATTTTAATCAACGAATTATAGTGAATCGGTTTGAGTTTTTTTTTTTTGTTTTATCCCATTTCAACTCGAATCCAAACCGAAAGCACAACGTCTATACGACGTCGTTTTGACATTTTATATCCTTATAGGCAAAACACTATTCAGAAAGAAAAAAAAATAAAACCCTCTGCCGCCGCTTCAATTACGTAATTGTGCGAAAAGGGTTCTTCCTCCGCCTCCGCTACTCCTTCGGTCTATCCTCCGCCTCCGCTGCTTGCTGTTGGCGAGTTCAAGAGGTAACTTCCCTTCTCTGTTCTATCTTCTCTCTTTCTCTCTATTCTCTTCTCCATTGGCTCTCCTCTCTTCTTCACTTTGTATAGTTCGACTGTAGCTTTGACTGTATATTGTTCGATGATGTTGCTATTGGTTTTGGGGTTTCTCCTAATATATCATAATTTATGAGAAGGTCTTTTGATTTTCTTCTTGTGTACAGCAAACGGAGTAAAATTTTGTTTTGAAGAAAAGTAAAATAAAAAATTTGAATAACAATAGTAAACTAAATTTGCAATGCGGTGGTAGCAGCAAAGTGTAATTGTTTGCTTCTGTTGATTTGATTGGGCTTTTGAGCAATTACTACTAGTGTTTTTATAAATAGTTTGTGTGAATTGAAAGATGTAGAAAGGGCCAGTGAAGTAGTCAATTGGCTCGAATACAAGGGGGCTGAGCTGAACGTTGTTATATATAATGTGTTGTTTCATAGCGGTATTCTGTATATCAATGAATCTCGAAGCTTCATCTGATATAATGATGACGAAAATGGAGAAAACGGATTCGAATTTCGAAGAATTGTGACTGCTAAAGAGAATGTGATAAGGATTACGATTTCGCCGGATAAGATGAGTTTGCGGTCACCGGAGACAAGTACATAGGTATGGAACATGGATGCGAAGGTTTTAGTACAAAACTATTTGAATTTCAAGCATAGCGGGTGTCCGGATCGGGTTATGTACTACGAAGAGGATGTATCATGGGTGGATTACTTGCCGGAGGTTGTGGAGTTGGTCTGGAGATGTTTCTTAGAGAAAAATCCACTTGTTGAGGTAAATCAAGGAAGGTCAATTGCTTTCCAGGAAAAAAAAGGACATGATAGAGGAGGGCCTTAAAAATGCTGACCAGAATGAAATTGACGGGGCTGGAGCCGAATGGTTGAAACACTAGCAAGCGTTCTTCCTTCAAGTTCAAGATTGTAGAGCCTGCACCATGAGAAAGAAATCCATGCCTACGTTGCTCGTCATGATTATAGGTTCAACCATTTTTGTAATGAATATATGGGATTGCTTGATTTGTATAAAGGGTGCAGTGATATGGTAATTAAAGAGGTTAAAGCTATGTTGGGATCCGTCACGAAGAAGGGGGGCTCTATGGAGTTGGAATAGCTTCAACAACTTGTTCTAGGTTCTTGCAGGATCACTTAAAATGGGGAAAACATAAGATAAGGATATGTTGCTATTCTGCTACAGCATACCTACTCTTTTCTCCATGTATTGACAAACACAAACATGACAGGTGCATTCGATAAAAATATATATATGTATTGACAAACACAAATATATATATATGTACGTTTGTTGATAAAAGGAAGGTCAATTGCTTGGATTGATGTAAATCGGAAGTCTTTTTTCCCCAATTTTTTTTATCAGTCATGTGAAACAGAGTCTGAAGATTGATTTGGAGCAGAAAATTTGTGGAAACAGGGGAGAGATTGAAGAAATTAAGGAGAATAGAAACGGTAAACCGGTAGAAAGTTCGAATTATCTAGGAAAAGGATTTTAGATTGAAAGGACTGCAATGTGCCCAAACACAAGGCTATTGAATGAGGCTGAAACAGAGCAGAATTATCTTCAATTTAAGAATTTCCTTCAGTCTATGATCCGAATTACAGAACCTGAGGCTACAATCACAAGGGTACATAAGTGTGTAAGATCTAAACCTTTGCATAAGGCGTAGATGGAGGTTTTCAAGAATCAATCACAAGTTATTAAAAGGATTTTCTGTGTCTAGTTTCAAAGCCCCCCTAAAAAAAATGTTTCAAAGCCAATTTTGGTGGATTCTCTTTTGTTTCTTGAAATTATCATGGTGGTTGGGTGATGAATCTGTTTCTTTGCCATTTCAACCCAAAGTTTCTTCATCTTCTATATTTGTAAATTCGGTGTGTGTATGCATCACATCAAATGTAGTGATCTTTTTTTAAATAATTTAGTACCGGAGAATATCCCACAAGCTTATGGGATATTTTAATTCCAATTGTCTGTGTGCAGTCACATTGGTATATTTCTGAGGATGACGAGGGTCTTGTAAGATCACACTTTGAAAAGCGGACAGGTGAGAGACTAAGGGATATTCTACATACAGCTCATAAACGCTATGATGCCACGCACAAGATTCCGACATGGATACCAGTAAAAGTGTTTGAAAAGTTGCTTGAGTATTGGGAAACTGAAGATTATATAAGAGTTTCCGATGCAAATACATCAAACAGGAAACACATTTCTGACGAGGGCCTTCCGGTGGGCAAGTACTCCGGCGGATCAAGATCAATCCATGATACAAAAGTGATTATGGTACTAGACTGGACTTTTACTTTTATTGTTACTGTATTTTATTTCAATCATTTACGTGCCTTTTAGTTAATTCTTCATATGTCTAGATTTTGTTAAGTATTGTGCATGTTACGAGTCCATAATCTGAGCCTTTTATTAGACTTTCCATTTATGAGGTTTATAACCTGCCTTGATGTTGAGCAATCCAGAGTTGAACTTGTTTAGTGTTCAGCTTGCTTAGTTATCAAGTCTAATACTTTGTCTCCCAATCTTATTTGATTGAATGTTTTGGTCATAGCCTATCTAAGTGCATATGGTTAGGTCTGTGTTTGGTTTCAGTATTGAAGTCCCGTTTGCAATCTGTTAAACTCATCTTCATACACTGTCTATTTACATGTGCAGTCCGGTTTGGGATATATGTCTTGATTAAACTGAGTTGGGAATTTTTCAAGAGGACTTGAAGAGGCTGTTTATGTACATTCAAAAGTTTCCTATTGTTCTTCCTGATTCCATGTAGAATAATCAAAATGATTGTAGTATATTTAGAAAGTGAAGACATTATACAATCATCAGTACGATTGTAATATGGGACTTGGAAAAGCAATCAGACATGACATGAGAAAGCCCATGTAAAGTAGAGTTTTTGGTTCCTTCTTTATCTAGAAAAAAATGTCTTTTATATGCAATGCACTCTTTTTGTTGATCGGATTTTGTGTTTATTTTGCCTACCTTCATTTTTTCCCGAAAGTTTCGTAACATAAAGATTTACTTTCACCAATTTTCACTTCTAACTTTTGCCTAGTTATTTTCATTGTTTTCTACTTTTTGTGGGTTATAAACTTGTCATTTGTGGGTACAACTTTTATTCTACTAGAGAAGAATCAAAAAAAGAAACCGATCATGGGTTAAATGTTTTTTTTTTGGAAAAGGTGTTGGGGCGTCCTGTTGCTATTGCGGAGGGGTTCATGTATACCCACACAACCAAGGATGATAAGGAGCCTATTGATGATAGTTCTGCAATTATTGAGGTAATAACTTGAACATATGTTTTTACAATGTGAATTTGGTTATGTAATGTATGACATAACATATACATATAATTTCTTGTCTTTAACTTGGTTTTAAAAGGAGTTAGACTTACTTGATTTGTTTTAGTTTCTTAATTGCTAGTAATGCATTCGTAATGGGTATGTGGTGCAATATCTTCATATTGAACGAAAGATACTGAGAAATATATTTTCTAAATCCTCACAGGAACTTTTTAAGGAAAAAATGCCAAACGTCTTGCAATTTTTCGGGCAGAAAGATGTTAGAATTCCAGATGATTTGTTATGTGAAGCGGATAAAGTGTTTCTGGAATGCGCTGGGGGTGCAAAAAATGGGCGTGTGAAAGGATTGGGTAATTTATCATTAGAGTACACTAGTGGATCGATTTCGCATTCGATGCCAAATGAGGTCCTGTCGCAACAAGTATCACAGCTTTTAGAAGAAAATTCAAAGTTGCGTGAAGACCACTCTTCTGTACATGAAAGTTTGGCTGAGGAAAGACAGAGAGCTGTTGAGAAGCGAGAGAAGTCTGCAGCCACACAATACCATGTAGGCGGAGATAGGAAGGATTGCGCAGTTGGTGCAAGCCTTCCTCCCTCCAGATGGTACGCGACATTGAGGATTATTTAGATTTATTATACATTAGATCTGCACTCTATTTTATTTTGGGAATCCTATGTGGCACTATGAGTTTTTTCTTTGATGGATAGATTTTTTTTGTATCTTACTGCTAATCTCTATAGAGGTTTTGTAGACTTGGTTGTTGCATCAATTAAATAGCATGTGCAGTTTTTTGAGGGTTGAGTAATTGGCAATACGAATACATTGTGATAATGTATTTCATTTGGACAGGTGGTATTAAAACAATTTACAAAAACCTGTCATTTCAAAAATCTTATTTGTGACAAAGTAGTGACAAATTCCGTCGGAAATTTGTTGGAAAATATTTGTTGATGCAGAAATAGTCATCAATACCGACAAATTAGTGACAAACTTTGTCGGAAATTGCTCAGAAAATTAATAAAAAAATCCGTCGGAAGGTTATTGGAATTTGGATCAAATAATTTGTCGGAAATAACGTCACTAACTTGGTAATTTGTCCGAAACGTTCGTAGGAAATTTCATCACAAGATACGTCGGAATTTTGTCAGAAAGTTTCGTAGGAATTTTGTTACTACTTTCGTCAGAAATTCGTCAGTAACTTTCGTAGGAAGCTTGTCATTAGTTTCGTCGGAAATTCGTCAGTAACTTCCGTAGGAAAGTTCGTCACTAAATTTGTCGGAAATTTCGTCGAAAGGCGATTCCTACGGCCATTTTTCCTACGATGCTGATTTCGTCGGAATTTTGTCGGAAAATTGATTTTCCTACGGATTACCAACGAATTTTCTCGTCGGAAATCTGGAAAATTCTAGTAGTGTGTGTATATATATATATATATATATATATATATATATATATATATATATATATATATATATATATATATATATATCGGGTAATATATGGAGGAGTGAATTTAATCCAATTACCCGCAAAAAAACCGATTGACCCGCTCCAAACCCGCTTCATTTCCTAAAATAAAAATATATTTGTAAAATCCTGCATTAACTCCTATTAACTCCCAAAATTCAAAATTATTATTCAAATTCAAAATTCATAATTCAAATTGTTATTTCCTTATATTTCAGATTCCAAAAAATACTGCATTAAATTCATAATTATTATTCAATTTCAAATTTCAAAATTCAAATTCTTATTTCCTACCTTACAAGTGATTCCAAAAATCTATATATATAGTCATAATTCCTACCTTACTTTGAAGAGCCATAATTCGAGAAGAGCTTTTGCTGATCGAAATTTGACATTAGCACAGGTTTGAAAATGATTTGTTTGTTTCCTTTTGTTTTGTTTAACATTGCAAGGTGTTTATTGTGAGATGAATGAGATTATGATGGAAGAGTGTATCACCAGTGACTACGTACGGATCAAGACACATTTGTTTTGGTTTAATGTAAATTGCTCTTCAAAGAAGCCTTTCATTAATTTACGGATCAAGACTCAAATTTAACTTTTTTTCCCGGTTTTTAATCATTTAACAGGTAGATTTTTGTGCTTGAAAGTGGAAACTGGGTCATAGTTCAAGCATACCTACGAGTACAAGTACTTCTTTCATACTCTTTTGTTTCTCTTTATTATTATTTTTTTGAAATTGTCAATTGTTATTTCAAATTAGCTTTGTTTTTTCTCTGGCATAGTGTATCTCCATCTATTAATCATGTGACATTTTAAAATTTTGAATTTTCAGGCATGGCGAATTTGCTCCCCAAGAACCGTCTCATCTCTAAAATTAATATACTTCATTTTATTTAAATTTTTTTTGACAAACAATTTTAATTTTATCATTTCATCTTTGTTTTTTCCGTCATAGTGTATCTCCATCTATTAATTGTGTGACATGTTAAATTTTTGAAATTTCAAGCATGGCGAATTTGCTCCCCAAGAACCGGCTCATCTCTAAAATTAATATACTTCATTTTATTTAATTTGTTTTTGATAAACAATTTTAATTTCTTTCAGGATCTACTTCATGCTTTGAAATAAATAAATTTGTATACATAAGAACATGTTGGAAGAAATCTCTGTTTAACAATGTATTTTTCTATTTTTGTTCCTCATACGGCCTAGCCTTTGTGACTTGAAGCTTGGTTTAATTTCTCTATTTGTGAATTTATTTATGCGCACTCTAGAAAATCAAATCTACGAACATTATTGTGCTTTTATTGTTTTGATAAAAAAAGATGTCAATAAAACGGTGATGCATTATAAGTTACATTTAGGTGAAGTATATTCACTTTATATTTCCTGCATAAAGGTTCACAGATTGTGAAAATATGGCTTTATAATTTCATAGATAGTCATTTTTTTGAATTATTGACCATAATTAGGGAAATCAGTTGAGAAATTTGTGGGAATTGAGATTTTGAAAATATGTCTTTCTTTAATTTGGTAGATAATGATTGATATTGAATTCTTGGCAATGATTAGGGAAATAGATTGAGGAATTTGTGGGAGTTGAGATTCTGAAAATATGCCTTTATCATTTCGTAGATATTGAATTTTTTATTTTTACTTTTGAATTCTTGGCAAGGATTAGGGAAATAAGTTGAGGAATTTGTGGGAGTTGGGATTTTTAAAATATGCCTTTTTTTAATTTCGTAGATAGTGATTCTTTTTTTTTTTTTTTTAAATTCTTGGCAATGATTAAGGAAACCGGTTGAGGATATTGTGGGAGTTGGGATTTTCAAAATATATATTTTTTAATTTCATAGATAGAGAATTTCTTTTATTATTTTTTTGAGTTATTTGCAATGATTTGGTAAATTAGTTGATGAATTTTTGGGATATGAGATTCTGAAAACATGGCTTTATAATTTCGTAAATAGTGAAGTTTTTTTTTGTGTTCTTGGAAATGATTAGGGAAATCAGTTGAAGAATTTATGATAGTTGAAATTTTGAAAATATGTTTTTTTAATTTTGTAGATAGAGATTTTTTTAATTATTGGCAATGATTAGAGAAATCGGTTGATGAATTTGTGAGATATGTTTTTATAATCACGTAGATAGTGAATTTTTATTATTTTTTTGAATTATTTGCAATGATTAGGGAAATCAATTGTGGAATTTGTGTGAGTTGAGATTCTGAAAATATGCCTTTATAATTTCGTAGATAGTGAATTTATTTTTTTTGAATTCTTGGCAATGATTAGGGAAATCAGTTGAGGAATTTGTGGGAGTTAGAATTTTGAGAATATGTTTTTTTCTTAATTTATTATATAGTGATTTTTTTTGAATTCTTGGCAATGATTACGGAAATCTGTTGAAAATTTTGGGGGGCTGGGATTATGAAAATATGCCTCTTTTTTAATTTCGTAGATAGTGAATTTTTTATATTAATTTCTTTTTGAAATATTGACAATGAATAGGGTATATCATTTGAGGAAATTGTGAGATTTGATATTATGAAATTATGACTTTATAATTTTGTAGATAGTAAATTTTTTTCAAAAAGAATATTTTCTTGATTTAATTAAAATATAAAAACGAAATTTAAAAATTTATAAACAAAATCAAACAAGATCTCCTATAAAAATGAAATCTAAAAAAACTCTTCCTCAAAAACAAAATCTAAAAAAACCCTTGATTTAATTAAATACAAAAAAATATAACCATAAAATAATTAAAAAATTCCTTAATTAAAAATACGAGGTAAATATAAAATGAAGTTAATTAAAATCTTAAAAAAGTCCTAGAGATTTAAAAAAAATCATTGATTTAATTAAATTATAATAAAATACGAAATTAAACAAATACATAAACAAAATCAAACAAGATCTTCTAAAAAATGAAATATTTAAAAAAATACCCTTCATTTAATTAAATAAAACAACAGAATTAAAAATCAGAATTAATAGAATCTATGTGCAATCCTCTAAAATATTTACACAATGATAGCACATTAATAGCGTGTGATTTCACAATAATATCATATTAATAGCGTTTATAATAAAATCAATTTATTAGTGAACCAAAAATGTAAATCAGCATATTCGAAAAACTAAAAACAAACTATTAAATAAAACCGGAAAATCAATCCAAAAAAAAAGATAAAAAAATACAAAATCAATTAATTTATTGCAAAATCGAAAATCTCTCCCGGTCCCAAGCATTAAATCCGAAAAATCTGCCAGCAAATAAAAGAAACCCTGGGGAAAAAAAATTTAAAAAACATAAAATACAAAATCAATGAATTTATTGCAAAATAAAAAATCTCTCAACAATTTAAATTAAAAAAATTTCCCCACACGTAATAAAATGTACCAACAAATTAACAAAAACCGGTATTAATAGCGTTTATATTCAAATCAATTTAAAATTGCCTCTTTCAAAAAAAGTCAAACGTAACTTTAAAAAACCACCGCTTTAGGAAAATAGTAAAATGAAAATTTAAAAAACCGACTCTTTAGAAAAAACCACTCATAAAAAAAATGGTTAAAGATTTCACATGAATAGAATTTATGTGCAATCCTCTAAAATATTTACACAATGATAGCACATTAATAGCATGTGATTTGGCAATAATAGCATATCAATTGTGTTTATACTGAAATCAATTTAATAGTGAAAGAAAAATATAAGTCAGCGTATTAGAAAAAATAAAAACCGACTCTTAAATAAAACCGGCAAATAAATCCGGAAAAAAAATTTAAAAAAAAAACAAAAAATACAGAACCTATGAATTTATTGCAAAATCGAAAATCTCTCCCAGTCCCAAGCATTAAATCCGGAAAATCTTCCAGCAAATAATAAAAACACAGGAAAAAAAAATAAAATAAAATAAAAGACAAAAAATAAAAAATCAATGAATTTATTTCAAAATCGAAAATATCTCACCAATTTAAATAAAAAAATTCGCCCCACACGTAATAAAATCTGCCAGCAAATTAAAAAACCAGGTAAGGTATGGTAGGGTGGTGGGTAGGGTAGGTAGGGGTGGTGGTGGTGGGTAGGGTAGGGTAAGGTATAGTAGGGTGAAGTGGTGGGTAAGGTAGGGTAGGTAGGTTACAGTAGGGTAGAGTATGGTAAGGTAGGTTGGGTTAGTGGGTAAGCTAGGGTAGGGTAAGGTAGGGTTGTGGAGGGTTTAGTAGGGTAGGATAGGTTGGGGTAGTGAGTAAGGTAAGGTATGGTGTTGTGATGAGTAAAATAGAGTATAGTGGAATGATGGATATGGTAGGGTTAGGTGGTGGGTAAGGTAGGGTTGGGGAGGGTTGAGTAGGGTAGGATAGGTTAGGGTAGTGGGTAAGGTAATGTATGGTGGTGTGATGGGCAAGATAGGGTATAGTGGAATGGTGGATATGGTAGGGTTGGGTGGTGGGTAAGGTAAGGTAGGGAGAAGTGGTGGGTAAGGTAAGGTAGGGAGAAGTGGTGGGTAAGGTAGGGTTGGAGAGGATTGAGTAGGGTGTGATAGGTTGGGATGGTGGGTAAGGTATGGTATGGTGGTGTAGTGGATAAGATAGGGTAGAGTGGAATGGAGGATAGGGTGGGGTTGGGTGGTGGGTAGGGTACGGTGGGGTGGGGTGGGGTGGGGTGAAGGTAGGGTGGCATGATAGGCAATGTAGGGTAGGGTAGGGTTGGGGTGGATGAATGTAGAGTAGAGTAGGTAATGGGTAAGGTAGGTAGGATGTCGAGGGTAAGATATGGTGATATTAGGTAGGGTAGGATAGGGTGGTGGGTAGGGTATGATAGTGGTGGGTAGGGCAGGGTATGATGGTGGGTAGGGCAGGGTAGAGTAGGGTTGTGGTGGGTAAGGTAAGGTTGGGGAGGTTGGGGAGGGTTAGGAAATGTTGAGTAGGGAAGGATAGGTTGGGGTAGTGGGTAAGGTAAGGTATGGTTGTGTGGTGAGTAAGATAAGGTAAAGTGGAATTGTGGATAGGGTACGGTTAAGCGGTGGTAGGGTACGGTGGGGTGGTGGGTTGAGTAGGATAGAGATGGATGGGGTGGTAGAAAGGTAGGGTGGTATGATGAGTAAGGTAAGGTTAAGGTGGATGAAAGTGGAGTAGAGTAGGTAATGGGTAAGGTAGGTAGGATGTCGAGGGTAAGATATGGTGATATCGGGTAGGGTAGGATAGGGTGGTGGGTACGGTATGATAGCGGTGGGTAGGGCAGGATGGGTAGAGAGGTAGGGTGCAATGGGGTATGACATAGGACTACTCACCCCTTCGCCTATATCATACCTTATGAACCATATCATACCCTACTCAAGCCAACCTTAATTCACTACATTGCTCTATCAATCACCCAATGTGTCATCTTTTATATAATTTGTTTAATTCCAATCCTGCATATTCTATTCAATTCAATTCTTGCGTAACAAATATGCCAATAAAATCTTCTTTCATCCTTCAAAAAAATCTTCTATTGAAATATACGTTCTCCCGTGCAATGTTAAAAACAGTAATATAACCACAATTATTGGCATCAGAATAACTTTTAGACATATTGTGTGGTATGTTTTTTACTTTATCTGAAGGTAATCATATAGTATTATTTAGTCACTTATAATTTTACAAATTAAAGAGGGCCCTACTGCTTGGCACATTTGGTTGTCACGTTTCTTGCCAACGCAATTTTAAGAAGAACAACTCTTTCATTCATGAATTTTAACTATAGCGGGAAGGGGCCACAAGGACAAAAAAATTAATAAATTGGTCTGGAAGGACAAAAGTAACATTTTCATGATTATAAAAGACAAAAATCACAATTGTTACTTTAAAATTGTTACTTCACGTGTTAATGTTACTTTGTGTTTCACAATTGTTACTTCATATTTACTGTATTCCACATTTGTTACTTCATAATTGTTACTTTTGTCCTTATTAAATTACAGTTTCCTTCTATCCCGATTTTTTGATAATTTTGTTCTTCTGGACAAAAATCTATTAACTATATTTGCATTGACGGCAAACTCCTATCAAGTGGGGTCTTAAGAGGAAAAACACGAGATGATAACAATTGATGAAAAATTTACGATTTCGGGAATTTAGATGAAGACATCTTAGTTTTTAACTGTTGAAATGGTGTGAACGCGTGCAATGATTTATTTGAATTCATATTGTGTATGTTTTTCTTATTCAAAATATTTGTGACACTTGGACTAATTTCCAATTTATCTTAGTTTTCTGTCTTTGTGATCCTATCCTCTAAAATTTTGTCCTAAAACAACGCGGATATGTAATGAATGTTGCAATTTCTTTTATAGGAATAGTAAATTTTATATTCTAAAAACAAACTATGTTAGACAAATTGGTAAGACATTACAACATGTATTTATTTTTATATATCTATGAAAACGATTTATAACATTTATGCAAGAAAAAATGAAAAACAATAAGGGAACATGTGTAGATTTTATTGTTTGCTGCAAAATACAAGTGTACTTAGGAATTCAAATAGTATGACATGATACATTCGAATTTGTAAACAAATAATATTCAAGGGCACTTAGGGGATCATTATTTTGTTTTCAAGTTATTATAGCAAGCACAACATTCTTCGTTGGCAAAGGTTCCTCGGGAAACGCAAACACATGTATTGCAGCAATTGTTGCAAAACTCCAAACATGCGTTCTTGTATTGTGTATTTGAACATCGTCTATCACATTTGCTCTCCATTCTGTAATATTCAAAAGAACAAAAAAAAATATTAGAAGTGAGTTTATGTTTTTATATTTAATAATGATGATGCATAATGAAAACTTACTTGCTTGAGGCACCGGGCAAGTGTTTACTCCAGGGGGGGAGTGTCATACGGATATATAGGAATGAAAGAACGAAGACTCGCCGCTCAACCGCTCTACACGTGTCAATATTCACGCCATAACATTGAAAACATTTCAATCCTCAAACCACTCTCTAAACAAAAATTAAAAGAACAAAACTTCCACATACAAAATCTATAAAAATTTAAAAATAAAATAAATTCTTTATGTTTCTCGAATATTTTGACTAGTCGTAAAATTGATGAAGACGAAAGAATTATAGGTTTACACAAAATTATATTTTTTTGCTTCTAAACATGCAATATCTAACCACATATTTTCATTTGTTTCATGAAATTATAGACATCATTCTCGTGATTGCTTCGTTATTCTCTCTAAATTACACAATCCCTAAACAAGCTAGGAATTGGAAACAAATGATCCATGGTGACCACACATAAGAGTAAAGCGACGGGGATAAGTCTAGGAATGTTTGCCATGTCTTTATCGAGTATAATTTTGTTTTTGAGATGACAAGGCTATGAGAATGTGTAGTTTGACAGATTATCGACCCGTTATATACACAACCCCGGATTGACATTCATGTTCTGAAGTTTGAGTAATTTTTTTAACAGATTTTTAATTTAAATTTACATATGAAATGTTTATTTAGAAAGTAATTAAAGAGAATACCCAAAACAATAGCTAAAAGATGAATTGTATGTGTAGAACCTCAAAATTTTCATACGTATAAAATATTACTCATGTCGAAGAAGCACGACTTTTAGATTTTCTCAATTGCTTTCACTTTCCAATTTGATATTATAATTTTTTAAACAGCGATATTATAAATTCATTTTTGGCATCATAGGTAAATATTATGATATTTCTATAAGACTTACTATTTCTATTATAGCACCTACATAGCACAGAATAATCCTTGAATATCCGAAACATAAAACCATTTCGTATAATTGAGGAAGTGCTATTAAAAAGTCAGATGAAGTGATATAATATGATTCGTGAGTGGGGGAAAAGTTGGACGAAGAACCGTGATTATATATATTGAAATATAATGTGATTTATCTACCATTCCATCAACTTAAGATTTTGGGAGTGATGGTAGTCCAAGAAGGTATTAGAGCAATAGACCATGAGATCAAATACCGCTTCAAAGACAACAAACAAAAATCAAAAATTCAAAATCCCCAAGTGTTGGGCCCTTTCTTTCTCCTATGAAGGCCCACACTTGAGGAGGCATATTAGGAGATAATGTTAATTATCTACCTCTGTCAGCTTAGATTTTTCAGATAGATGCTAGTGCAACAATATAAAACAGAAATAAATTTACTTTTTTATCCCGATTTTGTTTTCACCTATTATTACGTTTACCCATAGTTAATTGTTAGTTGAAATAATTTTTCTTTGCTATTTGTCACTTTAGAACGACAATAAAGTATCTATTGTATTTTCTTCTCATTCTACTCATGATTTGTTACATGTTAATCCAAAAGAAATCCAACATTTCCTTGATTTTATGAGTTTAGTCGTTGAATATAGAGATATTCAATACATGTCAAAGTCATATGTATAAATGAGTGATTAAATTAACTAGAATACTAAAATACAAATGAATAATGTTAATATTATCTGGTACGGCAAAATTGCTTATTTAGTCATGTATCTTTACACATATTCAGATAAAACCATTTCATATAACTAAGGGAAGTGCTATTATAAAACCCGATGAAGTGATAGAGTTTGATTCATGCGCAGGGAACATGGGGGGTAAACAACCGTGATTATATATATTGACATATAATTAATTTTAATTATCTACCTCTCCATCAGCTTAAGCATTTTGGAGAGGTGGTAGTACAAGATTGTATTAGAATGGGAGGCCCTGAGATCAAACCACTTTCCCAAACAAAATATTCCCCACACACAAAAAAAAAAAAAAAAAACAAACAAACAAACAAAAAAACCCAAATGCTTGGCCCTCTCTCCCTAACATATAGGTCTACACTTGATGGAGCGTATTGATAGATATTGTTAACTATCTACCTCCCCATCCACTTAATATTTTGAGAGTGATAGCAGCTTAACAGTGTAAAACTGAAATCAATTTTCCTGTTTATCCTTATTCAAGTGTCACCTAATATTATATTTACCCATACTTAATTGTTAGTCGAAATTAAATATCTTTGCTAATTGTTACTTTAGAATGACAATTAAGAATGTATTGTATTTTATTCTCATTCCACCAATAATTTTATTGAATGAGTTTAGTCATTGAATACATAGAGATTCAATAGAATTTCAAATAGTCCCGTTTATAATTGAGTGATTACATTAACTTGAATACTAAAATGCTAATTAAAAATATTAGTATTATCTTGTACTATTTGTCAATAAATTTCTTTTTGAAAATGTAAATTGATGAATAAAATAATGATGGAGTGGAATAAAAAAACAAAAATGGTAGGAAAAATGGGAACGGGACACCGGAAAGAAATTTGTGTGATAAAAATAAATCATTTATAAGTAGGCTAAAATGTCTACAGTATGTTGATTTCGAAACACCAAATCCGCGTTTTGCTTCTCACAAGTTACTTTTCGCTCATATGAAACAGTGAAATTGACAACGAAATCCACTATGCGCCACAGAAAATCATTGGAGTAGTCCCCGAATCCACTAATCCACTGTTTCACTGCACACACATTCCACAAAGTGTTTGATCATGTAAATCCTGTTTTTTGCCGATTGTATGAAAATGACATTAAAAACTATAAAATATATATGAACATAAAGAGTAATGAGATGAAAAAAATAGGGTACAAGAAAAATGATTTTTGAAGTTTAGGTCCAAAAATATATTTCCTCAAAAAAATCCAAAAGTATATAAACTTTGTAATTATGTAGGAGAGTGATTGTATATATTCTTTAAAAAGAAAATATTTCACCTTAAACGATTTACTACAGATTAAATGCACATTATCAAATTGAAATTATCAATTTTCAAGAGAATGCATAAAATAATATACTATTTAAATAAACACGTCAAATTTAAAATAAAAAAAATAAAGGACCTATTGAGCAAATACAATAAATCTTATGTGGAACCAAAAAATGTACCAACCTTTCATAACCACTTCATTTTGAAGGATTTATGCCATAATTTTAATGTTAAATATACCTTTCGAATATCGTTGTAGCCGTTTATTTTTGTAGATGTTTGGATGAAAAAAACCGGCATACATTGAGTAAGTATTTTTAATCCTATAAAATGATATATATAATAAGACACGTATTTTTGAATAATGACATATATCATTGAACAAATTTAACATAATCATCATGAATTATAATACTGTTTGATGATCTTATTTCACCCCAAAAACTAGTCATAGTAGGAAAAACAAGAAGACTACAATTTAATAGAATGTTTCCTCATGCTATCCTTAATTAACTTACTAATCATTCAAAAACTTTTTTAACCTAATAACCATCAAATAATAATACTCAAAATGTATTTTAGAATTTTTAAACAACAATGAATGACATTCATTCAATTTAGTAAAATATTTGAAAACCCTATAACAATTATTTTATGAGACAGAAGGAAGTAGTATACAAATTCAGGACAACAGTATCAACAATCATGACCAATATAGGAATTAGGAAACCATAGAAGGATACATCTAATATTATGAATTTGTGATTTTCTCGATGAATTTAATTAATATGTCTTTATATTAGGTAGTGGTACTACAGTATTATTTGGGGACCACTGTTTTTGTTTTTGTTTGGGTAATGGGCCATTCGTTTTCTATTCTTCAACAAATAATTACTTCAACATGTTAGATGTTTAGTTAAAAATAATTCTAAAATAATACTGAAAGTAAAATACGAGAAAATAAGTAGTATAAATAAAATACTGAAATGAAAAGAAAATATAGTTCCCTTTTGATAGTCTATTTCCTTATGGGGCTTTCGAGCTCACCATTTCCATTTAATAAATTCTCATACGTATAAAATATTACTCGTGTCGAAGAGGCACAACTTTCAGATTTTCTCAATTGCTTTCACTTCCATATTTCATGTTATAATTTTTTTTAAACAGTGATATCATAAATTCATTTTTGACATCAAAGGTAAATATTAGTAATTTCTGTAACACTAACTATTTTTGTTATATCACTTGTATATATCAAAGAAATATCCTTGAATATCCGAAACAAAAAACCATTTCATGTAATTGAGGGAAGTGCTATTAACAACTCTGATGAAGTGATATAATATGATTCGTTTGTGGAGGAAAGGGGGGACGAACAACCGTGATTATATATATTGAAATATAATGATAATTCTCTACCCCTCCATCAGCTTAACATTTTGGGAGTGATGGTAGTTCAAGATGGTATTAGAACGAGACACCATGAGATCAAATACCGCCCCAAACACAGTTTTACCCCAAAATACAAAAACAAAAAAACAAATAAAAATTAAAAATCCCCAAGTGTTGGCCCCTCTCTTTCTCTTATGTAGACCCACACATGAGGGAGCATATTGGGAGATTTTGTTAATTATCTATCTTTACCAGCTTAGGCTTTTGAGATAGATGGTAGTTCAACAATATAACACTGAAATAAATTTACTTTTTTATCTTGATTCTGTAGTCACCTATTATTACGTTTACCCTTACTTAATTGTTTGTCGAAATAATTTATCTTTGCTATTTGTCACTTTAGAAGGACAATAAAGTATCTATTGTATTTTCTTCTCATTCTACCTATGATTTCTTACAAGTTAATCCAAATGAAATCTAACATTACCTTGATTGTCTGAGTTTAGTCCTTGCATATAGAAAGATTCAATACATGTGAAAGTCATATGTATAAATGAGTGATTAATTTAACATGAATACTAAAATACCAATGAATAATGTTAATATTATCTGGTATGGAGAAGTTGCATTTTTAGTCATGTATCTTCACACGTATTGAGATAAAACCATTTCATATAATTCAGAAAAGTGCTATTATAAAGTCCGATGAAATGATATAATATGATTCATGCATAGGGAAAAGGGGATGAACAACCGTGATTATATATATTGACATATAATTTATTTTAATTATCTACCTCTCGATCAACTCAAACATTTGGAAGAGATTGTAGTTCAAGATGGTATTAGAACGGGAGACCCTGAGATCAAACCACTTTCAAAACACATAATTCCCCAAAAACAAACAAACAAACAAACTCAAATGTTGGGCCCTCTCTCCTTATCCTATAGGCTTACACTTGAAGGGGCGTATTGAGAGATAATGTCAATTATCTACCTCCTAATCAACTTAATATTTTTAGAGAGCTCGTAAATTAAAAGTGTAAAACTAAAATCAATTTACTTTTCTATCCGTATTCCAGAGTCACCTAATATTATATTTACCCGTACTTAATTGTTAATTAGTCGAAATAATTTATCTTGGCTATTTGTCACTTTAGAATGATAATTAAGTATGTATTGTATTTTCTTCTCACTATACCCATAATTTGATGAATGAGTTTAGTCATTGAATATAGAGAGATTCAATAGAATTTCAAAGTCGTGTGTACAAATGAGTGATTACATTAACTTGAATACTAAAATGCCAATTAATAATATTAATATTATTTTGTACTAATTGTTAATAAATTTCTTTTTGAAAATGTAAAGTGATGAATAAAATAATGATGTAGTTGAACAAATAACAAAAAGGGGAGGAAAATGGGCACGGGACAATGGAAAAAAATTTGTGCGATAAAAATAAATCATTTATATTTAGGCTAAAACGGCTACAATACGTTGATTTCGACACACCTAATTCGCGTTTCGCTACTCGAAAGTTGCTTTTCGCTCCTATGGAACAATGAAGTTGACAACGACATCCACTATGCGCCATAGAGAATCACTAGAATAAACCCTGAATCCACTAGTCCACTGTTTCTGCAAGACGGCCGTTTGCAAGGGAGCTCAAACCAATTGATAGGAAGTTAATGAGCTTTTGCATAAGCCTTTAGAAGGTGGAGACATTAAGAGAAACAGCCCATGCTGGACTTGGGACATTTGCTTCAAGAAGAAAGATTATCGCACTTGTGAACGTTCGGCATATCACCTTATGTATAAATTATTTTGATCAACAAAATGGATGTTGGTGAAATAAGAGGGTTCTCAATTTGCATAAATGTTGCAGAATAATCGTTCCACAATAGGAAGAAAAAGCAAGGGTACAAGGTCGAGCACCTGAAAGACTAAACAGTTGAGAAGTCCAGAAAAAGGATAATGATTTCAACCTGGAGAAGTTACGGGCCAAAACGAGCATATCACAAGGTCTTTGGAAAGGGTGAAACTTGTCATGAAGTGTCCAAGTTTTCATTAAAGAAAGGTTATTTCCGTATTGAAATAGGGTAGATGTCTCATCGAGATGTTGTAAAGGAATGTTAAAAGTTTTGAAAAGGGGTCTGCAATAACATGCTTTTAAGCGAAGATTATACGACACTTAAGGGATGCCGGATAAAGTTTGATTTCGTAGAATTAATCTAATTTTCAAAGAATTTTAGAAGATCATTGATGATCCAATTCATGGGTTCTGGGTTGCACTGCTTGTTAGGAGTAGTACAGTGCTAAGGAATGAATGCTCAAAGTTATCCCTTATGGGGAGACAAAAGGGTCAAAACAAAATAGGGATCTCGACAAGCGTCACAAGATATTATAGGACACAAAGACAGATGAAGGAACGTCGACAGGTGTGTCTGTCGGTTCATGGCTCAAAATGGTCTGAAAGAGATTTGAAACTGAAAAATACAAGGCGCATTCCCCTGAAATGAAATTACTAAAATTTTGGAAGTTCGTTGGTTGGCTAGATAGGTTTCGGAAGGCATCTTGGCAGAGACTACCTTCGATCTGAAATTGGTTTAGTATAAGTTGTCAAAAGATTGACGGTAAGTAACAAAAAAGGGTGTAAAGGTAGGTTTGAAGATCTGATTGGCAAAAAGAAGAGATGTATACCATAAAAGAATAGACATCATTAAGAGAGAAAGTTACAACATCGACACTACCCTTAGGAGGGAAAAGAGAAGAATGTTCTGACATTAGAACGTTTAAGCAATTATGGATTTGAGAGGAAGGGCAGGAGTGTGACAATGCAAAGTCAAAGGGGACTCACGTCATTAACTTAAAGTAAAAATGTGTGAACTTCTTCAGAAGAAAGACTTAAAAATATATGCTTCTGAGGTAACTCATGGCACAAGATGGTGAGTAGTTGCTGGACTCAAGGATCTCGAGTAAGGAATCAAATGGGAAGTAATTTACTAGAAAATGCATGATTGAAGAAAGGCATAAAAGGATTTGAACTTCAAGCGTGGCATACCGGAATGTAGCGTCTTGGTGTTTGTTTATTTCTGTAAAATAAACCATAACGTTAGCCTCACAAACACCTTTCTAAAAGACTTGACTCAGGGGGGAGATCAACTCCTCGGATCAACATCTAGAACATAAGAGTCATAACTTATCACTCTCTTAGCCTTGGCCTTAACTCAAGAGGTGAGGGTTCTTTTTAAGGTGGTTGGAGTTAATATCTTGTACTTGTCCAGGAATCAAGCCTTACGTAGTTCCTGGGACATGGTATTTATAATGATAATGCATGCCCTGACCCTACTATTAGGTCGGTCTAAGCTATTGTCATATTTAACCTTCATGGGCCTTGCCCCTTGCCCAAGTTATCATGCTGATAATGAGCATACGTAGCTGGTGCGGACTCTGTCCTCTACGCCGACTTAACCGACTAACGGTGGTCGAGTCTGATAGTGTATTATGAACCTTTGGTTCTTATTGCTCTTTTGAGTCTAGTCTAGTTGATATCGAACTAGCCTTGGCATTTTTGTCTCTCGGACTAGTTTGCTATGGGCAGGTCGATGCTCTAGGCGTTTGGTCTGACTTTGCGAACCATCCCTCTGCCTTGGAATTTTTTGCCCATTAGGCTCGTTTTGCTTTTGGCTGGTCGATTTTATGGGCGTTTGTTCCGTCTTTGCGAACTCTCCCTTTGCATTAGCATTTTTTTGCCTTGTAGGCTCGTTTTGCTTTAGGCTATATTGTGTGGTCCGACTTGCGGATTTTCCATTCTCGTAGTCGATTGCATTTCCTTTGACATTTTGTGTCGTATTAGACTTATAATGCTAAGGTTGTAGATCCTAAAAAACATAAAAGCATCTTGGGAAAAGGCATGTTTATTAGAATATTCATAAAATTGTCACACAGACTTATTACAAAGCATAAAAATGTAAAAATAAGAATAAATCGAGATAAAGTTTAATTAAACGTAATACTTCCTCAAACTATTGGCGTGCCACTGCCGAGGAAATGTGGTTCCATTTGCTCGTCCGAGTTGGTAGGATCCTTTGGAATGAACCTTTAGGATCTGATACGGGCCTTCCCAATTCGGGTCCAACTTGCCAGTCGCTTCTCGTCGACTTGCTTCATTTTTTCTGCGGACAAAATCTCCGATTTTGAAGTATTTGTACTTGAACCTCGAGTTGTAATACTGCGAGATCTTCTGTTTGTATCTCGTCATTCGAGCTGAAGCTATTTCTCTTCGCTGTTCACATTCATGTTTTATTACCTTTGTATCTTGTATTCTTTTATTTCATTTTTTCTCCAAGAAAATAAATTCATTCTTTTATTTTGGAAGAATGAGAATTAGAAATAAACATAATTAAACCCTTTTTTTTCCTAAACCTTTTCTGGTATTCTGATAGGTTCATCTTATTTTTATTATATTTTTTTTCCTATTGTAGCTTATATATAACAACAATTAAGGGAATGCAATTTCCATTGATTTGATTGAGTACAATAGTAGGCTATTTATAATACATAGCCATAATGTAAATGCAATAATACCTAATAAATACGATTGACTACAATAATTTATTTCCATGATTTTGTGTATCTACAATATTTTCAACACGCCCCCGCAATCTCATGGTAATGCAATGAACATGGAGATTGACTTGGAATGAATGAATCTGTCCTTCACATGGTTTCTGCAACAAACTTCACCAGATGAATCGGCTTCAATTGCTTCCCAACTTGAAATTGCCGGAATCCTGCGATAGAGATGAGGAACTATGTGGTGGGAATAGCATACCCTAAAAAAACTGGGATAGAGAGGAGTCATAGAATAAGGAATAGAGATGAGAATATAGTGGGAGGGATATACCCTAAAAAAGGATAGTTGGATGACCCGAAAACGTAGAAGAGTCATGAAAAAAAATAAGTGTAGGGAAGTTGATTCCTTAAACAAAAAAAAAAAGAAAAGGAGCGGATGGTTGTACCCTAACAAAAGAAATGGAAGAAAATGATGTGTACCATAACAAAAATAAACGTAAGAAAAGGCATGGAGGGATGTACCCTAACGAGAAAAAAAATATGATTTTAATAGAGGAGAACAACGATGTGATAGAGATTGAAGGAGGAAAAATAAAAATAGTACGAAAGGGATTTTTTTTTGAGACGGTATAAAAGATGAAAGCTTTATCAACCACATTAGCACGACACATAAGTTTGCATAGCCGGCGAAGGTAACGACACCAATATAAATTTATTCAGAATATTAGAGAAGACATAAAATAAAAATAAAAATAAAACAACAAAGGTAAAAGTGCAGCACGAGGGGTGAGGGTTCGATCATACTAATGTCACAAACCCCCACCCTGATTTTGTTTTTTGTAGAGATCGCTCAGGACCGAAAGACGTTAGTCAGAGATCGCTTAGGATCGAAAGACGTTAGTCTTAAAGCTCTGATACCATAACAACAATTAAGGGAATGTAGTTTCCATTGATTTGATTGAGTACAATAGTAGGCTATTTATACTACATAGCCATAATGTAAACGCAATAATACCCAATAAATACGATTGACTACAATAATTTATTTCCATGATTTTGTGTATCTAGAATATTTTCAACAATATACATCAATATGCATCATAACCTAATTTTCCCTTCTTTCAGCATAGTTCATGGCGATATATATATATATATATATATATATATATATATATATATATATATATATATATATATATATATATATATATAATAAAAAAACCAAATCTTTAGCAACAATTATTAACAAATAAACCATAATTAAATACGGTTGAACACCAAATACGTTTAAGAACACCCCGTTACCTTTGGTATTTCAAAAGCGAATTTGAAAGCAAAATCTTGAAAGAAAAGTCTTGAATCCTCGAACCAACATCTCTACGAATATCCTACGATAATTGAACGACAAGCTACGGTTAGCCAATCCTCTAATTCACCAAAATCTCAGATTTTCTCAAGAACGAACACATCTATAATTAGGGTTAGGAGGGAAAACTTACCAGAAAAAAAAAACGGATGGTATAGAAACGATCGCCACCATGTGGTGATCAATTTCTTCTACTCTGGTGTGCACCGAAAATCAACCGTTAAACCCCGAATTTAGAAACCAGCGTTCGAACTTTTTTTTTTCTTGTACAGCGTTGGCTTCTTCCAATTTTTGCAGAAAATAAATTGCCGTGTAAATGCTAATGAGTAATTTAGGTAACGGTTTCCTTTTATACCCATTAATTAAAATCAATAAAAAAAAAACTAAATCCTTTTAATTAAACAAATAGGTCAACTAATAATTAGGTCGTAGTACACATACCCAATTACCATTTTACCCTTTCTGAAAATTCGGGATGTTACAAAACGAAATTCCAATAGTAGGTCCTATGTTAATGCGCATTTTTTTGGATGCTTTTGCAATGGTGCGTATATAAAAGGCAATGACATTAATATACGTATGTTATGCATAAGACACTTTTTGGACACACCGTTGGTATATATATATATATAGAATGAGTTTCAATCTTGTCATATATATATATATATATATATATATATATATATATATATATATATATATATATATATATATTGCATCTTAAATATCACAGTATGTCATATAGTATTATTTAGTCACTTATAATTTTACAAATTAAAGAGGGCCCTACTGCTTGGCACATTTGGTTGTCACGTTTCTTGCCAACGCAATTTTAAGAAGAACAACTCTTTCATTCATGAATTTTAACTATAGCGGGAAGGGGCCACAAGGACAAAAAAATTAATAAATTGGTCTCGAAGGACAAAAGTAACATTTTCATGATTATAAAAGACAAAAATCACAATTGTTACTTTAAAATTGTTACTTCACGTGTTAATGTTACTTTGTGTTTCACAATTGTTACTTCATATTTACTGTATTCCACATTTGTTACTTCATATTTGTTACTTCATAATTGTTACTTTTGTCCTTATTAAATTACAGTTTCCTTCTATCCCGATTTTTTGATAATTTTGTCCTTCTGGACAAAAATCTATTAACTATATTTGCATTGACGGCAAACTCCTATCAAGTGGGGTCTTAAGAGGAAAAACACGAGATGATAACAATTGATGAAAAATTTACGATTTCGGGAGTTTAGATGAAGACATCTTAGTTTTTAACTGTTGAAATGGTGTGAACGCGTGCAATGATTTATATTCATATTGTGTATGTTTTTCTTATTCAAAATATTTGTGACACTTGGACTAATTTCCAATTTATCTTAGTTTTCTGTCTTTGTGATCCTATCCTCTAAAATTTTGTCCTAAAACAACGCGGATATGTAATGAATGTTGCAATTTCTTTTATAGGAATTGTAAATTTTATATTCTAAAAACAAACTATGTTAGACAAATTGGTAAGACATTACGACATGTATTTATTTTTATATATCTATGAAAACGATTTATAACATTTATGCAAGAAAAAATGAAAAACAATAAGGGAACATGTGTAGATTTTATTGTTTGCTGCAAAATACAAGTGTACTTAGGAATTCAAATAGTATGACATGATACATTCGAATTCGTAAACAAATAATATTCAAGGGCACTTAGGGGATCATTATTTTGTTTTCAAGTTATTATAGCAAGCACAACATTCTTCGTTGCCAAAGGTTCCTCGGGAAACACAAAGACATGTATTGCGGCAATTGTTGCAAAACTCCAAACATGCGTTCTTGTATTGTGTATTTGAACATCGTCTATCACATTTGCTCTCCATTCTGTAATATTCAAAAGAACAAAAAAAAATAGAAGTGAGTTTATGTTTTTATATTTAATAATGATGATGCATAATGAAAACTTACTTGCTTGAGGCACCGGGCAAGTGTTTACTCCGGGGGGGAGTGTCATACGGATATATAGGAATGAAAGAACGAAGACTCGCCGCTCAACCGCTCTACACGTGTCAATATACACGCCATAACATTGAAAACATTTCAATCCTCAAACCACTCTCTAAACAAAAATTAAAAGAACAAAACTTCCACATACAAAATCTATAAAAATTTAAAAATAAAATAAATTCTTTATGTTTCTCGAATATTTTGACTAGTCGTAAAATTGATGAAGACGAAAGAATTATAGGTTTACACAAAATTATATTTTTTTGCTTCTAAACATGCAATATCTAACCACATATTTTCATTTATTTCATGAAATTATAGACATCATTCTCATGATTGCTTCGTTATTCTCTCTAAATTACACAATCCCTAAACAAGCTAGGAATTGGAAACAAATGATCCATGGTGACCACACATAAGAGTAAAGCGACGGGGATAAGTCTAGGAATGTTTGTCCTGTCTTTATCGAGTATAATTTTGTTTTTGAGATGACAAGGCTATGAGAATGTGTAGTTTGACAGATTATCGACCCGTTATATACACAACCCCGGATTGACATTCATGTTCTGAAGTTTGAGGAATTTTTTTAACAGATTTTTAATTTAAATTTACATATGAAATGTTTATTTAGAAAGTAATTAAAGAGAATACCCAAAACAATAGCTAAAAGATGAATTGTATGTGTAGAACCTCAAAATTTTCATACGTATAAAATATTACTCATGTCGAAGAAGCACGACTTTTAGATTTTCTCAATTGCTTTCACTTTCCAATTTGATATTATGATATTTCTATAACACTTACTATTTCTATTATAGCACCTACATAGCACAGAATAATCCTTGAATATCCGAAACATAAAACCATTTCGTATAATTGAGGAAGTGCTATTAAAAAGTCAGATGAAGTGATATAATATGATTCGTGAGTGGGGGAAAAGTTGGACGAAGAACCGTGATTATATATATTGAAATATAATGTGATTTATCTACCATTCCATCAACTTAAGATTTTGGGAGTGATGGTAGTCCAAGAAGGTATTAGAGCAATAGACCATGAGATCAAATACCGCTTCAAAGACAGTTTTCCCCAAAAAAACATAAACAAACAAACAAACAAAAATCAAAAATTCAAAATCCCCAAGTGTTGGGCCCTTTCTTTCTCCTATGAAGGCCCACACTTGAGGAGGCATATTAGGAGATAATGTTAATTATCTACCTCTGTCAGCTTAGATTTTTCAGATAGATGCTAGTGCAACAATATAAAACAGAAATTAATTTACTTTTTTATCCCGATTTTGTTTTCACCTATTATTACGTTTACCCATAGTTAATTGTTAGTTGAAATAATTTTTCTTTGCTATTTGACACTTTAGAACGACAATAAAGTATCTATTGTATTTTCTTCTCATTCTACTCATGATTTGTTACATGTTAATCCAAAAGAAATCCAACATTTCCTTGATTTTATGAGTTTAGTCGTTGAATATAGAGATATTCAATACATGTCAAAGTCATATGTATAAATGAGTGATTAAATTAACTAGAATACTAAAATACAAATGAATAATGTTAATATTATCTGGTACGGCAAAATAGCTTATTTAGTCATGTATCTTTACACATATTCGGATAAAACCATTTCATATAACTAAGGGAAGTGCTATTATAAAACCCGATGAAGTGATAGAGTTTTATTCATGCGCAGGGAACATGGGGGGTAAACAACCGTGATTATATATATTGACATATAATTAATTTTAATTATCTACCTCTCCATCAGCTTAAGCATTTTGGAGAGGTGGTAGTACAAGATTGTATTAGAACGGGAGGCCCTGAGATCAAACCACTTTCCCAAACAAAATATTCCCCACACACAAAAAAAAACAAACAAACAAACAAAAAAACCCAAATGCTTGGCCCTCTCTCCCTAACATATAGGTCTACACTTGATGGAGCGTATTGATGGATATTGTTAACTATCTACCTCCCCATCAACTTAATATTTTGAGAGTGATAGCAGCTTAACAGTGTAAAACTGAAATCAATTTTCCTGTTTATCCTTATTCAAGTGTCACCTAATATTATCTTTACCCATACTTAATTGTTAGTCGAAATTAAATATCTTTGCTAATTGTTACTTTAGAATGACAATTAAGAATGTATTGTATTTTATTCTCATTCCACCAATAATTTTATTGAATGAGTTTAGTCATTGAATACATAGAGATTCAATAGAATTTCGAAGTCCTGTTTATAATTGAGTGATTACATTAACTTGAATACTAAAATGCTAATTAAAAATATTAGTATTATCTTGTACTATTTGTCAATAAATTTCTTTTTGAAAATGTAAATTGATGAATAAAATAATGATGGAGTGGAATAAAAAAACAAAAATGGTAGGAAAAATGGGAACGGGACACCGGAAAGAAATTTGTGTGATAAAAATAAATCATTTATAAGTAGGCTAAAATGTCTACAGTATGTTGATTTCGAAACACCAAATCGGCGTTTTGCTTCTCACAAGTTACTTTTCCCTCATATGAAACAGTGAAATTGACAACGAAATCCACTATGCGCCACAGAAAATCATTGGAGTAGACCCCGAATCCACTAATCCACTGTTTCACTGCACACACATTCCACAAAGTGTTTGATCATGTAAATCCTGTTTTTTGCCGATTGTATGAAAATGACATTAAAAACTATAAAATATATATGAACATAAAGAGTAGTGAGATGAAAAAAATAGGGTACAAGAAAAATGATTTTTGAAGTTTAGGTCCAAAAATATATTTCCTCAAAAAAATCCAAAAGTATATAAACTTTGTAATTATGTAGGAGAGTGATTGTATATATTCTTTAAAAAGAAAATATTTCACCTTAAACGATTTACTACAGATTAAATGCACATTATCAAATTGAAATTATCAATTTTCAAGAGAATGCATAAAATAATATACTATTTAAATAAACACGTCAAATTTAAAATAAAAAAATAAAGGACCTATTGAGCAAATACAATAAATCTTATGTGGAACCAAAAAATGTACCAACCTTTCATAACCACTTCTTTTTGAAGGATTTATGCCATAATTTTAGTGTTAAATATACCTTTCGAATATCGTTGTAGCCGTTTATTTTTGTAGATGTTTGGATGAAAAAAACCGGCATACATTGAGTAAGTAAGTATATTTTTAATCCTATAAAATGATATATATAATAAGACACGTATTTTTGAATAATGACATATATCATTGAACAAATTTAACATAATCATCATGAATTATAATACTGTTTGATGATCTTATTTCACCCCAAAAACTAGTCATAGTAGGAAAAACAAGAAGACTACAATTTAATAGAATGTTTCCTCATGCTATCCTTAATTAACTTACTAATCATTCAAAAACTTTTTTAACCTAATAACCATCAAATAATAATACTCAAAATGTATTTTGGAATTTTTAAACAACAATGAATGACATTCATTCAATTTAGTAAAATATTTGAAAACCCTATAACAATTATTTTATGAGACAGGAGGAAGTAGTATACAAATTCAGGACAACAATATCAACAATCATGACCAATATAGGAATTAGGAAACCATAGAAGGATACATCTAATATTATAATTTTTTCACCATTTTTAATTTTTTTCGTTCTCTTACTTTTGAAAACCAAATTGCCTTTATTTCGTTGTCATGTCTGCAATCACGAATTTTCATTGTGACATTATCATCCAATTTATTTGTCTAATTAATTAAGGATGAGTTCCTCAATCTTTTCCGATAAAAAATACGTTTCTTTTGTCTTAGTTTGTGATATGATTTTTTGTTTAAAGGAGTGGAGTAATATTCAAACATGTTTCGGTATTTTTCCCTTACAAAAAGTCACTTCTGAAAATTATCCATAGTATAACATGCGGTTGCTCTTTTAATTAGTTCTTTTTATTTTTAAAAAGTCTATCTGAATTTTATTCAGCTCGTCATTCTAGTTTTAATCAATTTTTTAATCAACTCTAGGATTTGGTGAATATTTTACAAATTCAAGTGGGACCCTACTGCCTGGCACATTTGGTTGTCAACTTTGTTGCCAATGCAATTTTAAGAAGAAAAACTCTTTCATTCATGAATTTTAACTAGATTTGCAAGGAAGGCAAATTGGTATCGAGTGGGGTCTTACGAGTAAAACATACGAGATGATAACAATTGATGGAAAATTTACGATTTCTAGAGTATAGATGAAGACATCTTAGTTTTTAACTATTGATAATGGTGAGAAAGAGTGAAATGATTTATTTGAATTCATATTGAATATGTTGTCCTTATTCAAAATATTTGTGACACTTGGACTAATTTCCAATTTATCTTGTTTCTTGTCTTTGATCCTAAAACAAAGCGGATATGGAATGAATGTTGCAGTTTCTTTTATAGGTATAATCAATTTTATATTCTAACAACAAACTATGTTAGGAAGTTTCTGTGAAAACTTTGTTTGACCTTACTAGATGTATTTATTTTTATATACCAGTGAAACGATTTATAACATTTTTGGAAGACAAAAATAAAAACAACAAGGAAACATGTGAAAATGGACGTCGATTTATTGTTTGCTGCAAAATTCAAGGGTAAAAACTCAAATAGTACGACATGATACATTATAATTTGTAAACAAATAATACTCAAGGGCACTTAGGGCCCCCTTCTTTTGTTTTCCAGTTATTATAGCAAGCACAACATTCTTTGTTGCCAAAGGTTCCTGGGGGAACACAAAGACATGTATTGCAACACTTGTTGCAAAACTCCAAGCATGCATTCTTGTATTGTGTATTTGAACATCGTCTATCACATTCGCTTCCGCACTCTATAATATTAAAAAGAACATAAATATGTTAGAAGTGAGTTTATGTTTTATTAATTAATAGTGTTGATTCATAATGAAAACTTACTTGCTTGAGGCACCGGGCAAGTGTTTACTCCAGGGGGATTGTCAGACGGATATGTAGGAAAGAAAGAATGAAGACTCTTCGCTCCACTGCACTACATGTGTCAAAATACACACCATGTCATTGAAAACAATTCATTGTCAAACCACTCTGTAAACAAAAGTTAAAAGAACCAAACTTCCACATACAAAATCTATAATTGTTTAAAATTAAATACATTCTTTCTGTTTCTCGAATATTTTCACTACGCGTAAATATGTCGAAGACAAGAGAATTATAGACTTACACATAAAATTAATTTTTTTTGCTTCTAAACAGACATTATCTAACTACATAATTTCATTTATTTTATGCAATTATTGACATCGTTCGTATGATTGCTTCATCATTGAAACCTCTCAAGATTACACAATCCCTAAACAAGCTAGGAATTGGGAAAAATATGTAAATGCACAATCTATTTTTTGGAAAACTGACATACCAGTGAAACATGAGGGAAATCCATAAGGACGACACATAAGAGTAGAGCGACACGGATAACTCTAGGAATATTGGCCATGTCTTTAAGTATAAACTTGTTTTTGAGGTGACAAGGCAATGAGAATGTGTAGTTTGACAGATTATCGACCCCTTAAATACACAACCCCTGATTGACATTCATGTTCTGAATTTTGAGTAATTTTCTTAATAGAGTTTTAAAAATATTTATTTAGAAAGTAATCAAAGAGAATACCCACTATAATAGCTAAAAATGAATTATATATGTGGAACCTCTAAATTCTCATGCATATAAAATATTAATCATGTCCAAAAGGCACGACTTTTAGATTTTCTCAATTGTCTTCACTTTCCAATTTCATATTATAATTTTTCTTAAACAGTGATATTATAAATTCATTTTTGGCATCAAGGGTAAATATTAGTACATTTTTATAACACATACTATCTCTATTATAATACTTGTATAGCAGAGAAAAATCCTTGAATATCCAAAACGTAAAACCATTTCATATAAATGAGGGAAGTGCTGTCATGACCCGTATCACTTTTAGCCCGTAGGTTAAAAGAAATTTATTTACCAAATTTATTTGATTAATTAACAATTAGAATTGGAATAGTTGGGTTTTTTTAGCTAAAACCTTGAAGTAAAAAATAAAATATTTTTTCTAGAATTTAACTCCTCATTAATTCACCATTATACAACATCTTTATAATCCACTTGATCCACTTACCTTTCATTCCATTTATCTTATTTTTCTATTCAATTCATATTTTCCACTGTTGTACATATTTTTGGAGTTTGGGATTTTTTGGGAATGCATAGAGCGAGTACTCTTCCCTATGTGATGGTTTTTCCTACACTGGGTTTGCCACACATAGAGTTTAAGGAGGCCATACTGTGCATTCTATCAGGCAAACTTGGGGCGGGCCGGGATATGGCAAACTTTTTGTAGCACTTTATTTCTTCTATTAATAAAATAAAGTTGTTGAAAAAAAAATAAAAAAAATAAAAAAATAAAAAAATAAAAAAATAAAAATCTATTCAATTCATATTCCAACACCCTCTCAATAGATAATTTTTGCAAAGCAATAAGGTCTTTTAAGAAATGTTATCAATTGCTATTTTAAATTTTATGTTTTGTAAGTGTATTTATTTCCAGCAAATTTTTTGATAATATTGTTAGAATATTGATTTCATGAATTCATATACACTGGGCTTAAAGATATAAGTTAAGAATAATGTTAGAAATTGTACATTGCCAACAGAGTGGTCCATAAAATGAAATTTTTATAAGTGTGCGATTTTTTCCAACCTTAAATATGGTTAGATATACAGTTATTTGATAAGAAATATGAATTATGTATGATGTTTTATATTGATTATAAATTAAGATTTTATCAAAAATTTCAGTTATAAAAAAAAGTTGCGAAAATTCTTTTATTATAATTATTTATCATAATAATAATAAGTTATTTGGAAATAATGTTTTGAATGATCACGATTTAATTAAGTGTGATGTATTAATTTTTATAATTTTATTATTTTTGTGTAAAGAAAATATATGATTCATAAAGTTCATATTCTTAAAAAGTATGCATTTCGAAGAAAATTCTTTAGTAGATATAACGTAGGTTTGAATAAAGAAAGAGATGTGAGGATCCTTTATAAATGACATATTTTACAAAATATGATATAAGTATGTATTGAAGACTTATTTTTAGTTTAAAGAAAAAAATATAGAAATATATGTATTTTAGAATATTTTGAGTATTTTTAACCAATAGGATTTATATGGAATTTAGTTAATGATTTTTCAGATCTAAAAGAAAAATAAATAAATATGAATGCTAAGCAGTAGACAATGAACGGTTCATGTCAGCCTATTTATTAATTTTCAGTTTGCAGTGAATCCTCGAGGGTCTCCGGCACTAGCCCTTACTCACGGGTAGTAGATGTGAGATTATTGCTGGAGCAGGTTAGTCCCCGTCCATGGGCAAGAATAATTGATATCCAGTCTGCATCTAGTTCTGTTATTTTAGTTGTGACATCATAACCGTAGCATGAGTAACATTAGTTTATGCTCCTTAAGTTGGAGATAGTCATAATTATAATTTTCAGCAAAATTACTTCAACATGTTAGATGTTTAGTTAAAAATAATTCTAAAATAATACTAAAAGTAAAATACGAGAAAATAAGTAGTATAAATAAAATACTGAAATGAAAAGAAAATATAGTTCTCTTTTGATAGTCTATTTCCTTATGGGGCTTTCGAGCTCACCATTTCCATTTAATAAATTCTCATACGTATAAAATATTACTCGTGTCGAAGAGGCACAACTTTCAGATTTTCTCAATTGCTTTCACTTCCATATTTCATATTATAATTTTTTTTAAACAGTGATATCATAAATTCATTTTTGACAACAAAGGTAAATATTAGTAATTTCTGTAACACTAACTATTTCTGTTATATCACTTGTATATATCAAAGAAATATCCTTGAATATCCGAAACAAAAAACCATTTCATGTAATTGAGGGAAGTGCTATTAACAACTCTGATGAAGTGATATAATATGATTCGTTTGTGGAGGAAAGGGGGGACGAACAACCGTGATTATATATATTGAAATATAATGTTAATTCTCTACCCTTCCATCAGCTTAACATTTTGGGAGTGATGGTAGTTCAAGATGGTATTAGAATGAGACACCATGAGATCAAATACCGCCCCAAACACAGTTTTACCCCAAAATACAAAAACAAAAAAACAAATAAAAATTAAAAATCCCCAAGTGTTGGCCCCTCTCTTTCTCTTATGTAGACCCACACATGAGGGGGCATATTGGGAGATTTTGTTAATTATCTATCTTTACCAGCTTAGGCTTTTGAGATAGATGGTAGTTCAACAATATAACACTGAAATAAATTTACTTTTTTATCTTGATTCTGTTGTCACCTATTATTACGTTTACCCTTACTTAATTGTTTGTCGAAATAATTTATCTTTTCTATTTGTCACTTTAGAAGGACAATAAAGTATCTATTGTATTTTCTTCTCATTCTACCTATGATTTCTTACAAGTTAATCCAAATGAAATCTAACATTACCTTGATTGTCTGAGTTTAGTCCTTGCATATAGAAAGATTCAATACATGTGAAAGTCATATGTATAAATGAGTGATTAATTTAACATGAATACTAAAATACCAATGAATAATGTTAATATTATCGGTATGGAGAAATTGCATTTTTAGTCATGTATCTTCACACGTATTCAGATAAAACCATTTCATATAATCCAGAAAAGTGCTATTATAAAGTCCGATGAAATGATATAATATGATTCATGCATAGGGAAACGGGGGATGAACAACCGTGATTATATATATTGACATATAATTTATTTTAATTATCTACCTCTCGATCAACTCAAACATTTGGAAGAGATGGTAGTTCAAGATGGTATTAGAACGGGAGACCCTGAGATCAAACCACTTTCAAAACACATAATTCCCCAAAAACAAACAAACAAACAAACCCAAATGTTGGGCCCTCTCTCCTTATCCTATAGGCTTACACTTGAAGGGGCGTATTGAGAGATAATGTCAATTATCTACCTCCTAATCAACTTAATATTTTTAGAGAGCTGGTAAATTAAAAGTGTAAAACTAAAATCAATTTACTTTTCTATCCGTATTCCAGAGTCACCTAATATTATATTTACCGGTACTTAATTGTTAATTAGTCGAAATAATTTATCTTGGCTATTTGTCACTTTAGAATGATAATTAAGTATGTATTGTATTTTCTTCTCACTATACCCATAATTTGATGAATGAGTTTAGTCATTGAATATAGAGAGATTCAATAGAATTTCAAATTCGTGTGTATAAATGAGTGATTACATTAACTTGACTACTAAAATGCCAATTAATAATATTAATATTATCTTGTACTAATTGTTAATAAATTTCTTTTTGAAAATGTAAAGTGATGAATAAAATAATGATGTAGTTGAACAAAAAACAAAAAGGGGAGGAAAAATGGGAACGGGACAATGGAAAAAAATTTGTGCGATAAAAATAAATCATTTATATTTAGGCTAAAACGGCTACAATACGTTGATTTTGACACACCGTATTCGCGTTTCACTACTCGAAAGTTGCTTTTCGCTCCTATGAAACAATGAAGTTGACAACGACATCCACTATGCGCCATAGAGAATCACTAGAATAAACCCTGAATCCACTAGTCCACTGTTTCGCTGCAACACACCTTCCACAAAGAGTTTGACTACGTAAATCCAGTTTTTTTTGCTGCTTTTATGAAAATGACATTAAAAACTATCAAATATATATCAAATTAAAGAGTAGAGAAAAGAAAAAAAAATATGGTACAAGAAAAACGATTTTGGAAGTTTAGATCCAAAAATATATTTCCTCAAAAACAGGATCCAAAAATAGATAAACGTTGTAATTATGTAGGAGAGTGATTCTATATATTCTGTAAAAATAAAATATTTCACCATAAACAAATTACTACATATTAAATGCATATTTTCGTATTGAAATTATCAATTTTCACAAGAATGCGTAAAATAGTATACTACTTAAATAAACACATCAAATTTAAAAAAAAAATAAAGTACCTATTGAGCAAATACAATAAATATTATGTGGGACCAAAAAATTTACCAACATTCCTTAACCACTTTGTTTTGAAGGCTTTATGCCTTAGTTTTAAAGTGAAATATACCTTTTGAACATCATTATATTCGTGTACTTTTGTAGATATTTGGATGAAAAAAATCGGCATACATTGAGTAAGTAAGTATATTCTGAGTACTATAAAATGATATATAACAAGACACGGATTTTTGTATAATGACATATATCATTCAACATATTTAACATGTTCGTCATGAATTAGATGACTATTTGATGATCTTATTTGACCCCAAAAACTAGTCATAGTAGGAAAAACAAGATGACTACAATTTAATTGAATTTTTCCTCATCCCACGTTTAATTAACATATTAATTATTCAACAACTTTTTTAACTTAATAACCATCAAATAATAATACTTAACATGTAACTTATAATTTTCAACAAACATTTATGACAATCGTTTAATTTAGTAAAATATTTGAAAACCCTATAAAAATTATTTTATGATACATGAGGAGGTCGTATACAAATTCCGGACAATAGTATCAACAATCATGACCAATATTGGAATTAGGAAACCATGGAAGGATACACATAACATTATGAATTTGTGAATTTCTGGATGAACTTAATTAATATATCTTTATATTAGGTAGTAGTACTAAAGTCTTATGTGGGGACCTTTGTTTTTTTCTTTTGGCAGTGCACCATTCGTCTTTTAATCATCACACTTGATTTGTTATAAAATTTAACAATTATTTTATTTTTTTAAAACCAATATAGTTATGTTCTACTTAGTTGTATGTTATAAATCTTGCGCGCCCTTTTACATTTTGCAAAAGTGACTCTCCCCTCAAACACATGTGGGGTAAGTGCACTTTTTGGTGAGAACTAAGGTTCGATTCACATCTTCTCTCTCCTAAGGAAGATGACATAAGTGGAAAACTTTATTAATATATTAAGATATGCATATCTTGAAAACGATACATTTAAAATATAAAATCTTAAATTCTTATCATCGAGAAACTTGTCATACATTTATTATATATGATCCACGCGAACCATTGAATTTCGTAGTCAATATGGGATAAAGGGATTTTTTTCAATATATTCTCAGATAATTGTCCAAATAAACTTTTTTATAGCGATGCGGACAATTCGTATAAATTATAAATAAATTACCTTTAATATTGTTGTCTTATTCGTTGCTAAACTAAATCTCCTTAATTTCTTTCACATCAACCATTATCGGCATTCAAAATCAATTATGAACAACTGTATCTTCGATTATAACATAAAAAAGATTATAATTTTTCACCATTTTATTTTTTTTTCATTTTCTTACATTTGAAAACCAAATTGACTTTATTTCATTGTCATGTTTGCAATCATGAATTTTCATTGTGACATTAACTCCCAATTTATTCGTCTAATTAATTAAGGATGAGTTCCTCAAACTTTTCCGTTCGAAAATACTTTTATTTTGTCTTTGTTTGTGATTTGATTTTATGTTTAAAGGAGTGGAGTAATATTCAAAAAAAATTCGGTATTTTCCCTTTACAAAAAGTCACTTTTGGAAATTCTCTATAGTAGAACAGGCGGTTGCTCTTTTCATTAGTTCTTTGTATTTTTAAGATATCTTTCCGAGTTTTATTCAGCTCGTCATTCAATTTTTACTCAATCATTTCATCAACTCTAGGATTAGATGAATATTTTATCTAGTAATTTAAACATTCAGTCTATGTCCTGTTTCCGGCAAGAACTTCAAGTATTAAGCTAGAGATGCCTTGTAGTTGTTCAAAACTACCGGTGTAGAAGCGCTCATCATGTAGGATTGCTCAGAGCATATTGTGCGGCGAGTTGGAATTAGTGCAGATTTATGGGCAAAGATTTAGTAGCAAAACAAAATTCGAATAGTAGTATCTATGTTAATGGGCATAATTTCGGTTGTTTTAGCAATGGTACGTATATAAAGGCCAATGACATTAATATATGTATGTTATGCATAAGACACTTTTTTGATACACATATGGTATACATATATATAGTGTGAGTTTCAATCTATCATATATATATATATATATATATATATATATATATATTGCATCTTAAATATCACATTTCACGTTATTTCTTATAGTATTATTTAATTAATAACTTTACAAACTAAAGAGGACCCTACAAACTGGCACATTTGGTTGTCAACTTTGTTGCCAATGCAATTTTAAAAAGAACAACTCTTTCATTCATGAATTTTAACTAGATTCTCATTGACAGCAAATTGGTATCGAGTGGGGTCTTTAGAGAAAAAAATACGAGACGATAACAATTGATGAAAAATTTATGATTTCTGGAGTTTAAATGAAGACATCTTAGTTTTTAACTGCTGATAAAGGTGAGAACGATTTCATGATTTATTTGAATTCATATTGAATCACATGTTGTCCTTATTCAGAATATTTGTGACCGTTGGATTAATTTCCAATTTATCTTGGTTTTTTTGTCTTTCTGATCCTATCCTCTAAAAATTGGTCCTAAAACAAAGGGGATATGGAATGATTGTTGCAATTTCTTTTATAGGTATAATCAATTTTATATTCTAACAACAAACAATGTTACAAATTTTCTATGAAAAAAATAGCTAAGACCTTGCTACATGTATTTATGTTTATATACCAATGAAAGCGATTTATAACATTTTAGCAAGACAAAAATAAAAACAACATGGAACCATGTAAAAATGGGCGTAGATTTTACTGTTTGCTGAAAAATTCAAGTGTACACTTAGGAATTCAATAGTACGACATGATACATTACAATTTGTAAACAAATTATACTTAAGGGCACTTAGGGCCTCCTTCTTTTGTTTTCCAATTATTATAACAAGCACAACATTCTTTGTTGCCAAAGGTTCCTGGAGGAACACAAAGACACGCATTGCAACACTTGTTGCAAAACTCCAAACATGCATTCTTGTATTGTGTATTTGAACATCGTCTATCACATTCACTTCCGCACTCTGTAGTATTCAAAAGTATAGAAAAATGTTAGAAGAGATTTTATGTTATATTATTTAATAGTGATGATTCATAATGAAAACTTACCTGCTTGAAGCACCGGGCAAGTGTTTACTCCAGGGGGAGTGTCAGACGGATATGTAGGAAAGAAAGAATGAAGACTCTTCACTTCACCGCACTTCATGTGTCAAAATACACATCATGTCATTGAAAACAATTCAATTGTCAAACCACTCTCTAAACAAAAGTTAAAAGAACAAAACTTCCACATACAAAATCTATAATTATTTATAATTAAAATAAATTCTTTCTGTTTATCGAATATTTTCACTAGACGTAAATTTGTCTAAGACGAGAGAATTATAGATTTACACGTAAAATTATATATATTTTTTGCTTTTAAACATACATTATCTAAGCACATAATTTCATTTATTTTATGCAATTATTGATATCGTTCGTCTGATTGCTTCATCATTGAAACCTCTCTAGATTACACAATCCCTAAACAAGCTAGGAATTGGGAAAAAAATTAATGCATTGTCTATTTTTTGGAAAAGTGACATACCAGTGAAACTTCAGGGAAATCCATGATGACGACACATAAGAGTAAAGCGACTTGGATAAATCTAGGAATGTTGGCCATGTCTTTATAGATTATAAACCTGTTTTTGAGGTGACAAGGCTATGAGAATGTGTAGTTTGACAGATTATCGACCCCTTATATACACAACCCCGGATTTGAGTAATTCCTTTAATAGAGTTTTACTATAAATTTACATATGATATGTTGATTTAGAAAGTAATCAAAGAGCATACCCACTATAATAGCTAAAAATGAATTATATACGAAGAACCTCTAAATTCTCATGCGTATAAAATATTAATCATATCAAAGATGCACAACTTTTAGATTTTCTCAATTGCTTTCACTTTCCAGTTTCATATTATAATTTTTTTAAAACAGTGATGTTATAAATTCATTTTTGGCATCAAAGGTAAATACTATTACATTTCGGTAAAACATACTATTTCTATTATAGCACTTGTATAAAAGAGAAAAATCCTAGAATATCTGAAACATAAAACCATTCATATAATTGAGGTAAGTGCTATTAAAAACTTTGATGAAGTGATATAATATTATTCGTGTGTGGGGGAAATGGGGGGGACGAACAACCATGATTTTATATATTGAAATATAATGATACTTATGTACCTCTTCCTAAGTTAAGATTTGGAAGAGATGGTAGTTCAAGATGGTTTTAGAACGTGAGACCATGAGATCAAATACTGCTCCAAACACTGTTTTCCCTAAAAAAAAAAAAACAAACAAAAAAATATATATCCCCAAGTGTTGGGCCCTCTATTCCTCTTATGTAGACCCACACTTGAGAGGGCATATTGGGAGATAATGTTAATTATCTACCTCCATCAGCTTAGACTTTGAGATAGATGGTAGTTCAACAATATAAAACTTAAATAAATTTTCTTTTTTATTCCGGATTCCGTTGTCACCTATTATTACGCTTACCCATAGTTAAGTGTTAATCGAAATAATTTATCTTTTCTACTTGTCACTTTAGAACGACAATAAATTATCTATTGTATTTTCTTCTTATTCTACCCATGATTTGTTACAAGTTAATCCAAAAGAAATCTAACACTACCTTGATTGTGTGAGTTTAGTCGTGGAATATATAAAGATTCAACACAATGTCAAAGTCATATGTATAAATGAGTGACTAATTTAAGGGAAAATTGATAATATATACCATTCGCGGTAAACAGTTCTCGTTGTATACCCCATTTTTTCTTTCTTACAAATCAAACCCCGTAAAATTACCATGAAGGCCATGTTATTTGTCATTTAGGCTGTGATATATTCGCATGAGGCCGTGTAAATTTTTATAGAGACCGTACGTAGCTAACACGGCCGGTAAAAAAAAATTATGGTATTTTTTTATTAATTATTTTTTAACAAAAACATGAGATTAATCTGTTTTCAATTGCCTCAATTCTTGCACCCAACGGTATAAAAAACTTTACTTGCTCTTGATGACCAATGTCCTGAATGCCTGAGCTTCCCAACTGACCCATAGCTACTGGCATACTTGACTTCTCTTAATCTCAACCTTCACTACTGCAACACAAGTTTGCTGGAGAACTGGAAGGATCTTAACTGAAGGGTTTCATAAACTTTTCAGAAGGATGGGAGCATTCATTCGCCATACTTTCTCCCTAATGGTTTGACCCAATCCCCATGCCACAGTCAGGAGAAATAAAATACCTTACAAAAGATCCGAGGGCAAAACCGATGTGGAAATAGTAAAAGCCGAAACATGGTACAAACAACAAAAAGAGAGATGGACGTTTGGAATTATTTTTTGTAAAGATTTTCCTGGAAGGACCAAAGTTATTGAGAACAAATAATAAAGCACACGAAACGTGATTGGTTCAAAATTGAGCAGAGCATCATATCTTGATGCAAAGGATAGCCACCAGAAGGAAGAGCGAAAGAATATCTTGCAGGTGAGATTCTTTTAAAAAGGTGGAATTCTGCAAGACGGCCGTCTGTAAGGGAACTCAAACCAATTGATAGGAAGTTAATGAGCTTTCTCATAAGCCTTTAGAAGGTGGAGACATTAAGAGAAACAGCCATGCTGGACTTGGGACATTTGCTTCAAGAAGAAAGAGTATCGCACTTGTGAACGTTCGGCATATCACCTTATGTATAAATTATTTTCATCAACAAAATGGATGTTGGTGAAATAAGAGGGTTTTCAATTTGCATAGATGTTGCAGAATAATCGTTCCACAATAGGAAGAAAAAGCAAGGGTACAAGGTCGAGCACCTGAAAGACTAAACAGTTGAGAAGTCCAGAAAAAGGATAATGATTTCAACCTGGAGAAGTTACGGGCCAAAACGAGCATATCACAAGGTCTTTGGAAAGGGTGAAACTTTTCATGAAGTGTCCAAGTTTGCATTAAAGAAAGGTTATTTCTGTATTGAAATAGGGTAGATGTCTCATCGAGATGTTGTAAAGGAATGTTAAAAGTTTTGAAAAGAGGTCTGCAATAACATGCTTTTAAGCGAAGATTATACGACACTTAAGGGATGCCGGATAAAGTTTGATTTCGTAGAATTAATCTAATTTTCAAAGAAGTTTAGAAGATCATTGATGATCCAATTCATGGGTTCTGGGTTGCACTGCTCGTTAGGAGTAGTACAGTGCTAAGGAATGAATGCTCAAAGTTATCCCTTATGGGGAGACAAAAGGGTCAAAACAAAATAGGGATCTCGACAAGCGTCACAAGATATTATAGGACACAAAGACAGATGAAGGAACGTCGACAGGTGTGTCTGTCGGTTCATGGCTCTAAATGGCCTGAAAGAGATTTGAAACTGAAAATTACAAGGTGCATTCCCCTGAATTGAAATTAATAAAATTTTGGGAGTTCAAATGTTGGTTGGCTAGATAGGTTTCGGAAGGCATCTTGGCAGAGACTACCTTCTGTCTGAAATTGGTTTAGTATAAGTTGTCAAAAGATTGACGGTAAGTAACAAAAAAAGGTGTAAAGGTAGGTTTGAAGTTTTGATTGGCAAAAAGAAGAGATGCATACCATAAAAGAATAGACATCATTAAGAGAGAAAGTTACAACATCGACACTACCCTTAGGAGGGAAGTGAGAAGAATGTTCTGACATTAGAACGTTTAAGAAATTATGGATTTGAGAGGAAGGGTAGGAGTGTGACAATGCAAAGTCAAAGGGGACTCACGTCATTAACTTACAGTAAAAAGGTTTGAACTTGTTCAGAAGAAAGACTTAAAAAGATATGCTTCTGAGGTAACTCATGGCACAAGATGGTGAGTAGTTGCTGGACTCAAGGATCTCGAGTAAGGAATCAAATGGGAAGTAATTTACTAGAAAATGCATGATTGAAGAAAGGCATAAAAGGATTTGAACTTCAAGCGTGGCATACCGGAATGTAGCGTCTTGGTGCTTGTTTATATCTGTAAAATAAACCATAACGTTAGCCTCACAAACACCTTTCTAAAAGACTTGAATCAGGGGGGATCAACTCCTGGGATCAACATCTAGAACATAAGAGTCATAACTTATCACTCTCTTAGCCTTGGCCTTAAGTCAAGAGGTGAGGGTTCTTTTTAAGGTGGTTGGAGTTAATATCTTGTACTTGTCCAGGAATCAAGCCTTACGTAGTTCCTGGGACATGGTATTTATAATGATAATGCATGCCCTAACCCTACTATTAGGTCGGTCTAAGCTATTGTCATGTTTAACCTTCATGGGCCTTGCCTTGCCCAAGTTATCATGCTGATAATGGGCATTCGTAGCTGGTGCGGACTCTGTCCTCTACGCCGACTTAACCGACTAACGGTGGTCGAGTCTGATAGTGTATTATGAACCTTTGGTTCTTATTGCTCTTGTGAGTCTAGTCTAGTTGAGATCGAACTAGTTGCCTTGGCATTTTTGTCTCTCGGACTAGTTTGCTATGGGCAGGTCGATGCTCTAGGCGTTTGGTCCGACTTTGCGAACCATCCCTCTGCCTTGGAATTTTTTGCCCATTAGGCTCGTTTTGCTTTTGGCTGGTCGATTTTATGGGCGTTTGTTCCGTCTTTGCGAACTCTCCCTTTGCATTAGCATTTTTTGCCTTGTAGGCTCGTTTTGCTTTAGGCTATATTGTGTGGTCCGACTTGCGGATTTTCCATTCTCGTAGTCGATTGCATTGCCTTTGACATTTTGTGTCGTATTAGACTTATAATGTTAAGGTTGTAGATCCTAAAAAACATAAAAGCATCTTGGGAAAAGGCATGTTTATTAGAATATTCATAAAATTGTCACACAGACTTATTACAGAGCATAAAAATTTAAAAATAAGAATAAATCGAGATAAAGTTTAATTAAACGTAATACTTCCTCAGATTATTGGCGTGCCACTGCCGAGGAACTGCGGTTCCATATGCTCGTCCGAGTTGGTAGGATCCTTTGGAATGAACCTTTAGGATCTGATACGGGCCTTCCCAATTCGGGTCCAACTTGCCAGCCGCTTCTCGTCGACTTGCTTCATTTTTTCTGAGGACAAAATCTCCGACTTTGAAGTATTTGTACTTGACCCTCGAGTTGTAATACTGCGAGATCTTCTGTTTGTATCTCGTCATTCGAGCTGAAGCTATTTCTCTTCGTTGTTCGCATTCATGTTTTATTACCTTTGTATCTTGTATTCTTTTATTTCATTTTTTCTCCAAGAAAATAAATTCATTCTTTTATTTTGGAAGAAGGAGAAATAGAAATAAACATAATTAAACCCTTTTTTTTCTTAAAATTTTTCTAGTATTCTGCTAGGTTCATCTTATTTTTATTATATTTTTTTTCCTATTGTAGCTTATATATAACAACAATTAAGGGAATGTAATTTCCATTGATTTGATTGAGTACAATAGTAGGCTATTTATAATACATAGCCATAATGTAAACGCAATAATACCTAATAAATACGATTGACTACAATAATTTATTTCCATGATTTTGTGTATCTACAATATTTTCAACACGCCCCCGCAATCTCATGGTAATGCAATGAACATGGAGATTGACTTGGAATGAATGAATCTGTCCTTCACATGGTGTCTGCAACAAACTTCACCAGGTGAATCGGCTTCAATTGCTTCCCAACTTGAAATTGCTGGAATCCTGCGATAGAGATGAGGAACTATGTGGAGGGAATAGCATACCCTAAAAAAACTGGGATAGAGAGGAGTCATAGAATAAGGAATAGAGATGAGAATATAGTGGGAGGGATATACCCTAAAAAAGGATAGTTGGATGACCCGAAAACGTAGAGGAGTCATGAAAAAAAATAAGTGTAGGGAAGTTGATTCCTTAAACAAAAAAAAAAGAAAAGGAGCGGATGGTTGTACCCTAACAAAAGAAATGGAAGAAAATGATGTGTACCATAACAAAATTAAACGTAAGAAAAGGCATGGAGGGATGTACCCTAACGAGAAAAAAAAAATGATTTTAATAGAGGAGAACAACGATGTGATAGAGATTGAAGGAGGAAAAATAAAAATAGTACGAAAGGGAATTTTTTTTTTGAGACGGTATAAAAGATGAAAGCTTTATCAACCACATTAGCACGACACATAATTTTGCATAGCCGGCGAAGGTAACGACACCAATATAAATTTATTCAGAATATTAGAGAAGACATAAAATAAAAGTAAAAATAAAACAACAAAGGTAAAAGTGAAGCACGAGGGGTGAGGTTCGATCATATTAATGTCACAAACCCCCACCCTGACTTTTTTTTTTGTAGAGATCGCTCAGGACCGAAAGACGTTAGTCAGAGATCGCTTAGGATCGAAAGACGTTAGTCTTAAAGCTCTGATACCATAACAACGGGAATGTAGTTTCCATTGATTTGATTGAGTACAATAATAGGCTATTTATACTACATAGCCATAATGTAAACGCAATAATACCCAATAAATACGATTGACTACAATAATTTATTTCCATGATTTTGTGTATCTAGAATATTTTCAACAATATACATCAATATGCATCATAACCTAATTTTCCCTTCTTTCAAAGATAGTTCATGGCGATATATATATATATATATATATATATATATATATATATATATATATATATATATATATAAAAAAAAAAAACCAAATCTTTAGAAACAATTATTAACAAATAAAACATAATTAAATACGGTTGAACACCAAATACGTTTAAGAACACCCCGTTACCTTTGGTATTTCAAAAGCGAATGCGAAATCAAAATCTTGAAAGAAAAGTCTTGAATCCTCAAACCAACATCTCTACGAATATCCTACGATAATTGAACGACAAGCTACGGTTAGCCAATCCTCTATTAATTCAACAAAATCTCAGATTTTCTCAAGAACGAGCAAATCTATAATTAGGGTTAGGAGGAAAAACTTACCGTAAAAAAAAAAAACGGATAGTATAGAAACGATCGCCTCCATGTGGTGATCAATTTCTTCTTCTACTCGGTGTGCACCGAAAATCAACCGTTAAACCCCGAATTTAGAAAACGGCGTTCGAACTTTTTTTTTTTGTACATCGTTGGCTTCTTCCAATTTTTGCAGAAAATAAATTGCCGTGTAAATGCTAATGAGTAATTTAGGTAACAGTTTCCTTTTATACCCATTAATTTAAATCAATAAAAAAAACTAAATCCTTTTAATTAAACAAATAGGTCAAATAATAATTAGGTCGTAGTACACATACCCAATTACCATTTTACCCTTTCTGAAAATTCGGGATGTTACAAAACGAAATTCCAATAGTAGGTCCTATGTTAATGCGCATTTTTTTGGTTGCTTTAGCAATGGTGCGTATATAAAAGGCAATGACATTAATATACGTATATGCATAAGAGACTTTTTGGACACACCGTTGGTATACATATATATAGAATGAGTTTCAATCTTGTCATATATATATATATATATATATATATATATATATATATATATATATATATATATATATATATTGCATCTTAAATATCACAGTATGTCATATAGTATTATTTAGTCACTTATAGTTTTACAAATTAAAGAGGGCCATACTGCTTGGCACATTTGGTTGTCACGTTTCTTGCCAACGCAATTTTAAGAAGAACAACTCTTTCATTCATGAATTTTAACTATAGGGGGAAGGGGCCACAAGGACAAAAAATTAATAAATTGGTCTCGAAGGACAAAAGTAACATTTTCATGATTATAAAGGACAAAAATCACAATTGCTACTTTAAAATTGTTACTTCACGTGTTAATGTTATTGTTACTTCATATTTACTGTATTCCACATTTGTTACTTCATATTTGTTACTTCATAATTGTTACTTTTGTCCTTATTAAATTACAGTTTCCTTCTATCCCGATTTTTTTGATAATTTTGTCCTTCTGGACAAAAATCTATTAACTATATTTGCATTGATGGGAAACTCCTATCAAGTGGGGTCTTAAGAGGAAAAACACGAGATGATAACAATTGATGTAAAATTTACGATTTCGGGAGTTTAGATGAAGACATCTTAGTTTTTAACTGTTGATAATGGTGAGAACGCGTGCAATGATTTATTTGAATTCATATTGTGTATGTTTTTCTTATTCAAAATATTTGTGACACTTGGACTAATTTCCAATTTATCTTAGTTTTCTGTCTTTTTGATCCTATCCTCTAAAATTTTGTCCTAAAACAACGCGGATATGTAATGAATGTTGCAATTTCTTTTATAGGAATAGTAAATTTTATATTCTAATAACAAACTATGTTAGGCAAATTGGTAAGACATTACGACATGTATTTATTTTTATATATCTATGAAAACGATTTATAACATTTATGCAAGAAAAAATGAAAAACAATAAGGGAACATGTGTAGATTTTATTGTTTGCTGAAAAATACATGTGTACTTAGGAATTCAAATAGTATGACATGATACATTCGAATTTGTAAACAAATAATATTCAAGGGCACTTAGGGGATCATTCTTTTGTTTTCAAGTTATTATAGCAAGCACAACATTCTTCGTTGCCAAAGGTTCCTCGAGAAACGCAAAGACATGTATTGCAGCAATTGTTGCAAAACTCCAAACATGCATTCTTGTATTGTGTATTTGAACATCGTCTATCACATTTGCTCTCCATTCTGTAATATTCAAAAGAACAAAAAAATTGTTAGAAGTGAGTTTATGTTTTTATATTTAATAATGATGATGCATAATGAAAACTTACTTGCTTGAGGCACCGGGCAAGTGTTTACTCCGGGGGGGGAGTGTCATACGGATATATAGGAATGAAAGAACGAAGTCCATACACACCATAACATTGAACTCACCATAACATAGAACGAAGACCATACACGCCGCTCAACATAGAACGAAGACCATACACACCATAACATAGAACGAAGACCATACACGCCGCTCAACCGCTCTACACGTGTCAATATACACACCATAACATTGAAAACATTTCAATCCTCATAACACTCTCTAAACGAAAATTAAAAGAACAAAACTTCCACATACAAAATCTATAAAAATTTAAAAATAAAATAAATTCTTTATGTTTCTCGAATATTTTGACTAGTCGTAAAATTGATGAAGACGAAAGAATTATAGGTTTACTCAAAATTATATTTTTTTGCTTCTAAACATGCATTATCTAACCACATATTTTCATTTATTTCATGAAATTATAGACATCATTCTTGTGATTGCTTCGTTATTCTCTCTAAATTACACAATCCCTAAACAAGCTAGGAATTGGAAACAAATGATCCATGGTGACCACACATAAGAGTAAAGCGACGGGGATAAGTCTAGGAATTTTGGCCTTGTCTTTATCGAGTATAATTTTGTTTTTGAGATGACAAGGCTATGAGAATGTGTAGTTTGACAGATTATCGACCCGTTATATACACAACCCCGGATTGACATTCATGTTCTGAATTTTGAGTAATTTTTTTAACAGAGTTTTAATTTAAATTTACATATGAAATATTTATTTAGAAAGTAATTAAAGAGAATACCCAAAACAATAGCTAAAAGATGAATTATATGTGTAGAACCTCAAAATTTTCATACGTATAAAATATTACTCATGTCGAAGAAGCACAACTTTTAGATTTTCTCAATTGCTTTCACTTTCCAATTTGATATTATAATTTTTTAAACAGCGATATTATAAATTCATTTTTGGCATCAAAGGTAAATATTATGATATTTCTATAACACTTACTATTTCTATTATAGCACCTACATAGCAGAGAAAAATCCTTGAATATCTGAAACATAAAACCATTTCGTATAATTCAGGAAGTGCTATTAAAAAGTCCGATGAAGTGATATAATATGATTCGTGAGTGGGGGAAAAGTTGGACGAAGAACCGTGATTATATATATTGAAATATAATGTGATTTATCTACCATTCCATCAATTTAAGATTTTGGGAGTGATGGTAGTCCAAGATGGTATTAGAGCAATAGACCATGAGATCAAATACCGCTTCAAAGACAGTTTTCCCCAAAAAAAAACATAAACAAACAAACAAACAAAAATAAAAAATTCAAAATCCCCAAGTGTTGGGCCCATTCTTTCTCCTATGAAGGCCCACACTTGAGGAGGCATATTGGGAGATAATGTTAATTATCTACCTCTGTCAGCTTAGATTATTCAGATAGATGGTAGTGCAACAATATAAAACAGAAATAAATTTACTTTTTTATCCCGATTTTGTTTTCACCTATTATTACGTTTAACCATAGTTAATTGTTAGTTGAAATAATTTTTCTTTTCTATTTGTCACTTTAGAACGATAATAAAGTATATATTGTATTTTCTTCTCATTCTACTCATGATTTGTTACATGTTAATCGAAAAGAAATCCAACATTTCCTTGATTTTATGAGTTTAGTCGATGAATATAGAGATATTCAATACATGTCAAAGTCATATGTATAAATGAGTGATTAAATTAACTAGAATACTAAAATACAAATGAATAATGTTAAAATTATCTGGTACGGCAAAATTGCTTATTTAGTCATGTATCTTTACACATATTCGGATAAAACCATTTCATATAACTCAGGGAAGTGCTATTATAAAACCCGATGAAGTGATAGAGTTTGATTCATGCGCAGGGAACATGGGGGGTAAACAACCGTGATTATATATATTGACATATAATTAATTTTAATTATCTACCTCTCCATCAGCTTAAGCATTTTGGAGAGGTGGTAGTACAAGATTGTATTAGAACGGGAGGCCCTGAGATCAAACCACTTTCCCAAACACAATATTCCCCACACAAAAAAAAAAAAAAACAAACAAACAAAAAAAAAAAAACCCAAATGCTTGGCCCTCTCTCCCTAACATATAGGTCTACACTTGATGGAGCGTATTGATAGATATTGTTAACTATCCACCTCCCCATGAACTTAATATTTTGAGAGTGATAGCAGCTTAACAGTGTAAAACTGAAATCAATTTTCCTTTTTATCCTTATTCAAGTGTCACCTAATATTATCTTTACCCATACTTAATTGTTAGTCGAAATTAAATATCTTTGCTAATTGTTACTTTAGAATGACAATTAAGAATGTATTGTATTTTATTCTCATTCCACCAATAATTTTATTGAATGAGTTTAGTCATTGAATACATATAGATTCAATAGAATTTCGAAGTCATGTTTATAAATGCGTGATTACATTAACTTGAATACTAAAATGCCAATTAAAAATATTAGTATTATCTTGTACTATTTGTCAATAAATTTCTGTTTGAAAATGTAAATTGATGAATAAAATAATGATGGAGTGGAATAAAAAAACAAAAATGGTAGGAAAAATGGGAACGGGACACCGGAAAGAAATTTGTGTGATAAAAATAAATCATTTATAAGTAGGCTAAAATGTCTACAGTATGTTGATTTCGAAACACCAAATCGGCGTTTTGCTTCTCACAACTTACTTTTCGCTCATATGAAACAAATGAAATTGACAACGAAATCCACTATGCGCCACGTAAAAATCATTGGAGTAGACCCCGAATCCACTAATCCACTGTTTCACCGCACACACATTCCACAAAGTGTTTGATCATGTAAATCCCGTTTTTTGCCGATTGTATGAAAATGACATTAAAAACTATAAAATATATATGAACATAAAGAGTAGTGAGATGAAAAAAATAGGGTACAAGAAAAATGATTTTTGAAGTTTAGGTCCAAAAATATATTTCCTCAAAAAAATCCAAAAGTATATAAACTTTGTAATTATGTAGGAGAGTGATTGTATATATTCTTTAAAAAGAAAATATTTCACCTTAAACGATTTACTACAGATTAAATGCACATTATCAAATTGAAATTATCAATTTTCAAGAGAATGCATAAAATAATATACTATTTAAATAAACACGTCAAATTTAAAATAAAAAAAATAAAGGACCTATTGAGCAAATACAATAAATCTTATGTGGAACCAAAAATGTACCAACCTTTCATAACCACTTCATTTTGAAGGATTTATGCCATAATTTTAATGTTAAATATACCTTTCGAATATCGTTGTAGCCGTTTATTTTTGTAGATGTTTGGATGAAAAAAACCGGCATACATTGAGTAAGTAAGTATATTTTTAATCCTATAAAATGATATATATAATAAGACACGTATTTTTGAATAATGACATATATCATTGAACAAATTTAACATAATCATCATGAATTATAATACTGTTTGATGATCTTATTTCACCCCAAAAACTAGTCATAGTTGGAAAAACAAGAAGACTACAATTTAATAGAATGTTTCCTCATGCTATCCTTAATTAACTTACTAATCATTCAAAAACTTTTTTAACCTAATAACCATCAAATAATAATACTCAAAATGTATTTTGGAATTTTTAAACAACAATGAATGACATTCATTCAATTTAGTAAAATATTTGAAAACCCTATAACAATTATTTTATGAGACAGGAGGAAGTAGTATACAAATTCAGGACAACAGTATCAACAATCATGACCAATATAGGAATTAGGAAACCATAGAAGGATACATCTAATATTATGAATTTGTGATTTTCTCGATGAATTTAATTAATATGTCTTTATATTAGGTAGTGGTACTACAGTATTATTTGGGGACCACTGTTTTTGTTTTTGTTTTTTTTTTTGTTTGGGTAATGGGCCATTCGTTTTCTATTCTTCACTCTTGATTTGTTATAAAATTGTAACAATCATTTGAATTTTTTAAAACAAATATAGTTATGTTTTACTTAGTTGTATATAATAAATCTTGCGTGTCCTTTTACATTTAGCAAAACCGACTCTCCCCTCAAACATATGTGAGGTAAGTTAACTTTTAGGTGAGAACTAAGGTTCGATTCCCATCATCACTGTCATAAAGAAGATGACATAAATGGAAAGCTTTACTAATATATTAAGATATGCATATCTTGAAAACGATACATTTCAAATATAAAATCTTAAATTCTCTTATCATCAAGTAACTTGTCATACTTTTTTCTGTATATGATCCACACAAACCGTAGAATTTTGTAGTCAATATGGGATAAAGGGATTTCTCAATACACTTTCAGATAATTGTCAAAATAAACCTTTTTTAAGGCGATGTGGACAGTTCGTATAAATTGTAAATAATTACCTTTAATTTTGATGTCTTCTTCGTTCCTAAACTAAATCTATTTAATATCTACCATATCCACCATTATCGGCATTCCAAATCAATTATGAACAACTATATCTTTTGATTAAAACATAAAAAAATTATAATTTTTTCACCATTTTTAATTTTTTTTCGTTCTCTTACTTTTGAAAACCAAATTGCCTTTATTTCGTTGTCATGTCTGCAATCACGAATTTTCATTGTGACATTATCATCCAATTTATTTGTCTAATTAATTAAGGATGAGTTCCTCAATCTTTTCCGATAAAAAATACGTTTCTTTTGTCTTAGTTTGTGATATGATTTTTTGTTTAAAGGAGTGGAGTAATATTCAAACATGTTTCGGTATTTTTCCCTTACAAAAAGTCACTTCTGAAAATTATCCATAGTATAACATGCGTTTGCTCTTTTAATTAGTTCTTTTTATTTTTAAAACGTCTATCTGAATTTTATTCAGCTCGTCATTCTAGTTTTAATCAATTTTTTAATCAACTCTAGGATTTGGTGAATATTTTACAAATTCAAGTGGGACCCTACTTGCACACATTGGTTGTCAACTTTGTTGCCAATGCAATTTTAAGAAGAAAAACTCTTTCATTCATGAATTTTAACTAGATTTGCAAGGAAGGCAAATTGGTATCGAGTGGGGTCTTACGAGAAAAACATACGAGATGATAACAATTGATGGAAAATTTACGATTTCTAGAGTATAGATGAAGACATCTTAGTTTTTAACTATTGATAATGGTGAGAAAGAGTGAAATGATTTATTTGAATTCATATTGAATATGTTGTCCTTATTCAAAATTTTTGTGACACTTGGACTAATTTCCAATTTATCTTGTTTCTTGTCTTTGATCCTAAAACAAAGCGGATATGGAATGAATGTTGCAGTTTCTTTTATAGGTATAATCAATTTTATATTCTAACAACAAACTATGTTAGGAAGTTTCTGTGAAAAATTTGTATGACCTTACTAGATGTATTTATTTTTATATACCAATGAAACGATTTATAACATTTTTGGAAGACAAAAATAAAAACAACAAGGAAACATGTGAAAATGGACGTTGATTTATTGTTTGCAAAAATTCAAGGGTAAAAACTCAAATAGTACGACATGATACATTATAATTTGTAAACAAATAATACTCAAGGGCACTTAGGGCCCCCTTCTTTTGTTTTCCAGTTATTATAGCAAGCACAACATTCTTTGTTGCCAAAGGTTCCTGGGGGAACACAAAGACATGTATTGCAACACTTGTTGCAAAACTCCAAGCATGCATTCTTGTATTGTGTATTTGAACATCGTCTATCACATTCGCTTCCGCACTCTATAATATTAAAAAGAACATAAAAATGTTAGAAGTGAGTTTATGTTTTATTAATTAATAGTGTTGATTCATAATGAAAACTTACTTGCTTGAGGCACCGGGCAAGTGTTTACTCCAGGGGGATTGTCAGACGGATATGTAGGAAAGAAAGAATGAAGAATGAAGACTCTTCGCTCCACTGCCCTACATGTGTCAAAATACACACCATGTCATTGAAAACAATTCATTGTCAAACCACTCTGTAAACAAAAGTTAAAAGAACCAAACTTCCACATACAAAATCTATAATTGTTTAAAATTAAATACATTCTTTCTGTTTCTCGAATATTTTCACTACGCGTAAATGTGTCGAAGACAAGAGAATTATAGACTTACACATAAAATTATTTTTTTTTGCTTCTAAACAGACATTATCTAACTACATAATTTCATTTATTTTATGCAATTATTGACATCGTTCGTATGATTGCTTCATCATTGAACCCTCTCAAGATTACACAATCCCTAAACAAGCTAGGACTTGGGAAAAATATGTAAATGCACAATCTATTTTTTGGAAAACTGACATACCAATGAAACATGAGGGAAATCCATAAGGACGACACATAAGAGTAGAGCGACACGGATAACTCTAGGAATATTGGCCATGTCTTTAAGTATAAACTTGTTTTTGAGGTGACAAGGCAATGAGAATGTGTAGTTTGACAGATTATCGACCCCTTAAATACACAACCCCTGATTGACATTCATGTTCTGAATTTTGAGTAATTTTCTTAATAGAGTTTTAAAAATATTTATTTAGAAAGTAATCAAAGAGAATACCCACTATAATAGCTAAAAATGAATTATATACGTGGAACCTCTAAATTCTCATGCATATAAAATATTAATCATGTCCAAAAGGCACGACTTTTAGATTTTCTCAATTGTCTTCACTTTCCAATTTCATATTATAATTTTTCTAAAACAGTGATATTATAAATTCATTTTTGGCATCAAGGGTAAATATTAGTACATTTTTATAACACATACTATCTCTATTATAATACTTGTATAGCAGAGAAAAATCCTTGAATATCCAAAACATAAAACCATTTCATATAAATGAGGGAAGTGCTGTCATGACCCGTATCACTTTTAGCCCGTAGGTTAAAAGAAATTTATTTACCAAATTTATTTGATTAATTAACAATTAGAATTGGAATAGTTGGGTTTTTTTAGCTAAAACCTTGAAGTAAAAATTAAAATATTTTTTCTAGAATTTAACTCCTCATTAATTCACCATTATACAACATCTTTATAATCCACTTGATCCACTTACCTTTCATTCCATTTATCTTATTTTTCTATTCAATTCATATTTTCCAATGTTGTACATATTTTTGGAGTTTGGGATTTTTTGGGAATGCATAGAGCGAGTACTCTTCCCTATGTGATGGTTTTTCCTACACTGGGTTTGCCACACATAGAGTTTAAGGAGGCCATACTGTGCATTCTATCAGGCAAACTTGAGGCGGGCCGGGATATGGCAAACTTTTTGTAGCACTTTATTTCTTCTATTAATAAAATAAAGTTGTTGAAAAAAAATAAAAAAAATAAAAAAATAAAAAAATAAAAATCTATTCAATTCATATTCCAACACCCTCTCAATAGATAATTTTTGCAAAGCAATAAGGTCTTTTAAGAAATGTTATCAATTGCTATTTTAAATTTTATGTTTTGTAAGTGTATTTATTTCCAGCAAATTTTTTGATAATATTGTTAGAATATTGATTTCATGAATTCATATACACTGGGCTTAAAGATATAAGTTAAGAATAATGTTAGAAATTGTACATTGCCAACAGAGTGGTCCATAAAATGAAATTTTTATAAGTGTGCGATTTTTTCCAACCTTAAATATGGTTAGATATACAGTTATTTGATAAGAAATATGAATTATGTATGATGTTTTATATTGATTATAAATTAAGATTTTATCAAAAATTTCAGTTATAAAAAAAAGCTGCGAAAATACTTTTATTATAATTATTTATCATAATAATAATAAGTTATTTGGAAATAATGTTTTGAATGATCACGATTTAATTAAGTTTGATGTATTAATTTTTATAATTTTATTATTTTTGTGTAAAGAAAATATATGATTCATAAAGTTCATATTCTTAAAAAGTATGCATTTCGAAGAAAATTCTTTAGTAGATATAACGTAGGTTTGAATAAAGAAAGAGATGTGAGGATCCTTTATAAATGACATATTTTACAAAATATGATATAAGTATGTATTGAAGACTTATTTTTAGTTTAAAGAAAAAAATATAGAAATATATGTATTTTAGAATATTTTGAGTATTTTTAACCAATAGGATTTATATGGAATTTAGTTAATGATTTTTCGATCTAAAAGAAAAATAAATAAATATGAATGCTAAGCGATAGACAATGAACGGTTCATGTCACCTATTTATTAATTTTCGGTTTGCGGTGAATCCTCGAGGGTCTCCGGCACTAGCCCTTACTCACGGGTAGTAGATGTGAGATTATTGCTTTGGAGCGAGTTAGTCCCCGTCCATGGGCAAGAATAATTGATATCCAAATCCGCATCTAGTTCTCGTTATTTTAGTTGTGACATCATAACCGTAGCATGAGTAACATTAGTTTATGCTCCTTAAGTTGGAGATAGTCATAATTATAATTTTCAAAGCAAAATTACTTCAACATGTTAGATGTTTAGTTAAAAATAATTCTAAAATAATACTAAAAGTAAAATACGAGAAAATAAGTAGTATAAATAAAATACTGAAATGAAAAGAAAATATAGTTCTCTTTTGATAGTCTATTTCCTTATGGGGCTTTCGAGCTCACCATTTCCATTTAATAAATTCTCATACGTATAAAATATTACTCGTGTCGAAGAGGCACAACTTTCAGATTTTCTCAATTGCTTTCACTTCCATATTTCATATTATAATTTTTTTTTAAACAGTGATATCATAAATTCATTTTTGACATCAAAGGTAAATATTAGTAATTTCTGTAACACTAACTATTTCTGTTATATCACTTGTATATATCAAAGAAATATCCTTGAATATCCGAAACAAAAAACCATTTCATGTAATTGAGGGAAGTGCTATTAACAACTCTGATGAAGTGATATAATATGATTCGTTTGTGGAGGAAAGGGGGGACGAACAACCGTGATTATATATATTGAAATATAATGTTAATTCTCTACCCTTCCATCAGCTTAACATTTTGGGAGTGATGGTAGTTCAAGATGGTATTAGAATGAGACACCATGAGATCAAATACCGCCCCAAACACAGTTTTACCCCAAAATACAAAAACAAAAAAACAAATAAAACTTAAAAATCCCCAAGTGTTGGCCCCTCTCTTTCTCTTATGTAGACCCACACATGAGGGGGCATATTGGGAGATTTTGTTAATTATCTATCTTTACCAGCTTAGGCTTTTGAGATAGATGGTAGTTCAACAATATAACACTGAAATAAATTTACTTTTTTATCTTGATTCTGTTGTCACCTATTATTACGTTTACCCTTACTTAATTGTTTGTCGAAATAATTTATCTTTTCTATTTGTCACTTTAGAAGGACAATAAAGTATCTATTGTATTTTCTTCTCATTCTACCTATGATTTCTTACAAGTTAATCCAAATGAAATCTAACATTACCTTGATTGTCTGAGTTTAGTCCTTGCATATAGAAAGATTCAATACATGTGAAAGTCATATGTATAAATGAGTGATTAATTTAACATGAATACTAAAATACCAATGAATAATGTTAATATTATCTGGTATGGAGAAATTGCATTTTTAGTCATGTATCTTCACACGTATTCAGATAAAACCATTTCATATAATCCAGAAAAGTGCTATTATAAAGTCCGATGAAATGATATAATATGATTCATGCATAGGGAAAAGGGGGATGAACAACCGTGATTATATTTATTGACATATAATTTATTTTAATTATCTACCTCTCGATCAACTCAAACATTTGGAAGAGATGGTAGTTCAAGATGGTATTAGAACGGGAGACCCTGAGATCAAACCACTTTCAAAACACATAATTCCCCAAAAAACAAACAAACAAACAAACCCAAATGTTGGGCCCTCTCTCCTTATCCTATAGGCTTACACTTGAAGGGGCGTATTGAGAGATAATGTCAATTATCTACCTCCTAATCAACTTAATATTTTTAGAGAGCTGGTAAATTAAAAGTGTAAAACTAAAATCAATTTACTTTTCTATCCGTATTCCAGAGTCACCTAATATTATATTTACCCGTACTTAATTGTTAATTAGTCGAAATAATTTATCTTGGCTATTTGTCACTTTAGAATGATAATTAAGTATGTATTGTATTTTCTTCTCACTATACCCATAATTTGATGAATGAGTTTAGTCATTGAATATAGAGAGATTCAATAGAATTTCAAATTCGTGTGTATAAATGAGTGATTACATTAACTTGAATACTAAAATGCCAATTAATAATATTAATATTATCTTGTACTAATTGTTAATAAATTTCTTTTTGAAAATGTAAAGTGATGAATAAAATAATGATGTAGTTGAACAAAAAACAAAAAGGGGAGGAAAAATGGGAACGGGACAATGGAAAAAAATTTGTGCGATAAAAATAAATCATTTATATTTAGGCTAAAACGGCTACAATACGTTGATTTTGACACACCGTATTCGCGTTTCGCTACTCGAAAGTTGCTTTTCGCTCCTATGAAACAATGAAGTTGACAACGACATCCACTATGCGCCATAGAGAATCACTAGAATAAACCCTGAATCCATTAGTCCACTGTTTCGCTGCAACACACCTTCCACAAAGAGTTTGACTACGTAAATCCAGTTTTTTTTGCTGCTTTTATGAAAATGACATTAAAAACTATCAAATATATATCAAATTAAAGAGTAGAGAAATGAAAAAAAAAATATGGTACAAGAAAAACGATTTTGGAAGTTTAGATCCAAAAATATATTTCCTCAAAAAAAGGATCCAAAAATAGATAAACGTTGTAATTATGTAGGAGAGTGATTCTATATATTCTGTAAAAATAAAATATTTCACCATAAACAAATTACTACATACTAAATGCATATTTTCCTATTGAAATTATCAATTTTCACAAGAATGCGTAAAATAGTATACTACTTAAATAAACACATCAAATTTAAAAAAAAAAATAAAGTACCTATTGAGCAAATACAATAAATATTATGTGGGACCAAAAAATTTACCAACATTCCTTAACCACTTTGTTTTGAAGGCTTTATGCCTTAGTTTTAAAGTGAAATATACCTTTTGAATATCATTATATTCGTGTACTTTTGTAGATATTTGGATGAAAAAAATCGGCATACATTGAGTAAGTAAGTATATTCTGAGTACTATAAAATGATATATAACAAGACACGGATTTTTGTATAATGACATATATCATTCAACATATTTAACATGTTCGTCATGAATTAGATGACTATTTGATGATCTTATTTGACCCCAAAAACTAGTCATAGTAGGAAAAACAAGATGACTACAATTTAATTGAATTTTTCCTCATCCCACGTTTAATTAACATATTAATTATTCAACAACTTTTTTAACTTAATAACCATCAAATAATAATACTTAACAGGTAACTTATAATTTTCAACAAACATTTATGACAATCGTTTAATTTAGTAAAATATTTGAAAACCCTATAAAAATTATTTTATGATACATGAGGAGGTCGTATACAAATTCCGGACAATAGTATCAACAATCATGACCAATATTGGAATTAGGAAACCATGGAAGGATACACATAACATTATGAATTTGTGAATTTCGGATGAACTTAATTAATATATCTTTATATTATTAGGTAGTAGTACTAAAGTCTTATGTGGGGACCTTTGTTTTTTTCTTTTGGCAGTGCACCATTCGTCTTTTAATCATCACACTTGATTTGTTATAAAATTTAACAATTATTTTATTTTTTTAAAACCAATATAGTTATGTTCTACTTAGTTGTATGTTATAAATCTTGCGCGCCCTTTTACATTTTGCAAAAGTGACTCTCCCCTCAAACACATGTGGGGTAAGTGCACTTTTTGGTGAGAACTAAGGTTCGATTCACATCTTCTCTCTCCTAAGGAAGATGACATAAGTGGAAAACTTTATTAATATATTAAGATATGCATATCTTGAAAACGATACATTTAAAATATAAAATCTTAAATTCTTATCATCGAGAAACTTGTCATACATTTATTATATATGATCCACGCGAACCATTGAACTTCGTAGTCAATATGGGATAAAGGGATTTTTTTCAATATATTTTCAGATAATTGTCCAAATAAACTTTTTTATAGCGATGCGGACAATTCGTATAAATTATAAATAAATTACCTTTAATATTGTTGTCTTCTTCGTTGCTAAACTAAATCTCCTTAATTTCTTTCACATCAACCATTATCGGCATTCAAAATCAATTATGAACAACTGTATCTTTGATTATAACATAAAAAAGATTATAATTTTTCACCATTTTATTTTTTTTCGTTTTCTTACATTTGAAAACCAAATTGACTTTATTTCATTGTCATGTTTGCAATCATGAATTTTCATTGTGACATTAACTCCCAATTTATTCGTCTAATTAATTAAGGATGAGTTCCTCAAACTTTTCCGTTCGAAAATACTTTTATTTTGTCTTTGTTTGTGATTTGATTTTATGTTTAAAGGAGTGGAGTAATATTCAAAAAAAATTCGGTATTTTCCCTTTACAAAAAGTCACTTTTGGAAATTCTCTATAGTAGAACAGGCGGTTGCTCTTTTCATTAGTTCTTTGTATTTTTAAGATATCTTTCCGAGTTTTATTCAGCTCGTCATTCAATTTTTACTCAATCATTTCATCAACTCTAGGATTAGATGAATATTTTATCTAGTAATTTAAACATTCGGTCTATGTCCCGTTTCCGGCAAGAACTTCAAGTATTAAGCTAGAGATGCCTTGTAGTTGTTCAAAACTACCGGTGTAGAAGCGCTCATCATGTAGGATTGCTCAGAGCATATTGTGCGGCGAGTTGGAATTAGTGCAGATTTATGGGCAAAGATTTAGTAGCAAAACAAAATTCGAATAGTAGTATCTATGTTAATGGGCATAATTTCGGTTGTTTTAGCAATGGTATGTATATAAAGGACAATGACAATAATATATGTATGTTATGCATAAGACACTTTTTTGATACACATATGGTATACATATATATAGTGTGAGTTTCAATCTACTCATATATATATATATATATATATATATTGCATCTTAAATATCACATTTCACGTTATTTCTTATAGTATTATTTAATTAATAACTTTACAAACTAAAGAGGACCCTACAGCCTGGCACATTTGGTTGTCAACTTTGTTGCCAATGCAATTTTAAAAAGAACAACTCTTTCATTCATGAATTTTAACTAGATTCTCATTGACAGCAAATTGGTATCGAGTGGGGTCTTTAGAGAAAAAAATACGAGACGATAACAATTGATGAAAAATTTATGATTTCTGGAGTTTAAATGAAGACATCTTAGTTTTTAACTGCTGATAAAGGTGAGAACGATTTCAGTGATTTATTTGAATTCATATTGAATCACATGTTGTCCTTATTCAGAATATTTGTGACCGTTGGATTAATTTCCAATTTATCTTGGTTTTTTTGTCTTTCTGATCCTATCCTCTAAAAATTGGTCCTAAAACAAAGGGGATATGGAATGATTGTTGCAATTTCTTTTATAGGTATAATCAATTTTATATTCTAACAACAAACAATGTTACAAATTTTCTATGAAAAAAATAGCTAAGACCTTGCTACATGTATTTATGTTTATATACCAATGAAAACGATTTATAACATTTTACCAAGACAAAAATAAAAACAACATGGAACCATGTAAAAATGGGCGTAGATTTTACTGTTTGCTGCAAAATTCAAGTGTGTACTTAGGAATTCAATAGTACGACATGATACATTACAATTTGTAAACAAATTATACTTAAGGGCACTTAGGGCCTCCTTCTTTTGTTTTCCAATTATTATAACAAGCACAACATTCTTTGTTGCCAAAGGTTCCTGGAGGAACACAAAGACACGCATTGCAACACTTGTTACAAAACTCCAAACATGCATTCTTGTATTGTGTATTTGAACATCGTCTATCACATTCACTTCCGCACTCTGTAGTATTCAAAAGTATAGAAAAATGTTAGAAGAGATTTTATGTTATATTATTTAATAGTGATGATTCATAATGAAAACTTACCTGCTTGAAGCACCGGGCAAGTGTTTACTCCAGGGGGAGTGTCAGACGGATATGTAGGAAAGAAAGAATGAAGACTCTTCACTTCACCGCACTTCATGTGTCAAAATACACATCATGTCATTGAAAACAATTCAATTGTCAAACCACTCTCTAAACAAAAGTTAAAAGAACAAAACTTCCACATACAAAATCTATAATTATTTATAATTAAAATAAATTCTTTATGTTTATCGAATATTTTCACTAGACGTAAATTTGTCTAAGACGAGAGAATTATAGATTTACACGTAAAATTATATATATTTTTTGCTTCTAAACATACATTATCTAAGCACATAATTTCATTTATTTTATGCAATTATTGATATCGTTCGTCTGATTGCTTCATCATTGAAACCTCTCTAGATTACACAATCCCTAAACAAGCTAGGAATTGGGAAAAAAATTAATGCATTGTCTATTTTTTGGAAAAGTGACATACCAATGAAACTTCAGGGAAATCCATGATGACGACACATAAGAGTAAAGCGACTTGGATAAATCTAGGAATGTTGGCCATGTCTTTATGGATTATAAACCTGTTTTTGAGGTGACAAGGCTATGAGAATGTGTAGTTTGACAGATTATCGACCCCTTATATACACAACCCCGGATTGACATTCATGTTCTAAATTTTGAGTAATTCCTTTAATAGAGTTTTACTATAAATTTACATATGATATGTTGATTTAGAAAGTAATCAAAGAGCATACCCACTATAATAGCTAAAAATGAATTATATACGAAGAACCTCTAAATTCTCATGCGTATAAAATATTAATCATATCAAAGATGCACAACTTTTAGATTTTCTCAATTGCTTTCACTTTCCAATTTCATATTATAATTTTTTTTTAAACAGTGATGTTATAAATTCATTTTTGGCATCAAAGGTAAATACTATTACATTTCGGTAAAACATACTATTTCTATTATAGCACTTGTATAAAAGAGAAAAATCCTTGAATATCTGAAACATAAAACCATTCATATAATTGAGGTAAGTGCTATTAAAAACTTTGATGAAGTGATATAATATTATTCGTGTGTGGGGGAAATGGGGGGGACGAACAACCAAGATTTTATATATTGAAATATAATGATACTTATGTACCTCTTCCTAAGTTAAGATTTGGAAGAGATGGTAGTTCAAGATGGTTTTAGAACGTGAGACCATGAGATCAAATACTGTTCCAAACACTGTTTTCCCTAAAAAAAAAAAAAAACAACAAACAAAAAAATATATATCCCCAAGTGTTGGGCCCTCTATTCCTCTTATGTAGACCCACACTTGAGAGGGCATATTGGGAGATAATGTTAATTATCTACCTCCATCAGCTTAGACTTTTGAGATAGATGGTAGTTCAACAATATAAAACTTAAATACATTTTCTTTTTTATTCCGGATTCCGTTGTCACCTATTATTACGCTTACCCATAGTTAAGTGTTAATCGAAATAATTTATCTTTTCTACTTGTCACTTTAGAACGGCAATAAATTATCTATTGTATTTTCTTCTTATTCTACCCATGATTTGTTACAAGTTAATCCAAAAGAAATCTAACACTACCTTGATTGTGTGAGTTTAGTCGTAGAATATATAAAGATTCAACACAATGTCAAAGTCATATGTATAAATGAGTGACTAATTTAAGGGAAAATTGATAATATATACCATTCGCGGTAAACAGTTCTCGTTGTATACCCCATTTTTTCTTTCTTACAAATCAAACCCCGTAAAATTACCCTGAAGGCCATGTTATTTGTCATTTAGGCTGTGATATATTCGCATGAGGCCGTGTAAATTTTTATAGAGACCGTACGTAGCTAACACGGCCGGTAAAAAAAAAATTATGGTATTTTTTTATTAATTATTTTTTAACAAAAACATGAGATTAATCTGTTTTCAATTGCCTCAATTCTTGCACCCAACGGTATAAAAAACTTGCTCTTGATGACCAATGTCCTGAATGCCTGAGCTTCCCAACTGACCCATAGCTACTGGCATACTTGACTTCTCTTAATCTCAACCTTCACTACTGCAACACAAGTTTGCTGGAGAACTGGAAGGATCTTAACTGAAGGGTTTCATAAACTTTTCAGAAGGATGGGAGCATTCATTCGCCATACTTTCTCCCTAATGGTTTGACCCAATCCCCATGCCACAGTCAGGAGAAATAAAATACCTTGCAAAAGATCCGAGGGCAAAACCGATGTGGAAATAGTAAAAGCCGAAACATGGTACAAACAACAAAAAAAGAGATGGACGTTTGGAATTATTTTTTGTAAAGATTTTCTTGGAAGGACCAAAGTTATTGAGAACAAATAATAAAGCACACGAAACGTGATTGGTTCAAAATTGAGCAGAGCATCATATCTTGATGCAAAGGATAGCCACCAGAAGGAAGAGCGAAAGAATATCTTGCAGGTGAGATTCTTTTAAAAAGGTGGAATTCTGCAAGACGGCCGTCTGTAAGGGAACTCAAACCAATTGATAGGAAGTTAATGAGCTTTCTCATAAGCCTTTAGAAGGTGGAGACATTAAGAGAAACAGCCATGCTGGACTTGGGACATTTGCTTCAAGAAGAAAGAGTATCGCACTTGTGAACGTTCGGCATATCACCTTATGTATAAATTATTTTGATCAACAAAATGGATGTTGGTGAAATAAGAGGGTTCTCAATTTGCATAGATGTTGCAGAATAATCGTTCCACAATAGGAAGAAAAAGCAAGGGTACAAGGTCGAGCACCTGAAAGACTAAACAGTTGAGAAGTCCAGAAAAAGGATAATGATTTCAACCTGGAGAAGTTACGGGCCAAAACGAGCATATCACAAGGTCTTTGGAAAGGGTGAAACTTGTCATGAAGTGTCCAAGTTTGCATTAAAGAAAGGTTATTTCCGTATTGAAATAGGGTAGATGTCTCATCGAGATGTTGTAAAGGAATGTTAAAAGTTTTGAAAAAGGGTCTGCAATAACATGCTTTTAAGCGAAGATTATACGACACTTAAGGGATGCCGGATAAAGTTTGATTTCGTAGAATTAATCTAATTTTCAAAGAAGTTTAGAAGATCATTGATGATCCAATTCATGGGTTCTGGGTTGCACTGCTCGTTAGGAGTAGTACAGTGCTAAGGAATGAATGCTCAAAGTTATCCCTTACGGGGAGACAAAAGGGTCAAAACAAAATAGGGATCTCGACAAGCGTCACAAGATATTATAGGACACAAAGACAGATGAAGGAACGTCGACAGGTGTGTCTGTCGGTTCATGGCTCTAAATGGCCTGAAAGAGATTTGAAACTGAAAATTACAAGGTGCATTCCCCTGAATTGAAATTAATAAAATTTTGGGAGTTCAAATGTTGGTTGGCTAGATAGGTTTCGGAAGGCATCTTGGCAGAGACTACCTTCTGTCTGAAATTGGTTTAGTATAAGTTGTCAAAAGATTGACGGTAAGTAACAAAAAAGGGTGTAAAGGTAGGTTTGAAGTTTTGATTGGCAAAAAGAAGAGATGCATACCATAAAAGAATAGACATCATTAAGAGAGAAAGTTACAACATCGACACTACCCTTAGGAGGGAAGTGAGAAGAATGTTCTGACATTAGAACATTTAAGCAATTATGGATTTGAGAGGAAGGGTAGGAGTGTGACAATGCAAAGTCAAAGGGGACTCACGTCATTAACTTACAGTAAAAAGGTTTGAACTTGTTCAGAAGAAAGACTTAAAAAGATATGCTTCTGAGGTAACTCATGGCACAAGATGGTGAGTAGTTGCTGGACTCAAGGATCTCGAGTAAGGAATCAAATGGGAAGTAATTTACTAGAAAATGCATGATTGAAGAAAGGCATAAAAGGATTTGAACTTCAAGCGTGGCATACCGGAATGTAGCGTCTTGGTGCTTGTTTATATCTGTAAAATAAACCATAACGTTAGCCTCACAAACACCTTTCTAAAAGACTTGAATCAGGGGGGATCAACTCCTGGGATCAACATCTAGAACATAAGAGTCATAACTTATCACTCTCTTAGCCTTGGCCTTAAGTCAAGAGGTGAGGGTTCTTTTTAAGGTGGTTGGAGTTAATATCTTGTACTTGTCCAGGAATCAAGCCTTACGTAGTTCCTGGGACATGGTATTTATAATGATAATGCATGCCCTAACCCTACTATTAGGTCGGTCTAAGCTATTGTCATGTTTAACCTTCATGGGCCTTGCCCCTTGCCCAAGTTATCATGCTGATAATGGGCATTCGTAGCTGGTGCGGACTCTGTCCTCTACGCCGACTTAACCGACTAACGGTGGTCGAGTCTGATAGTGTATTATGAACCTTTGGTTCTTATTGCTCTTGTGAGTCTAGTCTAGTTGAGATCGAACTAGTTGCCTTGGCATTTTTGTCTCTCGGACTAGTTTGCTATGGGCAGGTCGATGCTCTAGGCGTTTGGTCCGACTTTGCGAACCATCCTCTCGCCTTGGAATTTTTTGACCATTAGGCTCGTTTTGCTTTTGGCTGGTCGATTTTATGGGCGTTTGTTCCGTCTTTGCGAACTCTCCCTTTGCATTAGCATTTTTTGCCTTGTAGGCTCGTTTTGCTTTAGGCTATATTGTGTGGTCCGACTTGCGGATTTTCCATTCTCGTAGTCGATTGCATTGCCTTTGACATTTTGTGTCGTATTAGACTTATAATGTTAAGGTTGTAGATCCTAAAAAACATAAAAGCATCTTGGGAAAAGGCATGTTTATTAGAATATTCATAAAATTGTCACACAGACTTATTACAGAGCATAAAAATTTAAAAATAAGAATAAATCGAGATAAAGTTTAATTAAACGTAATACTTCCTCAGATTATTGGCGTGCCACTGCCGAGGAACTGCGGTTCCATATGCTCGTCCGAGTTGGTAGGATCCTTTGGAATGAACCTTTAGGATCTGATACGGGCCTTCCCAATTCGGGTCCAACTTGCCAGCCACTTCTCGTCGACTTGCTTCATTTTTTCTGAGGACAAAATCTCCGACTTTGAAGTATTTGTACTTGACCCTCGAGTTGTAATACTGCGAGATCTTCTGTTTGTATCTCGTCATTCGAGCTGAAGCTATTTCTCTTCGTTGTTCGCATTCATGTTTTATTACCTTTGTATCTTGTATTCTTTTATTTCATTTTTTCTCCAAGAAAATAAATTCATTCTTTTATTTTGGAAGAAGGAGAAATAGAAATAAACATAATTAAACCCTTTTTTTTCTTAAAATTTTTCTAGTATTCTGCTAGGTTCATCTTATTTTTATTATATTTTTTTCCTATTGTAGCTTATATATAACAACAATTAAGGGAATGTAATTTCCATTGATTTGATTGAGTACAATAATAGGCTATTTATAATACATAGCCATAATGTAAACGCAATAATACCTAATAAATACGATTGACTACAATAATTTATTTCCATGATTTTGTGTATCTACAATATTTTCAACACGCCCCCGCAATCTCATGGTAATGCAATGAACATGGAGATTGACTTGGAATGAATGAATCTGTCCTTCACATGGTGTCTGCAACAAACTTCACCAGGTGAATCGGCTTCAATTGCTGGAATCCTGCGATAGAGATGAGGAACTATGTGGAGGGAATAGCATACCCTAAAAAAACTGGGATAGAGAGGAGTCATAGAATAAGGAATAGAGATGAGAATATAGTGGGAGGGATATACCCTAAAAAAGGATAGTTGGATGACCCGAAAACGTAGAGGAGTCATGAAAAAAAATAAGTGTAGGGAAGTTGATTCCTTAAACAAAAAAAAAGAAAAGGAGCGGATGGTTGTACCCTAACAAAAGAAATGGAAGAAAATGATGTGTACCATAACAAAATTAAACGTAAGAAAAGGCATGGAGGGATGTACCCTAACGAGAAAAAAAAAATGATTTTAATAGAGGAGAACAACGATGTGATAGAGATTGAAGGAGGAAAAATAAAAATAGTACGAAAGGGAATTTTTTTTTGAGACGGTATAAAAGATGAAAGCTTTATCAACCACATTAGCACGACACATAATTTTGCATAGCCGGCGAAGGTAACGACACCAATATAAATTTATTCAGAATATTAGAGAAGACATAAAATAAAAGTAAAAATAAAACAACAAAGGTAAAAGTGAAGCACGAGGGGTGAGGGTTCGATCATATTAATGTCACAAACCCCCACCCTGACTTTTTTTTTGTAGAGATCGCTCAGGACCGAAATACGTTAGTCAGAGATCGCTTAGGATCGAAAGACGTTAGTCTTAAAGCTCTGATACCATAACAACGGGAATGTAGTTTCCATTGATTTGATTGAGTACAATAGTAGACTATTTATACTACATAGCCATAATGTAAACGCAATAATACCCAATAAATACGATTGACTACAATAATTTATTTCCATGATTTTGTGTATCTAGAATATTTTCAACAATATACATCAATATGCATCATAACCTAATTTTCCCTTCTTTCAGCATAGTTCATGGCGATATATATATATATATATACTAGGGGAAGCAACGTGCGATGCACGTTGTTGCCCTCGTACTTGTCGAATGCTTGCGCATGTCGGCTATATATGTATGATTGAATATACAAGATAACTTTACAACCACAGAAAACAAGTGCAATTGTGCACGAATTAATTCTCTTACTTAAGTAGAATCCATTATCAGATGCACCGCAGAAACAAATCAAAAAAGCCACAGGTGTGTGATTTTAAAGTCATATATTTGGTGCTTGGTTTTTTGCTTATACCAGTTAGTGAACTAAAACAAAGATAAATAGTAACAAGTAACCATCATGGATTAGAAAAACAGAGTTCTCAAATCATTTATTGATTTCAGACCTTTTCTGATTTCCCCAACAGCATAGGGAAGGGAAGACGAAGAAAAGGAAGGCATCTTAACAATTATAAAATTAATGTATCATGCTGGTAAGTGATAACATGGATATAGTAATAGCTTAAAAGAAGAGGAGATAGCAATGGATGATTGACAATAAACCATCTAAGTACTAAACATGTATGTCCACCAGGGGGGCGATTGCAATGCGGGCTTAAGGTAAAAGTCTTGCTGGTTTAAGCAGATAAAAGTCTTTACTGTTTTCCCTGAAAAAAAAAAAAAACAAACAAACAAACAAAAAAAAACCTATAGCAACTCATAGAGTTGACAGAACAAACAATTTAGCAACGCAATTAAAAGAACTTTTGATCAGTAAATTGAAAACAAAACCATTATAAACTCAATCCATGAAATCAGCAAAACAAAAAATTCATAAACCTTTTTCTCCAAAATACACACAAAAAAATTAAGCCCTCAAGAAGAACCACAAGAAATTTGGCCGAGTATCCTAACTTAGCTCCAATTTGACTTCATTTAACATTTCAACTGGTCCAGCTTTATCCTACTATCAAGCCATCTTCATAAAAACACAAACTCCAAAAGCTTAAATCTTAGAGCAGGATACATGAGCAAATCAACCTACTTATATTATTCAAATTCAATACTACAAATCTTTTCAACCCCATTGATTGATTCAAAGAACACAAAGAAAGAGGAGAAAGAGAAGAAAGAGAAGTAAGCGAAAAAAAGAAATCGACCTAGAAACAGTATTTTTCCGTAATAGTTTCTCTGGACAAAGAAGAATTAACTGCCATTTTCCATATTAATAATACAGGACAAAGATGCATAACTAACTTCAACACAAATTTCCAAAAATTCATAATCAAACAAAGATTTTACCAATTGAAAACATAGTCAATAGTGGAAGATTGAAGTGAATTATATTACCTACAAGAACGAGTAATATGCAAAAGACCATCGGTAGAAAATCCAGAACACTTATCAAGCTTCAAAACCTCAAGAAAGTTCCTTATACCCGACGCCAACAACTGAAGATCTGTATCCGTCACAATCATCCTCCTAAAATGAAGCGATTTCAGCTTCGTATAAACTCTCGTAATCTCGTCGCTGTAGCTGTGCATTACACTGCTGCATTAGGTTATAATGGTGCATTTGGAGCTGCTGCTGCAAATTTGCCAAGTATTACCTGGATCAAACTGCATTTCTAGCCTACTTAAACAGGTCATATGGAGAGAATTCATATTAATCAAACTCTAGCACTTAACATACACACGATAAGTAACCTCGTATCTCGTTTTAATCCTAACAACATTCAACAAATCCCGCCGTTTAAAGACACAAGAATAGATTCATGACACTTGAGTGAAACCAAAGATCCCAAAACAAAGGACTGACCGAGCAAGAAAATGAATAGAAAGTTAGAAACGTACTAACATGTCCATGATGAGTCTTCAATCCTCGATCCTCCACCAACGGTAATCAACTAAAAATTCAGTAAAGGCTCTAAACAACAAAATAGCGATAACACAGACAAATTACCTGTAAATGGAAAAAAACGATCTCTGAAAGTAGAGAAAGGTGTCGGCTCCTCCGCAACTCCACCATCTGGAATTCCCTACATAGTCAAACCACCTAGACACAAAACAATGAAACACATCAGAGAAAGATTAACAAACCAACCCTACTACATAATCCTCTGAGAGTCGAACCCTTGAACTCAAGGGCTATCTCAGAAGGGGTATGACAGAATCAATTTTAGCATCACCTACTTCTCGTTGAGTTCTCAATTCCAGTTTATCTCAGTTGGCAACTACTTAATAACAAGATTTTTCACATCGTTCACATGCCTCTGTTGAAGTAATGCATCTTGGTGACCAACAACATATAAGGGTGTTGTTGATTCGCTAAGATGTACAAAACTTCATTTGTCAAGCTTGTGTAAAGGTACTACGCATGCTGATGAATGGTTTATTGTATTTGAGAAACCGATACTTGGTCATCCGTCATTAACAAATTAGGAAGGCAAAATAAGAATTAGAGCACAACATTCGATAAGGCAAAAAGAAACTTACCATAGGGCTCCGTGATGAGGATGAACACCTCCACGAGCATACATTGCAGCATAAGGTGCACCATAAGGTGGCATCATAGGCTGTAAAATGGAACCGTGAAATTAGCAATGAAATTACTATGCAAATTACACACTATCACGTTTATATTTACTGTTGACATACCAGTTAATAAGTGGGTGTAATACAACAAGTTATTTGCTTCAAGGCCTTCTATTAAGTCCCAAAGTTGTCCACCATTCAAAACCTGACCTTTAAAAGTGGGATATCCTGCAAAACCTCCAGTCTAGTTAAACAACACACAAAGTGCAGTTTTATAATGTCATCCTCCTTGATCGATGCTCATAAACAATGCCTAGAACTTCAGTGTTCAAATTTGAAAGAAACAATATAAGAAACCTTGCCTGTGTGATTTGAGAATTGAACGGAATTGATGGGATCCACATCATATCCCAATAGTTGAAGGGGGAAAACAGCTAATTTGTTACCCACATATCCCTGAACATGAAAATTCAAAGATAACCGGACCTCGCTTTTCCTAATTCCCAAATACTCATACACAAGGGACAAATTTCCTTTAATGATTCAAAACATTAAATACTACTCATAGCACAACTTCTATATAAGTAAGGATACCATTGGCTGGCAAAATAGAAGAAAATCCCAGCTACACACATACATAATGTGAACTCTAGATCAAATATAGTAACACGTATCTCCTTTTATCGCTTCTCCTCTCTTCTTCCCTTCCCCCTCGCTTTTCCCCCAAATCGTAACCCTACAGTCTAACAATTATCAAAAAAAAAAAAAAAAAAACAAACAAACATGCAAGAAACCTACCAAGATTGCAATCCGCTCCTTCTCCGTGAGGTAACAAAACCATTCTCTCGCAATTGAACTCGTAGCATAATTAGCATTACTGTAAATATTAAAAAGAATTTCTTCAATTTAAACGAGGGAGAAATGGAAAGTTGAAGATGAGAAAAAGAGAAATTGATCGATAAGCTTTGAAAGTAAGATATTGCAAGATAACAACGACACATCTGTCTCGCAACTTGGAAGGATTGAGGTAAAGAGATTGACGGTGGTGGATGCACCTAAGCACCTAACCTGGACAACAGCCATAGGAAGAGAAGGGCGGTAGTGGAAGGCGTATCAATTAACATGCCAGACGAAAACGACGTCGTTTTAAAAGTAAAGGCGGAAAAAAAACAGAAAACGACAAATTCAACGTCCAACTATCTAAATATATTAATACTTCTAAGTTTAGATATATATATATATTATAAAAAAACCAAATCTTTAGCAACAATTATTAACAAATAAAACATAATTAAATACGGTTGAACACCAAAAACGTTTAAGAACACCCCGTTACCTTTGGTATTTCAAAAGCGAATTCGAAAGCAAAATCTTGAAAGAAAAGTCTTGAATCCTCAAACCAACATCTCTACGAATATCCTACGATAATTGAACGACAAGCTACGGTTAGCCAATCCTCTATTAATTCAACAAAATCTCAGATTTTCTCAAGAACGAGCAAATCTATAATTAGGGTTAGGAGGAAAAACTTACCGAAAAAAAAAAACGGATAGTATAGAAACGATCGCCTCCATGTGGTGATCAATTTCTTCTACTCTGGTGTGCACCGAAAATCAACCGTTAAACCCCGAATTTAGAAAACAGCGTTCGAACTTTTTTTTTCTTGTACAGCGTTGGCTTCTTCCAATTTTTGCAGAAAATAAATTGCCGTGTAAATGCTAATGAGTAATTTAGGTAACAATTTCCTTTTATACCCATTAATTAAAATCAATAAAAAAAACTAAATCCTTTTAATTAAACAAATAGGTCAAATAATAATTAGGTCGTAGTACACATACCCAATTACCATTTTACCCTTTCTGAAAATTCGGGATGTTACAAAACGAAATTCCAATAGTAGGTCCTATGTTAATGCGCATTTTTTTGGTTGCTTTAGCAATGGTGCGTATATAAAAGGCAATGACATTAATATACGTATGTTATGCATAAGAGACTTTTTGGACACACCGTTGGTATACATATATATAGAATGAGTTTCAATCTTGTCATATATATATATATATATATATATATATATATATATATATATATATATATATATATATATATATATATGCATCTTAAATATCACAGTATGTCATATAGTATTATTTAGTCACTTATAGTTTTACAAATTAAAGAGGGCCATACTGCTTGGCACATTTGGTTGTCACGTTTCTTGCCAACGCAATTTTAAGAAGAACAACTCTTTCATTCATGAATTTTAACTATAGGGGGAAGGGGCCACAAGGACAAAAAATTAATAAATTGGTCTCGAAGGACAAAAGTAACATTTTCATGATTATAAAGGACAAAAATCACAATTGTTACATTAAAATTGTTACTTCACGTGTTAATGTTATTGTTACTTCATATTTACTGTATTCCACATTTGTTACTTCATATTTGTTACTTCATAATTGTTACTTTTGTCCTTATTAAATTACAGTTTCCTTCTATCCCGATTTTTTGATAATTTTGTCCTTCTGGACAAAAATCTATTAACTATATTAATAGATATATTTGCATTGATGGCAAACTCCTATCAAGTGGGGTCTTAAGAGGAAAAACACGAGATGATAACAATTGATGTAAAATTTACGATTTCAGGAGTTTAGATGAAGACATCTTAGTTTTTAACTGTTGATAATGGTGAGAACGCGTGCAATGATTTATTTGAATTCATATTGTGTATGTTTTTCTTATTCAAAATATTTGTGACACTTGGACTAATTTCCAGTTTATCTTAGTTTTCTGTCTTTTTGATCCTATCCTTTAAAATTTTGTCCTAAAACAACGCGGATATGTAATGAATGTTGCAATTTCTTTTATAGGAATAGTAAATTTTATATTCTAAAAACAAACTATGTTAGGCAAATTGGTAAGACATTACGACATGTATTTATTTTTATATATCTATGAAAACGATTTATAACATTTATGCAAGAAAAAATGAAAAACAATAAGGGAACATGTGTAGATTTTATTGTTTGCTGAAAAATACATGTGTACTTAGGAATTCAAATAGTATGACATGATACATTCGAATTTGTAAACAAATAATATTCAAGGGCACTTAGGGGATCATTCTTTTGTTTTCAAGTTATTATAGCAAGCACAACATTCTTCGTTGCCAAAGGTTCCTCGAGAAACGCAAAGACATGTATTGCAGCAATTGTTGCAAAACTCCAAACATGCATTCTTGTATTGTGTATTTGAACATCGTCTATCACATTTGCTCTCCATTCTGTAATATTCAAAAGAACAAAAAAATTGTTTGAAGGGAGTTTATGTTTTTATATTTAATAATGATGATGCATAATGAAAACTTACTTGCTTGAGGCACCGGGCAAGTGTTTACTACATGGGGGGAGTGTCATACGGATATATAGGAATGAAAGAACGAAGACCATACACACCATAACATTGAACTCACCATAACATAGAACGAAGACCATACACGCCGCTCAACATAGAACGAAGACCATACACACCATAACATAGAACGAAGACCATACACGCCGCTCAACCGCTCTACACGTGTCAATATATATACACACCATAACATTGAAAACATTTCAATCCTCATAACACTCTCTAAACGAAAATTAAAAGAACAAAACTTCCACATACAAAATCTATAAAAATTTAAAAATAAAATAAATTCTTTATGTTTCTCGAATATTTTGACTAGTCGTAAAATTGATGAAGACGAAAGAATTATAGGTTTACACAAAATTATATTTTTTTGCTTCTAAACATGCATTATCTAACCACATATTTTCATTTATTTCATGAAATTATAGACATCATTCTCGTGATTGCTTCGTTATTCTCTCTAAATTACACAATCCCTAAACAAGCTAGGAATTGGAAACAAATGATCCATGGTGACCACACATAAGGGTAAAGCGACGGGTATAAGTCTAGGAATTTTGGCCATGTCTTTATCGAGTATAATTTTGTTTTTGAGATGACAAGGCTATGAGAATGTGTAGTTTGACAGATTATCGACCCGTTATATACACAACCCCGGATTGACATTCATGTTCTGAATTTTGAGTAATTTTTTTAACAGAGTTTTAATTTAAATTTACATATGAAATATTTATTTAGAAAGTAATTAAAGAGAATACCCAAAACAATAGCTAAAAGATGAATTATATGTGTAGAACCTCAAAATTTTCATACGTATAAAATATTACTCATGTCGAAGAAGCACAACTTTTAGATTTTCTCAATTGCTTTCACTTTCCAATTTGATATTATAATTTTTTGAACAACGATATTATAAATTCATTTTTGGCATCAAAGGTAAATATTATGATATTTCTATAACACTTACTATTTCTATTATAGCACCTATATAGCAGAGAAAAATCCTTGAATATCCGAAACATAAAACCATTTCGTATAATTCAGGAAGTGCTATTAAAAAGTCCGATGAAGTGATATAATATGATTCGTGAGTGGGGGAAAAGTTGGACGAAGAACCGCGATTATATATATTGAAATATAATGTGATTTATCTACCATTCCATCAATTTAAGATTTTGGGAGTGATGGTAGTCCAAGATGGTATTAGAGCAATAGACCATGAGATCAAATACCGCTTCAAAGACAGTTTTCCCCAAAAAAAAACATAAACAAACAAACAAACAAAAATAAAAAATTCAAAATCCCCAAGTGTTGGGCCCATTCTTTCTCCTATGAAGGCCCACACTTGAGGAGGCATATTGGGAGATAATGTTAATTATCTACCTCTGTCAGCTTAGATTATTCAGATAGATGGTAGTGCAATAATATAAAACAGAAATAAATTTACTTTTTTATCCCGATTTTGTTTTCACCTATTATTACGTTTAACCATAGTTAATTGTTAGATGAAATAATTTTTCTTTTCTATTTGTCACTTTAGAACGATAATAAAGTATCTATTGTATTTTCTTCTCATTCTACTCATGATTTGTTACATGTTAATCGAAAAGAAATCCAACATTTCCTTGATTTTATGAGTTTAGTCGATGAATATAGAGATATTCAATACATGTCAAAGTCATATGTATAAATGAGTGATTAAATTAACTAGAATACTAAAATACAAATGAATAATGTTAAAATTATCTGGTACGGCAAAATTGCTTATTTAGTCATGTATCTTTACACATATTCGGATAAAACCATTTCATATAACTCAGGGAAGTGCTATTATAAAACCCGATGAAGTGATAGAGTTTGATTCATGCGCAGGGAACATGGGGGGTAAACAACCGTGATTATATATATTGACATATAATTAATTTTAATTATCTACCTCTCCATCAGCTTAAGCATTTTGGAGAGGTGGTAGTACAAGATTGTAATAGAACGGGAGGCCCTGAGATCAAACCACTTTCCCAAACACAATATTCCCCACACAAAAAAAAAAAAACAAACAAACAAACAAAAAAAAAACCCAAATGCTTGGCCCTCTCTCCCTAACATATAGGTCTACACTTGATGGAGCGTATTGATAGATATTGTTAACTATCTACCTCCCCATGAACTTAATATTTTGAGAGTGATAGCAGCTTAATAGTGTAAAACTGAAATCAATTTTCCTTTTTATCCTTATTCAAGTGTCACCTAATATTATCTTTACCCATACTTAATTGTTAGTCGAAATTAAATATCTTTGCTAATTGTTACTTTAGAATGACAATTAAGAATGTATTGTATTTTATTCTCATTCCACCAATAATTTTATTTATTGAGTTTAGTCATTGAATACATATAGATTCAATAGAATTTCGAAGTCATGTTTATAAATGAGTGATTACATTAACTTGAATACTAAAATGCCAATTAAAAATATTAGTATTATCTTGTACTATTTGTCAATAAATTTCTTTTTGAAAATGTAAATTGATGAATAAAATAATGATGGAGTGGAATAAAAAAAAATGGTAGGAAAAATGGGAACGGGACACCGGAAAAAAAATTTGTGTGATAAAAATAAATCATTTATAAGTAGGCTAAAATGTCTACAGTAGGTTGATTTTGAAACACCAAATCTGCGTTTCGCTTCTCGCAAGTTACTTTTCGCTCATATGAAACAGTGAAATTGACAACGAAATCCACTATGCGCCACAGAAAATCATTGGAGTAGACCCCGAATCCACTAGTCCACTGTTTCACTGCACACACATTCCACAAAATGTTTGATCATGTAAATCCTGTTTTTTGCTGATTGTATGAAAATGTCATTAAAAACTATAAAATATATATGAACGTAAAGAGTAGTGAGATGAAAAAAATAGGGTACAAGAAAAATGATTTTTGAAGTTTAGGTCCAAAAATATATTTCCTCAAAAAAATCCAAAAGTATATAAACTTTGTAATTATGTAGGAGAGTGATTGTATATATTCTAAAAAAAGAAAATATTTCACCTTAAATGATTTACTACTGATTAAATGCATATTATCAAATTGAAATTATCAACTTTCAAGAGAATGCATAAAATAATATACTATTTAAATAAACACGTCAAATTTAAAAAAAAAATAAAAATAAAGGACCTATTGAGCAAATACAATAAATCTTATGTGGAACCAAAAATGTACCAACCTTTCATAACCACTTCATTTTGAAGGATTTATGCCATAATTTTAATGTTAAATAAACCTTTCGAATATCGTTGTAGCCGTGTATTTTTGTAGATGTTTGGATGAAAAAAACCGGCATACGTTGAGTAAGTAAGTATATTTTTAATCCTATAAAATGATATATAATAAGACACATATTTTTGAATAATGACATATATCATTCAACAAATTTAACATAATCATCATGAATTATAATACTGTTTGATGATCTTATTTCACCCCAAAAACTAGTCATAGGAGGAAAAACAAGAAGACTACAATTTAATAGAATGTTTCCTCATGCTAACCTTAATTAACTTACTAATCAATCAAAAACTTTTTTAACCTAATAACCATCAAATAATAATACTCAAAATGTATTTTAGAATTTTTAAACAACAATGAATGACATTCATTCAATTTAGTAAAATATTTGAAAACCTTATAACAATTATTTTATGAGACAGGAGGAAGTAGTATACAAATTCAGGACAACAGTATCAACAATCATGACCAATATAGGAATTAGGAAACCATAGAAAGATACATCTAATATTATGAATTTGTGATTTTCTGGATTAATTTAATTAATATGTCTTTATATTAGGTAGTGGTACTACAGTATTATTTGGGGACCACTTTTTTTTTTTTTTTGGTAATGGGCCATTTGTTTTCTATTCTTCACTCTTGATTTGTTATAAAATTGTAACAATCATTTGATTTTTTTTAAAACAAATATAGTTATGTTTTACTTAGTTGTATATAATAAATCTTGCGTGTCCTTTTACATTTAGCAAAACTGACTCTCCCCTCAAACATATGTGATGTAAGTTAACTTTTGGGTGAGAACTAAGGTTCGATTCCCATCATCACTGTCATAAAGAAGATGATGTAAATGGAAAGCTTTATTAATATATTAAGATATGCATATCTTGAAAACGATACATTTCAAATATAAAATCTTAAATTCTCTTATCATCAAGTAACTTGTCATACTTTTTTCTATATATGATCCACACAAACCGTAGAATTCTGTAGTCAATATGGGATAAAGGGATTTCTCAATACATTTTCAGATAATTGTCAAAATAAACCTTTTTTAAGGCGATGTGGACAGTTCGTATAAATTGTAAATAATTAACTTTAATTTTGTTGTCTTCTTCGTTCCTAAACTAAATCTATTTAATATCTACCATATCCACCATTATCGGAATTCCAAATCAATTATGAACAACTATATCTTTTGATTAAAGCATACATAAAATAAAATTTTTTCACAATTTTATTAATTTTTTCGTTCTCTTACTTTTGAAAACCAAATTGCCTTTATTTAGTTGTCATGTCTGCAATCACGAATTTTCATTGTGACATTATCATCCAATTTATTCGTCTAATTAATTAAGGATGAGTTCCTCAATCTTTTCCGATAAAAAATACGTTTCTTTTGTCTTAGTTTGTGATTTGATTTTTTGTTTAAAGGAGTGGAGTAATATTCAAACATGTTTCGGTATTTTTCCCTTACAAACAGTCACTTCTGAAAATTATCCATAGTATAACATGCAGTTGCTCTTTTAATTAGTTCTTTTTATTTTTAAAAAGTCTATCTGAATTTTATTCAGCTCGTCATTCTGTTCTTAATCAATTTTTTAATCAACTCTAGGATTTGGTGAATATTTTACAAATTCAAGTGGGACCCTACTGCCTGGCACAGTTGGTTGTCAACTTTGTTGCCAATGCAATTTTAAGAAGAAAAACTCTTTCATTCATGAATTATAACTAGATTTTTTACAAGTTAATCCAAATGAAATCTAACATTACCTTGATTGTCTGAGTTTAGTCCTTGCATATAGAAAGATTCAACACATGTGAAAGTCATATGTATAAATGAGTGACTAATTTAACATGGATACTAAAATACCAATGAATAATGTTAATATTATCTGGTATGGAGAAATTGCATTTTTAGTCATGTATCTTCACACGTATTCAGATAAAACCATTTCATATAATTCAGAAAAGTGCTATTATAAAGTCCGATGAAATGATATAATATGATTCATGCATAGGGAAAAGGTGGATGAACAACCGTGATTATATATATTGACATATAATTTATTTTAATTATCTACCGCTCGATCAACTCAAACATTTGGAAGAGATGGTAGTTCAAGATGGTATTAGAACGGGAGACCCTGAGATCAAACCACTTTCAAAACACATAATTCCCCAAAAACAAACAAACCCAAATGTTGGGCCCTCTCTCCTTATCCTATAGGCTTACACTTGAAGGGGCGTATTGAGAGATAATATCAATTATCTACCTCCTAATAAACTTAATATTTTTAGAGAGCTGGAAAATTAAAAGTGTAAAACTAAAATCAATTTACTTTTCTATCCATATTCCAGAGTCACCTAATATTATATTTACCCGTACTTAATTGTTAATTAGTAGAAATAATTTATCTTTGCTTTTTGTCACTTTAGAATGATAATTAAGTATGTATTGTATTTTCTTCTCATTATACCCATAATTTGATGAATGAGTTTAGTCATTGAATATAGAGAGATTCAATAGAATTTCAAAGTCGTGTGTATAAATGACTGATTACATTAACTTGAATACTAAAATGCCAATTAATAATATTAATATTATCTTGTACTAATTGTTTTTTAATTTATTTTTGAAAATGTAAAGTGATGAATAAAATAATGATGTAGTTGAACAAATAACAAAAAGGGGAGGAAAAATGGGAACGGGACAATGGAAAAAAATTTGTGCGATAAAAATAAATCATTTATATTTAGGCTAAAACGGCTACAATACGTTGATTTCGACACACCAAATTCACGTTTCGCTACTCGAAAGTTGCTTTTCGCTCCTATGAAACAATGAAGTTGACAATGACATCCACTATGCGCCATAGAGAATCACTAGAATAAATCCCGAATCCACTAGTCCACTGTTTCGCTGCAACACAACTTCCACAAAGAGTTTGACTACGTAAATCCAGTTTTTTTTGCTGCTTTTATGAAAATGACATTAAAAACTATCAAATATATATCAAATTAAAGAGTAGAGAAAAGAAAAAAAATATGGTACAAGAAAAACGATTTTGGAAGTTTAGATCCAAAAATATATTTCCTCAAAAAAAGGATCCAAAAATAGATAAACGTTGTAATTATGTAGGAGAGTGATTCTATATATTCTGTAAAAATAAAATATTTCACCATAAACAAATTACTACATATTAAATGCATATTTTCGTATTGAAATTATCAATTTTCACAAGAATGTGTAAAATAATATACTACTTAAATAAACACGTCAAATTAAAAAAAAAATAGTACCTATTGAGCAAATACAATAAATATTATGTGGGACCAAAAAATTTACCAACATTCCTTAACCACTTTGTTTTGAAGGCTTTATGCCTTAGTTTTAAAGTTAAATATACCTTTTGAATATCATTATATTCGTGTACTTTTGTAGATATTTGGATGAAAAAAATCGGCATACATTGAGTAAGTATATTCTGAGTACTATAAAATGATATATAACAAGACACGGATTTTTGTATAATGACATATATCATTCAACATATTTAACATGTTCGTCATGAATTAGATGACTATTTGATGATCTTATTTGACCCCAAAAACTAGTCATAGTAGGAAAAACAAGATGACTACAATTTAATTGAATTTTTCCTCATCCCACGTTTAATTAACATATTAATTATTCGACAACTTTTTTAACTTAATAACCATCAAATAATAATACTCAACAGGTAACTTATAATTTTCAACAAACATTTATGACATTCGTTTAATTTAGTAAAATATTTGAAAACCCTATAAAAATTATTTTATGATACACGAGGAGGTCGTATACATATTCCGGACAATAGTATCAACAATCATGACCAATATTGGAATTAGGAAACCATGGAAGGATACATATAACATTATGAATTTGTGAATTTCGGGATGAACTTAATTAATATATCTTTATATTAGGTAGTGGTACTAAAGTCTTATGTGGGGACCTCTGTTTTTTTTTTTTGGCAGTGCACCATTCGTCTTTTAATCATCACACTTGATTTGTTATAAAATTTAACAATTGTTTTATTTTTTTAAAACCAATATAGTTATGTTCTACTTAGTTGTATGTTATAAATCTTGCGCGCCCTTTTACATTTTGCAAAAGTCACTCTCCCCTCAAACACATGTGGGGTAAGTGCACTTTTTGGTGAGAACTAAGGTTCGATTCACATCTTCTCTCTCCTAAGGAAGATGACATAAGTGGAAAACTTTATTAATATATTAAGATATGCATATCTTGAAAACGATACATTTAAAATATAAAATCTTAAATTCTTATCATCGAGAAACTTGTCATACATTTATTATATATGATCCACGCGAACCATTGAATTTCGTAGTCAATATGGGATAAAGGGATTTTTTTCAATATATTTTCAGATAATTGTCCAAATAAACTTTTTTATAGCGATGCGGACAATTCGTATCAATTATAAATAAATTACCTTTAATATTGTTGTCTTCTTCGTTGCTAAACTAAATCTCCTTAATTTCTTTCACATCAACCATTATCGGCATTCAAAATCAATTATGAACAACTGTATCTTTGATTATAACATAAAAAAGATTATAATTTTTCACCATTTTATTTTTTTTTGTTTTCTTACATTTGAAAACCAAATTGACTTTATTTCATTGTCATGTTTGCAATCATGAATTTTCATTGTGACATTAACTCCCAATTTATTCGTCTAATTAATTAAGGATGAGTTCCTCAAACTTTTCCGTTCGAAAATACTTTTATTTTGTCTTTGTTTGCGATTTGATTTTATGTTTAAAGGAGTGGAGTAATATTCAAAAAAATTTCGGTATTTTCCCTTTACAAAAAGTCACTTTTGGAAATTCTCTATAGTATAACAGGCGGTTGCTCTTTTCATTAGTTCTTTGTATTTTTAAGAAATCTTTCCGAGTTTTATTCAGCTCGTCATTCAATTTTTACTCAATCATTTCATCAACTCTAGGATTAGATGAATATTTTATCTAGTAATTTAAACATTCAGTCTATGTCCAGTTTCCGGCAAGAACTTCAAGTATTAAGCTAGAGATGCCTTGTAGTTGTTCAAAACTACCGGTGTAGAAGCGCTCATCATGTAGGATTGCTCAGAGCATATTGTGCGGCGAGTTGGAATTAGTGCAGATTTATGGGCAAAGATTTAGTAGCAAAACAAAATTCGAATAGTAGTATCTATGTTAATGGGCATAATTTCGGTTGTTTTAGCAATGGTACGTATATAAAGGCCAATGACATTAATATATGTATGTTATGCATAAGACACTTTTTTGATACACATATGGTATACATATATATAGTGTGAGTTTCAATCTACTCATATATATATATATATATATATATATATATATATATATATATATATATATATATATATATATATATATATATATATATATATATATATTGCATCTTAAATATCACATTTCACGTTATTTCTTATAGTATTATTTAATTAATAATTTTACAAACTAAAGAGGACCCTACAGCCTGGCACATTTGGTTGTCAACTTTGTTGCCAATGCAATTTTAAAAAGAACAACTCTTTCATTCATGAATTTTAACTAGATTCTCATTGACAGCAAATTGGTATCGAGTGGGGTCTTTAGAGAAAAAATACGAGACGATAACATTTGATGAAAAATTTATGATTTCTGGAGTTTAGATGAAGACATCTTAGTTTTTAACTGCTGATAAAGGTGAGAACGAGTTCTGTGATTTATTTGAATTCATATTGAATGTACATGTTGTCCTTATTCAGAATATTTGTGACCGTTGGATTAATTTCCAATTTACCTTGGTTTTTTTGTCTTTCTGATCCTATCCTCTAAAAATTGGTCCTAAAATAAAGGGGATGTGGAATGAATGTTGCAATTTCTTTTATAGGTATAATCAATAAACAATGTTACAAATTTTCTATGAAAAAAATAGCTAAGACCTTGCTACATGTATTTATGTTTATATACCAATGAAAGCGATTTATAACATTTTAGCAAGACAAAAATAAAAACAACATGGAACCATGTAAAAATGGGCGTAGATTTTACTGTTTGCTGCCAAATTCAAGTGTACTTAGGAATTCAATAGTACGACATGATACATTACAATTTGTAAACAAATTATACTTAAGGGCACTTAGGGCATCCTTCTTTTGTTTTCCAGTTATTATAGCAAGCACAACATTCTTTGTTGCCAAAGGTTCCTGGAGGAACACAAAGACACGCATTGCAACACTTGTTGCAAAACTCCAAACATGCATTCTTGTATTGTGTATTTGAACATCGTCTATCACATTCACTTCCGCACTCTGTAGTATTCAAAAGTATAGAAAAATGTTAGAAGAGAGATTATGTTTTATTATTTAATAGTGATGATTCATAATGAAAACTTACCTGCTTGAAGCACCGGGCAAGTGTTTACTCCAGGGGGAGTGTCAGACGGATATGTAGGAAAGAAAGAATGAAGACTCTTCACTCCACCGCACTTCATGTATCAAAATACACATCATGTCATTGAAAACAATTCAATTGTCAAACCACTCTCTAAACAAAAGTTAAAAGAACAAAACTTCCACATACAAAATCTATAATTATTTATAACTAAAATAAATTCTTTCTGTTTATCGAATATTTTCACTAGACGTAAATTTGTCTAAGACGAGAGAATTATAGATTTACACGTAAAATTATATACTTTTTTTGCTTCTAAACATACATTATCTAAGCACATAATTTCATTTATTTTATGCAATTATTGATATCGTTCGTCTGATTGCTTCATCATTGAAACCTCTCTAGATTACACAATCCTTAAACAAGCTAGGAATTGGGAAAAAAAGTAAATGCATTGTCTATTTTTTGGAAAAGTGACATACCAGTGAAACTTCTAGGAATGTTGGATAAATCTAGGAATGTTGGCCATGTCTTTATGGATTATAAACCTGTTTTTGAGGTTACAAGGCTATGAGAATGTGTAGTTTGACAGATTATCGACCCCTTATATACACAACCCCGGATTGACATTCATGTTCTAAATTTTGAGTAATTACTTTAATAGAGTTTACTATAAATTTACATATGATATGTTGATTTATAAAGTAATCAAAGAGCATACCCACTATAATTGCTAAAAATGAATTATATACGAAGAACCTCTAAATTCTCATGCGTATAAAATATTAATCATATCAAAGATGCACAACTTTTAGATTTTCTCAATTGCTTTCACTTTCCAATTTCATATTATAATTTTTTTTAAACAGTGATGTTATAAATTCATTTTTGGCATCAAAGGTAAATACTATTACATTTCGGTAAAACATACTATTTCTATTATAGCACTTGTATAAAAGAGAAAAATCCTAGAATATCTGAAACATAAAAGCATTTCATATAATTGAGGTAAGTGCTATTAAAAACTTTGATGAAGTGATATAATATTATTCGTGTGTGGGGGAAATGGGGGGGGCGGGGGGGACGAACAACCGTGATTTTATATATTGAAATATAATGATACTTATGTACCTCTTCCTCAGTTAAGATTTCGAAGAGATGGTAGTTCAAGATGGTTTTAGAACGTGAGACAATGAGATCAAATACTGCTCCAAACACTGTTTTCCCTTAAAAAAAAAACAAACAAACAAAAAATATATATCCCCAAGTGTTGGGCCTTCTATTCCTCTTATATAGACCCACACTTGAGAGGGCATATTGGGAGATAATGTTAATTATGTACCTCCATCAGCTTAGACTTTTGAGATAGATGGTAGTTCAACAATATAAAACTTAAGTAAATTTTCTTTTTTATTCCGGATTCCGTTGTCACCTATTATTACGCTTACCCATAGTTAAGTGTTAATCGAAATAATTTATCTTTTCTACTTGTCACTTTAGAACGACAATAAAGTATCTATTGTATTTTCTTCTTATTCTACCCATGATTTGTTACAAGTTAATCCAAAAGAAATCTAACACTACCTTGATTGTGTGAGTTTAGTCGTGGAATATATAAAGATTCAACACAATGTCAAAGTCATATGTATAAATGAGTGACTAATTTAAGGGAAAATTGATAATATATACCATTCGCGATAAACAGTTCCCGTTGTATACCCCATTTTTTCTTTCTTACAAATCAAACCCCGTAAAATTACCATGAAGGCCATGTTATTTGTCATTTAGGCTGTGATATATTCGCATGAGGACGTGCAAATTTTTATAGAGACCGTACGAAGCTAACACGGCCGGTAAAAAAAAATTATGGTATTTTTTTATTAATTTTTTTTTAACAAAAACATTGGTTTAATCTGTTTTCAACAATTTTTTCAGAACTTTTCCTCTCTGTATCGTTTTCTTCTTCCTCCAACCACCGGCGTCCTTCCTCTTATCTCAACTGCTGATGTCCTTCCTCTTATCTTCTTCCTCCATCCCTATTCTTCCTCCCTTTGTGTCTAATTTATAGACCCATTGTAATATTCCGATTTTCGGGACAGGGAAAACGTGTCATTTTTGCGAAAACAAAATATTTTTATTCTGACTTCTTTTATTGGAGTTAAGTTTTATAAGATATTTATAAATATATTTTCGAGATATATGTATATACATATTTTATGGAAATATGATTTTAAGGAAAAGGGTTATTAAGGAAAAGCAAGGGGATTAGGTAATTATTGAGATTTTTCCTATTTATGGAATAATAAACCCAATCAGTTTCCCTAATCTTTTGAATCAGATTTTCCACCTCCTAATTTTATTTCCTGCGTGTGAGAGAAAGAATTAGGGCTGAGATATTTTATATCAGTTTATAAGTCGGATCTTAACGATTTTTAGAACAGAGTAGAGCAACGGAATCGTCGTGAAGAGAGCGTCGATTCAACACCGGAAAGTTGGAGTTTTCTTATGGTATGTTTTGAGCCATAGTTTTTTCATACCCGAGTTTAAAGGTTCTAAACTTGTAAATTCGTAGTTTCATTGTTATGGAAGCGTGTGATATTTATTTCTTGATTGATCACATAGGTTTCGGCAGAAAAAGATCAAGTTTTGCTGCAGTTTTTATGTGTTTGGAGTTGGAATTGCTTGCTAAAAGGTAAGAAGCTCTTCCTACAATCTAATTATGGTTTAGTGTAGTTAGATCGTGTTTTGATGCATTTTTGTATCAAGGATTCTACGTAGATGATGTTTATGGATTAAGAGATGTTAGGAGATGAGGAAGCCACGTTTTTTTGATATAATTCATGTAGAACTTGTTTGGATTCGCGTAGAGATCTTTAAGGGTAAAAAATCAGGTTTTTAGAGTTTAACAGCGTTGAATGCACACGCATTCAAAGAAATGCGAACACATTCATGTTACATGATGTTGGCTTTTGTTTCTGTCTGAACAATGCACGCGCATTCAGAGCAATGCGCACGCATTCATGGTTCAGGTTGTAGGAGTCCTTTGGTTCAGGATGAATGCACACGCATTCATCAAAATGCGCATGCATTGATGGTTCAGAGTTGTTCAGGGTGCTCACAGCATGAACACTGCGCACGCATTGCTCGAACAGAGAGTTTTAGTAGGTTTTTAGATAGGGAACGCGCACGCATTCCATAAGGATGCGTATGCATTGCCCCCAGTTTTTAAATAAATGTTGTTTAAGCCTTTCAATAAGATATTAAATGTCATAATATGATCTAATAACATTAATAAAACATGAACAAGCCTTGATTGAGTTTTTGTGTACTTGATAGGTTGTAATGTCTAGCTGTCTAAGTGAGGAAGTATAGTTTGTATGGTGAGCTTTGTTTTGAAATCACTTAGGTGGCTTGTAATAGACGATAATAATTACATAAGTGTAGTAAAAGCTAAACCGTCACTTATTCTCGGTTAGACACTATTTCATATCGGCGATGTGATACGTCCATAAAGGTGAACAACACTATTGGCTCAAAAGGCTGAAGGGTAGCAGAGGAAATACACGGATGTATATGCATACCGGGGAGATCCCGGGACTATCAGTGCTAATCACTGTAGTTGGGAGGTATATCTCGTGATGGATATTCATCATGCATAGTGTCCTTAAGTAATGATGTAACCAAGAAAAGCTAAGTTAGAAACTGTTTAGGGTATATTTTACTATATTTTCGGGCTTAATCCCTAAACAATTTACCTTGTTTTTAAAGGAAATAAATGAGAAAATCATATTTTTAACCAATAAATTCCTATAATGGTTATTGAGAGGTTATAATTTAATTATGAGGAAATATTGGGATTAAATGTTATGTTGTTACACATTTTATTATTATTATTACTCGATGACTTGGTGTAACAATAATTTTGTAGAAAACAAAGAAATGCAAGGGGATATTATTTATTGAGAAGATTTATGTCATTCAATCAAGGATTTCAAAATAAAGGAGAAAATCGGATCAGCATTTGAAGAATAAATCAGATCAGAGCGAAAGAGTGGAGTGGGGAACACGTTTTACGAAGCACGGTGTGAACGCAGAGAAGTGGCACGCTCGGTCGACCGAGCCGTTCTATTCGGTCGACCGAGGTCGACCGAGCCGTTCGGTCGACCGAGCCGAGACGTTCGGTCTACCGAGGCTGAATTGACGCGTTTTCTAGATCCTTCCCTATGTCGGCCACAAACTCCTATATAAGCAGCATCCATTCGAGCAGAAACAGACATCCAGGAAATCAGAAAATTAGTATAGCAATTAGCAATAAATTAGATTCATAGATAGTCTTTCTTTTATTTTTCTTTCAATTTCAATTCAGCAAATAAGGATGTTTTTGAAGAAGATGAGTGGCTAAAGGCCTGAGGCTAGGACCACCATGTGAAGCCACCATCACCGGATTTAAACAAGGATTTTGCATTTATTCGTTCTAGTAAGTTTCTTGTTCTTCCTTCATGTTTTGAATTGTTTATGTGCAATGTGTATGACTATACTTGTGTTGCATGCTTTGATTGAATTTAGACATACGATAGTTGATAAATTCATAGATTGCCGTGAAGGAGAGTGATAATATTTCTTCTAACAAACGAAAGTTGAGGGAGAATATTGTTAGATTAGGATTTTATATCCATATCTTTGTTTCGTAGAGCTTTAGTCAAACCGAGAGGTGTACTAATTAAAGGTGTAGAATCGAGAGAGGAAACGCCGCTTTAGTAGATAATAATCCAAGACTTACGAATGAATATGCGATTTTCTTGTTAATTTCAGTGGGGTGGTGGATCAAAGGTGTGTTCTAGTTGTTTTAATCATAGTTGTTAGAAAAAGATTTGATAAGTAGTAGTTGTTCTTTTCGCTTTTGAAACCTTTATTTCGTTCTTTAATCCAAGATCGTATTTATAAACCTTACAAAAGAAATCGAAGGCGGAAACACTATTTTTCGTACAAGTCCCTGTGGATACGACCCGGTTTCATCACTATAGGCGCGAACCTTCGCACTTGGGGTTGACATCGGTTTTATTTATTATATTTTATCAACTGCTTTGCATAAAACCGCAAACAAGTTTTTGGCGCCGTTGCCGGGGACTTGGCACGGAAAGTTTTCGTTTTCAGTCTCTGTAATTTCTGGACGGTCGCTAATTCTGGTGCGTACTAATCTTAAAAAAAAAAAAAAAAAAAAAAAAAAGAATTTCAGTTCGGTCGACCGAACCTGACCTCTCGGTCGACCGAGAGTTATTTTATTTTTTTCTTTTCTCTGTTTTTCGTTACGTGATAGTCTTACGGTATTACATTACATTCGTTTTATTTGCGTTTTTCGAACTTTTTTCGAGTCTGTTTTAGTTTAGTTTTTAGTTGTTGAGTCTGATTAAAGGATTATACTTAATTTTATAAAAAAAAATAAAAAAAATTAAAGAATAAATAAAAAAATAAAAAATTTATTTTGACCCGAACATTTGGTTCGAAAGTGGTTTATGCAAACTCGAACTCACGGGGGACCACTTTTATATAACCCGGAGCTAGAGCGAACCATCGTTCGACCGAATAGACGTTTGGCTCGACTCGCCGGATCGACGGACGAGGCAAACGATCCCGAAGAATACGTTGAGGAAGAAGCCCAAGTTGAGGAAATGGCGGATCAAAGGACATTGGCGGAGACTATGCCATGCCGTCTCTTGTGAAAGTAAATCCTGCCGGTCGTGATTCCCGAAATCACGGTGATAATTTCGAACTCAAAACTTCTTTAATCAACTTGGTGAGAGGTTCCACATTCCATGGCTTCTCCACGAGGACCCACACGATCACGTTCACTCATTTCTAGAATCGTGCGGGACTACTTTAATCAAAGGGGTCACCGAGGACGCCACGAGGATGAAACTTTTCCCTTCTCACTTTGAAGGGAGAAGCGAAAGAATGGTATAAATCTTTACCGGTTGACTCCATTACTTCGTGGGAGGAGTTGGAGAAAGAATTTACGAGCCGGTACTTTCCACCCAAAGACGGCTCATCTTCGAATCGAGATATTCACTTTTGTGCAAACCGAGAGGGAATCGTTTTGCGATGCATGGAAACGATTTAAGTCTCTCTTGAGAAAGTGCCCCCACCATGGGGCTGGATAAACAAAGATTGGTCAACACTTTCTATAGTGGTTTGACCGAATTGACCAAGGGAATGGTGAATAGTTCTGCTTTGGAGGTGCATTTCGAGAAAGACACACGAAGAGGGATGGACGTTGTTTGAAGATATTGCAAAGTATAATTATGCCCCTACCTATAAAGGTGCATCCGGTCGGAAGAGCTCGACTCCGGGGAAGTATGAGGTAGATGAGACCACACTTCTAAAGGCTCGGTTAGCCGCACTACGAAAGCAAGTGGCGGCAATGAATGTTCAAAGTCTTGTATGTGACAAGCGCCATGGCCAAGGCCATCGCGATGTCGGTGCCGGCTTGACCCGATCCCTCGGGTCAAAGGCTGTGCAAAACAACGTTGTACGCAAAATTGCGATACTATTGGGCACACGTTCCATCAATGTCCTCTATTGCTTGCATTCGGAGGAGGTGAATGCATTCGGTTCTCAAAATTATCGACCTTTGGGTCGAAATCGAACACTCAAGGGTTTAATTACGGAGTGACCCTTCTAGGGTAGCAAATCCCCATCGGTTTCGGGCCCCAGGCCTAATCGAGCAATTTTCAATCCAACTCTCGACCGGCATGGAACAATAATCCACCGGTCAATCAAAATCAAAATCAGAATCAATCATTTCAGATCTTAGAACAAAAGTTGAGTGAGCAAGCCACGGCCAACACTCAGTTGGCAAATGCATTGAGTACTTTGACCAGTACAGTGAGGAATTTAGAGGTGCAAATGGGACAGATTTCGGGGCGGCAAGCAAGTCGACCTCGAGGTCGGTTTGCCGAGTTTTGCTGAGAAGAACCCCCGAGGGGTTAACGTGGTCCAGAATGACCAGAATACTTGCACCGATCTGGCTGCACCATGGAACTATGGTCAAGATGAGTTGAATGTCGTAAATCTGAGGAGTGGGAAAGCGGTTGGCGGTCAGGCCAACCAGGGAAACGAATAGCCCCTCCTGCGAGCGAGAGGCAGGGGAGGGGAAGATCTTCTTTCTCCTCAGAAGGATGCTGGGACGGTTGTTGAGCCAAGTGAAAAAGGAAATTCTGAAAGAAATGTGAGAGTTGAGAATACTGCTGAAAAGAAGTCGGATTCTAAGTTGAGTTCTGGGAAGCATGTGAGGTGGAAAGATAGGGAAGACAAAGCAATCAATCATAAGACAGCAAAGAAGACCTTCACTGAGGAGGACTTTGCTTTGATCTCCCTTACCCACCTAGCAAGAACAAGGCGTCATTAACGATCGATAAGGAGTATAAGAAGGTTATCGATTTGCTCAAGAATACGAGGCAAACATTCCATTAGTTGATCTTTTGGTAGGGATGCCAAAGTATACAAAGTTTATAAAGGACGCAGTGAGTTCGAAGAAGAAGCTTCAAGAGCTCGAGCACATAGTGTTGAATGAAGAATGCTCCGCAATCGGTCAGACTAAACTTCCTGTGAAGTGTCCTGACCCTGGTAAATTCACGATTTCGTGTACTATCGGGAACAGGGACTTCCATAATGTTTTATGCGATTCGGGGGCATCAGTCAATCTGATGTCTACTTCAATCTTCCAATCTCTTGGATTGGATCAATCTATTACTCTTAGACCCATTTCTCTTCAACTTGCGGATAGAAGTGTGAAGTATGCAAGGGGAAGCTTGTAGAAGATGTGTTGGTCAAGGTTGAGAACTTCATATACCCGGTGATTGGGTAATCATGGACATGACCAATGATGAGAAAACCCCTTGATCCTTGGAAGACCTTTTCTTGCAACCGCCCGTGCCTTACTAGATTCCTACGGTGGCGAGATAACCCTACATTTGGAGGATGAGAGTGTAAAGTTCAATGTGGGCAATGCGGTGAAGCACGCATCCGGTGACACTTGTTTAGCTATTGAGGACGATTTCAACGATGAGTATGATGAACAAGTGTTCATGGGCGGTTGGGATGAGGAAGAATTCAATAAACAATCGCAACTTGGACCGATGAGGAGTGGAAGAAATTTTTAGAAGAGATTGAGAAGGAGGAAAAGGAAAGTTCTGATTACCAGGAGATGGTAAGAAAGAAAATGAGGAAGAGGCATGGTGACATGGCCAGATTTGAAAAAGGGGATGAAACCCCTGTCTGCTGGGAGGCCATGATGCTTCAGAGCCCTTATGATAAGCTTGGAGATCTGGAGCTTAAGGGCGATAAATTAAGACCAAGTGTGGAGGAGCCACCGTCAGATTTAGTGTTGAAACCCTTGCCTCAACACTTGAAATACATTTTTCTGAGGGACGGTGATAAGCTCCCTTTGATTATTTCATCTAAGTTAGAACCAAAGGAGGAAGAAAAACTTATCAAAGTGCTGCAAGATAATATCCTCGCCTTTGGTTGGCAAGTGGGAGATATCAAGGGGATAAGCCCTGATATCTGTATGCACAAGATCGGGGCTTGTTGAGGATCGAAGAAAGTGCGACGGCCTCGGAGAAGGCTAAACCCTCACATGCGGGAGGTCGTTAAGAAGGAAATCATCAAATTGCTTGACATGGGTATCATCTACCCATAGCCGATAGTGAATGGGTGAGCCCCACTCGGGTGGTGCCAAAGAAAGGAGGGATCACCATCGAGAAGAATGAAAAGGGGGAAGAGATTGCCCTACGGCAAGTCACCGGGTACAGAGTTTGCATCATTACCAGAAGACTAAATGAGGTAACTCTAAAAGACCACTTCCCCTTGCCATTCATTGACCAGCTCCTTGAGAGGCTTAGTGGCAAGCAATATTATTGTTTTCTGGATGGCTATTCAGGATACTTTCAGATAGCTATCGACCCCACTGATCAAGAAAAGACTACCTTCACCTGTCCCTCAGGCACCTTCGCTTACCGAAGAATGCCATTTGGTCTTTGCAACGCACCGGCTACATTTCAAAGATGTATGCTGGCTATCTTTGATGGTTTAGTGGAGAAGGTGATGGAGATTTTTATGGATGACTTCTCTGTGTTTGGGGACAGTTTCGACCACTGTTTACACAATCTTGATAAAGTTTTGTCCCGGTGCATAGAGAAAGACTTAGTCTTAAATTGGGAGAAGTGCCACCTGATGGTGGAAGAGGGAATTGTTCTGGGACACAAGGTGTCCAAAGAAGGTATTGAGGTCGACAAAGCGAAGGTAGAAGCTATTGAAAAAATGACATACCCCAAAAATGCAAGAGAAGTAAGAGGATTCTTGGGTCATGTCGGCTTCTATAGGCGATTCATCAAAGACTTTTCTAAAATAGCCAAGCCTTTGTCATCTCTCTTAAGAGAAGATGTGAAAGTTTATTTTCACCCCCGAGTGTGAAAGAGCATTTAAAGAACTAAAAGACAAGTTGGTTACCTCGCCAATTCTTATAGCACCCGACTGGAAAGCTCCCTTCGAGCTTATGTGTGATGCTTCTAATTATGCAGTCGGCGCGGTGCTAGGTCAGAGAGTGGACGGAAGGTTCCGACCAATCTACTACGCTAGTCACACTTTAAACCCAGCGCAAGTAAATTATGCAACAACTGAGAAGGAGTTGTTGGCAGTAGTTTTTCCCATGGATAAATTTAGAAGCTACTTGCTTGGGTCAGAGGTCACGGTCTGGACAGACCATTCTGCATTGAAATATTTGTTGAACAAGGCCGATGCCAAGCCTCGTTTGTTGAGATGGATCTTGATTTTACAAGAGTTTGATGTTTCATATCCGGGACAAGAAGGGTAGCGAGAATGTGGTAGCCGACCACATGTCTCGGCGACCGACGATCCTCGGGTAGAGTCGGATGAGATTGGAATCGATTTTCCAACCGAGCAACTCATGACCATTGATGTGTGCGAGGTTGCTCCCCGCCCGTCTTTGGAAAAGGTTCTCCTTGGTTTGCACCTTTTGCAAACTTCTTGAGCGGCGTATATCCGGACCCCGACTCGACATATCGGCAAAAGAAGAAATTCTTTTCGGATTTGAACTATTATGTGTGGGACGATCCCATTCTCTTCAAGCGTTGCAAGGATGGATTGCTCCGTAGGTGTGTCCCCGAGTTCGAGCGAGAGGGACATTATGGAGCAATGCCATGGTGGACCCGTGGGAGGTCATTATGGAGGCGGGAAGACTGCTCGCGAAGATTTTTCGATCCGGTTTCTACATCAATTTTTAAGGATACGAGAGAACTTTGTAAAAGGGTGTGACCGGTGCCAACGCACCGGTAAACTTTCTCGGCAAATGGACATGCCCCTCCACCCCATCCAAGAATGCGAGGTTTTCGACGTATGGGGTATTGATTTCATGGGACCGTTTCCATCCTCGTATGGGAACAAGTACATTCTGGTCTGCGTCGACTACGTGTCAAAGTGGGTAGAGGCGATAGCAACACCGCGGAACGACCACAAGGTGGTCAAGAACTTCCTGAAGAAAAATATTTTCACGCGGTTTGGCTGTCCACGAGCCCTCATCAGTGACGAGGGAACTCACTTTTGCAATACTCCACTAGAAAAGATTTTAGAACGATATGGGGTGAAACACAAAATTGCTACCCCCTATCACCCTCAGACGAGTGGACAAGTTGAAGTGAGTAACCGAAGCCTGAAGAGCATTCTTGAGAAGACGGTGAATTCTAATAGGACGGACGGAGTCGAAAGCTGGATGATGTGCTGCGGGCCTACGGGACGCCTTTCAAGACTCCTATTGGCACGTCTCCGTTTCGGATGGTTTATGGCAAGGCCTGCCACCCGCCAATCGAGCTTGAGCACGGAGCGTTCGGGCTATTAAATTCTTGAATTTCGATGGCCGATTATGCGAGAAAAGCGATTATTGCGGTTGCGGGAGCTTGATGAGTTCGGACTCCGGCCTACGAGAGCTCGAGAATCGGTAAGGAAAGGACTAAACTCGCTTCACGACAAGAAAATCAAGATTAGGGAATTCAAAGCGGGCGAGTGGGTTTTACTGTATAATACCAGGTTACATCTGTTTCCTGGTAAGCTACGCAGCCGTTGGTCTGGCCCCTTTGAAATCTTTCAGGTATTCCCTAGTGGAGCAGTCGATTTGAAAGATAAGCAGGGCGGGTTGTTCAGAGTAAATGGTCATCGGTTAAAACACTATATTGGTCAACAAAAGGAACGACCGGTGGTTTTCTATCTGAATGACGTCCCTAGTCAAACCAGCTCCGATCCTTCGGCACCCGATGATTTACATCTCTGTGAGTTCTTTGATGATGTTGTGCTCCCTGATGTTGCACCTCGGCTTGTGAAACAGAAACCTAAGAAGAAGAAGAGAAGAATCATAGGTACGAAGTTGATACAGAAGTTTGATGATATGGCCAAGACGTTGGCGAGACTTTGTTCCTGTGGATTCCGGCCTGTTGACCCCGAGAAGGTCGAGAATAATTCCGGGATGAGGCTTCACTGGCCTGACCCCGGTTGAGTTTTTATTGGTTAGTCGAGCTCCCGACTATAATTAAGCCCTACTAGGACGGTAACCTGATATCTTTTTCTTTTTGTTTGTAGTTTATTTTTACTTTGTTTCTCTTGTTGGTTGCTAATGTTTTCCACCTAGCAGCTTCGACTATGGATCCGTACTTGGACGATTGCCCACATCATGACCCCCGTTTGTTTCTTTTTATTTCCTCATGTACCCCGGTATCTCTCGATATTACATTTGTGCACTACATTTCACATAGATTCGGTTATTATCAATTTTTGCATTGCTTCGCTTTGTTCCATGATATTGCCTTGTCTATCATCTTTTGTGCCCCTAGCCCCGAGGTACGTCTTGTTTCCCCATGTGTGCGGGATATTTGCGATAGCGATTGTGAGCTTTCAGATGATATCAGTTTACCGGTGGATGGTCCACAGTCTCCTGATTTCTTCAAGCATTTATGGATCTGACTCGCGACCACTTCCAGAATCGCCTCCTTCGAATTACAACCAGCTAAGTTTTTCTTATTTTGCACATGCTGAGGACATCATGTAACTTAAGTGTGGGGGAGGGTTTATTGGTTTGTTTTACTGGTTTGTTTTACATGCTATCTAGTTTTGCTCCTTTGAAAAATTTGATAAAATTTTTGAAAATTTGTGAGTCCCGTGTAACTTCAATGACATGCTAGTTTTGTAATTTGGCACCTTTAATTGTTATCAGTAGTCATATCATGTTCTAAGAATAGGTTTGGTAGATCAGATACTCACTTGAACCTCAATACACGAACCTGTTAGATGAGGAACCAAAAATATAAAATAGTCTCCGGTTAGTTAAGGGATAGCCAATTCTAGCTGCAGATAACCACTTACTTAGCACTGATGAAAGTTAAGAACTCGTACTATACTCACAGTTAGAATCTAAGTACCTTAGTGTCTTGAGAACCTTAAAAGTCTTGAATGTGTTAGAAATAATACCTGACCGGGACTTTCCAAAGAGTTTGAAAAAAGAAGAAAATTTTGAAAAATTTGAAAAAATTAAATTGCAGAAGTTGTTTGCGACTATCACCTCGAGTCCACTTGGATACTGCCTCTAAAGTAGGGGAGTGTGGTTTACCTTGGACAGTATAGGTTTGAGTGATCTCAGGGTGACTGCCTCTAAAGTAGGGGAGAGTGTTATACTTTTGAGACGCGACGATGGACGAAAATGTAGGCCTTTTGGAACTCTAAGTCGAGTTGATCTAAACCCAGTAGGGACCTGAAAGGTATTTTCTTGGCACCAAGTAAAGGAATTTAAATGTGAGTTGGTTACTTTGTTCTTGATAAATAGTTTTTGTAGGGTAAGTGCTGTAGACAGAACGAACTTCGTTTATTTAACCGGATGACTGTTAGTGGTTGATTTAATACATCAAGAGAGGATCGGTGAAAGTTTAGCGGGTTCAACACACACAATCACTGAGTGAGTTCGATTTGCTAGATACTAGCTTGATGTGAGCATGACTACGTCTCGTGTCAAATTATGTGGGTTTTTGATAGTTTGTCGTTGTTAGTTTTGCTCGGGGACAAGCAAAAAGCTAAGTGTGGGGGAGTTGTTTAGGGTATATTTTACTATATTTTCGGGCTTAATCCCTAAACAATTTACCTTGTTTTTAAAGGAAATAAATGAGAAAATCATATTTTTAACCAATAAATTCCTATAATGGTTATTGAGAGGTTATAATTTAATTATGAGGAAATATTGGGATTAAATGTTATTTTGTTACACATTTTATTATTATTATTACTCGATGACTTGGTGTAACAATAATTTTGTAGAAAATAAAGAAATGCAAGGGGATATTATTTATTGAGAAGATTTATGTCATTCAATCAAGGATTTCAAAATAAAGGAGAAAATCGGATCGAATTTGAAGAATAAATCAGATCAGAGCGAAAGAGTGGAGTGGGGAACACGTTTTACGAAGCACAGTGTGAACGCAGAGAAGTGGCACGCTCGGTCGACCGAGCCGTTCTATTCCGTCGACCGAGCCGAGACGTTCGGTCTACCGAGGCCGAAAATTGACGCGTTTTCTAGATCCTTCCCTATGTCGGCCACAAACTCCTATATAAGCGATCCATTCGAGCGAAAACAAGGACATCCGTAAACATCGAAAAAACATTAGTATAGAATTAGCAATAAATTAGATTCATAGATAGTCTTTCTTTTCATTCAATTTCAATTCAGCAAATAAGGATGTTTTTGAAGAAGATGAGTGGCTAAAGGCCTGAGGCTAGGACCACCATGTGAAGCCACCATCACCGGATTTAAACAAGGATTTCGCATTTATTCGTTCTAGTAAGTTTCTTGTTCTTCCTTCATGTTTTGAATTGTTTATGTGCAATGTGTATGACTATACTTGTGTTGCATGCTGATTGAATTTAGACATACGATAGTTGATAAATTCATAGATTGCCGTGAAGGAGAGTGATAATATTTCTTCTAACAAACGAAAGTTGAGGGAGAATATTGTTAGATTAGGATTTTATATCCATATCTTTGTTTCGTAGAGCTTTAGTCAAACCGAGAGGTGTACTAATTAAAGGTGTAGAATCGAGAGAGGAAACGCCGCTTTAGTAGATAATAATCCAAGACTTACGAATGAATATGCGATTTTCTTGTTAATTTCAGTGGGGTGGTGGATCAAAGGTGTGTTCTAGTTGTTTTAATCATAGTTGTTAGAAAAAGATTTGATAAGTAGTAGTTGTTCTTTTCGCTTTTGAAACCTTTATTTTTTTCTTTAATCCAAGATCGTATTTATAAACCTTACAAAAGAAATCGAAGGCGGAAACACTATTTTTCGTACAAGTCCCCGTGGATACGACCCGGTTTCATCACTATAGCCGCGAACCTTCGCACTTGGGGTTGACATCGGTTTTATTTATTTTTATATTTTAAAAACCGCAACAAGTTTTTGGCGCCGTTGCCGGGGAAACCGCAAAAAGTTTTCGTTTTCGGCCTCTCGTAATTTCTGGACGGTCGCTAATTCTGGTGCGTACTAATCTTAAAAAAAAAAAAAAAAAAAAAAAAGAATTTCAGTTCGGTCGACCGAACCTGACCTCTCGGTCGACCGAGAGTTATTTTATTTTTTTCTTTTCTCTGTTTCTATTCTGTGATAGTCTTACAATATTCTGTTCTGTTTTATTTGCGTTTTTCGAACCTGTTTCGAGTCTGTTTTAGTTTAGTTTTTAGTTGTTGAGTCTAATTTAAGGATTATACTTAATTTAAAAAAAAATAAAAAAATATAAATAAATAAATAAAATTTATTTTGACCCGAACATTTGGTTCGAACGTGGTTTATGCAAACTCGAACTCACGGGGGACCACTTTTATATAACCCGGAGCTAGAGCGAACCATCGTTCGACCAAATAGACGTTTGGCTCGACTCGCCGGATCGACGGACGAGGCAAACGATCCTGAAGAATACGTTGAGGAAGAAGCCCAAGTTGAGGAAATGGCGTATCAAAGGACATTGATAGACTATGCCATGCCGTCTACCGTGAAAGTAAATCCCGCAATCGTGATTCCCGAAATCACGGCCGATAATTTCGAACTCAAAACTTCTTTAATCAACTTGGTGAGAGGTTCCACATTCCATGGCTTCTCCACCGAGGACCCACACGATCACATTCACTCATTTCTAGAATCGTGCGGGACTACTTTAATCAAAGGGGTCACCGAGGACGCCCGAGGATGAAACTTTTTCCCTTCTCACCGAAGGGAGAAGCGAAAGAATGGTATAAATCTTTACCGCCGACTCCATTACTTCGTGGGAGGAGTTGGAGAAAGAATTTCGAGCCGTACTTTCCACCCGCAAAGACGGCTCATCTTCTCGAATCGATATTCACTTTTGTGCAAACCGAGAGGGAATCGTTTTGCGATGCATGGAAACGATTTAAGGCTCTCTTGAGAAAGTGCCCCCACCATGGGCTGGATAAACAAAGATTGGTCAACACTTTCTATAGTGGTTTGACCGAATTGACCAAGGAATGGTGAATAGTTCTCGCTGGAGGTGCATTTCGAGAAAGACACCGAGGAGGGATGGACGTTGTTTGAAGATATTGCAAAGTATAATTATGCCCCTACCTATAAAGGTGCATCCAATCAGAAGAGCTCGACTCCAGGGAAGTATGAGGTAGATGAGACCACACTTCTAAAGGCTCAGTTAGCCGCACTACAGAAGCAAGTGGCGGCAATGAATGTTCAAAGTCTTGTATGTGACAACTGCCATGGCCAAGGCCATCGCAGTAATCAGTGCCAGCTTGACCCGATCCCTCAGGTCAAAGCTGTGCAAAACAACGTTGTCTGCCAAAATTGCGATACTATTGGGCACACATTCCATCAATGTCCTCTATTGCTGCATTCAGAGGAGGTGAATGCATTCAGTTCTCAAAATTATCGACCTTTGGGTCAGAATCAGAACACTCAAGGGTTTAATTACTGGAGTGACCCTTCTAGGGTAGCAAATCCCCAAATCGCCATCGGTTTCAGGCCCCTAGGCCTAATCTGAGCAATTTTCAATCCAACTCTCGACCGGCATGGAACAATAATCCACCGGTCAATCAAAATCAAAATCAGAATCAATCATTTCAGATCTTAGAACAAAAGTTGAGTGAGCAAGCCACGGCCAACACTCGGTTGGCAAATGCATTGAGTACTTTGACCAAGACAAAGTGAGGAATTTAGAGGTGCAAATGGGACGATTTCGGGGCAAAGAAGCAAGTCGACCTCGAGGTCGGTGCCGAGTTTTACGAGAAGAACCCCGAGGGGTTAACGTGGTCTAGAATGACCGAATACTTGCACCGATCTAGGCCGCACCATGGAACTATGGTCAAGATGAGTTGAATGTCGTAAATCTGAGGAGTGGGAAAGCGGTTGGCGGTCAGGCCAACCAGGGAAACGAATAGCCCCTCCTGCGAGCAGAGAGGCAGGAGGGGAAGATCTTCTTTCTCCTCAGAAGGATGTTGGGACGGCCGTTGAGCCAAGTGAAAAAGGAAATTCTGAAAGAAATGTGAGAGTTGAGAATACTGCTGAAAAGAAGTCGGATTCTAAGTTGAGTTCTGGGAAGCATGTGAGGTGGAAAGATAGGGAAGACAAAGCAATCAATCATAAGACAGCAAAGAAGAACTTCACTGAGGAGGACTTTGCTGATCTCCCTTACCCACCTAGCAAGAACAAGTCACACATTAACGATCGATAAGGAGTATAAGAAGGTTATCGATTTGCTCAAGAATACTGAGGCAAACATTCCATTAGTTGATCTTTTGGTAGGGATGCCAAAGTATACAAAGTTTATAAAGGACGCAGTGAGTTCGAAGAAGAAGCTTCAAGAGCTCGAGCACATAGTGTTGAATGAAGAATGCTCCGCAATCGGTCAGACTAAACTTCCTGTGAAGTGTCCTGACCCTGGTAAATTCACGATTTCGTGTACTATCGGGAACAGGGACTTCCATAATGTTTTATGCGATTCGGGGGCATCAGTCAATCTGATGTCTACTTCAATCTTCCAATCTCTTGGATTGGATCAATCTATTACTCTTAGACCCATTTCTCTTCAACTTGCAGATAGAAGTGTGAAGTATGCAAGGGGAACTGTAGAAGATGTGTTGGTCAAGGTTGAGAACTTCATATACCCACCGATTGGGTAATCATGGACATGACCAATGATGAGAAAACCCCCTTGATCCTTGGAAGACCTTTTCTTGCAACCGCCCGTGCCTTACTAGATTCCTACAAAGTGGCGAGATAACCCTACATTTGGAGGATGAGAGTGTAAAGTTCAATGTGGGCAATGCGAGTGAAGCACGCATCCAAAGGACACTTGTTTAGCTATTGAGGACGATTTCACGATGAGTATGATGAACAAGTGTTCATGGGTAGTTGGGATGAGGAAGAATTCAATAAACAATCCGCAATTTGGACCGATGAGGAGTGGAAGAAATTTTTAGAAGAGATTGAGAAGGAGGAAAAGGAAAGTTCGATTACCAGGAGATGGTAAGAAAGAAAATGAGGAAGAGGCATGGTGACATGGCCGTATTTGAAAAGGGGATGAAACCCCGTCCGCCGGGAGGCCATGATGCTTCAGAGCCCTTATGATAAGCTTGGAGATCTGGAGCTTAAGGGCGATAAATTAAGACCAAGTGTGGAGGAGCCACCGTCAGATTTAGTGTTGAAACCCTTGCCTCAACACTTGAAATACATTTTTCTGAGGGACGGTGATAAGCTCCCTTTGATTATTTCATCTAAGTTAGAACCAAAGGAGGAAGAAAAGCTTATCAAAGTGCTGCAAGATAATATCCTCGCCTTTGGTTGGCAAGTGGGAGATATCAAGGGGATAAGCCCTGATATCTGTATGCACAAGATCAGGACTGTTGAGGGATCGAAGAAAGTGCGACAGCCTCAGAGAAGGCTAAACCCTCACATGCAGGAGGTCGTTAAGAAGGAAATCATCAAATTGCTTGACATGGGTATCATCTACCCAATAGCCGATAGTGAATGGGTGAGCCCCACTCAGGTGGTGCCAAAGAAAGGAGGGATCACCATCGAGAAGAATGAAAAGGGGGAAGAGATTGCCCTACGGCAAGTCACTGGGTACAGAGTTTGCATCGATTACAGAAGACTAAATGAGGTAACTCTAAAAGACCACTTCCCCTTGCCATTCATTGACCACTCTCTTGAGAGGCTTAGTGGCAAGCAATATTATTGTTTTCTCGGATGGCTATTCGGATACTTTCGTATAGCTATCGACCCCACCGATCAAGAAAAGACTACCTTCACTGTCCCTCGGCACCTTCGCTTACCGAAGAATGCCATTTGGTCTTTGCAACGCACCGGCTACATTTCAAAGATGTATGCCGGCTATCTTTGATGGTTTAGTGGAGAAGGTGATGGAGATTTTTATGGATGACTTCTCTGTGTTCGGGGACAGCTTCGACCACCGTTTACACAATCTTGATAAAGTTTTGTCCCGGTGCATAGAGAAAGACTTAGTCTTAAATTGGGAGAAGTGCCACCGATGGTGGAAGAGGGAATTGTTCGGGACACAAGGTGTCCAAAGAAGGTATTGAGGTCGACAAAGCGAAGGTAGAAGCTATTGAAAAAATGACATACCCCAAAAATGCAAGAGAAGTAAGAGGATTCTTGGGTCATGTCGGCTTCTATAGGCGATTCATCAAAGACTTTTCTAAAATAGCCAAGCCTTTGTCATCTCTCTTAAGAGAAGATGTGAAGTTTATTTTCACCCCTGAGTGTGAAAGAGCATTTAAAGAACTAAAAGACAAGTTGGTTACCTCGCCAATTCTTATAGCACCCGACTGGAAAGCTCCCTTCGAGCTTATGTGTGATGCTTCTAATTATGCGATCGGCGCGGTGCTAGGTCGAGAGAGTGGACGGAAGGTTCCGACCAATCTACTACGCTAGTCACACTTTAAACCCGGCGCAAGTAAATTATGCAACAACCGAGAAGGAGTTGTTGGCGTAGTTTTTGCCATGGATAAATTTAGAAGCTACTTGCTTGGGTCGGAGGTCACGGTCCGGACGTACCATTCTCGCATTGAAATATTTGTTGAACAAGGCCGATGCCAAGCCTCGTTTGTTGAGATGGATCTTGATTTTACAAGAGTTTGATGTTCATATCCGGGACAAGAAGGGTAGCGAGAATGTGGTAGCCGACCACATGTCTCGGCCGACCGACGATCCTCGTGGTAGAGTCGGATGAGATTGGAATTGATTTTCCAACCGAGCAACTCATGACCATTGATGTGTGCGAGGTTGCTCCCGCCCGTGCCGGAAAAGGTTCTCCTTGGTTTGCACCTTTTGCAAACTTCTTGAGCGGCGATATCCGGACCCCGACTCGACATATCGCAAAAGAAGAAATTCTTTTCGGATTTGAACTATTATGTGTGGGACGATCCCATTCTCTTCAAGCGTTGCAAGGATGGATTGCTCCGTAGGTGTGTCCCTGAGTTCGAGCAGAGGGACATTATGGAGCAATGCCATGGTGGACCCGTGGGAGGTCATTATGGAGCCGGGAAGACCGTCGCGAAGATTTTTCATCCGGTTTCTACCGGCCAACAATTTTTAAGGATACGAGAGAACTTTGTAAAAGGGTGTGACCGGTGCCAACGCACCGGTAAACTTTCTCGGCGAATGGACATGCCCCTCCACCCCATCCAAGAATGCGAGGTTTTCGACGTATGGGGTATTGATTTCATGGGACCATTTCCATCCTCGTATGGGAACAAGTACATTCTGGTCTGCGTCGACTACGTATCAAAGTGGGTGGAGGCGATAGCAACACCGCGGAACGACCACAAGGTGGTCAAGAACTTCCTGAAGAAAAATATTTTCACACGGTTTGGTCGTCCACGAGCCCTCATCGTGACGAGGGAACTCACTTTTGCAATACCCCACTAGACAAGATTTTAGAACGATATGGGGTAAAACACAAAACCGCTACCCCCTATCACCCTCGACGAGTGGACAAGTTGAAGTGAGTAACCGAAGCCCGAAGAGCATTCTTGAGAAGACGGTGAATTCTAATAGGACGGACCGGAGTCGAAACCGGATGATGTGCTCGGGCCTACAGACGCCTTTCAAGACTCCTATTGGCACGTCTCCGTTTCGTATGGTTTATGGCAAGGCCTCGCCACCCGCCAATCGAGCTTGAGCACGGAGCGTTCGGGCTATTAAATTCTTGAATTTCGATAGCCGCTTATGCGAGAAAAAGCGATTATTGCGGTTGCAGGAGCTTGATGAGTTCGTACTCCGGGCCTACGAGAGCTCGAGAATCGCAAGGAAAGGACTAAACTCGCTTCACGACAAGAAAATCAAGATTAGGGAATTCAAAGCGGGCGAGTGGGTTTTATCGTATAATACCAGGTTACATCCGTTTCCCGGTAAGCTACGCGGCCGTTGGTCCGGCCCCTTTGAAATCTTTCGTGTATTCCCTAGTGGAGCGATCGATTTGAAAGATAAGCGGGGCGGGTTGTTCGAGTAAATGGTCATCGGTTAAAACACTATATTGGTCAACAAAAGGAACGACCGGTGGTTTTCTATCCGAACGACGTCCCTAGTCAAACCAGCTCCGATCCTTCGGCACCCGATGATTTACATCTCTCGTGAGTTCTTTGATGATGTTGTGCTCCCCGATGTTGCACCTCGGCTTGTGAAACGAAACCTAAAAAGAAGAAGAGAAGAATCATAGGTACGAAGTGGATACGAAGTTTGATGATATGGCCAAGACGTTGGCGAGACTTTGTTCCCGTGGTTTCCACCTATTGACCCCGAGAAGGTCGAGAATGATTCCGGGATGAGGCTTCACCGGCCCGACCCCGGTTGAGTTTTTATTGGTTAGTCGAGCTCCCGACTATAATTAAGCCCTACTAGGACGGTAACCTAGATATCTTTTTCTTTTTGTTTGTAGTTTATTTTTACTTTGTTTCTCTTGTTGGTTGCTAATGTTTTCCACCTAGCGCTTTCGACTATGGATCCGTACTTGGACGATTGCCCACATCATGACCCCCGTTTGTTTCTTTTTATTTCCTCATGTACCCCGGTATCTCTCGATATTACATTTGTGCACTACATTTCACATAGATTCGGTTATTATCAATTTTTGCATTGCTTCTGCTTTGTTCCATGATATTGCCTTGTCTATCATCTTTTGTGCCCCTAGCCCCGAGGTACGTCTTGTTTCCCCATGTGTGCAGGATATTTGCGATAGCGATTGTGAGCTTTCAGATGATATCAGTTTACCGGTGGATGGTCCACAGTCTACTGATTTCTTCAAGCATTTATGGATCTGACTCGCGACCACTTCCAGAATTGCCTCCTTCGAATTACAACCAGCTAAGTTTTTCTTATTTTGCACATGCTGAGGACATCATGTAACTTAAGTGTGGGGGAGGGTTTATTGGTTTGTTTTACTGGTTTGTTTTACATGTTATCTAGTTTTGCTCCTTTGAAAAATTTGATAAAATTTTTGAAAATTTGTGAGTCCCGAGTAACTTCAATGACATGCTAGTTTTGTAAGTTGGCACCTTTAATTGTTATCAGTAGTCATATCATGTTCTAAGAATAGGTTTGGTAGATCGTATACTCACTTGAACCTCGGTACACGAACTCGTTAGATGAGGAACCAAAAATATAAAATAGTCTCCGGTTAGTTAAGGGATAGCCAATTCTAGCTGCAGATAACCACTTACTTAGCACTGATGAAGTTAAGGACTCGTACTATACTCACAGGTTAGAATCTAAGTACCTTAGTGTCTTGAGAACCTTAAAAGTCTTGAATGTGTTAGAAATGATACCTGACCGGGAGTTTCCAAAGAGTTTGAAAAAAAGGAAAATTTTGAAAAAATTAAATAGCGGAAGTTGTTTGCGACTATCACCTCGAGTCCACTTGGATACTGCCCCAATTGGGGAGCGTGGTTTACCTTGGACAGTATAGGTTTGAGTGATCTCAGGGTGACTGCCTCTAAAGTGGGGGAGAGTGTTATACTTTTGAGACGCGACGATGGAAGAAAATATAGGCATTTTGGAACTCTGAGTCGAGTTGATCTAAACCCAGTAGAGACCTGGAAGGTATTTTCTTGGCACCAAGTAAAGGAATTTAATTGTGAGTTGGTTACTTTGTTCTTGATAAATAGTTTTTGTAGGGTAAGTGCTGTAGACAGAACGAACTTCGTTTATTTAACCGGATGACTGTTAGTGCTTGATTTAATACATCAAGAGAGGATCGGTGGAAGTTTAGCGGGTTCAACACACACAATCACTGAGTGAGTTCGATTTGCTAGATACTAGCTTGATGTGAGCATGACTACATCTCGTGTCAAATTATGTGGGTTTTTGATAGTTTGTCGTTGTTTGTTTTGCTCGGGGACAAGCAAAAAGCTAAGTGTGGGGGAGTTGTTTAGGGTATATTTTACTATATTTTCGGGCTTAATCCCTAAACAATTTACCTTGTTTTTAAAGGAAATAAATGAGAAAAGCATGTTTTTAACCAATAAATTCATATAATGTTCATTGAGGGTTTATAATTTAATTAGGAGGAAATATTGGGATTAAATGTTATTTTGTTACACATTTTATTATTATTATTACTCGATGACTTGGTGTAACAATAATTTTGTAGAAAATAAAGAAATGCAAGGGGATATTATTTATTGAGAAGATTTATGTCATTCAATCAAGGATTTCAAAATAAAGGAGAAAATCGGATCAGCATTTGAAGAATAAATCAGATCAGAGCGAAAGAGTGGAGTGGGGAACACGTTTTACGAAGCACAGTGTGAACGCAGAGAAGTGGCACGCTCGGTCGACCGAGCCGTTCTATTCGGTCGACCGAGCCGTTCTATTCGGTCGACCGAGCCAAGAGGTTCGGTCTACCGAGGCTGCAGAATTTAATTCGACGCGTTTTCTAGATCCTTCCCTATGTCGGCCACAAACTCCTATATAAGCAGCATCCATTCGAGCAGAAACGATCATCCGTAAATCGACAAAATTAGTATAGCAATTAGCAATAAATTAGATTCATAGATAGTCTTTCTTTTATTTTTCTTTCAATTTCAATTCAACAAATAAGGGTGTTTTTGAAGAAGATGAGTGGCTAAAGGCCTGAGGCTAGGACCACCATGTGAAGCCACCATCACCGGATTTAAACAAGGATTTTGCATTTATTCGTTCTAGTAAGTTTCTTGTTCTTCCTTCATGTTTTTGATTGTTTTTGTGCAATGTGTATGAACTATACGTGTGTTGCATGCTGATTTGAATTTAGACATACGATAGTTGATAAATTCATAGATTACCGTGAAGAAGAGTGATAATATCTCTTCTAACAAACGATAGTTGAGGGAGGATATTGTTAGATTAGGATTTTATATCCGTATCTTTGTTTCGTAGAGCTTTAGTCAAACCGAGAGGTGTACTAATTAAAGGTGTAGAATCGAGAGAGGAAACACCGCTTTAGTAGATAATAATCCAAGACTTACGAATGAATATGCGATTTTCTTGTTAATTTCAGTGGGGTGGTGGATCAAAGGTGTGTTCTAGTTGTCTTAATCATAGTTGTTAGAAAAAGATTTGATAAGTAGTAGTTGTTCTTTTCGCTTTTGAAACCTTTATTTCGTTCTTTAATCCAAGATCGTATTTATAAACCTTACAAAAGAAAGCGAAGGCGGAAACACTATTTTTCGTACAAGTCCCTGTGGATACGACCCGGTTTCATCACTATAGCTGCGAACCTTCGCACTTGGGGTTGTTTTAATCATAGTCTCTGTAATTTCTGGACGGTCGCTAATTCTGGTGCGTACTAATCTTAAAAATAAAAATAAAAATAAAAAAAAAAAAAAAAGGAATTTCAGTTCGGTCGACCGAACCTGACCTCTCGGTCGACCGAGAGTTATTTTATTTTTTTTTCTTTTCTCTGTTTCTGTTCTGTGATAGTCTTACAGTATTCTGTTCTGTTTTATTTGTGTTTTTCGAGCCTGTTTCGAGTCTGTTTTAGTTTAGTTTTTAGTTGTTGAGTCTAATTAAAGGATTATACTTAATTTTATAAAATAAAAAATTAAAGAATAAATAAAAAATAAAAAAAAATTTATTTTGACCCGAACATTTGGTTCAAAAGTGGTTTATGCAAACTCGAACTCACGGGGGACCACTTTTATATAACCCGGAGCTAGAGCGAACCATCGTTCGACCGAATAGACGTTTGGCTCGACTCGCCGGATCGACGGACCAGGCAAACGACCCTGAAGAATACGTTGAGGAAGAGGCCCAAGTTGAGGAAATGGCAGATCAAAGGACATTGGCAGACTATGCCATGCCATCTACTGTGAAAGTAAATCCTGCAGTCGTGATTCCTGAAATCACGGCTGATAATTTCGAACTCAAAACTTCTTTAATCAACTTGGTGAGAGGTTCCACATTCCATGGCTTCTCCACTGAGGACCCACACGATCACATTCACTCATTTCTAGAATCGTGCGGGACTACTTTAATCAAAGGGGTCACTGAGGACGCCCTGAGGATGAAACTTTTTCCCTTCTCACTGAAGGGAGAAGCGAAAGAATGGTATAAATCTTTACCAGTCGACTCCATTACTTCGTGGGAGGAGTTGGAGAAAGAATTTCTGAGCCAGTACTTTCCACCTGCAAAGACGGCTCATCTTCTGAATCAGATATTCACTTTTGTGCAAACCGAGAGGGAATCATTTTGCGATGCATGGAAACGATTTAAGTCTCTCTTGAGAAAGTGCCCCCACCATGGGCTGGATAAACAAAGGTTGGTCAACACTTTCTATAGTGGTTTGACCGAATTGACCAAGGGAATGGTGAATAGTTCGCTGGAGGTGCATTTCGAGAAAGACACCCGAAGAGGGATGGACGTTGTTTGAAGATATTGCGAAGTATAATTATGCCCCTACCTATAAAGGTGCATCCAAATCGAAGAGCTCGACTCCGGGGAAGTATGAGGTAGATGAGACCACACTTCTAAAGGCTCGCTTAGCCGCACTACGAAAGCAAGTGGCGGCAATGAATGTTCAAAGTCTTGTATGTGACAACCGCCATGGCCAAGGCCATCGCGAGTCGGTGCGCCTTGACCCGATCCCTCGGGTCAAAGCCGTGCAAAACAACGTTGTCCGCCAAAATTGCGATACTATTGGGCACACATTCCATCAATGTCCTCTATTGCCGCATTCGGAGAGGAGGTGAATGCATTCGGTTCTCAAAATTATCGACCTTTGGGTCGAATCGAACACTCAAGGGTTTAATTATCGGAGTGACCCTTCTAGGGTAGCAAATCCCCATCGCTTTCGGGCCCCTAGGCCTAATCGAGCAATTTTCAATCCAACTCTCGACCGGCATGGAACAATAATCCACCGGTCAATCAAAATCAAAATCGAATCAATCATTTCGGATCTTAGAACAAAAGTTGAGTGAGCAAGTCACGGCCAACGCTCGCTTGGCAAATGCATTGAGTACTTTGACCGAGACAGTGAGGAATTTAGAGGTGCAAATGGGACGATTTCGGGGCAAAGAAGCAAGTCGACCTCAAGGTCAACCGCCGAGTTTTATCGAGAAGAACCCTCGAGGGGTTAACGTGGTCCAGAATGACCAGAATACTTGCACCGATCTGGCTGCACCATGGAACTATGGTCAAGATAAGTTGAATGTCGTAAATCTGAGGAGTGGGAAAGTGGTTGGCGGTCGGGCCAACCAGGAAACGAATAGCCCCTCCCCGCGAGCGAGAGAGGCGGGGAGGGGAAGATCTTTTTTCTCCTCGGAAGGATGCTAGGACGTCCGTTGAGCCAAGTGAAAAAGGAAATTCGAAAGAAATGTGAGAGTTGAGAATACTGATGATAAAGAGAATACTGCTGAAAAGAAGTCGGATTCTAAGTTGAGTTCTGGAAAGCATGTGAGGTGGAAAGATAGGGAAGACAAAGCAATCAATCATAAGACGGCAAAGAAGAAATTCACTGAGGAGGACTTTGCTGATCTCCCTTACCCACCTAGCAAGAACAAGCTATCATTAACAGTCGATAAGGAGTATAAGAAGGTTATCGATTTGCTCAAGAATACTGAGGCAAACATTCCATTAGTTGATCTTTTGGTAGGGATGCCAAAGTATACAAAGTTTATAAAGGATGCAAAGAGTTCGAAGAAGAAGCTTCAAGAGCTCGAGCACATAGTGTTGAATGAAGAATGCTCCGCAATCGGTCGGACTAAACTTCCCGTGAAGTGTCCCGACCCCCCGGTAAATTCACGATTTCGTGTACTATCGGGAACGGGGACTTCCATAATGTTTTATGCGATTCGGGGGCATCACCAATCGATGTCTACTTCAATCTTCCAATCTCTTGGATTGGATCAATCTATTACTCTTAGACCCATTTCTCTTCAACTTGCGGATAGAAGTGTGAAGTATGCAAGGGGAACTTGTAGAAGATGTGTTGGTCAAGGTTGAGAACTTCATATACCCACCGATTGGGTAATCATGGACATGACCAATGATGAGAAAACCCCTTGATCCTTGGAAGACCTTTTCTTGCAACCGCCCATGCCTTACTAGATTCCTACAGTGGCGAGATAACCCTACATTTGGAGGATGAGAGTGTAAAGTTCAATGTGGGCAATGCAGTGAAGCACGCATCCGGTGACACTTGTTTAGCTATTGAGGACGATTTCACGATGAGTATGATGAACAAGTGTTCATGGGCGATTGGGATGAGGAAGAATTCAATAAACAATCTGCAACTTGGACTGATGAGGAGTGGAAGAATTTTTTAGAAGAAATTGAGAAGGAGGAAAAGGAAAGTTCGATTACCGGAGATGGTAAGAAAGAAAATGAGGAAGAGGCATGGTGACATGGCCGGATTTGAAAAAGGGGATGAAACCCCGTCCGCCGGGAGGCCATGATGCTTCGAGCCCTTATGATAAGCTTGGAGATCCGGAGCTTAAGGGCGATAAATTAAGACCAAGTGTGGAGGAGCCACCGTCGGATTTAGTGTTGAAACCCTTGCCTCAACACTTGAAATACATTTTTCGAGGGACGGTGATAAGCTCCCTTTGATTATTTCATCTAAGTTAGAACCAAAGGAGGAAGAAAAGCTTATAAAAGTGCTTTGCAAGATAATATCCTCGCCTTTGGTTGGCAAGTGGGAGATATCAAGGGGATAAGCCCCGATATCCGTATGCACAAGATCGGGACTCGTTGAGGGATCGAAGAAAGTGCGACGACCTCGAGAGAGGCTAAACCCTCACATGCGGAGGTCGTTAAGAAGGAAATCATCAAATTGCTTGACATGGGTATCATCTACCCAATAGCCGATAGTGAATGGGTGAGCCCCACTCAGGTGGTGCCAAAGAAAGGAGGGATCACAATCGAGAAGAATGAAAAAGGGGAAGAGATTGCCCTACGGCAAGTCACTGGGTACAGAGTTTGCATCGACTACAGAAGACTAAATGAGGTAACTCTAAAAGACCACTTCCCCTTGCCATTCATTGACCAGCTCCTTGAGAGGCTTAGTGGCAAGCGCTTTATTGTTTTCTGGATGGCTATTCAGGATACTTTCAGATAGCTATCGACCCCACTGATCAAGAAAAGACTACCTTCACCTGTCCCTCAGGCACCTTCGCTTACCGAAGAATGCCATTTGGTCTTTGCAACGCACCGGCTACATTTCAAAGATGTATGCTGGCTATCTTTGATGGTTTAGTGGAGAAGGTGATGGAGATTTTTATGGATGACTTCTCTGTGTTCGGGGACAGTTTCGACCACTGTTTACACAATCTTGATAAAGTTTTGTCCCGGTGCATAGAGAAAGACTTAGTCTTAAATTGGGAGAAGTGCCACCTGATGGTGGAAGAGGGAATTGTTCTGGGACACAAGGTGTCCAAAGAAGGTATTGAGGTCGACAAAGCGAAGGTAGAAGCTATTGAAAAAATGACATACCCCAAAAATGCAAGAGAAGTAAGTGGATTCTTGGGTCATGTCGGCTTCTATAGGCGATTCATCAAAGACTTTTCTAAAATAGCCAAGCCTTTGTCATCTCTCTTAAGAGAAGATGTAAAGTTTATTTTCACCCCTGAGTGTGAAAGAGCATTTAAAGAACTAAAAGACAAGTTGGTTACCTCGCCAATTCTTATAGCACCCGACTGGAAAGCTCCCTTCGAGCTTATGTGTGATGCTTCTAATTATGCAGTCGGCGCGGTGCTAGGTCAGAGAGTGGACGGAAGGTTCCGACCAATCTACTACGCTAGTCACACTTTAAACCCAGCGCAAGTAAATTATGCAACAACTGAGAAGGAGTTGTTGGCAGTAGTTTTTGCCATGGATAAATTTAGAAGCTACTTGCTTGGGTCGGAGGTCACGGTCTGGACAGACCATTCTGCATTGAAATATCGTTGAACAAGGCTGATGCCAAGCCTCGTTTGTTGAGATGGATCTTGATTTTACAAGAGTTTGATGTTCATATCCGGGACAAGAAGGGTAGCGAGAATGTGGTAGCCGACCACATGTCTCGGCTGACCGACGATCCTCAGGTAGAGTCGGATGAGATTGGAATCGATTTTCCAACTGAGCAACTCATGACCATTGATGTGTGTGAGGTTGCTCCCCGCCCGTGCTTTGGAAAAGGTTCTCCTTGGTTTGCACCTTTTGCAAACTTCTTGAGCGGCGATATCCGGACCCGACTCGACATATCGGCAAAAGAAGAAATTCTTTTCGGATTTGAACTATTATGTGTGGGACGATCCCATTCTCTTCAAGCGTTGCAAGGATGGATTGCTCCGTAGGTGTGTCCCCGAGTTCGAGCGAGAGGGACATTATGGAGCAATGCCATGGTGGACCCGTGGGAGGTCATTATGGAGCTGGGAAAGACTAGCTGCGAAGATTTTTCAATCCGGTTTCTACGGCCAACAATTTTTAAGGATACGAGAGAACTTTGTAAAGGGTGTGACCGGTGCCAACGCACCGGTAAACTTTCTCGGCAAATGGACATGCCCCTCCACCCCATCCAAGAATGCGAGGTTTTCGACGTATGGGGTATTGATTTCATGGGACCGTTTCCGTCCTCGTATGGGAACAAGTACATTCTGGTCAGCGTCGACTACGTGTCAAAGTGGGTAGAGGCGATAGCAACACCGCGGAACGACCACAAGGTGGTCAAGAACTTCCTGAAGAAAAATATTTTCACGCGGTTTGGCTGTCCACGAGCCCTCATCAGTGACGAGGGAACTCACTTTTGCAATACTCCACTAGAAAAGATTTTAGAACGATATGGGGTGAAACACAAATAGTGATGCGTACTGAACGGCTATCCCTATAATCTACCAGAAACACAAAATACCCGGTTTCATCACTATATTTTCGGGCTTAATCCCTAAACAATTTACCTTGTTTTTAAAGGAAATAAATGAGAAAATCATGTTTTTAACCAATAAATTCCTATAATGGTTATTGAGAGGTTATAATTTTATTATGAGGAAATATTGGGATTAAATGTTATTTTGTTACACATTTTATTATTATTATTACTCGATGACTTGGTGTAACAATAATTTTGCAGAAAATAAAGAAATGCAAGGGGATATCATTTATGGAGAAGATTAATCTCATTTAATCAAGAGATCAATGTTATTCAATCAAAGGATTTTGAAATAAAGAAGGAAAATCGGAGCATTGAAGAGAGGATAAAGATGATCTGATCGAAGGAGTGGAGTAGGGAACACGTTATACGAAGCAAGGTGTGAACGCGTAAAAATGTGAGGTTCGGTCGACCGAGCCATGACACTCGGTCGACCGAACGTGATCTTTCGGTTGACCGAACCCCGAGGCAAAAAAATCGACGCGTTTTCTAGATCCTTCCCTATGTCGGCCACAAACTCCTATATAAGCAGCATCCGTTCGAGCAGGAAGGGTCGTCCAAAAATATTCACAAGAATACATTAGCATAAATTAGATTCATAATTAGGTTTTTATTCTTCTTTCAATTTCGATTCAGCAATTATGGTTTTTATTATGAAGATGAGTGGCTAAAGGCCTGAGGCTAGGACCACCATGTGAAGCCACCATCACCGGATTTAAACAAGGATTTTGCATTTATTCGTTCTAGTAAGTTTCTTGTTCTTCCTTCATGTTTTGAATTGTTTTTGTGCAATGTGTATGAATTATACGTGTGTTGCATGCTGATTTGAATTTAGACATACGATAGTTGATAAATTCATAGATTGCCGTGAAGGAGAGTGATAATATTTCTTCTAACAAACGAAAGTTGAGGGAGAATATTGTTAGATTAGGATTTTATATCCATATCTTTGTTTCGTAGAGCTTTAGTCAAACCGAGAGGTGTACTAATTAAAGGTGTAGAATCGAGAGAGGAAACGCCGCTTTAGTAGATAATAATCCAAGACTTACGAATGAATATGCGATTTTCTTGTTAATTTCAGTGGGGTGGTGGATCAAAGGTGTGTTCTAGTTATTTTAATCATAGTTGTTAGGAAAAGATTTGATAAGTAGTAGTTGTTCTTTTCGCTTTTGAAACCTTTATTTCGTTCTTTAATCCAAGATCGTATTTATAAACCTTACAAAAATCGAAGGCGGAAACACTATTTTTCGTACAAGTCCCTGCGGATACGACCCGGTTTCATCACTATAGCTGCGAACCTTCGCACTTGGGGTTGACATCGGTTTTATTTATTATATTTTATCACTACTTTGCATAATACCGCAAACAAGTTTTTGGCGCCGTTGCCGGGGACTTGGCACGGAAAGTTTTCGTTTTCAGTCTCTGTAATTTCTGGACGGTCGCTAATTCTGGTGCGTACTAATCTTAAAAAAAAAAAATTAAAAAAAAAAATAAAAAGAATTTCAGTTCGGTCGACCGAACCTGACCTCTCGGTCGACCGAGAGTTATTTTATTTTTTTTCTTTTCTCTGTTTCTGTTCTGTGATAGTCTTATAGTATTCTGTTCTGTTTTATTTGCGTTTTTCGAACCTGTTTCGAGTCTGTTTTAGTTTAGTTTTTAGTTGTTGAGTCTAATTAAAGGATTATACTTAATTTAAAAAAAAAAAAATATAAATAAATTTATTTTTATTTTGACCCGAACATTTGGTTCGAAAGTGGTTTATGCAAACTCGAACTCACGGGGGACCACTTTTATATAACCCGGAGCTAGAGCGAACCATCGTTCGACCGAATAGACGTTTGGCTCGACTCGCCGGATCGACGGACGAGGCAAACGACCCTGAAGAATACGTTGAGGAAGAAGCCCAAGTTGAGGAAATGGCAGATCAAAGGACATTGGCAGACTATGCCATGCCGTCTACTGTGAAAGTAAATCCTGCAGTCGTGATTCCTGAAATCACGGCTGATAATTTCGAACTCAAAACTTCTTTAATCAACTTGGTGAGAGGTTCCACATTCCATGGCTTCTCCACTGAGGACCCACACGATCACATTCACTCATTTCTAGAAACGTGCGGGACTACTTTAATCAAAGGGGTCACTGAGGACGCCCTGAGGATGAAACTTTTCCCTTTCTCACTGAAGGGAGAAGCGAAAGAATGGTATAAATCTTTACCAGTCGACTCCATTACTTCGTGGGAGGAGTTGGAGAAAGAATTTCTGAGCCAGTACTTTCCACCTGCAAAGACGGCTCATCTTCTGAATCAGATATTCACTTTTGTGCAAACTGAGAAGGAATCGTTTTGCGATGCATGGAAACGATTTAAGTCTCTCTTGAGAAAGTGCCCCCACCATGGGCTGGATAAACAAAGATTGGTCAACACTTTCTATAGTGGTTTGACTGAATTGACCAAGGGAATGGTGAATAGTTCTGCTGGAGGTGCATTTCTGAGAAAGACACCTGAAGAGGGATGGACGTTGTTTGAAGATATTGCAAAGTATAATTATGCCCCTACCTATAAAGGTGCATCCAGTCAGAAGAGCTCGACTCCAGGGAAGTATGAGGTAGATGAGACCACACTTATAAAGGCTCAGTTAGCCGCACTACAGAAGCAAGTGGCGGCAATAAATGTTCAAAGTCTTGTATGTGACAACCGCCATGGCCAAGGCCATCGCGATGTCAATCGGTGCCGGCTTGACCCGATCCCTCGGGTCAAAGCTATGCAAAACAACGTTGTACGCAAAATTGCGATACTATTGGGCACACGTTCCATCAATGTCCTCTATTGCTGCATTCAGAGGAGGTGAATGCATTCAGTTCTCAAAATTATCGACCTTTGGGTCAGAATCAGAACACTCAAGGGTTTAATTACTGGAGTGACCCTTCTAGGGTAGCAAATCCCCATCAGTTTCAGGCCCCTAGGCCTAATCTGAGCAATTTTCAAACCAACTCTCGACCGGCATGGAACAATAATCCACCGGTCAATCAAAATCAAAATCATAATCAATCATTTCAGATCTTAGAACAAAAGTTGAGTGAGCAAGCCACGGCCAACACTCAGTTGGCAAATGCATTGAGTACTTTGACCAGTACAGTGAGAAATCTAGAGGTGCAAATGGGACAGATTTCGGGGCAGCAAGCACGTCGACCTCAAGGTCAGCTGCCGAGTTTTGCGAGAAGAACCCCCGAGGGGTTAACGTGGTCGAGAATGACGAATACTTGCACCGACACTGGCTGCACCATGGAACTATGGTCAAGATGAGTTGAATGTCGTAAATGCGAGGAGTGGGAAAGCGGTTGGCGGTCGGGCCAACCAGGGAAACGAATAGCCCCTCCCCGTGAGCGAGAGAGCGGGAGGGGAAGATCTTCTTTCTCCTCGGAAGGATCTTGGGACGGCTTTGTTGAGCCAAGTGAAAAAGGAAATTCGAAAGAAATGTGAGAGTTGAGAATACTGCTTTGAAAAGAAGTCGGATTCTAAGTTGAGTTACGGGAAGCATGTGAGGTGGAAAGATAGGGAAGACAAAGCAATCAATCATAAGACGGCAAAGAAGAACTTCACGAGGAGGACTTTGCGATCTCCCTTACCCACCTAGCAAGAACAAGTGTCATTAACGGTCGATAAGGAGTATAAGAAGGTTATCGATTTGCTCAAGAATACGAGGCAAACATTCCATTAGTTGATCTTTTGGTAGGGATGCCAAAGTATACAAAGTTTATAAAGGACGCGAGTGAGTTCGAAGAAGAAGCTTCAAGAGCTCGAGCACATAGTGTTGAATGAAGAATGCTCCGCAATCGGTCAGACTAAACTTCCTGTGAAGTGTCCTGACCCTGGTAAATTCACGATTTCGTGTACTATCGGGAACAGGGACTTCCATAATGTTTTATGCGATTCGGGGGCATCAGTCAATCTGATGTCTACTTCAATCTTCCAATCTCTTGGATTGGATCAATCTATTACTCTTAGACCCATTTCTCTTCAACTTGCAGATAGAAGTGTGAAGTATGCAAGGGGAACTGTAGAAGATGTGTTGGTCAAGGTTGAGAACTTCATATACCCAGCTGATTGGGTAATCATGGACATGACCAATGATGAGAAAACACCCTTGATCCTTGGAAGACCTTTTCTTGCAACCGCCCGTGCCTTACTAGATTCCTACAGTGGCGAGATAACCCTACATTTGGAGGATGAGAGTGTAAAGTTCAATGTGGGCAATGCAGTGAAGCACGCATCCAGTGACACTTGTTTAGCTATTGAGGACGATTTCACTGATGAGTATGATGAACAAGTGTTCATGGGCAGTTGGGATGAGGAAGAATTCAATAAACAATCGCAACTTGGACGATGAGGAGTGGAGGAATTTTTTAGAAGAGATTGAGAAGGAGGAAAAGGAAAGTTCTGATTACCAGGAGATGGTAAGAAAGAAAATGAGGAAGAGGCATGGTGACATGGCCAGATTTGCAAAAGGGGATGAAACCCCTGTCTGTGGGGAGGCCATGATGCTTCAGAGCCCTTATGATAAGCTTGGAGATCTGGAGCTTAAGGGCGATAAATTAAGACCAAGTGTGGAGGAGCCACCGTCAGATTTAGTGTTGAAACCCTTGCCTCAACACTTGAAATACATTTTTCTGAGGGACGGTGATAAGCTCCCTTTGATTATTTCATCTAAGTTAGAACCAAAGGAGCAAGAAAAGCTTATCAAAGTGCTGCAAGATAATATCCTAGCCTTTGGTTGGCAAGTGGGAGATATCAAGGGGATAAGCCCTGATATCTGTATCCACAAGATCAGGACTGTTGAGGGATCGAAGAAAGTGCGACAGCCTCAGAGAAGGCTAAACCCTCACATGCAGGAGGTCGTTAAGAAGGAAATCATCAAATTTCTTGACATGGGTATCATCTACCCAATAGCCGATAGTGAATGGGTGAGCCCCACTCGGGTGGTGCCAAAGAAAGGAGGGATCACCATCGAGAAGAATGAAAAGGGGAAGAGATTGCCCTACGGCAAGTCACTTGGGTACGAGTTTGCATTGATTACGAGAAGACTAAATGAGGTAACTCTAAAAGACCACTTCCCTTTGCCATTCATTGACCAAATAACGCTTGAGAGGCTTAGTGGCAAGCAATATTATTGTTTTACGGATGGCTATTCGGGATACTTTCGATAGCTATCGACCCCACCGATCAAGAAAAGACTACCTTCACTGTCCCTCGGGCACCTTCGCTTACCGAAGAATGCCATTTGGTCTTTGCAACGCACCGGCTACATTTCAAAGATGTATCTCGGCTATCTTTGATGGTTTAGTGGAGAAGGTGATGGAGATTTTTATGGATGACTTCTCTGTGTTTGGGGACAGTTTCGACCACTGTTTACACAATCTTGATAAAGTTTTGTCCCGGTGCATAGAAAAAGACTTAGTCTTAAATTGGGAGAAGTGCCACCTGATGGTGGAAGAGGGAATTGTTCTGGGACACAAGGTGTCCAAAGAAGGTATTGAGGTCGACAAAGCGAAGGTAGAAGCTATTGAAAAAATGACATACCCCAAAAATGCAAGAGAAGTAAGAGGATTCTTGGGTCATGTCGGCTTCTATAACCCCATGGCGATTCATCAAAGACTTTTCTAAAATAGCCAAGCCTTTGTCATCTCTCTTAAGAGAAGATGTGAAGTTTATTTTCACCCCCGAGTGTGAAAGAGCATTTAAAGAACTAAAAGACAAGTTGGTTACCTCGCCAATTCTTATAGCACCCGGCCGGAAAGCTCCCTTCGAGCTTATGTGTGATGCTTCTAATTATGCGGTCGGCGCGGTGCTAGGTCGAGAGTGGACGGAAGGTTCCGACCCATCTACTACGCTAGTCACACTTTAAACCCGGCGCAAGTAAATTATGCAACAACCGAGAAGGAGTTGTTGGCGTAGTTTTTGCCATGGATAAATTTAGAAGCTACTTGCTTGGGTCGGAGGTCACGGTCCGGACGGACCATTACGCATTGAAATATACGTTGAACAAGGCGATGCCAAGCCTCGTTTGTTGAGATGGATCTTGATTTTACAAGAGTTTGATGTTCATATCCGGGACAAGAAGGGTAGCGAGAATGTGGTAGGCGACCACATGTCTCGGCGACCGACGATCCTCGTGGTAGAGTCGGATGAGATTGGAATTGATTTTCCAACCGAGCAACTCATGACCATTGATGTGTGTGAGGTTGCTCATGCCCGTCTTTGGAAAAGGTTCTCCTTGGTTTGCACCTTTTGCAAACTTCTTGAGCGGCGGATATCGGACCCGACTCGACATATCGGCAAAAGAAGAAATTCTTTTCGGATTTGAACTATTATGTGTGGGACGATCCCATTCTCTTCAAGCGTTGCAAGGATGGATTGCTCCGTAGGTGTGTCCCCGAGTTCGAGCGAGAGGGACATTATGGAGCAATGCCATGGTGGACTGTGGGAGGTCATTATGGAGCCGGGAAGACTAGCTGCGAAGATTTTTCGATCCGGTTTCTACTTGGCCAACAATTTTTAAGGATACGAGAGAACTTTGTAAAAGGGTGTGACCGGTGCCAACGCACCGGTAAACTTTCTCGGCGAATGGACATGCCCCTCCACCCCATCCAAGAATGCGAGATTTTCGACGTATGGGGTATTGATTTCATGGGACCGTTTCCATCCTCGTATGGGAACAAGTACATTCTGGTCTGCCTCGACTACGTGTCAAAGTGGGTAGAAGCGATAGCAACACCGCGGAACGACCACAAGGTGGTCAAGAACTTCCTGAAGAAAAATATTTTCACGCGGTTTGGCTGTCCACGAGCCCTCATCAGTGACGAGGGAACTCACTTTTGCAATACTCCACTAGAAAAGATTTTAGAACGATATGGGGTGAAACACAAAATTGCTACCCCCTATCACCCTCAGACGAGTGGACAAGTTGAAGTGAGTAACCGAAGCCTGAAGAGCATTCTTGAGAAGACGGTGAATTCTAATAGGACGGACCGGAGTCGAAACCGGATGATGTGCTCGGGCCTACGGGACGACTTTCAAGACTCCTATTGGCACGTCTCCGTTTCGGATGATTTATGGCAAGGCCTGCCACCCGCCAATCGAGCTTGAGCACGGAGCGTTACGGGCTATTAAATTCTTGAATTTCGATAGCCGATTATGCGAGAAAAGCGATTATTGCGGTTGCGGGGAGCTTGATGAGTTCGGACTCCGGGCCTACGAGAGCTCGAGAATCGGTAAGGAAAGGACTAAACTTGCTTCACGACAAGAAAATCAAGATTAGGGAATTCAAAGCGGGCGAGTGGGTTTTATCTTGTATAATACCGGGTTACATCTTTGTTTCCCGGTAAGCTACGTAGCCGTTGGTCGGCCTCTTTGAAATCTTTCGGGTATTCCCCAGGTGGAGCGATCGATTTGAAAGATAAGCAGGGCGGGTTGTTCAGAGTAAATGGTCATCGGTTAAAACACTATATTGGTCAACAAAAGGAACGACCGGTGGTTTTCTATCTGAACGACGTCCCTAGTCAAACCAGCTCCGATCCTTCGGCATCCGATGATTTACATCTATGTGAGTTCTTTGATGATGTTGTGCTCCCTGATGTTGCACCTCGGCTTGTGAAACAGAAACCTAAGAAGAAGAAGAGAAGAATCATAGGTACGAAGTGGATACAGAAGTTTGATGATATGGCCAAGACGTTGGCGAGACTTTGTTCTGTGGATTCCGGCTGTTGACCCCGAGAAGGTCGAGAATAATTCCGGGATGAGGCTTCACCGGCCCGACCCCGGTTGAGTTTTTATTGGTTAGTCGAGCTCCCGACTATAATTAAGCCCTACTAGGACGGTAACCTAGATATCTTTTTCTTTTTTTGTTTGTAGTTTATTTTTACTTTGTTTCTCTTGTTGGTTGCTAATGTTTTCCACCTAGCAGTTTCTGACTATGGATCTGTACTTGGACATTTGCCCACATCATGACCCCTGTTTGTTTCTTTTTATTTCCTCATGTACCCCAGTATCTCTCGATATTACATTTGTGCACCACATTTCACATAGATTCGGTTATTATCAATTTTTGCATTGCTTCTGCTTTGTTCCATGATATTGCCTTGTCTATCATCTTTTGTGCCCCTATCCCCGAGGTACGTCTTGCTTCTCCATGTGTGCAGGATATTTGCGATAGCGATTGTGAGCTTTCAGATGATATCAGTTTACCGGTGGATGGTCCACAGTCTCCTGATTTCATCAAGCAATTCTGAATCTGGCTCCGGACCACTTCCAGAATTGCCTCCTTCGAATTACAACCAGCTAAGTTTTTCTTATTTTACACATGCTGAGGACATCATGTAACTTAAGTGTGGGGGGAGGGTTTATTGGTTTGTTTTACATGTTATCAAGTTTTGCTCCTTTGAAAAATTTGATAAAATTTTTGAAAATTTGTGAGTCCCGAGTAACTTCAATGACATGCTAGTTTTGTAAGTTGGCACCTTTAATTGTTATCAGTAGTCATATCATGTTCTAAGAATAGGTTTGGTAGATCAGATACTCACTTGAACCTCAGTACACGAACCTATTTGATGAGGAACCAAAAATATAAAATAGTCTCCGGTTAGTTAAGGGATAGCCAATTCTAGCTGCAGATAATCACTTACTTAGTGCTGATGAAAGTTAAGAACTCGTACTATACTCACAGTTAGAATCTAAGTACCTTAGTGTCTTGGGGACCTTAAAAGTCTTGAATGTGTTAGAAATGATACCTGACCGGGAGTTTCCAAAGAGTTTGAAAAAAGAAGAAAAATTTTGAAAAATTAAATTGCGGAAGTTGTTTGCGACTATCACCTCGAGTCCACTTGGATACTGCCCCAATTGGGGAGCATGGTTTACCTTGGACAGTATAGGTTTGAGTGATCTCAGGGTGACTGCCTCTAAAGTGGGGGAGAGTGTTATACTTTTGAGACGCGACGATGGAAGAAAATATAGGCATTTTGGAACTCTGAGTCGAGTTGATCTAAACCCAGTAGAGACCTGGAAGGTATTTTCTTGGCACCAAGTATAGGAATTTAAATGTGAGTTGGTTACTTTGTTCTTGATAAATAGTTTTTGTAGGGTAAGTGCTGTAGACAGAACGAACTTCGTTTATTTAACCGGATGACTGTTAGTGCTTGATTTAATACATCAAGAGAGGATCGGTGGAAGTTTAGCGGGTTCAACACACACAATCACTGAGTGAGTTCGATTTGCTAGATACTAGCTTGATGTGAGCATGACTACGTCTCGTGTCAAATTATGTGGGTTTTTGATAGTTTGTCGTTGTTGGTTTTGCTCGGGGACAAGCAAAAAGCTAAGTGTGGGGGAGTTGTTTAGGGTATATTTTACTATATTTTCGGGCTTAATCCCTAAACAATTTACCTTGTTTTTAAAGGAAATAAATGAGAAAATCATGTTTTTAACCAATAAATTCCTATAATGGTTATTGAGAGGTTTATAATTTAATTAGAGGAAATATTGGGATTAAATGTTATTTTGTTACACATTTTATTATTATTATTACTCGATGACTTGGTGTAACAATAATTTTGCGAGAAAATAAAGAAATGCAAGGGGATATTATTTATGGAGAAGATTAATCTCATTTAATCAAGAGATCAATGTTATTCAATCAAAGGATTTTGAAATAAAGAAGGAAAATCGGAGCATTGAAGAGAGGATAAAGATGATCGATCGAAGGAGTGGAGTAGGGAACACGTTATACGAAGCAAGGTGTGAACGCGTAAAAATGTGAGGTTCGGTCGACCGAGCCGTGCTATGACACTCGGTCGACCGAACGTGATCTTTCGGTTGACCGAACCCCGAGGCAAAAAAATCGACGCGTTTTCTAGATCCTTCCCTATGTCGGCCACAAACTCCTATATAAGCGGCATCCGTTCGAGCGGAGAGAAGGGTCGTCCAAAAATATTCACAAGAATACATTAGCATAAATTAGATTCATAATTAGGTTTTTATTCTTCTTTCAATTTCGATTCAGTTTATGGTTTTTATTATGAAGATGAGTGGCTAAAGGCCCGAGGCTAGGACCACCATGTGAAGCCACCATCACCGGATTTAAACAAGGATTTTGCATTTATTCGTTCTAGTAAGTTTCTTGTTCTTCCTTCATGTTTTGATTGTTTTTGTGCAATGTGTATGAATTATACGTGTGTTGCATGCTGATTTGAATTTAGACATACGATAGTTGATAAATTCATAGATTGCCGTGAAGGAGAGTGATAATATTTCTTCTAACAAACGAAAGTTGAGGGAGAATATTGTTAGATTAGGATTTTATATCCATATCTTTGTTTCGTAGAGCTTTAGTCAAACCGAGAGGTGTACTAATTAAAGGTGTAGAATCGAGAGAGGAAACGCCGCTTTAGTAGATAATAATCCAAGACTTACGAATGAATATGCGATTTTCTTGTTAATTTCAGTGGGGTGGTGGATCAAAGGTGTGTTCTAGTTATTTTAATCATAGTTGTTAGGAAAAGATTTGATAAGTAGTAGTTGTTCTTTTCGCTTTTGAAACCTTTATTTCGTTCTTTAATCCAAGATCGTACTAATCTGATCTACCAAACCTATTCTTAGAACATGATATGACTACTGATAACAATTAAAGGTGCCAAATTACAAAACTAGCATGTCATTGAAGTTACTCGGGACTCACAAATTTTCAAAAATTTTATCAAATTTTTCAAAGGAGCAAAACTAGATAGCATGTAAAACAAACCAGTAAAACAAACCAATAAACCCTCCCGATCCTTCGGCACCCGATGATTTACATCTCTGTGAGTTCTTTGATGATGTTGTGCTCCCTGATGTTGCACCTCGGCTTGTGAAACGTAACCTAAGAAGAAGAAGTAAGAATCATAGGTACGAAGTGGATACGAAGTTTGATGATATGGCCAAGACGTTGGCGAGACTTTGTTCTGTGGATTCCACCGTTGACCCCGAGAAGGTCGAGAATAATTCCGGGATGAGGCTTCACGGCACGACCCCGTTGAGTTTTTATTGGTTAGTCGAGCTCCCGACTATAATTAAGCCCTACTAGGACGGTAACCTAGATATCTTTTTCTTTTTGTTTGTAGTTTATTTTTACTTTGTTTCTCTTGTTGGTTGCTAATGTTTTCCACCTAGAAATTTCGACTATGGATCCGTACTTGGATGATTGCCCACATCATGACCCCTGTTTGTTTCTTTTTATTTCCTCATGTACCCCGGTATCTCTCGATATTACATTTGTGCACTACATTTCACATAGATTCGGTTATTATCAATTTTTGCATTGCTTCTTTGTTCCATGATATTGCCTTGTCTATCATCTTTTGTGCCCCTAGCCCCGAGGTACGTCTTGTTTCCCCATGTGTGCAGGATATTTGCGATAGCGATTGTGAGCTTTCAGATGATATCAGTTTACCGGTGGATGGTCCACAGTCTACTGATTTCTTCAAGCATTTATGGATCTGACTCGCGACCACTTCCAGAATTGCCTCCTTCGAATTACAACCAGCTAAGTTTTTCTTATTTTGCACATGCTGAGGACATCATGTAACTTAAGTGTGGGGGGAGGGTTTATTGGTTTGTTTTACATGTTATCTAGTTTTGCTCCTTTGAAAAATTTGATAAATTTTTTGAAAATTTGTGAGTCCCGAGTAACTTCAATGACATGCTAGTTTTGTAAGTTGGCACCTTTAATTGTTATCAGTAGTCATATCATGTTCTAAGAATAGGTTTGGTAGATCGGATACTCACTTGAACCTCGGTACACGAACTCGTTAGATGAGGAACCAAAAATATAAAATAGTCTCCGGTTAGTTAAGGGATAGCCAATTCTAGCTGCAGATAACCACTTACTTAGCACTGATGAAAGTTAAGAACTCGTACTATACTCACAGTTAGAATCTAAGTACCTTAGTGTCTTGAGAACCTTAAAAGTCTTGAATGTGTTAGAAATGATACCTGACCGGGAGTTTCCAAAGAGTTTGAAAAAAAGGAAAATTTTGAAAAAATTAAATTGCGGAAGTTGTTTGCGACTATCACCTCGAGTCCACTTGGATACTGCCCCAATTGGGGAGCGTGGTTTACCTTGGACAGTATAGGTTTGAGTGATCTCAGGGTGACTGCCTCTAAAGTAGGGGAGAGTGTTATACTTTTGAGACGCGACGATGGAAGAAAATATAGGCCTTTTGGAACTCTAAGTCGAGTTGATCTAAACCCGGTAGAGAGACTGAAAAGGTATTTTCTTGGCACCAAGTAAAGGAATTTAAATGTGAGTTGGTTACTTTGTTCTTGATAAATAGTTTTTGTAGGGTAAGTGCGTAGACGAAACGAACTTCGTTTATTTAACCGGATGATCGTTAGTGCTTGATTTAATGCATCAAGAGAGGATCGGTGAAAGTTTAGCGGGTTCAACACACACACATCACCGAGTGAGTTCGATTTGCTAGATACTAGCTTGATGTGAGCATGACTACATCTCGTGTCAAATTATGTGGGTTTTTGATAGTTTGTCGTTGTTTGTTTTGCTCGGGGACAAGCAAAAAGCTAAGTGTGGGGGAGTTGTTTAGGGTATATTTTACTATATTTTCGGGCTTAATCCCTAAACAATTTACCTTGTTTTTAAAGGAAATAAATGAGAAAAGCATGTTTTTAACCAATAAATTCATATAATGTTCATTGAGGGTTTATAATTTAATTAGGAGGAAATATTGGGATTAAATGTTATTTTGTTACACATTTTATTATTATTATTACTCGATGACTTGGTGTAACAATAATTTTGTAGAAAATAAAGAAATGCAAGGGGATATTATTTATTGAGAAGATTTATGTCATTCAATCAAGGATTTCAAAATAAAGGAGAAAATCGGATCAGCATTTGAAGAATAAATCAGATCAGAGCGAAAGAGTGGAGTGGGGAACACGTTTTACGAAGCACGGTGTGAACGCGAGAGAAGTGGCACGCTCGGTCGACCGAGCCGTTCTATTCGGTCGACCGAGCCGAGCCGAGACGTTCGGTCTACCGAGGCTGAATTGACGCGTTTTCTAGATCCTTCCTATGTCGGCCACAAACTCCTATATAAGCAGCATCCATTCGAGCAGAAACAGACATCCAGAAACATCAGAAAATTAGTATAGCAATTAGCAATAAATTAGATTCATAGATAGTCTTTCTTTTCATTCAATTTCAATTCAGCAAATAAGGATGTTTTTGAAGAAGATGAGTGGCTAAAGGCCTGAGGCTAGGACCACCATGTGAAGCCACCATCACCGGATTTAATCAAGGATTTTGCATTTATTCGTTCTAGTAAGTTTCTTGTTCTTCCTTCATGTTTTGAATTGTTTATGTGCAATGTGTATGACTATACTTGTGTTGCATGCTGATTGAATTTAGACATACGATAGTTGATAAATTCATAGATTGCCGTGAAGGAGAGTGATAATATTTCTTCTAACAAACGAAAGTTGAGGGAGAATATTGTTAGATTAGGATTTTATATCCATATCTTTGTTTCGTAGAGCTTTAGTCAAACCGAGAGGTGTACTAATTAAAGGTGTAGAATCGAGAGAGGAAACGCCGCTTTAGTAGATAATAATCCAAGACTTACGAATGAATATGCGATTTTCTTGTTAATTTCAGTGGGGTGGTGGATCAAAGGTGTGTTCTAGTTGTCTTAATCATAGTTGTTAGAAAAAGATTTGATAAGTAGTAGTTGTTCTTTTCGCTTTTGAAACCTTTATTTCGTTCTTTAATCGAAGATCGTATTTATAAACCTTACAAAAGAAAGCGAAGGCGGAAACACTATTTTTCGTACAAGTCCCTGTGGATACGACCCGGTTTCATCACTATAGTACGCACCTTTGATAATATCCTAGCCGTTCAGATTAGTAAAATAAGATTAGTACGCACCAGAATTAGCGACCGTCCAGAAATTACGGAAAGTTTTCGCTTTCAGTCTCTGTAATTTCTGGACGGTCGCTAATTCTGGTGCGTACTAATCTTAAAAAAAAAAAAAAAAAAAAAAAAAAAAAAAGAATTTCAGTTCGGTCGACCGAACCTGACCTCTCGGTCGACCGAGAGTTATTTTATTTTTTTCTTTTCTCTGTTTCTGTTCTGTGATAGTCTTACAGTATTCTGTTCTGTTTTATTTGCGTTTTTCGAGCCTGTTTCGAGTCTGTTTTAGTTTAGTTTTTAGTTGTTGAGTCTGATTAAAGGATTATACTTAATTTTATAAAAAAAAATAAAAAAAATTAAAGAATAAATAAAAAAATAAAAAATTTATTTTGACCCGAACATTTGGTTCGAAAGTGGTTTATGCAAACTCGAACTCACGGGGGACCACTTTTATATAACCCGGAGCTAGAGCGAACCATCGTTCGACCGAATAGACGTTTGGCTCGACTCGCCGGATCGACGGACGAGGCAAACGACCCTGAAGAATACGTTGAGGAAGAAGCCCAAGTTGAGGAAATGGCAGATCAAAGGACATTGGCAGACTATGCCATGCCATCTACTGTGAAAGTAAATCCTGCAGTCGTGATTCCTGAAATCACGGCTGATAATTTCGAACTCAAAACTTCTTTAATCAACTTGGTGAGAGGTTCCACATTCCATGGCTTCTCCACTGAGGACCCACACGATCACATTCACTCATTTCTAGAATCGTGCGGGACTACTTTAATCAAAGGGGTCACTGAGGACGCCCTGAGGATGAAACTTTTCCCCTTCTCACTGAAGGGAGAAGCGAAAGAATGGTATAAATCTTTACCAGTTGACTCCATTACTTCGTGGGAGGAGTTGGAGAAAGAATTTCTGAGCCAGTACTTTCCACCTGCAAAGACGGCTCATCTTACGAATCGGATATTCACTTTTGTGCAAGGCGAGAGGGAATCATTTTGCGATGCATGGAAACGATTTAAGTCTCTCTTGAGAAAGTGCCCCCACCATGGGCTGGATAAACAAAGGTTGGTCAACACTTTCTATAGTGGTTTGACTGAATTGACCAAGGGAATGGTGAATAGTTCTGCTGGAGGTGCATTTCTGAGAAAGACACCTGAAGAGGGATGGACGTTGTTTGAAGATATTGCAAAGTATAATTATGCCCCTACCTATAAAGGTGCATCCGGTCGGAAGAGCTCGACTCCGGGGAAGTATGAGGTAGATGAGACCACACTTCTAAAGGCTCGGTTAGCCGCACTACGAAGCAAGTGGCGGCAATGAATGTTCAAAGTCTTGTATGTGACAACGCCATGGCCAAGGCCATCGCGATGTCGGTGCCGGCTTGACCCGATCCCTCGGGTCAAAGGCTGTGCAAAACAACGTTGTACGCAAAATTGTGATACTATTGGGCACACATTCCATCAATGTCCTCTATTGCTTTGCATTCGGAGGAGGTGAATGCATTCGGTTCTCAAAATTATCGACTTTTGGGTCGGAATCGAACACTCGAGGGTTTAATTACGGAGTGACCCTTCTAGGGTAGCAAATCCCCATCGGTTCGGGCCCTAGGCCTAATCGAGCAATTTTCAAACCAACTCTCGACCGGCATGGAACAATAATCCACCGGTCAATCAAAATCAAAATCATAATCAATCATTTCAGATCTTAGAACAAAAGTTGAGTGAGCAAGCCACGGCCAACACTCAGTTGGCAAATGCATTGAGTACTTTGACCAGTACAGTGAGGAATTTAGAGGTGCAAATGGGACAGATTTCGGGGCAGCAAGCAAGTCGACCTCAAGGTCGGCTGCCGAGTTTTACTGAGAAGAACCCCCGAGGGGTTAACGTGGTCCAGAATGACCAGAATACTTGCACCGATCTGGCTGCACCATGGAACTATGGTCAAGATGAGTTGAATGTCGTAAATCGAGGAGTGGGAAAGCGGTTGGCGGTCGGGCCAACCGGGAAACGAATAGCCCCTCCCCGCAGCGAGAGGCGGGGAGGGGAAGATCTTCTTTCTCCTCGGAAGGATGCTTTGGGACGGCTTTGTTGAGCCAAGTGAAAAAGGAAATTCGAAAGAAATGTGAGAGTTGAGAATACTTCGAAAAGAAGTCGGATTCTAAGTTGAGTTACGGGAAGCATGTGAGGTGGAAAGATAGGGAAGACAAAGCAATCAATCATAAGACGGCAAAGAAGACCTTCACCGAGGAGGACTTTGCTTTGATCTCCCTTACCCACCTAGCAAGAACAAGGCATCATTAACGGTCGATAAGGAGTATAAGAAGGTTATCGATTTGCTCAAGAATACGAGGCAAACATTCCATTAGTTGATCTTTTGGTAGGGATGCCAAAGTATACAAAGTTTATAAAGGACGCAGTGAGTTCGAAGAAGAAGCTTCAAGAGCTCGAGCACATAGTGTTGAATGAAGAATGCTCCGCAATCGGTCAGACTAAACTTCCTGTGAAGTGTCCTGACCCTGGTAAATTCACGATTTCGTGTACTATCGGGAACAGGGACTTCCATAATGTTTTATGCGATTCGGGGGCATCGATCAATCGATGTCTACTTCAATCTTCCAATCTCTTGGATTGGATCAATCTATTACTCTTAGACCCATTTCCCTTCAACTTGCGGATAGAAGTGTGAAGTATGCAAGGGGAAGCTGTAGAAGATGTGTTGGTCAAGGTTGAGAACTTCATATACCCGGTGATTGGGTAATCATGGACATGACCAATGATGAGAAAACCCCTTGATCCTTGGAAGACCTTTTCTTGCAACCGCCCGTGCCTTACTAGATTCCTACGGTGGCGAGATAACCCTACATTTGGAGGATGAGAGTGTAAAGTTCAATGTGGGCAATGCAGTGAAGCACGCATCCAGTGACACTTGTTTAGCTATTGAGGATGATTTCACTGATGAGTATGATGAACAAGTGTTCATGGGCAGTTGGGATGAGGAAGAGTTCAATAAACAATCTGCAATTTGGACTGATGAGGAGTGGAAGAATTTTTTAGAAGAGATTGAGAAGGAGGAAAAGGAAAGTTTTGATTACCAGGAGATGGTAAGAAAGAAAATGAGGAAGAGGCATGGTGACATGGCCAGATTTGAAAAAGGGGATGAAACCCCTGTCTGCTGGGAGGCCATGATGCTTCAGAGCCCTTATGATAAGCTTGGAGATCTGGAGCTTAAGGGCGATAAATTAAGACCAAGTGTGGAGGAGCCACCGTCAGATTTAGTGTTGAAACCCTTGCCTCAACACTTGAAATACATTTTTTTGAGGGACGGTGATAAGCTCCCTTTGATTATTTCATCTAAGTTAGAACCAAAGGAGGAAGAAAAGCTTATCAAAGTGCTTTGCAAGATAATATCCTCGCCTTTGGTTGGCAAGTGGGAGATATCAAGGGGATAAGCCACGATATCCGTATGCACAAGATCGGGGCGTTGAGGGATCGAAGAAAGTGCGACGGCCTCGGAAAAGGCTAAACCCTCACATGCGGGAGGTCGTTAAGAAGGAAATCATCAAATTGCTTGACATGGGTATCATCTACCCAATAGCCGATAGTGAATGGGTGAGCCCCACTCGGGTGGTGCCAAAGAAAGGAGGGATCACCATCGAGAAGAATGAAAAGGGGGAAGAGATTGCCCTACGGCAAGTCACCGGGTACGAGTTTGCATTGATTACGAGAAGACTAAATGAGGTAACTCTAAAAGACCACTTCCCCTTGCCATTCATTGACCGGCTCCTTGAGAGGCTTAGTGGCAAGCAATATTATTGTTTTCTGGATGGATATTCAGGATACTTTCAGATAGCTATCGACCCCACTGATCAAGAAAAGACTACCTTCACCTGTCCCTCAGGCACCTTCGCTTACCGAAGAATGCCATTTGGTCTTTGCAACGCACCGGCTACATTTCAAAGATGTATGCTGGCTATCTTTGATGGTTTAGTGGAGAAGGTGATGGAGATTTTTATGGATGACTTCTCTGTGTTTGGGGACAGTTTCGACCACTGTTTACACAATCTTGATAAAGTTTTGTCCCGGTGCATAGAAAAAGACTTAGTCTTAAATTGGGAGAAGTGCCACCTGATGGTGGAAGAGGGAATTGTTCTGGGACACAAGGTGTCCAAAGAAGGTATTGAGGTCGACAAAGCGAAGGTAGAAGCTATTGAAAAAATGACATACCTCAAAAATGCAAGAGAAGTAAGAGGATTCTTGGGTCATGTCGGCTTCTATAGGCGATTCATCAAAGACTTTTCTAAAATAGCCAAGCCTTTGTCATCTCTCTTAAGAGAAGGTGTGAAATTTATTTTCACCCCTGAGTGTGAAAGAGCGTTTACAGAACTAAAAGACAAGTTGGTTACCTCGCCAATTCTTATAGCACCCGACTGGAAAGCTCCCTTCGAGCTTATGTGTGATGCTTCTAATTATGCAGTCGGCGCGGTGCTAGGTCAGAGAGTGGACGGAAGGTTCCGACCCATCTACTACGCTAGTCACACTTTAAACCCGGCGCAAGTAAATTATGCAACAGGCGAGAAGGAGTTGTTGGCGGTAGTTTTTGCCATGGATAAATTTAGAAGCTACTTGCTTGGGTCGGAGGTCACGGTCCGGACGGACCATTACGCATTGAAATATACGTTGAACAAGGCGATGCCAAGCCTCGTTTGTTGAGATGGATCTTGATTTTACAAGAGTTTGATGTTCATATCCGGGACAAGAAGTGTAGCGAGAATGTGGTAGGCGACCACATGTCTCGGCGACCGACGATCCTCGGGTAGAGTCGGATGAGATTGGAATTGATTTTCCAAGCCGAGCAACTCATGACCATTGATGTGTGCGAGGTTGCTCCTGCCCGTACTGGAAAAGGTTCTCCTTGGTTTGCACCTTTTGCAAACTTCTTGAGCGGCAGATATCCGGACCCGACTCGACTTATCGGCAAAAGAAGAAATTCTTTTCGGATTTGAACTATTATGTGTGGGACGATCCCATTCTCTTCAAGCGTTGCAAGGATGGATTGCTCCGTAGGTGTGTCCCCGAGTTCGAGCGAGAGGGACATTATGGAGCAATGCCATGGTGGACTGTGGGAGGTCATTATGGAGGCTGGGAAGACCTGCTGCGAAGATTTTTCGATCCGGTTTCTACGGCCAACAATTTTTAAGGATACGAGAGAACTTTGTAAAAGGGTGTGACCGGTGCCAACGCACCGGTAAACTTTCTCGGCGAATGGACATGCCCCTCCACCCCATCCAAGAATGCGAGGTTTTCGACGTATGGGGTATTGATTTCATGGGACCATTTCCATCCTCGTATGGGAACAAGTACATTACGGTGCGCGTCGACTACGTATCAAAGTGGGTGGAGGCGATAGCAACACCGCGGAACGACCACAAGGTGGTCAAGAACTACGAAGAAAAATATTTTCACACGGTTTGGTCGTCCACGAGCCCTCATCGGTGACGAGGGAACTCACTTTTGCAATACCCCACTAGACAAGATTTTAGAACGATATGGGGTAAAACACAAAGCGCTACCCCCTATCACCCTCGGACGAGTGGACAAGTTGAAGTGAGTAACCGAAGCACGAAGAGCATTCTTGAGAAGACGGTGAATTCTAATAGGGCGGACTGGAGTCAGAAACTGGATGATGTGCTCTGGGCCTACAGGACAGCTTTCAAGACTCCTATTGGCACGTCTCCGTTTCAGATGGTTTATGGCAAGGCCTGCCACCTGCCAATCGAGCTTGAGCACAGAGCGTTCTGGGCTATTAAATTCTTGAATTTCGATAGCCGGTATGCCAGAGAAAAGCGATTATTGCAGTTGCAGGAGCTTGATGAGTTCAGACTAAAGGCCTACGAGAGCTCGAGAATCGGTAAGGAAAGGACTAAGCGCTTCACGACAAGAAAATCAAGATTAGGGAATTCAAAGCGAGCGAGTGGGTTTTATCTTGTATAATACCGGGTTACATCTGTTTCTGGTAAGCTACGCGGCCGTTGGTCCGGCCCCTTTGAAATCTTTCGGTATTCCCTAGTGGAGCGATCGATTTGAAAGATAAGCGGGCGGGTTGTTCGAGTAAATGGTCATCGGTTAAAACACTATATTGGTCAACAAAAGGAACGACCGGTGGTTTTCTATCGAATGACGTCCCTAGTCAAACCGGCTCCGATCCTTCGGCACCCGATGATTTACATCTCTGTGAGTTCTTTGATGATGTTGTGCTCCCTGATGTTGCACCTCGGCTTGTGAAACAGAAACCTAAGAAGAAGAAGATAAGAATCATAGGTACGAAGTGGATACAGAAGTTTGATGATATGGCCAAGACGTTGGCGAGACTTTGTTCTGTGGATTCCGGCTGTTGACCCCGAGAAGGTCGAGAATAATTCCGGGATGAGGCTTCACCGGCCGACCCCGGTTGAGTTTTTATTGGTTAGTCGAGCTCCCGACTATAATTAAGCCCTACTAGGACGGTAACCTAGATATCTTTTTCTTTTTGTTTGTAGTTTATTTTTACTTTGTTTCTCTTGTTGGTTGCTAATGTTTTCCACCTAGCAGTTTCTGACTATGGATCTGTACTTGGATGATTGCCCACATCATGACCCCTTTTGTTTGTTTCTTTTTATTTCCTCATGTACCCCGGTATCTCTCGATATTACATTTGTGCACTACATTTCACATAGATTCGGTTATTATCAATTTTTGCATTGCTTCTGCTTTGTTCCATGATATTGCCTTGTCTATCATCTTTTGTGCCCCTAGCCCCGAGGTACGTCTTGTTTCCCCATGTGTGCAGGATATTTGCGATAGCGATTGTGAGCTTTCAGATGATATCAGTTTGCCGGTGGATGGTCCACAGTCTACTGATTTCTTCAAGCATTTATGGATCTGACTCGCGACCACTTCCAGAATTGCCTCCTTCGAATTACAACCAGCTAAGTTTTTCTTATTTTGCACATGCGAGGACATCATGTAACTTAAGTGTGGGGGGGGGTTTATTGGTTTGTTTTACATGTTATCTAGTTTTGCTCCTTTGAAAAATTTGATAAATTTTTTGAAAATTTGTGAGTCCCGAGTAACTTCAATGACATGCTAGTTTTGTAAGTTGGCACCTTTAATTGTTATCAGTAGTCATATCATGTTCTAAGAATAGGTTTGGTAGATCAGATACTCACTTGAACCTCAATACACGAACCTGTTAGATGAGGAACCAAAAATATAAAATAATCTCCGGTTAGTTAAGGGATAGCCAATTCTAGCTGCAGATAACCACTTACTTAGCACTGATGAAAGTTAAGAACTCGTACTATACTCACAGTTAGAATCTAAGTACCTTAGTGTCTTGAGAACCTTAAAAGTCTTGAATGTGTTAGAAATGATACCTGACCGGGACTTTCCAAAGAGTTTGAAAAAAGAAGAAAAATTTGAAAAAATTAAATTGCGGAAGTTGTTTGCGACTATCACCTCGAGTCCACTTGGATACTGCCCCAATTGGGGAGCATGGTTTACCTTGGACAGTATAGGTTTGAGTGATCTCAGGGTGACTGCCTCTAAAGTGGGGGAGAGTGTTATACTTTTGAGACGCGACGATGGAAGAAAATATAGGCCTTTTGGAACTCTAAGTCGAGTTGATCTAAACCCAGTAGAGACCTGAAAGGTATTTTCTTGGCACCAAGTAAAGGAATTTAAATGTGAGTTGGTTACTTTGTTCTTGATAAATAGTTTTTGTAGGGTAAGTGCTGTAGACAGAACGAACTTCGTTTATTTAACCGGATGACTGTTAGTGCTTGATTTAATGCATCAAGAGAGGATCGGTGAAAGTTTAGCGGGTTCAACACACACACAATCACTGAGTGAGTTCGATTTGCTAGATACTAGCTTGATGTGAGCATGACTACATCTCGTGTCAAATTATGTGGGTTTTTGATAGTTTGTCGTTGTTTGTTTTGCTCGGGGACAAGCAAAAAGCTAAGTGTGGGGGAGTTGTTTAGGGTATATTTTACTATATTTTCGGGCTTAATCCCTAAACAATTTACCTTGTTTTTAAAGGAAATAAATGAGAAAAGCATGTTTTTAACCAATAAATTCATATAATGTTCATTGAGGGTTTATAATTTAATTAGGAGGAAATATTGGGATTAAATGTTATTTTGTTACACATTTTATTATTATTATTACTCGATGACTTGGTGTAACAATAATTTTGTAGAAAATAAAGAAATGCAAGGGGATATTATTTATTGAGAAGATTTATGTCATTCAATCAAGGATTTCAAAATAAAGGAGAAAATCGGATCAGCATTTGAAGAATAAATCAGATCAGAGCGAAAGAGTGGAGTGGGGAACACGTTTTACGAAGCACAGTGTGAACGCAGAGAAGTGGCACGCTCGGTCGACCGAGCCGTTCTATTCGGTCGACCGAGCCGTTCTATTCGGTCGACCGAGCCGAGATGTTCGGTCTACCGAGGCTGAATTGACGCGTTTTCTAGATCCTTCCCTATGTCGGCCACAAACTCCTATATAAGCAGCATCCATTCGAGCAGAAACAGACATCCAGAAACATCAGAAAATTAGTATAGCAATTAGCAATAAATTAGATTCATAGATAGTCTTTCTTTTCATTCAATTTCAATTCAGCAAATAAGGATGTTTTTGAAGAAGATGAGTGGCTAAAGGCCTGAGGCTAGGACCACCATGTGAAGCCACCATCACCGGATTTAAACAAGGATTTTGCATTTATTCGTTCTAGTAAGTTTCTTGTTCTTCCTTCATGTTTTGAATTGTTTATGTGCAATGTGTATGACTATACTTGTGTTGCATGCTGATTGAATTTAGACATACGATAGTTGATAAATTCATAGATTGCCGTGAAGGAGAGTGATAATACTTCTTCTAACAAACGAAAGTTGAGGGAGAATATTGTTAGATTAGGATTTTATATCCATATCTTTGTTTCGTAGAGCTTTAGTCAAACCGAGAGGTGTACTAATTAAAGGTGTAGAATCGAGAGAGGAAACGCCGCTTTAGTAGATAATAATCCAAGACTTACGAATGAATATGCGATTTTCTTGTTAATTTCAGTGGGGTGGTGGATCAAAGGTGTGTTCTAGTTGTCTTAATCATAGTTGTTAGAAAAAGATTTGATAAGTAGTAGTTGTTCTTTTCGCTTTTGAAACCTTTATTTCGTTCTTTAATCCAAGATCGTATTTATAAACCTTACAAAAGAAAGCGAAGGCGGAAACACTATTTTTCGTACAAGTCCCTGTGGATACGACCCGGTTTCATCACTATAGCTGCGAACCTTCGCACTTGGGGTTGACATCGGTTTTATTTATTATATTTTATCACTGCTTTGCCGGGGACTTGGCACGGAAAGTTTTCGTTTTCAGTCTCTGTAATTTCTGGACGGTCGCTAATTCTGGTGCGTACTAATCTTAAAAAAAAAAAAAAAAAGAATTTCAGTTCGGTCGACCGAGAGTTATTTTATTTTTTTCTTTTCTCTGTATCTATTCTGTGATAGTCTTACAGTATTCTGTTCTGTTTTATTTGCGTTTTTCGAACCTGTTTCGAGTCTGTTTTAGTTTAGTTTTTAGTTGTTGCGTCTAATTTAAGGATTATACTTAATTTAAAAAAAATAAAAAAAAATAAATAAATAAATAAAATTTATTTTGACCCGAACATTTGGTTCGAACGTGGTTTATGCAAACTCGAACTCACGGGGGACCACTTTTATATAACCCGGAGCTAGAGCGAACCATCGTTCGACCAAATAGACGTTTGGCTCGACTCGCCGGATCGACGGACGAGGCAAACGACCCTGAAGAATACGTTGAGGAAGAGGCCCAAGTTGAGGAAATGGCAGATCAAAGGACATTGGCAGACTATGCCATGCCATCTACTGTGAAAGTAAATCCTGCAGTCGTGATTCCTGAAATCACGGCTGATAATTTCGAACTCAAAACTTCTTTAATCAACTTGGTGAGAGGTTCCACATTCCATGGCTTCTCCACTGAGGACCCACACGATCACATTCACTCATGCCCCTCCACCCCATCCAAGAATGCGAGGTTTTCGACGTATGGGGTATTGATTTCATGGGACCGTTTCCGTCCTCGTATGGGAACAAGTACATTATGGTCTGCGTCGACTACGTGTCAAAGTGGGTAGAGGCGATAGCAACACCGCGGAACGACCACAAGGTGGTCAAGAACTTCCTGAAGAAAAATATTTTCACGCGGTTTGGCTGTCCACGAGCCCTCATCAGTGACGAGGGAACTCACTTTTGCAATACTCCACTAGAAAAGATTTTAGAACGATATGGGGTGAAACACAAAATTGCTACCCCCTATCACCCTCAGACGAGTGGACAAGTTGAAGTGAGTAACCGAAGCCTGAAGAGCATTCTTGAGAAGACGGTGAATTCTAATAGGACGGACTGGAGTCAGAAACTGGATGATGTGCTCTGGGCCTACAGGACAGCTTTCAAGACTCCTATTGGCACGTCTCCGTTTCAGATGGTTTATGGCAAGGCCTGCCACCTGCCAATCGAGCTTGAGCACGTAGCGTTCGGGCTATTAAATTCTTGAATTTCGATAGCCGATTATGCGAGAAAAAGCGATTATTGCGGTTGCGGGAGCTTGATGAGTTCGGACTCCGGGCCTACGAGAGCTCGAGAATCGGTAAGGAAAGGACTAAACTTGCTTCACGACAAGAAAATCAAGATTAGGGAATTCAAAGCGGGCGAGTGGGTTTTACTGTATAATACCAGGTTACATCTGTTTCCTGGTAAGCTACGCAGCCGTTGGTCTGGCCCCTTTGAAATCTTTCAGGTATTCCCCGGTGGAGCAGTCGATTTGAAAGATAAGCAGGGCGGGTTGTTCAGAGTAAATGGTCATCGGTTAAAACACTATATTGGTCAACAAAAGGAACGACCGGTGGTTTTCTATCTGAATGACGTCCCTAGTCAAACCAGCTCCGATCCTTCGGCACCCGATGATTTACATCTCTGTGAGTTCTTTGATGATGTTGTGCTCCCTGATGTTGCACCTCGGCTTGTGAAACAAAAACCTAAGAAGAAGAAGAGAAGAATCATAGGTACGAAGTGGATACGAAAGTTTGATGACATGGCCAAGACGTTGGCGAGACTTTGTTCTGTGGATTCCGGCTGTTGACCCCGAGAAGGTCGAGAATAATTCCGGGATGAGGCTTCACTGGCCTGACCCCGGTTGAGTTTTTATTGGTTAGTCGAGCTCCCGACTATAATTAAGCCCTACTAGGACGGTAACCTAGATATCTTTTTCTTTTTGTTTGTAGTTTATTTTTACTTTGTTTCTCTTGTTGGTTGCTAATGTTTTCCACCTAGCAGTTTCTGACTATGGATCTGTACTTGGACGATTGCCCACATCATGACCCCTGTTTGTTTCTTTTTATTTCCTCATGTACCCCAGTATCTCTCGATATTACATTTGTGCACTACATTTCACATAGATTCGGTTATTATCAATTTTTGCATTGCTTCTGCTTTGTTCCATGATATTGCCTTGTCTATCATCTTTTGTGCCCCTAGCCCCGAGGTACGTCTTGTTTCCCCATGTGTGCAGGATATTTGCGATAGCGATTGTGAGCTTTCAGATGATATCAGTTTACCGGTGGATGGTCCACGATCTACGATTTCTTCAAGCATTTATGGATCGACTCGCGACCACTTCCGAATTGCCTCCTTCGAATTACAACCACTAAGTTTTTCTTATTTTGCACATGCGAGGACATCATGTAACTTAAGTGTGGGGGAGGGTTTATTGGTTTGTTTCTTTGGTTTGTTTTACATGCTATCTAGTTTTGCTCCTTTGAAAAATTTGATAAAATTTTTGAAAATTTGTGAGTCCCGAGTAACTTCAATGACATGCTAGTTTTGTAATTTGGCACCTTTAATTGTTATCGTAGTCATATCATGTTCTAAGAATAGGTTTGGTAGATCGATACTCACTTGAACCTCAGTACACGAACCTGTTAGATGAGGAACCAAAAATATAAAATAGTCTCCGGTTAGTTAAGGGATAGCCAATTCTAGCTGCAGATAACCACTTACTTAGCACTGTTGAAACCCTTTGCATGAAACCGCAAACCGGTTTCATCACTCCACTTGCCAACCAAAGGCTAGGATATTATCTTGCAGCACTTTGATAAGCTTTTCTTCCTCCTTTGGTTCTAACTTAGATGAAATAATCAAAGGGAGCTTATCACCGTCCCTCAGAAAAATGTATTTCAAGTGTTGAGGCAAGGGTTTCAACACTAAATCTGACGGTGGCTCCTCCACACTTGGTCTTAATTTATCGCCCTTAAGCTCCAGATCTCCAAGCTTATCATAAGGGCTCTGAAGCATCATGGCCTCCCGGCGAGACGGGGGTTTCATCCCCTTTTTCAAATCGGCCATGTCACCATGCCTCTTCCTCATTTTCTTTCTTACCATCTCCTGGTAATCAGAACTTTCCTTTTCCTCCTTCTCAATCTCTTCTAAAAAATTATTCCACTCCTCATCGGTCCAAGTTGCGGATTGTTTATTGAATTCTTCCTCATCCCAACCGCCCATGAACACTTGTTCATCATACTCATCGATTGAAATCGTCCTCAATAGCTAAACAAGTGTCACCGGATGCGTGCTTCACCGCATTGCCCACATTGAACTTTACACTCTCATCCTCCAAATGTAGGGTTATCTCGCCACTGTAGGAATCTAGTAAGGCACGGGCGGTTGCAAGAAAAGGTCTTCCAAGGATCAAGGGTGTTTTCTCATCATTGGTCATGTCCATGATTACCCAATCACTTTGGGTATATGAAGTTCTCAACTTTGACCAACACATCTTCTACAGTTCCCCTTGCATACTTCACACTTCTATCCGCAAGTTGAAGAGAAATGGGTCTAAGAGTAATAGATTGATCCAATCCAAGAGATTGGAAGATTGAAGTAGACATCGGATTGACGATGCCCCCGAATCGCATAAAACATTATGGAAGTCCCTGTTCCCGATAGTACACGAAATCGTGAATTTACCGAGGTCGGGACACTTCACGGAAGTTTAGTCGACCGATTGCGGAGCATTCTTCATTCAACACTATGTGCTCGAGCTCTTGAAGCTTCTTCTTCGAACTCACTTGCGTCCTTTATAAACTTTGTATACTTTGGCATCCCTACCAAAAGATCAACTAATGGAATGTTTGCCTCAGTATTCTTGAGCAAATCGATAACCTTCTTATACTCCTTATCGACTGTTAATGACAGCTTGTTCTTGCTAGGTGGGTAAGGGAGATCAGCAAAGTCCTCCTCAGTGAAGTTCTTCTTTGCCGTCTTATGATTGATTGCTTTGTCTTCCCTATCTTTCCACCTCACATGCTTCCCAGAACTCAACTTAGAATCCGACTTATTTTCAGCAGTATTCTCAACTCTCACATTTCTTTCAGAATTTCCTTTTTCACTTGGGGTTGACATCGGTTTTATTTATTATATTTTATCACTGCTTTGCATAAAACCGCAAACAAGTTGGCACGGAAAGTTAAGGGATAGCCAATTCTAGCTGCAGATAACCACTTACTTAGCACTGATGAAAGTTAAGAACTCGTACTATACTCACAGTTAGAATCTAAGTACCTTAGTGTCTTGAGAACCTTAAAAGTCTTGAATGTGTTAGAAATAATACCTGACCGGGACTTTCCAAAGAGTTTGAAAAAAGAAGAAAAATTTGAAAAAATTAAATTGCGGAAGTTGTTTGCGACTATCACCTCGAGTCCACTTGGATACTGCCCCAATTGGGGAGCATGGTTTACCTTGGACAGTATAGGTTTGAGTGATCTCAGGGTGACTGCCTCTAAAGTGGGGGAGAGTGTTATACTTTTGAGACGCGACGATGGAAGAAAATATAGGCATTTTGGAACTCTGAGTCGAGTTGATCTAAACCCAGTAGAGACCTGGAAGGTATTTTCTTGGCACCAAGTAAAGGAATTTAATTGTGAGTTGGTTACTTTGTTCTTGATAAATAGTTTTTGTAGGGTAAGTGCTGTAGGCAGAACGAATTTCGTTTATTTAACCGGATGACTGTTAGTGCTTGATTTAATACATCAAGAGATGATCGGGGGAAAAGTAGCGGGTTCAACACACACAATCACTGAGTGAGTTCGATTTGCTAGATACTAGCTTGATGTGAGCATGACTACGTCTCGTGTCAAATTATGTGGGTTTTTGATAGTTTGTCGTTGTTTGTTTTGCTCGGGGACAAGCAAAAAGCTAAGTGTGGGGGAGTTGTTTAGGGTATATTTTACTATATTTTCGGGCTTAATCCCTAAACAATTTACCTTGTTTTTAAAGGAAATAAATGAGAAAATCATATTTTTAACCAATAAATTCCTATAATGGTTATTGAGAGGTTATAATTTAATTATGAGGAAATATTGGGATTAAATGTTATGTTGTTACACATTTTATTATTATTATTACTCGATGATTTGGTGTAACAATAATTTTGTAGAAAACAAAGAAATGCAAGGGGATATTATTTATTGAGAAGATTTATGTCATTCAATCAAGGATTTCAAAATAAAGGAGAAAATCGGATCAGCATTTGAAGAATAAATCAGATCAGAGCGAAAGAGTGGAGTGGGGAACACGTTTTACGAAGCACAGTGTGAACGCAGAGAAGTGGCACGCTCGGTCGACCGAGCCGTTCTATTCGGTCGACCGAGCCGAGACGTTCGGTCTACCGAGGCTGAATTGACGCGTTTTCTAGATCCTTCCCTATGTCGGCCACAAACTCCTATATAAGCGGCATCCATTCGAGCAGAAACAGACATCCAGGAAATCAGAAAATTAGTATAGCAATTAGCAATAAATTAGATTCATAGATAGTCTTTCTTTTATTTTTCTTTCAATTTCAATTCAGCAAATAAGGATGTTTTTGAAGAAGATGAGTGGCTAAAGGCCTGAGGCTAGGACCACCATGTGAAGCCACCATCACCGGATTTAAACAAGGATTTTGCATTTATTCGTTCTAGTAAGTTTCTTGTTCTTCCTTCATGTTTTGAATTGTTTATGTGCAATGTGTATGACTATACTTGTGTTGCATGCTGATTGAATTTAGACATACGATAGTTGATAAATTCATAGATTGCCGTGAAGGAGAGTGATAATATTTCTTCTAACAAACGAAAGTTGAGGGAGAATATTGTTAGATTAGGATTTTATATCCATATCTTTGTTTCGTAGAGCTTTAGTCAAACCGAGAGGTGTACTAATTAAAGGTGTAGAATCGAGAGAGGAAACGCCGCTTTAGTAGATAATAATCCAAGACTTACGAATGAATATGCGATTTTCTTGTTAATTTCAGTGGGGTGGTGGATCAAAGGTGTGTTCTAGTTGTTTTAATCATAGTTGTTAGAAAAAGATTTGATAAGTAGTAGTTGTTCTTTTCGCTTTTGAAACCTTTATTTCGTTCTTTAATCCAAGATCGTATTTATAAACCTTACAAAAGAAATCGAAGGCGGAAACACTATTTTTCGTACAAGTCCCTGTGGATACGACCCGGTTTCATCACTATAGCTGCGAACCTTCGCACTTGGGGTTGACATCGGTTTTATTTATTATATTTTATCACTGCTTTGCATAAAACCGCAAACAGAAACGTATGGTCATGACGTGTTGTTGGGCCTGAAGTGAAATCTAGATTGAGTCGGTCTCACTAAAATAACCTTTTAATTATAAACCTTAATTAAATTGTAGCTTCTACTTCTTACTATGTACAATGTACTTACCTCAAATGCATGTTTAATTATGTGTTTGAGGGAGTGAAGACGAACATGTAATCCCGGAGTTTGAGGAGGACTTTGATGACGATGTTTGAGGACGCCGGAGTTGAAGTGCTTAATTATTTATACTTTAGTTCTCTTTGGGAAACTTTGTAATTTAATTTTAGTACTTTTGGATATCGTTTGGTTTTCCGATGTAATAATGTTACATTTCTATCTTTAGATATCGAGTTCATATTCATGGTTGTGTGAAAAAAAAAATTACCCGACTCTTGCTTCCGTTTGCTTTATTTTGATACGGCGTGATAGAGGCTTACGTATAAAGTGAGTTTATTTTATTTTATTCGTGCCGAACGTTCCTTTTCCGGATAAGGACTCGGTGTGCAGGAACGGGGCGTACAGTTGGTATCAGAAAAAAGCGTCTTTTAGGCTTCCTTTCTTTTAAGATAAGTATTTTTTAGACCTCTTAGTAACGTTTTGGTTTTCTTTGATCTTCCGGATGGTGTTCACTAGGACCGGAGCGGGTGCAAAAGGTTCAGGAGTACGTCGTGAGAGTCCACCACTGGTAGTAGGAGGCGGCTGTGTGAGGCATAATCCTTCACCTCATCTGAGCCCCACTCCACCCCCTCATACTGAGACGCCCACACCACAATCTCAGTAGAGCCTGTCACCATGACCTCAACCAAGGTACAACTCCATCTATGGAGAACATGGGGAAGCCCTTATCCATGTCACTGTAGTAGGAGACATTCCACCAGTCAGCGTGCCCCTTCCGGTAATTGTATACCCTCCACTGATCAATGTTTATCCTGTTGAAATAGTGTCCTAAACCCAATCGGGTTTTACCGGATCCGACCGGGTCGGATCATTTCTACTATTTCTTTATGTTTATACATAAGTTAAATGGCTTTTATGTTGTCATATATATGTTCTTCTAAAGAACCAATTATGAATTGTTATATGATAACATCCTTAGTATTAAACTGTGATAGAGAAACCATGATAGGCGATTATGGTTGATGAGATCTCTAATCACTTTAATAAGTTTGATACTTAAATGTCTCTAGGCGATGTACTATTAAACGGGGCATTGATAGTATGAACGAGCTAGCACGTATTAGATGTGTTCGTCTTTAGGGCGGGGATAGATCTCGTCTATCGAAGTGTAGAGACACTTGGACTGTACGTGGACGTGTATTAGAGAATGCGTACGTTAGACTGACCCACTTACACGGATAAGTGTCACACTATGTGACGGTTGTGTAATTATCCTTAAGACCAGAGTCTTCATGGCATCACGGTGTGGATTCTCATGCGGTAGTGATTGGGTATGATACTGAAGCATGCGGAGTATACATGATTGGTCGTTTGGGAATCGTGTATCCTATGATTGGGATAGAATATCCGAAATGGCCTTCTTATAAGGAATGTCTTACTCTCGTGAATCTTTGCAAAGTGGGAGTAAACGAGTTACTTCGAGAGAGCATGATATCCAGATTATAAGATACGGTCGTTAATGTTTGACACTCGACGTACGACCGTATGGATATTATTACAGCGATAGGATTGTAAGTTACACGGTAACTGTTTCACATGAAAGGTAGTAGTCATTGCATTTGACTCTTCCGATGATTGGAGGACACGGTGTGTTGCTAGACGCTATCCCGTGATCGTTAGGTATGAAGGGCATTTTCGTAATTTGCACTTTGTGTCTACGGCCAACATATTCGGAAGGTTAATTAAATGGGAAAGGTTGTTTTCAAAATTGTAAGATTTAAGTATCGACTTAATTCTATCATTGCTTAAAGGTTAATTAAATAGTCAATGTTTTGAATACGATTCAAAAGGTTAAATAAACTATTTAATATACTTTAGATTTTCTTTATGAAAGGAAATTAAAGACATAGCTCTTGTGATCCTTCTTAAGTCTTATGAAGACTACACTAAGAAATATTTACAAGTGCTTAAAGGATTGAAAGGAAAGTTAGGGCATATGCTTAAATAGAGAACTTATTGAAGTTTCTATTCTAGGCAAGTGAGTTGAGATAAATCTATCTAAGTTCAAGTCAACTCTTAGATATATGATATCTTACGAGTGTGATTAAATTAGAAAGATTAAATACAGATATGGAAGGTTAAACAAATGTTGTAACACTTACCATATTCTGGATCTAGTAAACTGATAAGGGAACTAAATAAATGTTATTATGTTCCGGTTCTTATGAAGAACATGCTTTCAGTTATTTGTTAGGATTTAGTAGACATATTCAATTGTAAAGAATAAATGTTATTCCGATAAAGTTGGAAGGTCACTGAATCTAACATACTAGATTGATGTCACTATATAGTTGATATATGTGATGAGATCTCAACTAAATATTTGTATGGCTGTCATATAAAATATTTGTGGTTGTTCTAGACATAGTCTCTCTGGAAGAGAAGCGTGTAATTAAACGTCATTTTGATGATGTTGAACCATATGATTATGAATCATGTGGGTTAAACGTATTTTATCTAAAGATGACTAAAATACCCTTTTATGAAAATGTTATAAAATCTAGAAAGTTGTCCAAAGCCTAAACATACCGATGTTTGTTGGCTTGTGAAAATTAATACTACAAATAATTATTTATTAGTCTCTACGACTATTTTTAGAAATAGTCAAGTGTACTCAGTGAAGTGCATAATTCGGAAAGCCCGAAAAGTTTGAGATTGATGAGATTGATGAGCTACTTAGGAATTAATCTTCGATTGGATTGAAGTAATTAATACCTGAAGGGTGTTTCAGAAGTCGTCTGAAAGGGAATAAGATTCTTCCCTTGAAGGATACCATCTTTGGGATACGCAATTAGATTGTGTTCCCAAAATGGAAACAACACTTTATATGATAAAGGTGTGACGCAAGCCATGCGAAGTATCCCTTACCCGTTTCGGGATAGAGCCCTTATACTTAACCGAGTTTCGAAGAATAAAGGTTGAATAAAATTCCATATTAGATGTGGAAGAGGATAATGTCAAATCTATCTTAACCGATGATTTGAAGTTGTCATAGGCAAAGTCAGAAAGGCTTGGAGCCTAGTACGACATATGCAACTTTGTGGAATGTCTTAGCTAGCACGCTGGATATTATTTACTCGTCCGCGGAGCAAAAGGTGTTTGTCTCCAAACATGCTGTCTTCTAGAGGAAGTGTTTCTTCCAAGAGAAACAGTGGGAGTGAATCAGATCTCAAAAGAGTTTGAGAACCACAAAGATATATTCAACCATAGGAACGTGAGCGGACGCCACATAGCGATGAGGTGTAGAACACTGCTCAGTGCACACAAAAGTTCTGTAAGTCTGTGGATAACCTCAAGCCTGAAAAGGCTGTTGGTATGTTCATCTTGAAGAATGAATATCTCACGACTTATGAAAGAATGTTTGAAAGGTAGGTTTCAGAGATATGGCCAGGAGCCATAATATCTGAATTAGATTCCATCAGTGACAACCAGGTTGTGAACCTAGTATGTCTTACCTAGAGGGAATGTCCCCGTAAGGCCGAGCCCAGTTCTATTCAGATAATACTTGTTATAACTTTGTATCATGACTATATGATAGTGTTGAAGACGTTGGGCAGAAAGCTCGATGTTGATAGACGATAACATGATATGTAAGCCCACGAGATCCATTTATGGACTTAAACAAGTTTCTCTAGACATTTCTTTGTTTGATAATCAAAAGAGTATGATTTAGTCAAAAGAAGGATATGCCCATGTGCAAGTTGGATAGTGGGAGTGTGTTATGATTTTTGAGCAAGGTATTAGATATCCCTCTCGAGAATTGTCACCCCATGTCACAGTCAATTAATGTTTGGTAGTTCAAGGTTTTTTATGAAAGCACTTGGATTGGCAGTTCTTAATTTTGGAAATGAGAATCTATAGCGATAGATTTAACTGTTATTAGATTATAGTTTACCTATATAGATGTGATGCTAAAAGGAGTTTAGCATAGATCGCGACAGGGATACTGCTGGCCAGTTGTTCTCAAGATCTATCTATGTTAGGACGTTAGTCCTAAAGATAAGGTGAAAGATGATGCTTATGGAAGGTTTCCTTTGCTACGGAAATTGGAAACATCATAAAGGAAATGCCGGATGTTCATAGTTCATGAAGAGTCATGAGCAAGTATTAAAGTAAATCTGGTAAATGTCGAGAATATCCTTAAACAAGTTAAGGAAGAATTCCTGGTTTATCGAAACTTGGAGTTAGATAAATATAGTTATACAGACGTATATCCTGAGTCTTACGAAGGCGAGTGGGAGCTACAGTCTGGGTTTGCAATCACTTTGATTAAGTGATACAGTGAGCTGGAAATGTTCTAGTATATGGGTCACTGTAAATTCTACAACTAGACCAAAACACAGTAGTGCCTTTGAGGCGCAGCGGGAGCAGTACATGGATCTAGAAGGTTCATTCTTGAACCTTGTACGGTTCTTCCACCTTTTCTATATAGCTGATATAGTAAGTGGATTCATTGCTTGAAGCAAGGACCAGGGTCTCATCAGAGATTTGTGTGTGTTGAGGCGGTTTCTTTGACTTGATCATATGGAGCGTGATATGAAGATAGTCTGAGTCCCCACGGATAGCGATCCGTTTATGGCTAGGGCTGGTTGCGAGTACTGCATGAGATTCTTGTGTTTCAACTTGGTCTTGTGTGTGCGAGTGATTGGTTTTAGGCCAAGTGGGAGATTGTTGAAATAGTGTCCTAAACCCAATCAGGTTGGACCGGATCCGACCGGGTCGGATCATTTCTACTATTTCTTTATGTTTATACATATGTTAAATGGCTTTTATGTTGTCATATATATGTTCTTCTAAAGAACCAATTATGAATTGTTATATGATAACGTCCTTAGTATTAAACTGTGATAGAGAAACCATGATAGGCGATTATGGTCGATGAGATCTCTAATCACTTTAATAAGTTTGATACTTAAATGTCTCTAGGCTGATGTACTATTAAACAGGGCATTGATAGTATGAACAGGCTAGCACATATTAGATGTCTTCTGTCTTTAGGGCAGGGATAGATCTCGTCTATCGAAGTGTAGAGACACTTGGACCGTACGTGGACGTGTATTAGAGAATGCGTACGTTAGGGACGACCCACTTACACGGATAAGTGTCACACTATGTGACGGTTGTGTAATTATCCTTAAGACCGAGTCTTCATGGCATCACGGTGTGGATTGTCATGCTTTGACACTATTGAGGTTTCCCAGCCATGGGGCGATCATGCGGTAGTGATTGGGTATGATATCGAGCATGCGGAGTATACATGATTGGTCGTCCGGGAATCACGTATCCTATGATTGGGATCGAATATCCGAAATGGCCTTCTTATAAGGAATGTCTTACTCTCGTGAATCTTTGCAAAGTGGGAGTAAACGAGTTACTTCGAGAGAGCATGATATCCAGATTATAAGATATGGTCGTTAATGTTTGACACTCGACGTACGACCGTATGGATATTATTACAGCGATAGGATTGTAAGTTACACGGTAACTGTTTCACATGAAAGGTAGTAGTCATTGCATTTGACTCTTCCGATGATTGGGGGTCACGGTGTGTTGCTAGACGCTATCCCGTGATCGTTAGGTATGAAGGGCATTTTCGTAATTTGCACTTTGTGTCTACGGCCAACATATTCGGAAGCCTATCGGGTCACACACATAAGAACATCTAGCCGGATTAAAATGTGGTTATAGATGATAACCAAATAAGGAAAGTTTATCTCGAGACTATAAAGGTTATAGTGGTAAATTAATATGGTGGTATTTATTTATTATGAATAAATTAAATACAAGATATTAATAATATTATATTAATTAAAGAATATTCCGGATGCCAATTTATTGGTTAAAGGTGGCGCAATTTTGGAGTGTATAAGATACACTTGGATTGTGCAATTTAATTAATGGTATTACCATATATTAATATTAGATATTAATATTTATATATATATATGCACTCATACGTGACTTGCACATATGATGTGCATGTGCGCACCAAATGTATATACATATATAGATATATTTTGTGTAATAATATATATGTGATATATATACACATGTGTAAATTGATTTATGGTAATAAAATAAAGATAGTCAATATTAGATATTGACAATATCTTGGAAATATTCAATATAAGATATTGACAATATCCTAGATTTATTTAATATGAGATATTATAATAAATGATATAAATCAATCAAATATATTTTTCTTATTTTATTGGAAAAGGTTTTCTTCTCCTCCACTCTAGAAGATGGCGCCACCTACACTATAAATAAAAGGTGGGTGTCAAGCTCTTTTGCACATCACAATTGCAAGAGCTCATAGTTCTTGTGTAAAATAGAGAGCATCTTTTGGAGAGTTGGAGAGAGGGGAAAAAGGCCGGTCTAGCAACCGGAGTTTTCCAATAGCAATCCATGATGGGATTCCGGCGGGCTGCTCGTGTGGACTAGCGGTAGAGGCCGAACACTTGGGCGGGTCTATGCAGAACTACTCTCCTTAGACGGTCAAAGCGTCGATCTTATAGATCAACCAAGGTAACCACCGTCTACTACTCGTTTGTTTATTGCTTAAACGAAGTCGATCCTGGTTAAAAGGAAATAAAATTTTAAATTCCGCTGCGTTCCCGCGTAGATTTCCTAACATATCCTCCACCAGTCAGTCACCCCTCTCCACCAGTTTTTCATCATCAGCAACAACAGACTTTTTACCCTCCACCAGTGGGTCACACTCCTCGACCTACTATACCACCTTCACCCCGTTTTGACCATTAGCAAGGCTTTTGTTATCCACTCTATGGTTTCCATCAACCACCACCATACCTACAACAACCTTACCAGTAGCAAATACCTTATGGATACCCACCAGTTAGACCAATTTATGAGCAAGCACCACTAGTTGATTGGTATACAAGGCTAAGAAGGAACAGAGTTCAAGACTTCTTTGGGAATGTGGAACACTCAAAGGCTGTAGAGTGGTTAAGGAGTTTTGAGAAGGCTTGTAGGAACATAAACGTCCCTGAATCTGAGATAGCCCAGTTGGCGGTTGGTTTTCTTTTGGGTGCAGTTGAAGCTTGGATTGATGCAATATAGAGTAGCAATGGGAAAGTAACAGATTGGGAATGCTTTAAGGTTATGTTTTACAATGAGTATTTCCCAGCAACAGAGCAAGCGGACAAGGAGAGCCAGTTCTTGAAACTTTAGCAGGGTATTTATATGACAGTATCTCAGTACCCCAACAAGTTCAACGAGTTGGGAAGGTTCTACCCTGAACTTATGAAGGTTGAAGAGAGGAAGATGGCACTTTACAAAGAAGGATTATCCTATGAAATACAACCTGGTATGTTGGGTTTCACAGCAAAGAACATGGTTGTACTTCTGAATAATACATTAGAGGTTGAGACTTTCAGGAAGATGGCCAACATCATTATCGGGAACAAGAGAAGTTTTGGAGCAATTCAAGGCAATCACCGAGGAGCACCACAACAGAATACTGAGAGGACGACAACCCCTGTGGCAGGTAAACCACCAACCGGAGCACCGTTTTGCCCTAAGTGCAACAGGAATCACTTAGGTGAGTGTAAGGCTAGTACAGGTGGTTGTTACTACTTTGGAGAAATAGGACATTTTGCTAAAAACTGTCCGAAAAAGTGGTCTACAAATGGACAGAAGAAGGGAAATAGGAAAGGTGGCCCAAGTAGCCCAGTTCGATTGTTTGCAGTGGATGCTGAGATGGCTGAACCAGATGATAAGGTTATTTCAGGTACCTTTATTGTTTATTTTGATTTATTAGAATACTTCTATAGCATGATTTAAATCATGTTGTATTTTTATTTAAATAAATGAATTCACATCATAAGTACAATAATATTAGACAACTTAGCAGTTAAGGCATTGTTTGATATGAGAGCGTCTAATACCTTTGTGTCAACTATGATAGCTAAGAAGCTTAACTTACCAACGGAAACTTTAAGAAACACTTTGGAAATAACAACACCTTTAGGAAGGGTAACTAAGGTAGCCAAGTTGATGCCTCAAGTTGATGTGCGAGTAGCAGCGTATCGTTGCAAGAGTGACTTTACGATTTTGGACTTTTCGGATTTTAATGTGATTCTTGGAATAGATTGGTTATCCGATAACTATGTTCACCTGGATTGTAGAGAAAATAGAGTGACCTTTAAGATACCTGGGAAATTAGATAAGACTTATGTTAAGGGTGATTTTATATGATTTATATCGTTATATTTTATAATGATTTCCTCCATATTCATATAATTTGCATAGAAATTAAGGGGTTAATCGAATTATTGAGCAAATGAGTTTTAAAAGTCTTTAAGTGTAAAGTTGAGCTAATTTCGTGATTTTATTGGTAATTATCTATGGTTTTACACTTAGCGTGTTTTTGTGATTTTGTAGGTACATAAACATGTCATAAAATGAGTTTGAATGGAAAGGGAAGGAAGCAAGTTGAAGATGGAATGAAGAGATTTTTGCAAGACTGAACGAGCGTTTGTCATCCGTCTAGCCTGGACTGGCGTCTGAAGTATTGAACTGGCGTCCAGGGAGGACGGGCGTCTAAGCAGAAGAACGGGCGTCCAGCAGAAGAAACTTGATTCAGAGTTCTGAGATATTTAGTGGACGAGCGTCCAAATTAAAGAAGAACGGGCGTCTGATCATGACTCGGCCCGATTAGAAGATTTTTAAGCATCTAGACGGGCGTTCAACCCATCAAACGGGCGTCCATTGGCCGACATAGCAGCAGCCGACTTAAAATTCTATATATAGCTCGTTATTTACAACAATTTCATCAGATAATTTGAACCCTAAACCCTAGGGGCGGCTCAGTTTTTATTCTTTTATTTTCTAGTTAGATTCAAACACTTTTATGTATTTTTATTCAAGTAATTCGAATTTCAAGAGGATGCTAAGAGGCTAGACCTCCCTTGAATGAGCATTGTGAAGCCATCCAACCAACGTATTGATTTCATCGTAGATTGTCTTGTGAGTTTTTAATTCAAGTTGTATATTTATTGTGCTTATTTCGTTCTTATGCAATTTATATCGAAAGGTGTTTACATGTATGATGTTTGATTTTGATGAGAATCATGTTAAACCCTAGATCGCCATAATAAAGATTAGACTTTTAATCTAATTAACGAGAGTTATTAGGTTGAATCTCTAGGTTAGAAACTTATAAATTTCACACCTTTGGTTAGAAAGCGTTAATCTTTAGATCGAAAGATAGAAGATTAATTGGTGAACTTGTCTGAGAAATTAGGAGTTCATACCTTGGCTAGGTGAATCACAACTTGATTAAGAATCATGAGATAATCTAGATAGAAATTGATAGTTGTAGGATAGGTGGATCAGTTGCTTGTTCATCTTTTATTTCATTGATTAAATCACTTGTGATCGATTGCTTAGTAAATTTACAATCTTTATTTCGTAATAGATTTAGAATAGATTTAGTTTAGATAATTTGTTCGCAACCATATTTGCCCTGGCTTTAGATCTCGATCTTCTGTCCAGTTATTCTTATTTGTAGTTTCGTTTTTCGTTTTAGTTTTCACTGTTTTATTTCCGTATCTTTTTAGTAGTAATCGTGACATAGTTAGGTTAGATAATAAAAACTAGATTAAACAACCCCGATTCCCCGTAAGATCGACCCGGTATCAACCTCTATACTACGATCCCTACACTTGGGGTATACCGGATTTATAAATTTATTGCTTGTTTATTTTCATTAGATAAAATCCGTGACAAGTTTTGGGCGCCGTTGCCGGGGAACCGGACGGTTGTCTAGTTTTTATTTTCGTTAGAAATTTAATTTAGATATTTTTGTTTTAGTTTCTGTTTCGTTTCTGTTCCAGTAAACGGGCGTCTAGAGTAGTGGACACCCGTCCGGTCAAGTTTTTATAACTGTTCGTATTTTTACGCTGTCAAACGAGCGTCTGGTTATCCAGACGTCTGTCCTGTTCATCTTCCAGGCAGACGCCCGTCCAGTAAGATGGACGCCCATCTGACCTCTTTTTCTTTAAAATCTTTTCTAGGTTTTAACCTTTGATTAAAAGGTTAAACAACTAGTTTTTGGTTTCGGTTTATGCAAACTCGGAGTCAAAAGGGGCCACTGCTCTATACCCCTGACCTCGAGCGGACCATAGTCCGACCAAACAGGAGAAGGCTACGTTTTGCGGACCTCCCTAACGAAGAGAACATAGTTGATCAAGATATCGAGCAAGAATTAGCTCAAGAGATCGAAAATATAGTCATTATGGCTGCTGAAGATAGACGTACGTTGGCTGACTACGCCATGCCTGGCATAGTCAAGGTCAACCCGGCTATTGTCCTACCAACCATAAATGCTCAGACCTTCGAACTCAAGCATGGGCTCATTCAAATGATGCAACACGCATCCATTTTCCACGGTTTTCAGTCTGAAAATCCGCACACTCACATACACACATTTCTGGAGATATGTGGTACGACTCGCATTCAAGGTGTATGCGAGGATGACATTAAGCTGAAACTGTTTCCGTTTTCCTTGAAGGGGGAGGCAAAAGAGTGGTATAACTCTCTCCCTGCTGAATCCATTACCACTTGGGCTGGACTCGAAAAAGAGTTCCTAAGTCAATATTTCCCACTTTCCAAGACAGCCCAATGCCTCAGTGAAATTTTTACATTTTATCAGAAGGAAAACGAGTCATTCTTTGATGCTTGGAAGAGATTCAAATCTCTTCTTCGTAAATGTCCCCATCATGGTATTGACTTGCAAAGGCAAGTCAATACGTTTTTCAGTGGATTGACCGAGCTCACTAAGGGCATGGTCAATAGTTCTTCTTGTGGGGCATTCTTGAGGAAGACACCTGAAGAGGGATGGGCACTATTTGAGGATATTGTCAAGTACAATTATGCCCCTCCTCTCAAGCTATCCAAGCACCTCCTCCTCCTCCCAAGATCGAGGAGGTGAATATGCAAAGTCTGATCGCCATGCTGCAAAAGCAGATGGCAGCTTCTCAAATTTCTACTAATCCGATCAATCAGAATCTTTCCCCTCAACAGAACTCTCAAGTTCTGTACTGTGAAAATTGTTGTCAGACTGGCCATATGGTTGGCCAGTGTCAATTTATTCCCCCCCTCTGCTTATCAAGTTAATACTGTTCATGACAATGGACAGTATAATCAAGTCACATGTCAGAACTGTGACAATGAACGGACAGAATGCTGAAGTAAACGCTTTCTCTGGCCAGACCAATCAGTGGTTTAATAATCAATTCTCTGGCCAGAGTCATCCTCAAAACCAGGGTTTCAGCCAGAATCAAAATTTCAATCCAAATTCGAATTTTAATCAAAATGAAAATTTCAATCCAAACCCTACTTACAACCAGAACCAGAACTCCAAACCTCTCAAGGCCCCACGCACTCTAATGATATCCAAGCTGAATGGAACTCTTTTCGGGAGGAGCAAAATAAAAACCTCCAACTCCTGATGAGCACAAACAAGAATCTTGAGAGGCAAATAGGGCAATTGGCTGAACAGTTAGCTTCTAGACCCCCAGGGCAGTTGCCCAGCTTCACAGAAAAGAATCCAAAGGGTGGTCAAGTTGCTCAAGCCGATCTGAATAATAGCCAATGCACTGACCTGGTCCCTTCAATTCCGTACGGTAGAGAAGAGGCCAGTGCGATGAACTTAAGGTCAGGTACTCAACTAAGTGGTCCCCCTCACCAGGGAAACCACTAACCCCTCCTGCCAGTGATAAGGCAGGAGGGGAATCGAGCACCTACGTTCCCCTTGGCTGCAAGAAAATACTCAGGTGATTGATCCCTTGAGAGGTGAAAGAGTTGGAAGTCCTCAGGTGGCTGAACCCCTGAGGAATGAAGAATCAAGTGAGAGTCAGGAGGCTGATCCCCTGACTAGTAAGAAGAATGAAAAGGTAGTAAGATGGAAGGACTTGGAAGACAAAGCTGTCAGTTCATCCTCGAAGAAAGTCTTTTCAGAGAGTGACTTGAACAAGCTTCCATTTCCACCTAGAAAAAGCAACATCTCCTTGAATGAGGATAAAAAGTATGAAAAAGTGCTAAACCTTCTAAAAAATACTCAGGTTAATCTTCCATTATCCGAAGTTTTGGTTGAGATGCCTAAGTATACCAAATTCATCAAGGATGTTGTTTCCTCTAAGAAGAAGTTAGCAGACATGGATCGGTTGATTGGTGAGGATTGCTCTATGATCAATTATGAAGATCTACCAATCAAGAGGGGTGACCCTGGGAAATTTGTTCTCACATTGCTGATGGGAGGCCTAGTCTTCCCAAACTCTTTATGTGACCTGGGTGCATCCATAAGCCTGATGCCATTGTCTGTCTGCAAACAGCTTGGGTTAGACAATCTTCTAGAACCCACCACCATGAATCTTCAATTCACGGATAGATCTTTTAAGAAAGCTGCGGGAATACTAAAGGACGTGTTGGTCCAAATTGATAGATTTACCTTCCCGGTGGACTGGTACGTTCTGGACATAGAGAAGGATGAGCATGTTCCTCTAATTCTTGGGAGGCCTTTTTTGTCTACAGCCAGAGCCCTCATTGACTGTGATGGTGGGCAAGTGACGATACAAGTCGGTGATCAAGAGGTGAGTTACAATGTTTCCAAAGCTAGCCAGAAACCCTCTGAAAGACCGACCGGCTTCTCCATTGACGATATGTCTGATGACTTCAATGATTTCATGGAAAAGCAAGTCATGGCTGTTGCAACTGAATACGAACGACTAGTTGAAAAGCTGAATAATCATGGTGTGGTGAATCTAGAACAGTTAGAAGCTGAATTTAAGGATGAGTTGTTGAAAGGAGAAGTTTTGGCAGTGGGACCACTAAGTAAACTCAGCGACGTTGAGTTGAAAAGTGGTGATCTTAAATCAAGTTTAGAAGACCCCCCTGCAGATCTGGTACTGAAGCCGTTGCCTAAACATCTAAATTATGTGTTTTTAAGAGAAGGTGACAAGCTTCCATTAATTATATCTGCCAAGCTGTCTCGATTAGAAGAAATGAAGCTCGTAAACGTCTTGAGGAAAAATGAGAAAGCCTTTGGTTGGCAAGTAGGAGACATCAGAGGGATATCTCCTGACATCTGTATGCATAAAATCAAGACTGAAGAGGGTGCGAAATGTGTTAGACAGCCCCAGAGGAGGCTCAACCCTCATATGCAAGAGGTGGTCAAGAAGGAGATTATCAAGCTTTTAGATATGGGTATCATATACGCAATCGCTGACAGTGAATGGGTATCCCCTACTCAGGTAGTTCCCAAGAAAGGAGGAATTATTATTGAGAAGAATGAGAAGGGAGAAGAAATAGCATTGAGGCTTATTACTGGTTACAGAGTCTGCATTGATTACAGGAAACTCAATGAGGTAACAATGAAAGATCATTTCCCCTTCCTTTCATTGATCAGATGCTTGAGCGCCTGTGGGACATGCATTATACTATTTCCTGGATGGATACTCAGGTTATTTTCAGATACCCATCGATCCAGTTGACCAAGAAAAGACCACTTTCACCTGACCTTATGGTACATTCGCTTACAGGCGAATGCCATTTGGTCTTTGCAATGCCCCAACTACATTTCAAAGATGTATGCTGGCTATCTTTGACGGGCTAGTTGAAAAGTGTATGGAAATTTTCATGGATGACTTTTCGGTCTTTGGTCAATCCTTCGATGATTGTCTTGACAATCTTGACCAGGTCTTATCCCGATGTGTGGAAAAGAACTTAGTACTAAATTGGGAAAAGTGCCATTTCATGGTAGATGAGGGAATAGTTCTTGGCCACAAGATCTCCGCCAAAGGTATTGAGGTAGACAGAGCCAAAGTAGAAGCTATCGAGAAGATGAGTTATCCTAAGAATGTGCGCGAAGTCAGAGGCTTTCTTCGACATGTCGGTTTCTAAAGAAGATTCATTCAGGACTTTTCCAAGATAGCCAAGCCCCTGTCTACACTACTTAAAGAGGACGTTGTATTCGATTTTGATGAAAGTTGCAAGCAAGCGTTTGAGGAGCTTAAAAGTCGATTAATCTCTGCACCGATCCTTATTTATCTTGACTGGAATCTCCCATTTGAGCTTATGTGCGATGCGTCAAACTATGATGTTGGCGCAGTCTTAGGACAGAGAATAAAAGGGAAATTCCAGCCAATCTATTACGCCAGTCACACACTAAATCCGTCCCAAGTAAACTACACGACGACTGAAAAGGAATTATTGGCCGTATTCTTTGCTATGGACAAGTTTCGTAGTTACTTGTTGGGTGCTCAAGTAGTTGTGTGGACTGATCACGCTGCTTTGCGATACTTGATGACAAAGAAAGAGGCTAAACCGCGCTTACTACGTTGGATACTGACCCTACAAGAGTTTGATGTCCAGATTAAAGACAAAAAGGGCAGTGAAAACGTAGTGGCTGATCACGTTTCAAGAATGTTGAGTGAGGAAAAGGATGACCCTGACGATATAGATCTTTACTTTCCTCTTGAGAATGTCATGCTTATCGACGGATGTGCTCCAGAAGTTCCATGGTATTCTTCCATCGTGAACTACCTTCATTCCTAATATCTTGATCCAGAATTGTCTTATCAGGAGAAGAAGAAATTCTTCTCTGATATGAAAACATTCGTTTGGGATGAACCTTACCTCTTCAAGATTTGTAAAGATGGTTTGCTGAGAAGATGTGTTCCAGAATCCGAAAAACGTGATATTATTGAGCAATGCCACAGTGGACCTACCGGTGGTCACTTTGGTCCTTGGAAAACCGTTGCTAAGATCTTTCAATCCGGCTTCTATTGGCCCACGATCTTTAAAGATACAGAAGCTTTCTGTAAATCTTCTGATAGGTGTCAAAGAACCGGAACTTTAACAAGGCGTTTCGACATGCCATTGAAACCCATCCTAGAATGTGAAGTCTTTGATGTATGGGGTATCGATTTTATGGGACCATTCCCATAATCTTGTGGAAATAAATACATCTTAGTTTGCGTGGATTATGTATCGAAATGGGTGGAGGCTCAAGCCACTTCTCACAATGATCATAAAACGGTCATGAAGTTCCTGAAGAAAAATATTTTCATGAGATTTGGATGTCCCCGCGCCTTAATCAGTGATGAGGGAATGCACTTCTGCAACCGGCCACTAGAAAAAGTTCTTGAGAAATATGGTGTCCGGCACAAAATTGGCACACCATACCATCCTATGACTAGTGGCCAGTTTGAAAGAAGCAACCAAAGTTTAAAGAAGATCCTGGAGAAAACAGTTAACAGTCATAGAAAAGACTGGAGTCTAAAGTTGGATGATGTACTGTGGGCATATCGAACTGCCTATAAGACCCCCATGGGTACATCACCCTATCAAATGGTTTATGGTAAACCATGCCACTTACCAATCGAGTTAGAGCATAGAGCATATTGGGCCACGAAGTTTTTAAACTTTGATACCCAATCTTGTGGAAAACATCGATTGCAATAGTTGCATGAGTTAGACGAATTTAGACTTCAGGCCTACGAAAGCGCCAGGATAAGTAAGGAAAAGACAAAACTCCTTCACGATGCCAAAATCAAGAAGCGAGAATTCCAAGTAAGGGAACAAGTTTTATTGTACAATTCCAGGTTACATCTGTTCCCTGGTAAGCTGAGGACACGATGGTCCGGTCCCTTTGAAATTCTCCAAATCATTCCTGGAGGCGTTCTAGAACTACGAGGTTATGGTGACCAGCCGTTCTGAGTGAATGGTCAAAGGTGCAAGCATTACATTGGTCAAGCCAAGGAACAACCTTTGATTGTTCGGTTCCTCGATATCCTCGGGTGTGGTACTTCAGAAGTCAATAAAATTGACGAGTTTTCACCCGATCTGTTTTCTGAGGATGACGGTAGTGGTCCTTCTGAAGAAGTTCTAGCAGGTAGTTGGGACATGGAAGAGTTTGAGAAGGAGCAACGGATGAAACGTCGTCAGATGAAGAAGAAATCAACCATGGGGAGAATTAAACAAGTGTGGAAGGCAATTAAAGAATTAACCCCATGTGTTAGAAGCTGTTTCTACAGCCACACTACTGATCAAAGCCTACACGAGGTAGTGGCTGGCAGAAAAGTTAAATGGCCTGATCCAGGCTGAGCTAAGAAGAGTGTCGAGCTAACGACATTAACCAAAAGCGCCACTAGGAGGCATCCTAGATATCCTTTATTATATTAGGACTCTTTTTTATGTTGTTTCTTTTCTTTGATTTAGTTTTTATCTTAAGTCTAATTAAGATTTTGTTTGAATCTGTTCAGTTTAGCTGTGCTTTTAGATATGGATTACGGAGTTCTACCACAGGAGTATCCTTTCATTAGTAGGATCCCACTTATCACTCTAGGTGACGGACCCGGAGGGACTATCATTTTGGACATAGACTTTGATATTAGTACCCGCATCAGGACCGTTACTTATGTTCTCATTGTACCCCGATCTTCGGGAGGTGGAGATTTTAGTTCAGAGGACCTGCAGGAGACTTTAGGACGACCGTATACAATCCTCAATGATCCGATGCTGACTGACTTGGCGCTAGTGCTGCAAGATGAGCATTTTCAAGGAATGGATGTTGCTGGCGAGGACTGGGCTCTACAGGACGAGTATGATTTTCCTCCTGCTATTGACATGCTCCGCCGTCTGATCCGGATTGTGGATTGGGCGGAGATTTACGATGACTAGCGTCTCTAAGCCGTTTCGTAGAGCAAACGACGTTAAACAAAAGCGCTCAGTGGGAGGCAACCCACTATTTTCTGGTGTTTTTATGTGTTTTTCTGTTTTTATTTATTATTTGAAGCTTTGTATGAATTTTTATAATGGAATAAGAGTTGAATTTGTTTTGAATGAAAAATTTCATAGTTTTTGCTGAATTCTGCCTCAGACGTGCGTCCATGCCTTTGGACGCCCGTCTGATCTGTGTCTGCCTTGGACGAGCTTCTACCATTCCTGAACGCCCGTCCGTCCTTTTGAAATATTGGACGAGCGTCCATGTTTCATGAACGCCCGTCTGCAAGATTCCCTCCAACTCTGTTCAAAAATTGACAACCTGGACGAGCGTCTGAATATCTAGACGCCCGTCCAGTTCATAAAATCCCCAGCTGAACGCCCGTCCAGTTTCATGGACGCCCATTTGGACATGCGTCTATAAATACCCCTGCTTCCCAAATTCATTTCAAACCAGAATTTTCAAATTGCAAAACCCGACTTTTGCCATCCTTTTGCCCTAAATTCTTCGTTTCTAAACCAAATTGGGCGATTCAAAGTCCTGCAAACAACTTTCAATCCCCTCTTTTCGATTTTTCAAACCAGATCCTCCAACACACAACCGTTATTTCGATCCAGTACCCTAGCTCGTGCGGTTTCATAGAAGAAAAAATTCGATTTTTGTGTTCGATTGGCATTGTTTGGGTTTCTAATCCTCGTTATCATCATCCCATCATCCTATTTGGAAAGTTTTTATCAACTTTTCTTAGATTATTTCACGTTTTTTTGAGTTCGATCTTCGAGTCGACTCTTTTATATGAATCCTCCCTTATATGTTTTTTTCTCTTGTTTTGTTTTTGTCTCTTGTTATGTTGATGATTGGGGTGATGTTGATGGTTATGGATGGGTTGCATTGTGGTTTTGGTGTTGGTTTGGTGTGATTTGGTTTTGAAATCCCATTTGGACGATAAACGGGTGGTTTGTTTGAATTGTGGTTTGGGATGGTTGTTGGTTTAGCCTAAGTTAATCATGGTGCGTAAAGGGGCTCAAAAGAGGCATGGTAAAGGAATTGCAAGTGAACCGCGTAAGAGGCCAATGGTCGTAGACCCTGCCTTAGTTGATCCTAACCGGGGTGTGCTTATAATAGAACGCCTTCCTAGGGCTACACAAGCTCCATCTAGAGCACCACTGCATGATGAGTCGGAATCTAGTTCGGATACTGATGATGATGTACCTTTGGTGAGATTTCCTAGGGGTGACCGGAGTGGTGAGGCATCTAGGCCTAGACAGGAGGATGCAAGTGAGGGGGTTGAGCCACCTAGACAGAACGTTAGGCCCCCGGTTCCTATGCCATTAGCTCATCGGTTCATAAACCCTAAGGCTCTTGATGTGTACAACAAGCATTATATAGCCCGAACAATGTTGATTGAGAGGGCTGTTTTAGAGACTCAAGTTGATCCTTTGTTTGTGAAGATATTGAAGGATAGGAAGTGGGGGCATTGATGGTAACCCCGACGACTCCGGTTAATGCTACATTGTTCCGAGAGTTTTATGCCAATTGCTCGGAAACGGATTTGGAAGCCGGAGTTGTGATGGTTAGGGAAGTAAAGGTGCCGTTTACGCCTAAGGTTATAAACGAGAAGTATAACTTGGCACCTTTTGAGGCGTTGGACTATAAGGAGGCAATAAAGGCCAAGCAAGATGCCGGTCAAGATCCGTTGGAGGAGTTGAGATTGTTAGTGTGCCCAGAGGTGCCGTGGAAACTTAGACCGGGGGGGGGTGATAGAAAAGAGTTGGTGACAACAAGTTGGCCGGAGGATTGGAAGGTCCAATGTCGGTTTATCCAGAACAGGTTGTTACCTAAGAAAAACCTGACTCATTTTCACATTGGTGACCTTGGGATGTTATATGCCTTGAATTTCAAGCTGAATGTCGATGTAGGACAAGGCATTTTCGACGAGATAGCCACGAATCAGAAGGTCTATGCTAGGTGTTTGATATGTCCACATTTGATCCACAGTCTCTGTCAGGATGCTAGGGTTCCCGAGTACAAAAATGATCACAAGCCGAAGAATCCTAGATACTTGCAGCGGGAGAAAGTGAAATCTTCTGGTCCGACTGAGGCTGAGGCAGCACGTGAGCCCGGTTCATCTTCAGCAGCACCTCGAGCATCTTCCCTTCCATCTATATCTCCCTCAGTCCGGATGAGGTTGAGTATGGCTAATAGTATACGGAACTGGATGGAGGATATGAGGACTTCTCAGAACAATATCTTATCTATTTTACGGTGTATTAGTGACGGCCGGCCTCCGAGGGACGACAGAGTCTTCAACCCGAGCATTATAGATTACGTCTATTCGGATGAGATTGAGCAAGCCATTATGGATGTTCTTCAAGATTCTGAGTCGTCTTCGGATGAGGAGCAGACTGACTCGCCTACGGGTGGAGCACCTCCTGCTGATGATTCTGCGGCACCGGGGCAGACCTGATGATATGTTTCTGATTCTTGCTTATATATATTTTTGAGATGCTTGTATTGTCCTGCTACTTTTCCTTACTTGATTCATTGTACTTTTCATGTTAGCTACTGTCTATTTTTCTCGATGAATCTTGTAAGCCTTAAGGCATTTCGTACTTTCTTTTGTGTTCAACATTATTATGCATTCGATCGTATTGAATGTTTATCATTCTTTCATTTGTGTTGAATGTTTTATCTTTTGATCTGATTCGATTCTATCTTTATCATTCTTTTTCATTTTTTTTGACCTCATATTCCCCCGTTTTCCCCGAGATTTTTCAGTGTTTGTCGAGTAGTGCAGGTATATTTCTAGCTGTATTGTCGAGCTAGCTTTTACATCGTGCTGATACGAGTTCTATGTGTCACTACGAAGGTTGCAGCCTGACCAACGATTCGAGTATCTGTTACGATCAGCTAAGTCTTTTTGTTCTTTTTAAATTCTGCACAACCTGAGGACATGTTGTGGTTTAAGTGTGGGGGAGGGGAATGGTTTATGTGTATCGATCATTTGCTTACTTCGTTATGTTTCTATGCAAAATGAGCTAAAATTTTCAATTTTTTGTTTGGTCCCGAGTAAGCAGTGCATATTTTTGTTCGGTTTTTATAGTCATCGATGCTATATACTGTATGTCCAGTAAGTTAGTTGTTTCACCCGATATATATATATCTTTCACGAGCCATAGTGAATGATGAGCTATAATATAAAGTTGTACCCCTTTTGATTAGTGATTTTTGTTATCTTATAAGTCATGTGCTTAGTGCTAACGTATGTATCATGACAATTATGATAGTTTGTATTTAGAGCCAGAGTATGATATACTGTGAATATCTGAGGTTTGAATGTGATAAGTAAAACGTAACTAATGTTGTTGAAAAAGTTGAAAAGTAAATGAATTAATTGTGTGTGTCGGAAGGTGGCCGATGATTGGAGTGCGGTAGGTCATATCTCGAATGTCCTATACCACTATGATGACCAAAAGCTCATGACAGTCAGAAGAAGCTGCCTTATGATTTGAGTAAGGTAGGGTATATCTCGAATATCCTATTCTGCTATCACAGGGCAACAGCTCATTCTGATGTGCGTTTAATAGTGAAATAGTTAAATCAACTTATATAAGAAAGTGGTATGAAATGAATAAAAGACTTAGTTATCGTATACCTTATCCCCAGTATAAACTGACAGATATGTTGTAGGGATTATCCTCTGAGTATATCAGAAAGGTCCTAAATGTATTCTATTATCTTTTTCGGGATATGTCATGTTTTGTAGGGTGCATCTTATAAGTATCATTCATCGCTAGTTGAAAAGGGGTATTAGCTAGTTTGCTTTGAAATTTTCAATTTTGGACTTAGTGGAAGTTTGTTATGGCTTTGCACACACACCGGGGTGAACCTCTAAGTTATTGCATATGTGTTATATGTGCTGAGATGTCTATCTTTTTCCGAGCTTTGGGTTTGTTTTGTTTTGCTCGGGACGAGCAAAAGATAAGTGTGGGGGAGTTGTTAAGGGTGATTTTATATGATTTATATCGTTATATTTTATAATGATTTCCTCCATATTCATATAATTTGCATAGAAATTAAGGGTTTAATCGAATTATTGAGCAAATGAGTTTTAAAAGTCTTTAAGTGTAAAGTTGAGCAAATTTCGTGATTTTATTGGTTATTATCTATGGTTTTACACTTTGTGTGTTTTTGTGGTTTTTTAGGTACATAAACATGTCATAAAAGGAGTTTGAATGGAAAGGGAAGGATGCAAGTTGAAGATGGAATGAAGAGATTTTTGCAAGACTGAACGAGCGTTTGCCATCCGTCCAGCCTGGACTGGCGTCTGAAGTATTGAACTGGCGTCCAGGCAGGACGGGCGTCTAAGCAGAAGAACGGGTGTCCAGCAGAAGAAACTTGATTCAGAGTTCTGAGATATTTAGTGGACGAGCGTCCAAATTAAAGAGGAACGGGCGTCTGATCATGACTCGGCCTGATTCGAAGATTTGTAAGCATCTGGACGGGCATTCAACCCATCAAACGGGCGTCCATTGGCCGACATAGCAGCAGCCGACTTAAAATTCTATATATAGCTGCGTTATTTACAACAATTTCATCTGATAATTCGAACCCTAAACCCTAGGGGCGGCTCAGTTTTTATACTTTTATTTTCTAGTTAGATTCAAACACTTTTATGTATTTTTATTCAAGTAATTCGAACTTCAAGAGGATGCTAAAAGGCTAGACCTCCCTTGAACGAGCATTGTGAAGCCATCCAACCAACGTATTGATTTCATCGCAGATTGTCTTGTGAGTTTTTAATTCAAGTTGTATCTTTATTGTGCTTATTTCGTTCTTATGCAATTTATATCGAAAGATCTTTGCATGTATGATGTTTGATTTTGATGAGAATCATGTTAAACCCTAGATCGCCATAATAAAGATTAGACTTTTAATCTAATTAACGAGTGTTATTAGGTTGAATCTCTAGGTTAGAAACTTATAAATTTCACACCTTTGGTTAAAAAACGTTAATCTTTAGATCGAAAGATAGAAGATTAATAGGTGAACTTGTCTGAGAAATTAGGAGTTCATACATTGGCTAGGTGAATCACAACTTGATTAAGAATCATGAGATAATCTAGATAGAAATTGATAGTTGTAGGATAGGTGGATCAGTTGCTTGTTCATCTTTTATTTCATTGATTAAATCACTTGTGATCGATTGCTTAGTAAATTTACAATCTTTATTTCGTAATAGATTTAGAATAGATTTAGTTTAGATAATTTGTTCGCAACCATATTTGCCCTGGCTTTAGATCTCGATCTTCAGTCCAGTTATTCTTATTTGTAGTTTCGTTTTTCGTTTTAGTTTTCACTGTTTTATTTCCGTATCTTTTTAGTAGTAATCGTGACATAGTTAGGTTAGATAATAAAAACTAGATTAAACAACCCCGATTCCCCGTAAGATCGACCCGGTATCAACCTCTATACTACGATCCCTACACTTGGGGTATACCGGATTTATAAATTTATTGCTTGTTTATTTTCATTAGATAAAATCCGTGACAACTTATCAAGGTAATGTTTATAGGCCAAGTAAGAAGCGTCACCCTATAATTTCAGTAGTTAAGGCTATAGGAGATTGTCATAAGGGTTGTGTCCACGGATTTATCTAATGCAAATAAACAAGTAATAATATTTATAAATCCGATATACCTCAAGTGCAAGGATCGTAGTAAAGAGGTTGATACCGGGTCGATCTTACGGGGAACTGGCGATTGTTAATCCTAGTTTTTGTCTAACTAACTATGTCATGAAAACTAATCTAAACAGCAAATAAAACTAACGAGACTGAATGTAAAGATAACACGAACGTAAAACTGGACAGAAGAATGAATCTAAAGCCAGGGAAGATACGGGTTGCGAACAATTTAAACTACGACTAAACCTAAGATGCAATAAGAAGATTTGACTAAACTAAACAACTCAAGTTTTAAGGGATTAAATTCAAATTATAACGAACAAACGAGCGATTGATCCACCTATCCTAACAAGTATCAACTCATATCTCGATTATATTGTGTTTTCTAACCAAGTTGTGATTTCACCTTGTCCAAAACATGAACCCTAATTTCTTAGATAGTTCACCTATTAATCTATATCTTTCGATTTAAAGATTAACGACTTTACTAATTAAAGGTGTAAACTTTAACGTTTGTAACCTAGAAATTAACCTATTAACTCTCGTTATATCGATTAAACATCTATTCCCTATCACGATGATCTAATGTTTATATGACTTTCATCAACATAAAACAATCAAACATGCACATCTTTCGATATAATTGCAATGAACAATATAGAACATGATAAAGGAAGCAACTTTAGATAAAAACTCACAATTTAATCAAAGAAACGGAATCAAAACGTTTTGGATAGGCTTCACAATGCTCGTTTGATGAAGGCTTAGCCTCTAAACATCCTCTTGCAACTTGAAATTGTAGAAGAAAAGTACATAAAAACTACTAATTTTAATCTAGAATTTGAATCATAAAAACTGGAATAAAAAGTGTAAAAACGCAGCCTAAAGCCGCCCCTAGGTTTAGGGTTTTGAGTAATGAGTATATGGTATCATTCATGTGGAAAAACAGCAAGTATTTATAGGAAACAAAGTCGGTTTGGGCAAAGTCGGTGTATGGACGCCCGTCCGCTATGCTGGACGCTCATCCGTCTTCAATATCAACTTCGAATCGGGCCGAGTCATGCTCAGACGCCCGTCCTTCTTTAGAATGGACGCTCGTCCACTAAATTTGGGAGAACTCTATATTGATTTCATCAGGCCGGATGCCCGTTTGATCTTCAGACGCCCGTCCACTATGGACGGGACTTGGACGCTCGTCCAGGTGTGACTTAATCTTGATTTTTCCATACTTATCTCTTTTTCTTCAATCCAAATCATCAGTATCTCTTCTATCATCAATGTAATTCGACTCTTATCTCTTTTTGATCATTATTTGAGCGTCAAACATGTACCTATAACACATTAAAACATCGCAAAACGTAATATCATCCAAATAATCATAAAATCAAAATTAAAACACCAAAATTAACCTATTTTGTGAATAACTCATTAAAAACATCATTTACTCAATAATTCCATTAAACACTCGTTTCTTATGCAAATTATACAAATATGAGGGAAATTATCATAAAATATATCAATATAAATCGTCTAAATTCACCCTTAACAACCCCCCACACTTAGCTTTTGCTCGTCCCGAGCAAAACAAAATAGAATAAAGGCTCGAGACAAGATAGACATCTCAGCACATATACCACATATGCAATAACTTAGAGGTTCACCCCGGTGTGTGTGCAGAGCCATAACAAACTTCCACTAAGTCCAAACTTGAAAACGTCAAGCAAACTAGCTAACACCCTCTTCAAACTAGAGATAAATGATACTTATAAGGTGTACCATACAAAACGTGACATATCCCGAAAAAGATGATAGAATACATTTAGGACCTTTCTGACATACTCAGAGGATAATCCCTACAACATATATGTCGGTATATACTGGGGATAAGGTATACGATAACTTAGTCTCTCATTCATTTTCATAACACTTCTTATTGCAAGTTGATTTAACTATTTTCACATTTAAACGCACATCAGAATGAGCTCTTGCCCTGTCATAGCAGAATAGGACATTCGAGATATACTCTACCTTACTCAAATCATAAGGCAGCTTCTTCTGACTGTCGTGAGCTTTTGGTCATCTTAGTGGTATAGGACATTCGTGATATGCCCTACCTCACTCAAATCATTGACTAGCTTTCGACACACCCAATTACTTCATTATAAACTCAACTTTTTCATTTGACAATAAGTTATGTGTTACTTATCACATTCAAACCTCAGATATTCATAGTATATCATACTTCGGCTATAAATACCAACTATCATAATCGTCACGATACATACGTTAGCACTAAGCACATGACTTATAAAATAACAAAAATCACTAATCAAAAGGGGTATAGCTTTATCAATTAGCTCATCATTCACTATGGCTCGTGAAAAATAGATCTCAGGTGAAACAACTAACTTATCAAACATATGATATATAGCTTGGATGACTATAAAAATAACGAACATTGAATTGAATTGCCTACTCGGGACAAAACAAAAAACAAAAATGTCGGAAAATTTTGAAAATTCTAGCTCGTTTTGCATAGACTCGTAACGAATTAAGCAAATGTATAGATACATATCAAATCATTCCCTCCCCCACACTTAAATATCAACATGTCCTCAGGTTGTGCAGAATTAAAGAAAAGATAAAGGACTTAGCCGATTGCAATAGATACTCGAATCGTTGGTCAGGCCGGAGCCTACGTAGTGACAAAAAGTACTCGTACCCACACGTTCTAAAAGCGAGCTCGACAATACCACTAAAAACATACATGCACTACTTGACAAACACAGAAAAATCTCGGGGAAAACGGGGAATTATGCCAAAATGAAAGGATATAGCAAAATTGAGTAATATCAAAAGATGAAACATTCAATACATCCAAGGACTGAACGGGCGTCCCATATATCAAAGAGTATGCAAAAATTATAAAATTTCATACAATTCAAATTCAAATTTGCATTTTCTCATAAAAATCTCAAAAACACGAATGAAAAACGACGAAATACATAAAATCACTAGAAAATAAGTAAAAACAATAGAAAATAGTGGGTTGCCTCCCACCGAGCGCTTTTGTTTTATGTCGTTTGCTCGACACTATTTAATCTCAGCTTGGATCAGGCCATTTGGCTTTTCTGCCGGCCACTACCTTGTGTAAGCTTTGATCAGTAGTGTGGCTGCAGAAACAGCATCTAACACATGGGGTGAAATCTTTGATGGCTTTCCAAATACGTTTAAACTGCCCCATGGTCGACTTCTTCTTCTTCTGAGTATTCTGATGACGTTTCAACTTACGCTCCCTCTCAAACTCTTCCATATCCCAACTACTTGCTACAACTTCTTCAGATCGACCACTACCGTCATCCTCTGAAAACAGGTCGGGTGAAAACTCGTCAAATTCTTTGACTTCTTTAGTACCACACTCGAGGATATCGAGGAAACGAACAATCAAAGGCTTTTCCATGTGTTCACCAATGTAGTGCTTACACCTTTGACCATTTACTCGAAACAGTTGGTCACCATAACCGCGTAGTTCTAGAACGCCTCCAGGAATAATTTGGAGAATCTCAAAGGGACCGGACCATCGTGTCCTCGGCTTACCGGGGAACGGATGTAACCCGGAATTGTATAATAAAACTTGTTCCCCAACTTGGAATTCTCGCTTCTTAATTTTAGCATCGTGAAGGAGTTTCGTCTTTTCCTTACTGATCCTGGCACTTTCATAAGCCTGAAGTCTAAATTCGTCTAACTCATGCAACTGTTGCAGTCGATGCTTACCACAAGATTGGGAATCAAAGTTCAGAAACTTTTTAGCCCAATAAGCTCTATGCTCTAACTCGACCGGCGGCGATGACATGGCTTACCATAAACCATTTGATATGGAGATGTACCCATAGGAGTCTTATAGGCGGTCCTGTATGCCCATAGTACATCATCCAATTTCAAACTCCAGTCTTTTCTATGACTGTTGACCGTTTTTTCCAGGATTTTCTTAATGCTTTGGTTGCTCCGTTCAACCTGACCACTCGTCATAGGATGATATGGTGTGCCAGTCTTATGACGAACATCATACTTTTCAAGCACTTTTTCTAAGGGTCGGTTGCAAATGTGCGTTCCTTCATTGCTGATCAAGGCTCGAGGACATCCAAATCTCACGAAAATATTTTTCTTTAAGAACTTCATGACCGTCTTATGATCATTGTGAGTCGTGGCTTGAGCCTCCACCCATTTGGACACGTAATCTACGCAGACTAAGATGTATTTGTTACCACAAGATGATGGGAATGGTCCTATAAAATCGATGCCCCATACATCAAAGACTTCGCATTCTAAGATGGGTGTCAAAGGCATGTCAAAACGCCTTGTCAGAGTACCGGTTCTTTGGCATCTATCACACGCTTTATAGAAAGCTTCTGTATCTTTAAAGATCGTAGGCCAATAGAAACCGGGTTGGAAGATCTTAGCAACGGTTTTCCAAGGACCAAAGTGACCTCCAGTGGGTCCACTGTGGCACTGCTCAATAATATCGCGCTGCTCAGATTCTGGAACACATCTTCTAAGCAGACCATCTTTACAGATCTTAAATAGATAAGGTTCATCCCAAACGAAAGATTTCAAATCAGAGAAGAACTTTTTTTTCTCCTGATAGGACAATTCTGGATCAAGATATCGGGAATGAAGGTAATTGACAATGGAAGAATACCATGGAACATCTGGAGCGCAGCCATCGATAAGCATAATGTTTTCTAGAGGAAAGTAAAGGTCTATATCATCTGGATCATCCTTTTCCTCACTTAACATTCTCGAAACATGATCCGCCACGACGTTTTCACTGCCCTTTTTGTCTTTAATTTGAACGTCAAACTCTTGTAGGGTCAGTATCCAACGTAGTAGGCGCGGTTTGGCCTCTTTCTTTGTCATTAGATATCGCAAAGCAGCGTGATCAGTCCACACAATCACTTGAGCTCCTAACAAGTAACTACGAAACTTGTCCATAGCAAAGACTACGGCCAATAATTCCTTTTCAGTAGTAGTATAGTTTATTTGAGATGGATTCAGTGTGTGACTGGCATAATAGATTGGCTGGAATTTCCCTTTGATTCTTTGTCCTAAAACAGCACCAACTGCATAGTTTGACGCATCACACATAAGCTCGAAGGGGAGATTCCAGTCAGGCAAAATGAGGATCGGTGCAGAGATTAATCGACCTTTAAGCTCCTCGAACGCTTGCTTGCAACTCTCATCAAAATCGAATAAAATGTCTTCTTTAAGTAGTGTAGACAGGGGCTTGGCTATCTTGGAAAAGTCCTGAATGAATCTCCTATAGAAACCGACATGTCCAAGAAAGCCTCTGACTTCGCGCACATTCTTAGGATAACTCATCTTCTCGATAGCTTCTACTTTGGCCCTGTCTACCTCAATACCTTCGGCGGAGATCTTGTGGCCAAGAACTATCCCCTCATCTACCATGAAATGGCACTTTTCCCAGTTGAGTACTAAGTTCTTTTCCACAAATCTGGATAACACTTGATCAAGATTAACAAGGCAATCATCGAAGGATTGACCAAAAACCGAAAAGTCATCCATGAAAATTTCCATACACTTCTCAACTAGCCCGTCAAAGATAGCCGGCATACATCTTTGGAATGTAGCTGGGGCATTGCAAAGACCAAATGGCATTCGCATGTAGGCGAATGTACCATAGGGAGAAGTGAAAGTGGTCTTTTCTTGGTCAACATGATCGATGGGTATCTGAAAGTATCCTGAATATCCATCCAGGAAGCAGTAGAATGCGTGCCCTGCCAGACGCTCAAGCATCTGGTCAATGAATGGAAGGGGAAAGTGATCTTTCATGGTTACTTCATTGAGCTTTCTATAGTCAATGCAGACTCTGTAGCCAGTAACAAGCCTTAAAGCTATTTCCTCTCCCTTCTCATTCTTCTCAATCATAATCCCACCTTTCTTGGGAACTACTTGAGTCGGGGAAACCCATTCACTATCAGCGATGGCATAAATGATACCCATATCCAGAAGTTTGATGATTTCTTTCTTAACCACCTCTTGCATATGAGGGTTGAGCCTCCTCTGGGGGTTGTCTAACACACTTCGCACCCTCATTAGTCTTGATCTTATGCATACAGATGTAGGGAGATATCCCTCTGATATCTCCTACTTGCCACCCAAAGGCTTTCTCGTTCTTTTTCAAGACGTTGATTAATTTCATTTCCTCTAAACGAGACAACTTGGCAGATATAATCAGACGAAGCTTGTCATCTTCTCTTAGGAACACATACTTCAGATGTTTAGGCAACGGCTTCAACACCAAATCTGCAGGGGGGTCTTCTATACTTGATTTAAGATCTCCACTTTTTAACTCAACATCGCTGAGTTTACTTAGTGGTCCCACTGCCAAAGCTTCTCCTTCCAGCAACTCATCCTCAAATTCAGCTTCTAACTGCTCTAGACTCACCACTCCATGATTATTCAAATTATCAACCAATCACTCATATTCAGTTGCAACAGCCATGACTTGCTTTTCCATGAAATCATCGAAGTCATCAGACATATCCTTAATGTAAAAGCCGGTTGGAGGACCAGAGGGTACTTGAATGGATCTGGAGACATTATAGCTTACTTCTTGATCACCAACTCGTATCGTCACTCACCCACCATCGCATCAATGAGGGCTCTAGCCGTAGACGAAAAAAGGTCTTCCAAGTATCGGGGGGACATTTTCATCCTTTTCAATGTCTAGGACGTACCGGTCCAACGGGAAAGGTAAATCTATCAATTTGAACTAGTATGTCTTTCAAGATTCCCGCCGCTTTCTTAGAAGATCTATCGGCGAATTGCAAATTCATGGTAGTGGGTTCTAGAAGATCAATTAAACCCAAATTGTTTGCACACGTACAATGGCATGAGGCTTATAGATGCACCCGTGTCACACAAAGAGTTAGGGAAGACCAGGCCTCTCATTAACACTGTAAGCACGAACTTTCCAGGGTCACCTCTCTTGGTCGGTAAGTCTTCATAATTGATCATTGAACAATCCTCACCAATCAGCCTCTCCATGTCTGACAACTTCCTTTTTGAAGAAACAACATCCTTGATGAATTTTGTATACTTAGGCATTTCAACCAAGACCTCTGATAATGGAAGATTCACCTGAGTATTTTTCAAGAGATTCAGCACCTTTTCATACATATTATCTTCACTTAAAGGGATGTTGCTCTTTCTTGGTGGAAATGGAAGCTTTTTCAGATCACTCTCAGAAAAGACTTTCTTCGAAGATGCACTGACACTTTTCTTCCAGATCCTTCCACCGAACAGCTTTTTCAATCTTTTTATTAGTTAGGGGATCATCCTCCTGACTTCCACTTGATTCTTCACTCCTCATGGGATCAGCCACCTGAGGACTTCCAGCTTTTTCACCTCTCAGGGGATCAGCCACCTGAGTTTTCTCTTGCAACAGAGGGGGGTGTAGGTGCTCTGCTTCCCCTCCTGCCCTATCTCTGGCAGGAGGGGCTAGTGGTTTCCCTGGTGGGAAGGACCACTAACTTGAGTACCGCTTCTTAAATTCATTGTACTGGCCTCCTCTCTACCGTATGGAATTGATGGTATGAGGTCAGTACATTGGCCATTGTTCAAGTCGGCTTGAGCAACGTGACCGCCCTTTGGATTTTTCTCAGTAAAACTGGGCAGTTGCCCTGGGGGTCTTGAAGCTAACTGCTCAGCCAGTTGCCCAATTTTTCTCTCAAGGTTCTTATTTGTACTCATCAGGAGTTGGATACTTTTGAGAGTTTTGAGAATAGGGCTAGCTGGGCCGACTTTGGACAGCCGGGTTAGAATTGGTGGACAAATTCTGATTGAACCTTTGATTAGAATTGGAAAAATTATTATTTTGGTTCTGAGGAAAACCAGGGTTTCGATTTTGATTCTGATTGAAATTAGAATTCGGATTGAAACTTGAAGATTGATTGAACCCTTGGTTTTAGAGATTATTCTGGCCAGAAAATTGATTAAACCTTTGATTGTTCTGGCCATAGAATGCATTTACTTCAGCATTCTGTCCGTTCATAGGACAGAATCTAGATGTGTGCCCCATCTCGTCACAATTCTGACATGTGACGTGATTATACTGTCCATAATCATGAACATCATTAACTTGATAAGGTGCAGGGGGATTGAATTGACACTGGCCAGTCATATGGCCATTCTGACAGCAATTTTCATAATACAGAACATGAGAGTTCTGTGGGAAAGGGGAAGTTTGATTGATCGGATTGGAAATTTGAGATGTTGCCATCTGCTTCTGCAGCATGGCGATCAAACTTTGCATATTCACTTCCTCAACCTTAGGAGGAGGTGGTGCTTGAATGGCTTGATAAGAGGGAGCATAATTATATTTAGCAATGTCCTCGAACAATGCCCACCCCTCTTCAGGTGTTTTCTTAAAAAATGCCCCACCAGAAGAACTATTGACCATGCCCTTCGTGAGCTCGGTCAATCCGCTGAAAAAAGTATTGACATGCCTTTGTAGCGGCAAGCCTTGATGGGGACACTTTCTGAGAAGAGACTTGAATCTCTTCCAACATTCGAAAAATGACTCATTCTCTTTCTGATAGAACGTGAAAATGTCGTTTAAACACTGGGCTGTCTTTGAAGGTGGGAAATATTGACTTAAAAATTCTTTTTCAAGTTCAGACCAGGTGGAAATAGATTCAGTGGGGAGAGAGGTATACCACTCTTTAGCTTCTCCCTTCAAAGAAAATGGGAACAATTTCATTTTATAGCATCCTCACTTACTCTTTGGATGCGTGTAGTACCGCATATCTCTAAGAATGTATGTAAGTGAGTATGGGGATTCTCTGACTGAAACCCTTGAAAAAAGGATGCATGCTGCATCATCTGAATAAGTCCCGGCTTTAGCTCGAAGGTCTGTGCAGTTATGGTTGGGATAACAATAGCCGGGTTGACTTTGACTTCGCCAGGCATGGCGTAGTCTGCCAACGTACGTTTATCTTCAGCCGCCATAATTATGATGTTTTCGTATTCTTCGGCTAAACGATCCTCTAAATCCTGATCGGCTTCTTCAGAAGGAGCCGCATAACGGATTTTCCGCCTGTTTGGCCGGACAATGGTCCGCTCTAAGTCAGGGGTATACAGTAATGGTCCCTTTTGACTCCGAGTTTGCATAAACCGGACCAACAACAAGTGAAAGAAAACTAAAAACTAAGAAATTAAAAGCCTAAACTAAAAATTAAAGCCTAATAAAAGAAAAGAAAATAAAAGAAGAAAAAGAAACAAAATTATTTGAGAAAAGAGGGACCAGACGGACGTCCAAAGGTTTGGACGGGCGTCCGGATGAAATTTAGACTGGACGGGCATTTGGCGGTCCAAACGCTCGTCTGCAGGGCAGAAGACTTGGACGGGCGTCCGAAACCTATGGACGCTCGTCTAAGTGAGCAAAAACGGTTCAGGATTGAAAATTTTACAACAAACGGGTGTCCAAATGTCCAGACGCCCGTTTGGAAGCGGGAAAACAAGAACAGAGTAGAAAAGATAGCAGAAAAGAAGGGGAAAGAAGAAAGACAGAAACGGAAAGAGGAAACAGATAGAAAAGAAAAACTAATCACAAGGGAACTACAAAGGGAAGACCTTAAACCCTAAACTAAAACCCTAATTACCTAATTAAAAATCTACCTAAAACATGAACAAAAACGATTAAACACAAAAACAAAAACTAGGCAACCGTCCGGTTCCCCGGCAACGGCGCCAAAAACTTGTCCACGGATTTATCTAATGCAAATAAACAAGTAATAATATTTATAAATCCGATATACCTCAAGTGCAAGGATCGTAGTAAAGAGGTTGATACCGGGTCGATCGTAGTAAAGAGATTGTTAATCCTAGTTTTCGTCTAACTAACTATGTCACGAACACTAATCTAAACAGCAAATAAAACTAACGAGACTGAAAGTAAAGATAACACGAACGTAAAACTGGACAGAGGAATGAATCTAAAGCCAGGGAAGATACGGGTTGCGAACAATTTAAACTACAACTAAACCTAAGATGCAATAAGAAGATTTGACTAAACTAAACAACTCAAGTTTTAAGGGATTAAATTCAAATTATAACGAACAAACGAGCGATTGATCCACCTATCCTAACAAGTATCAACTCCTATCTCAATTATATTGTGTTTTCTAACCAAGTTGTGATTTCACCTTGTCCAAAACATGAACACTAATTTCTTAGATAGTTCACCTATTAATCTATATCTTTCGATTTAAAGATTAACGACTTTACTAATTAAAGGTGTAAACTTTAACGTTTGTAACCTAGAATCTAACCTATTAACTCTCGTTATATAGATTAAACATCTATTCCCTATCACGATGATCTAATGTTTATATGACTTTCATCAACATAAAACAATCAAACATGCACATCTTTCGATATAATTGCAATGAACAATATAGAACATGATAAAGGAAGCAACTTTAGATAAAAACTCACAATTTAATCGAAGAAACGGAATCAAAACGTGTTGGATAGGCTTCACAATGCTCGTTTGAGGAAGGCTTAGCCTCTAAACATCCTCTTGCAACTTGAAATTGTAGAAGAAAAGTACATAAAAACTACTAATTTTAATCTAGAATTTGAATCATAAAAACTGGAATAAAAAGTGTAAAAACGCAGCCTAAAGCCGCCCCTAGGTTTAGGGTTTTGAGTAATGAGTATATGGTATCATTCATGTGGAAAAACAGCTAGTATTTATAGGAAACAAAGTTGGTTTGGGCAAAGTCGGCGTATGGACGCCCGTCCGCTATGCTAGACGCTCGTCCGTCTTCAATATCAACTTCGAATCGGGCCGAGTCATGCTCAAACGCCCGTCCTTCTTTAGAATGGATGCTCGTCCACTAAATTTGGGAGAACTCTGTATTGATTTCATCAGGCCGGACGCCCGTTTGATCTTCAGACGCCCGTCCACTATGGACGGGATTTGGACGCTCATCCAGGTGTGACTTAATCTTGATTTTTCCATACTTATCTCTTTTTCTTCAATCCAAATCATCAGTATCTCTTCTATCATCAATGTAATTCGACTCTTATCTCTTTTTTATCATCATTTGAGCATCAAACATGTACCTATAACACATTAAAACATCGCAAAACGTAATATCATCCAAATAATCATAAAATCAAAATTAAAACACCAAAATTAACCTATTTTGCGAATAACTCATTAAAAACCTCATTTACTCAATAATTCCATTAAACACTCATTTCTTATGCAAATTATACAAATATGAGGGAAATTATCATAAAATATATCAATATAAATCGTCTAAATTCACCCTTAATAGGTTGTGAAGGCTACTTGTTATACACAGTGGATTTGGAAGAAGTGAGGCCTAAGTTAGAGGAAACCCCTGTAGTAAAGAAGTACCCTGATGTGTTTCCAGAAGAGTTACCGGGAAACATGCCGGATAGAGAGATAGAGTTTGAGATCAAGTTGATAACAGGAGCGGGACCAGTTGCTAAGGCACTCTATAGAATGGCACCGGCTAAATTGAAGGAGTTGAAAGCTCAACTTAAGGACATGCTTGAGAGAAACATAATTCATCCTAGTACTTTTCCTTGGGGAACCCCAGTGTTGTTTGTCAAGAAGAAAGATGGGAGCATGAGGATGTGTATAGACCACAGAGCGCTGAATAACGTCACCATCAAGAATAAGTACCCTTTGCCAAGAATTGATGATTTGTTTAATCAGTTGCAAGGGAAGAGAGTTTTTTCCAAGATTGATCTTAGGTCCGGTTATCATCAGTTGAAGATCAATATTTATGAGTACGAGGTACAGACATTATGAGTTCTTGGTCATGCCATTCGGACTCACTAATGCTCTATCTATATTTATGGATTTAATACAACGTGTTTTCATGCCATAATTGGACAAGTTTGTGATAGTGTTCATAGATGACATCCTAGTATACTCACAGGATGAGAAAGAACATGAAGAACCCCTGAGGATAGCGTTGGATACCTTGAAGAAGAACCAGTTGTATGCTAACTTCTCAAAGTGTGACTTTTGGTTGGATCAAGTTAGTTTCTTAGGCCATGTCATTTCTGGAGATGGCATTAAAGTTGATCCAGCGAAGATTGAAGCAGTTGAGAAATGGTCGAAACTGACGACGGTTTCAGTGGTTAGAAGTTTTTGATTTGACCGGCTATAATAGGAAGTTTGTACAAGACTTCTCAAAGATAGCTACACCACTTACCCGGCTCACTCAAAAGAATGTGAACTTTGAGTGGACCAGTGAGTGTGAAGATGCATTTCAAACGTTGAAGAAGAAGTTGACTACAACCCCAGTCTTGACAGTTTCGAAGATCTTTGATAATTACGATGTCTATACAGATGCTTCAGGACAAGGTTTAGGTTGTGTGTTGATGCAAGGAGGAAATTTTATCGCCTATGCATCTAGACAGTTGAAGGTACATGAAAATAATTACCCAACACATGACTTAGAGTTGGCAGCAGTAGTGTTTGCCCTAAAGATTTGGAGGCACTACCTGTATGGAGTTAAGGCTAGGATCTTCACCGACCACAAGAGTTTGAAATATTTCTTTACCCAAGAGAATCTGAATATGAGGCAAAGGAGAAGGTTAGAGTTTGTAAAGGATTACGACATGCATATCTTGTACCATCCGGGTAAAGCAAATGTAGTGGTAGATGCGTTGAGTAGAAAAGCAGTGTTTGCAGTTTCAAACATTGAAGATGTGGCAGAAAATTTAGATGGGATAAAAATCCGAAGTTTTGACTAGATTGAAGATCGGTAGTTTGTGGCGCCATTGTTAGCTAGATCCGAGTTGATGGATGATATTCGGGAAAAGCAAGATGAAGATCCAGTTTTGGTTGATCTGAAGCGGGGGTTGCAAAGTAAAAGCCTAAAGTTGGGTATGTGTTAGATAAAAATGGAAATCTTTGGTATCAAGATCGTTTGTGTGTGCTTAATGTCGGTGAGTTGAGATAGAGAGTCATGGAAGAGGCACATAGGATTACTTTTGCAGTTCATCCAGGAGCTACTAAAATGTACAGTGACTTGAAAGAAAAGTTTTGGGGGCCCTCGATGAAAGTGGAAATAGCTAAGTTTTTAGCAGAATATGATACCTGTCAGAAAGTTAAAGCAGAGTATAGAAGACCAGAAGGAATTGTTAAAGCATTGGATATCCCTGAATGGAAATGGGATAAGATCCCAATAGATTTCATCACCAGTTTACCTAAGACGAGAGGCGGACATGATACGATTTGGGTGGTCGTGGATTGATTGACCAAATCTGCTCATTTCTTACCGTTTAAGGTAGATATGCCCTTGAAGAAGATGACCACACTATACTTGGATAATATAGTGTAGCTACACGGAGAACCTATCTCTATAGTCTCGGATCGAGATAGTCGGTTCATTAGTTAGTTTTGGAAAGCTTTGCAGCAAGCTTTTGGTACAAGGTTGGATATGAATACGCCCTTTCATCCTCAGACAGATGGCAGTCAGAAAGAACCATCCAAACCCTTGAGGATATGTTGAGATCCTGTGTTGGAAGTAGGCGGATCATGGGATGATTACCTACCTGTAGCGGAGTTTTCCTAAAACAACAGTTATCACGCAATTATAAGCATGCCACCCTTTGAAGCTTTTTATGGAAGAAGATGTAGAACGCCGCTGTTTTGGGAAGAAGTCGGGGAAAGACAAGTCACTAGGCCGGAGTTGGTTGAACAAGCAAACGAAAGAGTTCGGTTGGTTAAGAAGAATCTGAAGGCAGCTCAAGATAGACAGAAGAGTTGGGCAGAAGTTAGAAGAAGACCTCTTGAGTTTGAAGCCGGTGAAAAAGTTTACCTACGAGCTTCACCGATGAAGGGAGTGACACATTTTGGACAATAGGGAAAGGTAAGCCCTAGGTATGTTGGACCGTTTGAGATTCTGGAAAGAGTTGGACCGTTGGCATATAAGCTCAAGTTACCAGAATCATTGTCAAGAGTCCATAATGTTTTTCGTGTTTCGATGCTTAAGAAGTGTTTGACAAAGAGTGAGGTTGAAACCACAGTTGATCCACAAGTTCTTCAAGATAATCTTACTTATAATGAGAAACCGATCAGAATTTTGGACCGGAAGGAAAAGTTGGTTAAGAGACGGCTGATTCCTTTGGTTTTGGAGCAATGGAGCAATCATTCACCAGATGAAGCTACTTGGGAAGTCGAGGATGATATGATCAACGAGTTCCCAGATTTTATGGATTTACCAGGTATATTCTAGTTTCGAGGACGAAACTCCTTTTAAGGGGGAAGGAATGTAATATTCTGATTCTCAGTTTCCCTAACTTTTTGAATCATATTTTCCACCTCCTAATTATATTCCCTGCATGTGAGAGCAAGAATTAGCACTGAGAAATTTTATATCAGTTGCTAAGTCGGATCTTAACGGTTTTCAGACCAGAAAGTTGGATTTTTCATAAGGTATGTTTTGAGCCCTAGTTTGTTCTTACCCGAGTTTAAAGGTTATAAACTCGTAAATTCATAGTTTCGTTGTTATAGAAGCGTGTGATCGTATCTAATTTATTTATGGATTGATCACAAAGGTTTCTGCAGAAAAGGATCATGTTTTGCAGCATTTTTTCGGTGTTTGGAGTTGGAATTGCTTGCTAAAAGGTACGAAGCTCTTCCTACAATCTAATTATGGTTTAGACTAGTTAGATCGTGTTTTGATGCGTTTTTGTTTCAAGGATTCTACCTAGATGATGTTTATGGATTAAGAGATGTTAGGAGATGAAGCCACTTTTTTTGATGTTTTTCTGATATAATTCATGTATAACGTGTTTGGATTCGAGTAGAGATCATTAAGGGTCGAAAATCAGGTTTTTAGGGTTTATCAGCATTGAATGCGCACGCATTCCCATTACATGATGTTTGCTTTAGATTCTGTTTGAACAATGCACACGCGTTCCGAGCAATGCGCACGCTGATGACACACTAAATGGTTCCAATATTTATACCTATATGCACCCCAAATTCTGCTCAAGAGAGGATAGATAGGCTCATTATTGCTTAGAATATATGTTAAATTCTATGTGAGTGTTTCTAGGATCGTAATTTTGCATCTATGCTATTTTCCTGATGTTTTGGTACTGTTTTGTCTCGTTTTGCGTGTTATATAGGATGTACCAAATCTGGAGCATTGGAGAATGGATATGGAGAAAAAGGAATGAATTGGGCAGAGTGATTAAAGTCCAAGAAGAAGAATGCTGAAGAAAAAGAAGAATAGAAGGCCCGGTAACCTGAGGGTTAGGCCCGGTAAACCGGTGACTTATTCAACACGAAATTCATTCTGCTGCATTGTCTAAGTCAGTTAGTGTTTTAGAGAGTCTTAAGTCGGCTATTGTATCTATATAAAGCCGCATATACTGAAAGCTTACATACAACTCATATATGATTCATTAGTATTACAATTACATTATATATTATTATGCAATAATGTTTTCTTGAGCTTTGGAGAGTTCTTTTGTGTTTCCTCCCTTCTTCCATCATCTCGAGCTTGAGTAGATCGAGCTAGATCTCTATTGTTGAAGGTATGAGGCTTCGAACGTTCCTTTATTATCTTCAATATGGTAGATCTGTTCGTATTTATGTGTTTCAGTTGATCTGCATGTTTAACAACCCCATAATTTACTTATTTTAATCGTACTGAGCAATGTAGATCCAGAAATTAGGAAAAGCCATCCCCGGTAAACCGGCGGTCTATACCGGTTTACCAAGGCATATTTTAGAAAACCTAAACTGGGATTCACTACAGCTACGTTGATCGGTAGAAATAATTAAAACGACTAAAAGGTCTGGCCACTCTAGTATTCGTAATTCGTAAATTAACATGAAGGACCGCAAGTGAAGTGTTAATTAGGACATAGTGTTGATGGACCCTAGGAACATGCTGGTCAGTGTCGACAACTGTCTAGGCGGGTTAGCGGTATGAGGTAACGCTTAATATCGGCAGTTCTAGTTCTTTATGCGTATGGGCTATTACGGACCAATTAAGGAGGGTAGCTTGCGTATAGATTGTCTACTACCATTGTTGGAGTAGATAGGATTAGGAATTGCACCCGTATCTGATAAATATAAAATGCTCACGATTAATCTAAGGAAATTATGTGGGGAAGTAAACATAACGATTAACTAATCCAAGTTAGTAGATCGGTGAGTAGAGGGGGAGGTATACCATGTTTGTTTTATTTTTATGTTATTGTTGGTCAATGACCGCCTTTATGTTGCTTCTTAATTAGGTTAGAATCGTTTATATGTATAAGTTGCATTGTCTCTGTGGGATCGACCTTGACTCGCATTTACTATACTGCAATTTACCTAGTATTCTTGCTAGTAATATTGACGTTAGTAACTAACACGCGATCAAGAATTTTGGCGCCGTTGCCGGGGACAATGGCCAATTTCTATATATAAACGTTTTAATTCTAATTAAGAAGTCATTTTTTATTTTATTTTATTTTATTTTGAGTCTTGAGTCGTTCAGTATTAATCCTGCACATGTTAAACTGCAAGAATTAGAAAATTCAGGGCCGGTATCCCGAAGGTAAGCTTCGAGTTGTCGAGGCCTGGAAAATCGATTTCTGAATAGTTCCCATTATTCTATGTTGTTCCCTGTTGATTTTAGTTAGCAGGTCCGCAACAATTGGGATCACACCCAGGTGAAGCGGAAGTTGCTAACATTTTCTTTGTTTTATTTTGTCTTTTTGCAGATTGATCATAACACTTCCGAAATTTGATCGATTCAGAGTTGAAAAAGCACACACATGCCGAACAATATGCCTAGAACAATCTTGAACATCACACCAATTTCCATGTATCCCGGAACTGAAGTACGAGATCACTATGAGACTATAAAGAAACAGTTGGAGAAAGAGGAGAAAGAAATCAAGCAAGAGCCTGAAGACGACCTAAAGGAGTACAGCATGTATCGTCCGGGTGAGTTTCCTTGCGAATTAATTGATATATCATCTTTAGATTACGATTCTGACGATCCTAAAGAGGATCCCAACATGATGTTTTCTGAGCCTGAGGATTACCCAGACTCAGACACCGTGGTGAAGTTAGGAGACCCTGTCACATTCAGACTCCCAATTTCTGTTAATGGAAAATCGATAGGATTAGGTCTCTGCGACTATGGCTCGAGTTGCAATATTCTTCATTTTTCCCTCTGTCAAAAGATAAAACTTCCGGTCATGATGAATCAAACCAGGACCATGACCTTCGTAGATAGAACCAGAGATATGCTTGCTGATCTGCTTAGAAAGTGTACAATTAAGGCAGGAGGATTCACGTATCGTATCGACTTTACGGTCATAGATGTACCTGAAGATCCTAGTGCCCCAGTTCTCTTAGGACGACCTTTCTTTGCGACAAGCAGGGAGGTTATGGATTTTGATAAGGGGGAGATCACTCTTAGGATGAATAATGACGCTGTATCTTTTAAGATCCTAGAACCCCTAGAAAACCGACCGGAGAGTTGTAAGATGACGTATGCTTCCGGGAAGGTAGAGATCTTGGAGATTGTGGGGCGTAAGAATAGAGAGGTTGTCATAGAAACCATTGAGCAAGAATTTATGAGATTAATGCTGATAGAGAAATAAGATAAGGACCATGACAGGATGCTCACGGAAGCCAGTCCTTCCGTGTTGCATAGTGAACAAGTCGAGCTGAAAGTTGAAAACGTGGAGTCCTTGGGTTTAAGGTTTAAATCTTGACACAGAGGCAGACCTAGCACGCAAGCTAAAAGGGAGAGACGTGCTAGGAAGACAGCTCAAAAAGGTTATTTGAAAGTGCAAACCATTGTAGTGAAAGTTTGGCGAGTGAAGGCTCCAACCCTTGATTGATCAGAGATCTGGAAGAAAGTCGAGCTGACAACTATAAACTCAGAACTATCTCTTCAAACCCTTAGGTTGTTTAGGATTGAATAAAAGTAGCCAGATGAAGGGACGAGCTTTTTTTCATCCTACCACAAACTTAGGCTTGAAACCGAATGGTTGTGGAAAGGTTTTTTTACCTCGTTGCGGATTCTAGTGAAGTAGGTTAGGTTTTGAGTCGGAAACAACAATTGAAGAGTGAAGGGTAGTCAAGTTGAGGTCAGAATTGAGCACAAAGGTTGAGTAAGAAGTGCAGCAAAGGCAGATAAAAAATATGGGGAAAAGATACCCACGGTATCTTGAAGGTAACCTCCGGGTTACTGAGGCTTGATTTTTGGATTTCTGAACGTCAGTGCATAAAGCTGAATTTTTAGAGACACATGGAGGACACACGTTGCACCAGATACGGTCACTCAGCAGAAACCGTCCCCTTTTCCCCTCTTTCCAAATTTTTCATCCTTTCCCAAACTTCACCATAACTCCACCTCAATCCCATCAATCACCTCCTCAAATCCCTCACCCTAATAACTTCTCTACCCATTATCCCACTAAACCATCCACATTTATTCCATTCTTCCTATTTAAACCACCCCTTCATCACCATTATCATCATTCTTATCATTTCCATCTTTTTCATTCACCAAACTTCTTCCATTTCTTCTCCCTTTCTAAAATTCGGCCACCATCACAACCACATCACCACCAAACCACCACCATAACCAAACCAATTTCCTTCCAATTTCCAAACCCTAAACACCACCTCCTTCAGCCCTGTTGTTGTTCTTTAGTACTGTTGCTTCGGTGAGGTGCTACAATTCTTCTTCTTCTATCATTAGAGGCACAGTCCTGAAGGAAAATCAGAAAAGTTTAGGTCGGTAAAAGGAACCCTGCCTCCGGTTTACTGAGTGTTATTTTCCAGAAAAAGCTTCGGTATCAGGTTCTGTACTCGTTCAGGATGGGTCCTAAGCATCAAAGGTCAGCTGTTCGTCCAAGTGGATATCAGACTGTATATGGAGATGCCAATCCGTTAATCGATGGGGTTGCGCATTTCCATTCTCTATCCATTTATGAGTCGTTCTGAGGGCATTGGAACACAAGGCCAGTGGCCCGAGAACGAGGGATAGATTTGGACGACTGCGGGTCGATATTGCTGGATGCCCTACAAGCACAAGATTTATTGGACATGGCTGAGGCACCGACAAGGTTCAACGCCACGGTGTTAAGAGAGTTTTATGCTTATGTTTTGCATAACCTCGGAGCCATATTTGCTATGGTCCGAGGAGTTAAGGTTGATTTCTCTATCGAGCGGATCAACGCTCATTTTAGGGTTAGAAATCCACCGGTGGGCTCGGATAAATACATATCCTCAAGCAACATTGCCGATCTCGAGAGGATGGATATGGTTGCTGATTTCTTGGAGGTGCAATGGAAGTGCAATCCTGCTGGAGCCGGAAGATGGTCAATCGATTTGTTTGTGCTCGCCTTCTTCCGACGAACCACACGGTCTCTGTCACCACTGCGAGGGTAGAGTTGATGTTCTACCTAGAGACGGGTGCCCCAATCAACATCGGTCTACTGATGCATAGCCGTATCCATGAGCTTGCCGCCACTTCTAAGCGAGAGCTGCTACCATACGGGCCGATGATTGATATGTTTGCTCTAGAGGCCGAGGTGAAGATGCTTGTCAGTGATGATTGGGAAGATCCTGAGCCTCAGCTCAGTTCACAGTCAGTCTCGAGAGTTCAGAGACTGGTTAGAGCAGAAAAGGAGCATACTCAGGTGCATGGTTCACCGAAGACTCAGAGAGCATTGGTTGAGAAGCACTCGCGAGAAATTGCGAGTCTACACAGCAAGATGGATAGGATTATTGACTTCTTTGGAATTCCTTCCTCTACCCCACCACCTAGGACTGCCCCACGTCATAGAGCGTCATCTTCAGCCGCCGCCGCCTCAATTTCTGCACCACCTCCCGGTTTTGAGCATGGAGTCGACTGGGAGGGTGATTCCGATGAGGACTAGCTTTTATTTCTTTTTATTGTTGTTTTCCATTTTTCTTTATTTTCTTTTTCTTTTTCCTTTCCTATTTAGTAAATGTAGCAGAATATTTCTAATATAATGATTTTATCGGCTTAAATTGTTTTGGAGTTATTTATTTTCTCTTTTACTGCCGCATTTTTATTATACAGTTTCTTGTCACCACTATTCTTCTTGGTTTTTCTTGAGTTACTTAGCGCAGGTTCTTCATGGACTACATACATGAGCCCGATGATTTATACGACGATCCGATTCTTCTTTGGTTCCACGCTTAACTGAAGCTAAGTTCCTTTTCGTTTTTTATTTCTCATCTTACACATTGGGGACAATGTTTCGATTAAGTGGGGGGTAGAGGAACGTCATTTAGCTTTTTAGCATTATATTCCATGAATTGCGTGATTGTCTTGATATTATTTGATGCACGATTCACCACTTAGACTTTGATTCTTTTCGACAGAATTTTGAAAAATTATGACCATTGATCTTTTCGAGTTAATTGACTTCACATTTGTTTTACTTTGCACGAGTAAGAGAAAGAGTCCACTTCTGAAGTAGTGGCGTATTAAGAGCAAATTTTGTTATGAGTCACCATTTTAAGCACGTATCACTCACATCCCTTGGTGTGTAGTCGATAGCATATTACTTTGACTAGAGTTGACCCTAGATTTTTCACGAATCATGTTCCACTTACGTTAGAAAGGCAAAGGAATTTCAGATTCGGTAGTTTATCATGAGTGGGGCCATGAGGATAGTTAAATCAATGAGATTTCACCCGCCAAGAAAGAGAAGCGCATTGAAATATATACATCTATATTCTCTTTAGAAATATCTTAATCGATGGAGCGTAAGACGCATGACTTTTGCATAGACCGATAAACGCGAGCCTAAGAGTAATATATGCTCGGTTCTCGATCCGCCTTGCCAGCTCAATTAATTAACAAATACATGTTCAAGACTGGTGAGTTCGACTACGGGTTGATGTAATCTGAAATTGCCTGCATTCCTAAGCGGTTGTGAAAGTTATTGCACACGCATATTGGCTAATGATGTGAATAGTGTTTAATATGTTACTAATGGATATGAGTGGCATGATCTTGATCTTGGCTTAGTAAGGCATAGTTGTTTTTAATTAACTTGTGTATTGATCAGAGTGTTATTTCCTTTTCGCTTTTTTGCTCAGGACGATCAAAAGCTAAGTGGGGGGTAGTTGATGACACTATAAATGGTACCAATATTTATACCAATATGCACCCCGAATTTTTCTCAAGAGAGGATAGATAGGCTCTTTATTGCTTAGAATATATGTTAAATGCTATGTGAGTGTTTCCCGGATCGTAATTCTGCATTTATGCTATTTCCCGATGTTTTGGTACTGTTTTGTCTTGTTTTGCATGTTTTATAGGATGTAACAAATCTGGAGGATTGGAGAACGGATATGGACCAAAAGGAATGCATTGGGATGAGTGATTGAAGTCCAAGAAGAAGCTTGCTGAAGAAAAAGAAGAATAGAAGGCCCGGTAACCCGAGGGTTAGGCCCGGTAAACCGGTGACTTATTCAACACAAAATTCATTCTGCCGTATTGTCTAAGTCGGTTAGGGTTTTAGAGAGTCTTAAGTCGGCTATTGTATCTATATAAAGCCGCATATACTGAAAGCTTACATAGAACTCACATATGATTCATTAGTATTACAATTACATTATATATTATTATGCAATAAAGTTTTCTTGAGCTTTGGAGAGTTGTTTTTGGTTCCCTCACTTCTTCCATCATCTCTAGCTTGAGTAGATCGAGCTAGATCTCCATTGTTGAAGGTATGAAGCTTTGAACGTTCATTTATTGCCTTCAATATGGTAGATCTGTTCATATTTATGTGTTTTAGTTGATCTGCATGTTTAACAACCCCATAATTTACTTTTTTTAATCGTACTGAGCATGTAGATCTAGAAATTAGGAAAAGCCGCCCCCGGTAAACCGGCGGTCTATACCGGTTTATCGAGGCATATTTTAGAAAACCTAAATTGGGATTCACTTCAGCTACGTTGATCGGCAGAAATAATTAAAACGAGTAATACGGTCTTGCCAATCTAGTATTCATAATTCGTAAATTAACATCAAGGACCGCAAGTGAAGTGTTAATTAGGACATAGTCTTGATGGACCCTAGGAACGTGCTGGTCAGTGTCGACCGCTGTCTAGGCGGGTTAGGGTATGAGGTAACGCTCAATATTGGCAGTTCTAGTTCTTTATGCGTATGGGCTATTACGGACCAATTAAGGAGGGTAGCTTGCATATAGATTGTCTACTGCCATTGTCGGAGTAGATAGGAGTAGGAATTGCACCCATAGCTGATAATTATAAAACGCTCATGATTAATCAAAGGAAATTATGTGGGGAACTTGAATCCTAGGTGCCTCAATAATTTTAGTGCACTGAACCTGAAAAGTGTGGTCTCAAAATGCATGTCAATGCAAATTCTAGAATGACATTGGAAGTGTGGATACCACTCAAAGGATAATATGAGCGAGTGCGCTCTTTGTCTACTTGTAATCCTCACTTTTAAGTTTTTTTTCTTTAGGGCTCAATTATTTTACCTCCACAGTTCACAAACAAGTGATATAAGGTGAGTGTGTATCAACAAAATTGTGTGATTGCATTGATCAATTACAAATTGATTATTATTACTTCACACAAGATTTAAATGAAAAAGTTGGTAAAGTGTCATAAGAGGCATACTCGGTGCTTATGAAATCATAAAATGTCCTAGAGATGCAATTCTAATATGCAAATGCATGAAAAGCTCCCCCACACTTAAATCATACATTGTCCCCAATGTATGCTAAAAGTGGAAGGAAAAATGCAAAATATGGAATGATATGCAACTAACATGGAATGCATGATATGCAAAAAGTACTAATCTAAATATGAAAGAAAATAAATAAATAAAATAAAAGGGATGAGAATACTTGACAATCCAATTCGGATGGCGATGAGTGTATTGCGCCTTGGTGGTGCGGGAGGGAAAGATACTTGAAATGATTCTGAGCTCGCTGATGTCGCTTGTGGATGAAGGAGAGAAAGGGTGGCAATGTGGGAGGTGGTGGGAGTAAAGTCGGGGTGGGAATTGAAAATTAAGGGTGGGGGAGACGGACATTAAAAAAAATTAAAATAGGAGAAGAGAAATAAAGGAAACAAATATACAAAAACTAGAAAATTAAAGATATGAATTTTTTTTTTATAAATGGAGAACCCATTTTATTATTATTATTAAAAAAGTTTTCTTTTTTTTATTTTTTTATTATAAAAAAACGGGACAAAAGTTTACTTGAACAAGGAGTACACCTCCCACTCCCTATCAACTTTGGGATCCCAAAGGTGCATAGTAATTATTATTATTATTTTTTCACGCTTTTGTCTCTTTTTTTTATATTTAATAAAAACTCCTGCGATTACCTTAGAATCCCGACTTCATGAGACACTGAGACTGTCACTTATTGAACAAATCCCACACGTGCCTCCACACATGAACATCAATCGAACGCCTCATATTCCTTAACAGAATTCAGCTTTTCATCTGCGAAACAGACAAAACCTCCACCAAAAGTGCAAATCTCTTCTTTTTTTCACTTATTAATTTTAAAATAAAATATAAAATAAAATAAAATTACCAAATTTATTTTAATTGGGTTGCCTCCCAACAAGCGCATTTCTTTAATGTCTTTCGCTAGACATACGTACCTCAGCTATCCATTGTCAAATGGAATAGTTTTTCTTTCATGATTCTTCCTTGCATACTCAGTAAGCGAGCCATCCATCTAATCTTCAGGAAGAATCAGCCGTGCCTTGGCTCTAGGCACTTTTATGAAGTATCTTCCCAATAAAAGAATAACGGGATTTTGGCCGCCATCTCCCAGTTCATGATATAGTGATCGAGTGGGAAGATCACTTCCTTCTCGCTCACTTGCATGTCCATAATCACCTTAACACTTTTTGGCTCTAATGGTTTCCTAGTGACTTCTTTCGGGTGACTTAGCTCTAATTTAGGCACATTATCCTCTAAATTCTCCAACACCGGGTGCATTTCTTTACCCTTAGGTTGATCAACATCTTCAACTATCTCAAGTGTTGGATAAATATTGGGACAATCATCTTCACCGTCATACCATATAGATGGAGAGGATGTTTTTAACCTTTGTTCCTTAAGCCAATCCACTTCACTTTTCAGCTCGTCAATTTTCCCTTGCATATTATGAACCCATGCGCTTTGGTCTTCTCTGAACTGTGAAATCTCTTGCCCAATTTCTTGTAGAAACTCTACATTATCTTTTCAGAGCATTTGCGTTAGATTGTTAGTAAGAGACTGCATCATGGCTTCAAGAGATTCATTTGAATAAGGTATCGGACTTTCAAGTTCACTAGACGGCTGAGAAAGTGATTCACCATAGCTTCAATCTAGATAACTCGGCTCACTAGGATAACATCTCTCCTCATATGAATTTTTCATCCGGCATCCATACACGTCACGTTTCGTCATAGGAGTTGCGTAGTGGTAACCTGACATGCTTGCAAACAAGGAAAACACAAAACAACAGAAAAAGAAACTATATACAAAATTCTAAAAGAAATAAATCACTTAGCACCGTTCCCCGGCAACGGCGCCAAAATTTGGTGGGTCGTCAAACAACCAAAAATAATTCACCTACTACCCTTATAGCTAGTATAGCGGAAGTGGAGTCGAACCCACTGGAAACGGTGAACTTATTTCTCCTAAAATTTGTAAAATAAAATATATTTCAATTTTTTTTACTAAATCCTAAAATAGAAGAAAATAAAAACAAAAGACACAAACATCGAGAAACACTCCAGCTAATTAATTGTTTCCCCCTCAATTCCTACGACTGGCCATTGATGTAAAGATGACTCGTTAAATTATTAATAAATTGGTTATAGCTGCCGACAATCGCCAAGCAACCAATTTTTCATATATTCGATAAGCAAGACAATCGCCACTACTTATTCTCTAACTGTGTAGCACACCTCTCAACAATCGCCAGAGGTTTGGTGAGAACAATCGCATTGACTCTTAGAAAAACCCAATTCTAGGTATTAACGCAGATCGGGTTAACTTTAACCTAGATCGCTTATTTTCACCACAGAGAATCCTACGGGCTGCGAACCGGCAGACAATATGTTGTTTACCACTTAAAATCAAATCCTTTTGACAATCGCCTAGACTCAATTTTTGGTGCTAAATCTGACTATTCATCTAATTATCCGGCCGAAACAATTAAACAAACAATCAAATCATGAATCGATGAAAGCAGAAAATAAGTAAATACTAACAATTTAATCGAGGAGTACAAACAATTCGATCTCACAATCTATAGCAATTGAGGGATTAACAATTAATTAACTAGAAAATAAAAGCTAGCTATACATAAGATAAAATATAAATAAAGCAAATCCTTTATTAAATGAAAAAAATTGCCGGCGACAGGTATGCGCAGCTCCTCCTTTCTCTGTTCAAAGCAAAACTAATATATGTCTAATGTTTTCCTCTAGGTCACTCCCCATTCACGTATAAGTGAATATAGGTTTTTTTGAATTCTAATTTTGGGCCAAGCCAAATTGTTTACTTATAATTCCTGTATAATAATAATAATAATAATAATAATAATAAAGGTTCTTTTAATATTAAAATCCCGATGTGAATCAAGAGCAAAAATCCACTATTGGCTTCGACACTTTGTCTTTTCTTCAATAGTCGAGATCCCGACATAGCAGAAAACTGAAACTATAGATTCTTGAAATGCACTTTCCTCCAATTTTCCACAAATCTTCCAAAAATTGCTCTATAAGTCCCGAAATCTTTCATCTTCTCTCTCAAGTTCCCAAAACCTGAAAATCAACCAAAACATACCAGAAAAAAGAGTATCTCCCAACAAAATAGATATAAAATAAACTCATACAACACTACAAAATACGGACTCATCACTCCCCCACACTTAGATCATTGCTTGTCCTCAAGCAATGCACCCTCAATCCCCAAAAAATAAGAAAAGAAAAATGCATGAACCTAAGCCTATATGCATAATCTAAAACTATATGAATGCAAAGCACCAAAATAATTCCATCAATGGTGCCCGTCCAACAATTTCATCCATCTTGCATTCCATAATGCAAATCAAATAGTACTCAAGCAAGGCACACCACACACTAGTGTTCATACAACTAACTTTAACTCACTCGGTCGTAAACTTTAAAGTGGCAAAATAAGAGAGTCCAACTTGTCGTCACGGGTAAAACTCTCAATATAATGCATAAGGGCAATTCACTCTCTCTCAAAAACAAACATACAACCAAGCATTACCATAGGTTTGCATATCTATCAAATCTCCACCACTAGATGTTCAAAATAAAATGCACAAATCATGAGGTCTTTATAAAGGTTGTAACGGGGTTAGGGACTGAATACAAGGTAGGGAAAGAGGAAATATAGGGGCTAAATTGTCAAGAGGAATGCACGAATAATCACATCTATTATCATGTAGTCGCAAAAATGATTCCAACTGACATGCACAACATGGCTCCAAAACATCACATCTCATAAATCAGAATAGAAGTGCAAACAATAATCTCCAAAGAAACTTGCAAAAAATGCACGAGAACAAGCTACTTCTTCAATATATGAAACACTTCTTCATGGCAAGCTCTTTTTTTCTTTTTTTTTTTTCGTCAAATTTTTTTTTTTTTCAACATTCAACCCCTCCCCCTTTTTTTATTCTTGAAATACACTTTCTCAACATAATCTCGAGCCATAGGTCTCTATATATTCACTTCTAGGTGCATCCTCAAAAATTTAAGCACTATTCGTACAATTTCTTGACAATAGGGTCAACAAAAGAGGGGATATCGTAAGAAAAGGCCATGAGTTTAATTTCCGGAGTTCAATCAAGGAAAGGGCCAGGCTAGAAAGGGATAACTAGGGGTATAAAATGGGTAGGCCAACAAAAGTGGGTCTAGAAGTGGTTAAATCCTAGGTGCCTCAATCATTTAAGTGCACTGAACCTGAAAAAGTGTGGTCTCGAAATGCATGCCAATGCAAATTCTAGAATGACATTTGAAGTGTGGATATCACTCAAAGGATAATATGAGCGAGTGCGCTCTTTGGCTACTTGTAATCCTCACTTTTATGTGGTTTTTCTTTAGGGCTCAATTATTTTACCTCCACAGTTCACAAACAAGTGATATAAGGTGAGTGTGTGTCAACAAAAGTGTGTGATTTTATTGATCAATTACCAATTGATTATTATTACTTCACACAAGATTTAAATGAAAAAGTTGGTAAAGTGTCATAAGAGAAATACTCGGTGCTTATGAAATCCTAAAATGTCCTAAAGATGCAATTCTAATATGCCAATGCATGAAAAGCTCCCCCACACTTAAATAATACATTGTCCCCAATGTATGCTAAAAGTGGAAGGAAGAATGTAAATATGGAATGATTGTTAGTAATACCATCCGCAGCGGAAACGATTTATGGATCTAGATCTATAAACTACACGTAATAAAATAACTAGATCTATATCTACAAGGGGGTTGTAGAACATACCTCTTGGATCTCAAAATCCAAGTTGAAGAACCGCAATAGGATGAACGAAGGAAAGCGTGAAGAGCACCACGATCTTCCGTACGTGTGATCCAAGCAACTCCCGGTGGAAGGAAATTCTCGACTCGAACCCTTCCGATATGCTACCCGGAAAAATCTCCAAGATTTTCCCCTTATACCCCTTGGCCGAAATTTTATCACTTCTTCTCTCTAAGAGGAGAAGTCGAAAATCTTGTGTTCTTTGGCTTGGGAGAACTCTCTTTATATAGGAGAGTAAAACAAGCCCCAAGGATTTTATAATTAATACAAAATCAATTATGATAATCCTATTAAATAAAAGATAATCCCATAATATTCTAGAACAAATCTAGGATAATATTTATCTTTATTTCTTTCCATAAATATTTATCCAATAAATATTTTATGCACATGTCTTATTAATCACAAGAAAACTAATTTCTTGTTCCAAAAATAAGAGGGGGCGCCACTTTTAATTCATGACCTAGTCATAATTAATTTTTGGGCTATAACACAATTGGGCCAAGATTATGGAAAATGTCTTTTCCACATATTTAATTATTTAGCCCAACTAATTTAATAGTCCACTAAACAATTAATTCACATATCGTTTTAATAAAGTCCAATAAGAACTAAATTAATATTATTAGGATTCGACGTCCGAGAATAGCTATGCTATATTAGGAGGCACGTCGGGGACCATGGACTAATAATCAGCGGCTCCGATAAATCAAATAAATAATTATAGAATAATTATATTCGATAAATCAATCACGGGAATATGCCACCATAATCCCGTGATCGCACTCCTCCGATTATGAGATTATATTTATCTCCTCACGAGAATAATAATAAGCGTCCATTGATATAATCATTACATATGGATTAATCCTCCATAGATCGTTCATTCTAAATCGGGAAGTTACCGTTAACCCTTTTTAGAACCTCTTATCCTTATTTACCATTAACCCCCTAGTGATCAATTAATTCATACAACTCACCGGTGATCAATCGGTGTGATATGAACTCGCGCGATCGATCGGTTTCTAGGATTAACAAATAAGGGAACTGTCTATCTACTTCCATAAATGGAAGGAATGGATTCCGTATCCGTGATAACACGGACTACTCACTCAATCCAAGTACAATGCCAAGATGGGGTAATTCAGACCACAGACTCAGTGTAATCCTTAACCGTCAAGTCAAACTTCATACTGATTCAAGCAGTTGACTGTGATCACCTCAGGATTAAGATATATCCATAAATATGATCATCCATTGATTCGATAAGACTTCTCGATTACGGAATTATATCGTGAACTCTAATCAAATCGGTCCAGCCCTATATGATATATCTATCATATATAAATGCCCCATTAGGTTCTCTTAACCGAAAGTCCGGATAAGACAATCACACCAATAGTGTTCTGGGCGCATTAATAGCACGTTAAAGGAGAGACCCGATACTCTTGATTAACTTCACTATAGGCTAATTGTATTTTAAGTACATCTTCACTAACCCAATCCTCCCGTGTATATACCATACACTGAGTTAAGTGATTACATAAACGATATACTTTAGGGTTTTCTGTAGTGTAATTAATATTGTCACATCGGTGAATATGAGAATAATAAATATGAATAACAATATCATTTCATTTATTAAATAAAACAATTACAAAATTGTCTTTCGGGCATCACACCTAACAATCTCCCACTTGCACGAAAGCATGTGATTAATTGTTTTAGAGCACACCCTATTATTTAAAATACAACAAACTACATCTCCCACTTGCTCTAAAGCAATGGAGACTCATCCCGTATTCTAGTACCCACTAAGCATATCATAACCATTTCAGATTCCAAAGTACACTCCGAGTATGCCGTCGTAGGATAGGTCAGTGACTCGGGGAGCACCTACATCTAAATGTCATGGGTCTTAATGATTAGTCAGGTTGTCGGCTCGAGACGATCCGTAGAATCGAAACGTTACCGATCCATCTAATCATGTGGTACTGAGTAAACACTGAGCCCGAGATCGACTTAACGATCATCCTCAATCTGACTTAAAGTCAAAATCAGTGTATCACACATATCCAAGTTCACACATGAATATGTCCGCATATTGTTCCTCGTTCTCTTCAAGATACTAAAGGACATACTAAACTTGCTTTGTTGACCGCCGAATCTAAGATTCGATCAAAGTTGACGTTCAATAACCTGACCATCTCTTACTAGAAAGAGAATTTATCCCATTTCTCCTGATCCGAAGATTTAGAGAGTCATTCCTGAGGCATAGGGTAGAACTTCCTCGTTGAATGTTGCATACACAGATGCATCATCTTAACCAATAAGATGGATGGGAAACCGATGGATCGATTCTAATGAATTCGACCGAGTCAAACTCTTAAGAATGTTGTCCAAATCTCTGTTGCGAGAGAATTGTGGTATTGTCGTATTCGACTTCGTATAACACACCCATGTTGATTCCAACTCGGTGCGGTGTTATCCTTCACAAACACTAATATATATTTATATATTCACTACCGTACTAAAATTGATATCCGATCTACAAAAAGTCTTATCAATAGTCGGTCAAATCCACATATTGTAGAAATATATGACTTCCAATGACCGAGAGGTTTGCTTTTTATCCACAAAGGACATAAGCCTTGACGGTCATCCCGTCATAAGTTCATAAGTCAATACCCTTCGTTTCGAATGAATCCGACTCCGTTTGTTTGGCAAGAAAGTCTCGGGGAATCACCCCTATTTTCTCGCTTTTGAACGAAATCATGCAATACCGAACTCATTCTACTCTTTTCCGTGTAGATCCAATTACTCCCACTTGGGGCCTGAGACGCTCAGGTGGTTCTACAAGAGTATGAACAGAACTGGAGTACCGAACTCCATTCACAGGGTTATGGCTATTAAACCAACCTCTATTATCAGAATCCTATACTGCTCACAAAAGAGCCATAGGTCATCAATCGATCCTCAGACTACAAAGTCCGCAGAACCCGTAATGGGTAATGGATAAACCATACTCCCACTACATTCTGGGTGGATCGAAATTCTGATCTAGTTTAGTAGTATTTAGTGTTATCACCAACAACCGATGTTGGATGTGGTCTGATTTTAATCGCTTAGTAACTACCTTGAGTAAACGTACGCAAGGTTTAAGGGTTTACTTGTTCATAGACTCTATCAGAAAGGACGCAACAATATAACTGTCCCTTCCCGATTTCAAGAATCTTATAACAAACCTTTTTCTCAATGCTACAAGATATAGAACGATTGGTCACCGACCGAACGTGTTCGCGAAATTTCCGTACCTACCTACAAGCACCGTGTGCTAAATGCTTATATTTATGGAAGTGGGGTGAACCGAATCCACACCTTATCCGTAAATTCCAAAGCATATACTAGGTAGACTTCTCGGTCTTACATTTCAACGTAAACCGTTATTTCGCTTCCAATATCTTTATTGAGTTAAGCGATGTATTGTAGCACATCTAAAAACATATATAAAGCAATTTTACGGTTTCTCACTTAGTGAGAACATGTCACAATGAGGCGGTGAGCCGAGCATCGGTCTCGAGGACTATGAATGGCCTATTCCGAGTATAGAATACTCTATCTCTCGTTGAAAATAGAGAAACCTCAAAATATTTTGGATAAACTTACCGGAGTGTTTGAATAGTTATCGGACAAGAAGTCACTACTCGGAAGCTCCTACTAGCTCGTATCTTTCATCAGACCCCGAAGGTCGTCATGAACAAGCTATGTTACTTCTTTATATCCATTATCCTTTTCCGATTGAAAGGAAACTTAGTCATTGAACCTTTGAGACAATATAACCGTACCGGGAGAAAGGAATCACCCCGAGCCGGTCTTCGTGTCTTGTCTTTTAGGGACTATGCACTAACTATGGAATATGAAGAAGCGTTTATCTAAATATAGAAACCAATTGCTTTTAATAGTTCTTAAGATGTGTTTTATATACATATTTCAGCGGTTGTAAGTGGTTTTGACTTTATCAAACAAAAAGTCCGAGTCTTGGATTCGTACTACAAATGGTATATTCACTTTCTATACGACAAACAAATTATCGAATAGAAGGTAAATCCATTCGTTCAACGAGTCTTAAACAGAAAATGAATTTTCCGCGATATCCAAGGATTGAACCCGAGATTCATTTCCTTATATCACTCCCACTATTCTAGCTAAAATTAACTGCCCGTTGTTTACTCTTTTAATCGTTAAATGCACTGCTACCTTGTTCTTCCAAAGAACTTAGCTCGAGAAAATCACCAAGGATTCATAGGTTGGTGATCCAAAATCACCGTCCTTATCCTATGATTTTCGCTAATTAATTTTCGGTTCAAATTTTTAAAATTTTCTCGGTTTAGGTGACTAACACTTTTAGACATATTCTCCCATTCTTGACTTTCAATGAATGGAAACGAGTCTTGAACCGGCGGTTCGTTTGAGTAGACACTACTCTTGAACCGTGGGATGTCTATTTCGAGTGTTACTCGTCGAGACTTCTCGGATTTTCTAATATACCAGAAAAAACAACAAATCATAACATTAAAGCTCCCACTAGTTTATCGGTTCCAAATACCGTCTAACGAGCAATGCTTTATTTTTATGAATTTCCGATTTTTTCGATTAGAAAATCTTTCGTACATAGTTCTATTGTTTCCAGAAAAAACAACAAATCATAGAAACTCCCACTAGTTCATCGATTCCAAATATCGTCTAACTAGCAACATTTCATGACTTTCCGGTTTTTCAATTAGAACGGTTACGTGTGTAGTCAGTTACACTTTTCTAATGTTCTAGAAAAACAACAAATCATAAAGCTCCCACTAGTTCATCGATTCCAAATATCGTCCAACTAGTAACACTTCATGATTTTCCAATTTTTCAATTAGAAAATTACTCGTGTAATTACTACATACTCAAAATTCACTAGAAGAATTTCAAAGTCCGAAATCACCTTTGATCAAACTAAGTTTGTCTTCCGTTTGACACGAATGACACTAGTGACATACCTATATGTCACTACTCGGTTTTTAAAAGGCTTAAGAGAAAACTATCTCTTCCGAAAATTAATTGCATTATCGATTAACTAGTTCAACGTCCTAGTTACTTTCCACTTTTTAACGAAGTCAATACTAGTCAATTATAAATTTTAAGCAATTTAGTAAGGGATAATGCTGTAAATAAAATGACATAAATTAATTCAAGTTTAACACTACTATATTATTTTATTTTAGGAATTGTAAACTAAAAAATAAGTCTACTCTACCATTCCAAGGTTTTAACCTCGCATCTCAGTGCCGCCTTAGGGTAGGTCAAAGAGATGACGGTTAAATCGAGACAATCTCATCAATGAATAACTTGTGAGAATCGGACATCCCACGAGAATCGAACATCCCTTTATTCATTGACTACCTTCCTTTTTCAGCCTAGATATTTCCAAAAATACCCATGATGAGTGTGACCTACTATATCGGATCTCTTAGGTACGCCCCGAGTGTGCCGTCTTAGGATAGGTCAGTGACCCGACGAGTACCCAGAAATCCTATCCTTTCGGAGACCAAGCCATGAATGTTGATAGGGGTGAACACCATCCTTAGGGGGACGAAATCAAAGCGCCTCGAGGCGTCACCCTTCTCTCACTTACTTGTATCTATAGTAGAGGCCGTGGGGTTGGCTGTCGCCTCCCCCGCTCCCACTCAATATTTTGGAAGTGGTTGTGGGTTAACTAACCACGTCTTTTTTATGTTATCATAAAAGCTCATCAAATCAAGGATTCCAATGGTGTCGGTAACGTAGGCAAGCCTACCCGTCCTATTCGTTGGAACATATGTGACGGTCGGACGAAATCGGGTCAAGACGACCTCGTTGAGATAAGAAGGAATCACCTCTCCATTCTCCGGTGTAGCTTAGTCTTGCCGGACCCCCGTGCATGCATCACACTAGGAGGGTTAAGTCGGTCGAGCCTAGCTCAGTTGACCACCCAACCTATAGGCGAACCGTTTTTATCCAAGATTTATTGTTCTTTTACCATCATTCAACCTCGTAGACACTACGAATTGAAAACGTGATCTCGTTTGTGCTTTAAGGCGGTTCACCGAGAACACACACCGAAAGGCCTAACGATTTCATAACCCGTCCTCGGATCTTTAATTAGTTACTAAATTAATTAATTACCACATATTAATTAAATTTCAACTAATTACACGAGTTTGTATACATGCCTATTTTAATTACCAAAATTAAAATTCTACATGTATGCATGGAGTGGATTTATGATATGATGCATGTTATGGCAATTCCGATTTTATATCTATTTTATGATCAAACACATAAAAAATAAATTGCGGAAAATTTAAACACCGAGATGGATCGTTGGCACCCCCGTATCTAATCTAATAGAAAATAAAAACCAAAACCCTAACTAGGGTTTACTACTTTCTAACTAAATCTGCAGCTGTACGAACTCTTCGATGATCGGGAAACCAAACGAACTCGGATCGGGACGAAAATTTCCAGATCTTTTCTTCACTCCTTGAACTTCAATATGGACGGTTGGATCGGTGCTTTGACTTACCAATTTTCTCCAGTAAACCTCCAAACTTGCTGCTGAATCTGACTTTGACTGCACTGCATCAAGGACTTCCTGAGGCAGATCGGGAATCGAGATGAATCCCGATCGACCTGAAATTTTTATGGTACGTCCGAAACTCCAAGTTGATCAATCTGAACGGTCGGATTTGCGTTTCAACGGTCCAAACTCTCCCAGAAAATCGAGGAAGTCACAGATAGTGTTTCTGTGAATCCTGCGTTTTTCTGTTACAGCAGCCTCTTCGCAGCATCAAACGGATATCGAAACGGACTCTGATCGACGCCAAAATTTGTGGAGTTGATCATCATCTTCTAATCTTGATTCTGACCAGAGAGATCTTCGTTTCAACGGTTCGATCAACGGGAAACACGAAATAACTAAACAGCTACTAAACAGATCTATTTTCTGGAAATTAAAATTGCAATAAAAAAGAATTACATAATTTCCTATACTCATATGGACGAATTTTCATCGTTTATATGAGTTTACAATAGATCTAACGGGTAAACAGTGCCAACCCCAATCCATCTCTTCAACCACGACATTCATAAGCATAAAAATTAAACATATGCATCGGCCCACAAAAAAAATTGGGACAAAGAATCTACATGTTTTACCACTCCTAGATCTAATATTTTATACGTATAAATATAGATCCCCTTGGCGACTGATACCACTGTTAGTAATACCATCCGCAGCGGAAACGATTTATGGATCTAGATCTATAAACTACACGTAATAAAATAACTAGATCTATATCTACAAGGGGGTTGTAGAACATACCTCTTGGATCTCAAAATCCAAGTTGAAGAACCGCAATAGGATGAACGAAGGAAAGCGTGAAGAGCACCACGATCTTCCGTACGTGTGATCCAAGCAACTCCCGGTGGAAGGAAATTCTCGACTCGAACCCTTCCGATATGCTACCCGGAAAAATCTCCAAGATTTTCCCCTTATACCCCTTGGCCGAAATTTTATCACTTCTTCTCTCTAAGAGGAGAAGTCGAAAATCTTGTGTTCTTTGGCTTGGGAGAACTCTCTTTATATAGGAGAGTAAAACTTAAGCCCCAAAGGATTTTATAATTAATACAAAATCAATTATGATAATCCTATTAAATAAAAGATAATCCCATAATATTCTAGAACAAATCTAGGATAATATTTATCTTTATTTCTTTCCATAAATATTTATCCAATAAATATTTTATGCACATGTCTTATTAATCACAAGAAAACTAATTTCTTGTTCCAAAAATAAGAGGGGGGGGGCCACTTTTAATTCATGACCTAGTCATAATTAATTTTTGGGCTATAACACAATTGGGCCAAGATTATGGAAAATGTCTTTTCCACATATTTAATTATTTAGCCCAACTAATTTAATAGTCCACTAAACAATTAATTCACATATCGTTTTAATAAAGTCCAATAAGAACTAAATTAATATTATTAGGATTCGACGTCCGAGAATAGCTATGCTATATTAGGAGGCACGTCGGGGACCATGGACTAATAATCAGCGGCTCCGATAAATCAAATAAATAATTATAGAATAATTATATTCGATAAATCAATCACGGGAATATGCCACCATAATCCCGTGATCGCACTCCTCCGATTATGAGATTATATTTATCTCCTCACGAGAATAATAATAAACGTCCATTGATATAATCATTACATATGGATTAATCCTCCATAGATCGTTCATTCTAAATCGGGAAGTTACCGTTAACCCTTTTTAGAACCTCTTATCCTTATTTACCATTAACCCCCTAGTGATCAATTAATTCATACAACTCACCGGTGATCAATCGGTGTGATATGAACTCGCGCGATCGATCGGTTTCTAGGATTAACAAATAAGGGAATCGTCTATCTACTTCCATAAATGGAAGGAATGGATTCCGTATCCGTGATAACACGTACTACTCACTCAATCCAAGTACAATGCCAAGATGGGGTAATTCGGACCACGGACTCGGTGTAATCCTTAACCGTCAAGTCAAACTTCATACCGATTCAAGCGGTTGGACTCGTGATCACCTCGGGATTAAGATATATCCATAAATATGATCATCCATTGATTCGATAAGACTTCTCGATTACGGAATTATATCGTGAACTCTAATCAAATCGGTCCAACCCTATATGATATATCTATCATATATAAATGCCCCATTAGGTTCTCTTAACCGAAAGTCCGGATAAGACAATCACACCAATAGTGTTCGGGCGCATTAATAGCACGTTAAAGGAGAGACCCGATACTCTCGATTAACTTCACTATGGGCTAATTGTATTTTAAGTACATCTTCACTAACTCAATCCTCCCGTGTATATACCATACACTGAGTTAAGTGATTACATAAACGATATACTTTAGGGTTTTCTGCGTAGTGTAATTACTATTGTCACATCGGTGAATATGAGAATAATAAATATGAATAACAATATCATTTCATTTATTAAATAAAACAATTACAAAATTGTCTTTCGGGCATCACACCTAACAATGATATGCAACTAACATGGTATGCTTGATATGCAAAAAGTACTAATCTAAATATGAAAGAAAATAAATAAATAAAATAAATAGGTTTTTGTCGAAAAGGACGGATTAATTTGATTATCAGGATCCAAGGAAAGTAAATATTAATAAGGACAAAACATGTGTAACCTTACCAAAATACCCTTTATTATTAATTTTAAAATATATTTGTGATAAATACACTAAATCATTCAACCTTTTTTTTCTTTCTTCTCCCGTCCATTCACAAGAACACCAACGCACATACCGTGAGCATCAATGGCAAGCCTTCGAAATTCTCCTCCCCCACCCCTCCCATCCAAGAAATCACCGCCATCCATTGCCGAAAAATACATCTCTCTTGGCAAAACCTCGACCCCTACCACGACAAATACGATGGGGTGAGCGGCGGCGGCCGCATTTTCCGGCGGAAGGGACAACGATGGGACAACGATGGGGCCCGAGCCGCAATTTCCGGCGGGAGCCGCAAACCCGTGGGTGTTCGGAATGAAGGAACGATTTATAAAGCAAAAATTCATGAAGGAACAACACCACCGGATACGGCCCCCCACCTCCGACGGTGTTCAGATTAGCAGTGGCCGTCAAACATCAACGCCACTCCAATTCGAGGTAACACCACCGCAGCAACTATGTTCTCCAACGATTTGATCTTTCCTTCAACTGTAATGATTTGATCCGTCCTTCAACTGCCAAAATCCGATCAAAAATACAATCAAATCCGGCGGTTGCTTCACTGCTCCGCCCGCTGTCCAACCGAGTCCACTCTCCGGCCAAGAAGGCGCTACTTTGGCCACTGCTAAATGTATAATTTCCGGCCAAGAGGTGTACGGCGCACCTTTTTTATTATTATTTTTTTTTAATTTAGGGTTTAGGATTGTTACTTTTAATTTTGTAACGTTACTACATTTTTTGATGTATTTTATATATTTTATGGGCAGTTACTATTTGTTTATTGCCCGTTACTATATTTTATGGTGTTGTTACTATTTGTTTTTAGTCTGTTACTTCTTGTTTTTAGGATATTACGACATTTTTACGGGACTGTTACGACTTGTTTATTGACCGTTACTATTTTTTACGGGCTGTTATTACTTGTTTTAAGACTGTTACTACTTGTTTTAGACTGTTACTACTTTTTCATTGTATGTTACGACATTTTACGGGCTGTTACTACTTATTTTTTAACAAATAAGGGTTGTTACTACTTGTTTTTAGACCGTTACTACCTTTTCATTAGATGTTACGACATTTTACGGCTGTTACTACTTGTTTCTTGACTGTTACTATTTGTAGAAGGGTAAAAAGTAACAAGGGGTATTTTTGTCCAAATATTTTGTTTTTGTCCTTTATAACATCTGGAAAAAAATAATGTCCTTGCAGACCCATTTATGTTTTTTTTTGTCCTTGTAGCCCCTTCCCCCTAAAATAAAAAGGGATGAGAATACTTGACAATCCAATTCGGATGGCGATGAGTGTATTGTGCCTGGGTGGTGCGGGAGGCAAAGATACTTGAAATGATTCTGAGCTCGCTGATGTCGCTTGTGGATGAAGGAGAGAAAGGGTTGCAATGTGGGAGGTGGTGGGAGTAAAGTCGGGGTGTGAATTGAAAATTATGGGTGGGGGAGACTGACATTAAAAAAAATGAAAATAGGAGAAGAAGAAATAAAGGAATTAAAAATACAAAAACTAGAAAATTAAAGATATGAATTTTGTTTTATAAATGGAGAACCCATTTTATTATTATTATTAAAAAAGTAGTTTTTTAGTTTTTAAATTTTTTTTGGTAAAAAAACGGGACAAAAGTTTACTTGAACAGGGAGTACACCTCCCACTCCCCCAAAAGTGCGTAGTAATTATTATTAATTTTTCACGCTTTTGTCTCTTTTTTTATATTTAATAAAAACTCCTCCCGATTACCTTACAATCCCGACTTCATGAGATACTGAAACTGTCATTTCTTGAACAAGTCCCACACATGCCTCCACACATGAACATCAATCGAACGCCTCCTATTCCTTCACAGAATTCAGCTTTTCATCTGCGAAACAGACAAAACCTCCACCAAAAGTGCAAATCTCTTTTTTTTCACTTAGTAATTTTAAAATAAAAAAACAAAATAAAATTACCAAATTTATTTTAATTGGGTTGCCTCCCAACATGCGTCTTTCTTTAATGTCTTTGGCTAGACATACTTACCTCGGCTATCGATTGTCAAATGGAATAGTTTTTCTTTCATTATTCTTCCTTGCATACACTGTAAGCGAGCCATCCATCTCATCTTCAGGAAGAATCAGCCGTGCCATGCTCTAGGCACTTTTATGAAGTATCTTCCCAATAAAAGAAAAACGGGATTAGGGGCCTCCACCTCCCAGTTCATGATATAGTGATCATGTGGGAAGATCACTTCCTTCTCGCTCACTCGCATGTCCACAATCACCTCAACACTTTTTGGCTCTAATGGTTTCCTAGTGACTTCCTTCGGGTGACTTAGCTCTAATTTAGGCAAATTATCCTCTAAATTCTCCAACAACGGGTGCATTTCTTTACCCTTGGGTTGATCATCATCTTCAACTATCTCAAGTGTTGGATAAATATTGAGGCAATCGTCTTCATCGTCATACCATATAGAAGGAGATGATGTTTTTAACCTTTGTTCCTTAAGCCAATCCACTTTAGTTTTCAGCTCGTCAATTTTCCCTTGCATATTATGAACCCATGCGCTTTGGTTTTCTCTGAACTGTGAAATCTCTTGCCCAATTTCTTGTAGAAACTCTACATTAGATTTTCAGAGCATTTGCGTTAGATTGTTAGTAAGAGACTGCATCATGGCTTCAAGAGATTCATTTGAATAAGGTATCGGACTTTCAAGTTCACTAGACGGCTGAGAAAGTGATTCACCATAGCTCCAATCTGGATAACTCGGCTCACTAGGATAACATCTCTCCTCATATGAATTATTCATCCGGCATCCATACACGTCACGTTTCGTCATAGGAGTTGCGTAGTGGTAACCTGACATGCTTGCAAACAAGGAAAACACAAAACAACACAAAAAGAAACTATATACAAAATTCTAAAAGAAATAAATCACTTTGCACCGTTCCCCGGCAACAGCGCCAAAATTTGGTGGGTCGTCAAACAACCAAAAATAATTCACCTACTACCCTTATAGCTAGTATAGCGGAAGTGGGGTCGAACCCACTGGAAACGGTGAACTTATTTCTCTTAAAATTTGTAAAATAAAATATATTTCAAATTTTTTTACTAAATCCTAAAATAGAAGAAAATAAAAACAAAAGACACATACATCGAGAAACACTCCAGCAAATTAATTGTTTCCCCCTCAATTCCTACGACTGGCCATTGATGCAAAGATTACTCGTTAAATTATTAATAAATTGGTTATAGCTGAATTTTTCCTATATTCGATAAGCAAGACAATCGCCACTACTTATTCTCTAACTGTGTAGCACACCTCTCAACAATCGCCAGAGGTTTGGTGAGAACAATCGCATTGACTCTTAGAAAAACCCAATTCTAGGTATTAACGCAGATTGGGTTAACTTTAACCTAGATCGCTTATTTTCACAACAGGGAATCCTACGGGCTGCGAACTGGCAGACAATAAGTTGTTTACCACTTAAAATCAAATCCTTTTGACAATCGCCTAGACTCGATTTTTGGTGCTAAATCTGACTATTCATCTAATTATCCGGCCGAAACAATTAAACAAACAATCAAATCATGAATCGATGAAAGCAGAAAATAAGTAAATACTAAAAATTTAATCGAGGAGTACAAACAATTCGATCTCACAATCTATAGAAATTGCACTACAAGAAAAGGGGATATTAATGATGAGAATTTGATGACGGGAGCCAAATATGGTCATTAAATTGTAGTTTTTTTTAGAGGAGATATTTTGATGACCAACTATCATTTCTCGTCATTGTAGATTCAAAATTCCCCACATTATAATATCAATAAAAGGAATCTTCTCATTATTTCAAGCAAATTATTATTTTTTTATTATTTTTTCCTTAAAATATATCATAAATTCCTTTTAATAAAGATTATACCCCTCAAAACATATAATTACCATAAGAATATATCTTCATCCTAAACCTAATTAAACACCCCGACACCCAACCCAAAATATTCAGATCCAAAAATCACTCCACCCTCTTCCGCCGTCTTTCGGCTCTTCCGCCTCTTCCACCTTTTCCACCTTTATCTTCTCCGATGAGCCTTTTTCCCTTCCGACGAGGCACCACCTTTAGTCGAAGTGTTTGTTTCCTTCAAAGTCCCAAGATCTGACCCGAAGCCTAGAAGATACCTTCAGTTGGAGTTTCTTGATTCGGAAAAAATGTCTGCTCGTATGTTGCCTTCTGCATTTTCTTGCGCTGTCAAAGGTGTTTCAAATTCTTATTTCTCGTGTTTGTTTTGTTTTATCCCTTTCCAATTTACTTTCGGGACTTTCTATTCAGAGATAATGTTCAAGATATTATTTTTGGAGGGTTATTGATAGGGGTATTGAAATATTAGAGTATCGGACATCAAATGTAAGCTATTCAAGAGCCTTTGGTCACTTGTCCTGTTTCTAGTGATGCAAATTAATAAATATGGTACATTTAACCGTTTGGTGCTGATTTGGTGTTGTTTCTCACAAAATTTATTGTCTGTTGGTTGAAGCGCAATGATGTTCAGGAGTACCAGCACTTGGGATTGCTGGTGATTATTTACTGTAATGTGGTTCTTCTCCTAACTTTATTTCATTGTCTGTTTCGTTGGCCGGTATGCTGGAATCTTGGAGCATATTTTGTTGTGTTGTACCCAATTTTATTATCTAGATTTTGGCTTGATAGGTTAGAAGCCTGGAGCAAATTTTCATGTGTTGTACCCAGTTTTATTTGCAGTCCAGATCATTGTGTCTTTTACTTCCTATGTTCCCTTTTACCTATTGTTTTAAGGGTAAATATTTGTTCCTTTTTATTTGTTGTTTGAAAGATCAATACAACATTTATTTTAACTTTTGACATCTAAGCTTAGGTGATAGACTAATGCAAATAAAATATTAACTACATCAAATAATACATTAGTCTTTTACATATATAAAAGCTGCTATTTGTTTTTTTCCATATATTACTTGTTTAAATCTTGAACAACACTCTGAATAGAACATAGGAGATATTTGCTATTGATAGATCTTGCATTCACATTTTCCATTTAATGGAATCAACTATTCAAGAAGATCTTGCATTCACATTTTCCCTCGGTTGCTTTCTTCAGGAATGTAGTGACAAGCACTCAATAGTGAGAATTCGGTCGCGTTTAGACTACGTTGTTGTGCATGAGGTAAGTAGGTGTGTAGGCTTTACTTTTAAGATATTTTTTCCCAATCTTTCATGTAAATATGCAATCCAAATGATTGTGTCAATATAAATCTAAATTAGTTTGCCTTTCCTCCTTATATTATGAGAGAACGCACACTATATGTGACTTATGGGAAGATTGATAATATAAAATACATATATATGTCTTAGGTAGACACTTCATTTTTAGTCTGCAACTATTATGCACAAGTCATATTTCATTTTTAATGCATAATTAAGACATATTCATCAAGAGAATGTGCACTATACATGATTTTATTTGAGTTTATTGGGTGCAGGTGATAAAAGTGGACCCTCACATGGCACATGGTGTATACCGACTTGAAGCAAGCTGTTTATACAAGAGATAAATTAGTCTTAATACGGTACAATCCTATATTTGTTGATGTTTCCAATTGTTTTTTGCTATGGACATTATATTTATAGATTCTTATACTTGGACAAAGTTTCAAAAGCTAATGAAACCTTGGCTTCAAATCAGCAAAGGTGAGAAGCCAGATTTGATGATCCTGTTTGTGGTATTTTTGTGATATACATTGATGCCTCATGGAAAAATAAACCAACATCAGTAAATACCTTTCACAGTCTAGTCTTATGTTTATATTCTGAAAGAGGTCAATGATAATTCTAGTATATGCTCTTTAACACCTAATATAGCAGGGCCTCTCAATAATGATGAGATTGAAGCTTCGGTTGTTAGCAGCCTGTCCTGTTTTGTTGAATTCCTACTTAACTCCAGATTAAGTTGAAAAAGGAAAAAATATAAATCGTAGAAAAGAGTTTTGTTGTTTGTGCATTAATGGTAATTGTTATATGAGTATATGGTCACTGTCTATGGTTTCGCATTTTGTATACTCTGGTTTTCTTTTGCTGCAATATCCATTCTTTATGAATAGTGTATAACATCATTTTTAACGTCTTGGTATGTAATTTTCTTATCTCTATAATTTGTGTAAGTGATTTGTATTGTTAATGTGTGGAATCGATATGAGATACAATCTTACAAGTTGTTGGCTTTGTAATTTTTTGCAAATGCTCGATGGTTTTGTTGTGTTAATGGATATAATAGTTTATATGAGACCATTATCATCATTTTTCATATGATGAGTGTGTTTTGAAATGGCATAAATTGTGTATTTCTAGTATTTTAAAAGCAGAAACACAATAGCACTTTGATTTATGTTTTTAGCGGTTATTGCGATTTGTTTGGTTATTTGTGTAGAAGTTTGATGTCTAGAGGTTCTGTCATTTTAGATTTGGCTGTTCGACTTTGTTGCTTCGAGTTGTATAGTATTTTTTCACCTCTATTTTATCTCATTTTTTCCCTAAAAGAAATTTCTTGCTTTTTTATATTGTCAAAAAGTATCTATGTTCTTGTCATTATGTAATTAGATTGCGGGTAGTAGTAGAGATCGTATTATAGTTTTGATTATTCACTTATGGTGTAATTGTAGTGGAATGCTCAGATTTTGTCTTGTTTATCATAACTACGTAGTCTAGTAGAATGTCTTCCCCCATTTTTCCACAGAAAAAAGAACCTTGTACCTAGAATTACGAGAATCGTTGATTTTTTTATTATTGTTCCTTTTTATTTGGTATGAGAATATGCTTCAATTTTTTCGGTAATTAGTTTCCTAAGATGAATATGTTGCTGTGTAACTGTTGTGCGACGTGTTATTTTTGTTTGATTGTTTCCAAAATACTTTGTGAAAATTTGCCCCGCCTTGTTTGGGTCATGTTTTATGCCTTGGATAGTCTTACATGTGCCCTTAAGTTTTGGTTAAAATGTTAGACTTGAATCAATCTGTTTTCAACTCTCTGATATGTAATTAAGTAGTTTGCTTTGTGTGTTATGAGTCAGCTATGTTTGGTTCATGTGTGCCTTATAAGCTGCTTAGATAATAATATGTTAAAGAGTAGGTTATGTCCCATGTTTGTCTGGTTTGCATATTCATGTATCCGCTTTGTTTTTATGTCCCAGTTTTAGTATGTCTTCATGCTTTAGTCTTTGCCTTAGATTCAGTTATACTTTGTTTTTAAGTATCCGCTTTGTGTGCCTTCGTGCTTTGGTCTTTGCTTTAGATTCAGTTTGCCTTGTCTTTGGTATACTTTCTATCTTGCTAATCTTCTATCCGCATTAGTAAAGTTCCAAACCTTGTTTTGCTTCATTTGATCAGGCCTGTTTATGTTTGGCTGTTAATTTAATGTCCTATATTGTTGTCGGTTTCGGTACAACAGGTTTGTTTGATTATCTGTTTTGTATTTCTATGCTTGCAATCAGTCTAGCTGAGTTTGTGTCATCCGTCATGTTTGATCATCGTCTTGATTGGTTGTTGTGACTGCATATCTAAATGCCTACATATCTATCTGTGTGTTTGATCTAAGCTCGAACGGTCTTTGAGTTCTTGACTGTCCTGCTTAGAATCAAAGTTTTTTTTCCAGACTGTTGAATGAGTCTGCTTTGCATCTGTTCTAGGATGTGTTTGCTAAGTATATGATCTGCTCACATTTGTTTATCACCGTTTTAATGGGCATTGAGTCTAGTTGCAATATTAGTCTGCATTTTTGTTTTACCTAGAGTTGGTTAATCTATGTGTAATTGATAAAATTGAAGCTTAACATGCTTCTATGGCCTTCTGTTACAGATAGTGAACAGGAAGCTAGTCTTCGTTGAATTTTTCCAAACATATGAATCAATGTTAGATTGTTAAAACTTTTCCTTATATTACCTTTTTGTTGTCTTGCATATGTATGCAGGCTTTTGAAAGGTTTTGATGCTTTTGGAAGATATGTGTAAGGATTTCTATTTATCATATCCTAAGATGGTGTAATTTTGCTGGTCAAATAGCTTGCTGTGTAGAATCGATCATTGAAGATGCTAGATGTTTTGGTGACCGACATTTATGGTTGTTAGATATTTGTATTTTGGGATGTGATATTTAGAAAATCCTATCATTATGCATCTATATGTAACTAACTAATCTTTTTAAATCTCATGAAACAACTTTAGCTACCATTATGTATATTTTGGATATATGAATGCATATTGTTGCAACTATGTATATTTTGCATAGACTATAGCAGAGTAATATATTTAAATGTGTTGATTAATATTTTAATATTTGTTCATAATGACCATATAGGTATCTATAGAAAGCAGGATTTAATGAGGGTGAGATTGTAAGATTAAAATAAATTTTATCATCATTAAAGTAGTTGTGTGACGGTAAACCCGGTCATTACATGTGTTTTGTTCATAATGGCCATAGCTAATTAATGAGTGGGTTTCCACTTATTAATGATGGTAATATCCGTCATTAACGGTAAGAAACTAATATTCAACTTTAGTTCTAATGAGAGACAAATCGTATAATAATGATGAAACTACTCGTCACTAGAAATATTTTTAATGAGAGTCTAATTTCGTCATTAAATCCTTGATATTTTTAATGACGAGGCGGGTTTCTCGTCATTGAATGCATTAACTAGAAGGGCGACTATGAGGGGGGGAATGAGGGGGATTTCTCGTCATTAAAAGTCTTTAATGACAAGAAAATGACATATACTGACGAGAATTCCCGTCATTAAAACCTGTTTTTCTTGTAGTGTTGAGGGATTAACAATTAATTAACTAGAAAATATAAGCTAGCTATGCATAAGATAAAATATAAATAAAGCAAAACCTTTATTAAATGAAAGAAAGTTGCCGACGACTGGTCTGCGCAGCTCCTCCTTTCTCTGTTCAAAGCAAAACTAATATATGTCTAGTGTTTTCCTCCAGGTCACTACCCATTCACGTATAAGTGAATATAGGTTTTTTTGAATTCTAAGCCTGTATAATAATAATAATAATAATAATAATAATAATAATAATAATAATAATAAAGGTTTTTTTAATATTAAAATCCCGAATTTTGAACAAAAAAAATATTATAATCCCGATGTGAATGAAGAGCAAAAATCCACCCTTGGCTTCGACACTTTGTCTTTTCTTCAATAGTCGAGATTCCGACATAGCTGAAAACTGAAACTATAGATTCTTGAAATGCACTTTCCTCCAATTTTCCACAAATCTTCCAAAAACTGCTCTATAAGTCCCGAAATCTTTCATCTTCTCTCTCGAGTTCCCAAAACCTGAAAATCAACCAAAACATACCCGAAAATGGAGTATCACCCAGCAAAATAGATATAAAATAAGCTCATACAACACTACAAAATACGGACTCATCATATACCATGTTTGTTTTCTTTTTATGTTATTGTTTGTCAATGACTGTCTTTATGTTGCTTTCTTAATTATGTTAGAATCGTTTATATGTATAAGTTGCATTGTCTCTGTGGGATCGACCTTGACTCACATTTACTATACTGCGATATACCTAGTATTCTTGCTAGTAATATCGATGTTAGTAACTTACACGCGATCACACGCATTCATGGTTCAGGTTGTAGGAGTCCTTTGGTTCAGGATCAATGCACATGCATTCATCAGAATGTGCACGCGTTGATGGTTCAGAGTTGTGCAGGATTCTCACATCGTGAACAATACGCACGCATTGCTCGAACAAAGAGTTGCACTAGTTTTTTAGAATGGGAATGTGCACACATTGCCCCCAGTTTTTAAATAAATGTTGTTTAAGCCTTTCAATAAGATATTAAATGTGATAATATGATCTAATTATAATAGTTAAACATGAGCCTCGATTGAGTTTCTGATGCGTTTGGTTCCGGCACCGGACGTACTCTTAAAGGGAGTTGAAGTTCGGGACCGTTGGAAGGGCATGAAAGGGCTTGTGCTTTGATGAACTAGAATTCAATAATGTATGTTTACTTGTTAGGTTGTAATGTCTAGCTGTCTAAGTGAGGGAGTAGAGTTAGTAAGGTGAGCTTTGTTTTGAAAACACTTAGGTGGCTAGTAATACATGATAATAATTACATAAGTGTAGTAAAAGCTAAAACATCACTTATTCTCGGTTAGACACTAGTTCATATCGGCGATGTGATACGTCCATAAAAGGTGAACAACGCTACTGGCTCAAAAGTCTGAAGGGTAGTGGAGGAAATTCATCGCATGTATATGCATACCGGGGTGATCCCAGGACTATCGGTGCTAACCACCATAGTTGGCGAGTATATCTCGTGATGGATATCCATCATGCATAGTGTCCTGGAGTAATGATGTAACCAAGATAAGCTAAGTTAGAAATGTATAGTCATGACGTGTCGATGGCATGAAGTGAACCCGAGATTGTGTGGATCTCTAAAATAACCTTTTAATTATAAACCTTAATTAAATTGTAGCTTATACTTCTCTCTATGTACAATGTACTTACCTCAAATGCATGTTTATTTATGTGTTTGGGGGAGAGAAGACGAACAGGTAATCCCGGAGTTCGAGGAGGATTTTGATGACGGCGTTTGAGGACGCAGGAGTTGAAGTGCTTAATTATTTATGTTTATTTATACTTTAGTTTTCTTTGGGAAACTTTGTAATTTACTTTTAGGACTTTTGGATATCGTTTGGTTTTCCGATGTAATTATGTTCCACTTCTATCGTTAGATATTGAGTTCCTATTCTTGGTTGTTTGAAAAAAATTATTACCCGAGTCTCTTGCTTCCGTTTACTTTATTTTGATATGACGTAGTAGATGATTACGTATAAAATGAATTTATTTTACTTTATACGTGCCGAACATTCCTTTTCTGGAAAAGGACTCGATGTTCGGGAATGGGGCGTTACACCCATTCCATCCTTCCTCCACTCCCGTGGATAAAATTCAGCAAGTATATTTGGGGAAGACGACCAAAGTTGATGAAGGTAGCAAATTCAACATCGTATATCATTCTTAAATTATTTATAAATATTTTGAATGAAGAAATGTAGGTGAATAAGATGGGTTTGATATTCACGCTTATGGATGAATAATGACCGAAAATGGAAGAAAATGTATGGATGATTCTGGCAGATTGGTTTAGGGAATTGGGTGAAGAAGAAAGCTGGAGGGAGGAAGAAGTGGGTTTGCTAAAAAATTATTAACCAATGAATCTGATAATGGCTAATACCGTGGAAATGTAGGGAAAAAATTAATAAAAAATAAAGGTGAGGTCGTGGTAATGTAAAAAAACTGTGAAAAATTGTGTCTAGGCCATGGTAGTGTTGGCCGGCCACAATGAAAAATAGCATGGCCCGAATCACAAATAACACGGCCTACTGGGTATTTTGATGGGGTAATATCTTGTAAGAATGAAAAAAATGGGGTATACATCAAAAACTATTTTCAGCGAAATGTATATATTTTGAATTTCCATCTTAATTTAACTTGAATACTAAAATACCAATGAATAATGTTAATATTATATGGTATGGAAAAATTTCCTTTTTAGTCATGTATCTTACACGTATTCAGATAAAACCATTTCATATAATTGAGGGGAGTGGTATTATAATGTCCGATTGAGTGATATAATAAGATTCATGCGCAGGGAAAGGGAGGCGAATAACCGTGATTATATATATTGACATATAATTAATGTTAATTATCTACCGCTCCATCAGCTTAAGAATTTGGGAGATGTGTTAGTTCAAGATGGTATTACAATGGGAGGCCCTGACATTAAACGACTTTCCAAACACAATTTAATATTCCCTAAAAAACAAAAACTAAAACAAACGAAAAACCCAAATGTCGGGCTTTCACTCCCTAACCTATAGGCCTGCACTTGAGGGGGCGTATTGAGAGATAATGATAATTATCTACCTCCCCATCAACATAATATTTTGAGAGAGATTGTAGTTTAACAGTATAAAACTGAAATCAACTGACTTTGCTATCCATATTCCAGTGTCACCTAAAAGTATCTTTACCCATACTTAATTGTTAGAAGAAATAATTTATCATAGCTATTTGTCACTTTAGAATGATAATAAAGTATGTATTGTATTTTCTTCACATTTTACCCATAATTTGATTGAATGAGTTTAGTCACTGAATTTAGAGATATTCAATCGAATGTCAAAGTCATGTATATGTATATAAACGAGTGATTCCATTAATTTGAATACTAAAATGCCAATTAATAATATTAATATTATCTACTACTATTTGTCATAAATTTCTTTTTGAAAATGTAAAGTGATGAATAAAATAATGATAGAGTGGAATAAATGACAAAAAAGGGAGTAAATATGGGAATGGGACAGTGGAAAAAATTTTGTGCGATAAGAATAAATCATTTATAAGTAGACTAAAATGTCTACAGTATGTAGATTTCAAAACACAAAATCCACGTTTCGTTACTCGAAAGTTCTTTTCGCTCCTATGAAACAGTGAAATCAACAACGAAATCCACTATGCGCCACAAAGAATCACTAAATAGACCCCGAATCCACTATTTCACTACAACACACCTTTCACTAAGAATCTGACTACGTAAATCCAGTTTTTTGTTTGTTGTTTTTACGAAAATGACATCAAAAAATATCAAATTAGATATCAATGTAAGGAGTAGAAGAAATAAAAAAAATATTATCGTACAAGAAAAACGATTTATGAAATTTAGATCGAGAAATGTATTTCCTAAAAAAAGATCCAAAAATTTATAAACTTTGTACTTATGCAGGAGAGTGATTGTATACATTCCGTAAAAAGGAAATATTTTACCTGAAGTAAATTACTATATATTAAATGTATATTTTATTTCTATTTTATTAAAATTTATACCAACCTTCCTTAACCAATTTGTTTTGAAGGCTTTAGGCCATAGTTTTATATACTATTTAAATACACACATCAAATGTTTAAAAAAAACTAATTAAATCTACCTATTGGGCATATACATTAAATTTTATTAAGATATTTCGCTGTGGGAAATAGTTATAATATACCTTTTGAATATAATTATAAGTGTGTATTTTTGTACATGTTTGGATGAAAAAATCGGGACATGTTGAGTAAGTATATTTTTAATTATGTAAAATGATATATAATAAGACACGTAATAATATTTTTTAAATACACACATCAAATGTTTAAAAAATCCTCTTCCGCATTCTTCTTCTTCTCCTTCGAATGTTCTTCCGATTCTCCTTCGCATTCTTCTTCGATTTTCCTTTAGATTCTTCTTCGATTCTCCATTAGATTCTAATTGGGCATATACATTAAATTTTCTGTGGGACCAAAAAATATACCATTCCTTAACCAATTTGTTTTGAAGGCTTTAGGCCATAGTTTTATAGTTAAATATACCTTTTGAATATAATTATAAGTGTGTATTTTTGTACATGTTTGGAAAAAAATCGGGACATGTTGAGTAAGTATATTTTTAATTATGTAAAATGATATATAATAAGACACTTTTTTATAATGATTCTTATTTAAAGTAGAAGTCTTTTTTATGATCTTATTTTGAGGGAAATAAATATATGTATAGGGTATATTTGTACAGTTACAATATATTGTGTTCGGCGTTTCGGTGATGCGTTGTACGATAAATACATGGCTATTATATAAATATACAACTCATGGTATCGGAGCCTCTTTAGTTTAGAGAAACCCTTTTTTTATTTTTTCGATGAAAAAGAAATTTACAGCCGTCTTTCTTCTTCGCCGATCATTCACCATGGCTTCCGATGGTGAAGCTTTACTCAATATGAGCCATTTTCCGCCGCACGCTCCGGATCGGTCAATGGCGACATTTACGGCTAACGTTCGATTCGTAAAAATCTACGTGCCAAAAATAAACTTGGATTTATCGATGGTAAGATTTCGGTTCCGGACTCAAAATCTCATTACGATCGCTTAGGTAACGTTAACTCTATGCTCGTGGCTTGGATCGTTAATATGTTCGATGTTTTGATTCGGTCGGCCGTTTGTTACCGGGATAACGTTAAGCGATCATGATCATTATTACCTTGCAAATGGACCTCAAATTTTTGAAGTAAAATCTCAGCTTGCCGGCTATTAGCGACGGGGGCGTCCTGTTTCCGTTTACTACACCGAACTCAAGCGTCCTCAAGATGAATTGATGGGTCACACCAAATTGCCAACCTGTAAATGCTCCGCTTCGGCCGAGTACGCTCAACTTTAGGAATATGAGTTCTTGCACAAATTCTGTATAGGCCTCGATCATAAATGATTCGAAAGGGGCGTTTCTACCTTGTTGATGATGGATCCAATGCTCTCCCTAATTGTTGCATATGCGAAAATTGTTACTGAAGAACAAAAACATCTTTTTTCTGAGCCTCGTGAACCTGTCCGACCTGATGCTGTCGTGTTGCTGTTCAAGGAGCCGCTAATGGCAGGCCGGCCAAAGCGGCCGGCGATGATTCCCGTTCCTGCACTCATTGCGGTCGCTCCGGCCATGACAATGATCATTGTTTGGAGCTGATAGGGTACCCGTACTTGTACACCAGCCTTACATGTGTGAGCGGACGTTGAGGGCGGGGTGGTGGTCATAATTCAAATCATGGCGGACGTGGTGGACAGAATAGTGGCCGTAATTTCACAGGTAGCATGGGTAGCCACTCGCATGAGCAACAACTTCGTGATGGTGATCTCTCTCTTGCGCCGACTAGTCCGACGATCAATGGACGCAGCTCCTCTAGGCTTTAAAACATGGTAAGCCATCCTCCGCTGAAAAGTTTTCTGGTATGTCTCTTTCCAATGATTGGTTAATTGATACTGGCACTTATAACCACATCTCCAGTAATCTTTCATCATTCACCAATTTATAGTATATATACTCCCCGGTTGGGTTGCCCAATGGGCGAAGTACTACTGCCATGCAGTCTGGCACGGATGTTTTAACTGTAGATTTGATTTAGGACAGTGTTCTTTATGTTCCAGACCTCGTTTGTAATTTATTATCGTTGTCACAATGGCTCGAAAACCACAAATATTTTGTTATTTTCACTAATAAGATGTGTATTATATAGGACCATACATTGAAGAACCTGATTGGAGCGGTGATGCAATGTAATGGGGTCTACTACATCCAGTCCGTGTTCCTTCCAGATGTTCTACTTAATAAATTTGTTGCGGCTGATACTTATTTGTTATGGCATAGACGTTTGGGTCATCCTTCGATGACTGTGGTATCTTCATTATCCGGCATTCCCAGCCTTAATAATTCCACTAAAGTTTGCAACATTGATTGTTCTATTTGTTTTATGAGTAAACAACCTCGTGCTTCGATTCCTTTAAGTTATAATAAAGCCACGGATTCATTTTATTTGGTTCATCGTGTCATTCGTGGGCCTTATAAATTTCCCTCTAGTTGTGATGCTTGTTTTTTCTTACCCTTGTTGATGAATGTTCACATGCCATGTGGGTTTATTTGTTAACTGTCAAGCATGAAGTACGACATTTACTTGAAAATTTTTACACAATGGTCAAACGTCAGTTTGATAAACCGATTAAGGGTTTTCACAGTGCTAATAGCCTAGAATTTTTATGTTTGGCGTCTTTTATTGCCTCAAGGATTATACATCAAACTTCTCGTGTTAACACGGCACAATGAAATGAAAGTGTTGAACGTAATCATAGGAACATTCTTAATGTAGCTCATGGCCTTCGTTTTCAAGCACAATTGCCTAAATAATTTTAGGGTGAATGCGTCTTTAATGCAGTTCATTTGACTTACATAACCCCTACTCGTCTTTCAAATGGTATAACTCCGTATGAATTTTGTATGTGATCTAGCCCCCGTTTATCACTTTATTGGCATGTTCCGGGTAAATATAGACTGTTTCGAGAGTAATATCATGAGTTATTCGCACGGGGGGTAAAACTGTCACATCGATAGTAAATTCTGTCTTTTTGATGATATTTACTTCTTTTCCAAGCACTTTTATCTTGCGGAATTACGCGTGGTGTTTCGTTCGTATATGTTATTGCAAGATAATGACTCGAGGACCCGGAAGCCGATATTTTGGAGTGAGAAACATGTTCGAGGCATGAATGTAGCATTGAAGTAGAGAAAATGCAAGTTTGGAAGGAAATTGGGTCGAACGAGCATTTTCCCTATGGCAAACGAGCGGTTGCGGCTAGCTCAAGCTAGATAATGTGATATCAGCAAAACGAGCGTTTGGCCCATTCCAAACGAGTGTTTGTCGAATACTGAGCTCATATTCAGTAAACGGGTGTTCAAGACAATCCAAATGGGCGTTTGCCCTCAAGACATGATCCATGAACGAGCGTTTAGGTGAAGCCAAACGCTGGTTCACTGAAGAACAAGCCCTAAGCAAGATCCAGATTACCAGGCGAACGAGCGTTCACCATGAGGCAAACGGGCGTTTGCCCTCGACATCATCGAATTTCAACCCTACACTTTAAATACGCAGCTCATTCACCACTTTTATCACCCTGGCCGACTTTATACTCTTTTTGGGAAATCTTGGTGCGGTTTTAGTGTAGGTTGATCAAACTTTGATCCGTGGATTCCCTAAATAACACCGGACGATTCTAAACACTTGTTATAGCTTAGATTTCAATATTACTTCCAAAGGTTCAACTTTTAGATTGCGTTTTCACTTCGATATTTTGTGGATCAGATTTCCAGGGTTTTTATGGTAATGACTTCTTCTTACTTCATTCTTCTAAGTTTAATTTCAATTCTTAATTCCGTTGTTAGCATAATTATGAGTAGCTAATTCCATGTGTAGTCGAATTATGTGAAAGCGAGTGAAAACCCTAAGGGGGATGAGATAGGGAGTTGTGTAGTGCGTAATTGAATATTTTAACGATTAATGCACGTCCTAAAACTTATTATAACAACTTCGAATTAGATTGATCACCTAGTTCATTGTCACACACATCGAACTTATAGATGTATTTTGCGGTGAGATGTGGGAAAAGGGGTTTTGGGATCGTTGCGTAGATTCGGCCTAGTTGTTAGGACTGTTGGAAATAAAATTTATGTTTTGATGATAATTCATCATACTTATTCAAAGTATTATCTTAACCTCGTTGATGAAATGCTGAAGCTTGCTGTTATAGTGAAAAGCTAAAAGATGTCTAGAACTGAATGCTTAGGTTTTACCAGAGTCTGATAATTGTATAGGTTGTATCAGACAAGCACTGTAATAGTTAGTGTGTCGTAAAACTGAAAACTGGAATCCATTCAGAAAACTAGAAATCATCAAGATAAACAAACTGACTCAGAATACACCTAAATGAAACTGAAAAAGATAAGTTCGCTGAGGGACACAGACACAGTTTGCTTATCTAGAAGTATGAAGAACTGTGGGTCACAGACTTAGTTATAGAAGATTGAAGAACTGAGGGTTCAAACTCAGATATGAAGATTACAAGTCGAGACTATAAAGTTAGACTTCAGGCAAGGTTGTGGTGACCTGAACTGACTTTATGGATCTTGTATGAAGACCTAAGAATTATCAGGACAATGAATTCTTAGATGATAACTATTTATGGTGTACACTGATTAAGTCAATTATAATCAGATGTAAAATGGAGTACTGATATTTGAAGAAGAGTAAAATCTCAGTTAATGCTCCAAGTCAGTCAAGAAACTGACAAGTGATAATCTCAGTATAAAACTGATTAGGAAAATCAGTTTTATATGTCATTCATCCAACAAGCTGATAGTACAGTCGAACGTTATAAAGGAAGCAATTTTATTGGACGAGTTACTGACACAACAGAACGGTCAGAAAATATATCCGTTACAAAATAAACGTTGATACAATTCGAATTCAAGCCAAATGAACGTTGGACCTCACACTATAAATAGAGGACTTTGCAGCAAGGATAAAAAGAGAGATGAACACGAATTAAGAACAAGAACAATCAGAATTATCAAGTGCATTAGTCATTCGAATTGCTATCATCTCTGCGCTATAACAAGATCATTTCAAGAATTTCTTCAAGTGTTCAAGCTACAAAGAATTTATCAAGAATAAGACACTTTGAAGAACCACAAACAAGAATCAATTCATTGATTCTCAACCTAACTTTGATTCTATATCAAAGGTTTAGCCTGTGAAGCAAACCGGGAAGGTTTTGTCAAGGACAGTTGTTACAAGCAGTCGGGCAGACTGTGTTTGTGGTGGTAGCTGGTGATGAGGCAATTCAACCCTCCAAGGACCAGTGTTCAAGCAATTGAAGAGCATCAATTCTACCTGTTCTACAACTGTTTAGATAGTGAAGCTAGGGATTAGCCAAGGACTATTGTTTAGGACTTTTTGTAACAGTTCACCTCAAGAAGTTCTAGTGGAATTTTCCTCCGCACCACAGGGGAAGAGAGGACGTACATGATTACACCACTTGGAACCTCTATAATATTCGCCTTATTTACTTTACGCATTTATTTATTTACTCAGCATTTACTTACAATATTTTGATAGTTGATTGTTATACACTTCACAGTTCACAAACTGACATTCATCAGAATTTATTTTACCACACTCAGCTTTCACAAAAGAATAACAAGATCAAGAAAAATGCTACAAATATATCCATTGCCGGTTGTCTCAGTTTTTGCTTAAATCAGTTTGACTTAATCTCGACTCAGTCAGCTTAACTCCACACAAGTTTTAACAGAACCTTAATTTGTTTTAAATCCAGTTTAGGAAAGTTTTTGGTGACAAGTTTATTCACCCCCCCCCCCCCCCCCCTCTAAACTTGTGTTAGCCTTTCCAAGGGACCAACAATTGGTATCGGAGCAATGTTTCTTTGACAAGATATCATTTGCTCTATATCTCCTCTAGTTGTTCTCATTTGAAAGTTCAGTTCCAGTTAATTTACTATCTGTCTTCACTCACATACAATGGATAACAATCAATATGCGAGACAGATGCTTATGTGTAACATGGACAGATTTGATGAATATAAACGTTGTATGCAGGCTTTTCTAGCAGTTACATGATGAAATGATGGATGTACTCATTGATGGACCAATTCAGATCACTCACATGAAAACTGTTGATGGAGAGCAAGTTCGAATTGCAAAGCCCAAATCTGAATGGACTAGTGATGATCGCAAGAGAAACAATCTCAACAATGTTGCTATGGATTTTATCCTCAGAACTCTTGACATCAACATGTACTTAAAGGTGAAAGAATGCACAACTGCCAGGGAAATGTGGGACAAACTACAACTTGTTTGTGAAGGAACAGATTCAATCAAGGAAAACAAAATTTCTGTTGCAAAACAAAAGTTTGAGAATTTCAAGATGAAATCTGGAGAAACCATTGACCAAATGGAAACAACATTCAGTGCTATCATGGATGAATTAGATCTACTCAAAATTGAGTACTCAAAGAAAGTTATCAATACAAGAATCTTGAAGGCATTACCAATGTGCAGGAAAATGAAGGTCACTGCTATGGAAGAATCTAGAAGACTTGACATAGAGGATTCATTCAAAATCTTCTCAGATTTGAAAGCTTATGAATTTAGTGAAGATTTTACAAGTACAGCTGCAATAATCAAAGCTCTGGAAGAAGCAAAGACCACAGCACTTGCATCCGCATCAAATGACAATCAAGAAAACTCATCAAGCAATCTTCATGAATTGGATGAGACGGAAGAACATATGGCTCTAATGATGAACAGAATTCGAAGAATGAAGAGTGGACACCCAGTCACTCAGAAGTTCATCTAGAGGACTCCTGAGAAAAGAAAAGATGATGAATATCTCTGTTTCAAATGCAAGAAACCTGGAAATTATAAAGCCGAGTGTCCAGAACTGACCAAGAAGACTCCACCAAGAAGAATTGGTAGAAGAGCACTCCTTGTTGGAGATGAGTCAGATTATGAAGCTGGTACTGAAAGACTATCAGATGACACAGCTTTAATGGCACACATGGAAGACCTAAATGTGGTATATGAATCAAATTCTAAATACTCTTTAGCTCAAATTTCCATGCAAAATGCATGTTCTTCGACTGCTGACTCCAATCCAAAAAATCTAGAATTACAAGAAACTCTTGACAAATTGATGAATCAGCTAGTGACTATTCAAGCTGGTTATGAATCAATTAAAGCTGAAAAAGATAATCTAATTCTTGAAGTTGAAAAATTGAAGTCTGAACTAAAAATGTTGAAACAGACTAAAACTGATAAAGAAAAGATTCAGTATCGACCCTATCGCATCGGCACCAAAGAATCGAATCATTTGCTCAATCAAGTTCAGTTACTGGATTCAAATCAGGAATACCGTATGGAAACAAGATGGGTTTAGGATTTGATACACAGCAATCTTCCAAGAATAGAACCAGCAAAGCTGCTGAACCTAGTACCAAAACTGGTATTAAGTTTGTAGCTGAGCAACTTCCACAAACTGAGAAAATTACTGAACCAGTAAAGCCAGTATCACATATGATAAATCAGTTTTCCAAGAAAACAACTGGATTTACCAACAAGGGTAAACCAAATGGTAGATAGATGTATTTCAAGAAAACCGAACTGGGAAATCAACTACCAGGTCCACAAAAACCAATCAAGTCAAGAACCAGAAAAGTTTCAATCAAAGTAAATCCAAGAATGTCAATCATTCAAAGACTCACACATTTAGGGGGAAAGGAAGACTATATCCCACTGATGATGATTGGAATTTTACTGCATCTACTAATAAAACTGATAATTGCAATCATTCCAAACAGAAAACTTATCACAAGTTTCAGTCCAAAACTCAGCAGAGAGCTAATCTCAGTTCTCAGCCAAAGCCCCAGTACCAAGGTCCGCCCAGACCTCAGTATAAAAGGAATGATGGTTATTATTCAAGTTTTAATAGAAAGAATGATGGAAATAAATTTCAGTCAAAAGATCTGAGAGATCATATAAATAAGACACAGTCCAAACATACACACTATGGGAGTGTGGCTTACATATATGAAAACAAGTGCAACAATATCCGAAGAATACCTAAAGGATATATCCCTAGAGTTGTACTGACAACTGACCCCCATGGACCCAAACTGAGTTGGGTACCTAAAATTATTTAATTTTTATTACAGGATATATGGTACTTTGACAGTGGTTGCTCTAGGCACATGACAAAGAGTAAAGACTGTCTCAGTAATTTCATTACAAAAGATGGACCAAAGGTTAATTTTGGAAGTAAAGACAAACCTGGATACACCAAAGGTTATGGCACCTTGATCCGGAATGGACTTACAATCAAGAATGTATCTTATGTAGAAGGATTACACTACAATCTACTCAGCACCAGTCAATTCTGTGATATGGGATACAAAGTTACTTTTGACAAAGAATTCTGCGTTGTCGACAGCGAATCAGCTTATCAAGTTGTTTTAGCCGGAAGAAGAAAAGAGAATATGTATGTAGTAGACTGGACAACAGCCGTTGCTGAAACTTGTTTGCTTGTGCATACCAAATCAGAAATCAGTTGGCTATGGCACAAGAAACTGAGTCATCTTAATTTTGATGACATCAACACACTTGTTAAGAAACAGTTAGTCATTGGACTAGCGGAAATCTCATATAAGAAGGACAGCTTATGTGATGCTTGTCAACAAGGAAAGCAAACAAAAGAAAGTTTCAAGACCAAGTCTCAGCATTCAACAACCAGACATCTGGAACTACTACATATGGATTTATTTGGACCAATCACACCAATTAGTATCAGTGGAAAGAAGTATACATTGGTGGTAGTAGATGATTTTTCAAGGTACACTTGGGTAATCTTCTTAACCAAGAAAAGTGAAAGCAAGCAAAGACTTACAGAATTACTCAAGAGACTTCAAAATCAGAAAGGAGTATCAGTTGTGAAGATAAGATCGGATAAGGAACTGAATTCCTCAACAGTGTGATTATTGAATATTATGAAGAAAATGGTGTTTTACACCAACTTGCAAAGGAACACCTCAACGAATGGGGTAGGCCGAAAGAAGAAACGAACACTCAAAGAAGCGGGAAGGACTATGATCTCGTGAAGCAAAACTACCGAAAGATATTGGGCGAAGCGCGATTAACACGACTGTTACACACAGAACAGAACTCTCATGAACAAAAGGCATGAGAAGACCACTTATGAAATTTGGAATGGAAGAAAACCAAATGTTTCCTACTTTCATGCTTTTGGAAGCAAATGTTTCATACACAACAATGGGAAAGATCCACTTCATGTTTTTCAGCCCAAAGCTGATGAAGGAATTTTTCTAGGATACTCAAGTGTCAGCAAAGCTTTTAGAGTACTAAATAAAAGGACACTCAAGCATGAAGAATCAATTCACGTGGTATTTGATAAACCAAACTTCCCTGGTGAAACAACTGAAGACAGACCAGAACCAGTTTCTCCGTCTTAGTTACCAGTCTCGCCAGAGCCAGTTTTTGTTGACATTGGGAGACTACAAAATTCAGAATGTTCAGATCCACATCAGTCTCAGTTTCCAACTACTCAATAGACCACACCTGAACTACATGTTTCTGATCCAACTGAAGAAATTCAAGAACCAGCTCTTGAAGAACCAGTCGAACAAGATATAATCCTCTGATGCAAGCACCTACGTATCAATGGATGAGAGATCACCCTGGAGAACAAGTTATTGGTGATACTCAAATTGGTGTTCGAACAAGACATCAACTAGATGCAATGATTGCATGTTTTCTATCTCAATTTGAACCTAAGGAAATAGAAGAAGCTTTGAAAGATCCAGATTGGATACTAGTTATGCAAGAAGAACTAAATGAGTTTGAAAGAAATCAAGTATGGGAATTTGTAGAAAGACAAGTTCATGTGAATATTATTGGAACCAAATGGGTTTTCAGAAACAAACTTGATGAAGATGGGAATATCATCAGAAACAAAGCTAGACTTGTAGCTAAAGGATACTCTAAAGTAGAAGGCATAGACTTTGATGAAACCTACGCACCAGTTGCAAGATTAGAAGCAATCAGACTATTTCTTGCCTTTGCAGCTCATAAGAAATTCAAAGTTTACCAGATGGATGTTAAAAGCACATTCTTGAATGGAATTCTTGATGAAGAAGTATATGTTCAACAACCACCAAATTTGAAATCAAAGATCAAGCTGATAAAGTTTTTAGACTAAGGAAAGCTCTTTATAGACTAAAACAAGCACCAAGAGCTTGGTATGCAACTCTATCTCAGTTTCTAATAGATAATGTTTAACTTGATGACATTATTTTTGGATCGGAAGATGAACAATTATGTGAGAAATTTGCAAGTTTGATGAAAAGAAAATTCCGAATGAGTATGATGGGAGAATTGAATTACTTTCTTGGATTACAAGTTAAACAATTAGATGATGGAATTTTCATTCACCAAACCAAGTATACAAGAGAACTTATCAAAAATTTTGGTATGGAAAAATCAACTGGAATTTCTACACCAATGGGGACCAACATCATATTAGATGAAGACAAAGAAGGCAAAGATGTTGATCAAACACTTTACAGAAGGATGATTGGAAGCTTACTCTATCTTACAGCAAGTAGGCCAAATATATCATTTACAGTTGGTGTATGTGCAAGATTTCAGTCAAAACCAAAGAAAAGCCATCTCACAGTTGTGAAAAGAACATTAAAATATCTGAAAGATACAGATGGAGTTTGAATTTGGTATTCAAAAGAAGGAGAATTCAAGCTAATATCTTATTTAGACTCATATTATGCTGGATGCAAAGTGGACAGAAAAAGCACATCAGGCACATGTCAGTTACTAGGAAATAGACTTGTGTCATCGTTTAGCAAAAAGCAAAACTCAATATCAACTTCTACCGCTGAAGCTGAATACATAGCAGCTGGAAGTTGTTGTGCTCATGTTTTATGGATTAGACAGCAATTAAGGGATTATGGGATAGAAGAAGGAATGATTCCCATAATGTATGATAACATATGTGTAATTGCAATCACTGATAATCCAGTATTACACTCAAGGACAAAGCACATTGATGTGCGTCACCACTTCATAAGAGATCATGCAGAGAAAAAGGATACCACAATTCTTTATGTACCTACTGAAGATCAGTTGGTAGATATCTTTACAAAGCCATTGGACAAAGACAGATTTGCCAAACTAAGAACTGAATTGGGGATAATAAAAGTCAGTTGAAATCAGTTAAGCCATAAATTCATCAAGGGGATTAATCTTTGTTATGCTGGGTGTGCTCACTTAACAGATTAGTCATTGGCATCAACAATTTAAAACTGATCAACTAAAATTGACAGACTTTACTGAAACTGACTAATTTGACTTCAGTCTCAGTTTCTATCCCAGTCAACTTAAGTCAAAGGTTGACAAGATAAAAGCGACAGCGGTTATATCGCATTTAATTACTGTAGTTATTTTTGTCATAATATTGCGTGTACACCCCACGTCTGTCAGAACAGTGCAAACATTGGTTACCCAAACCATCATGGAATTAGAAAAGTTGTACTACTCAAACCGCCAGTATATCGTACCTATTTATTCAACCCTCGTTCACACTATTTTCAATCAAATTTCAAATTCTTCGTCTCTTTCCTAAAAACAGAATCAGACTCTTCGAAATCCTTTCCTCTCAAAAATCATTTTTTTGTGTTCACACCCAGTTATGGCCACTTCAGACAAATCAAAACAAGAAAGATTGATCGCAGAGTTAGATGAATTTTCACTGGATATCTATGAAGTACTGTGCAACAATTCTTTGTTAGTAAGTTGGATTTGTAATAAAATCCAGAAACAACCGGGTCTAAGAAATCTTCTAGAAGTTAAATTCAACGAACCACGTGATGTGGAAGGAATTCTGCAATTTTGGGAGAATATGCGATTGGTACGAAACTCTCTGACCACTACAGTTCATGGAGATCGTGTTGCTGTCAATGAAAGAGTTATGAAGTCATTATTCGGTTTCACGGATTCATCTGTGACATCAATAGATTTGACTACTCTACCATTGCAAAAAGAAGCTTTTCTGAAGCAACTTACTTTCTCTAAGGAACTAGTAAAAATTGATAGTCATGTTGACATACTCAAGCCATAATTTGCGCACCTCAGCAGATGGCTCAGCAACCATGTCATTGGAAAATCCAAAGGAGTCAGTACACTATCCGAAGAGAATATTTATCTGATGAACATAATTTGGGATGAAATAGAATTCAATTGGGCAGGTTATGTAGTCAATCAGATAAAGAAGCAGCATTTAGCCGAATTAGACAGTGTACAAAGAGCTCAAGCTGAAGGTCAGGAAACTGTTGGTAGATTTCGACTGAAGAAAACACTCAGTAGAATCATTCAATTCTATCTGGAAAGACTCAAGGAAGGGAAGCAAGCAAGACAAGATGCAGCTACAAAGGAAATCACAGCAAAAACAGGAACAACTTCCCAACCTGAAGCCGGTCAGAAAACTGTGTCTCTGCAGGAAGCTGAACACAGAGGAATCAAGCGAAATGCAGACTCAGCACAAGAAAGATCAGTTGTAAGATGTTTATACCCGGCAACCTCAAGTAAGACAAAGACACAACGAGAGGTGGAACAACAACAACAATCGACAACGAAGTTACAAGGAAAAACACTCTTGCGATAATACTTCTCAATTACAACATCAATCGTTTCCAAAGAAAAATTGTTAATGAAGATGAAGCTTAAACCGAGAAAATTCTCGTGACGTTAGTTTACGGACGGATGTTATCTTGGAGAAATTGAAAATCGGAGATTTATATACTCTATTTCCTATATCGAGTTTACATTTCAAAAGATTTTACGAACTAGCTCAAGGAGAGAATCAGCCACATCATCTCGTTTCCAAAGAAAGTTCAAGGAAAAAGGATGATGATGAAGATGATCATACAAGGACAGAAGCTGATGTGACTACAGTTTTGCATTCAGAAATTCAACCTCAATCTCTAGCTACGCAAACTGTAAGTCAGCAAGAAGAGTTGCCAGTTGGAAATCAGACAACTAACACTCAGCAAGCAGCTGATGGAACAGATAATCAACAACTAATGATTATTGAAGATATCAATCCGCCCAAGGATCAACCTGAAACGACATATGTTCCTTTTGACATCCTAACAAAGGATGAGTTGGCCAAAGTTCATGAAAACTTGAAGATTGTGCTCAGTCACAAGGATGCACAAAATGGCCTTCTATCAAATATTTCTGGATATCTCGATTATAGAACAAGAACAGATGTCTTAGTTCATGCAAGACTAGAGATGATCCACAAATCTAGTTCAAGTTCTGCTTTAGAAATTCTGTTACTTAAACAGAAACTAGAAGAATCAACCGTAGTAGATAGGGAAACACATGCTCAGGTTCACTGGCATATTAATCAACACATCTACGGGTTAGAAACTCAGCTTAAGGAAGTAATTGCTTCTGAGAAACGTATATCAGCCGACCACCGGCAACCCATGCTTTGGTAGATCAACTGTATGATGCCAAGAAGGGGGAAGCTGAAGAAGAAAAGCTGAAGTTACTTAAAGAGATGAAGCGACTTGAAGAAGAATTGGAAAGATACAAATCAGATCCTAAGTTCTTAAGGAAAGAGCTAACTGACGAGCAGCTCGTTGAGAAATACAGTCAACCTGGAGAACATAGAGCTACTCTTACAAAGGATCTGTGGAGGAAGTTTATCAAAGATCACAATCCTATCAAAGCCAAGTACAAGGACAGGACATTTGAAGAATCCTTGAACTAGTTTTTATCTGATGTATCTCAAAGCAGAAAATGGCACAATATAAGAAGAATAAGAGGATTGATGATAAACTGAAGATTAAAGACAAGACTGAACAAATGAAAGCTGATGTAGTAGAATTTGAAAATTACTACTTGAATGAATCAGACTTACCGAAGCTATTTCTATGGAGAATATGGAAGGAAGGAAGTCAAGTTGACTACAAAAAGACATTTTCAAAGGAAGACTCCAAGCTAGAAAATGACTATCATCTGTATGACAAGGAGAAGACGTTTATTTCAGTTAAGAAAAAGCTTAGTCTATAATCTCAATTATTTGGACAAAATGTAACTATTCCAGTCTTTGCTCATTCTAATGAAATCCAGTTTTCCAGTTTTACATTGTTTTGATCTTTAAGCTTTTCTTTTAGGGAGAGTTTTGGCATCATCAAAAAGGGGGAAATTGTTGGAAATAAAATTTATGTTTTGATGATAATTCATCATACTTATTCAATGTATTATCTTAACCTCGTTGATGAAGTGCTGAAGCTAGCTGTTATAGTGAAAAGCTAAAAGATGTCTAGAACTGAATGCTTATGTTTTACTAGAGTCTGATAATTGTATAGGTTGTATCAGACAAGCACTGTAATAGTTAGTGTGTCGTAAAACTGAAAACTGGAAGCCATTCAGAAAACTAAAAATCATCAAGATAAATAAACTGACTCAGAATACACCTACATGAAACTGAAGAAGATAAGTTCGCTGAGGGACACAAACTCAGTTGGCTTATCTAGAAGTATGAAGAATTAAGGGTTACAGACTCAGTTATAGAAGATTGAAGAACTGAGGGTTCAAACTCGGTTATAAAGATTACAAGTCGAGACTATAAAGTTAGCCTTCAGGGAAGGTTGTGGTGACCTGAACTGACTTTATGGATCATGTATGAAGACCTAAGAATTATAAGGATAATGAATTCTTAGAAGATAATTGTTTATGGTGTACTCTGATTAAGTCAATTATAATCAGATGTAAAATGGAGTACTGAAATTTGAAGAAGAGTAAAATCTCAGTTAATGCTCCAAGTCAGTCAAGAAACTAACAAGTGATAATCTCAGTAAAAAACTGATAAGGAAACTCAGTTTTATATGTCAGTCATCCAACAAGCTGATAGTACAGTCGAACGTTATAAAGGAAGCAATTTTATTGGATGAGTTACTGACACAGCAGAACGGTCATAAAATATATTCGTTACAAAATAGACGTTGATACAATTCTAATTCAAGCCAAATGAACGTTGGACCTCACATTATAAAAAGAGGACTTTGCACCAAGGATAAAAAGAGAGATGAACACGAATTAAGAACAAGAAAAACAGAATTATCAAGATCATTTCAAGAATTTCTTCAAGTGTTCAAGCTACAAAGAATTTATCAAGAATCAAACACTTTGAAGAACCACAAACAAGAATCAATTCATTGATTCTCAACCCAACTTTGATTCTATATCAAAGGTTTAGACTGTGAAGCAAACCGGGAAGGTTTTGTCAAGGACAGTTGTTACAAGCGTTCGGGCGGCTGTGTTTGAGGTGGTAGCTGGTGAAGAGGCAATTCAACCCTCCAAGGACCAGTGTTCAAGCAATTGAAGAGCAGTAATTCTACCTGTTCTACAACTGTTTAGATAGTGAAGCTAGGGATTAGCCAGGGACTATTGTCTAGGACTTTTTGTAACAGTTCACCTCAAGAAGTTCTAGTGGAATTTTCCTCCGCACCACAGGGGAAGAGAGGACGTATAGGATTACACCACCTGGAACCTATATAATATTCACCTTATTTACTTTACCCATTTATTTATTTACTCAGCATTTACTTACAACATTTTGATAGTTGATTGTTATACACTTCACAATTCACAAACTGACATTCATCAGAATTTAGTTTACCACACTCAGCTTTCATAAAAGAATAACAAGATCAAGGAAAAGACTAGAAATATATCCACTGCCGGTTGACTCAGTTTTTGCTTAAATCAGTTTGACTTAATCTCGACTCAGTCAGCTTAACACCACACAAGTTTTCACTGAACCTTAAGTCATTTTAAATCCAGTTTAGGAATGTTTTTGGTGACAAGTTGTTAAGAGTGATTTTATACGTTTTATAAGGATATGTTTTATGTCAATTTTCCCCATATGTGGATGTTTTTCATAGAAATCGAGCTTTATATTGAAATATTGAGCAAATGAGTTTTAGAAGTATTAAAGTGCAAAATCGAGCTAATTATGTGATTTTATTGGATAAATATCTTTAGATGTAAGATGTTACATTTTGCATGTTTTTATCGTGATGTAGGTACGCTTGCATGAGGTGAAAGGAGCTTAAAAGATGTTCAAGTGATGATTTGCATGGAAGGAAAGAGATAGAGATGAAGTTGGAATGAAGATCAAGATGAATTTGGAAGAAAAAGGGACTGAACTAGCGTCTAGGGTGGACTGGCGTCCAAAGAGGTGGACTGGCGTCCAAGAGGAGAAATCAGAACAGAGAGTTTGGACGCTGAGTGAACGAGCGTCCGTCCACCGCCATTGCGCAGCCACCTCAAAAGTCTATAAATACAGCGCGATTTCTACCCTAATGGAGATATAATTCGATCCCTCTTGACACACAAACATTAGAGAGGAGCCCTAGGCGCCCCAGCCCCCTTTTGGGAGGCTGGGGTGGCGGTTAGATTAGGTTTTATTTTCATTTTTTTTTTTTGTTCTTGTTCGTCCATGCTGATGGCCTTCAAGCTGTGAACTGGAGCGTCCATGGTTACTTTTCAGCAGCGTTTTTGATTTCTCTCTTGGATAATCTTGTGAGTGATTTTATTTATAGTTTGTATCTTTCCTTTGTTTATTTGTTTATGCAATCGATATCGAAAGATGAATTGCTATTTGATGTTTACAGTATGATGAAAATCGGTGTAAACCTTAGATCACCATAGGAAAGATTAGACTTCTAACCTTGACATAACGGAAGTTGATAGGTTAGATTTCTATATTATAAACATAAAGTTTACACCTTCGGTTAGAAAACGCGTTAATCTTGCATCGGAAGATAATGGATTAATAGATGAACTTTCTAAGGAATTAGGGTTCATATTTAGACAAGGTAAATCACAACTTAGATAAAAACCACAATATAATCGAGATAGGAAATCAATGCTTGTTGGATAGGTGGATCAATCCTCGTTTGTTCGTTATACATTTGATTTAAATCCTTAAAAACTTGAATTTGTTTAGTTAGTTTACTTTTATTTGCATCTTAGATTAGTTTAGTTAAAGGTTCGCAACCCGTATTCTTCCTAGCTTTGGACTATATCCTCTGTCTAGTTTTATTTTCGGTTTTGTTTTGTTTTATTCGCTGTTTAGATTAGTTTCGTGACATAGATTAGGTTAGACAAAACTAGGAATCACAATTGTTCAGTTCCCCGTAAGATCGACCCGGCATTAACCGCTATTACTACGATCCTTATACTTGAGGTTAACCGGATTATTACTTGTTTGTTTTGTGTTAATAAAATCCGTGACACAAGTTTATTCACCCCCCCCCTCTAAACTTGTGTTAGCCTTTCCAAGGGACCAACAAGGACCATTTCCAATACAGAGGTTTGTCATCGTTGTTCGTGCAACTCTAGACCTTAATCCTGTTAGGATAATCGGTTTTCTAAAAGGAGAGTCAGTTGGCTTCACATAGGGTGATTAGATCGAGTTGTTCAGTCTAGTCACTAGAACTTGGAGTTGGCACCCGTGGATGTCGTTAAACTATTTTGGATAGGTAGGACGGTTAAGACACGCTCCCTATTAAGTCCTTCCTAAGGGTAAAAAGTTTCCCGTGGGATCATAGTTCGGCTATACCTGTTAATCCCTAGTTAAACACCGTTCGTATAATTGTTTATTTCTGCACTAGTATAAAACCTTTCCAGCTTTGATTGACCTGAACCAAGTTACACGTCAGCTTTGGTACTTAGTGGTTAAGTATTTTGCTATCATCGGTGGCCGGTAAACCCCAACCAATGGATTGAGTTTAGAGAGCGGCATAACCCTGCTAGGGCAACTCAGGATCATGCTAGGGCCTTATTGAGAGAAGAATCAGAGTCTGACACAGATAACGAGCGTTCGATCCCTTTGCTAAGGAGAAGACAGTTGAGCCGGTGGTTAGGGAGAGAGGGGTGGAGCAACCTGTTAGGGTTGACCTAGTAGTGCAGGCACCTAGAGCGGAGGGGGGTGAGCCCATAGAGGAAAATGTTAGGCCACCGTTGGTAACACCGAGAAGGGAGACTCTAGCCCTCCGATCCCGTTTGATAAGCGGTTTGTCAACACTAAAGCACGGGATATGTATACCCACCATTATTCACACCGCGCGATGCTGATAGAGAGAGTTTCACCCCTACGATATCGACAAGGAATTTTGGAAGAGTTTGTCTGATCGAAAGTGGAAGGCGTTGATGACAACTCCGGAGTGGAAGGTGAAAGCTACTGTGGTGCGTGAGTTTTACACAAATTTTTCTGAGTCGAGCCTAGCATCGGGGATAATGAAGGTTCGGGGAGTGAAGGTGTCGTTTATGGCTAAGGCAATAAATGAGAAGTATGGGTTGCAACCGTTTGAGGGGCTCGATTACCAAGAGGAAATCAAAGCTAGGAAGGATGTCGGTGGAGACCCGTTGGAGGACCTTCGGTTGTTGGTTTGCCCAGATGTTCAGTGGACCATTGGAGATGGTGGAGTGAGGAAACAGTTGGTCACCGCGTCGTGGGGTGAAGATTGGAAGGTTCAGTGTCGGTTCATCCAAAACTGGTTTCTACCTAAGAATAACTTGACCCATTTCCACATTTCTGATCTTGGGATGTTGTATGCCCTCAATTATAAATTAAATGTGGATGTAGGCCAGACGATTTATGACAAGTGTGCAGCCAATCTGAAGGCCTACTCAGGCAGTTTGATTTGTCCCCATCTCATCTATAGCTTGTGTAAGGATGCCAAGGTACCAGAGTACACCAAGGACCACAAGCTCCAGAACCCTCCTATGTTGAAGAGAGAAAATCCTAAGACTCCTGCTCAGTTACGATGTATGGTGTCGGGGCAGCCTAGTTCATCTTCTGCCCTAGCTCAAGTACCACCAGTTCTCACTTTTTCTCCCTCAGTTCGTCAGAGGTTGATTATGGACAACAGATTTAGGAACTGGATGGAGGATCAAAAGCAGACACATGATAATATCCTCACCCTTCTCCTAGTGTAGAGTCAGGGTAGAATGCCGACAGATCCAGCTACCTTAGCCCCGAGTACCCTTGATTATCATTTTTCAGTCGATATTGAGCGAGCTATTACACAGATTACTGCTGCGGATGAGACTGGGAAGGTGGAGGCAGGAGCTACGACTGATGATCCGACTACGGCTGCTGATGATGATGCACCCGGACAGATGTGATTTTTTTTATATATGTTGTTCCTTTTGACGTCTGTGTCTGGTGTAGGGTTGATTAGGAGTTGTCTAGCCAGTTTGCTGCATTTGTGATATTTTTTATGATACTCTCAGTTTTTGGATGCTAAGATTTGAATTTTGATGGTTTTGTAAGCCTCAAGGCATGCTACTACTCTTATTAGTGTCTTGGCTTTTATCTGTACGCACTGTGGATGTTTTCTACATTATGTGCCTCTATGCCTTTCTATTATGCTTAGATGTTCTGTGCTTTACCCGTAGGGGTTATTTATCCGTCTATCGCGATCCATTTTGTGCGTTACATATTGCATGTTGAGTTTTCTAACATGACATGGCCTTATTACTGTTACACCCCCTCTATTTCGGCACGAGGACCATGTCCTGTGCCTGCATTGCCTTGTTTTTTGTTATTTTTTTAGGGCGTCGGGGCATGCTTATACGAGGCTGTTACGGGATTCGATAGCGAATTTCTACCGGTTCTAAAGCTAAGTCTTCTTTTCTCTCTCATTCACACACTGAGGACAGTGTTCCATTAAAAGTGGGGGATGGATACGACTTAGCTTTGTATTGATGTTTTGTTTGTCAAATGCGCCAATTTTGTGATATACTTAGCCTGTGTCCGTTTTCGAGTCAGATTTTTAATATTTTCCAAGGATTCAACGTTCGTTTGTATGTTTTAATTATCACATTTGCTTGATAAACGACTTAGCGAGATATTGAATGTTTATAGCAAGACGCTAGGTGTATCTTATAAACGGAATTTCTTTCGCACGTTTAGCTGCAATTTCATAGGCCTTAGGATCTAGTGAACGATTATGGTAGACTTGAGCACAATTCAACTGCCTAGATCCCATATTGTAACTTCGAGGTGAAATTAAAGGATTAACCTTTGTAAGACACGGGATGACAGTCCCGGCGCTTCTTTGACCCGACCAGAGGCAAATAAGCCAAAATCCCAACATTTTATCCTCATACCCCCTCTAAGCCTTGATAGGACGGTCTGACCACCGTCCGAAAATGAGCCGTTTGCTTACTTAGCCTGTATTATCCTAACCCTGAGCTATATTATTGGTCACATTTCTTTTGATCACCCTACGAGTGGACTTAGTTGTTACTTTAGACACACTTGCTGAAGGAGATGTGGGGTGGGAGACGGTGCATGTTTCAAAAAGAGTTGGTTAGTACGAGCTAGTATTCTGAAGGGGAGGAGCTCGAGTTATCCATTGATTAGGCTTTTGGTTCAAGAAAGATATAAAGTTTGAAAAACAAAAGTGAAAATTGTTTTTTTGAAAGCATAAGGAAAAAAAGGAAAAGAAAGAAAGAAAAAATGAACAAAGTGTGAATAAGTGGTGAGCCAAAGAAAGCCATAGTGGACTCATTTTGTGTATATATTTATATGATGTTGGAGTTCGGAGTTGTTGTCACAAGTAAATGTTGATCAAAGGAGTGTTCGTGCAGTCTACATGGTTTTGAGGAGGAGATACACATGATGATTAGGTTCACTCGTACTTTTCTCTTCTCTAGTTCCCAAAAATTCCTTTCTGTTAACCCTGTCCCGAGCTTAACGTTATAACCCTAATAGTCCTACTGGATGGTGTTTAGCTTTGGTTGGTCCCGATTAGTGGAGATGTTATTAATATGAGCTTTAGTGTAGTCGCAATAGCTAGGCATCTATAATCTAGACCGGTGAATTTGTTTTATGACTTTGAAGCTATGTCACACACACTTTCCTTTTGTCTGATAATGATTGAGTCAAGATGTTTGCTTTCACCATTTTACTTATCTTTTACCTTGACGGTGCGAGTGATTTTATATGTTTTGTCTCGTTGACCCCTTGGTCTCTTTTAATATGCCTGTTTACTAGAGGACGAGCAAAGGCTAAGTGTGGGGTGGTTGATGGGAGTCAACTTCACTGCACTTTTTTATGTGATCTAGCCCCCGTTTATCACATTATTGGCATGTTCCGGGTAGATATAGACCGTTTCGAGAGTAATATCATGAGTTATTCGCACATGGGATAAAACTGTCAAATCGATAGTAAATTCTGCCTTTTTGACGATATTTATTTCTTTTCCGAGCACTTTTGTCTTGTGGAATTACGCGTGGTGTTTTGTTCGTAAATGTTATTGCAGGACATAGGTGACTCGAGGACCAATAAGGTGATATTTTGGAGTGAGAAACATGTTCGAGGCGCGAATGTGGTATTGAAGTGGAGAAAATGGAAGTTTGGAAGGAAATTGGGTCGAACGAGCATTTTCCCCAAGGAAAACGAGCGGTTGCGGCGAGCTCAAGCTGGATAATGTGATATCAGCGAAACGAGCATCTGGCCCATTCCAAACGAGCGTTTGTCATGTTAGCAGTTGATACTGATATTTGGATTAGAAGACAAATGAGCATCCAAATTACCCTCAAACTAGCGTTTGGATGGTTTCGGCTCGAATATTGAGCTCATATTCAACAAACGGGCGTTCAAGACAATCCAAACGGGCGTTTTCCCTCAAGATATGATCCATGAATGAGCGTTTAGAAGAATCCAAATGTTGGTTCACTGAAGAACAAGCCCGAAGCAAGATCCGGACTACCAGGAGAAAGAGCGTTCTGTTGAAATAGTGTCCTAAACCCAATCGGGTTGGACCGGATCCGACCGGGTCGGATCATTTCTACTATTTCTTTATGTTTATACATATATTGAATGGCTTTTTTGTTGTCATATATATGTTCTTTTAAAGAACCAATTATGAATTGTTATATGATGACGTCCTTAGTATTAAACTGTGATAGAGAAACCATGATAGGCGATTATGGTTGATGAGATCTCTAATCACTTTAATAAGTTTGATACTTAAATGTCTCTAGGCTGATGTACTATTAAACAGGGCATTGATAGTATAAACATGCTAGCACGTATTAGATGTCTTCTGTCTTTAGGACAGGGATAGATCTCGTCTATCGAAGTGTAGAGACACTTGGACTGTACGTGGACGTGTATTAGAGAATGCGTACGTTAGACTAACCCACTTACACGGATAAATGTCACACTATGTGGCGGTTGTGTAATTATCCTTTGGACCGGAGTCTTCATGGCACCACGGTGTGGATTGTCATGCTTTGACACTATTGAGGTTTCCCCTAGCCACGGGGCGATCATGCGGTAGTGATTGGGTATGATATTGAAGCATGCGGAGTATACATGATTGGTCGTCCAGGAATCGCGTATCCTATGATTGGGATCGAATATCCGAAATGGCCTTCTTATAAGGAATGTCTTACTCTCGTGAATCTTTGCAAAGTGGGAGTAAACGAGTTACTTTGAGAGAGCTTGATATCCAGATTATAAGATACGGTCGTTGATGTTTTGACACTCGACTAACAACCGTATGGATATTATTACAGTGATAGGATTGTAAGTTACACGGTAATTGTTTCACATGAAAGGTAGTAGTCATTGCATTTGACTCTTCCGATGATTGGGGGTCATGGTGTGTTGCTAGACGCTATTCCGTGATCGTTAGGCATGAAGGGCATTTTCGTAATTTGCACTTTGTGTCTACGGCCAACATATTCGGTAGCCTATCGGGTCACACACATAAGAACATCTAGCCGGATTAAAATGTGGTTATAGTTGATGACCAAATAAGGAAAGTTTATCTCGAGACTATAAAGGTTATAGTGGTAAATTAATATGGTGGTATTCATTTATTATGAATAAATTAAATACAAGTTATTAATAATATTACATTAATTAAAGAATATTCCGGATGCCAATTTATTGGCTAAGGGTGGCGCAAATTTGGAGTGTATAAGATACACTTGGATTATGCAATTTAATTAATGGTATTACCATATATTAATATTAGATATTAATATTTATAAATATGTACATACATGCGTGGTTTGCACATATGATGTGCATGTGCACACTTGTTTCCAAAGTATATATATTATATAGATTTATTTGTGTAATATATATGTGATATATATACATGTGTAAATTGATTTATGGTAATAAGATAAATATTATCAATATAAGATCTTGACAAAATCTTGGAAATATTCAATATAAGATATTGACAATATCCTAGATTTATTTAATATGAGATATTATAATAAATGAGATAAATCAATCAATTATATTTTACTTATTTTATTGGGAAAATGTTTTCTTTTCCTCCACACCTAGATGGGGCGCCCCCTACACTATAAATAAGAGGTGGGTGTCAAGCTCTTTTGTACATCATAATTCCAAGAACTAATAGTTCTTGTGTAAAATAGAGAGCATCCTATAGAGAGTTGGAGAGAGGGGAAAAAGGCCGGTCTAGCAACCGGAGTTTTCCAATAGCAATCCATGATGGGATTCCGGCGGGCTGTTCGTGTGGACTAGCGGTAGAGGCCGAACACTTGGGCGGCTCTATGCTGAACTACTCTCCTTAGACGGTTAAAGCGTCGATCTTTTAGATCAACCAAGGTAACCACCGTCTACTACTTGTTTGTTTATTGCTTAAACGAAGTCGATCCTGGTTAATAGGAAATAATTTTTTGAATTCCACTGCGTTCCCGCGTAGATTTCCTAACAGTGGTATCAGAGAGAGCTTCGAGCTTAAGCAATAAGCATGTTATTATGCGTAGTTAATTTTATCGTTTAAATCACGTAATTAAAAGATGAAAGATTTTTTATTTACAAAATTGATACATAAAAAGAAAAAAAAACGAGATCGGGTGGTGCTCGGCCGACTGGCGGCGGCGGCGGCGGCTGGGCGGCGGCGGCGGCGGGCAACCTGCTGCCGGCAGTCGGTTGACCGGTCAATGCTGGCGGATCTCCAAATTTTTGTTTTGTGTATTTTGTGAATCAATATGGTTCATAGTTGTGGTGGATTAAAATCTCCTTTGTTTAGTTGTGTCATGTGGCTAACCAATGGTTCAAATAGTTTGGGTCATTGGGATGCCACATGGCATTAAAATAATAATGGCATTTCCAAATATTTGATTTGGAATAGGCCTAGGCCCTTTCCAAATATTTGATTTGGGAAAAAGCCTAGGCCTAGGCCACTTCCAAAATTTTGATTTTGGAAAGTGGCCAGACCTAAACGAAAATTATTTGGCCTTTCCAAATATTTGATTTGGAATAGGCCTGGGCCCTTTTCAAATATTTGATTTGGGAAAAGGCCTAGGCTTAGGCCACTTCCAAAATTTTGATTTTGGAAAGTGGCCAGGCCTAAACCAAAATAATTTGGCATTTCCAAATATTTTATTTGGAATAGGCCTAGGCCCTTTTCAAATATTTGATTTGTAAAAGGCTTAGGCCTAGGCCACTTCCAAAATTTTGATTTTGGAAAGTGGCCAGGCCTAAACCAAATTTGGTTTAGGAAGATGCCTTTTAGTTTAGGAAACCAAAGGCATCCCTTTTGATTAGGAATCAAAAGGAAAGAAACAAAAGAGACCTAATTTTAATTTTGATTTATTTTTGGAGTAGTTCTAATTAATTAAAATTAAAATTAAAATCGTTTAAAATTAATCGTTAATTTTTATTTCGATTAAAATCATTTAATTAATTAAATGTTAATTAGTTAATTGATTGGATAAAATTATTTAATAGATTAAATGTTAATTGATTAATTAAGACGCAAGTAGTTAAATTTTAATTTTATCTTTTTCATAAGATGTTATTGTATGGATTAGATATAGTAGATATAATATGATTATATGGACCCTGATTGATCATGGACTCGACCGATAGGATAGATGTGAATGATTTAATTTTTCTGTTGGTTTAAAAATTGTCCTAGGCCGTTATGAAGACCGTGACCTAGTTTATTTTCTGCATTTATCCCATTCCCGTTAGCTCCCTCCCGTGTGCGGCGGGTGTATTTATTTTATTTGATAGAATTAAATGTAATAAGAATGGAGCAGAAGATGGAGACCAAAGAAAGAGAAGAAAATAAAGATCCCATTGGAGAATGGAGCATCAAAGATCCTATTGGCGGTTGCAGCTACCTTTAGATTGTGACCCGCGGTTTCGCCAGTTTGTATTCGAAACCGCACCTTGGAAAAGTCCATGATCATACCGGTTACTTTACGCATTTATTTATTTTGTGCTTGTATTTATTTTATATGATACGATAGATGCATGACTAGGCACGATCTAGATAAATGTGTAGGATGTATGTCTATAGAGATAGATATATTTGATGAGACCGTAATTAAATTAATTAAGAGATTTAATTAGAAATTAATTAAGTGAATTGATTTAAAATTACTCCCACAACAAAAATCGAGTTATAATATGTCTCCCAATATTATAGTGACGGTGAAGAGCCCTTGTTCGGATCCAACTGATCGGCCCACGTCGGGAGTTGACCTACCACGGGTATATCGTCATTATCGAGATATAATCGTTATGAGATCTCATGAATACTTGGGTTACGACTCGACTAAGAATCTTGCGGTTATTGGCCCACATCAGGACCGTATGGTTTTAGAGACATAAGGTTGACTATCACATAGACGATGTGAATTGTCAAAGAGTTGACTAGTCAAACCACTGGAAGTCGTGTTAGACACGATTGGTAAGAAGTACCTACCTGTTGAAATTGACCCGGTCGATCGGCCCACGTCGGGGATCGAGTCAACTAGATAGGATTCCAGCCACTAAAGAATTTTGATAAAATCTTGAAAGTCAATTGTGAGTAGTTGACTAGTGGGAGCAAAATCATAATCCCAAAGACCATATTTGATTTTGCGTGTATAGACAACAACACTCTTTTATCTTCATTTTTTATGTTGTTGTTTTTAGAAAACTTTTATATTTATGTTTTTCTCGATTAGTAAAACCAAATTATGACTGTTTGAGAAACATTCTCAAATATGGTTAAGTAATATTAATCCTTTTAAAATAAGCAATGACACGAGCAATCCCGTTGTAGTAGTTAGAGACAAGGAGACTACATATTTGATGCAGTACTCCAAGACTTTAATTATTAATGAAAGGCGGAAGCTCATGATCCAAGATGATCATTCAGTCATACGATGACAATTAATTCAAATGTTGAATAAGAATGACCACATCTAATTTTGGAAAGGTTGTTTTCAAAATAGTAAGATTTAAGTATCTACTTAATTCTATCATTGCTTAAAGGTTAATTAAATAGTTAATGTTTTGAATACGATTCAAAAGGTTAAATAAACTATTTAATAAACTTTGGATTTTCTTTATGAAAGGAAATCAAAGACATAGCTCTTGTGATCTTTCTTAAGTCTTATGAAGACTACAATAAGAAACATTTTTTAAGTGCTTAAAGGATTGAAAAGGAAAGTTAGGGCATGTGCTTAAATAGAGAACTTATTGAAGTTTCTATTCTAGGCAAGTGAGTTTAGATAAACCTATCTAAGTTCAAGTCAACTCTAAGATATATGATATCTTACGAGTGTGATTAAATTAGAAAGGTTAATACAGATATGGAAGGTGAAGCAAACGTTGTAACACTTACCATACTCTGAATCTAGTAAACTGATAAGGGAACTAAATAAATGTTATTTTGTTCCGGTTCTTATGAAGAACATACTTTCAGTTAATTGTTAGGATTTAGTAGACATATTCAATTGTAAAGAATAAATGTTATTCCGATAAAGTTGAAAGGTCACTGAATCCAACATACTAGATTGATGTCACTATATGGTTGATATATGTGATGAGATCTCAACTAAATTTTTGTATGGCTGTTATCCATGATATTTGTAGTTGTTCTAGATGTCGACTCTCTGGAAGAGAAGCGTGTAATTAAACGTAATTCAGATGATGTTGAACCATATGATTATGAATCATGTGGGTTATACGTATCTTATCCAAAGAGGACTAAAATACCCTTTTATGAAAAAGGTTATAAATTCTAGAAAAATTGTCTGAAGCCTAAACATACCGATGTTTGTTTGCTTATGACAATTAATGCCACAAATAATTGGTTATTAATCTCTACGACTATTTTTAGAAATAGTCAAGTGTACTCAGTGAAGTGCACAATTCGGAAAGGCCGAAAGGTTCGAGCTAGTACGAATATGAGATTGATGAGCTATTTAGGAATTAATCTTCAATTGGATTGAAGTAATTAATACCTGAAGGATGTTTCAGAAGTTGTCTGAAATAGAATAAGATTCTCCCTTGAAGGATATCATCTTTGGGATACGCAATTAGATTGTGTTCCCAAAATGGAAACAACACTTTATATGATAAAGGTGTGACGCAAGCCATGCGAAGTATCCCTTACCCGTTTCGGGATAGTGCCCTTATACTTAACCGAGTTCCAAAGAATAAAGGTTGAATAAATTCCATATTAGATATGGAAGAAGATAATGTCGAATCTATCTTAACCGATGATTTGAAGTTGTCATAGGCAAAGTCAGAAAGGCTTGGAGCCTAGTACGACATATGCAACTTTGTGGAATGTCTTAGCAAGTACGCTGGATATTATCTACTTGTCCTTGGAGCAAAATGTTTGTCTCCAAACATGCTGTCTTCTAGAGGAAGTGTTTCTTCCAAAAGAAACAGTGAGAGTAGATTTAGATCTCAAATGTAGTTTGAGAACCACAAAGATATATTCAACCAATGGAACATGAGCAGAAGCCGCATAGCGATGAGGTGTAGAACACTGCTCAGTGCACACAAAAGTTCTGTAAGTTTGTGGATAACCTCAAGCCTGAAAGGGCTGCTGGTATGTTAGTCTTGAAGAATGAATATCTCACGACTTATGAAGGAATGTTTGAAAGGCAAGATTGAGAGATATGGCTAGGAACCATAATATCTGAATTAGATTCCATCAGTGACAACCAGGTTGTGAACCTAGCCTGTCTTACATGGATAGTAATATGATTACCATCAGGCTATAGTGACAGCTGAAGGGTATGAGGTGTAAACCTTGTAATTATCTTTAGGCTGCCAGGTGTGCCCAATTCTATTCAGACTATGCTTGTTATAACTTCGTATCATGACTATATGATAGTGTTGAAGACGTTGGGCAGACAACTCGATGTTCATAGACAATAACATGATATGTAAGCCCTCGAGATCCATTAATGGACTCAAACAAGTTTCTCTAGACGATTTCTTTGTTTGATAATCAAAGGAGTTTGATTTAGTCAAAAGAAGGATATGCCCAATGTGCAAGATGGATAGTGGGAGTGTGTTACGATTTTTGAGTAAGGTATTGGATATATCTCTCAAGAATTGTCACCTCATGTCACAGTCAATTAATGTTTGGTAGTTCAAGGTCTTTACGAAAGCACTTGGATTGGCAGTTCTTATTTTTGGAAATAAGAATCTATAGCGATAGATTTAACTGCTGTTAGATTATAGTTTACCTATATAGATGTGATGCTAAAAGAAGTTTAGCATAGATCGTGAGATCTATCTATGTTAGGACATTGGTCCTAAAGATAAGGTGAAAGATGATGCTTATGGAAGGTTTCCTTCGCTACTGCGATAGGAACCATCATAAAGAAAATGCCGGATGTTCATAGTTCATGAAGAGTCATGAGCAAGTATGAAAGTAAATCTGGTAAATGTCGAGAATATCCTTAAACAAGTTAAGGAAGATTTCCTGGTTTATCGAAACTTGGAATTAAATAAACATAGATATACAGACATATATCCTAAGTCTTATGAAGGCGAGTGGGAGCTACAGTCTGGGTTTGCAATCACTTTGATCAAGTGATACAGTGAGCTGGAAATGTTCTAGCCTATGGGTCACTGTGAACTCTACAACATAGCCAAAACACAGTAGTGCCTTAGAGGCGCAGCGGGAGTGGTACATGGATCTAGAAGGTTCATTCCTAAACTTTGAACGGTTCTTCCACCTTATCTATATAGTTGATATAGTAAGTGGATTCATTGCTTGAAGCAAGGACCAGGGTCTCATCAGAGATTCGTGTGTGTGTTGAGGCGGTTCCTTTGACTTGGAACATGATATGAAGATAGTCTGAGTCCCCATGGATGGCGATCCGTTTATGGCTAGGGCTAGTTGCGAGTATTGCATGAGATTCTTGTGTTTCAACTTGGTCTTGTGTGTGCGAGTGATTGGTTTTAGGCCAAGTGGGAGATTGTTGAAATAGTATCCTAAACCCAATTAGGTTGGACCGGAACCGACCGGGTCGGATCATTTCTACTATTTCTTTATGTTTATACATATATTGAATGGCTTTTCTGTTGTCATATATATGTTCTTTTAAAGAACCAATTATGAATTGTTATATGATGACGTCCTTAGTATTAAACTGTGATAGAGAAACCATGATAGGCGATTATGGTTGATGAGATCTCTAATCACTTTAATAAGTTTGATACTTAAATGTCTCTAGGCTGATGTACTATTAAACAGGGCATTGCTAGTATAAAACGAGGCTAGCACGTATTAGATGTCTTCTGTCTTTAGGACTGGGATAGATCTCGTCTATCAAGGTGTAGAGACACTTGGACTGTACGTGGACGTGTATTAGAGAATGCGTACGTTAGACTAACCCACTTACACGGATAAGTGTCACACTATGTGTCGGTTGTGTAATTATCCTTTGGACCGGAGTATTCATGGCACCACGGTGTGGATTGTCATGCTTTGACACTATTGAGGTTTCCCCTAGTCACGGGGCGATCATGCGGTAGTGATTGGGTATGATATTGAAGCATGCGGAGTATACATGATTGGTCGTCCGGGAATCGCGTATCCTATGATTGGGATCGAATATCCGAAATGGCCTTCTTATAAGGAATGTCTTACTCTCGTGAATCTTTGCAAAGTGGGAGTAAACGAGTTACTTCGAGAGAGCTTGATATCCAGATTATAAGATACGGTCATTGATGTTTTGACACTCGACTAACGACCGTATGGATATTATTACAGCGATAGGATTGTAAGTTACACGGTAACTGTTTCACATGAAAGGTAGTAGTCAATGCATTTGACTCTTCCGATGATTGGGGGTCACGGTGTGTTGCTAGACGCTATCCCGTGATCGTTAGGCATGAAGGGGATTTTCGTAATTTTCACTTTGTGTCTACGGCCAAAATATTCGGAAGCCTATCGGGTCACACACATAAGAAATATATATGTGATATATATACATGTGTAAATTGATTTATGGTAATAAGATAAATATTGTCAATATAAATCTTGACAAAATCTTGGAAATATTCAGTATAAGATATTGACAATATCCTAGATTTATTTAATATGAGATATTGTAATAAATGAGATAAATCAATCAATTATATCTTCCTTATTTTATTGGGAAAAAGTTTTCTTCTCCTCCACACCTAGATGGGGCGCCCCCTACACTATAAATAAGAGGTGGGTGTCAAGCTCTTTTGTACATCATAATTCCAAGAACTAATAGTTCTTGTGTAAAATAGAGAGCATCGTATAGAGAGTTGGAGAGAGGGGAAAAAGGCCGGTCTAGCAACCGGAGTTTTCCAATAGCAATCCATGATGGGATTCCGGCGGGCTGTTCGTGTGGACTAGCGGTAGAGGCCGAACACTTGGGCGGCTCTATGCAGAACTACTCTCCTTAGACGGTGAAAGCGTCGATCTTTTAGATCAACCAAGGTAACCACCGTCTACTACTTGTTTGTTTATTGCTTAAACGAAGTCGATCCTTGTTAATAGGAAATAAATTTTTGAATTCCGCTGCGTTCCCGCGTAGATTTCCTAACACGTTCACATGAGGAAAACGGGCGTTTGCCCTCGACAGCAGCGAATTTCAACCTACACTATAAATACGCAGCTCATTCACCAATTTTATGACCCTGACCGACTTTATACACTTTTTGGGCGATCTTGGTGCGGTTTTAGTGTAGGTTGATCAAACTTTGATCCGTGGATTCCCTAGATAACACCGGACGATTCTAAACACTAGTTATAGCTTAGATTTCAATATTACTTCCAAAGATTCAACTTTTAGATTGCGTTTTCACTTCAATATTTTTTGGATCATATTTCCAGCATTTTTATGCTAATGACTTCTTCTTATTCATTCATCTTTGTTTAATTTCAATTCTTAATTCTGTTTTTAGCATAATTATGAGTAGCTAATTCCATGTGTAGTCGAATTATGTGAAAGCGAGTGAAAACCCTAAGGGGGATAAGATAGGGAGTTGTGTAGTGTGTAATTGAATGTTTTAACGATTAATCCACATCCTAAAACTTATTATAACAGGTTTGAATTAGATTGATCAACTAGTTCACTGTCACACACATCAAACTTATAGATGTATTTTACGGTGAGATGTGGGAAAAGGGGTTTTGGGATCGTTGCTTAGATTCGGCCTATTTGTTATGACCGTTTCCAATACAGAGGGTTGTCATCGTTGTTTGAGCAACTCTAGACCTTAATCATGTTAGGATAATCAGTTTTCTAAAGAGAGAGTCGGTTGGCTTCACATAGGGTGATTAGATCGAGTTGTTCAGTCTAGTCACAAGAATTAGGAGTTGGCACATGTGGATGTCGTTAAACTATTTTCGATAGGTAGGACGGTTAAGACACGCTCCCTGTTAAGCCCTTCCTAAGGGGTAAAAGTAACCCGTGGGATCATAGTTTGGCTATACCTGTTAATCCCTAGTTAAAGACCGTTCGTATAATTGTTTATTTCTGCACTAGCATAAGACCTTTCCACCTTTGATTGACCTAAACCAAGTTACACGTCAGCTTTGGTACATAGACTTACTCCTTGTGGATACGACCTTGTGATCACTGTAATCCCGTTGACCCGATACTCTGTCGGTAAAAGTTTACGGTTAAGTATTTTGCTATCATCGTCCTCCCTCATATGATAATATATGGGTCTTTTGGTGTTTATGCTATGCTGTTGTCCGTCCTCGAGCCGAAGATAAATTTGATTGTCGGTCTCGGCGGTGTATGTTGGTTAGTTATACATATGGCAGTGATCTAGAGACTCGAGATTTTTTTGAGGACCAGCTTTCGTTTCTTGCTACCCTCCATGACTGCGATTTCTTGCAAAGGGAACGCTATTTTAGTCAGCCGCCATATGGGACGATTCTGAAGATATTTCTGATACTGTGCATATGCCTCTGGACACTACCCATTCGCCTTCAGCCATCCCGGACCCTGACCCATCATCTCCCTTAAGGAGGTGTGTGTACAAGCCGAGTTCCTTATTGGATGGCGTGGTGCCTCCTTCTAAGCCTTTGGGACGAGGCCAACGTTTGGAAATTCCATTCATGAAGCTTCGGGACTATGTCACTCACACGATTGTTCAGCACGAAGAAGACCTCACCTCATTACATGCTTCCTCATCTTCTGTGGGCTCCTCGGGTAAGCCTTTTGACATAGCTTTTTATGTTTATTATAATAATTTTTTGTGTGCCACCATTGTTTTTGGATAGCCGTTAATAAGGGCCGAGAACCCGCCCCTTTTCGTGAAGCTGTTCAATTGTATGGTTGGCGTCGGTTTTTGCAGGAAGAAATTGATGCTTTGGAACGTAATGGAACCTGGTCTCTAGAGGTTCTTCCTCTCGTAAACATGCCATTGGTGTTGGGCGTATAAAATTAAATACACATCCACGGGTGACGTGGAGCGCCTTAAAGCTTGACTCGTTGTTTGTGGTAATAGGCAAGTAGAATGAGTTGACTATAATGAGACCTTTGCTACGGTGGCCAAAATAGGGATTGTTCATGTTTTTCTGTCTGTTTCCGTGGCAAGCAATTGGGAATTACATCAAATGAACGTCCATAACGCCTTCCTGCATGAAGATTTGACAAAGGAAGTATACATGAAACTTCCACATGGGTATCGTGCTTCCACTCTTGGCACAGTTTGTCTATTGCGTAGGTTTTTAGCAAGGTACGTGATGTATCATCAAATATTCAATATGATTCCACAAGATCTAGTTTCGTTCAAGTAACGGATTCTAGCCAACTAAATGGATCTTCTGATCAATCCAGAGATCATTTGGATTCCATTAGTAATGAGGATTCAGAATATAACACTCAAAGATAGATTCAACAACTAAAAGAAGGATCGATTCTTTGCGATCCTTCCTTTCTTTAAACGGAAGGAACAGGTAAATATCTATATGGACTGAAACAGGACCCAAGGCAATGGTTTTGCAAGCTCTCTGTTTCTTTGAAATTTTTTGGTTTGTTCGATCTTATGCGGACTACTTGTTGTGTAGTATACTCGGGATGGTGTATCCTTTCATGTTCTTGTTTATGTCGTTGACTTATTTATTGTAGGATCCTCTCATGATGCACTTGTTCTCTTCAAACAGTAATTGAGCTCTTGCTTTCATATGACATATTTGGGTCCTTTGGAATATTTTCTCGGCGTAGAAGTGGCATGTGGCCCCGATGGTATCTTTCTCTCTCAACGCAAATATGGACATTTTGACCGAGGCAAGCTTGTTGGGTTGTAAGCACATTGATATACCTATGGAGCAGAATCATCTCCTCACTTCCGCTACAGGTCAGCCGTTTGCTCATCCTGATCGGTACCGCCGTATTATGGCCCGCTTGGACAACTTGTCTGTTACCCTACCTGAGTTGAGTATTTTTAACCAATAGGATTTATACGAAATTTAGTTAATGATTTTTTAGAACTAAAGGAAAAATAAATAAATATGAATGCTAAGCTGTAGACAATAAGAAAAATGCTACGATTCATGTCACCCTATTTATTAATTTTCAGTTCACAGTGAATCCTCGAGGGTCCCCGGCACAAGCCCTTACTCACGGGTAGTAGATGTAAGATTATTGCCGAAGCCGGTTTCTCCCCGTCCATGGGCAAGAATAATGGATATCCAGTCTACATCTAGTTCTGTTATTTTAGTTGTGACATCAGAACCGTAACATGAGTAACATTAGTTTTATGCTCCTTATTTTGGAGATAGTCATAATTATGATTTCAGTAGAATTACTTCACCATGTTAGATGTTTAGTTAATATATTGTCTTTTCATTTCAGTATTTTATGTATACTACATATTTTCTAGTATTTTCCTTTCAGTATTATTTTAGAATTATTAAACCAGGAACTCTAGATAGCCTACTCAGTGGCATCTTTAGTTCCCTTTTGATAGTCTATTGCCTTAAGGGGCTTTCGAGGTATTAAAATATTACTCATATCGAAGAGGCACAACTTTTAGATTTTCTCAATTTCTTTCACTTTCCAATTTCATAATATAATTTTTTTTAAACAGTGATATTATAAATTCGTTTTTGGCATCAAAGGTAAATATTAGTAAATTTCTGTAACACTTACTATTTCTATTATAGCACATGTATATCAGTGAAATATCCTTGAATATCTGAAACGTGAAACCATTTCTTATAATTAAGGGAAGTGCAATTAACAACTCTGATGAAGTGATATAATTTGATTCATTTGTGGGGGAAAGAGGGGACGAACAACCGTGATTATATATTGAAATATAAGGTTAATTATCTACCCCACCACCAGCTTAACATTTTGGGAGTAATGGTAGTTCAAGATGGTATTAGAACGAGAAACCATAAGATCAAATAATGCCCCAAACACAGTTTTCCCCCAAAAAAACAAAAAAACAAAAAAAACAAACAAAAATAAAAAAATCCGCAAGTGTTGGGCCCTCTCTTTCTCCTATGTATACCCACACATGAGGGGGCATATTGGGAGATATGGTTAATTATCTACTTTTATCAGCTTAGGCTTTTGAGATAGATGGTAGTTCAACAATATAACACTGAAATAAATTTACTTTTTTATCCTGATTCCGTTGTCACCTATTATTACGTTTACCCATAGTTAATTGTTTATCGAAATAATTTATCTTTGCTATTTGTCACTTTAGAAGGACAATAATGTATCTATTGTATTTTCTTCTCATTCTACCTATGATTTGTTACATGTTAATCCAAATGAAATCTAACATTACCTTGACTGTATGAGTTTAGTCCTTGAATATAGAGAGATTCACTTTGTGCCACAGAAAATCACTGGAATAGACCCCGAATCCACTAATCCACAGTTTCGCTGCAACACACCTTCCACAAAGAGTTTGACTACGTAAGTCCAGTTTTTTTTGCTGCTTTTACGAAAATGACATTAAAAACTATCATATATATATCAAAGTAAAGAGTAGAGAAAAGAAAAAAAAAATATGGTACAAGAAAAACGATTTTTGATGTTTAAATCCAAAAATATATCTCCTCAAAAACAAAGATCCCAAAATATATAAACGTTGTAATTATGTAGGAGAGCGATTGTATATATTCTGTAAAAATAAAATAGTTCGCCTTAAACAAATTACTACATATTAAATGCTTATTTTCATATCGAAATTATCAATTTTCACAGGAATGCATAAAATAATATACTACTTAAATAAACACGTCAAATTTAAAATAAAATAAAAAAGTACCATGGCTACCGGCATGCCGGGAAAAAAAGTACTCTTTTTTTGGCACTTGGTACTGGTAAAAGGCTAAAGTCGGCTGAGACGAAGACTTCCTATTGACCAAATACAATAAATATTATATAGGACCAAAAACAATGTACCAACCTTCCTTAACCCCTTTGTTTTAAAGGCTTTATGCCTTGGTTATAAAGTTAAATATACCTTTTGAATATCATTATAGTCGTGTATTTTTGTGGACGCGTGGATGAAAAAAAACAGCATACGTTGAGCAAGTAAGAATACTCTTAATGTTATAAAATGATATATAACAAGACACGGATTTTTTAAAAATGACATATAACAGTCAACGGATTAAACATATTCATCAGGAATTAGAAGACTATTTCATGATCATATTTGACCCCAAAAACTACTCATAGTAGGAAAAATAAGATGACTACAATTTAATAGAATTTTTCCTCATCCCACGTTTAATTAACTTATTAATCATTCAACAACTTTTTTAACTTAATAACTATCAAATAATAATACTGAAAATGTATTTTAGAATTTTCAAGAAAACTTTATGACATTCGTTTAATTTAGTAAAATATTTGAAAACCCTATAAAAATTATTTTATGCGACAGGAGGAAGTCGTATACAAATTCAGGACAATAGTATCAAACAATCATGACCAATATAGGAATTAGGAAACCATGGAAGGATACACATAATATTATGAATTTGTGAATTTTTGGATGAACTTAATTAATATATCTTTATATTAGGTAGTGGTACTAAAGTCATATTTGGGGACCATTGTTTTTGTTCTTTTTTGGGTAGTGCACCATTCGTCTTTTATTCATCACACTTGATTTGTTATAAAATTGTAACAATTATTTTATTATTTTAAAAACAATATAGTTATGTTGTATTAAGTTGTATGTAATAAATCTTGCGCGTCCTTTTACATTTAGCAAAAGTGACCCTCCCCTCAAACATATGTGGGGTAAGTGCACTTTTTGGTGAGAACTAATGTTCGATTGACATCTTCTCTCTCCTAAGAAAGATGACATAAGTGGAAAGCTTTATTAATGTATTAAGATATGCATATCTTGAAAACAATACATTTAAAATATAAAATCTTAAATTCTTATCATTGACAAACTTGTCATACATTTATTATATATGATCCACACAAACCGTTGAATTTTGTACTGAATATGGGATAAAGGGATTTTTTTCAATATATTTTCAGAAAATTGTCCATATAAACTTTATTATAGCGATGAGCACAATTCGTATAAATTAGAAATAAATTACCTTTAATTTTGTTGTCTTCTTTGTTGCTAAACTAAATCTTTTTAATTTCTTCCACATCTACCATTATCGGCATTCAAAATCAATTATGAACAACTGTATCTTTGATTAAAACATAAAAACAATTATAATTTTTTCACCAAATTTTTTTTCGTTCTCTTACTTTTGAAAACCAAATTGACTTTATTTCATTGTCATGTATGCAATCATTAATTTTCATTGTGACATTAACACCCAATTTATTCGTCTAATTAATTAAGGATGAGTTCCACAATCTTTTCTGTTCAAAAATACTTTTATTTTGTCTTTGTTTGTGATTAGATTTTATGTTTAAAGGAGTGGAGTAATATTCAAACATGTTTCGGTATTTTCTCTTTACAAAAAGTCACTTCTGAAAATTCTCCATAGTATAACAGGCGGTTGCTCTTTCAATTAGTTCTTTTTATTTTTAAGAAATCTATCTAAATTTTATTCAGCTCGTCATTCGATTTTTACTCAATTCTTTCATCAACTCTAGGATTAGATGAATATTTTATCTAGTAATTTAAACATTCAGCCTATGTCCAGTTTCCGGCAAGAACTTTAAGTATTAAGCTAGAGATGCCTTGTAGTTGTTCAAAACTACCTGTGTAGAAGCGCTTGTCATGTAGGATTGCTCACGGCATATTGTGCGGCGAGTTGGAATCTGTGCAGATTTATGGGCAAAGATTTAGTAGCAAAACATAATTAGAATAGTAGGATCTATGTTAATGGGCATGATTTTGGTTGTTTTAGAAATGGTACGTATATAAAGGCCAATGACATTAATATACTTATGTTATGCATAAGACACTTTTTTTATGCACAGATGGTATACATATATATAATGTGAGTTTCTATATATATATATATATATATATATATATATATATATATATATATATATATATATATATATATATATATATATATATATATATATATATATATATATATATATATATATATATTGCATCATAAATATCACATTTCATGTTATTTCTTATAGTATTATTTAATCAATAATAATTTTATAAACTAGAGAAGACCCTACAGCCTGGCACATTTGGTTGTCAACTTTGTTGCCAATGCAATTTTAAGAAGAACAACTCTTTCATTCATGAATTTTAACTAGATTTTCATTAACGGCAAATTGGTATCAAGTGGGGTCTTAAGAGAAAAAATACGAGATGATAACAATTGATGAAAAATTTATGATTTCTGGAATTTAGATGAAGACATCTTAGTTTTTAACTGTTGATAAAGGTTAGAACGACTTCAATGATTTATTTGAATTCATATTGAATATGTTGTCCTTATTCAAAATATTTGTGACACTTGGACTAATTTCCAATTTATCTTGGTTTTTTGTCTTAGTGATCCTATCCTCTAAAAATTGGTCCTAAAACAAAGCGGATATGGAATGAATGTTGCAATTTCTTTTATAGGTATAATCAATTTTACTACCTCCGTCCCAAAATATAAGTTCATTAAACTTTTTGGTTTTGTCCCATAACATAAGTCCATTTAGATAACCAAGGAAACATTTATAAAATTTTTCTCCTTTTCCCCTCATTAATTTTTTATCCACCAACTTTTCACTACTTTACATTAAGGAAAATGAAAGGTTATTTTAGACATTTTCATAAAAATTAATGACACACAACTAATTTAACCAACTTTCTTAATTTGTGTTAAAAACACCAAATGGACATAGATTTTGGGACGGAGGTAGTATATTCTAACAAACTATGTTACAAATTTTCTATGAAAGAATAGGTAAGACCTTACTACATGTATTTATGTTTATATACCAATGAATGCGATTTATAACATTTTTGCAAGACAAAAATAAAAACAACATGGAACCATGTGAAAATGGGCGTAGATTTTACTGTTTGCTGCAAAATTCATGTGTACTTAGGAATTCATATAGTACGACATGATACATTACAATTTGTAAACAAATACTACTCAAGGGCACTTAAGGGCACTTAGGGCCTCCTTCTTTTGTTTTCCAGCTATTATAGCATGCACAACATTCTTTGTTGCCAAAGGTTCCTGGAGGAACGCAAAGACACACATTGCAACACTTGTTGCAAAACTCTAAACATGCATTCTTGTATTGTGTATTTGAACATCGTCTATCACATTCGCTTCCGCACTCTGTAGTATTCGAAAGAATAGAAAATTGTTAGAAGTGAGTTTATGTTTTATTATTTAATAGTGATGATTCATAATGAAAACTTACTTGCTTGATGCACCGGGCAAGTGTTTACTCTAGGAGGAGTGTCAGACGGATATGTAAGAAAGATAGAATGAAATCTCTCCGCTCCACCGCACTTCATGTGTTAAATTACACATCATGTCATTGAAAACAATTCAATTGTCAAACCACTCTCTAAACAAAAGTTAAAAGAACAAAACTTCTACATACAAATCTATAATTATTTAAAATTAAAATAAATTCTTTCTATTTCTCAAATATTTTCACTTGACGTAAATTTGTCGAAGACGAGATAATTATAGATTTACACATAAAATTATATTTTTTTTTGCTTTTAAACATTCATTATCTAACCACATAATTTAATTTATTTTATGCAATTATTGACATCGTTCGTCTGATTGCTTCATCATTTAAACATCTCTAGATTACACAATCCCTAAACAAGCTAAGAATTGGGAAAAATTGTAAATGCATTGTCTATTTTTTGGAAAATTGACATACCAGTGAAACTTGAGGGAAATCCATGATGACGACACATAACAGTAAAGTGACACGGATAACTCTAGGAATCTTGGCCATGTCTTTATCGAGTATAAACTTGTTTTTGAGGTGACAAGGTTATGAAAATGTGTAGTTTGACAGATTATCGACCCCTTATACACACAACCCTGGATTGATATTCATGTTCTAAATTTTGAGTAATTTCTTTAATAGAGTTTTACTATAAATTTACATATGATATGTTGATTTAGGATGTAATCAGAGCGTACCCACTATAATAGCTAAAAATGAATTATATACGTTGAACCACTAAATTCTTATGCGTATAAAATATTAATCATGTCGAAGAGGCACAACTTCTAGATTTTCTCAATTTCTTTCACTTTCCAATTTCATATTTTTTTAAACAGTGATATTATAAATTCGTTTTTGGCATCAAAGGTAAATATTAGTACATTTCTGTAACACTTACTATTTCTATTATGACACTTGTATAGCAGAGAAAAATCCTAGAATATCTGAAACATAAAATCGTTTTTTATAATTGAGGTAAGTGCTATTAAAAACTTTGATGAAGTGATATAATATTATTCGTGTGTGGCGGAAATGGGGGGACGAACAACCGTGATTATATAGATTGAAATATAATGATAATTATCTACCTTTTCCTCAGTTAAGATTGTTGGACTTATTTTTAAGTTTTAGTGATGAGTGCCAGACTAACTGTTATAGTGCAAAGGCAAAAAGATGTCTAGATCAAATGTATAGGTTTATTAGAGTTTGATCTTTGTATAGGTTTGATCAAACAAGCACTGTAAAGGTCAGCTGACTGAGTTCAGTAGACTAGTCTAAGTCAGTAGGGTAGATAGGTTAGTAGACTGATCTGGAACCTGCTGAAGACTGAAGGCTGAGGGCTCAAACTCAGTAAATAAAGGCTAAGGGATCAAACTTAGTGATTATAGTCAAGGATATGCAATCAGAATTTAGGCAAGTCTGTGATGACCTAAACTGATTACATATACCTTGTGTATAAGGTCTAAGTTCCTTAAGTTGGATGGTGATTGGAACTTAGTTATTTGCAAAAAGGTGTAATCTAACATCACAAATAAAAGTTAGATAAAATAAATCAGGTGCATTGTATTTGAAACACAGCTAATTGCTGTTCAGCAGACTGATGAACCTGCTGATAATATACCTCGGTTAATTCAAGATTACATGGATAAGGACAGCCAACTACCTCTGCTTTATCAAACAAATCAAGGGCTGAGATTAAAAGGACGTTGGGATGATTCAGGAATTTATCCAATGGTTATAAGTCAAAGGGTGGACAAACTGCACTGTCAAAAAGGATTCTGACATTGTCAGTCCTATGAATAGTGACAGAAAGCAAGTCAAATGGGACAAAACCAGGAACGGTCATATTTGAATTTCAAATACAAGTCACATGCAATCCTACCTATAAATAGAGGACTTTCAACTCAGAAAAAGATGGTGAACTTTAAGAGAAAAATATAAGTGAAAATTCAGAGTTTCAAAAACACCCTGCTGAACCTATTGAGCTTAAAGCTACTGATCTAGAGAAAATCTTCAAGTGTATTCTGTATTCAAGCTACATCAAGTCTACACACTTGAAGACTGCAAGTTGCCGATTATATCATCCTAATCAAGTCGCGTGTAAATTGAATCATTTACTTGATTCAATCTTTATTTTATAAGAACCTCGTCGAAGACAAGTGAAGCATCCGTTGGGTGTGAAAGACTCGTTGTTTGTGGTGGAGCTGGTGAAGAGGCAATCCTACCCTTCAAGGACCAGTGGAAGACTTTGGAGCAGCATTCCTACCTGTTCCAAGTGTTTAGTTTGTGAAGCCATAGTTATTGGTGAAGGACAACCAACTTAGGAATCTTTGTAACAGCTACATCAATGATCTATAGTGAATTACCTCCAACATCACAGGAGAAGAGTGGACTGACAGGATTACACCACCTGGAACCACTATAAAATTTGCCTACTTACTTTCTGCACTTATATTCTGCATTTTGATTACAATACACATCATCCTACTGAATCTAGCAACTGAAATCACACACATACACTACTGAGTATCTATTACTTAGTATCATATTCAAAAACAAGTAATAAGGCTTAATTTTTGTTATAATTCCACTGCATAAATTCAGTAAACTCAACCGTCGCAAGAACTACGTGTATCGGCGAGCTACCGAGGTATCGACGGACTATCGAGGTATCGCCAGGGCTCGCGAAGTTGCTGAGTTTGTTAACTCCAAAATTTTTAAGTGTTAAGTTTATTCACCCCCCCCCCTCTAAACTTAACCAAAGCCTTTTCAAGGGACCAACAATTGGTATCGGAGCAGTGCTTCTGTTCTGAAGTAATCCTAATTGTTGTACTTGACAAAATACTTTGAAACTTTTTCAAATCACTGATTTTCAAAGACTTGCATCATGGATAACAACCAGTATGCTAGAACTATGCTGATGTGTTCTCTAGATAGATTTGATGAATATAAACGTCGAATGCAGGCTTACCTTGCTGCAACTCATGATGAAATGATGGATGTGCTGACAGATGGACCACTGGAGATTGTCAAAGCTGTAACAGTGGGAGATGAGACTCAGTACATTCCAAAACCAAAAAGAGAACATAATGCTGAAGATAGGAAGAGAGAAAACCTCAACAATATTGCTATTGATGTCATTTATAGAACCTTGGATAGCAATATGTACATGAAGGTTAAAGATTGCAAAACAGCTAAAGAACTTTGGGACAAAATACAGTTGATCTGTGAAGGCACTGATGAAATCAAGAAGAATAAAATCAGTGTGGCAAAGAAGAAGTTCCAAAAGTTTGAAATGAAACCCTATGAAACCATTGAACAAATGGAATCTAGGTTCAATGCAATTCTGGATGGACTCACCCTGCTGAGTGTCATTTACCCAAAAGAAGAAATCAACTCAAAAATCTTGGAAGCTTTACCTGCTACTGATGAATGGAAGATGAAGGTTACAGCCATAGAAGAAATGAGAAGATTGCATGAAGAGGATACATTCAAGTTATTCTCAGATCTTAAGGCATATGAATTCAAAAAGAAGTTGTCACCTGCTACTGAAAAGGAAGAGCCAAAAACTACAGCACTGGCTGCCTCACATCAAGAAGAAGCATAAGAAGCTAAAGATGAATTACTAGATGAAATGCAAGAGGAGATTGCACTACTGAGCAAGAAGATCAGAATAATGAAAGGTGGAAAGGGTTCTCCAAGGAATTTCAACAAGAAATTCAATGAAAAGAAGAAAGAAGAACCAAAGAAAGACAATGATTATCTATGTTTTCATTGCAAGAAACCAGGACACTTCAAACCTGAATGTCTTGAGTTAAAACAAAGTAAGGAACCTGATTATCTGTGCTTCAATTGCAAAAAGCCTGGACATATCAGACCTGACTGTCCAGACCTTCTGAAGACCAAAAGCCAACAAAGAAGATATGGCAAGAAAGCTATGGTTGCTAAAGATGAATCAGGGTATGAAGTGGAATCTGAAAAGGGAAATGAATCAGATGACACAGCATTGGTTGCTGAATTGGAAGATTATGAATTAATGGCTAATATGGATGAGACAGAGGAGGTATACAATACTGTATCAATTAACACTCCTGCTGGAAGCGATTGTGAATCAACTTGTGGTTCAAATCCTAGAAACTCTTACAATGAAGAAGCTTTGGATGCCATCCTCAATCAATCGAGGAAAATACAATCAATTATGAGATTGTGAAGGTGAAAAAGAAGCTCTTCAAGTAGAAGTTGAAAGATTGAATGCTGAATTAAGGGTTCTCAAAGGTAAGGAAAAATATGTTGGACATAATCAGTATAAGCCTGCTGAACATCCAGTAGCCTCTGAATCTGCTGATCCATCTTGTTCCTCTACTACATACAAATCTGGAAAGCCTTATGGTGATAGAACAGGGCTTGGATTTGGGACCCAACAATGCAAAAAGAGTGGATCCAGTAAGGCTACTGAACCTAGTGCCAGAATTGGTCCTAAGTTTGTACCTGCACAAGATCCAGCTCCCGGTAAGGTTGTTGAGGCAGTAAAACCTACTGAGAATGCTTCAAGGAAGCAAAATCAGAAGTCAAAAAAGCCAACAGCTCCTAATAAAAGGAACAAATCCAAAAATAGGACTGTTGTGCCTTCTAAACCTGCGGATAGCAGACCTGCTACCAAGTCTGTTGGACCACATTAGGGTAAGAAACAGAAATATTCCAAGGATAAGAATCATAAACCCAAAAATGTTAATCATTCAAGGGATACTTATCGCAGGGGGAAAGGTAGACTGTTCCCTACTGATGATGATTGGAATATTCCTGTATCTAATGCTAGAAACAATAAGAATAACCATGCTGCTAGGGTAAAACCTAAGCAATGGGATCAGCAGAGGACTTACACAAGACCTCAGCAGACTCCATACTATAGGGCTGTTCCTAACAGACAGCAAACTAATGGTTATGCTAATGCTTCTAACAATAAAAGTCACTTCAAACAGCATTATAAACCAAAAGGCCAGAAAACATATGTGAATCCTACGCAATCTACTGTTAGAACCTATGGATGTGTGGAATACATGTATGAACCAAAGTATGACACTTTTAGGAGAAGACCTTATGGAAACATCCTAGGGGTCATGCTTACCACTGACCATTATGGACCCAAACAGGTTTGGGTACCTAAAATGTATTAACTTTGTTTTGTAGGGTGTCTGGTACTTTGACAGTGGATGTTCCAAACATATGACAAAGAACAAGCACTGTTTGTCAGATTTTGTGACAAAGGATGGCCCAAGGGTGAATTTTGGCAACAAAAATACACCTGGATATACAAGAGGATATGGCACACTTTTGAGGAATGGACTTACAATCAAGAATGTTGCTTATGTGGAAGGACTGGACTACAACTTGCTGAGCACTGGATAATTCTGTGACATGGGATACAAAGTCACTTTTGACAAAAACAACGGTACTGTCATTAGTGAAAGAGGAGATCAAGTTGTATTGGCTGGTAGAAGACAACAAAACATGTATGTTGTGGATTGGTCTACTGCAGTTCCAGAAACCTGTCTAATTGTGCATACCAAGTCAGAACACAATTGGTTATGGCACAAAAAGTTGAATCACTTAAATTTTGATGACATCAATCAGTTGGTGAAAAAGAAACTGGTGATTGGTTTACCTGAGATCACATTCAAGAAAGATACTATATGTGATGCATGTCAGCAAGGTAAACAGACTAAATCAAGCTTCAAATCAAAGACTAAGCATTCAACTAATAGAGTCTTGGAGCTGATGCATATGGATCTATTTGGACCAGTTACACCAACAAGTGTTACAGGAAAGAAATACACCTTAGTGGTTGTGGATGATCTCTCTAGATACACTTGGGTGATATTTATGAACAAGAAAAGTGAAACACTCAAGATGATGCCTGATCTTTTGAAGAGATTACAAAATGAGAAAAGTTTGACAGTAGTAAAGATAAGATCAGACAAGGGTACTGAGTTTCTCAATAAAGTTATAAGAGAATACTGTGAACAGAATGGTGTACTACACCAACTTGATGCTGCTGGTACACTCAGCAAAATGGGGTTACTGAAAGAAGAAACAGGACCTTAAAGGAAGCAGGAAGAACAATGATTTGTGAAGCATTGCTGCCTGAAAGGTACTGGGCTGAAGCAGTTAATACAGCATGCTATACACAAAACAGAACCTCAGTGAACAAGAAGCTGCTGAAGACACCTTATGAGATTTGGAATGGAAGGAAACCAAATATATCCTATTTCCATCCATTTGGAAGTAAATGTTTTATCTTGAATCATAAGGAGCATTTAAAGACATTCCAACCTAAATCAAATGAAGGAATCTTCTTGGGATACTCTTCAGTCAGCAAGGCATTCAGGGTACTGAACAAAAGGTCACTAAAACATGAAGAAACTATACATGTTGTGTTTGATGAACCTAAGTTCACTGGTATGGAAGATGAAGGTTGTGAGCCTGCTGAGAACCTACAAGTCACTGATCCAGATTGTGTTGAAGTCTTGGAAAGGATTAATGACTTAAAAGTTTCGACACTGCCCCTGCTGAACACCCTGCTGGTGATACTACTGATGCAACAACTGAAGCAATTCAAGGATCTGCTGAACCTCCTTTTGAAGAAGCAACAGCAGACCCTACTGAAGATGAGGTTCCTGAAAATCAAACTAACCAGAATCCACAATGGTTAAGGAATCACCCTGCTGAACAAGTTATTGGCAATGTACAGCAAGGTGTGAGAACTAGAAGACAATTAGAAGCAATGTTTACTTGTTTTCTATCTCAAGTTGAACCTAAAGTTGTTGAAGAAGCAATTTTAGATCCAGATTAGATAATTGCTATGCAAGAAGAGTTAAATGAATTTGAAAGAAATCAAGTTTGGACACTAGTTGAAAGGCCTAGTCATGCAAATATCATTGGTACTAAATGGGTATACAGAAACAAACTTGATGAATCTGGTACCATTGTGAGGAATAAGGCCAGACTAGTTGCCAAAGGCTATTCTCAAGCTGAAGGAATAGATTTTGATGAAACTTATGCACCTTTTGCAAGATTGGAAGCAATCAGATTATTCCTAGCACATGCTGCATATAAAAACTTCAAGGTATATCAAATGGATGTCAAAAGTGCAATTTTTGAATGGCATTCTAGAGGAGGAAGTGTATGTTCAGCAACCTCATGTATTTGAAGTTAAAGATCAAGAAGATAAAGTGTATGGGCTCAATAAAGCACTTTATGGCTTGAAATAAGCACCAAGAGCATGGTATGAGACTCTATCTCAATTATTGGTGGAATGGCTTTACAAAAGGCACCATTGATAAGACTCTTTTCAGAATCAATGAAAAGGACAAAGACTGGCATTGGTACGATTTATTATGTTGATGACATAATCTTTGGTTCTGAAAATGAATTGCTATGTGAAAAGTTTGCAAATCTAATAAAGAGCAAATTCCAAATGAGTATGATGGGAGAAATGAACTACTTTTTGGGATTGCAAGTTAAACAGATGAAAGATGGAATCTTCATTCATCAAACCAAGTACACCAAGGAGCTGCTGAAGAAGTTTGGTATGGAAAATAGTACCAGGATATCAACTCCTATGAGTACAAATATCAGATTGGATGAAGATAAAGAAGGCAAAGATGTTGATCAGACCTTATATAGAAAGATGATAGGCGCCATCGTATCTTATCGCCAATGAGACTCGATATATCCTTTGCTGTAGGTGTTTGTGCAAGGTTTCAATCTGTCATATAGGTGCAGTCAAGAGAGTTCTCAAGTATCTAAAAGAGACTTTAGGAGTAGGGATATGGTATTCCAAGGATGGAAGCTTCAAAGTTATATCCTACTTAGATTCTGATTATGCTGGATGCAAGATTGATAGAAAAAGCGAGTAGGGATATGGTATTCCAAGGATGGAAGCTTCAAAGTTATATCCTACTTTTCGTTTTTTTTGTCAACTAAGTTATCTGTTTTCGTCTTAAACTAAAAAAAAAAATTTAAAAAAAAATCTTTCGGTAATTACCGGAGAGAGAAAAAAAATATTTTCTTTTCGTTCGTTTCGTTCGTATTAGTTTTATAGTATTTTGTTTCTTTTACGCCGTTTAGACCTCGTTTCGAACCCGTTTTAGTATAGTTTTTTTTTAATTCTAAAAAAAAAAATTAAAAAAAAAAAAATTTAAAAAAAATTCTCGATAAATACCGAGTGGATTCGGTAATTACCGAGAAAGAGAGAAAAGAAACACGGAACACGTTTCAATCATTGAGGTTGGGTGATGGATTCTCGGTGAATCCCACTCGCGGAAGCATAAGGATAAAATCCGAAACCTCGTGATTTAGGTGTTGGTGCCCAAACGTAGTTTATGCAAACTCGAACTCACGGGGGACCACTTTTGTATAATCCGGAGATAGAGCGAACCATCGCTCGACCAAACGTACGTTTGGTTCGGCTCGCCGGACCGACGGACGAGGGAACCACGGAAGGAAACAATCCCCGAAGGATACGCCGGCGGAGGCTTCGTAGGAGCCCGTTTGAAGAAATGGCGCAACGGACATTGCGTACTTTGCCATGCCATCTATTGTGAAAGTGAATCCCGCGGTCGTGATTCCCGAAATCACGGCCGATAATTTCGAACTCAAAACTTCTTTAATCAATCTCGAGTGAGAGGTTCCACATTCCATGGATTTTCCACGAGGACCCGCACGATCACATTCACTCATTTCTAGAATCGTGCGGGACTATTTTAATCAAAGGGGTCACCGAGGACGCCCTAAAGATGAAACTTTTTCCCTTCTCACCGAAGGGAGAAGCGAAAGAATGGTATAAATCCTTACCGCCGAATCCATTACTTCGTGGGAGGAGTTGGAGAAAGAATTTCGAGCCGCACTTTCCACCCGCAAAGACGGCTCATCTTCTCGAATCAGATATTCACTTTTGTGCAATCCGAGAAGGAACTTTTAATGGGTGGAGACGATTTAAGACTCTCTTGAGAAAGTGCCCCACCATGGGTCGTGGATAAACAAAGATTGGTCAACACTTTCTACAAAGGTTTGACTAAATTGACTAAGGAATGGTGAATAAGCCGCGGGAGGTGCATTTCTCGAGAAAGACACCTCGATGAGGGATGGACGTTGTTTGAATATATTTGCAAAAGTATAATTATGCCCCTACCTAGCGCAGCGCATCCAATCGAAAAGCTCGACTCAAGTAGCATGAGGTAGAGCGAGACCACGTTTCTAAAAGTTTCGCCGGGTCGCACTACGTGGCTATGACGGCAATGAATGTTCAAAGTTCGTGTGTGACAACCGCCATGGCCAAGGCCATCGTAGTAATCAATGCCGCCCTTGACCCGATCTCACGTGTCAAAGTCGTTCAAAACAATGTCGTTTGCCAAAATTGCGATACCGTTGGGCACGCATTCCATCGTTGTCATCTATTGTTGCATTCGGGTAAGAAGTGAATACATTCACTTCTCAAAATTATCGACCTTCGGGTCGAATCAAAACACTCAAGGATTTCCGATGGAGTGACCCTTCTGGGCAAAAACCTCTATCATTTTCAGCCCCTAGGCCTAATCAAAGCAATTTTCAATCCAACTATCGACCAAAGATGGAACACCAATCCACCGCAAAATCAAAATCAATCATTTCGAGATCTTAGAACAAAAGTTGAGCGAGCAAATCACGGCCAACACTCAATTGGCAAATGCTTTAAGTACTCGACCAAGACAGTGAGAAATTTGGAGGTGAAATCGGGACAAATTTCGGGGCAAAGAAGCAAGTCGACCTCAAGGTCAGCCGCCCGAGTTTTTACTGGAGAAGAACCCCGATAGGGGTTAATCAGTCCAAAATGACCGTAATTCTTGCACCGATCTCGCCGCACCATGGAACTATGGTCAAGATGAGTCGAATGCTATAAACCGAGGAGTCGGGAAAGCGGTTGGCGGTCAGTGCCAACCAGGGAATGAGTAGCCCCTCCCGTGAGCAAGAGACGCAGAGAGGGGAAGATCTTTGTTCTCCTCGAAAGGATGTTTCGGACTACTATTGATCCAAGTGAAAGAGAAAATTCCGAAGAAAATGTGAAAGTTGAGAATTCGATGATGAAGAGAATACCGCCGAGAAGAAGTCGCATTCTAAGTTAAGTTCTCGGGAAGCACGTGAGGTGTGAAGGATAGTGGAAGACAAAGCAATCAATGATAAGACGGCAAAGAAGCACTTTACCGAGGAAGACTTTGCCGATCTCCCTTACCCACCTAACAAAAACAAGTACACACATTAACAATAAAGAATATAAGAAGGTTATCGACTTGCTCAAGAACAGACCGAGGCAAACATTCCATTAGTTGATCTTTTGGTAGAATGCCAAAGTATACAAAGTTTATAAAGGACGCAAGTTAGTTCGAAAAAGAAGCTCCAAGAGCTCGAGCACATAGTATTGAATGGAGAATGCTCAAGAATCGGCCCGTACTAAACTTCCCGTGAAGTGCCCCGACCCCGGTGATTTACGATTTCGTGTACTATCGGGAACAGGGGACTTCCACAATGTTTTGTGTGATTCGGGAGCATCAATCAATCTCGATGTCTACGTCAATCTTCCAATCTCTTGGATTGGATCAATCTATTACGCTTAAACCTATTTCTCTTCAACTTGCCGATAAGGTGTGAAATATGCAAGGGAATTGTGTATGATGTATTGGTCAAGGTTAAGAACTTCATATACCCACCGATTGGGTAATCATGGATATGACCAACGATAAGAAAACCCCTTGATCCTTGGAAGACCTTTTCTTGCAACCGCCCGTGCCTTCACTAGATTCCCACAAAAGTGGCGAAGTAACCCTACATTTGGAGGATGAGAGCATAAAGTTCAACGTGGGCAATGCAAAGAAGCACCCGTCCAAAGGACACTTGTTTAGCTATTGAGGACGATTTCACCGACAACACAAGTGCAATTGCAATCACTGAAAATCCTGTTTTGCACTCTAGAACCAAGCACATTGATGTGAGACATCATTTTATAAGAGATCATGTTGAAAAGAAGGATGTGGTGGTTCTGTATATCCCTACTGAAGATCAACTTGCTGATATTTTCGCTAAACCTGATAGTGAAAGATTTACTAAACTAAGGACTGAACTTGGAATGATCAAAGTTGACTGATAATCACCAGTGTACTGGAATTCACCAAGGGGATTAGTCTTTGCTATGTTGGGTGAGCTCACTTAGCAGATTAGTCATTGGTATCAACAATTCCATGTACTTATGTTTGTACAATTGAGCAAATGAGGTTGCCAAGGGGATTGGTCTTTGTTATGTTGGGTGAGCTCACTTGACAGATCAGTCATTGGTATTAAACTTCATCTTGTGTTATCAATTGAACAAGACAAGAAGAAATCAAGGATCATCAGAGTTACTATGTCAGCAGGCTGCTGAAGCATCTATATCAGCAGACTGCTGAGCCAACCCTGCTGAGGACAACCCTGCTGAATGGAACGTTACACAGTCAAGTTTATTAAAGTCAAAAAGCAGATTGGCGGGATATTTATTCTATCTTTTATAACCACAGTTAACATGATCCAACGGTTACAAACGTTATGAATATGTAATGGGCCACGTGTCAAGTCAGCATTTACTCAGATTAATCGTGGTTAATGTGGATGTATGTGCACTGACAGTTACAACCTCTCCATGTCTATTTATACAGACCTATCACAGCAGATATTCTCCACTTGCAAAATCACAGATCTATACTCTCTGTTTTTACACTGTGTGAACACAGATTTACAATCTATCTTCTTCATCTTATATTTCTTATAACAATGGCGGAAAAGATTGATGTTCAGATTGGAACAAGCCAAAGTGTTAGAGGATTTTTTGTTGATGCTAACAAAACTGAACTAGCAATCAACATTGGTCGAAGAATAAGGAGGTATAAAGGTCTAGAGAATGTGCTTAACATAAGACTGGAAACAATCTCATATACAAATGTTGTGAGCTTTTGGAAGAACATTGTGATAAAAGAAGGAACAGAGGCATTCAAAACAACTGTGAATGCCCAGGAGATTGAGATTTCCCCAAGTCTGGTGGGAAGTTTTTGGTTTTGAAGAAGTAGTAGATGGTCCAGTAAATCCTGAGGAAATGGGATTATCCAAGATGGATTTTGTTGATAAAATCAAGACAAATAAAGACACCAAATCAATTCCAGGCATTAATGTAAGACACATTGGGAATGAGTACAACCTGCTGAGCAAAATCATTGCAAAGAATATACTGGGGCTGGTTGGAAGTATGGATACCCTATTAGGACCAAAGATAGTGCTGCTAATGATTATTTGCATAAGTATGAAGTTTGATTGGGCTGGGTATTTCATTCATCACATGAAGAAGGTTTCAAAAGAGGAAAGAGAAGGAAAGAGGAAATCCAAGGCCTTACCCTTAGGATTAATGATTCAGACCCTGCTGAATCATTTGGAGATTCCTGATGTAGAACCTGAAAAGCTTAATCAATCTAGATACAAGAAAGGGATTGATTATGCTATCCCTGGTCTGGATGATGATGAAGAAGGTGTTGCTGAAGCTGCTGATAGTGATGATAATGGAGAAAATGGTGATGCTGGTGGTGAGCAGGTCAAGCAAACTGTTAAGAAATCTGTTAAACCTGCTGCACCAAAGAAGGTTACTAAGAAGAGAAAGGCTGCTGACACAAGAAAGAAAACAGAGATGTTAAAGCCTAAAAGGACAAGGAAGCAAACATCACAGACTGCTGAGTCTGCTGAGGGTGCAGCTGAAGTTGAACTTACTGACCCTGATGTAGCTGCTAGAAAAACTGTTGTTGAAATTTTGAGGGAACAACAGAAAGAAGACAGTAGAAAGAGGAAGTCTACTGTGGCTGAAATTGATGACGAGCCACTTTCCAAGAGAAGGAAAGAGATTATTCACAAAAAGAAACATGGAAAGGGGAAACAATTAAGAAACTTGGAGGCTCAAAGGGCACAAGAAGAAGAAGAAGAAGAAGTAGTAGAAGAAGAAGTAGAAGCAGTAGGAGAGGCTATTGATGCTGAGCCATTGACTATTATCAAGCCTACTGAGGATACAGAGGTTGTTCTTGAGCAAACTGCTGCAGAGTCACAGCAAACTACAGACACTGAACCTGCTGTCGATGTTGTTGAATCCTCGCCTGCTAAGGCTGCTGAGCCTACTGAAAGTGAACAGATTGTTGTTGAGCAATCTGTTGGAGGAACACAGCAGTCTGCTGCACCAGAGCCTGCTGTTGTTGTTGAATCTACTGAAGCTGCACAAGTTGTTGTTGAGCAACTTGTAGAAGAACCAAAACAAACCACTGAATCAACAACTGCTGTGGAGAGTGAAACATTGGTTCAAGACCCTGCAATTCCTGCAATAGTTCAGAGGGAAGAGCAATCTGCTGTTAACCCTGCTGATGAGCATATAAGTCAGGGGGAACCAAGTGTTGTGCAAATGGAGGTAGTAGGGACCAATATCCAATCTGAGCAACCTACTGACCTTCATGCATCTATTGAAGAAACTTTGAGTTTGCTTGTTGGGACCTTTGGAGGTCATCAAGCTACTGGAACAGCTCTCAGGAGGTCTTTTATGCCATTTGAGAGACATGTGAAGAAAAAGAAAGATGATTTTGTTGATCCCAAACTTCAGCAGGTAGCTGATTATTTTCAATGGAAGTTTGGTTTCTACAAGAAGCAAAAGCCAGCTGCAGAACCTATGACTGATTTTGAGGAGTGGCTTTTGACAAGTTGGGAGTTGAAAATTTGTTGGATCTGATTGATACCACTGTGCTGCAATCAAGATTGATGGATCTTTTTGAAGATCAACAGAAAGAGGAGGGTATCAAGTTCAGGGATCCAAGAGATGATGATGATGATTCATCATCTTCATCTGACTCTAGAGGTGATTTTCCATCCTGTCCAGGAGGAACTGTTCGGTAAAAACTCGTTTTAAATTTATAATTACCGGAACACCACAAGTATAAGGCTCGTAGTAAAGGTGTTACCGGGTCGTCCTAAGGGAATCGAACGTCTATCGGATTAAGTACAGTTATTGTATCGATTATGTCACAAATTATTATCTAAAACTAAGGTATATATTAATTATAATCTAGAAACTATGACTAGAAACAGAAAATAGCAGAAAACAGTAGGTAAAAACTAGGGTTTTTAAAATAACTAAACATAGCAACAAAAGTTGATATGAACGAATCGGTTTATCAAATAATTAAAAGAACGGCAAGGCAACGAGAATCCACCAATCAACCAACCAACCCCAACTAGATTGCGCGGTAAAGATACGATTTTTAGTTATGATCAAATCACGAATTCGATTAAATCTCTTTAATCAATTTCTAGGGTTTCGTTTTCTTTCCCAAGCAAAACTAAACTAGCATGCATAACACGATCATGAGATTGTCTCCAATACTCTACTAAACTAATCATGAACAATCTCTTGAATCACAATTAATTGCATCAATTGAAAAGATCAAAGCTTGAACAATACTCTCATATAAATTCAATCAGAAAAGATAGTTTCATCGATCTCTCGATTCAAATAAAACATAAACAATATAACAATATCCAATTGATGAAAAATCATAAATTTAACTCACTAAGATATAGCTAAAAATCCTCTAGTTGGTGTGGTTGTTGATTGGTTTCCTCCGTTGTCCCACCGCGATATGCTTAGCCAACAATCATGTTGGTGATCATGATTGTTGGGATGGAAGAATTCATCTCCTTGTTTGCTCGGAATATGCGGCTTGCTTTGAATGTGATGTGCGTATTTTTCAGTGTAATGATGTGATGTCTCGTTTCTGCTCGAATGCTGCTTCTTATATAGGGGTTGTAACCGACTTAGGACGGATCTAGAAGATAAATACGTGAAAATCCGCTGACCGACCGAATGAAATGGCTCGGTCGACCGAGTCCTTTTCTGCACGTTTTAAATGTTTTTTTTCCGTCGACTTGTTCCCCACCGCATTCTCTCACTACTAGAAATTCGGTCTTTAATGAGGAGAATTCTCCTTATTAATTGTCCATTTGTCCTCATTAAATGCCTTTAATAAGGAGATCTTAATCCTCATTGTTGCTTCCGCCGCTAAAGACATATAATGTGGAGAATTGAAACTCCTCATGAATTATATCATACATGTAATGAGGATATATTCTACTCATTAAAATTATTTTTAGTGACGACTAATCTCCTTATTATTAGGTCATTTACTCCTCATTAAATAAAGATTCAAACTCCTCGCAACATAACTCCTCATTAAAAGACCATTTCATCTTCAATAACATAACTCATTAAATCATTTTCTCCTCAAACATTAATAATACACATCTCCTCATGAAAAGACCATTTGCTCCTCATTAAATCATGAAACATTAATAATACATATCCTCATTAAAAGACCATTTTCTCCCCATTAAATCATGAAATATTAATAATAATTTTGCAGCCCAAAACTACATAATATAAGCCTTATACTAATGAAATACATCAATACATACAATGATAGATCATTCCCCAAAAGATAAATTGCATATAAATGTCAATATATATATATATATATATATACATATAACATCCCCAAAAGAAACACGTTGCTTTGGTCGTTACTACATAATACCTTCTAAAATATGCTTACGTACTACGGTAATTGGCGGATGGAAATTGCTTGCTTATACATCTTTGATTGTTGGATTATTGTCTCAGAACACTCATTTTCAAATGATGGTAGATCGCCTTTCAATGGGAGATAACACACCATAACATAATAAGTTCCCTGATATCAAAGGAAGGGTGCTTGTTAGAAATATTTTCATACCCAAGACCATGTGTATTCTAGCATATTCAAGAATAAATTCAAGAATCTAAAAGCATATCAATGATCAATGAAAAATAAAACATTCATGATTCTACTTGTTCAACACGTTTTTCACCATTCAATGTTACGATGTCCCCTGTGGATCCAATCATTTTTCAAATGTTAAAGTCTCAACCATACTATTAGATAACTAAACAAAATCCTGAAACCTAAAACAATACTCACACACAAATCGAACTACGAGCAAAACACATATGCACACCGTTAGATGGATGCCATGTGGCATCCGTCCAAAGGGGACGACCATATGTAGCTTGAAGAAACTCACCAGAAAGGAATATCTAGGTCTTCAGGAACCAAGTCAAACACCGCCCCTTCACCGTCAGCTGTCAAAGAAAGACCTTAAATTGATTCAACTTTATCCTCAGGTAAGAATCTCCTTAATACACTATAAGCAAACCTGCAAAAAAAACCGCAGATTCTGATATAAAAACAGTTGCAAGACAAAGAAGTTTAAATAGATGCTTCAAACTAAAGGTCAAAGATGAGCTTAAAATAAAGGATGGTGCAAATAAGTTTTGCAGGAAGATTTAGATAACTTAAGATATAACCTGCTAACCACTTGCAAGTTGACAAGTATGTTTGATCAAATCAAAGGTGTTTCAACTTGTACAAAAATTTGACAAACAATGGTTTGCGAGTGGGTGTAAAACAACTAAAGGGTCGGTGACGTTTCACAACAAGATAGATTCTTATAGCGAGAATTAAGTTCAACTCGGTTTCAATTATGCAAACAAATTCAAGTAAAATTTGCGGCGATGAACTAAACATAAATTATGCAGAGAGATTATAAAAACTCACGACTTCAATCGACAATGAATCAATCTTTCCTTGTACACAACTATGAAAAAAGCACCTTGTAAAACCGATAATCACTTACCGACCAATGGGAGAGACTACAACACGACGTTCGATCTTAATATATGCCACGAAAGCATGAACTTGTATCTCTTCCGGTTCTTGACTCGGTAACAATATACCTCTAAGACCACACTTTTCAAACAAACAAAGACAAGACTTTTTGAGAGAAAGTGTGGGATTTCTTGTGTTTCGATCGGTGCAATCCATGTTCGGTATAAGTGGCTATTTATAGGCTTTAGGGGTATAGAACCCTCGAACCCTAAGACCCGTAGTAAGGTTTCTCGCATCGGTTTTCCCAAAAGAATGAAACAAGAGCATGAACTTGTTAAACCAAAAACCCGACAATAACATGAGACCATGACTTAGATATATGGCGAAATGAAGAATAAATAAGAAAATGAGGATATGTTAAATTTATTTCAACCATCCAACCAAAAGCGAGGTAAAGGATTATCATGTTGGAACACAATGATAAATGGATTAGCTACTAATGGATTACAAAATGAATCAATTCGGTCTTTTTCTAGGCTTAAGTCATCGGGACTTCAACAGGATTCGTTAGCTTCATCGGTGTCTTAACCACGTGTAACCATTCGGGACTAGTGAATGAAGCAAAGAATTACATTACAATAATGAAAACAGTTTACAATACCGAGCCACCGGGTCGGCACCACGGTTGCATGATCAATACATTAGGCCGTGCGGGACTCCTTGAAGAAGTAGAACAACTTACAAATCGGATGCCAATGAATCCGGATACCGCTAGTAATTCTCTTTAGTTTTAATGGTTTGATTATCAAGATAATAATTCGGGGATTGTATTGTTTGTTTGGTTCTCATTAAATGGAATTTCGATCCCGAGTTCAACGAGTCGTACAACCGAAGTACATGCCATGATACACTATGATACCCACACATGAGATGTTGAATCCACGAAAAAGACCCGTAACACCATCGGTTTTCATGGTCTTCTTGTAGACATCAACCAAACCGCTAAATTGCCTCTCAACAATAATCGAAGTTACCATTGTTACTTGGTGTTCATTTGGAGAAAGTTGTTCAATGGAAAAAACAAAAAACATTAGTACCTGTATGTCCAGGAAAACGAAGAGAATGGAAAGGCAAAAGCAACATTTCCAATGGCTTGAGCAATGGACCATGTTTTTTCAAAGACCGGATGAAGCCGGTACTCCATAAACACTTGCCTTTTACTTCTCCATTTTCGAAAACAAAAAAAAAATACAAAATAACGTCCAACCCTATTATACCGCAAGCATCCAGGGTCTACCTAGTATTTTAGCTAGCCAAGTCCCGATCCAATGGTGGAATATGTGAATGACATGATGGTGCGCAAAGAACGAGAGAGCCACTTTGTATTTTGAAAATCGAGAGATTTGGGATACGAAAATTTGGAGAACACCAAATACAAGAATTAAAAACACAATGTCAAAGTCACGGAAGCTTCAACCCCTTGTTTATGATGACAGTTTGATTTCGAATTGCCCCGCACCATTGAAAACACCGTACTTCAAATAAAATGAAAATGAAAAAAAGAAGCCTCCGTAAACTATATCCGGATAAATATTAAGTAATGTTTCTTGGAGTTGAACATGTGTTGAAAACGAAAGGTATATTACATACATACCTCATGCTAGTAGGCGATGTGGTTGTATAAACAATTCCAAGCTTAACAAAATTAAATCTCACAATGACCCCACAAATTGCTTGCATGTTTTTTCCCCGAAATGGTGGCCAAACATGTATTTCCGGAGTAAATAAGAAGCGAGGCATCAAACAGTTAACATCAAGAATTGGTACCTAAAATCATTTCTATTACAAATATGCGAGAGGACTACAAAAGAAAGAAAACGAGACTTCATTTCTTTTACAAATAAAAGTAGAAAGGAGGAGGCAAAATAGGTACCTAAAATCACTTGAACAACATCAATGTAAGAAGCATTTCTTGTGGGGCCGAATCGAGGGTCGGGGCATTCATAGCAATCGAGAGAAGAAAGGCGACAAGAAGGGTAACAAAAGCAAACAAGAGACAATGTGTATTTCATCAGTATAAAAAACAGGGACAATGAAAAGTAAGAAGAAATTCCTCTTTAACGCACTACCCACAACTTTAGGCCTTCTCACTCGGGGTATTGGTGACGGTACTTGTTTGGTGGAAAATGAGTCAATTTGGCATTGTTTGAGTGCCACATTGCCAAAGAGGTATGGAAAAGTGTAACAGGTGGCTCTTTTTGGCGAAAGTTCAAATGTCATTCATACCTTGATTTTTTTGAGCCTGACTATAGTGGGGCCTACTCAGCACTTGCTAATGGTACCCAATGGTACACTAAACCAAGGCGCGAATCGATTCGGGCAATAAAAACAATTGTGGAGCGATGCAAGGGGAACACCGATGAGTCCCAAAATGCCGAAAGCTTTGCAAGCAATTGCATCAACAGTTGATCAAGGAGACAACGTTCGCAGACCACGTGGAAAGCCAGCCTGATCAAAGAACATTGCTTTGTATGTATAAATACAAGATCAGCCCAATGCATCTATATGTAAACAACATTGTTTTATATTTCAACAAAGATATCGTTTTTTGTGGCCAAACCCATATAGTTATAACAAAAAAACCCATCTTCTACTTCTTTAACCCACAAGAACATAAAACTTCTTCCAACACAAGAATCAAAATATACCATTTACAAAATACAACCGGCAAGAAGGGATGTAATTAGTGGCACACATCTTTTTTAACATAGCATAAACACTTGAATTGAACAATCTCTAACAAGTCAAATCAGTATAAAATCATATTAAAGATCATACTTCTTCAAAAGAACGAATTAAAGGTTATACCTTTCAAACAATATGAGTTAGAATAAACCATTTCAAGAAAACGAGTTAATACACATTTTATACAAGAAAAGTTAAAAATTAACGAAACATCATTTTTTGTTTCGTTTTAATTGAAAGAATTGAAAAATACAAAAAATGATTTTCTAACAAATACTCACCCATAATCGAAATGATCGATTGAAGCTTTTCTTGCAGGATCTCTTTCCGATTTCGAAGCTTTTCTTGCACAATCGAAGCACGAGAGTTAGGTAAGAATCTGTGTGGTCTTGCCGCCAAGGACCCCCGGTGGATTGAAACGACAATAGATGGTTGATGGATTGAAACGACAATAGATGGTTGATGGAGGGTGGAGGCGGGAGTGAGAGGCGGGAGTGAGAGGAGGGCGGAGGGATTGATGGGATATACTGATTTGGGATTTAGGCAAGACGCTGATTTAGGGTAGACGAGAATGATGTTGGGGAAATTGGGATGCTTATTTTGTAAAGAAAATGGAAAATATACTACTTTTTTTTACGGAGGAAAAACAACAACAACAATAATAATAATAGTACTTATGAAAGGGAAAAAAAATATTTTATGAGATAATGAGGAGATTTTTTTAATTATATACATAATGAGGAGATTTGTCTTCAATAATGAGGAGAAAATACAAGTTGGTCATCAAATTCATCACTCCTCATTATTAATATCATTTAATGACCAAATTTTAGCTCCTCATTAAATTCTCCTCATTAGAACACATATTTCTAGTAGTTGTGTTAGTAAGGATCACTTCGAAGTATGTGGTCCAACACTTCTTGTTGGCTCTATTCTCGGAATGAGTGAGTGGTCTGTGCTATCACAGATATGGAATCCATTCCTTCCCTCGGGAAGTAGAGAGACAGTTCCCTTATTTGTTGACCCTAGAAACTGATCGATCGGCCGAGTTCATATTGTATTGAATATGAACTAATTGATCACTAGGAGGTTAATGGTAAATAAGGATAATATGTTTCGAGAAGGGTTTACGGAAATATCCCGAATCGAAGTGAACAGACTATGGAGGGTTTATCCGTATGTAATGATTATATCAGTGGACGCTTTCGACTCATAAATTGAGTGTAAGTTATCTATATTCGATAGAGTTCAGTTTCGGGTTTATGGTGGTGTAATCCCGGAATTAATAGGTTGGATATAATTATTCTGTCTGATGAATAATTTTTATTCGATTTATTGTAGCTACTGAATATGGGTCCATGGTCCCCGACGTGGCTCCCGAAATAGCATAATTGGATTTCTCGTCGTTTCACCTCAATTATAATTAAATAGTTGGATTGAACTATTTAAATTTGATATGTGGATTAATTGTTTAGTTGGACTAAATAATTAAATACACGGAAAAGACATTTTTCGTGGACTCGGCCCAAATTGGTGTGTTGACCTTTTTGACCAAATTGGTCAAATATGGAAACATGCGTGTAGACTTATTTTGGTTTACAAGTGGCGCATTTTGTTTATATTATTTAATTATTGGGAAATTAATTTTCTTAGATAATTATTTGACATGTGATTTATCTTTTATTTGTTAAATGATAATTCATGGAATATTAGATAATAATATGATTTATCCTAATTTGTTTGGGATAATTATTTTATTTATCTTTTATTTGGAAAAAGGATTAATGTAATAATTATCTCTTAATTATTTAATCCTTGGAGGTTAAGTTTTACTCTCCTATATAAAGAGAGTTCTTCCAAGCCTTTTGACACACAAAAATATCACGTCATTAGTGTATGAATTTAGCTTGGAATTTTCGGCTATAGTTCTTCGGGTTTCGAGTTGGAATAATCTTCGGGATTATTCCGGTAGCATATCAAGGAGGTCCGGCGGCGGGAAACACCATCCACCTGGTGTTGCTGGGAGACACACGTTGAAAGGTTGTGGCTTCTCAAAATACGTGTTCTTGGAGATCTATCGTTCTTGGAGTTAAGCACCATAAAAAGGTAGGCTCCTAAACCCCCTTGTAGTTTGATCTTTAATTTATGTTCTTTGTTTCGTTTAGATCTAGATCCGATACTTCCGCTGCGTAATCGGGTCAATCTATGATTGATCCGACGATATTACTTCCAACAAGTGGTATCAGAGCCTTTGATCTAACGATCAAAGTATATGAATTTTAGATCTTGGAGTGGAAAAGCATGTTTTAGATGTTTTATTTCGCTTTTTTTTTGGTAAAATTCGAATTTAATCATGTTGTATGCTTGTGAATGTTGTGGTTGAAGAGATGGATTGGGTTGGTATTGTTTACCCGTAGATCTATTTTGTAGCTCCTTTGTTTAGTAACAATTGAGCATAGGATTTGTATTTTTTTTTATGTCTTTTTTCGAAAATTCAATGTAAAGTAGCACCTTTTATTGTAATTTTGTTGTTCCGGGCTCGAAAAGATGAAGATCAAGGCAAAACCCAAGATATGAACGAGGAGAAACGGAATAAAACCCTAATTTTAAACGGTGCATGCGGCTGAAGTAAATTTGGTACCATGCATGCGGCTAGGGTTTCCTCTAAAGAGGCTGAATGTGTTTTTTTTTTTAATGTCACCTGTTTTATTTTTTTTATAAAACATGCGTAATAACAAAAAAAAAAAAAAAAAAAAAGAATTGGAATATTTTTTTTAGCAACAGCCGAAGAACAAAAAAAAATAAAAATTAAAAGGGTTTTTGATAATTATAATAATATTTGTTTATTTAATTAAAAAGCCTTTCTCCTCTCGTGCAAGTGGGAGATTGTAAGGTGTAGTGCCCGAAAGACAATTGTATAATTGTTTTAGACAGAATTATTAATTCATCTTATTATATGCATGTATGCTTATAATTAAGACACTACTGAAAACCCTAAGTACCTCGTTTATGTAATCACATAACTCAGTGTATGGCTATACACAAGAGGATTGAGTTAGTGAGATGTACTTAAAATTAACTTAGTCCGTAGCGTTTATTAATCCGAGTATGGGTCTCATGATTAATTTGCTATTAATGCGCCCGAACACTTTAGATGTGACAGATCTTATCCGGACTTTGTCGGTAATAGGGTACCTAGTGGGGCATTTATATATGATGATAATCATATAGGGCTGAACCGATTTGATTTGAGTTCTCGATATAATTCCGTAATCGGGAAGTCTTATCGAATCATAAGATGATCATATATGGATTAATCTTAATCCTGAGGTGATCACAGACGACTGCTTAGACTAGGGTAGAGTTTGATGTGTTAGTAAGGATCACTTCGAAGTATGTGGTCCAACACTTCTCGTTGGCTCTATTCTGGAATGAGTGAGTGGTCTGTGCTATCACAGATATGGAATCCATTCCTTCCCTCGGGAAGTAGAGAGACAGTTCCCTTATTTGTTGACCCTAGAAACTGATCGATCGGCCGAGTTCATATTGTATTGAATATGAACTAATTGATCACTAGGGGGTTAATGGTAAATAAGGATAATATGTTTCGAGAAGGGTTTACGGAAATATCCCGAATCGAAGTGAACAGACTATGGAGGGTTTATCCGTATGTAATGATTATATCAGTGGACGCTTTCGACTCATAAATTGAGTGTAAGTTATCTATATTCGATAGAGTTCAGTTTCGGGTTTATGGTGGTGTAATCCCGGAATTAATAGGTTGGATATAATTATTCTGTCTGATGAATAATTTTTATTCGATTTATTGTAGCTACTGAATATGGGTCCATGGTCCCCGACGTGGCTCCCGAAATAGCATAATTGGATTTCTCGTCGTTTCACCTCAATTATAATTAAATAGTTGGATTGAACTATTTAAATTTGATATGTGGATTAATTGTTTAGTTGGACTAAATAATTAAATACACGGAAAAGACATTTTTCGTGGACTCGGCCCAAATTGGTGTGTTGACCTTTTTGACCAAATTGGTCAAATATGGAAACATGCGTGTAGACTTATTTTGGTTTACAAGTGGCGCATTTTGTTTATATTATTTAATTATTGGGAAATTAATTTTCTTAGATAATTATTTGACATGTGATTTATCTTTTATTTGTTAAATGATGAATATTAGATAATAATATGATTTATCCTAATTTGTTTGGGATAATTATTTTATTTATCTTTTATTTGGAAAAAGGATTAATGTAATAATTATCTCTTAATTATTTAATCCTTGGAGGTTAAGTTTTACTCTCATATATAAAGAGAGTTCTTCCAAGCCTTTTGACACACAAAAATATCACGCCATTAGTGTATGAATTTAGCTTGGAATTTTCGGCTATAGTTCTTCGGGTTTCGAGTTGGAATAATCTTCGGGATTATTCCGGTAGCATATCAAGGAGGTCCGGCGGCGGGAAACACCATCCACCTGGTGTTGCTGGGAGACACACGTTGAAAGGTTGTGGCTTCTCAAAATACGTGTTCTTGGAGATCTATCGTTCTTGGAGTTAAGCACCATAAAAAGGTAGGCTCCTAAACCCCTTGTAGTTTGATCTTTAATTTATGTTCTTTGTTTCGTTTAGATCTAGATCCGATACTTCCGCTGCGTAATCGGGTCAATCTATGATTGATCCGACGATATTACTTCCAACACAAATCACCATGGTTTTATTCCTAATGCCCTAAAAACTTAACTAAAAAGTAACTTAAAATACTAGGCTGCCTCCTAGTAGCGCTTCTTTTATGTCATTAGCTTGACACAGATTTCAAAGTTAACCCGGGTCGGGCCACTTTGGCTTACTTCCTGCCACTTCGTCATCAGAATCTGCATGATGAATAGCGGTGTGGCCACAACAACAAGTCAAATGCGCGACTAAATTATGGAACTTAGCCTTCCAGACAGCACTGACTCTTTTCTTCTTGTTCTTGTTTCTCAGATTCGGCTGAGGTATGCTAACAGGCTCAGGAGCATTGACAGAAGGATCTGCAAGGTTAGGGGTAATAATGTCATCATCCACTCCAAAGAAGTCGGATGGAATCTCTTCACAAATAAACGACTCAACCGTTTCATTTCTCTTTTGAAAGTATAGTACTTCAGGCTTTTCCTTGGGTTGCCCAAAGTACTTCTTAATCCTATGACCATTGACCTTGAACGGTTGATCCCCGTACCCTTTCAACGTAATGGCTCCACCAGGATGAACATCAAGAATCTCAAAGGGGCCAGACCATCTAGATTTAAGCTTACCAGCAAAAAGATGGAGCCTGGTGTTATACAGCAAAGCCATGTCTCCCACTTTGAATTCCCGATATTTAATCTTAGCATCGTGGAGTGCCTTCGTTCTTTCCTTACTGATTCTCGAATTCTCGTAGGCACGGAGTTGGAACTCATCGAGCTCGTTCAATTGCAATAATCTCTTTTCCCCACAAAACTGGCTGTCGAAATTCAAGAATTTAATAGCCCAGTAAGCTCTGTGCTCAAGCTCGACTGGTAAGTAGCAAGCTTTGCCATAAACCATTTGGAAGGGTGACGTACCCATAGGGGTCTTAAACGCAGTGCGATAAGCCCAAAGTGCGTCATCCAACTTCAGACTCCAGTTGGATCTATTGGAATTCACAGTTTTCTCCAAAATCCGCTTTAGACTTATGTTGCGCACCTCGACTTGGCCACTGGTTTGGGGGTGGTATGGTGTACCGATTTTATGTTTGACACCATATTTCTCAAAAATTTTATCAAGCGGCGCGTTGCAAAAATGAGTACCCTCATCACTAATAAGGGCTCTAGGACAGCCAAATCTAGTAAAGATATTCTTTTGCAAGAATTTCTTTTCAACTTTGTGATCATTGGTTTGGGTGGCTATGGCCTCTACCCACTTGGAAACATAGTCCACACAGACCAGAATATATTTGTTAGAGCATGATGATGGGAACGGTCCCATAAAATCAATGCCCCAGACGTCAAAAACTTCACATTCCAAGATAGGCCTCAAAGGCATCTCCATCCTATTACCGAGTCTCCCTACTCTTTGGCATCTATCACGGCCTTTGCAAAAGGCTTCGAATCTTTAAACAAAGTAGTCCAAAAAAACCACTTGAAGGATTTTTGTGATCTGTCTTAAGTGCTCCGTAGTGCCCACCAAATGGCGGGACCACTATGACATTGCTCTAAGATATCCAATTGTTCATGCTCCGGAACGCACCTTCTAAGCAACCCATCCTTGCAGACTTTAAACAGATATGGATCCTCCCATACGAGATACTTTAAGTCGCTGAAAAATTTCTTCTTTTCCTGATACGTCATTTCTTCTAAATGCCCACCTGCTAAGTAGTTGACGTAATCAGCATACCACGGCCTCACAGTCTCTAGCTTCATTAATTGCTCGGTTGGAAAATCAATGCCTATGTCCCTGGAAATTTTGCCACCCTCATTTACTAGTCGAGACAGGTGATCAGCCACAATATTTTCACTACCCTTCTTATCTTTGATCTCCAGGTCAAACTCTTGCAAAATTAGAATCCATTTGAGTAACCTTGGTTTTGCATCTGCTTTGTCCATAAGGTAGCGTAGGGCTGCATGGTCTGTCCAAACCACAACTTGAGACCCTAGAAGGTAACTTCTAAACTTGTCGATAGCAAAAACGATGGCTAAGAATTCCTTCTCAGTCGTGGTGTAATTGCATTGAGCCGGGTTCAAGGTGCGGCTCGCATAGTAAATGGGCTTGAACTTTTTATCAATTCTCTGGCCTAAAACTGCACCCACTGCGTAGTTAGAGGCATCGCACATTAATTCAAAAGGCTTAGTCCAATCAGGTGCGATTAAGATAGGGGCACTTATGAGCTTATCCTTTAGGCAATTGAAAGCTTCCTTGCATTTCTCATCAAACAAGAACTCAACATCATCTTTCGAAGGTTAGATAAGGGCTTGGCGATGGTGGAAAAGTCTGAATAAACCGCCCGTAGAAGCCAACATGACCTAGAAAACCACGTACCTCTTTCCTCTTTCAACGTTTTCGGGTACGCCATCTTTTCAACGGCCTCTACTTTAGCCTTATCAACCCGAATACCGATCTTGGACACCTTGTGTCCCGAACAATCCCTTCATCTACTAGAAAATGGCATTTCTCCCGCTTAAGCACTAAATTCTTTTCAACACGGCGTTGAAGTACCATATCTAGATTTTCCAAGATCTCATCAAAGCTATCGCCATAGGCGAGAAGTCATCCATGAAGACTTCCATACATTTCTCCACAAGTCCATCGAAAATGGCCAACATGCACCTTTGAAATGTTGATGGTGCATTGCATAACCCGAAAGGCATTCTGCGAAAAGCAAAAGTGCCTGATGGACACGTAAACGTAGTCTTCTCCTGGTCATTAGTGTCGATGGCTATCTGGAAGTAACCAGAATATCCATCGAGGAAACAATAATACTTATGACCACTCAGTCTTTCAAGAAGCTGGTCAATGAAAGGTAAGGGAAAATGGTGTTTGGCGGTGACTTCATTCAATCTGCGATAATCATTGCAGACCCTGTAGCCAGTCACAAGGCGTAAAGCTACTTCTTCCCCCTTTTCATTCTTTTCCACGGTAATACCACCCTTCTTTGGCACAACTTGGGTGGGGCTAACCCATATCTAACCAATTTATGACTTCTTTCTTGACAACCTCCTGCATGTGCGGATTCAGCCTTCGCTGAGGTTGTCTGACTTTCTTAGTGAAGGATGCAGGTTCTTAGATCTAAACGAGTTAGATCTATGCGCAGCGGATGGATCACGATTTATATGACACAATTCATAATTAAAGGACTTAAGTACTACAAGGGGGTTTAAGATTATGTTACCAATAACGGGAAGAGTCGCCTTGATCTTCCGATGTGTTCTCCAAACGGCGGTTGGTGGACACCCTTCTTGATATGAGAACCTCCTTGATATGCTTCCAAGAAAAACTCCAAGTTTTTCTCCAACCGGGTGGAGCTAAGGATCGAACTCCTTAGCCTTTTTTCTCTATAAATTTCGTGGCCCTCTCTTCACCTAGGGCTCGGGGAGAACTCTCTTTTTATAGGCAAAATCCAAGAGAGAAAACCTATACCCAATCGGTTTAACAAAATAAAAGAGATAATTCTAATTATTATTATCCAATAAAAATAAGAGATAATTACAATCTTATAATAAGAAAATATAATTATCCTTATAGTTAAGAGATAAATAATAAATAAATTATTTTCTTTTATTTATCCAATTAATTATTTAATAAATAAATAACTAATTACACAATATGTCATTATCCAAGAAAACTAATTTCTTGGAAAATCCAAGACATATTGGCGCCACACTAAGCCCACCTGGTCCACAGAAAATGTCTTTTCTGTGTATTATATTATTTTGCCCAACTAAATAATATCCATGCATATCAATTAATTAGCCCGACCAATTAATTATCACCGAGGCCCAAATAACAAGATTATCGGTCCGAATTACGAAGCCACATCGGGGACCATGGACCTATAACCGGTAGCTCCAATAATTAATTATTCATCGAACATAATAAGTACATTAATTATTAATTCCGGGATTACGCCACCATAAACCCGAAACTGAACTCTACCGATTATAGATGTATACTTATACTCAACCCATAGAGTGAATAAGCGTCCATTGATATAATCTACATACGGATTAACCCTCCATAGACTGTCCATTCTGAGTGGGAAGTCTCCGTGAACCCGACTCAGAATATCTTATCCTTATTTACCATTAACCCCCAGATGATCAATTAGCACACATATCTGACTAGTAGCTAATTAGTCAAATGTGAACTCCCGGGATAGATCACTTTCTTAGGGCTAACAAACAAGGGGACTGTCTCTCTACTTCCCGCAGGAAGGAATGGATTCCATGTCTGTGAAAATCAGAACTACTCACTCATCTTGAGATAGTGCCAATGAGAAGTAGCTTGGAACACATATTAAAGTGAACCGTAACTAACACATCAAACACTACCCCGGGACAAGCAGCATCCTGTGATCACCTCAGGATTAAGGTTGATCCATATATGATCATCTAATGATTTAATAAGATTCCTCGATTACGGAATTATACCGAGAAATTCGATTATATCGGTCCGGCCTATATGAATGCCATCATATATAAATGCCCCACGTAGGTACCCTCTACCGACGGTCCGGATAAGACTATCACACCCTAAGGTGTTACGGGCGCATTATTGGTGTTTTAATCAAGAGACCCTAAACTCGATTAAGTTCACCACGGACTAACGCTTTTAAGTATATCACCACTAACTCAATCCTCACGTGCATGCCATGCACCGAGTTAAGCGGTCACATACGATATACTTAGGGTTTGCGACGGTGTATTACTTACAAGCACAAAGCAAGTAATAAGGTGAGATAAATTCTGTCATCCATTAAAAACAATTACACAAATTGTCTTTCGGGCACTACACCTAACAATCTCCCACTTGCACGAAATGACAAGCAACGATTGTTTTTAGAGCACACCCTTTCTCATCTTATTCACAACACTCTCCCACTTGCTCTAAAAGCAGATGAGATATATTCCTCAATGCCGTACCCTCCAAGCACTAGACTTGGTACACTGATCAGTTTGGTTGTCGGCCCGAGACGATCTTTAGGATCGAAACGTTGCCGGTCCATATAATCAGGCGGTACTCTCTCTCAATATGCTTTTGACCTCTAGTGACTGAGAAAATCCTTCTAAGCTATCTCTCCATTGTTTTCACAACAAAGTGATATCGGCTCACTAGACCTGTAATTACTCCCAGATCAGAAAGGAAATTCTAAGTACTATGAGTAAACACTGAGCCCGAGATCAACTTAATGATCATCCTTAATCTGACTGTAAGTCAGAATCTGTGTAGTCAACCATATTCAAGTTTGCACCCGAATATACAAGCACATTATTCCTCGTTCTTCAAAGATACTTGAGGACGTACTAAAATGCTTTTCAATGCACGAATCCGAGATTTGACTACTATTGACTTGTGATAACCTGACTTGCCGTTATCCAAGAGAGACTCTATCCCATTTTCTCTTTATCCGGAGATTTAGAGAATCATTCCTGAGATGTAAGGTAGGACTACTCTCGTTGAATGTTGCATACGTATATGCATGATCATCTTAACCAATAAGACGGATGGGATAGCCAATGACTCATTCTTGTGAATTTGACCGAATCAAATTCTTAGAATATAGTCCAATTCTCTCATCCGAGAGAATCTTGGCGTGTCGATTTCCGACTTCGGATAGCACACCCATGTTGTTTCCAACCGTTTTAGTGTTATCATTTATGAACACTAATACTACTACTACATTACCAATATTGATATCCGATCTACGAAAAACTTATCAATATTTTGGTCAAGTCCACATATTTTAAAACATGTGACTTTTAAATGACCGAGAGGTTCTCTTAAATCCACAAGGATATAAGCCATGGCGAGCCTCCTACCAAAGGTTCTTTCGAATGAATTAAGATATCGTTAGTCTCGCAAAAAAAGGTCTTAGGGAATCACCCCTATCTTCGCTTTGTAACGAATCCGTTATTCATTCTTAGCTAAAACCCTTCGTTCGAATGAATTCGAGATTCCGTTGTTCGGCAAGAAAGTCTCAGGGAATCACCCATATTTTCTGCTTTCTAACGAAATCTAGCAAGACTGAGTGGTGGGAGAGTTCAAGGTCTGGTTAACTCTCTACTTGTCAGGGAATCACCCCTATACCACTCAACTTTGCGCTGAAAGTTTAAAATTTCCTATTCATTCGACTCTTTTCTATGTAGATCCAATTGCTCCCACTGGGCCCGAGACACTCGGGTGGTTCTACAATAGGCGAACAAAATTGGAGTACAAAAACTCCATTTACGGGGTTAAGGTCATGTCAAACCAACCTCTATGATCGAATCCTATACGGCCCACTAAGAGCCATAGGTTATCAATCACCCCGAATGACCGTAAAGTCCACAAAACCACAATGGGTCAATGGTTAAACCATACTCCCACTGCGTGGTGGATTGACATCCTGATCTAGTAGTATTTATCAGTTTAATCACCAACAACCGATGTTGGACGTGGTCTGATTAAATCAGATAGTAACTACCTTTGGGTAACCGTACTCGAAGGTTTAAGGTTGTTACTTATAGATTCTATCATAAGGCTTGTGACAGTTCAACCGTCACTTTCTGATCTCAAGAATCTTATAATCAACCTTCACTCATCTCATTAAGATATTTCACGAACAGTCACAATCTGAACGTATGCGCAAAATCTCCAGTCCTACCTTCAAGCATTAAATGCTAAATGCCTACATTTATGGAAGTGGTGTGAACCGAATTCACTCATTATCCATAAATTCACTAGCATCTTCTAGGTAGACTTCTCGGTTTACATAATAATGTTAACCGTTATTTTGCAACCAATTATCTTAATCGAGTTTAACGATGTATTGTAGCACATTAATAACTATATCAGGCAAGTCTATGGTTTCTTCCTCAGTGAGAAACATTCCACTAGGAGGCAGGCCGAGAATCAGTCCCAAGACTTTGCGATAGCCTATTTCTGAGCATGGAATACTCTATTCTCTGCTAAAATCAGACTCCTCCTCGTATTCTTTTGATAAACTAAATCACGTTTCGAGTAGTTATCGGACAAAATGTCACCACTCAAAAACTCCCACTAGCTCGTATCTCTCACTAGGCCCCGAAGGTTATGGTGAACAAGCTATGTTACCCCTTCAAATCTATTACCCTTTCCCGATTGAAAGGAAACTTAGTCATTGTTCCTTTGAGATAGTGTTCCTAGACTGGGAGATAGGAATCACCCTTAGCCAGTCGTCAGGTCTTATCCCTAGGATATATGCACTAATTAATAGATATTGAAAGGTCGCTTATCTTAATACGGAAACCTTTTACCTTTAATAGTTTTAGATGTGTTATACTTATTCAGCTTTTCTTAGTGGTTCTGACTTTATGAAACAAAAGTCCGAGTCTTGGATTCGTACTACAAATGTCATATTCACTTTCTATGAGGCAACAATATATCGAGTTGAAAGTGAATCCATTTGTTTCAACGAATCTGTAAACGAAAAAATAAATTTTCTGTGATATTCAAGGATAGAATCCGAAATTCATTTCCTTATATCACTCCCACTATTGTAGCTGAAATTACTGCACGTTGTTACTCTATTAATCGTTAATGCACAGCTTCCTTGTTCTTCCAAAGAACTAAGCTACCGAGTCAAGTTACTCGGTTAAGAAAGTCGCTAAGGATTCATTGGTTAGTGATCCGAAATCACTTTCCTTATCCTATACTTTCTTTAATTAATGTTTCGGTTTAGCCTCAAAACTTCAGTTAAGATGATTAACACTTATAGACATTCTTTCCCATTCTTAACTTTCCTTAAAAGGAAATAGTCTTGAACTAGCAGTTCGTATGAGTAGACACTACTCGTGAACTATGGGATGTCTAATGAAAGCGTTACCCAGAGGGACTAATTTTCTAAATTAGAAAAACATAAGACAAAAGCTCCCACCAGTTTATCGGTTCCAAATACCGTCTAACTAGCGACACTTTAATTTATGATTCTCCAATTTTTCTATTAAAAAATTTCTTGTGTAGACACTACACCATTAAAATTCACTAGAAGAATTTTATCGTCCCAATCATCTTTCAAACTGACTACAGTCGTCTCTCGTTCAACACGATTGACAACAGTGACATACTTATTTACGTCACTTAAGTCTTGAAGGCTCCAGAGAAATATCTCTTCCGAAAAATTAATCGCATGTAAGATCAATAAGTACAACGTTCTAGTTACTTACCACTTTTTAACGAAGTCATTACTAGTCAATTTTACACTAGCAAGTCTAGCACCCTAGAGATATATAAATAGTTGTAAATAAAATTGACAGAAGATAAATCCAAATCATACACTACTAATAAATTTTAGGAACATAAACTAAGTACTTATAGTCTATCCTACCGTTCCAAGGATTTAATCTAACGCATCAGTGCCGCCTTAGGGTAGGTCAAAGAGGTTTCGATTAATATTGAAGATCAGATTGAGAATCGAACATCTCATTTGTGATCGTCAATCACCTTTCCTTTTTCAGCCAAGGTATTACCAAAATACCCTTTATGAGTGTGACCTACTGTTTCAGATCTTTAGATAGACCCCGAGTGTGCCGCCTTAGGGTCGGTCAGTGACCCGGCGAGTACCCAAAATCCTATCCTTTCGGAGACCAAGCCTTGAATTTTGATAGCGGTGAAGGCCTTCCTTAGGGGGCCGAAATCAAAGCCGGCATGAGGCGTCACCATTCTCTCACGCCGCTTGTGTCAACAGTAGAGGCCGTGGGGTCGGCTGTCGCCTTTCCCGCTCCCACTCAATATTTTGAAAAAAGTGGTGGGTTTACTGATCACGTTTTTGGACTTGATGTTACATTAACGAACAATAAATCATAGGCCCGAATGTTGTCGGTTATGTGGGGTAGCCCACCCGACCTATTCGTTAGAACATATGTGGCCGTCGGACGGGTCAAGGCTAGGAGAGCTCCGTTGAGCCGTAGTGGCTCTTCGGATGGCTCAGTATTGCCAGACCCCCGTGCAAACGCCACACGTGGAGGGTGAAGTCGATTGAGCCGTAGCTACTGTTGACCACCCAACCGTGGTTAAACCACTTTCGAACCTGTTTGCCCGTGATTATCCAATCCTTAAACATCAAACATTCACGTAGACACTACGGAACAAAAACGTAATCTCATCTTAGGTAAGGTGGAATTCACCGAGAATCCAACACCTTAACCACGAGGTTTCGAGATTTTACTCCTTATGCTTTCGCAGAGTGGGATTCACCGAGAATCCATCACCCAACCTCGACGATTGAAAAAACCCGTGTTCCTCGGTTTTTACCCTAATTAGTTTCTAATTAATATCAAACAATTAATTAAAACTAATCGTGTGTTTTATACATGCCTAACTAATTCCTCGAATTAATTTCTACATGTATGCATATGGAGTGGAATTCATGATATGATGCATGTCATGGCAATTTTCCGGTTCTACACATACAATCTAAACATGTATTCTAGTGCGGAAAATAAACACCGAGATGGACCGTTGGCACCCCCGTATCTAACCTATTAGAAAATAAATAACCAAACCCTAACTAGGGTTTACTACTTTTTAACATAATCTGCAGCCGTTCAAAATCTTCGACGATCAGCAAACCAAACGAACTCGGATCGCGACGAAACTTTCCAGATCTGTTCCTCACTCCTTGGGCTTCAATATGGACGGTTGGATCGGAGCTTTGAATTGTCAATCTTTGTCAGTGAGCCGCCCAACTTGCTGCTGAAACAGACTCTTACAGCAGCGCATCATATACTTCCCGAGGCCAATCGGGGATCAAGATGAATCCCGATCGTCCTGAAAATTTTATCTCACGTCTAAAACTCCATGGTATACGATCTTACCGGTCGGATTTTAATTTGAACGGTCCAATTGTTCCCAGAAAATCGAAGAAGTCACAGTTAGGGTTTCTGTGAATCCTGCGTTTTTCTGTTACAGCAGCCACTTCGCAGCAACGAACGGAGACCCAAACAGACTCTGATCGACACCAGAATTTGTGGGATTGTTCATCAACTTCTAATTTTAATTCTAACCGGAGGGATCTTCGTTTTAACGGCTCAATCAACGGAAAAAATTAAAAGACTAAACAGCTACTGTACAGATCTATTTTCTGGAAATTAAACTTGCAATAAAAATAAATTACATAATTTCCTATACTCATTTAAACGAAATTTTCATCGTTTATATGAGTTTACAATAGATCTAACGGGTAAACAGTGCCAACCCCCAATCCATCTCTTCAACCATAACAATTTATCACTATCAATGCATAAAACAATAAATAAGATTTACCTACATGCAATTCCACTCCTTTAAGTCGTTTAATTATGATTATGACTATATAAATCGTGGAACCTGTCTCTGATACCACATGAAGGATGCAGGTTCTTAGATCTAAACGAGTTAGATCTATGCGCAGCGGATGGATAACGATTTATATGACACAATTCATAATTAAAGGACTTAAGTACTACAAGGGGGTTTAAGATTATGTTACCAATAACGGGAAGAGTCGCCTTGATCTTCCGATGCGTTCTCCAAACGGCGGTTGGTGGACACCCTTCTTGATATGAGAACCTCCTTGATATGCTTCCAAGAAAAACTCCAAGTTTTTCTCCAACCGGGTGGAGCTAAGGATCGAACTCCTTAGCCTTTTTTCTCTATAAATTTCGTGGCCCTCTCTTCACCTAGGGCTCTAGAACTCTCTTTTTATAGGCAAAATCCAAGAGAGAAAACCTATACCTAATCGGTTTAACAAAATAAAAGAGATAATTCTAATTATTATTATCCAATAAAAATAAGAGATAATTACAATCTTATAATAAGAAAATATAATTATCCTTATAGTTAAGAGATAAATAATAAATAAATTATTTTCTTTTATTTATCCAATTAATTATTTAACAAATAAATAACTATTTACACAATATGTCATTATCCAAGAAAACTAATTTCTTGGAAAATCCAAGACATATTGGCGCCACACTAAGCCCACCCCGGCCCGACGAAAATGTCTTTTCGTATGTATTATATTATTTAGCCCAACTAAATAATATCCATGCATATCAATTAATTAGCCCACCAATTAATTATCACCGAGGCCCAAATAACAAGATTATCGGTCCGAATTACGAAGCCACATCGGGGACCATGGACCTATAACCGGTAGCTCCATAATTAATTATTCATCGAACGAAATAAGTACATTAATTATTAATTCCGGGATTATGCCACCATAAACCCGAAACTCGAACTCTACCGATTATAGATGTATACTTATACTCAACCCATAGAGTGAATAAGCGTCCATTGATATAATCACTACATATGGATTAACCCTCCATAGATCGTCCATTCGAGTGGGAAGTCTCCGTGAACCCGACTCGAATATCTTATCCTTATTTACCATTAACCCCCGATGATCAATTAGCACACATATCGACTAGTAGCTAATTAGTCAAATGTGAACTCCCGGGATCGATCACTTTCTTAGGGCTAACAAACATGGGGATGTCTCTCTACTTCCCGCGAGGAATGAATGGATTCCATGTCCGTGAAAATCGAACTACTCACTCATCCTGAGATAGTGCCAATGAGAAGTAGCTTGGAACACATATTAAAGTGAACCGTAACTAACACATCAAACACTACCCCGGGACAAGCGGCATCCCGTGATCACCTCGGGATTAAGGTTGATCCATATATGATCATCTAATGATTTAATAAGATTCCTCGATTACGGAATTATACCGAGAAATTCGGATTAAATCGGTCCGATACCCCTATATGAATGCCATCATATATAAATGCCCCACGTAGGTACCCTCTACCGACAAACCGGATAAGACTATCACACCCTAAGGTGTTACGGGCGCATTATTGGTGTTTTAATCAAGAGACCCTAAACTCTGATTAAGTTCACCACGGACTAACAGTTTAAGTATATCACCACTAACTCAATCCTCACGTGCATTCCATGCACTGAGTTAAGCGGTCACATACTGATATACTTAGGGTTTGCAGCAGTGTATTACTTACAAGCACAAAGCAAGTAATAAGGTGAGATAAATTATGTCATCCATTAAAAAAAATTACACAAATTGTCTTTCGGGCACTACACCTAACACTTAGCTCCTTCCTCCGTTCGGATTTTATGCATGCACACATCGGGTCTGATTCCTCGGATATCACCAACTTGCCATCCGAACGCGAGGATGTTCTTTTCAAGCACTTTTATCAGCAGTGCTTCTTGCTCGGGTTCGAGTTTTGAAGAGATGATCAAGGGTAACTTATCACCATCCTTAAGAAAAATGTACTTAAGGTGTTGCGGAAGCGGTTTAAGCTCCAAGTCAGTAGGTGGTTGCTCAATACCGGATTTTAAGGGGCCACTTTTTTCCTTATGGGCTTGAAGTGGTTGGTCGAAGAATACCTCATCTTCCCGAGGTATAACCCCGAAAGGTATCGGATCACATCATCCATAGGGATCCTTCTGTCAGCACCCGCTTTCTCTTTCTTATGCTTGATCATCTTTCTCAACTCTTCTTCTTCTAGCTCCTCTCGCTATCGCTTCCCAATGAGTAGTCTCTCTCCAGAAATCCACTTCATCCCAACTACCCATCAGGGCTTCCTCTTCTACAGGGTTAAAGTCTTCCTGATGCAGCTCTTTGAAATCATCGTTCATTGCTGGGAATCTCCATGTTTCTTGTTCATTGAAAGGCTCAGTGTGAGCAAGTTGTGAAGATGGTCCACAGTCAGCTTGATCTTTAATGTTTATAGCTTCGAATACACCTATCTCTGTTAGCTCTACCGCTTCTTCAGAGTTGGCATCTTCTTCGTCCTCATAAATTGCTTCAACGAACGAGATTTCTTCAATCAAGGTTTCCTCAAGTCTTTTCCCTCGTGTGAATGTAACAGATGTATCATCGACTCTAAGCGTAATCTGACCCTTACAGAAATCGATGAGGGCGACAGAGGTGTCCAAAAAGGTCCGGCCTAAAATTAGGGGCAACTCATTGTCAGGTGGATAGTCTAAGATAACCCAGTCAGTAGGGAAAACCAAATGTTCAACACGGAGAAGAACATTAGCAACACAACCGGCTGCTGAGCGGCTAGATCGGTATACCATCTGAAGAGAAATAGGGCGTTCCCGCATTCTTTTATCTAAACCGAGCTTTTTGCAGACGTTCAATGTCATCACATTTATGGAGGCCCCTGAGTCGCATAAGACGTTTTGGAACATGTGGCCTTCAATCTCACAAGAGATTGAAGGTCTCCCGGGGTCACCTCGCTTAGTAGCGACTTTTTGTGAAACCATAGAGCAATCTTCTCTTAAAACTTCTCTTCCATCCCTTGAAGCTTCTTCTTGCTTCCACAAACTTCCTTAAGATACTTAGAGCACTTGGGCATTTCCCTCAGCTAGGGGTATACTCACATTGGTATCTCTAAGCATCCTCCTCACTCCGTCATATTGTCTGTCATGACTGAGGGTATTCTCTTTCTTCTTTGGCGGGTAAGGAAGGGCTTTATCATTGTTCATGGCTTGATTTTTTATGGCTTCGTCTTCCTTATCCTTCCATCTGACAAACTTTTCCTCCCTCTTCTTTGTCAGGGGTACAGCCACCTAACTTTTCCTCATTTCTCTATCAGAATCATTTTCATCACCCGAAGAATCATCATTAAGCTCCTCCTCACTGTTGCTTTCTTCGGTATTTAACTTCTGATTGCCCCCTCCTGAACTTATGGCGTCAGGAGGGGATACTCGTTTCCCGACATCTTTCCGGGTCCCGCCTGCTTACCACTTCTTAGAGTGACCTCATTCAGCTCTTCGGTCCCATAATCCCATTGAGGTGTGATGGCAGTGCAAACATTGATATCTGCTTTTGGATTTCTTTCGGTATAACTTGGAAGTTTACCATGGGGTCTGTTTGCTTGTTGGTCTGCCATCTGACCAACATGTCTCTCTATTGTCTTGACACTAGTAGCCAGGGTCTTCACCATGTCTACTAGCTCATCAAACTTATGTTGAGGGACACAAGAGGTGGTTTGGTTATAAGGTTGGTTTTGATTCCAACCACCTTGAGGTCTCTGGGAGTTAGGATTGTGAGATTGATTAACCACCCCGGGAGGTGGTCTTTGATAACTTGAGCTAAAAGAAGGTTTGGAATTTGATGGGCCAGGTGGTGCATTGGCTTGATTAAGATTGGGACGTTGAAATCCGGAATAATTCTGATTCTGATTGAAGTTTCTGAAGGTTTGTTTATGATTCTCCATTAAATTCACTTCCTCAGTCATCTCATTTCCTACCTGCATTCCCAGGTAGTTCACATCTGATGGCCCTCTCTGCTTCTGCATTTGTATATCGGCTAGCTGCTTGCTCATCATTTCCATTTGAGCAACTAACAACTTAGTCTCAGAATTGCTCGCAGCAGATTCCTTCTTATTCCCACTAACATTGGTCTTCCTTGGAGTTGACCACATGTTATTCTTTGCTATAGTTTCAGCTACCCTGTAAGCAGCGTCATCACCTCCCCCTAGGAATGATCCATGAGCAGTTGAATCTAGGAAGTCTCTATTTGGTTGAGAGACACCTCTGTAGAATAACTCTAGTAGCTCATGTCTATTGTATCCATGGTTGGGGCACTTTCTCATCAACAGATTTAGTCTCTCCCATGCTTTCCCCACACTCTCACCATCAAGTTGTTCAAATGTGACTATCTCCATTTTCATGTCCATGATTGTCCCAGGTGAGACAAACTTCAGAGCAAAGGCTCTTTTGACATCATTCCAGGTACGTAGAGAATGATGGGCTAAAGATTTGAACCAACGGTTTGCTTCACCCTTTAGAGAAAACGGGAAGAGTTTTAACTTGATAATCTCGTAATCAACACCATGATAGTGGCTCGCTTCGCGATTTGAACGAAGGTGGACAAGAAGTCATGAGGATCTTCGTCAGCAGTGCCATGAAAAGAACTATTCTGGACCAGTCCTACCACTCCATTTTTCAGATCGAAGTTCACTTGCCCCATGTCTGTAGGGCGAATAGGTCTATGCCCTTCCTGGAAGTCTTGGTCAAGATAGGGAGCATAGGGGTCTTGATTTAATTGGTTTAGCTGGTTCTGACGGAACTGTTGAAATTGATTATTTATCCCAGCTTGTTGATTCTGTTGTTATTGTATTGCCTGCATCTGTTGAAGGATCAGATTCATTTGGGCTTGAGGATCTGGATTTTGAACTTCGTTAGCCATAATGTCTGGATTAGGGAAGAGCTTCCTCCTGAGAATAGATCGCTCAGGTTCGGGATTAAATGTATGAGGTTCCTTCTTACTCCTGGTTTGCATAAACCAGAAGAGCAGAATAGGAAGAAATCAACCTTAGGGTTGATGAGAACGAATGAAGGGAAGATTAGAAACAGAAACAAGCAAAGAAACCTACCTACGAAAAACTTAAAACAGGAAAAACACTAAGACGGTGAAAAAAAACGTGTTGAAATCTTCTAGGGCTAAAATGGAAGGGAAAACAGCAGATTTTGACCTCGAAAACGGTGTTGAACTGCCGTAGGAGGTTCACCACGTCGTCGGCGTCGGAAACGAGCTTTCCGAATTGGGGTCCTGCGCGCCAAACGGACACTCGAGCCGAAAGTAATGGCCAAAATACTGCCGACACAGAAAACTGCACTAAGAAGAATCCGACAACCGTTACCGATTCCCCGGCAACGGCGCCAAAAACTTGTTCGGTAAAAACTCGTTTTAAATTTATAATTACCGGAATACCCCAAGTATAAGGCTCGTAGTAAAGGTGTTACCGGGTCGTCCTAAGGGAATCGAACGTCTATCGGATTAAGTACAGTTATTGTATCGATTTTGTCACAAATTATTATCTAAAACTAAGGTATTTATTAATTATAATCTAGAAACTATGACTAGAAACAAAAATAGCAGAAAACAGCAGGTAAAAACTAGGGTTTTTAAAATAACTAAACTTAGCAACAAAAGTTGATATGAACGAATCGGTTTATCAAATAATTAAAAGAACGGCAAGGCAACGAGAATCCACCAATCAACCAACCAACCCCAACTAGATTGCGCGCTAAAGATACGATTTTTAGTTATGATCAAATCACGAATTCGATTAAATCTCTTTAATCAATTTCTAGGGTTTCGTTTTCTTTCCAAGCAAAACTAAACTAGCATGCATAACACGATCATGAGATTGTCTCCAATACTCTACTCAACTAATCATGAACAATCTCTTGAATCACAATTAATTTCATCAATTGAAAAGATCAAAGCTTGAACAATACTCTCATATAAATTCAATCAGAAAAGATAGTTTCATCGATCTCTCGATTCAAATAAAACATAAACAATATAACAATATCCAATTGATGAAAAATCATAAATTTAACTCACTAAGATATAGCTAAAAATCCTCTAGTTGGTGTGGTTGTTGATTGGTTTCCTCCGTTGTCCCACCGCGATATGCTTAGCCAACAATCATGTTGGTGATCATGATTGTTGGGATGGAAGAATTCGTCTCCTTGTTTGCTCTGGAATATGCGGCTGCTTTGAATGTGATGTGCGTATTTTTCTGTGTAATGATGTGATGTCTCGTTTCTGCTCGAATGCTGCTGCTTATATAGGGGTTGTAACCGACTTAGGACGGATCTAGAAGATAAATACGTGAAAATCCGTTGACCGACCGAATGACGTCACTCGGTCGACCGAATGCAATGGCTCGGTCGACCGAGTCCTTTTCTGCACGTTTTAAATGTTTTTTTTCCGTCTGACTTGTTCCCCACTGCATTCTGCCGCGCTGATCTCAGTCCTTTTGATTTATCTCTCAATTAACACTCCGATTTTCTTCCTTTTTTTGAAATCACTTGATTGAATGAGATTAATCTTCTCCATTAATAATATCCTCATGCATATCTTTTAATTTTCTGCAAAATTGTTGTTACACCAAGTCATCGAATAATAATAATAATAAAACGTGTAACAAAATAACATTTAAACTCAATATTTCCTCATAATTAAATTATAACCCCTCAATAACCATTATAGGAATTTAACGGTTAAAACACGCTTTTCTCATTTATTTCCCTTAAAAATAAGGTAAATTGTTTAGGGATTAAGCCCGAAAATATAGTAAAATTTACCCTAAACAGGAACCAATGGTACTGCTATGTTGATTGATCCTAATGTAGGATAGTCTACTGGTACAGGACAGTCTACTGATAGACAACAGACTGGACAAATGAATGAGGATTTGGAAAATCTCCCCATTGATGATATTGAGGCACAGATCAATGAAGGAATAGATGGTGGTGCAAATAAGATGGTTGGTGAGATTGATGCTATGTTTATTGAAGAACCTGCTGAGCATGTTGATGATCAACAGACTGTGGAGTCAAGTGATGAGAGGGTTACTGACCATAGTGAATCTAGTGCTAGTTCAGAGGAATCAATTCAGTATCAAGACTTGATTGACACTGAGGGGACCTTATCCAAAACTGCCTTTATCCTAACAAAAATTTGTCATGCTGAAGGATTCCAAGTGGATAATGAGGCAGAATTCAATCCTCAATGAGTGGAACAGGAAGTTCAGGTTGCTGAGGTTCAAACAGCACCTGAGCAAAGGTTGGAACATGAGGTACAGGTTGCTGAGTTGCAAACAGCACCTGGACACATGTTGGAACAATCTTTGGGTTTGGAGGAAACCCCTGCTGTAGTTGTTGAAGAGGCTGTTGTAGTGGAGCCTACTGAAGACAAGGCCACTGTAGGGAAAGATAGTCAGCAGGCTACTGTTGTTAATGATGAAGAACATATGCTGGACTATGACTACAGTGATGAAGAATTTCAGATTGAAGGGTCAACTGATGAAGAACCAGTGATTGAAGAACCTGCAATTGATCCTAGTTTGGATGAGTATCAAGGACCACACCCTGCTGGAAGGGATATGAGTTATTCTGTGGTGATCAGCAATCAGAGGCAACAATATAATGTGGAGGAGCCTGCTGATGGTACTGATGGAAGAATGACTGGTGGAGTATCAGTAGAAGTGTTGAATGAGTTGAGGACTGTCAGGAATGACATGCAACAATTAAGAACTCAACTGGATAGACAAGAACAAATATTAGAGGAACTGATGAAGCTTGGGAATGACAACAGACTATCTACTGAAACAATTGCTTCAAATTTCACATCTACTCAAAATGCTGTTAATGATATGATGCTACATGTGAGGGGAATCAAGCAAGGAAATACGCCGAAAGAGATGTTTTTTAAAGACCAACTTTCTTCTATCCATCAAAAACTTGATAAACTTGCTAAAACTACTAAGCCTGCTGAGGCTTCTGGAACATCTCAAACTGCTGGATTGGATCCTAAGCTTACTGAGAGGATCAATCTACTGGAACAAACTTTGCAATCAAGGATTACTGCAGTTGATACAAGAACTGAAATTATGGAAGGACAACTGAGTAATCTGGTTATCACACATGAGAGTGTTCATGGCCTACTATCCCGTTTTGTTGATGATGTCACTAAGGGGGAAGAGGGCCAAACAACAGTAGCAAAAGAGGCTGCAAGGATTTTTGCTAAGAAGAAATGGGAGAATGAAACAAATGCATTCAGGGAACCTACACCTGCCAGAGTTCAACTTACTGATGATCTCCTCAAACAATACAAGAATGAATACAATAACATAAGGAAACCTTACCATGACAAGGGATTTCATGAAGGTTTAAACTCATTCTTGGGATTGAAGTTTTGGGAAGCAAGGGTTAGAGCCTTGAGGGCAAGTTACAGAGGTGGAAGAAGTGGAAGAGGTGGAAGAAGTGGTAGAGGTGAAAGGAGTTTACCTATCACAAAAGCTAAGGACTCACTGAATGAATTTAAAGAGCTTTACATGAGAATGGGATTCAGAGTCAATCAAATCAACCTCCTTCTACCAGAAGCTTGGAAGTGGTGGAAAGAAGTGAATTCCTACATTGATTTCACTCTGATTGAGAATGAGTGGATGAGAGATATGATAGAGGAAATCAGAGCCTACCAAGAGAGACAAAAGAGAGAAAGAAGACAGTAGATCAGCATACTTAATCTGTTTTATCTTTGCTGTATCTAGACTGTAATAACTTGAACAAATGTTAATAATGAAAGATGACTAAAATTTGTTCTGTTTTTATTTGAATCTTTTTGCTTTGCTGTTAGGTGAGGGTAGTGGCATCATCACCAAAAAGGGGGAAATTGTTGGACTTATTTTTAAGTTTTAGTGATGAGTGCCAGACTAACTGTTATAGTGCAAAGGCAAAAAGATGTATAGATCAAATGTATAGGTATATTAGAGTTTGATCTTTGTATAGGTTTGATCAAACAAGCACTGTAAAGGTCAGCTGACTGAGTTCAGTAGACTAGTCTAAGTCAGTAGGGTAGATAGGTCATAGACTGATCTGGAACCTGCTGAAGACTGAAGGCTGAGGTCTCAAACTCAGTAAATGAAGACTAAGGGATCAAACTTAGTGATTATAGTCAAGGATATGCAATCAGAATTTAGGCAAGTCTGTGATGACCCAAACTGATTACATATACCTTGTGTAGAAGGTCTAAGTTCCTTAAGTTGGATGGTGATTGGAACTTAGTTATTTGCAAAAAGGTGTAATCTAACTTCACAAATAAAAGTTAGATAAAAGAAATCAGCTACATTGTATTTTATACATAGCTAATTGCTGTTCAGCAGACTGATAGGTATTACAGCAGACTAATGAACCTGCTGATAATATACATCGGTTAATTCAAGATTACATTGGAAGATTAATGGGTAAGGACAACCAACTACCTCTGCTTTATCAAACAAATCAAGGTCTGAGATTAAAAGGACGTTGGGATGATTCAGGACTTTATCCAATGGTTATAAGTCAAAGGATGGACAGACTGCACTGTCAAAAAGGATTCTGACAGTGTCAGTCCTATGAATAGTGACAGAAAGCAAGTCAAATGGGACAAAACCAGGAACGGTCATATTTGAATTTCAAATACAAGTCACATGCAATCCTACCTATAAATAGAGGACTTTCAACTCAGAAAAAGATGATGAACTTTAAGATAAAAATATAAGTGAAAATTCAGAGTTGCAAAAACACTCTGCTGAACCTACTGTGCTTAAAGCTACTGATCTAGAGAAAATCTTCAAGTGTATTCTGTATTCAAGCTACATCAAGTCTACACACTTGAAGACTGCAAGTTGCTGATTATATCATCCTAATCAAGCTGCTGCAACTGAATCATTTACTTGATTCAATCTTTATTTTATAAGAACCTGCTGAAGACAGTGAAGCATCTGTTGGGTGTGAAAGACCGTTGTTTGTGGTGGAGCTGGTGAAGAGGCAATCCTACCCTTCTAGGACCAGTGGAAGACTTTGGAGCATCAATCCTACATGTTCCAAGTGTTCAGTTTGTGAAGCCAAAGTTATTGGTGAAGGACAAGCAACTTAGGAATCTTTGTAACAGCTACATCAAAGAACTCTAGTGGATTACCTCCAACATCACAGGAGAAGAGTGGACTGACATTTAGACTACTTACTTACTATAAAATTTGCCTACTTACTTTCTGCACTTATATTCTACATTTAGACTACTATACACATCAACCTACTGAATCTAGCAACTGAAATCACACACATACACTACTGAGTATCTAGTACTTAGTATCATATTCAACAACAAGTAATAAGGCTTAATTTTTGATATAATTCCACTGCACAAATTCAGTAAACTCAACTGTCAGTAGACTACGTGTATCGGCGGGCTGCGAGGTATCGACGGACTGCGAGGTATCGGCGGTCCGTCGACGTTGCTGAGTTTGTTAACTCCAAAAGTTTTAAGTGTTAAGTTTATTCACCCCCCCCCCCCCTCTAAACTTAACCAAAGCCTTTTCAAGAGACCAACAAAGATTTTCGATGAAATGGTAGTTCAAGATGGTTTTAGAATGTGCGACCATGAGATCAAATACCGCTCCAAACACAGTTCTCCCCCAAAAAAACAAAACAAACAAACAAACAAAAAATTAAAAATCCCCAAATGTTGGGCCCTCTCTTTCTCTTATGTTGACCCACACTTGAGGGGCCATAGGAGATAATGTTAACTATCTACCTGTATCAGCTTAGACTTTAGAGATAGATGGTAGTTCAACAATATAAAAATGAAATAAATTTATTTTTTTTCCCGATTCCGTTGTCACCTATTATTACGCTTACCCATAGTTAAGTGTTAGTCGAAATAATTTATCTTTGCTATTTCTCACTTTAGAACGACAATAATGTATCTATTGTACTTTATTCTTATTCTACCCATGATTTATTGTAAGTTAATCCAAAAGAAATCTAACATTACCTTGACTGTGTGAGTTTAGTCGTGGAATATATAGAGATTCAATACAATGTCAAAGTCATAATATGTATAAATTAATAGCGATATTTATACATACATATATATATATATATATATATATATATATATATATATATATATATATATATATATATATATATATATAAATAAAATATATAAATATATACATATATCTTAGGGTTTGTAATTATAATTGTATGTGCCGTTTTTACCTCTAGCTTAGCCTATATAAACAATGTATATCATTCATTCCAAAGTGTGAATAAAGTTATTTATTTTATAATTCTGTCATGGTATCAGAGCTCTAAAAGATCCTGATTTTGTTTTACGGTGCCGCCACCTACACGGCGTAAACCCTAAATTTCTCATACTTCCTACCGGTGATAATGGCCGACATCCGGCGATCTCCTTCTCTGGTCAGCTCTATAACAGCATCAACAGCTACTGTGGCATTCAGCGGTCATATGAGCAGAACTCGGCATCTCCGCTGTAATTCTCAGCCACCTCGCCGCGTCTCTCAGACCACTCGGCATGTCCGCCGCCATTGCACAGTCCAAGCAGCTCCTCAGACAGTAGCCGGAATTATCTTCAGCCCGGCTCCTCCCTCTGCAATTTTCAGCACAGCAGCAACACTTCACCTTCTGCTCCAGCGAGTGCACACCCTGTTTACAGGGCTCCCTCATCGCAGCAACAACTCTCATCGCAGTACTCGGCATCTCCGCCGCAATGTCTAATTTCTGAACGCAATACCCGATTTCTGAACCGTAACAGCCCTTTGAATTTTATTCATGGTAAACGTTCCCATCCTTGACGTCCTTATCTCGGTATATGTCAATTATGTTATGTGCCTGGACACTCGGCTCGTACTTTCACACTATGTCATGTTCAATCGGTTGGCCAAAGCTCGTCTCGTTCGGATAGGCCATAGGCTCACTTAGCCGCCCCACCTGGTAACTTGGCTCAGCTCAATTCGCCTACGTCCAAATGGCTTCTTGACAGTGGGGCTTCGCACCATATGAATCCAGATATTCGGAATCTATCGCCTCACTTCTCGTACACTAGGACCGATGATATTATCGTTGGTGATGGTAACGGTCTCTCTATTTCTCATACTGGCAGTACTTGACTCCCCGTTTCCCCTGCACAATCTCTTCCCTTACGCAATGTTTTATGTGCTCCTAGCCTGTCTCGTAACTTACTTTCTGTCTCTCAATTATGTCAAGCCAATAATCTTTCTATTGAATTCTTCCCTTCTGAATTTGTTGTAAAAGACCTAAGACAGAATCAACCCCTACTCCGTGGCCCAGTTAAAAACGGGCTCTATTAATGGTCGTCTCAACCTATAGTTGCCTTTCCCTCCATAAAAGCCACCTCTCAGGAATGGCATCATCGATTGGGTCATCCTGCCAGCCCGATTTTATCTACCATTTTACGCAACTATAATTTAGACTCAACATTTTCTTCCTTTTCGCATTGTTCTGCGTGCTTAGAAAGTAAAAGCCATAAACTATCTTTTGGCCAGTCTACCTTATGTTCCTCCCGACCCCTCGAAATCATTTTTAGTGTTGTTTGGACATATTCTGTGTTTTCTGTGAATGGTTTTAAATACTAACTAATTTTTGTTGATCACTTCACTCGCTATGTATGGTTTTACCCGTTGACTAGTAAATCTGATGTTCACCCAACATTTATTTGCTTCCGCTCCATCGTTGAAAAATATTTTGATCAACCTATTAAAGTGCTCTATTTCGATAATTAGGGCGAACTTATTTCCCTTCGTGAATATTTTTCTACACATGGAATCTCTTTTCTCACCACCCCACCTCACACTCCGGAACATAATGGCATTTCTTAACGAAGGCATATGCATATTGTTAAAACAGGTCTTGCTCTACTTACCCATGCATCCATTCCAAACTCGTACTGGCCCTATGCTTTTTCCACTTTCAAAATGCACTCTCCTTATGAGTCTATCTTCCGTGCGTCCCAAAACTACACCAAACTTCGTGTCTTTGGCTGCCTCTATAATCCTTGGCTCCTCCCTTACACCGATATTCATAAGTTACAACCTCGCTCCAAACCATGTGTTTTCCTATGCTATGCTCTAGACCAACATGCCTACTACTGCTTAGACACGACTACCTCTCGCATCTATGTCTCTCGTCATGTTAAATTTATAGAGTCTATTTTTCCCTTTCCCAATCCTGCTATCTCTCCTCCTACTTTCACCCCACCTACCTCAGATTGGATCCCCACTCCTCCTCATGTTCAGGTACATCTTCCTCTCCACCTCCCCCCTCCGGATCCTTCCCCACCCCCATCCCCGCCCACTCCACATCGGCTTCACCGCCTCCTTCTCCACCTCCGAATCCTCCTCCCACTCACCCCATGCCTATTTGGGCTCAAGATAATATTCATAAACCCATTCAGAAACTCAACCTTCATACTCAGTTTTCCTCTTCTGAAACTGAACCTACCACTATCACTCAAGCCCTTAAAAATCTCAAGTGAAGAACTGCTATGCAAGAGGAATATACGACGCTTTAATGCGTAATGAAACCTGGGAACTCGTTCCCCCGCATCATCCTTATAATATCATTGGATCCAAGTGGATTTTTCGTATTAAGTGTAATCTGTAAGGCTCTATTGATCGTTACAAGGCTCATCTTGTGGCCAAAGGGTTCGCTCAACGACCTGGTGTTCATTACTTTGAGACATTCAGTCCTGTGGTTAAACCTACTACTATTCGTCTTGTGCTTACTTTGGCACTTTCGCAGGGGTGGTCACTGCGGCCGCTTGATATTAATAATGGTTTTCTATAAGGTCATTTACAGGAAGATGTTTACTTAGCTCAGCCATCTGGGTTTGTTAATTCGGATCATCCAACTCATGTTTGCAAATTACATAAGGCGATTTATGGTTTGAAATAGGCACCTCGAGCTTGGTATGATGAGCTAAAGGGTTTTCTTTTGGCGAGTCAGTTTCGGAATGCAGATGCTGATTCATCACTATTTATTATAATTCTGGTGGCATTGTAATTTATATCTTCGTATAGGTGGATGATCTTATTTTTATAGGGAATAATTCGAAGGCACTTGAGACCTTCATAGCTCTATGGGTCATCGATTTTATCTCAAGGACATGGGTTCTCTCTCTTATTTTTTGGGCACAGAGGCAATTTACAATTCTGTTGGGTGTATCTTGTCTCAGTAAAGATATGCCACTTAATTGTTTGCTAAACTTCACATGGATCATGCTAATTCGGTCACCACTCCTTTGCCTGCTGATATTTCCGGGCTCACTGCTAAGTCTGGCCCGGCTCTGAATGATCCTTCTCAGTATCGCATGATTATTGGCAGCCTTCAGTATTTGATTTTTACTCGCCCGGATCTTGCTTTTGCTGTCAATAAGTTGTCTCAGTTTATGCATGTCCCTACAGAGGTATATTGGGATCATGCCAAACGTATGCTGCGGTATTTGGCTAGGACACTGGATCTTGGTCTTCAGCTATACCGTGACTCAACTATGGTTCTTCATGCAGATGCAGACTGGGGTGGTAATAGAGATGATTATTCGTCTACTGAAGCTTGTATTGTTTATATTGGTCGCAATGCTATCTCATGGAGCTCCAAGAAGCAGGCTACCATTGCTAGGTCCACCATTGAGGCTGAATATTGTTCGGTGGCCTCGACTACTGCGGAGCATAATTGGGTTACTTTTCTTCTTCGTGATCTTGGTTTTCCTCCCAAGCGAGCTCCGGTTATCTGCTGTGACAACCTGGGCACCACGCAGTTTTTGCTAATCCTGTGTTTCACTCTCGTATGAAGCACGTTGCGACAGACTACCCTTTTATTCATGATCAGGTACAACATGGCCTCTTGCGTGTTGCTCATGTTAATGCTCAAGATCAACTTGCTGACTGTTTGACCAAGTATTTGCCTCGCCCGGCTTTTCAACAACAACGAAGCAAGTTAGGTCTCCTCCCTCGTCCAACTTGAGGGGTGGTAATAGCAATATATATACATATATATATATATATATATATATATATATATACACATATATATATATATATATATACACATATACATATATATATATATACATATATACATATATATCTTGTAATTGTATGTGCCATTTATACCCCTAGCTTAGCCTATATAAACAATGTATATCATTCATTCCAAAGTGTGAATAATGTTATTTATTTTACAATTCTGTCATAAATGAGTGATTAATTTAAGGGGAAATTGATAATATATACCTTTCGCGGTAAATAGTTCTCGTTGTATACCCAATTTTTTTCATTTTTACAAATCTAACCCGACAAAATTACCCTGTAAGCCATGTTATTTGTCATTTGGGCTTAATATATTCGCCTGTGGCCGTGCGAATTTTCATAGAATCCGTACGTAGCTAACACGACCGGTAAAAAATTACATGGTATTCGTAAATTCCACAACCCCCCCTATTTTTTTTATTTATTACTCCCTCCGTCCCGCAATATAAGTCCTTTTAACTTTTTTTTGGTGTCCCAAAATATAAGTGTTTCTCACATTTCAATACAAGATTAATGCATTGTTTTCAGTTTCACACTAAACAATGCAATATTATAAGTCACTCCCAAAAAACAATACAATATTTTGTCTTGAAATATTAAAAAGCAAATCATTTATGATTTTTCTTAATCTGTGTGAAAAGTCCAAAAGGACTTATAATACGGGACGGAGGGAGTATTTTTTTAGCAAAAACACGGGATTAATTTGTTTCCAATAATTTTTGCGGAACATTTCCTGTCTGTATCGTTTTCTTCTTCCCCAAACCGCCGGCGTCCTTCCTTTTATCTCAACTGCTGATGACCTTCCTCTTATCTTCTTTCTCCATCCCCATCTTCCTCCCTTTGTGTCTAATTTATAGACCTAGCCTATTCCGTCATTCATCCACTCCGGTGGAAGAAATTCAGTAAGTATATTTCTGGAAGGCGACTCAAGTTGATGAAGGTAACAAATTCAACATCGTATATTATTCCTAAATTGTTTATAAATATTTTGAAAGAAGAAATGTAGGTGAATAAGATGGGTTTGAAATTCACGATTAAGGAAGAATTTTGACAGAAAATGGAAGAAAATGTATGGAAGATTCTGGCAGATTGGTTCAGGGAATTAGGTAAAGATGAAAAGCTGGAGGGAGGAAGAAGTCGGTTTGCTAGAAAAATATTAATCAATGAAACTGATAATAGCTAATACGGTGAAAATGTGGGGAAAAATTAATAAAAAATAAAGGTGAGGCGGCCAGAATCACAAATAATTGTGAAAAATTTTGGTCTAGCCCATGGTAGTGTTGGCCGGCCACAATGAAAAATAGCACGGCCAGAATCACAAATAACACGGCTTACTGGGTATTTTGACGGGGTAATATGTTGTAAGAATGAAAAAAATGGGGTATACATCAAAAATTGTTTTCAGCGAAAGGTATATATTTTGAATTTCCATCTTATTTTAACTTGAATACTAAAATACCAATGAATAATGTTAATATTATATGGTCCGGAAAAAATTCATTTTTAGTCATGTATCTTGACACGTATTCAGAAAAAACCATTTCATATAATTTAGGGGAGTGGTATTATAATGTCCGATTGAGTGATAAAATATGATTCATACGCAGGGAAAGGGGGGACGAACGACTGTGATTATATATATTGACATATAATTAATGTTAATTATCTACCTCTCCATCAACTTAAGAATTTGAGAGATGTGTTAGTTCAAGATGGTATTAGAATGGGAGTCCCTGAGATCAAACCACTTTCCAAACACAATATTTCGTAAAAGACAAAAACTAAAACAAACAAAAAATCCAAATGTTGGGCACTCACTCCCTAACCTCTAGGCCTACATTTGAGTGGGCGTATTGAGAGATAATGTTAATTATCTACCTCCCAATCAACATAATATTTTGAGAGAGATTGTAGTTTAATAGTATAAAATTGAAATCAACTTACTTTACTATCCTTATTTCAGTGTCACCTAATTGTATCTTTACCCATACTTAATTGTTAGTAGAAATTATTTTTCTTTGCTATTTGTCACATTAGAATGATAATAAAGTATGTATTGTATTTTATTCTCATTCTGCCCTTAATTTGATTGAATGAATTTAGTCATTGAATTTAGAGAGATTCAATAGAATGTCAAAGTCATCTATATAAACGAGTGATTACATTAACTTGAATACTAAAATGCCAATTAATAATATTAATATTATCTACTACTATTTGTCAATAAATTTCTTTTTAAAAATGTAAAGTGATGAATAAAATAATGATGGAGTGGAATAAAAGACAAAAAGGGGAGTAAATATGGGAATGGGATAGTGGAAAAAAATTTGTGCGATAAAAATAAATCATTTATAAGTGGGCAGAAATGTCTATAGTATGTTGATTTCGAAACAACAAATCCGCGTTTCGTTACTCGAAAGTTTCTTTTCGCTCGTATGAAACAATGAATTCGACAACGAAATCCACTTTGCGCCACAAAGAATCACTCAATAGACCCCGAATCCTCTAATCCACTATTTCACTACAACACGCCTTTCACTAAGAATTTGACTACGTAAATCCAGTTTTTTTTTTTTGTTTTACGGAAATGACATGAAAAATATCAAATTAGATATCAAAGTAAAGAGTAGAAAAAATAAAAAAAAAATTCGTACAAGAAAAACGATTTATGAAGTTTAGATCGAGAAATTTATTTCCCAAAAAAAAGATTCAAAAATTTATAAACTTTGTACTTATGTTGGAGAGGGATTGTGTACATTCCGTAAAAAGGAAATATTTTACCTTAACAAAATTACTATATACTAAGTGCATATTTTATTTCTATATTATCAATTATCACAAGAATGCGTAAAATAATAAACTATTTAAATACACGCATCAAATGTTATAAAAAAAAAAGGTACCTATTGGGCATATACATTAAATTTTCTATGGGACCAAAAAATATGCCAACCTTCCTTAACCAATTTGTTTTGAAGGCTTTGTGTGTATTTTTGTAGATGTTTGGATGAAAAAATCGGGACACGTTGAGTAAGTAAGTATATTTGCAATACTGTAAAATGATATATAATAAGACACGGGTTTTTGAATAATGACACATATCATTGAACAGATTCAACATATTCATCATGAATTAGAAGTCTCTTTTATGATCTGTTTTGGTGGGAAATAAATATGTATGTATTGGGTATATTTGTACAGTTACAATATTTTGTGTTCAGGTTTTTGGTGACGCGTTGTACTATAAATACATGGCTATTATAAATATATAAATCATTTTTTTTCCCAATTATGTTGTGTTTAACATGGTATCGGAGCCTCTTTATATTAGGGACACCCTTTTTCCGAAGGAAAAAAATTTACAGCCGTCTTTCTTCTTCGCCGATCATACACCATGGCTTCCGATGGTGAAGCTTCTGCCACCAAGACATCTGCTCAATATGAGCCCTTTTCCGCCTATTATTTGCTCCCTAGGGAAGGGACCAAAGCTTTCATCAGTCCCGTTTGGTGTAAGGGTGACTATTACGACGAGCTGTAATGTTCGATTCGTAAAAATCAACGTGCCAAAATTAAAATTGGCTTTATTGATGGTCAGATTCTGATACCGGATTCAAAATCTCCGGATTACAATTAGTTGGGTATCGTTAACTCTATGCTCGTGGCTGGGGATCGTTTATATGTTGGATGTTTCGATTCGGTTGGCCGTTTGTTACCCGGATAATGTTAAGAATTTATGGGACGATCTGTACGATCGTTATTCCATTGCCAATGGGCCTCAAATTCTTGAACTAAAATCTCAGCTTGCCGACTATAAGCAACAGGGGATTCATGTTGCAGTTTACTTAGCCGAACTCAGGCGTCCTCAAGATGAATTGGTGGGTAACACCAAATTGCCAACCTGTACGTGCTCCCCTTCGGCTGAGTACGCTCAACTTTAGGAATACGAGTTCTTGCACCAATTCTGAATAGGTGTTGACCCTAAATGATTTAAAAGCTGCGTTTCTACCTTGTTGATGATGGAACCAATGCCCTCCATCAATGTTGCATATGCGAAAATTGTTGTTGAAGAACGCAAACAACATGTTTCCGAGCCCCGTGAACCTATCCGACCTTATGCTATCGGGTTACTGTTCAATGAGCTGTTCATGGCTGCCCGGCCAAAGCGGCCGGCAATGATTCATATTCCTGCACTCATTGTGGTCACTCCGGCCATGACAAGGAGCATTGTTTTGAGCTGATAGGGTACCCGTACTTGTACACCGGCCCAACCTATATGAGCAGACATGGAGGACGGGGTGGTGGTCGTAACTCAGATCATGGCGGACGTCATGGATAGAACAGTGGTCGTAATTTCGTTGGTAGCCACTGTCTGGCGTATGAGCAACAACTTGGTGATGGTGATCTCTCTTTTACACCGACTTGTCTGACGATCAATGGACGCAGCTCCTCTCGGCATAGAAAAATGTTAAGCCATCCTCCGCTGAAAAGTTGTCTCGTATGTCCCCTTCCGAAGATTGGTTAATTGGTACTGACACTTATCACCACATCTCCGATAATCTTTCGTCATTTAACAATTTATAAATGTTGGTCCCTTGAAAATGCTTTGGTTAAGTTTAGAGGGGGGGTGGTGAATAAACTTAACACTTAAAACTTTTGGAGTTAACAAACTCAGCAACTTCGACGGCCCGCGATACCTCGCAGTCCGTCGACACCTCGCAGCTCCGCGATACACGTAGTCTACTGACAGTTGAGTTTACTGAATTTGTGCAGCGGAATTTTATCAAAAATTAAGCCTTATTACTTGTTGTTAAATATGATACTAAGTATTAGATACTCGGTAGTGTATGTGTGTGAGTTCAGTTGCTAGATTCAGTAGGTTGATGTGTATAATAAGCTAAATGCAGAATGTAAGTGCATAAAGTAAGTAGGCAGATTTTATAGTGGTTCCAGGTGGTGTAATCCTATCAGTCCACTCTTCTCCTGTGATGTTGGAGGTAATTCACTAGAGATCTTTGATGTATCTGTTACAAAGATTCCTAAGGTTACTTGTCCTTCACCAATAACTATGGCTTCACAAACTGAAAACTAGGAACAGGTAGGATTGCTACTCCAAAGTCTTCCACTGGTCCTTGAAGGGTAGGATTGCCTCTTCACCAGCTCCACCACAAACAACAATCTTTCACACAAAAGTGCTTCACTGTCTTCAGCAGGTTCTTTGTAAAATAAAGAATGAATCAAGTAAATGATTCAGTTGCAGCAGCTTGATTAGGATGATATAGTCAGCAGCTTGCAGTCTTCAAGTGTGTAAACTTGATGTAGCTTGAATACAGAATACACTTGAAGATTTTCTCTGGATCAGTAAACTTAAGCTCAGTAAGTTCAGCAGGTTGCTTTTCTTGAAAATAAAATGCCGCTCAGGATTATCTGTCTTTTTCTTTTGTAAATCATCATCTTTTTCTGAGTTAGAAGTCCTCTATTTATAGGTATGAGTCCTTGTGACTTGTATTTGAAATTCAAATGAAGCCGTTCCATGTTTTGTCTCATCTGACTTGATTTCTGTCACTATTCATAGGACTGACAGTGTCAGAATCCTTTTTGGCAGTGTACAGTCTGTCCATCCTTTGACTTGTAACCATTGGATAAAATCCTGAATCATCCCAACGTCCTTTTAATCTCTACCATTGATTGGTTTAATAAGTCAGAGGTAGTCAGCTGTCCTTATCCTTGTTTTCTTCCAATGTAATCTTGAATAAACCGAAGTATATATATCGGTAGGTTCATCAGTCTGCTAAGATACCTATCAGTCTGCTGAACTATTAGTTGATGTGTTTAAGACACAATGCAGCTGACTTCTTTTATCTAACTTTTACTTGTGAAGTTAGATTACACCTTTTTCATCATAACTAAGTTCCAATCACCATTCAACTTGTGGAACTTAGACCTTGTACACAAGGTATATGTAATCAGTTTAGGTCATCACAGACTTCCCTAAATTCTGATTCCATATCCTTGACTTTGATTACTAAGTTTGATCCCTTAGCCTTCATTTACTGAGTTTGAGCCCTCAGCCTTCGCCTTCGCGGGTTCCCCGACCGCCCTCGACCTAGATACCCTACTTATATAGACCAGTCTGCTGATATAAGTTAGCTGACCATTACAGTGCTTGTTTGATCAAACCTATACAAAGATCAAAATCTAATAAAGCTATACATTTGATCTAGACATCTTTTGGCCTTTGCACTATAACAGCTAGTCTGGCACTCATCAATAAAACTCAGAAATAAGTCCAACAATTTCCCCATTTTTGGTGATGATGCCAATACCCTCTCCTAACAGCAAAGCAAAAATATTAAAAACAAAAACAGAACAAACTTAGTCAATTCTCATTATAATCATTTGTTCAAAAATTATTACAGTCTATCATCAGCAAAGATAAAATAGATAAGTATGCTGATCTACTGTCTTCTTTCCCTTTCCTCTCTTTCTTTTTCAACTTGTTCTTGATAAGCTCTAATTTCAATGATCATCTCTCTCATCCAGTTCATTTTCAATCGGAGAGAAGTCAATGTGAGGATTCACTTGCTTCCACCAATGCCAAGCTTCGGGAAGAGTAAGAATAATCTGATGTACCCTGAAGCCTAACCTCATGTAAACTTCCTTGAACTCATTCAGTGATTCTTTTGCATTTGTGGTAGGCAAATTCCTTTCACCTCTTCCACCTCTTCCACTTCTTCCACCTCTCTTGGATGCCCTCATGGCTTTAACTCTTGCTTCCCAAAATTTCAAACTCAAAAATGAGTTTAGAACTTTATAAAATCCCTTGTCATGATAAGGCCTTCTTCTATTGTTGTACACATTCTTGTATTGCTTGAGAAGATCATCTTAAGTGGAAGTCTGCCAGGTGCAAGTTCTCTATATGCATTAGTATCAGCTTCCCATCTTTTCTTTGCAAATATTCTTGCAGCCTCTTTTGCTACAGCTGTTTGGCCCTCTTCCCCCTTATTGACATCATCAACAGAATGGGACAGCAGGCCATGCACACTCTCCTGTGTGATAACTAGGTTATTCAGTTGACTCTCAATGATTTCAGTCCTAGTATCAATTGATGTGATCCTTCCTTGCATTGTTTGCTCTAGCAGGGTTATCCTCTCAGTAAGTTTACGATCAAGTACGGCAGTTTGTGGTGCAGCAGCAATGCTCAGCAGGTCTATGTACCTCAGCAAGATTATCCAACTTTTTATGAATGGATTCAAGTTGATCTTTCAAGAATTTCTCCTTCAGTGTATTGCCCTGTTTGATTCCTCTCACATCTTGTGTTAGATCAGCAATGGCACATTGATTAGATTTGTAGTTTGAAGCAACTGTCTCAGTAGATCTTCTATTGTTATCCACAAGCTTCATCAGTTCTTCAAATCTTTGTTCCTGTCTATCAAGTTGAGTTCTTAACTGTTGCATGTCATTCCTGACAGTCCTTAACCCATTCAAAACCTCTACTGGCACTCCACCAGCCATTCTTCCATCAGTAGCTCCATCAGCAGGCTCTTCTACATTATATTGTTACCTCGGATTGCTGATCACCATAGCATAACTCATATCCCTTCCAGCAGGGTGAGGTCCTTGGTACTCCTCCAAGATAGGATCAATAGCAGGTTCTTCAATCACTGGTTCATTATCAGTAGATCCTTCCTCATCAATTTGAAATTCTTCATCACTGAAGTCATAGTCCACCAGCTGCTCCTCCTCATCAATTACAGCAGTCTGCTGACTATCTTTCCCTTCAGTGACCTTTCCTCCAGCAGGCTCTACTACAGCAGCCTGTTCTTAAACAATAGGGGTTTCCTCCAAACCCAAATCTGGTTCCAACTTTTGTCCAGTGCTGTTTGTAACTCAGTAGCCTGTACCTCATGTTCCAACCTGTGTCCAGGTGTTGTTTGTACCTCGGCAACTTGTACCTCATCTTCAATAATTTGTTCTGGTACTACTTGTGCCACAACAACTTGATCGGGAATATGTCCATGTTTTATTTCTGAAATTCCCCCATATCAGTGATCCTCCTTAGATAATTAGCAGTTTTGATTAAGGCATCTTCAGTGTCAATCCACTCTTGATATTGAATTGATTCCTCTGAACTGGCACTAGGTTCACCGATATCAGTAACTCTTTCTTCATCCAAATCTGCATTTTGCTATCTTCAACAAGACTTGCCAGCATCAGTAGGTTCATCTTCTTGCACCATCAGTCGATCCTTGACCAGTGGTTTCATCAGTTGTTCCTCTAGCCACTCCACTGGTCTCCCCAGGGAACATGGGGGATCATCATCAGAATCAGTTGAATCACTGTCAGGTGTGTACTTTGGATCTTTGAACATAATTGCTCCACTTTTCTTTCCTTCATCCAACAGATCCATCAGCCTCGATTGCAGCATGGTTGTATCTATTAAATCCAATAGGCTATCCACACCCAGCTGATTAAATGCCCATTCTTCAAATCCACTCATTGGATCAGCAGCTGGTTTCTATTTCTTGTAGAATCCAAACTTCCATTGGAAATATTTTTGCACTTTTCTGAAGTTAGGATCTACTTTGCCATTCTTAGGTGCCTTCTCATATGCCATAGATGGCTTTCTGGAGCCGATTCAAGACCTTGCTGACCTCCAAAGGTCTCAATCAGCAAGTTGAGAGTTTCCTCAACAGATGTTTCCAGGTCAATAGGTTGCTCAGGTTGGATATTAGTCCCTACTACCTCCATCTTTATAACACTTGGTTTCCCCTGACTTATATGCTCATCAGCAGGGTTAGCAGCAGACTGCTCTTCCCCCTGAACTATTGCAGGATTTGCAGGGTCTTGTACAAGTGTTTCCACTTCCACAGCAGGTGTAGCCTCAGTGGTTTGCTATGGTTCTTCAACAGATTCTACAGCAGGCTCAAGGTCAGTAGACTGTGTTTCTTCAACAGATTGCTCAACAACAACCTGTGCACTTTCAGTAGGCTCAGCAGCCTTAGCAGATGAGGATTCTCTAACTTCAACAGCAGGCTCAGGTACAGTACACTGTTGTGACTCTCTAGTAGGTTGCTTAGAAACAACCTCTACATCCTCAGTAGGCTTTATAATTGTTAATGGTTCAGCATCAATAGCCTCTCCTACCGCTTCTACTTCTTCTTCTTGTTCTCTCAAATTTTCCAAAATCTTCAATTGCTTCCCTTTTCCATGTTTCTTTTTATTGATAATTTCCTTCATTCTCTTGGAAAAGGGGCTCATCTTCAGTCTCAATCACAATAGACTTCCTCTTTCTACTGATTTCTTCTTTCACAATTTCAACCTCAATTTTTTTCTTTGCAACAACGGACCTCAATCGGCGGACTCGGTCCCTCGATGGACTCAATGCTTTGTTTGATTCCTTGTCCTCTTAGGCTTTAACATCTCTGTTATTTTTCTTGTGTCAGCAGCCTTTCTCTTCTCAGTAGTCTTCTTTGGTGCAACAGGCTTAACAACTTTCTTGACCTGCTCACCACCGGCATCACCATCTCCTCCATCATCTCCATCACTTTCAGTGGCCTCATTATCCACTTCTTCATCATCATCCAGACCAGGGATAGGATAGTCAATCTTTTTCTTGTATCTGGATTGGTTAATCTTCTCAGGTTCAACATCAGGAATTTCCAAATGATTCAGCAGGGCCTGAACCATTAATCCTAAGGGTAAGGCCTTGGATTTCCTTTTTCCTTCTCTTTCTTCCTTTGCAACTTTCTTCATGTAGTGGATAAAGTATCCAGTCCAATCAAATTTCATACTCCTGCAAATAATCATCGGCAACTCTATCTTGGGTCCTGATAGAGTATCCATACTTCCAACAAGGCCTAAGATGTTCTTAGCAATGATTTTGCTCAGCAGGTTGTACTCAAATCCAATGTGTTTCACATTAATGCCTGGAATTGATTTGGTGGCATTATTGATCTTGATTTTGTCTACGAAATCCATCTTGGAAAATCCCATTTCCTTAAGATTTGTTGGTGCATCTATTACTTCTTCAAAACCAAAAGCTTCCCTCAGTAGGTTTGAGGAAACATCAATTTCCTGTGCATTTACAGTTGTGGTAAATTCCTCTCTTTCTTCTCTTATCACAATATTCTTACAAAATCTGACAACATTTGTGTATGATATGGTTTCCAATCTTATATTCAGTACATTCTCCAAGCCTGCATATCTTCTTATCATTCGACCAATATTGATAGCTAAATCTGTTTTGTTAGCATCAACAACAAAGCCTCTTACACTTTGGCTTGTTCCGATTTGAACATCCTCTTTTTCTGCCATTGTTTTAAGAAAGAGATGAAGAAAATGACTTGTAAATCTGTGTTCACACAGTGTAAATACAGAGAAAATCAATATGAGATTTTTGTAGTAGCCTCTGTGTAATAGTCTGTGTATATATAGGCAAATGCAGTTGAAACTGTCAGAGCACGAACTATGCATTTAACCATGATTAATCAGAGTGAATGCTAACTTGACACATGGCCCATTACTTCTCCATAACGTTTGTAACCATTGGATCGTGTTAACTGCGGTTATAAAGGATAGAATAAATATCCCGCCAATCTATTTTTTTTACTTTAATAAGTTTGACTGAATAACGTATTCTTCAGTAGCCTTGTCATCAGCAGGGTTGGCTCAGCAGCCTGCTAACAAATATGCCTCCGCAGCCTTGCTGACAGAGTAACTCTGCTGATCATTGATTCCTTCTTGTTTTGTTCAATTGATAATACAAAATGAAGTTTAATACCAATGACTGATCTGTCAAGTGAGCTCACCTAACATGACAAAGACCAATCCCCTTGGCAACCTCATTTGCTCAATTGTCCAAACATAAGTACATGGAATTGTTGATACCAATGACTAATCTTCTAAGTGAGCTCACCCAACATAGCAAAGACTAATCCCCTTGGTGAATTCCAGTACATTGCTGATTATCAATCAACTTTAATAATTCCAAGTTCAGTCCTTAGTTTAGCAAATCTTTCACTATCCAGTGGTTTAGTGAAAATTTCAGCAAGTTGATCTTTAGTAGGGATGTAGAGAACCACCACATCTTTCTTCTCAACATGATCTCTTATAAAATGATGTCTCACATCAATATGCTTGGTTCTTGAGTGCAAAACAAGATTTTTTGTGATTGCAATTGCACTTGTGTTGTCACACATAATTGGAATTTCTCTTTCTTCAATTCCATAATCCCTTAAGTGTTGTCTTAGCCAAAGTACTTGTGTACAACAACTTCCAAGAGAAGAATGTATTCGGCTTCAAGCAAGTTGATATAGAATTCTCGTTTCTTGCTAAACCAGGAGACCGTATTTCCCATTAATTCGACGTTCTGTGGTGCTTTTTCTATCAATCTTGCATCCAAGATAATCGTAATCGAGTAGGATATAACTTTGAAGCTTCCATCCTTGGAATACCATATCCCTACTCCCAAAGTCTCCTTTAGATACTTGAGAACTCTTTTGACTGCACCTAAATGACTTTATTTAGGTTTAGATTGAAATCTTGCACAAACACCTACAACAAAGGATATATCAGGTCTGCTGGCAGTGAGGTACAGCAGACTGCCTATCATCCTTCTGTATAAAGAATGATCAACATCTTTGCCTTCCTTATCTTCATCCAATCTAATATTTGTACTCATAGGAGTTGATATCTTGGTGCTATTTTCCATACCAAACTTCTTCAGCAGCTCCTTGGTGTACTTGGTTTGATGAATGAAGATTCCATCTTTCATCTGTTTAACTTGTAATCCCAAAAAGTAGCTCATTTCTCCCATCATACTCATTTGGAATTTGCTCTTCATTAGATTCGCAAACTTTTCACATAGCAATTCATTTTCAGAACCAAAGATTATGTCATGAACATAAATTTGTACCAGCAGGGTGCTGTCCTTCTCATTGATTCTGAAAAGAGTCTTATCAATGGTGTCTTTTGTAAAACCATTGTCCACCAAGAATTGTGATAGAGTCTCATACCATGCTCTTGGTGCTTGTTTCAAACCATAAAGTGCTTTGTTGAGTCAATACACTTTATCTTCTTGATCTTTAACTTCAAATCCAGGAGGTTGCTCAACATACACTTCCTCCTCTAGAATGCCATTCAAAAATGCACTCTTGACATCCATTTGATATACCTTGAAGTTTTTATATGCAGCATGTGCCAAGAATAATCTGATAGCTTCCAATCTTGCAACAGGTGCATAAGTTTCATCAAAATCTATTCCTTCAGCTTGAGAATAGCCTTTTGCAACTAGTCTAGCCTTATTTCTCACAATGGTACCATATTCATCCAGTTTATTTCTATATACCCATTTTGTACCAATAATATTTGCATGACTTGGCCTTTCAACTAGTGTCCAAACTTGATTTCTTTCAAATTCGTTCAACTCTTCTTGCATAGCAATTATCCAATCTGGATCTGAAATTGCTTCTTCAACAATTTTAGGTTCCATTTGTGATAGAAAACAAGTAAACATTGCTTCTAATTGTCTTCTAGTCCTCACACCTTGCTGTACATTGCCAATAACTTGTTCAGCAGGGTGATTCCTTAACCATTGTGGATTCTGGTTAGATTGATTCTCAGGAACCTCATCTTCAGTAGGGTCTGCTGTTGCTTCTTCAATAGGGGGTTCAGCATATCCTTGAACTGCTTCAGTTGTTGCATCAGTACTATTACCAGCAGGGTGTTCAGCAGGGGCAGAATCAGAAACTTTTAAGTCATTAAACCTTTCCAAGACTTCAACACAATCTGGATCAGTGACTTGTAGGTTTTCAGGAGGTTCACAAGCTTCATCATCCATACCAGTGAACTTAGGTTCATCAAACACAACATGGATTATCTCCTCATGTTTCGAGTGACCTTCTGTTCAGTACCCTGAATGCTTTACTGACTGAAGAATATCCCAAGAAAATTCCTTCATCTGATTTTGGTTGGAATGTCTTCAAATGTTCCTTATGATTCAAGATAAAACACTTGCTTCCAAATGGATGGAAATAAGATATATTAGGTTTTCTTCCATTCCAAATTTCGTAAGGTGTCTTCAGCAGCTTCTTGTTCACTGAGGTTCTGTTTTATGTATAGCATGTTGTATTAACTGCTTCAGCCCAATATCTTTCAGGTAGTAATGCTTCACAAATCATTGTCCTTCTTGCTTCTTTCAATGTCCTGTTTCTTCTTTCAGCAACCCCATTTTGCTAAGGTGTACCAGCAGCAGCAAGTTGATGTAGTACACCATTCTATTCACAATATTCTCTTATAACTTTATTTAGAAACTCAGTACCCTTGTATGATCTTATCTTTACTTCTGTCAAACTTTTCTCATTCTGTAATCTCTTCAAAAGTTCAGGCATCTTTTGAAGTGTTTCACTTTTCTTGTTCATAAATACCACCCAAGTGTACCTTGAATAATCATCTACAACAACTAAGGTGTATTTCTTTCCTGTAACACTTGTTGGTGTAACTGGTCCAAATAAATCCATATGCATCAGCTCCAAGACTCTATTAGTTGATTGCTTAGTCTTTGATTTGAAGCTTGACTTTGTCTGTTTACCTTACTGACATGCATCACATGTAGTATCCTTTTTGAATGTGATCTCGGTAAACCAATCACCAGTTTCTTCTTCACCAACTGATTGATGTCATCAAAATTCAGATGATTCAGCTTCTTATGCCATAACCAATTGAGTTCTGATTTGGTATGCACAATTAGACATGTTTCTGGAACAGCAGTAGACCAATCAACAACATACATGTTTTGTTGTCTTCTACCAGCCAGTACAACTTGATCACCTCTTTCACTAATGACAATACAATTGTTTTTGTCAAAAGTGACCTTGTATCCCATGTCACAAAATTGTCCAGTGCTCAGCAAGTTGTAGTCCATTCCTTCCACATATGCAACATTCTTGATTGTAAGTCCATTCCTCACAAGTGTGCCATATCCTCTTGTGTAACCAGGTGTATTTTTGTTGCCAAAATTCACCCTTGGACCATCCTTTGTCACAAAATTTGACAAACAGTTATTATTCTTTGTCATATGTCTGGAACATCCACTATCAAAGTACCAGACACCCTACAAAACAAAATCAATACATTTTAGGTACCCAAACCTGTTTGGGTAATGGTCAGTGGTAAGCATGACCCCTGGTATGTTTCCATAAGGTCTTCTTCTAAAAGTGTCATACTTTGGTTCATACATGTATTCCACACATCCAAAAGTTCTAACAGTTGGTTGTGTTGGATTCACATATGTTTTCTGGCCTTTTGGTTTATAATGCTGTTTGAAGTGATTTTTGTTGTTAGAAGCATTAGCATAACCATTAGTTTGTTGTCTGTTAGGAACAGCCCTGTAGTATGGAGTCTGCTGAGGTCCCTGTTGAGGTCTTGTATAAGCCCTCTGCTGAGTCCTTTGCTGATTCCATTGCTTAGGTTTTACCCTAGCAGCATGGTTATACTTGCTGTTTCTAGCATTAGATGCAGGAATATTCCAGTCATCATCAGTAGGGAACAATCTACCTTTCCCCCTGAGATAAGTATCCCTAGAATGATTAACATTTTTGGGTTTAGGATTCTTATCCTTGGAATATTTATGGTTCTTTCCTTTTTGTGGTCCAGCAGACTTGGTAGATGGTCTGCTATAAGCAGGTTTAGAAGGCACAACAGTCCTACTTTTAGATTTATTCTTTTTATTAGGAGTTGTTGACTTCTTTGACTTTTGATTTTGCTTTCTTGAAGCATTCTCAGTAGGTTTTACAGCCTCAGAAACCTTACTGGGAGTTGGATCTTGTGCAGGTACAAACTTAGGACCAATTCCGGTACTAGGTTCAGTAACCTTACTGGATCCACTCTTTTTGGATTGTTGAGTTCCAAATCCAAGCCCTGTTCTATCACCATAAGGCTTTCTAGATTTGTATGCAGTAGAGGAACAAGATGGTTCAGCAGATTCAGAAGCTACTGGATGTTCAGCAGGCTTATACTGATTCTGTCCAACATCTTTTTCCTTACCTTTGAGAACCATTAATTCAGCATTCAATCTTTCAACTTCTACTTGAAGAGCTTCTTTTTCAGCCTTCACAATCTCATAACCAGATTGTATTTTCCTCAGTTGATTGAGGATGGCATCCAAAGCTTCTTCATTGTAAGAGTTTCTAGGATTTGAACCACAAGTTGATTCACAATCACTTCCAGCAGGAGTGTTAATTGATACGGTATCGTATACCTCCTCTCGTTTCATCCATATTAGCCATTAATGCATAGTCTTCCATATCAGCAACCAGTGGATGTGTCATCGATTCATTTCCTTTTTCGATTCCACTTCATAACCTGATTCATCTTCAGCAACCATAGCCTTCTTGCCATATCTTCTTTGTTGGCTTTTGGTCTTCAGTAGGTCTGGACAATCAGGTCTGAAATGTCCAGGCTTTTTGCAATTGAAGCAGAGATAATCAGGTTCCTTACTTTGTTTTAACTCAGGACAGTCAGGTTTGAAGTGTCCTGGTTTCTTGCAATGAAAGCATAGATAATCATTGTCTTTCTTTGGTTCTTCTTTCTTCTTTTCACTGAATTTCTTATTGAAATTCCTTGGAGAACTCTTTCCACCTTTCATCATCCGGATTTTCTTGCTCAGTAGGGCAATCTGCTCTTGCATTTCATCCAGCAGATCATCTTGAGCTCCTGATGTCTCTTCTTGATGTTTAGCAGCCAATGCGGTTGTCTTTGGTTCTTCTTTTTCAGTGGAAGGAACCAATCTCTTGCTGAATTCATAAGCTTTAAGATCTGAGAATAATTTGAAGGTATCCTCTTCATGTAGCTTTCTCATTTCTTCTATTGTAGTGACTTTCATCTCCCAAACTTCTTTGTCAGGCAATGCTTCCAAGATTTTTGAGTTTATTTCTTCTTTTGAGTAACTTACACTCAGTAGGGTAAGTTCATCTAGGATAGCATTGAATCTTGACTCCATTTGCTCAATGGTTTTATTTAGTAGCATTTTGAACTTTTGAAACCTCTTTTTGGCCACACTGATTTTATTCTTCTTGATTGCATCAGTGCCTTCACAGATCAACTGTATCTTGTCCCAATGTTCCTTTGCAGTTTTGCAATCTTTAACCTTCATGTACATATTTCTATCCAAGGTTCTATAAATGATATCAATAGCAATATTGTTGCGGTTTGCTCTCATTCTATCTTCAGCATTCCATTCTCTTTTTGGTTTTGGAATGTACTCTGTCACATCACCCACTGTTATTGACTTGGTAATCTCCAGTGGTCCATGTGTCAACACATCCATCATTTCATCATGAGTTGCAGCAAGGTAAGCTTGCATTCGACGTTTATATTCATCAAATCTATCTAGAGAACACATCAGCATAGTTCTAGCATACTGGTTGTTATCCATGATGCAAGTCTTTGAAAATTAGTAATTTGAAAAAGTTTCAAAGAATTTTCACAAGCACAACAAGTTGGATTACTTCAGAACAGAAGCACTGCTCCGATACCAATTGTTGGTCCCTTGAAAAGGATTTGGTTAAGTTTAGAGGGGGGGTGAATAAACTTAACACTTAAAAATTTTGGAGTTAACAAACTCAGCAACTTCGACGACCTGCGATACCTCGATAGTCTGTCGACACCTCGCAGCTGGCGATACACGATAGTCTATTGACGGACAAGAGTTTACTGAATTTGTGCAGCAAAATTATATCAAAAATTAAGCCTTATTACTTGTTGTTAAATATGATACTAAGTATTAGATACTCAGTAGTGTATGTGTATAATAAGCTAAATGCAGAATGTAAGTGCAGAAAGTAAGTAGGCAGATTTTATAGTCGTTCCAGGTGGTGTAATCATGTCAGTCCACTATTCTCCTGTGATGTTGGAGGTAATTCACTAGAGATCTTTGATGTATCTTTTACAAAGATTCCTAAGGTTGCTTGTCCTTCAACAATAACTATGGCTTCACAAACTGAAAACTAGGAATAGGTAGGATTGCTGCTCCAAAGTCTTCCACTGGTCCTTGAAGGGTAGGATTGCCTCTTCACCAGCTCCACCACAAACAATAGTCTTTCACACAAAAGTGCTTCACTGTCTTCAATAGGTTCTTTGTAAAATAAAGAATGAATCAAGTAAATGATTCAGTTGCAGCACCTTGATTAGGATGATATAATCAGTAGCTTGCAGTCTTCAAGTGTGTAAACTTGATGTAGCTTGAATACATAATACACTTGAAGAATTTCTCTGGATCAGTAAACTTAAGCTAAGTAAGTTCAGCAGGTTGATTTTCTTGATAATAAAATGCAGCTCAGGATAATCTGTCTTTTTCTCTTGTAAATCATCATATTTTTCGAGTTAGAAGTCCTCTATTATAGGTAGGAGTCCTTGTGACTTGTATTTGAAATTCAAATATAGCCGTTCCATGTTTTGTCCCATTTGACTTGCTTTCTATCACTATTCATAGGACTGACAGTGTCAGAATCCTTTTTGGCAGTGTACAGTCTATCCATCCTTTGACTTGTAACCATTGGATAAAAACTTGAATCATCCCAACGTCCTTTTAATCTCTACCATTGATTTGTTTGATAAGTCAGAGGTAGTTAGCTGTCCTTATCCTTGTTTTCTTCCAATGTAATCTTGAATAAACCGAGGTATATATATCAGCAGGTTCATCAGTCTGCTAAGATACCTATCAGTTTGCAAAACTATTAGTTGCTTTGTTTAAAACACAATGCAGCTGACTTCTTTTATCTAACTTTTATTTGTGAAGTTAGATTACACCTTTTTTATCATAACTAAGTTCCAATCACCATTCAAATTGTGGAACTTAGACCTTGTACTCAAGGTATATGTAATCAGTTTAGGTCATCACAGACTTCTCTAAATTCTGATTCCATATCCTTGAATTTGATTACTAAGTTTGATCCATTAGCCTTCATTTACTGAGTTTGAGCCCTCAGCCTTCTGTCTTCAGCAGGTTCCTGACTAGTCTACTGACCTAGCTACCCTACTGATATAGACCAGTCTGCTGATATAAGTCAGCTGACCATTACAGTGCTTGTTTGATTGGAGTGGAGATGCAGTGTAATAGGGTCTACTACTTCCAGTCTGTGTGCTCTCCAGATATTCAAGAAAATAATTTACTTGCGGCAGATACTCATTTGTTATGGAATAGACGTTTGGGTCATCCTTCGAGTACTGTGGTATCTTCATTATCCGGCATTCCCAGCCTTAATAATTCCACTAAAGTTTGTGACATTGATTGTTCTATTTGTTTTATGAGTAAACAACCTCGTTCTTCTCTTCCCTTAAGTTCTAATAAAGCTACGGATTTGTTTGATTTTGTTCATCGTGGGTCTTATAAATTTCCCTCTAGATGTGATGCTCCTTTTTTATTACCATTGATGATACTTGTTCCCATTCCATGTGGGTTTATTTGTTAACTATCAAGCATGAAGTGCGCCATTTAATTGAAACTTTTTACACAATGGTCAAATGTCCGTTTGATAAACGGATTAAGTACTTTCGCAGTGATGGCCTAGAATTTTTATGTTTAGCGTCTTTTTTTGCCTCCAAGGGTATTATACATCAAACTTCTTGTGTTGACACGGCACAACAAAATGGACGTGTTGAACATAATCATAGGCACATTCTTATTGTAGCTTGCGCCTTTCGTTTTGAAGCACAATTGATTAAATAATTTTGGGTTGAATGTGTCCTTAATGCAGTTCATTTGACTAACCTAACCCTTACTCGCCTTTCAAATGGTAAAATTCCGTATGAATTTTTGTATGGTCGTCCTCCCACTTATGATAGTATACGGGTCTTTGGGTATTTATGCTATGCTGCTGTCCGTCCTCGAGCCAAAGATAAATTTGATTCTCAGTCTCGCCGGTGTATGTTTGTTAGTTATCCCTGTGGCAAAAGGGCTAGTGACTTTATGATCTAGAGACTCGAGATTTTTTTGAGGACCAGATGTCGTTTCTTGCTACCCTCCCTGACTGTGATTTCTTGCAATGAGAGCGTTATTTTAGTCAACCGCCCTTATAGGACGATTCTGAAGATTTTTCTGATACTGTGCATATGCCTCCGGAAACTACCCTTTCACCCCCAGCCATTCCGGCCACAGACCCCTCGTATCCATTAAGGGGGAGTGTGTACGAGCCGAGTTCCTCATTGGATGGCGGGGTGCCTCCTTGTAAGCCTTTGGGATGAGGCCAACGTTTGGAAAATCCATTCACGAAGCTTCAGGACTATGTCACTCAAATGATTGTTTAGTACAAAGAAGACCTCACCCTATTACATGATTCATCTTCTTTTATGGGCTCCTCGAGTAATCCTATTGACATAGCTTGTTATGCCTATTATAATAAATTTTCTATCCGCCACCAGTGTTTTTTGACAACTGTTACTAAGGGTCAAGAACCCGCCAATTTTCGTGAAGTTGTTCAGTTGTCCGGCTGCCGTCAGGTTATGCAGGAGAAAATTGATGCTTTGGAACGTAATGGAACCTGGTCTTTGGAGGTTCTTCCTCCCGGTAAACATGCCATTGGTTTTGGTTGGGTGTATAAAATTAAATACACATCCACTGGTGACATGGAGCGCCTTAAAGCTCAACTCGTTGTTTGTGGTAATAGGCGAGTAGACTATAATGAGACCTTTGATATGGTGGCCAAAATAGGGATTGTCCATGCTTTTCTATTTGTTTCCGTGGCACGCAATTGGGAATTACATCAAATGGAAGTCCATAACGCCTTCCTACATGGAAATTTGACTGAGGAAGTATACATGCAACTTCCTCATTGGTATCGTGCTTCCTCTCCTGGCACAGTTTGTCTATTGCGTAAATATCTATATGTACTGAAACAGGCCCCTAGGCAATGGTTTTCTAAAGTCTCTGCAACTTCGAATTTTTTTGCTTTGTTCAATCTTATGCGGACTACTTGTTGCTCAGTTATACTCGGGATGGTGTATGCTTTCATGTTTTGTTTTATGTCGATGGCTTAATTAATGCAGGCTCCTCTCACGATGCACTTGTTCGCTTCAATTAGTATTTCAGCTCTTGCTTTCATATGAAGTATTTGGGTCCTTTGGAATATATTCCGGGCACAGAAGTGGCACGTGGCCTCGATGGTATCTTTCTCTCTCAACACAAGTATGCGTTGAACATTTTGACTGAGGCTGGCATGTTGGGCTGTAATCACATTGATACGCCTATGGAGTAGAATCATCTCCTCACTTCTGCTACTGGTCAGCCATTAGCTCATCCTGATCGGTACCACCGTCTTGTGGGCCTCTTGGGCTATTTGTCTGTTACCCGGCCTGAGTTGAGTATTTTTAACCAATATGATTTATATGGAATTTAGTTAATGATTTTCTATAACTAAAAGAAAAATAAATAAATATGAATGCTAAGCGGTAGACAATAAGAAAAATGCTACGGTTCATGTCACCCTATTTATTAATTTTTAGCTCGCAGTGAATCCTTGAGGGTTCCTCGGCACAAGCCCATACTCATGGGTAGTAGATGTGAAATTATTGTCGGAGCCGGTTAGTCCCCGTCCATGGGCAAGAATAATGGATATCCAGTCTGCATATAGTTCTGTTATTTTAGTTGTGACATTAGAACTATAGCATGACTAACATTTGCTTATGCTCCTTATTTTGGAGATAGTCATAATTAAAATTTTACCAGAATTACTTCACCATGTTAGATGTTTAGGTAATATATTGTCTTTTTCATTTCAATATTTTATTTAAACTACTTAATTTATAGTATTTTACTTTCAGTATTATTTAGAATTATTAAACCAGAAACTCTAGATAGCCTACTCAGTGGCATTTTAGTTCCCTTTTGAATGTCTATTTTCTTACGGGGCTTTCGAGCTCACCATTTCCATTTCATAAATTTTCATGCGTGTAAAATATTACTCATGTCAAAGAGGCACAACTTTTAGATTTTCTCAATTGCTTTCACCTTCCGATTTCATACTATAATTTTTTTAAACAGTGATATTATAAATTCGTTTTTGGCATCAAAGGTAAATATTAGAAAATTTATGTAACACTTACTATTTCTATTAGAGCACTTGTATATCAGAGAAATATCCTTGAATATCCGAAACATAAAACCATTTCATATAATTGAGGGAAGTGCTATTAACAACTCGGTGAAGTGATATAATAAGATTCGTTTGTGGGGCAAAGGGGGGGGGGGGGGGGGGAACGAACAACCGTGATTATATATATTAAAATATAATGTTAATTATCAACCCCTCAATCAACTTAAGACTTTGGGAGTGATGGTAGTTCAAGATGGTATTTGAACGAGACACCATGAGATCAAATGCTTCCACAAACATAGTTTTCCCCCTAAAAACAACCACAAAAAAACAAACAAAAATTACAAATCCTCAAGTGTTGGTGCCTCTCTTTTTCTTATATAGACCCACACATGATGGGGCATATTGGGAGATATTGTTAATTATCTACCTTTATCAGCTAGGCTTTTAAGATATATGGTAGTTCAACAATATAACACTGAAATAAATTTACTTTTTATCTTGATTCCATTGTCACCTATTATTACGTTTACTCATAGTTAATTGTTTGTCGAAATAATTTATCTTAGCTATTTGACCCTTTAGAAGGACAATAAAGTATCTATTGTGTTTTCTTCTCATTCTTCCTATGATTTGTCACAAGTTAATCCAAATAAAATCTAACATTACCTTGATTGTATGAGTTTAGTCCTTGAATATAGAGAGATTCAATACATGTCAAAGTCATGTGTATAAATGAGTGATTAATTTAACTTGAATACTCAAATACCAATGAATAAGGTTAATATTATCTGGTACGGAAAAATTGCATTTTTAGTCATGTATCTTTACATGTATTCGGATAAAACCATTTCATATAATTGAGGAAAGTGCTTTTATAAAGTCTGATGAAATGATATAATATGATTCATGTGCAGGGAAAGAGGGGATGAACAACCGTGATTATATATATTGACATATAATTTATTTTAATTATCTACCTCTCCATCAGCTCAAGCATTTAAGAGAGGTGGTACTTCAAGATGGTATTAGAACGGGAGGCCCTAAGATTAAACCACTTTCAAAACACAATATTCCCCAGAAAAAACAAACAAACAAAAAAACCCAAATGTTGGGCTCTCTCTCCCTAACCTATAACCCTACACTTGAGAGGGCGTATTGAGAGATAATGTTAATTATCTACCTTCCCCTCAACTTAATATTTTAAGAGAGATGGTATATTAAGAGTGTCAAATGGAAATCAATTTACCTTTTTATCCTTATTCCAGTGTCACCTAATATTATATTTACCCATACTTAATTGTTAGTCGAAATAATTTATCTTGGCTATTTGTCACTATTGATTGATAATTATGACAGAAAAACTATAGATCTATTTACCTGAACATGCGGAAGAAATCAACAGGACCGTTCCTACATCCATTGTTATTCGACTCCGTCTCAGTTTGCCGTCAGGATCCAAACCCAAGAACAGAAAATGAGAACTTCATACGCACAGTGGTGGCATATGGTGCTATTAGGTCTTCTGGTCTATGCCAATTTTCTGTATGATCACCAACCGATGGTACACAGGCAGTCAATATATAGCTAGGCAAGACTAAGGACCTAAAGCATTATGGAATATTCCGGAATGAAAACCCTAACCATCATAGGATTTCCCATAATACCCTTAGTTAAATAATAAACCAATAATATATTTACCAATAATATTTAAATAACTTAAGGGCCACATATAATTATCTTTTAACAAAATGATAATTCTTACACTCTCCCACTTGGCCCGAAAAATTATGTCAGCACAACATTAATGAGTGACAACAAAATTTTCTTGCACAAAATGTCACTCTCTGGTTTATTAACACAACTTCAACTGATCAATACTAACACAAGAACTATGGCAGTTATGCTCGATAAAAACAAACACTCCCTTCCCAAATTACAATGTGCAATATCAACCAGCCCAGTAAACATTTTATGAATGAACTAATCAAAATGTCCTTCGGGGTCCCAGAATCCAAATGGATTCACTCACAAATGAACTCAGTGCACTTTCATGTAATTGCTTCATCACTATGATGTCTATTTTGACAATTTTCAGAGAATTCAGACAAAGCATCTTTATGTGTCAATAAGTCAAATATGAGTACAATATGATAGAGAGATAACATAAGCCGGCAAAATACACAGTCTATATTCTCATATTATTCTACTTACTTGACACTAGTCTTATAGCTAGCTCACCTCTGACAACGTGTTCCATAAATGTCGATTTGCTAAGTTCATCACCAAAATCATTCCTCACATGAGTGAGGATGCAATGTGTCAAAAATTTTGCTAGAAGCAACATCGACCAACAACCATAGGCCTAAACTCATAAAGCCTGTGACTTAACTACACAAAATTTTCGGTCATCCATAATGAGCAACTTCAATCAATCCAGAAGTTCACCTCTAAAGGTAGTTGATGCAAGCTTAACAATATCCTGACATAGATGATCTCATTGAACCTCTTATATCGATATGAGATTCACCAAAATCATACAACATATCCATTTAAGGAAACTATTTATCATAAGCATAGCTCTAACAAAAATGCAAGTGTACAATTCTAAAATATGGTTAATACTCCCACTGGTCGAAAACATCATTACAATGTAAACTAGAGTAACAAAATCAGAAGATTACAAAATTCATAGAATGACAACCACTATGAATTCAGTGCTTTTGTTACTTGATACAATTATTCAGTGCTTTTCTATCATCATTTTGTACTATGATTGTAGCTCATGATAGAAAAATGGTTTATTTAACCATTATAGTGGTTGTCATTTGTGTGATAAACCATTAAAATGTACACGTGTTGGAGAACAAAAGCACTGAATAATGATGATAGAAAAGCACTGAATAATGATGATAGAAAAGCACTGAATAATTACAATTCTATCAAGTAATTCTAGAAAACCATTAAACCATATTTCTATCATGAGCACAATCAACAAAATGGGCACAAAATTCTTCAGTAAATTTATAGAAGAATTGATAATCTTAAGTGCCTCCTACAGAAAATTCTCAACTACAAATATAGCATTATTTTGCTCATCATTACAATAATAAGCTCCCAAGGGATTTATTCAATCGTTAATATGGGACTTTATAATGAACAACAAAGTACTAGTACAAACTTGAATTTTCTTAGGATGTAACAATTAATGCTCATAGTATAATAATGTTCAAAAGAAATAATTCATCCAACCAACTGTCAGATAGATTAATGCACATAACTCAAAATAGAATCAAGTTTACTCCCACTATTTTACGTAATTAGTGGTTTAGAAATGAGTAGATATTATATGTGATTGTCCTCAACATGTGATCAATATATAATTTACCCTTTTAATATGAAATACAATGTATTCCATTTAAAATCAACTAAGCTTCTTCAATGAAAAACAGAATGATGCAATTCACCTTATGACTAATCACTTAGAATAATCACTATCACTCAAGTAGCATTCCTGATATCCTTATGGATTCTAAGTTCACTTTACGTTAGAATATGAGATCAAGCTCTTGTGATTCCAATGAATCAATCAAAATATCTATTTACATTTGAACACTTCAATTGACCAAAATTATACATCAAGAGTCATAAGCTCTAGTCACACGAGGGTCAAACCTGAATGTATAATATTTCAGCATGATTCTTTCCACAACACAATGTTGTCAAAATGACAACCTTGAAGAGAATATAACAATATTACACACTGTTCAAATACGCTTTAACTCTTTAGGATACTAATAATTGTCATTTCGACGGGATTCTCCCTCTCAATCACACGATAGTACAAACAAGTGTGATTGGGTCAATGCAAAGAGAAAATGACACATATATTTTCCTGCCATAAATGTCTTTCGTTCTATACTATCATAAATGTCATACTTTATCCTCAATTACAAAAGCTTTGTGAACAATATAAGCTTTAATAGGGATAAGAAGCCACAATAATGGATGATGTCAAAATATGAGACAAATTCTCAAACCATCCAAATATTGAACAAAATACACTTATACAATATCATGATCTCGTCTAATCATTCGACATATGAGTGAACATAATGGTTTGTCATATACAAACCCTACAAACTCAAGTCATGATGATAAATAAAGCTATTAAGCCCTACAACCCACCATAACTTTAGTTTACTTTAAAGAAGTATATCTCAACTTCATATGTCGAAACAGTGATATATTCATGGATGTCAACTATCTAATGTAGGTTAGACATAACTTAAGAGGCTATCATGCTCCACAAAATAAAGATTTGAAATCTTAAGTTGAGCACGAGAGATTCACTATCCAAAAGATGATAGCCTCATATTTTCATCTAATGATGAAATTTTTTACCTACGTACGATTGACAATGTGAAGTAAATATCTAAAACACATCACCTTATATCACAACTAAATATGAGATATAAAACATAGCAATTTCCGTACCAATGAGGTAGCATACTTTAATGTCCCTAACCAAAAGTAGGATTACATTTAACTAATAGGAACAAGATTACCTCCAAGTGTAATTTCTTAAAATGAAACAATATGATATTCTTTATATGTCTCACAAAATTCACTCATCATGCCAGAATACAAATGATCAAATACACTATACACCATGTTTTTCTCTATGATCATAAAATTATGAACACTCTGAACATGACAAATGTATTTTAATTACACTATCAAAAAAAGAAATCCCCAAAGACCATAGGAAAATCATAATATTTGTAATCTAAAATGATCTACAAACCAACACTAATAACCCAATTTCTATTATGAGGAGTACGTACTGAACAAATTTTATTATATGTCATTCAGGACAACTATAACATTAGGGTGGTCAAAATAAATTTTATCCTTAATTTAAATGCATATCTAAAATGGTTTGATTTTATTAAGAGCGCCAACATAAACGATGGATTCTCTAAAATGCTCATAAATCAATTCATCAGTTGATAAATGTGATTCTCTAGTGAGTGGTGGAGCACCCATACGAATTACAAGATGCTAACCAATGCATTCCAAAATCAATCATTTGAGTTGCCATAGACATAATCAACCAATGTTAATTATTTTAAATGTAAATTCACGGCCTTCCTGTGGGTAGAGGTTGTAAACACTACTTAGAATTTACAATCATGAATAACAAGACTGGAGAATTAACTGCATAGAGTTAGACTATCTGTACCTGGGGGCATAAGATAAATCTCCTCCTCTTTATGCTAACTTCCATCTCATTTCAATCAGTCTCATAAAGATAATTGCCTCCCTATGAGGCCGAGCATTATCTGAATGAACTAATTGGTCAAAAATGTATATTTCACTCATGTAATCACTGAACGTTATGTGATTAATCGAAGCATTGCTTCTCATGCATTCCGGATGCTGTGGCTACTCCAAGAGATGCAAGATAAATAATATCTTAAGATGACACATACGGTTCGATTATATATAGTCTCTCCATTTAATACAAACAATCAAAGTATGTATATTAATAACGATATGGAAAGACTACAACTTTAATTAATCAAACAAGTTAATTATTAGGATCCACCAAATGCACAAACAAGATATGGTGCACTCATATATGTCAATCAACCCTTTAATTATAACTAAAATATGCATGAAGTTGATCCTAAAACATGATGTGATAAATTTCATCTATTAAATCACCAACTATATGGTATTAAATCTTTTGTCAATCATTGAGCAGTTGTGGCTACACTCAAGATCAACGGTATAACACGGCAGATTTTAGAAGTTACTAAATAAAGGTAAATACAAATGTATATCGACGCATCATTTATTCGAACCATTTGTCAATTCAACTGAATATCGAAGAATTTTCAATCACTCGGCATAATGTGATCAAAACTTTTATGCATCATCATGTCAGACTAATGTGGCTACACCCAACATTTGACACCATTGACATTCAAAATATTGACACTCATACAATGGTCAATCAAACCTTATGTTGATATAAAATGTGCAATTTAATAGATCAATATGGTTCAAACATACATGTTTATCGCCTCCATAATAATTACAACATAAATATGTCATAATCAAACAACTAATCATAATGTGACTAGCTTTTATATTCACAAACGCATACTAACAAATGCGATGTATAAACACAAGTTTATTGCGATATATGAAAGTACGACATTCCTTAAACATACATAGGAGAAACAAATTATATGTGACTAAAGCTTAATGTCACTGTCCACGGCTAACAAAATGTGACGATATTTATTTATCAGAAAGTATGTACAACAAAAGTACACAAAATGAGTATAAAATTAAATTAAATTGGTATTGTATAAATGATCAACATCATTAGTCACGTAACTCAATGGGGCTTGTTTTCAATGTATTGCCATTTATCATTTAACAAACTAGGATAAATTATTTAGGAAAAGGTTGTAAAGGACTGTTTTATATCTTATTTATGTGAAAAGGACAAAAAAAAAATGCAAAAGTTGTAAAGGACAAAAATTAATGTCAACCCAAATATACCCTTAATGATTTATTTCTAATATTTTACTATTGATTTCGAAAATATCTGATATTTACTTGTCATAAATGAGATAAATATGTTGTTGTAACCGCATATCGATTTTCTCCTCATTTCACGCCATTTTCATTCCCACTTATGTAGCGAGATTCTCTTCTTCGATGGTTGTTCTCTCAAAAGCGAAGGACGATCTGGTTGGAGGACTAATTTCGATCTTGTTGGATAGGCCATCTGCGCATTTTTTACGGTATTTTTCATCAACGCATTTTCATATGCTTATTTTCATCTGCTTGCAATTTCATCTGCTTTGCAAGTTCATCACCGAATTTGTTGCCGTTTTTTGCAATTTTCCTGTTTTTGTATGAATACGTGGAGGCAATTACTGACCCACGGTAATTATATTTCGGGTGTGCAATTGTGGTCATGTATGAACTTTTGTTGTTGTCATGGATCGATTGAGTTTATTATTTTTTCTCTCAAGCACATTTCTGTTGATACTGTTTCTGAATGGATTGTTAAACCTTAATGGATTCTTACAACTTATGAATGGATTGTTACTGCTTATGAATGTTAAACTTTGTGTGAATTCTTAATACTTATGAATGGATTGTTAGTTCAATAGATGGACGGTTGCACCATTATTTTGAACTGCGTACACGAACTATTTTGCATTGTTTCGATCTGGTAATGAAATAGAGCTATTTGGTTTTGTAATGTTACTACATTATTGGGAATTACAACTACAATCTGCTGTACTATTTACACATGAACATGTCTTTGAAGCTTAACCAATGGCAAGTTCTGCATGTGCATGATGAGAAACACAAGTTAGTTTGCGTTTTCATCCCATTTTGTACACAAATGTGCACGATCTTAAGGTCCTCAAATCCCCTATTGGGTTCCCCATTCCCAATTAGGGTTTAGTTTGGTTCCAAAAAACACCTAAAATTTTTCTGAATTTGAGATTCATTATTTACGTGTTTATATATGAATTTGTCAATTTGCAGTGATGTTGCTGCTTATGTGTTCGTTCAAGGAGGAGACGTGTGTTCTTAGAGTAAATTACGAACATTCTTTACGTTCAATTCATGACGAAATTTCTAACACTTGGTTTGAATTGAAAAATGTGAATATGAAGGTGTATTATGCCATGCAAGATAAACATAAGTGTGTGTTGGCCTCGATGATGATGTTCGATCAATGACAGAATTAGCTAATGCATATGGAGTGAAGAGTGTAGATGTGCAGGTTGTAGAAGACGGGGTGATGGGGTCATCTTCTTCATACGTGTCAGGTAATACCGTTGTTGATGAGTCTTGGAGTAGTGACGTTCTAGATGACGTGTTACCGCCTCTTTCTGTGTCCCAGCCTCGTTCGATTGACTTAGGATGGGATAAGCTTATTTTAATGGAAGGTCAGAGATTTGAGGGTGGTGCGGATGCTTTTAGGTTGTGTTTAATGAAACATTCAATACAAACTGGTTTCCGTTTCGTTTATACCAAGAATGATGCGAGTCGGATTTCAGCTGTATGTGCTTTCAAAAATGAAACGGAATGTGAATGGAAGGTACACGCGGTTAAAAGATCGTCAAATGGACAATTTATTTTGAAGAAATTGTGCAACGTCCATAAATGTGGAACTTCGGCTCGATCTTTCAAACATTCACGTATTTCTTCCCGTATTGTTGCGAACGAAATTATAGACACAATCCGTGATAAGCCAATGACTACACCGTCGGATGTTCGACATTCTTGGTCGTCTACGCGTCATCGAAAATAACATATGATGTTGCTAGGGGTGGTGTTAGGAAGGCTAGGGAGTTTACGTATGGAAACGAGCGCGATTCTTTCAATAAATTACCGGCTTACAAAGACTGTGTCTTGCGGACAAATCCGGAGTCTGTTGTAGTGTTGGATGTAGATCAAGAATCACATCGGTTTAAACGAATTTTTATCGGTTTTTCTGCGTGCATCAAGGGGTTTAATTTCTGTCGTCCGTTGCTTTATCTGGATGGTGCACATTTGAAGTGCGGTACTAAAGGGCATCTATTGGCTGCTACTGCGAAGGATGGTAATAATGGTATGTGTAATTTAAATGAAGTATTTTTGAACTATCTTGCTTTTTTGCACGTATGTCTTGTGTTTCGTATTTTATGATTTCATCCAAACGTACGCGAAGTTGATCAGAAAAGATCATGATGTGTCCTCGGACGACATGGTATCGGTTTTATTATGTTGGGTAGTATTAATTGTAGTAACACGTTTCCCTTCATGATATAGTAACATGTGTAGTAACCGGCGTTTTAGTGTAGTTGAAATAGAACTGACTTTAGTTTCTACGTTTATCTCTGTTTCCTAATTAAGTCGATTACAAGGATGTATTGTCTATTGTACGTTTGGATCCATGCATGTTCCTTATCTTCTCAGAATTCCATTTCCTTTGTTTACGACCTGTGCATATGAAAACATATACTACGTTTTTCTGCAAAGTTACTACATAATTTATAATGTTACTACATATTCTGGAATTGTTTCTTCAATATTCTGAATTTTGAAGAATTCAACCGGTTTTGTAAGCTTAACCTAAGGAAAGTTCTGCATGTGTGGGATTAGAATCTCATCTTAGAACACAAATAGTGTGGTCTTAGGGAAGAAGAGTTGCTACAATCTTTTGTGCATGTTACACACTTTTTGACTTTTGTGTCTACATTTATGTGGTTTGGCGGTCGGTGGTGGTGGGAATTTGTCATGCAATGTTGTGTAATGTTACTACATATTTGTATAGATAGTTTAGGTTTTTTTTTTTCTATGTTTACTATTCTTTCATTGCAATTTGTATGTACAAACTTATGCAACCTTATGTTGTTTATGTATATTTGAATATGTTGTAAGTTTATTTTGTCAATGTTGGTTTTTTAGGGTTGTATCCGGTGTGTTATGCTGTTGTTGAATCAGAGGACTATGAAAATTGGAGGTGGTTTTTGTTGCACTTGCGTAGAATCCTTACACAAGAACGAGAGATTACCTTCATGTCTGACCGGAACATAGGGTTAATTCTTCTTTGTGCCGAAGTGTTTCCGGAGTCTAACCACTCTTTTTGCATCTACCACTTGAAGTTAAATATGAAGAGCACTTTCGGTGGTAAAAAAGGTGATGCGGATTTGAGGGACCGGATGGTGGATTTGCTCGTTAAATGCGCATATGCCTCTGCGAAGTGGAGTTTCACCAATATATGGACACAATGCTTTGCGTGTTGGGGGGAAAAAGCTCGGGGTTTCTTTGACGGTCCGGAACCGGAAAAGTGGTCCAATGCTTATTTCAAGGGATGTCGCTACGGTAACATGTCATCTTCACTTGCTTTGAATCATTCAATTCTTGGGTGGTTAAGGAAAGACATCTTCCGGTGTTGAGTATGATTGATGCGATTCGTATAAAAATCATGAAGCAACTAGCGAGTTTAATTCATGTGTACCGTAATCAAATTATTTATTTTCCCGATTGTTTACTCAATTAAATTTTACATGTAATTGTTATTGCAGATCGGCGTGAAATGTGTTCATCATGGACCTCGAAGATTTGTCCTAAAATTGACTCAAAGTTGTACGAGTTGATGGAAATAGGTCGAAGCTTCAACGTTATTAGTTCCACGCCATACCATTTTGAGGTGTTTTCATCCCCAAGGGTGTATGTTAATTTAGAGTGTGGGACTTGCAGTTGTAATGAGTGGCAACGTTATGGTTACCCATGTGTTCACGGATTAGCAGTCATCGGTGTTACTGGATTTCCTTTGTATCAGTTTGTTGATCCGGGCTACTTGACCGAGTCATATTGCAATGCATACCATGACCCAATTTACCCAATACCAGATTCGTATGTACACGAGAATGTTAAAGATGGGTTGGAAGTGTTGCCCCCAATCCCGAGGAGGCAGCCTGGTAGGCCACGCAAGAAGCGTATTAAATCGAGGGGGGAGTACAAACGTCCTATTACCTGTGGCAGTTGCGGAAATGAAGGTCATCATAATCGCAGAACCTGTGCGGCTGCTATGGAAAAGTAGTGTTTTAAATGTTATTGTTGCGTAGAAGTTGTGGCTAATAATTTTTTCTTCCCGAATGTTCGATCACTTGTTTGTTTGCTTTTTCAAAAAATGCACTATTATGCTATGTTTATTTGCATAAGTGTTCATATTTTTATCCCTTTTGTCATTCTCCCTTTTTATTTTGCACTAATCGTCTTGCGTTATCTATGGTTATTTTAACACTTGTAGTAATGCAACATAAAAATGTAGTAACACATGTAGTGACTGAACTTGTAACTATTTGAAGTGTATGACATGTCCTTACTGCTCACTACACACCATTGTACTTTCTGAGTTCACAATTTCGAGGCCATGTAATACATATCAAAATGTTGGAATTTTAACATAGTGCGGTTGTTTGTCGAGTTATGACATGGAACAATGAATCGCCATTGTCAATTACAATGTAGAGTGACACTTCTTTATGTGTTCCGACGAAAGGAAATGGCATTTTGTTGACAATATCATTCGTCCTTACTACCTCGTAACTTCGAACTAATAACCGGTAATTGTGTAAATGTACATACTCCGATCATACGTCAACAACATTCATATGTGTTGGAATAATGGGGTTACAACATGTACAACAAACAAAACATGTCAATACGTAATTTAAACCAATAAAATGTAGGTTTTTAAATTATTTGAAGACAAATGAAATTTTGAAGTAGTCATAGTCATAACGGTAGGGCCACAATCTAAATTATTCATGAATCATGGGCCATAATTGCCTAGTTCTTAGAAAAAGTTGCAACAAATGTCATTACTTTAGTCTATAATAATTAAACACTTTTAAAATGAAGAGGGCAAGGTGTCTAGCATGATTGACGTCACAACCATCCCTTTTAGCCTCGCAATTCTTCATCTGTCCATTTTTGAGGTATGCTTTTTCCTTGTGCTAACTTCAGTAGGTAGTGAATCACAAAAAATGCACAATCAGTCCTGCAATGCGTACAATACATGTATTACAAAGGTGTACCTTCAATTGGAATGTGTATAAAATATATGCAAAGAAGTAAGTACGACAATTTGTACTTACGACTCTTCATGTTGTAGTGGAAGATTCTTAACTTTCACTATTCCAGCACATTCCGGCACCTTCTTCAGTTGCTTCTTATCTCCACATGCATACATGCAATGTAAAACATACTTTTCCTAACAAGAGACAACATGATGCAAATATCAATATGCTGATGTGACATGCAAACGATTCCAGAACTTGTAGTAACATGTGCAATTGATTCCAGAACATATAGTAACTTTTCAGAACACGTAGTAACTTTTCAGAACATGCAGTTACTTTCAGAACATCACATACGGCACATTCCGGGACATGTAGTAACTACACAACACAACACGGTTACACTTGCTTTGCATTTGTATGAAACATAAAAAAGAGGTAGTCCTAGGTGAAGAAAATGTAGTAACAATGCAAAGACACCTAGTAACAGTAGTAACATTACACTAGTAACAGTTTACAACAATGTCGTAACATTACACTACATTTTATAGACAGTCCCACCAATGCATTGCCAAACCACATAAATGTACACACAAAAAGTCAAAACGCGTGTAACATGTGCAGAAGATACATGTACATTTATAGTCATAATGAATGTACTTACAATGTCCTGACAGTTGATGAGGAATGGGTCCCTGCGAACTCCTCGCATTGCCAAGGAATGATACATTTTCCACGAATTTTACATGCGTATTTGTATGTTAACGGGACCCGGTGGTACGGCGGTGATTTAATTCCGGGACAACACAATGGGAAGAATATTTTTTCTCCTCTCTCGGATTCTTCCAAGGAGATCCTTGCTTTGAAACCATTTGTGTAGTTGCGTTTTTTTGCATAATCCGTAATTTTAACCTACAATGGACAAACGTATACATGTGTGTGTAAGATTTCACATGAAGTTCATACTCTCTCCATATTGTGTATAGAATATATTTACGGACAAAACCCAATTGTATTTGAAGAAGTAGTCTTTTTTTGCTAAATTATTAATCAGCTTTGCCAAATGAATAACTTACCCATGTATTTGCCGGATATATATGATAGTTCTGTTGCATCACATTGGATCGTTCCAACAGCACAAGAACTGCATCAATCACCTGTTAAGTGTTTATTTTTTTTATTTTGGACCCAAAATGTTGTTAGTTCTGTTGCTGTGTCAAATGTAGGTGTTCAAATCAAATTAAAGTAAGCGTGTTTCGTACCGTTTCTGGAACGTAACCTTCATTTAGGATATTCACTATGGTCGCCACTGTCACATATTCAAGTGCTCCCGGCTCTTTTTGACCGGACATCCTCCCTGTCAAGCAATTACTTCATATGTTTGTTCAAAATGTGTAGTAACATATATGATAATATTTAGTATGTACTAGTACTTACCCTTTGCCCCCATAATCATTTGCATCTCGTAACATTGTAAATGCATCTTCAGATATGTACTTCCCGCATTTGTAAGCTGATTTCTCAGCCTTGATTACCGCTTTTCCACATGGGATCTCACTTTCCTTGGGTATGGGGTAAAGCTCCAAGTCGACTTTTTCTACTTTCTTCCTCTTCTTTTGTTCATCATAGTGATAATCATCAATCTTATTTGGCCGTCTACCTCCTTTTTTCTTTAGGCGTCTTATCATTGATGTTTGGCCAATTGTTGCAGGCTTGTTTACTACTTCCATCATGGGTGACTCCACTTTATTTGCACGTTCATCTTGAATGGACTGCCCAACATGTTGCGTCACATTATGAACATGGCCTTCTATTATAGTATCATCCAACTCCTCTATACGTTGCTCTTTCTCAGCTAGAATGTCGTCTTTTTCTTTTACCATAGCTTCTAGCATCTCAATTTTGGAGACAGTCATTGTCATCTCATCTTTCAGCCTATTCCTTGCATTCTTCAGAGCTTCTACTTCCAATTCCAATTCAGTTTTTTCCGCGGTACTCTTATCCAATTGTAGTCTGAGTCCCCTACATTCCTGATCCAAGTCGTTAACCTTTTTTATCCGGCTGATCTGATCCAACTTTAAACTCTCCAGCTCGGATGTAAGATTCTTGTTCTCAATCTCCATCTGTTCCGGCTTGAATTGCATCGTCGAATGTCATGATGAGTGATCATGTCCGGTATACGAACGTATGGATTTAAAAAAAAATTATCATCTCATTGAAACGTAATACAAACATTCTAAGCAGCAAATAAAACCTTCTCCTAATTGATTTAATACAATAATAGTGCACAAAAAAGTTATATTGAAACTAACCATCTTTGAAGTTGTTTCAACACCAGTAGATGGACTTTCATGCTGATTATTAGTATGAATCCTCATTGATCCACTAGAATTTCCCATTTCTCCAGTTTCATCGGTATTGGAGACACTGTCGTTGTTACTTCCCCCATCATGCCGAGGTTCTGAATCCACATCATGCATATCCACCTCCATTGATGTTTCAGCAACAGCTTTTCCTTTCTCTTTTAAATGACTTCTTTGACAACTTTGTCTTGTCATTTTAGTACTTGCTTCTTTTACACTACGGCCAACACCATAGTCTTCGAAATCAGAATCCGTCGTTGGTCCTGGCACATTACTGCATTCACCATGGTTATTTTGAACATTTGACAGGCTGGGGATCAGTATGTGCTCATTCACTGTTGGTTCAAGTTCATTACCGTTGAACTGCATACAATGATTGATAAATTACCGACCTAATGATTACAAGCTAATATACACGAATTCAAGCACCATTTGAAACAACAACTTGCAATTACTTCACTGAATAAACATACGAATTATTTTATAGCCACATATAAGTTACGTACCTCATTGTCCTTCATCGTTCGTAGTTTTTTTATCGTAAGCACCTTCGTCAGCTTTCTGAGATCCCACTTTGTAATTCTCGGGATTCCTTTTGCAGAAATACTATTCTTACCATGTTCACAACCATCCCCCTCCGTACCGAAATCTGTCTTTATGATATTCGAGTGTTCGCACATCCAATACTACGAATACAAACAGTTGTTAGTCAACATCCACATGTTCATATTACACGTTACTACATAAAATAGTCTAAAAATAACTTACCAAGAGTACTACTGTGCAGCCATTTGCCTTTCCTGGACATTTCCAATTTCCGTTCAAACCTTGTATTAGTTCCTTGCGAATATGGCTTGACCAGTCATACTTCCTCATCATGTCTATGTCGTCCATATACTGCAAAAAACCCCACGGTATATCTTGTCCTGGTTGTGAAGAAAACTGATTGGAAGATGATTAGACATAGCAGTTTTATGGTGTCCTCAACTGACGTGTCGTCATTCTTTAAAACCAGTTCCATGGTTTTATATTTGACCATACACGCCTTCAGCCTATCTACACCACCGAATAATCTTCCTCCGATCTCGGAATGTTTCGCATCATGACGACTCATGTCGCCAACTTCCTCTACACCGTCGTCTATTCCGAATATAAGCTTTATATCCAATCTTGACGGTGTGTAGTAATTACCTCCGATCTTGAATTTCTTCAAGACCTTGTCGTACCTATTTATCAAATCGTCTAGCATGTCATTGCTTCTTTTCCCCAACAAAATCTTTCCATCGTCCAAAGCCTTGAAAAATACGCTGAATGGTGTTCTCCGCATGACATTTCGATGCTTGTCTGTTATAGACTTTGAAATGGATTTGTATAAGTTGTATACAGACATCAACGTGCACCTGTATTGATCTCTACTCCTGGTTCAAATACCTCAATCGTTAACAACTCATGATATGCAGTTACATTTAATAGAAATTAAACACAGAAACACAACTATTCAGAACATGTAGTAACTTCCAAAAGACGTAGTTACTTTTCAGAACATGTACTAACTTTTCAGAACATCATATACAGCCCATTGCAGGACATGTAGTAACTTTGCAACACACCATAGTTACATTTGCTGAAGTTGTATGGACCATAAAAAAGAGGTAGGCCAAGGTCAAGACAATGTAGTACCAATCCAACAAAACCTAGTAACGAGTTTTGCAATATGTAGTAACACTACACACCATTGTATTGACAATCACAACATTGCACTGTCAAACCACATAAATGTAGACACAAGAGGCAAAACATGTGTAACATGTGCAAATGAATCCAGATCAGGTAGAAACTTTTAATGATCATGAAGTAACTTTTCAGAACATTTAGGGTAAAATTTCAAAACATCATACAAAGCACAGAAACAGAAGGACATGTAGGTTAAAATTTCATGATTCCAGTACATGTAGTAACTGTGGAATGAAATGTAGTTACAGGTTCTGAGATTGTAGGAACCATAAAAAAAAACTTGCCAGAGGTCATCACAATGAAGTAAAAATTGTAAAAAAACCTAGTACATGTTTACAAATATGTAGTAACATTACACAACATTGTATAGACAGTCCCACCACTGCACTGCCAAACCACATACATGTAGCCACAAAAGTAAAAAATTGTCTAACATGTGCATAAAATTGTAGCAACTATTCTTCCCTAACACCACAATGTTAGTGTTCTAAGATGTGATTCTAATCCCACACATGCAGAAATTTACATTGGTTCAGCTTACAAACCAGGTTGAAGTGGTCAAAGTTCTGAATATTGCAGTAACATTTCCAGATATGTAGTAACATTCTTAATTCTGTAGTAACTATACAGAAACGTTATATATGTTTTTCTCGGCAAAGGTCGAAAACAAATGAAATGAAAAACTGAGAAGATAAGGAACATGCATCGATCCAAACGTACACCAGACATTACATCCTTGTAGTCGACTTAATTAGGAAACACAGATAGCATTATATTTTGAATACCGAATTATTACACAAAACGAAAGGAAACAAGACGGTTGTTAGTGATAGACCACCAAAGGAAACTTGATCCAAAGCCAACACCTTTAATGAATCGTTAAATTACACACAGTATGCAGTATGAAATTCAACTTGGTTCAGATGGATGCAAAGCCAACTACCCAATGTAAAATAGTTTCACATTCTTCAGAACCCAAATGTAGTAACAATCGGAATAGGAATGAAATTGAAACCCTAATTCATTCCACAATCGATCCGCACAATTCAATTACTCTAACATCAAACTGCAAATTCAATACAGAAACAATTACAAGCATAATTGCCACTTACTCGGTGTTGATTCTTTTCCTTTTGGCTCTGCCATTGCTACCGGTCAATCTACCTCTTCGTCGCCGGAAAAATGAAATCTTTCTTTACAGGGGGATTTGAAGAACAGCGTGGGGAAGAATTGAGTGTATGGACTCTTTTTTCTCTGTTCATAATTATGCGTATGAAACCAATTAACAAACACCATTGATTCATTTGCGAGATTTTAGCGTCGGTTACTTCTAGGAATTATTTCCGCCAAAAAATTCAGCGCATTAAACAAACGGAGTCCTATGTGAGAGAAAAATAAAAAAAATCTACAAATTCCATTAAGGGTGTTTTTGTACAACACTATTTAGTTTGTCCTCATCAACCAAATAATTTTTTTTTTGTCCTATTTCATCATTTGTGATCTTATTTTGTCCTTTAGGACCCCCACCCGTAAATTATTATAGAAATATCTTTTCACACCAATTTTTATCTTATCATACATAAATTTATTTTCAATTTCGCCCTTACTTTTTTTATTTTACGCGCGTTCATTCTGACCAAAGTTTGGTAAGAATGTGACACATTAACCATACTGAAATATGGTCAGAATATACGTGTTGAGAGTCCACACTGTTGATTCTGACCATCTTTTAGGTAGAATGTTTGAAGTTTTCCAAACTCGTATATAGTCAGAGCATCATTCTGACCAATATTGAGTCCGGAATACTCTACACATTCAGACTAGAATTGGGTCAGGATAACAACAACAATATAAGAGCATCACTATTGATTATGACTGAATTTCAGACAGAATATTAAAAAAATTTCATTCAATTTTAGTCAGAATGTTTTTCTGACCGGTATTGACTATGAAAAAATTCAAAATATTGACTAGAATAAAATCAGTATAATTATCGTATTCTGACTCAAATTGTGTCAGAATGGTTGTTGTGTGAATTGACCATAAATTGGCCAGAATAGTATATATTTTCCGGACTCATTTACGGTCAGAATGACAGGCGTGTAGAATATCTAAACGAAACCCACTCTCAGCTTTTGTTAGTGTAAAACAACATTGATGTGAAAAGATAATCCCATTATTATTCATATGGCACGTAAGATTCGGTTTAATAACCTTCATAAAATACACACCGACTGAATAATGTGCGCTAATTATTATATACAATAACCGAAAATCCTCAAATATCAAACGGTGTCATGTTGAACTTTACAAAAAAATACGCAACTTAATTCAAACACGAAAAACAATTATACAACCACTTGATCCCTACAAAATGGATCCAATGATGGGCAACCCTTTATGTATTTAATGTATTATTACTTACCGACTAAACAGATGGGTAAAAAGGTCCCAGCAAAACAAAATGTCATAACCTAATTCAATAACACTGGTGTCGAGCATTCTGCGCTGTGGATTACGTTTATCATAAAGATACATCAGGTGTTCATCACTCATCACCATCGGCATCATCTACTTAATATCTGCGGTTTTTTGATTTATTTATATTATCATGGCTACCAATGCAGCCTGGATCCACCGGAATCAATGGTGGCTTGGCGGAGGTGATGAACGCAGACACAAACAATAACGGAAACAGACAGTCCGGCGCAGATGGCTACCAACGTAGTCTTTATATAGCAGCTCAGATTCAGCCATAACCACAGCAAAATGTGACAGCTGGCGGTGGCGATGTGTTAATGAGAAAAAGTTCCTTCTGTGATTGGTAATCGACCGGAAAAACAATAATGATGTCGGGGATGACAAAATAGGGTTTTGTTGGTGTCAACCATTGCCAAAGTTCTTGATGTTATGAATTTTATGGGGTATGCAATTAATACATATTTACCGTTCACCGATGGTGGACATATCATATGACAAAATGTAACGCCCCGCTCCCGGATACCGAGCCCTTATCCGGAAGAGAACGTTCGGCGCGTATAACATTAAATAAATCCAAAATTATACGCCAGCCTCTACGTCGTCGTATCATAATTAAAGCAACGGAAGCCCAAAAGGCTCGGGTAAACTCATAAATGCTACTAGAATAGAATACAGACCGACTAGGGGTAGAAAGGAAAACCTTACAATAACGAGATAAAGCTTACAACGTACGATGCTACAAAATAAAGATACAACACTTGTCTTACAAAGATTCTTTTAGAAGAAGGTACAACAGGTTCTTTAAAACAAAAGGTACCAAATCTAGTACAACCTATAATAGAAAGTAAGAATAAAACGTCATCATGGCGTCAATGTCACTGAATCGTCATTGAACTCTTCAACGAGCTCAAGGCTAACCTGTTCGTCTTCTCACCCCAAAAGCACACCAAAACAACATATGCAATTGAGGTAAGTACAAAGTACTTAGCAAGAGGAAGAAGCTAATGTATAATCAAGACTTACAACGAAAGGTTCATTAATTATTATTATGTTATCTTTATGAGACCGAATCGATCTAGGGTTCACTCCATGTCCATCAACATGTCGTGACTAAACGTTTCTAACATAACTTATCTTTGTCACATCGGCACTCAAGGGCACAACGCATGGTGCTACCCACCACGAGGTATCGATTGCAACCTATCAGTGGATCACACCGATAGCCACGGGGGAAAGCCCGATGGTGCACACGTTCGGCGAAGTCCCCCTGCCATTTAGCCGTTTATAGGCCAGCGAGTTATTCACTTTATCGACCGCCCACACATCGCGATATAGCTAGGTGCCTTACCAAGAGTGTTACGATGTTTAGTCTTTTTACTACACAAGTATGTTTATTATTAATTGTTAACTAGCCACCTAAATATTTTCAAGTAAGCTCCCTCACAAATACTATTCTCTTACTTAGACCCTAGACAAGGACAATCCCTAGCACATACACAGACATTGAGGAATATTAATTCCGCAAAGCACAAGCCATTCATACCCTTCCGACGGTCCCGAACTTCAACTCCCTTGAAGAGTACATTCGGTGCCGGAACTAAACGCATCAGAAGCTTAATCCTGGCTTGTTCATGTTCATTTATTGTTATTAAATCAAGATATAACATTTAGAACTCATCTCATAGCTTAAAACAATCAAAATAACATTTAAACAGTGTTGGAGGGCGCCAACACCTTTGGCGTGCGCCAAAAATGCATCAGAGACTCTTCTAAACTCTCTGTTCAGGTTTGGGGGGCGCCAAAGCCTTTGGGGCGCGCCAAAAATATTCCAGAAAGTGACGGAACTCTCTGGTTCAGGTTTGGGGCGCGCCAAAAGCTTTGGTGGGCGCCAAAATGGGCAAAACTGCATAAAACACAGTTTTCTGCACTCTATCGATTTCTACTCAAACCCAACCAAGTTTAAACATCAAATATACATTCAAATAGCATCAAAACATGTCTTAAACATGCTATAACACTTTGTATTACAACAACAACAACTAGCATGATTTCTAAACACAAATCATACCCAAAACACAACCTTAACACCATAAAACTTTAATTAAACATTATGAAGAGCCTCTTACTTGATTGAAGCCACAAACCAAACCAATCTCTGCAGCACTTAAACAGGCCTCAAACAAGATCTAAAAGATCACCATTAACATGAATTAATTGATGATCAAAGCTTCTAAACAAAGAACTACGAAACAAAACCCTAGAACATGAATTCATGATCCTTTTCATGAATTCACAGCAGAAATTCGACTTCAACATACCTGAGAATCAGTCCGAAATTCTGGTATCAAAACGATCCTCGTCTTCTCACGATTCCAGCGGTACTTTCGGATTTCAAAACGGATTAACGGTCGCGGAGATATGCCTAAAAGTATCCATTTGTTTTCTTTTCTCTTTTCTTAATTTGCAGAAAAATGTTTGCACGTTCTTTTCAACAAAACTAATTCTGATAACTCCCTCAATTAAGTGGGAGTTTTAATTGTAGAAAATAACTCCCCAATGAGTTATTACCATTTAAATCCTCAAAATTCTCCTAATTACCAATTAATCCCAATAAATCCTTTTAAATATATAGATTTCGAATATATATATAAATATACATACTTTAAACCATTTAATTAAATAAAACGAAAAATCTGAATTTTAGTTAAAAGACTCTTTTGCCCTTTTCTGAAAAGTCGGGATGTTACATTCTTCCCCCCTTAAAGAAGTTTCATCCTCGAAACTTGCCAGAACCAACACCACTCTCATCTTAGATACCACCTTGCCTACCTTCTAGTTCACTTTCAAAAACAAACAAAACGTTATCTCCAACTGATTTGAACCTTAGTAATTTCATCGTCAAGACTTCAGTACGTCCAACGCAACTAATCTTGTACTTCAGACCCCAGCACTACTCTAGCTTATTCACACCTTTCAGCTATTTTATACTCAACTCTACTAACCTAACTCCTTAAACTCCTCCTATAACACTTTGTCCCAAAAGTCATAAGTCAATCCACTAATTAACAAGTAGTATTCTTCTAGGTTTTTCGTCCACTTTGTCACCCTTACAGCTGTTTCCATACTTATACGAGGGTTGCTTTGACCTATACATCCGTCTTACCTTCAAGAAACTAGCTATTAACTTAAGGAACTTCAACTCCGTCTTGTTATCAATTCATCACTAAACCATCTATAGCACACCCAAACCATAGGCATACTTCAATCTTTACTAGTCTTCAAAAAGGAAACCATATAAACATCTTCTACCAAACTTATAAGGCTTTCCTATAGACAAGAAAACAACTTTTGACAGTGAGTTTATCAGCAACCATGATTTTATAGTCCAACAGAAGACTGGAGTTGTAAAAGATTTCATTTTTAAGCAAAGCATACACAAGAAACAAAGTTTTAAACTTATTCTCACCTTGATTCCAAAAGAAAGGTAAGAATGGTTATAGAAGTCTTTTGAAAACTGAAACTACTAAAGGAGATAACAAATGGGAAATTTGAGACACGTAACACAAAATGAAAGATGGTTTGAACTTGGTTCAACATTTGTTTGGATAACACAAAATGGATGACATATAAAATTTACCAAGATGAGGCCACTTGTGATAAAATCGATAAAACAAAAGTTCCCTGGCTGGGACATTTGTTGCAACCAAAAGATCATCCTATATAATCCATAATGAAAACACTTTCCTTTCCCTTGAAGTAATTGGTATGATAGAATGCAAAAATAAATTTTTCTTACTTCGCCGTTAAAGGATTCAACAAAATAGGTCTGACAGTGGAAGAAGTTTCAAATCTTAATCAAATATGTACATATATATATATATATATATATATATATATATATATATATATATATATATATATATATATATATATATATATATGATAACAAAAATTTTTATTTTTTTTTTGAAGACGAGTAATATTCTCTCGAAAGTTTTCATGATGAAAATCAAAGTGAATTGGGGAAATGTTGCGAAGAGGTCATGAATGATAACATGGAAAAGAAAGTAAATGAACTCAGAGAATGCATTTTCTATTTCTTTCAACAACCGTTGCAGTAATTATATTTTTTGGAAGCGGGGAACATCTTCTCCAAAGGTTCAATGATAAAGATAAACTGAAGAAGTGCGTCGGAAAAAAAAAAATCATAAGTGACGACTGTGTAAAGAAAACACAGGAGTTTCAAATAATGCATGTTTTCGTGTCGTTCAAAGACTAACACAAGAAGGACTATTGTGTAATTGTTAAAAGGTTCGCATCAAGGATGCAAATGTTCAAAGGAATGAGGATAACCCTTTGTTAAAACAAAATCAGAAAGTCATTTCTTCCAACTTTAAGAAGGAAGGTTTAAAATAAGACAATACAACTTAACACTTGTAGCAAATTTTGTCGAGGAATACTCTTAACAAAATAAGTTGCAGGCTAAAATTCTTTATCAAAACATTACTTTAAAAGACATGCATGAGACGTAAAAGAGGTTCGACTACTCGCTTATTAAAAAAAAAATTCTGAGGGAGTAAAAGTTGCAGTACTTTGAAAGTAATTATCGATAGGACTTTTGAACATATGTATATATATGTATCTTTCTAAAATAGTCTGGAACTATTAAATAACACTTAGGTAAGAAATGGTTGTTCACGTATTCTTACCGGAAGACAAAAGGATATGTAATTAAAATGGATGTTTTAAGAAAGTTTGATCTTTCAACCGGTTTTCAAAATGGTATAAAATTCTAATAAAAGAGTTAAGTCTTTAAACAAAAAGTTTTATGCACTAAAACATCGTGTAGGGGATGCATTGAAGGTAATCACTAGGATGCAAAAGTGTTTTGACCCGAATTTGCTAAACATGATGCAATGAAAGGATATGCAGTTTCCAGTTCAAATAGTTCGAAGGATGAGAAACTTCGCAATGAAAGGACTTTTACCAAGTTCAAAAAGTTTCAAATGGATGATTTAGCTGGGACATGGATTGCAAATAGTAATAATGGGAAAACATTTGAAATCGGGGTAACCATGTAGGAAACCAAATAATTATAAAAGAGCACTTCATCAAAGAAAACGTGGGATTGGAAAGTCACCATGTAATTGTTTCTTGTCACACAAGGGTATTAAATCTACAACACTTAATATCTACCTACTAAACTTCTTATTACGGATAACCACTAAGTTAAAGTCTTATATTACAAAGCCTTCCCAACACCTCTAACCCCACACTTAAACTTCTAGGGTGAAAGAATGTTGTCTAGCCTTTCATGAACAAGTACTTAAATGGTTTTAAAAGTTTAAGTATATACATCAACCATGAAATGATTGACTTGCACAGAACAAACCAAACTGATTTTGAACATGATGTAAAAAGAAAAGTTGTAGGTATACAAGTTTTAAAAATGCTACACAAAATTCAGAATTTTATGGAAAAGCATTGGTTGGTTAAAAAAATTTCAGAAATTTATAATTTGCATTGTGTTTCAGATTGTACTCAAACCAGAAAGAATTGGCACTTGACTCCAAAACAAAATTTTCAGGGTAGAGAGTTATCTACAACATATCAAAAATTCAAGTCATTTTAAGGGGTTTAGCTCATTCAAAACAGATTCATAAGTAAGAGTACCGCTGCAGAATTTTCTCCGAATGCAGTACTCCTCCTTGTTAAGCAATTTATGAACAGTCCGTACTGAAAACTAAGTTGATGCCAAAAGAGAAATTGTAGAAAAGGAAATTTTCTAAGTGACTGAAAATTTACAGATTTTTTTTGGAACACCAGAAAGGGTATTACAAGACTTATAGAAACATGAATAGAATCGTTTACTCGTTTTGCATAACACCAATTTATAAAAATAGGAGAAATGATTAAATCAGAATGTCGCAATAAGGAAACTTTAAATCCTCAAAGAAAAGAGCAAAGAGAGAAAAGTCTGAAAGGTCGAAAGAAGATAGGGATTCTATTAAGGATCCGAGAAGGAACAAACTTGAGGGCATCACATAATAGATGTGAGCTTAGAACTCAACCTAACCTTCGCCTAAGAAGACTCTTCACTTGGCTCTAGTTAAAACTAACCACGGTATAAGGGATAATTAGCTTTACGAAAATTACCACCAGGAACAAGAGAGATCAGAAAGGTTCTAAAAGATCCAAGATACATTATCTTGAGAACAGAACTTAGGTTAGTGAAGAAACTTCTACGGGTTCCTACCATTCTGAAAGATCAAGGAAGTCAGAATGGTTACTAAGTGGTCTAAAGAAGTCTTATCTTAAGGAATGGAGAGATGGAAGCCTAGAAAAGAAAGGAACACTTCTCTCTGATACCAACTGTAACGCCCCGCTCCCGGATACCGAGCCCTTATCCGGAAGAGAACGTTCGGCGCGTATAACATTAAATAAATCCAAATTATACGCCAGCCTCTACGTCGTCGTATCATAATTAAAGCAACGGAAGCCCAAAAGGCTCGGGTAAACTCATAAATGCTACTAGAATAGAATACAGACCGACTAGAGGTAGAAAGGAAAACCTTACAATAACGAGATAAAGCTTACAACGTACGATGCTACAAAATAAAGATACAACACTTGTCTTACAAATATTCTTTTAGAAGAAGGTACAACAGGTTCTTTAAAACAAAAGGTACCAAATCTAGTACAACCTATAATAGAAAGTAAGAATAAAACGTCATCATGGCGTCAATGTCATCGAATCGTCATTGAACTCTTCAACGAGCTCAAGGCTAACTCGTTCGTCTTCTCACCCCAAAAGCACACCAAAACAACATATGCAATTGAGGTAAGTACAAAGTACTTAGCAAGAGGAAGAAGCTAATGTATAATCAAGACTTACAACGAAAGGTTCATTAAATATTATTATGTTATCTTTATGAGACCGACTCGATCTAGGGTTCACTCCATGTCCATCAACATGTCGTGACTAAACGTTTCTAACATAACTTATCTTTGTCACATCGGCACTCAAGGGCACAACGCATGGTGCTACCCACCACGAGGTATCGTTTGCAACCTATCGCGTGGATCACACCGATAGCCACGGGGGAAAGCCCGATGGTGCACACGTTCGGCGAAGTCCCCCGCCATTTAGCCGTTTATAGGCCAGCGAGTTATTCACTTTATCCGACCGCCCACACATCGCGATATAGCTAGGTGCCTTACCAAGAGTGTTACGATGTTTAGTCTTTTTACAACACAAGTATGTTTATTATTAATTGTTAACTAGCCACCTAAATATTTTCAAGTAAGCTCCCTCACAAATACTACTCTCTTACTTAGACCCTAGACAAGGACAATCCCTAGCACATACACAGACATTGAGGAATATTAATTCCGCAAAGCACAAGCCATTCATACCCTTCCGACGGTCCCGAACTTCAACTCCCTTGAAGAGTACATTCGGTGCCGGAACTAAACGCATCAGAAGCTTAATCCTGGCTTGTTCATGTTCATTTATTGTTATTAAATCAAGATATAACATTTAGAACTCATCTCATAGCTTAAAACAATCAAAATAACATTTAAACAGTGTTGGAGGGCGCCAACACCTTTGGCGTACGCCAAAAATGCATCAGAGACTCTTCTAAACTCTCTGTTCAGGTTTGGGGGGCGCCAAAGCCTTTGGGGCGCGCCAAAAATATTCCAGAAAGTGACGGAATGCTCTGGTTCAGGTTTGGGGCGCGCCAAAAGCTTTGGTGGGCGCAAAAACTGGGCAAAACTGCATAAAACACAGTTTTCTGCACTCTATCGATTTCTACTCAAACCCAACCAAGTTTAAACATCAAATATACATTCAAATAGCATCAAAACATGTCTTAAACATGCTATAACACTTTGTATTACAACATCAACAACTAGCATGATTTCTAAACACAAATCATACCCAAAACACAACCTTAACACCATAAAACTTTAATTAAACATTATGAAGAGCCTCTTACTTGATTGAAGCCACAAACCAAACCAATCTCTGCAGCACTTAAACAGGCCTCAAACAAGATCTAAAAGATCACCATTAACATGAATTAATTGATGATCAAAGCTTCTAAACAAAGAACTGTTAGGTGTGATGCCCGAAAGACAATTTTGTAATTGTTTTATTTAATAAATGAAATGATGTTATTATTCATATTTATTATTCTCATATTCACCGATGTGACAATAGTATTTACACTACAGAAAACCCTAAAGTATATCGTTTATGTAATCACTTAACTCAGTGTATGGTATATACACAGGAGGATTGAGTTAGTGAAGATGTGCTTAAAATACAATTAGCCCGTAGTGAAGTTAATCGAGAGTATCGGGTCTCTCCTTTAACGTGCTATTAATGCGCCCGAACACAATAGGTGTGATTGTCTTATCCGGACTTTCGGTTAAGAGAACCTAATGGGGCATTTATATATGATAGATATATCATATAGGGGTAATTTGGACCGATTTGATTAGAGTTCACGATATAATTCCGTAATCGAGAAGTCTTATCGAATCAATGGATGATCATATTTATGGATATATCTTAATCTGAGGTGATCACGATCAACGCTTTGAATCGGTATGAAGTTTGACTTGACGGTTAAGGATTACACCGAGTACGTGGTCCGAATTACCCCATCTTGGCATTGTCTTGGATTGAGTGAGTAGTCGTGTTATCACGGATACGGAATCCATTCCTTCCATTTATGGAAGTAGATAGACAGTTCCCTTATTTGTTAATCCTAGAAACCGATCGATCGTACGAGTTCATATTACAACGATTAGCTACCGGTGAGTTGTATGAATTAATTGATCACTAGGGGGTTAATGGTAAATAAGGATAAGAGGTTCTAAAAAGGGTTAACGGTAACTTCCCGATTTAGAATGAACGATTTATGGAGGATTAATCCATATGTAATGATTATATCAATGGACGCTTATTATTATTCTCGTGAGGAGATAAATATAATCTTATAATCGGAGGAGTGCGATCACGGGATTATGGTGGCATATTCCTGTGATTGATTTATCGAATATAATTATCCTATAATTATTTATTTGATTTATCGGAGCCGGCGATTATTAGTCCATGGTCCCCGACGTGCCTCCAATATAGCATAGCTATTCTCGGACGTCGAATCCTAATAATATTAATTTAGTTCTTGTTGGACTTTATTAAAACGATATGTGAATTAATTGTTTAGTGGACTATTAAATTAGTTGGGCTAAATAATTAAATATGTGGAAAAGACATTTTCCATAATCTTGGCCCAAATTGTGTGATGGCAAAATTAATATTGACTAGGTCAATATGAAAAATTTCGCCCCCTCTTATTAATGGAACAAGAAATTAGTTTTCTTGTGATTAATAAGACATGTGCATAAAATATTTATTGGATAAATATTTATGGTAAATAATAAAGATAAATATTATTCTAGATTTGTTCTAGGATATTATGGAATTATCTTTTATTAAAGGATTTATTTTGTTTGATAAATAAAAATCCTTGGAGGCTAAGTTTTACTCTCCTATATAAAGAGAGTTCTCCCAAGCCTCAATACACACATAAAATTCGACTTCTCCCTATAGTAGAGAGAAGAAAATAATTTCGGCCAAGGGTGAGTAGAGGAGAAATCTTGGAGATTTTTCCGGTAGCATATCGGAAGGGTTCGAGTCGAGAATTCCTTCCACCGGGAATTGCTTGGATCACACGATCGGAAGACTTGTGGTGCTCTTCACATCTTCACATTCATCCTTTGCGGTTCTTCAACTTGAATTTTGAGATTCAAGAGGTATGATCTACATCCCCTTGTAGAATAGATCTAGTTGTTTTATTACGCATATTATATAGATCTAGATCCATAAATCGCTTCCGTTGCGGATGGTATTACTAACGGTGGTATCGAGCCATGGTGATCTATATTTATACGTATAAAATATTAGATCTAGGAGTGGTAAAACATGTAGATTTTTTTTTGTCCCAATTTTTTTTAAAAATAGGGCCGACGCATGATTTAATTTTTTTTTATGTTATGAATGTCTTGGTTGAAGAGATGGATTGGGGTTGGTACTGTTTACTCGTTAGATCTATTGTAGCTCCTTTGTTTAGTAACAATTGAGCATAGGAATTGTATTTTTTTATGTCTTTCTTTTCGAAATTTATGTAAAAAGTAGCATCTTTTATTGTAATTTTGATTATCCGGGCTGGAAAAGATGAAGATCTTGCTGAAAAATTGAAGATCAAGACGAAACCCAAGGTATGAACGAGGAGAAACGGATGAATTTTATTAAAAAACTGCTACGGGACTTTACTGCGACGCTGAAAAGCGTCGCTATAAGTCTGTTTAATAAAAAAGATGCGGCTAGGGTTTATTTTTGTTGCGGCTGCATGGAATTTTTTGTGACCTAATTTTTTTTATTATCATTCAACAGCCGCATGATGAAAAAAAAAAAAATTTTTTTTTTTTTGGAAAATAAATTAAAAGCGACCGCATGTAACATAATAAAATTAAATATATGAATAATTAAAATAAATTGGATTTATTTAATTAAAAAGACCTTTTCTCCTCTCGGGTGTTCGTGGTTCGTGATCCGGCGGTTCGAGTTCAAGATTCGAAGATCAAGACTCGAAGACAACAAGATTGTAATTTATTTTTCCTAGGATAGATTAGTTACGGGGGTACCAACAATCCATCTCGGTCATGTTTAAATTTCCGCAATTTATTTTTTATGTGTTCGATCATAAAATAGATATAAAATCGGGATTGCCATGACATGCATCATATCATAAATCCACTCCATGCATACATGTAGAATTTTAATTTTGGTAATTAAAATAGGCATGTATTCAAACTCGTGTAATTAGTTGAAATTTAATTAATACGTGGTAATTAATGAATTTAGTAACTAATTAATGATCCGAGGACGGGTTATGAAATCGTTAGGCTTTTCGGTGTGTGTTCTCGGTGAACCGCCTTAAAACCCAAACGAGATCACGTTTTCAATTCGTAGTGTCTACGAGATTGAATGATGGTAAAAGAACAATAAATCTTGGATAAAAACGGTTCGCTTATAGGTTGGGTGGTCAAGGCGAGCTAGGCTCGACCGACTTAACCCTCTAGTGTGATGTATGCACGGGGGTCCGGCAAGACTAAGCTACACCGGAGAACGGAGGGGTGATTCCTTCTTATCTCAATGAGGGCATCTTGACCCGATTTCGTCCGGCTTGTCACATATGTTCCAACGAATAGGACGGGTAGGCTTGCCTACGTTACCGACACCATTCGGAATCCTTGATTTGATGAGCTTTTATGATAACATCAAAAAGACGTGGTTAGTTAACCCACAACCACTTCCAAATTATTGAGTGGGAGCGGGGGAGGCGACAACCAACCCCACGGCCTCTACTATAGATACAAGTAAGTGAGAGAAGGGTGACGCCTCGAGGCGCTTTGATTTCGTCCCCCTAAGGATGGTGTTCGCCCCTATCAACATTCATGGCTTGGTCTCCGAAAGGATAGGTTTTACGGGTACTCGTCGGGTCAACGACCTATCCTAAGACGGCATACTCGGGGCGTACCTAAGAGAACCGATATAGTAGGTCACACTCATCATGGGTATTCTTGATAATATCTAGGCTAAAAAAGGAAGGTAGTCAATGAATAAAGGGATGTTCGATTCCCGTGGGATGTTTGATTCTCACAAGTTATTCATTGATGAGATTGTCTCGATTTAACCGTCATCTCTTTGACCTACCCTAAGGCGGCAACGAGATGCGAGGTTAAAACCTTGGAATGGTAGAGTAGACTTATTTTTTAGTTTACAATTCCTAAAATTTAATATAGTAGTGTTAAACTTGAATTAATACATGTCATTTTATTTTCGGCAAAATGTACGCTCAAATTTACGCTTTCTTGTACGAAAAATTAACGGGAAACAACTTTAAGAAATGGAAGAGTAACTTAAACGTGGTGCTCACGTATGAGAATGTGCAACATGTACTTACTTACGAATGCCTACGGCGGCGATCCAAAAACCTGGTAAAGGCGAGATCGAACGGCGTAATCGGCCGGATCGAAGCGGATAACCGGGCTCGTGGGATCATCCTGGCGGCGGTGTCGGAGGTTATTAGGACCCGGATTGAAGAGTTTGAGTCTGCGGGGAGAAATCATGCGGAAACTTACTACGATGTTTGGATCACCTAGCAACCAAGCAAGACACGATGCCATCGGGTTGGCCGTCAACACGAAATTGAAGAAAGGTCAAGCGGTGAATGGTCATGTTCGAATATGATCGGTTACTTCAATGACGCCGGTATTCATGGATCAAAGTTCGATGAAGCAACTCAAGTATCAATGATTTTGGAATCGTTGACTCCACGAGTTTATCCCGTTCAAAACTCGGTATCGATGGGCAAATATGAGTTGACCATGACACGAATCTTGAATGAGCCCGACTATCTACGAGGGCTGCTATCGAAAGATAAGGTCCAAGTAGGGGATAAGAAAGCGAAGCCAATATGGCCGAAGCCGGGTCATCAAACAAGCCTAAGGCGAAACCGAAGAAGAAGGGTAGTGTTGCACCCGTGCCCAAGCCAATGAAGAAAAAGGCTGCCAAGAAAGTTGACGAGTCCAAGCCCAAGGGCAAATGCTTTTCTTGTAAGGAGGTAGGACATTGGCGACGCCATTGTCCCGAATATCTTCGTGATGTGAAAGATGGCAAAGTCAAGGTTGTCATTTGGGAAAGATAAGAAAGGTAATTTGGAATTACTATTCTTGGAATCTTTTAATGTAGCTAAAGATGTGTCCACTTGGATACTTGATACGGAGCTACTAACCATGTATGTTCTTCATTGCGGATTCTTAGTTCGTACGAGGAGGCTGGAAGAGGGTTCTCAAGTGATGCGAGTAGGCCTTTGGGGCGCTCATTTCGGCTAAAGCGATGGGAGGCTGTGGACTTGCATTTTAATAATAGAATTTTACATTTAGACAATGTTTATTTTATTCCCAATTTCGGGAGAAATTTGATTTCTTATTACTGCCTTAGTTGAACAATCATTTTACGTTTCAAGTTTGAATGGTGAATTTGTTATTTCAAAGAATGGCTTTGAATTGTGTTCAACTATAAATGAAAATGGTTTATATTTTGTAAGACCACATAAAGCTCCCCTACTTAATCTTGAAATGTTTAAAAGCTTGCTCATCAAAGATCGCAAAAAGGCGAGAAAGTTTCTCAAGTAAAAGAAGATAAAACATACTTGTGGCATCTAAGGCTTGGCCATATTTCCTTGGAAAGACTCAAAAGACTTGAAAAGGTTAATGCCTTAGGTGAGTCATCGTTGACACACTTTGCACATGTGCGAGTGTTGCACGGAGGGAAAAATGACTAAGCGTCCCTTCTCATCAAAGGGTAATAGAGCCACAGGAACTCTAGACTTAGTGCATTCAGACCTTTGTGGTCCGATGAACGTACAAGCTAGAGGCGGATACGAGTACTTTGTGACTTTCATTGATGATTACTCGAGATTCGGTTATGTTTATCTGCTGCATAGAAAGTCCGAGGCTTTTGGAAAGTTCAAGGAGTTCCAAGCAGAAGCCGAAAGGCAACTAGGCAAGTCATTGAAATGCCTCCGCTCGGATCGTGGAGGTGAGTATTTAGATACTGAGTTCATTGACTACTTGGTGAAAAAGGAATTTGTTTCCAACGTTCGGCGCCTAGGACACCTCGGCAAAACGGAGTTCTTTGAGAGGAGAAACAGGACATTGATTAACATGGTTAGATCAATGATGAGCTACGCCTCACTACCTATATCCTTTTGGGGTTATGCTTTAGAAGCATCGGTCTACATTTTGAATGCAGTACCGTCAAAGTCTGTCGAAAAGACACCCGTTGAGATGTGGTCCGGACATCGCGAAACCATGCGTCACTTCCGCATATGGGGTTGTCACTGCACACGTGCTTGATGGACAAGACTACCAAGCTACAATCACGTACGAAAGTATGTTTGTTTGTAGGCTATGCAAAAGGTACACGTGGTGGTCTATTTTACGATCCGGAAGATAACAAAGTGCTAGTCTCGACTAACGCTACGTTTTTGGAGGAAAGTTATATGAAAGACCACGGACCTCGAAGTACAATTGTACTAGAGGAATTACTCTCCGATGACATCGGGCCTATTGTGGCTGGCGATGTTCCTGTAAACAACACTAATAATACAACGGTCACTTCCGACATTCTGTTCCACCCGGACGTCTTTGCGAGAGTGGTTCGGCCACCGGCTCGGTACGGCATGGATTTAGAGGCAAACGTAGTCGCCTCGATGGGGTGGAAGATGATCCTCCGACCTATAAGAAGGCCTTCTTTGGATCACGATAAGGATAAATGGATTGACGCAATGAATCAAGAGATGGAGTCTATGTACTCTAACTCAGTCTGGAAACTTGTAGAACTTCCTCAGGGTGAAAGGCCCATTGGATGTAAATGGCTCTACAAGCGAAAGAGAGGAGTAGATGGGAAGGTTGAAACCTTCAAAGCACGGTAGGTAGCCAAAGGTTACACACGGCGAGAGGGTATAGACTACGAGGAAACCTTCTCACTGTGGCCATGATGAAAACCATCCGCATCCTCCTTTCGATTCTTTGCATGTCTGGATTATGAAATCTGGCAAATGGATGTTAAGACAGCGTTTCTAAACGGCTTTCTTGACGAGGAAATCTATATGCAGCAACCAGAGGGATTCATTGAAGAAGGTCGAGAGCACATGGTGTGCAAGTTGCTCGATCCATTTATGGGTTGAAGCAAGCATCTCGTTCCTGGTATCATAGATTCGATCACACGATCAAGTCTTATGATTTCGAACAACACTTTCTTGAATCTTGTGTGTACAAGAAGGTTATCAAAGATAGTGTTGTATTTCTAGTGTTGTACGTTGATGACATACTCCTAATTGGCAACGATAAGGGGATGATGTCCGACGTGAAAAGTTGGTTGACCACGCAATTCCAAATGAAAGATTTGGGAGAAGCGAGTTATGTTCTAGGGATCCAAATTATAAGGGATCGTAAGAACGGGATGTTAGCTACTGTCCCAAGCAACTTATATAGATAAGGTGCGCACGCTTCGGTATGGAGAACGCAAAGAAGGGTTTTCTACCAACCCGTCACGGCGTTTACCTATCTAAGTCTCGGGGGCCTCAAACCCCGAAGAGGCTGAAGCTATGGGAAGAGTGCCATATGCCTCGGTTTTTGGTAGTCTTATGTATGCTATGAGGTGTACGAGACGACATTTGTTACGGCGTTGGATTAGTCGGCCGTTTTCGGTCAAATCCGGGGCAACCGCCTTTGGACGACGATAAAGAATCTCATCAAATATTTGAAGAGAACCGAAATTATATGCTCGTCTATTCGAGTGGGAGTTTGGAGCTAGCGGGGTACACCGATTCGACTTTCGGTCGGACGAGAGATGATTCTAAATCTACCTCGGTTCGGTGTTTACGCTTGGTGGCGGTGCGGTAGAATGGAGAAGCCAAAAGCAATCCGGCACGGCCGATTCAACAATGGAAGGCGAGTTCATAGCGGCCTCGGAGGCAGCTAAAGAAGCAGTTTGGTTAAGAAAGTTCATCAGCGGATTAGGCGTTGTCCCGAATGCTGAAGATCCTATTACTCTCTATTGTGATAACAATGGGGCCATTGCCAACTCTAGAGAACCTCGAAAGCACGGTAAGTCGAAGCATATAGAGAGAAAATGCGGGTGATCAACGATTTTGTCGATAGAGGGGACATTTCCGTCAAGAAAATCGCCTCCGCCGATAATCCTGGCGATCCATTCACCAAGACGGCGTCGATTGAAGCTTTTAGTCGACACTTGGAGACTATAGGTATTAGAGACATGTCTCATTTGCTTTAGAGCAAGTGGGAGTGATAGTTTGCTTTGTATTTTAAATAATAGGGTGTGCTCTAAAACAATTAATCACATGCTTTCGTGCAAGTGGGAGATTGTTAGGTGTGATGCCCGAAAGACAATTTTGTAATTGTTTTATTTAATAAATGAAATGATGTTATTATTCATATTTATTATTCTCGTATTCACCGATGTGACAATAGTATTTACACTACGAGAAAACCACTAAAGTATATCGTTTATGTAATCACTTAACTCGGTGTATGGTATATACACGGGAGGATTGAGTTAGTGAAGATGTACTTAAAATACAATTAGCCCGTAGTGAAGTTAATCGAGAGTATCGGGTCTCTCCTTTAACGTGCTATTAATGCGCCCGAACACAATAGGTGTGATTGTCTTATCCGGACTTTCGGTTAAGAGAACCTAATGGGGCATTTATATATGATAGATATATCATATAGGGGTGGACCGATTTGATTAGAGTTCACGATATAATTCCGTAATCGAGAAGTCTTATCGAATCAATGGATGATCATATTTATGGATATATCTTAATCTGAGGTGATCACGATCAAGCTGCTTGAATCGGTATGAAGTTTGACTTGACGGTTAAGGATTACAACGAGTACGTAATTATCGAATTACCCCGTCTTGGCATTGTCTTGGATTGAGTGAGTAGTACGTGTTATCACGGATACGGAATCCATTCCTTCCATTTATGGAAGTAGATAGAACAGTTCCTTATTTGTTAATCCTAGAAAGCGATCGATCGTACGAGTTCATATTACAACGATTAGCTACCGGTGAGTTGTATGAATTAATTGATCACTTTAGGGGGTTAATGGTAAATAAGGATAAGAGGTTCTAAAAAGGGTTAACGGTAACTTCCCGATTTAGAATGAACGATCTATGGAGGATTAATCCATATGTAATGATTATATCAATGGACGCTTATTATTATTCTCGTGAGGAGATAAATATAATCTTATAATCGGAGGAGTGCGATCACGGGATTATGGTGGCATATTCCTGTGATTGATTTATCGAATATAATTATTCTATAATTATTTATTTGATTTATCGGAGCCGGCGATTATTAGTCCATGGTCCCCGACGTGCCTCCTAATATAGCATAGCTATTCTCGGACGTCGAATCCTAATAATATTAATTTAGTTCTTGTTGGACTTTATTAAAACGATATGTGAATTAATTGTTTAGTGGACTATTAAATTAGTTGGGCTAAATAATTAAATATGTGGAAAAGACATTTTCATAATCTTGGCCCAAATGTGTGATGGCCGAAAATTAATATTGACTAGGTCAATATGAAAAATTTCGCCCCCCCTCTTATTATTTATGGAACAAGAAATTAGTTTTCTTGTGATTAATAAGACATGTGCATAAAATATTTATTGGATAAATATTTATGGTAAATAATAAAGATAAATATTATTCTAGATTTGTTCTAGAATATTATGGAATTATCTTTTATTAAAGGATTTATTTTGTTTGATAAATAAAAATCCTTGGAGGCTAAGTTTTACTCTCCTATATAAAGAGAGTTCTCCCAAGCCTTTATACACACATAAAATTCGACTTCTCCCTATAGTAGAGAGAAGAAAATATTTTCGGCCAAGGGTGAGTAGAGGAAAATCTTGGAGATTTTTCCGGTAGCATATCGGAAGGGTTCGAGTCGAGAATTCCTTCCACCGGGAATTGCTTGGATCACACGATCGGAAGACGTGGTGCTCTTCACATCTTCACATTCATCCTTTGCGGTTCTTCAACTTGAATTTTGAGATTCAAGAGGTATGATCTACATCCCCCTTGTAGAATAGATCTAGTTGTTTTATTACGTGTATATTATATAGATCTAGATCCATAAATCGCTTCCGTTGCGGATGGTATTACTAACATATGCCCAAAAGTATCCATTTGTTTTCTTTTCTCTTTTTTTAATTTGCGAGAAAAATGTTTGCACGTTCTTTTCAACAAAACTAATTCTGATAACTCCCTCAATTAAGTGGGAGTTTTAATTGTAGAAAATAACTCCCCAATGAGTTATTACCATTTAAATCCTCAAAATTCTCCTAATTACCAATTAATCCCAATAAATCCTTTTAAATATATAGATTTCGAATATATATATAAATATACATACTTTAAACCATTTAATTAAATAAAACGAAAAATCTGAATTTTAGTTAAAAGACTCTTTTGCCCTTTTCTGAAAAGTCGGGATGTTACACAAAACTATTACCACAGGAAAACCATCCTTTTACCTCAGGAAGAAAAATCCGATCAATTGGTATTTGTAAATTTACATAGATTCGGACTAAAAATCAAACACATCAAATCTGCTTATTTTTTTGTTTTTTGTTTTGAGGGTGCTTATCTTTTTATATTGTTTCAAAACGAGATGAACAATATAGACAAATTAATAGATCAATGAAATCAAAATAACACGGATAATAGTTCGGCTTTGATACCACATGATAGAAAAACTGTAGATCTATTTACCTGAACAAGGAGAAGAAATCAACAGGATCGTTCATACATCCATTGTTATTCGACTCCGTCTCTGTTTGCCGCCATAATCCAAACCCTAAAATAGAAAAGGAGAACTTCATACGCACAGTGATGGCATATCACTACATGAATTGCAAGCTCAAGGGCGACAACGTCGTCCCTTTAAATATCTTTATTGAGACGACAAAGTCGTTCTTTTAAATGAATTCAAAATGAGTCAAAGCTTTGCGGCGGATTTTTTCGAGAGACACTTTAAAGGGACAACAATTTCGTCCCCATAAATAAAATATTAACCCTACCGTGCCAGCATGGATTTCCACGTGGACAGGACTATTTAAAGGGACGACATTGTCGTCCCATTAAATTTTTTTCCAGAAAATAATATGTTACATAATAGAGATTATAAATTTTGGTTTATAGGGATGACACATGTTGTCCCTTTATAGAAAATTAATTTTTTTAATATAAAACGTTGTGTTAATAAATAAGATTCTGTTTTTTTAAATAAAATTCGCGTTTAAAGGGACGACATTGTCATCCCATTAAACCTTTTTCAGAAAATAATATATTATATAGAAGAAATTTTAAAATTTGGGTTTGTAGGGACGACAATTGTCGTCCCTTGAAAAGAAATTAAATTTTTTTTAATACAAAACATTTTGTTAATAAATAAGATTCAATTTTTTATAAAATTTTAATATACATATTCTAATAAACATTGCGTTAAAATATAAAATACATTATTTTTTATAAAAATTACTTTATCGAACGATAATACAGGTGATTCTGATAATACCATCTACTATAAATTGTCAGTTCGTTATAGAGGGTTATCTTGGGGTTTGTTAATGAGCGATTGATCTCAATGCTGAGATCTGTTATCGATTAAGCGATTTCAAACCGATATTTTTCCTTACAGATCATTCGTTAAGTACTATCTACTAAAGATCGTCATGTCGTTATCGAGCGATTGACTTGAATCTCGGGGTTTGTCACAGAGCGATTCAACTCAATCCCGAGATCTGTTAACGATTAAGCGATATCAAACCGATATATTTCCTTACAGATCATTCTGCTAGTACTATCTACTATACATCGTCAGCTCGTTATCGAGCGATTGATTTGAATCTTGGGGTTTGTCACCAAGATTTTCCCTCTCTCACCCCTTGGCCGAAAATTTTCCGTCACCTCTCTAAGAGGTAGAAGTCGAAAATTGTGTGTGTCTGTAAGGCTTGGGAGAACTCTCTTTATATAGGAGAGTAAACCTTGTCCTCAAAGGATTTTATTTTGCAAATAAAATAAATCCAATAAATAAAAGATAATCCCATACTAGAACAAATCTAGAATAATATTTATCTTTATTTCTTACCATAAATATTTATCCAATAAATATTTTGTGCACATGTCTTATTAATACACAAGAAAATAATTTATTGTTCCATAATACATGAGGGGGGGGGGGGGGGGGGGGAAATTTAACCCTTGTGACTTAGTCACAATAATTTCGACTTATACACACCAATTTGGGCCAAGATTATGAAAAATGCCTTTTTTCACATATTTAATTATTTAGCCCAACTAATTTAATAGTTCACTAAACAATTAATTCACATATCGTTTTAATTAAATTCTTATAAGAACTAAATTAATATTATTAGGATTCGACGTCAGAGAATAGCTATGCTATATTGGAGGCACGTCGGGGACCATGAACTAATAATCAGCGGCTCCGATAAATCAAATAAATAATTATCTTACGAACAAAATAATTATATTCGATAAATCAATCACAGGAATATGCCACCATAATCCCGCGACTGCACTCCTCCGATTATGAGATTATATTTATCTCCTCACGAGAATGATAATAATCGTCCATTGATATAATCATTACATATGGATTAATCTTTCATAGACTGTTCATTCTAAATCGGGAAGTTACCGTTAACCCTTTTTAGAAACTCTTATCCTTATTTACCATTAACCCCCTTAGTGATCAATTAATTCATACAACTCACTGGTAGCTAATCAGTGTAATATGAACTCCATGGATTGATCAGTTTCTAGGATTAACAAATAAGGGAACTGTCTATCTACTTCCATAAATGGAAGGAATGGATTTCGTATCTGTGATAACACAGACTACTCACTCAATCCAGTACAATGCCAAGATGGGGTAATTCAGTTCACAGACTCAGTGTAATCCTTAACCGTCAAGTCAAACCTCATACTGATTCAAGCAGTTGACTGTGATCGCCACAGGATTCAGATATATCTATAAATATGATCATCGATTGATTTGATAAGACTTCTCGATTAAGGAATTATATCGTGAACTCTAATAATATCGGTCCAGCCCTATATGATATATCTATCATATATAAATGCCTCACGAGGTTCTTTTAACCGAATGTCCGGATAAGACAATCACACCTATTTTGTTCTGGGCGCATTAATAGCACGTTAAAGGAGAGACCCGATACTCTCGATTAACTTCACTATGGGCTAATTGTATTTGAAGTACATCTTCACTAACTCAATCCTCCCATGTATATCCCATACACTGAGTTAAGTGATTACATAAACGATATACTTTAGGGTTTTCTGTTGTGTAAATACTATTGTCACATCGGTGATTATGAGAATAATAAATATGAATAATAATATCATTTCATTTATTAAATAAAACAATTACAAAATTGTCTTTCGGGCATAACACCTAACAATCTCCCACTTGCACGAAAGCATGTGATTAATTGTTTTAGAGCACACCCTATTATTTAAAATACAACAAACTACATCTCCCACTTGCTCTAAAGCAATGGATACCCATCCCGTATTCTAGTACCCATTAAGCATCTCATAACCATTACAGATGAAAAAGTACACTCCGAGTGTGCCGTCGTAGGATATGTCAGTGACTCGGGGAGTACCTACATCTAAATATCATGGGTCTTAATGATTAGTCAGGTTGTCGGCTCGAGACGATTCGTACTAATTATGTGGTACCTTCCCAATATGCTTTTGACCTCTAGTGATTTCGAAAAACCTTTATAAGCTACCCCTTCATCGTTTGCACAATGATGTGGTATTGGCTTCCAAATCTAGAATCACTCCCAGATATGAAAAGGAAATCCTTAAGCTATATCGCCTCTCTAGCTACTACAAGGGCCGCTAATCACCCAACTAGTTAAAGTCAAGTTGGCGTTGCTGGATTCCTCCAGGAAATAGCTTCAACACAAGAGTAAAAACTAAGCCCGAGATCGACTTAACGATCATCCTCAATCTGACTTAAAGTAAAAATCAGTGTATCACACATATCCAAGTTCACACATGAATATGTCCGCATATTATTCCTCGTTCTCTTCAAGATAATAAAGGACATATTAAACTTGCTTTGTTAACCGCCGAATCTAAGATTCGATCAAAGTTGGCGTTCAATAACCTAACCATCTCTTACTAGAAAGAGAATCTATCCTATTTCTCTTGATCTGAAGATTTAAAGAGTCATTCCTGAGGCATAGGGTAGAACTTCCTCGTTGAGTGTTGCATATACAGATGCATCATATTAACCAATAAGATGGATGGGAAACCAGTGACTAATTCTAATGAATTCGACCGAGTCAAACTCTTCAGAATGTTGTCCAAATCTCTGTTGCAGAGAATTGTGGCATTGTCAGATTCTGACTTCAGATAACACACCCATGTTGATTCCAACTGGTGCAGTGTTAGCCTTCACAAACACTAATATATGTATATATTCACTACTGTACTAAAATTGATATCCAGTCTACAAAAGACTTCCAGTGACCGAGACGTTTTCTTTTTATCCACAAAGGACATAAGCCTTGACAGTCATCCTGTCATAAGTTCATAAGGCAATACCCTTTTGTTCCGAATGAATCCAGACTACGTTTGTTTGGCAAGAAAATCTCAGGGAATCACCCCTATTTTCTGCTTCTGAACGAAATCATGCAATACTATGTGGTAAGAGAGTCCAAGGTCTGATTAACTCTATACTTCTTAGGGAATTACCCCTAGACCACTCAAGCTTTGCTCTGAAAGATAAACTTTCCTATTCATTCTACACTTTTCCGTGTAGATCAAATTACTCCCACTGGGACTGAGACGCTCAGGTGGTTCTACAAGAGCATGAACAGAGCTGGAGTACCAAACTCCATTCACAGGGTTATGGCTATTAAACCAACCTCTATTATCAGAATCCTATACTGTTCACAAAAGAGCCATAGGTCATCAATCGATCCTCAGACTAGAAAGTCCGCAGAACCCGTAATGGGTAATGGATTAACCATAATCCCAATACTTACTTGGTGGATCGAAAGTCTGATCTAGTTTATTAGTATTTAGTGTTATCACCAACAACCGATGTTGGATGTGGTCTGATTTTAATCAGTTAGTAACTACCTCGAGTAATGTACTTCAAGGTTCAAGGTTTTGCTGTTTATGGACTCTATCAGAAAGGATGCAACGGTATAACTGTCCCTTCCCGATTCCAAGAATCCTATATCTAACCTTTATACACAATAAGTTAAAAGATATATCACGAATGGTGTTAAGGGTGATTTTATATGATTTATATCGTTATATTTTATAATGATTTCCTCCATATTCATATAATTTGCATAGAAATTAAGGATTTAATCGAATTATTGAGCAAATGAGTTTTAAAAGTATTTAAGTGTAAACTTGAGCTAATTTCGTGATTTTATTTGTAATTATCTATGGTTTTACACTTTGCATGTCTTTGTGGTTTTGTAGGTCATAAACATGTCATAATTGGAGATTTAATGGAAGGAGGAAGATGCAAGTTGAGGATTGGAATGAAGATTTACAAGTTGAACGAGCGTTTGAGGTCCCGTCCAGTGGACCGGCGTCCAGAAAAAGTGGACGGGCGTCCAAGAGGAGCTGTTTGATTCAGAGTTTTCAGAAATTTGCTGAACGAGCGTTCAAGAACCTATAGGACGGATGTCTGATCAAGTTCGGCCCGACTCGAAGATTTCAAAGCATCTGAACTGGCGTTCAGAAGGAGTGGACGGGCGTCCACGACCGACTTAAGCATAACCGACCTAGTTTTCTATATATAGCCGCATTATTTCAACCCTAATCATATCATATATCGACAGCAGCCGCAGAAAACCCTAAATTCAGAAGCCGAGTTGTGCTCGGTCGGCCAAGCCTTGGTGCTTGGTCGACCGAGGGTTAGATTAGTTGTTTTATTTATTTTGTTTTCTTCTTGTCCGATTCATGAGGATGGCTTGAAGCTGATCAAACTTGGGGAAAGCATGTGAAACTTTTCTGCAGTGTTTTTATTTCATCCTTTGGATGATTTCGTGAGTTTTAATTAAGTTGTTTCTTTTCTATGATTATGTGTTATGCAAATTTAAATCGAGAGATGTTTTGCTATTGATGTTTACTATGTGACGAGAGTCGGTGTAAACCTAGATCACCATAGAAAATATTGGATCTTTAACCTATAAGTAACGAGAGTTGATTAGGTTGAATATCTAAATTGTTAGATTGAGAAATCTTGCACCTTGGTTTGAAAGCGTTAATCTTTGAGATCGAGAGATAAAAGATTGATAGGCGAACCTTTCTAAGAGATTAGGAGTTCATACCTTTGATAGGTGAATCACAATTTTAGTTAAATCATCATAAGATAATCTAGAGAGGAAATTAAGGGGTGCGGGGCGGTGGATCATTGCTTGTTCTTTGTTGAATCACCATAGTCATTGTCATGGTTTTACTAGTTTTATTGTTTTTCTCGTTTATAGTTTAGTTATGTTCGCAACGATCTTTCCTGGCTTTGGACTGACAATCCTCTGTCCAGTTTATCTTTTCGTTTTGTTATTTTAGGTTTTATTAATAATGGTATCATTCTTAGGAAAATTAATGAACTAGATACCCCGATTCCCTGAGATCGACTCCGGTATTAATCGCTATGCTACGATCCCTACACTTGGGGTATACCGGTTTTATAAATTTATTACTTGTTTATTTTGCTTAGATAAAATCCGAGACAAGTTTTTGGCGCCGTTGCCGGGAAATCGGTACGGTTGTCTAGTTTATTAATTTTTCTGATTTTTTGTTATAAGTTTGGATAAAAGGGATCGTTAGGGCACATGGTAGTATTTTGGCCGTAACTTTCGGCTCGAGTGTCCGTTTGGCGCGCAGGACCCCAATTCGGAAAGCTCGTTCCGACGCCGACGACATAAGGAAGGCCAGAGGCCGTTCGATACCATTTTTGAGGTTAAAATATGCTGTTTTCCCTTCCATTTTGGGCTCAGAAGCTTTCAACACGTTTTTCTCCCTTTTATTGTTTTCTTGTTTTCTGTTTTAAATTTTTCGTAGGTAGGTTTCGTTTCTGTTTCCGTTTCTTTTTCTGTTTCTTTTCTTAAAAAAATAAATAAAAATAAAAAAAACAAAAAAATGTCATCAACTGGGATTATGCAAGATCAGAACGCCATGCTGAAACAGAAGATGGCAGCTCTTCAAATGTCGCTTAATCCTATGAATCAGACCCCGTCTTTTCCACTGAACTCACAAGTTCTATTCTGTGGAAGATGTTGTCGACCTGGCCATGCTGTTGGCCAGTGTCAGTTTCTTTCCCCTGCTGCGTATCAAGTTAACACTGTCCATAATCAGGGAAATTTTAATCTAGTCACATGTCAAAATTGTGACAATGTGGGACACACAGCTCGTTTCTGTCCTATGAGTGGACAGAACGCTGATGTAAATGCTTCTTGTGGCCAGCAGTATCAGAGATTTAATAATCGCCTTCGGCCAAAGCGCTTTTCGAAACCGGGGTTTCAATTCTCGGAATCCGAATTTCTATCAAAACCCGAACTTCAGTCAGAACCAAAATATCAATTTTTCCAATCAAAATCAATGGTTCAATCAGAACAGTCCCGATCCTATGTTTCAAAGTCAGTCTAGCCAATCTTTCCCACAGAACTTTCAAACCTCTCAAGGCCCCTCGCACTCGAATGATATCCAAGCTGAATGGTGCTCCTTTCGGGAGGAGCAAAATAAAAACATCCAACTCCTGATGAGCACAAACAAGAATCTTGAGAGACGGCTCAGGCAAATGGCTCAAGACCAAGGCATTGACCTAGCTCCCACACTTCCTTATGATAGAGAAGAGGACAATTCCATGAACTTAGGATCCGGCATTCAATTCAGTGGTCCCCCAAAAGTTGAAGTGTCAAGTTTAATGGATTCATCTATCTTTGGATCCGATGCTCGTATACCCTCAACTGATGAGAATTCTTATGGACATGGATTTAATAACGTTCAAGTGAGATGTACGTATTGTGGTGGAAACCATTATGAGGCTCAGTGCAGTGGAGGTAATTCTCCCCACCAATGGAATACTAATAGCAATTATGATGCAACTTATGAGAATCCACTTCAATCTAACTATGCATCCACATACAATGGTGGAGAAGAGGCTAGTGCTATGAATGTAAGGTCTGACACTCAACTTAGTGGTTTCCCTGTTCTGGATGAGAGTACTCAGGTGGCTGATCCCCTGAGAAATAAAGAATTTATTGGAAGTCGGGAGGCTGATCTTCTGACTGTTAAGGAAGGTAGAAATGAAGTAGATGATCATATGTCTAGAATGAAGGATGAAGAAGAGGAAGAACCTGAAGGGATAGACCTTTACCTTCCTCTCCAGAATGTTATGCATCTAGACAAGTGCACTCCTGAAAACCGTTGCTAAGATCTTTCAATCCGGCTTCTATTGGCCCACGATCTTTAAAGATACATAAGCTTTCTGTAAAGCTTGTGATAGGTGTCAAAGAACCGGAACTTTAACAAGGCGTTTCGACATGCCATTGAAACCCATCCTAGAATGCGAAGTCTTTGAAGTATGGGGCATCGATTTTATGGGACCATTCCCATCATCTTGTGGAAATAAATACATCTTAGTCTGCGTGGATTACGTATCGAAATGGGTGGAGGCTCAAGCCACGTCTCACAATGATCATAAGACGGTCATGAAATTTCTAAAGAAAAACATCTTCGTGAGATTCGGGTGTCCACGCGCCTTGATTAGTGATGAAGGAACGCACTTCTGCAACCGACCTCTGGAGAAAGTGCTTGAGAAATATGGTGTCCGGCACAAAATTGGCACACCATATCATCCTATGACTAGTGGTCAGGTTGAAAGAAGCAACCAAAGTTTAAAGAAGATCCTAGAGAAAACAGTTAACAGTCCTAGAAAAGACTGGAGTCTAAAGTTGGATGACGTACTGTGGGCATATCGAACTGCCCATAAGACCCCCATGGGCACATCACCCTATCAAATGGTTTATGGTAAACCATGCCACTTACCAATCGAGTTAGAGCATAGAGCGTATTGGGCCACGAAGTTTTTAAACTTCGATACCCAATCTTGTGGAAAACATCGATTGCAGCAGTTACATGAGTTAGACGAATTTAGACTTCAGGCCTACGAAAGCGCCAGGATAAGTAAGGAAAAGACAAAACTCCTTCACGATGCCAAAATCAAGAAGCGAGAATTCCATGTTGGGGAACAAGTTTTATTGTACAATTCCAGGTTACATCTGTTCCCTGGTAAGCTGAGGACACGATGGTCCGGTCCCTTTGAAATTCTCCAAATCATTCCTGGAGGTGTTTTAGAACTAAGAGGTCATGATTACCAGCCGTTCAGAGTGAATGGTCAAAGGTGTAAGCATTATATCGGTCAAACCAAAGAGAAGCCTGTGATTGTTCACTTCCTCGACATCCTCGGGTGTGGTACTCCTGAAGTCAATGAGTTTGACGAGTTTTCGCCCGATTTGTTTTCTGAGAATGACGGCAGTGGTCCAGTAGAGGAAAATCTGGCTGGTAGTTGGGATATGGAAGAGTTTAAACGGGAGGCGCAGTTAAAGAGAAGATTGAAGAAGAAGAAGTCTACAATGGGGAAAATTAAGAATGTTTGGAAAGCGGTAAAGAACCTGACCCCATGTGTGAGATGCTGTTTCTGTAGCCACACTAATGACCAGAGCTTACACGAAGTAGTGGCCGGAAGGAAGATTAAGTTGCCTGATCCAGGCTGAATAGTACGTGTGTCTAGCCATAGACACTAAAGAAAGGCGCATTGTTGGGAGGCAACCCAATAATAAGAATAGTTTTTTTATTATTATTATTTTGCATTATTTTGTTTTTGTTGAATAAGAGGGGGGGGGGGGGGCTAGTTTTGTCTTGTGTCATCTAGGTTTTTGGAGTCGGTTTCTGTAGCCAGGTAACTTGCATGAGCGGAAGCTACTGTCGTTTTTTGATTCATCTGGACTTTAGTTGAAGCTACTGTCGGTTTTCCGTTGCTATTTTTTGATGAATCTTGTAAGATGCGTTTACATTTTCAGTTGGAGTTTGGTATTTTTGTATGCACATGTTGGACCATATTTGTTTTGTAAACCTCTGTGGTTATATTTGACGCTTAGATGTTCTGTGTTTAACTGTGTGGGTGATTTTTTCCGTCTGAAGCGATTATATCATGTGCTATATATCTTGTTATCAAATTTTTCTGTTGCGACTTGTTATATTCCCCTTTTGTGCCCCTATCCCCCGAGGTATGTTTTGTTTTGTTTTTCAAGTGTGCAGGATATTTGCGATAGCGCTTGTGAGCGTTTAGACGATATCAGTTTTCCGGTGGATGGTCCACAGTCTCCTGATTTCTTCAAGCGTTTCTGGATCTGACTCGCGACCACTTCCAGAATTTCCACCTTCGAACGACAAATCAACTAAGTTTTTCTTATTCTGCACAACATGAGGACATGTTGTTATTTAAGTGTGGGGGAGGGATTGGTTGTGCCTACAACGTGACTATATTCCTAACTTACTTGTTTGTTTTGAAATTTTTTGTTAAAATTGTCCTGAGCATGATTTTATTTTGGCTTACTTACTTGTTATATTCCCATACTTGTGTTCAGTTGACTAGTATTTTAGCATAGACCTTTGATGAATAAGCCTTTACTCGAATTATTTTCACGTAAGCCTCTTCGATGATGAGCTGAACTTAGGAAACTGTACTCATTTAAACCGATGATGTTTGATTCTGGTTATCAGACCGTTCGCTTAGTGCTAATGTCATGGAAATTGTAATATGTGCGTAGTTGGAATTGCAGTAGGAAGTATCGTGAATATACCAAAGTCTGAATGTGATAAGTAAAGCGTAACTAAAGTTGTTGAAAAAGTTGAATTATAGATGAATAAGTTGTGTGTGTCGAAAGCTGGTCGATGATTTGAGTGCAGTAGGTCATATCTCGAATGTCCTATACCACTATGATGACCAAAAGCTCACGACAGTCAGAAAAAGCTGCCTTATGATTTGAGTAAGGTAGGGTATATCTCGAATATCCTATTCTGCTATGACAGGGCAAGAGCTCATTCTGATGTGTATTTAAAAGTGAAATAGTTAAATCAACTTGCAATAGAAAGTGGTATGAATGAATGAAAGACTTAGTTATCGCATATCTTATCCCAGTATAAACTGACAGATATGTTGTAGGGATTATCCTCTGAGTATGTCAGAAAGGTCCTAAATGTATTCTATCATATTTTTCGGGATATGTCACGTTTTGAAGGGTGCATCTTATAAGTATCATTCATTTCTAGTTTGAAGGGGGTATTAGCTAGGTTGCTTTGAAATTTTCAAGTTTGGACTTAGTGGAAGTTTGTTATGGCTTTGCACACACACCGGGGTGAACCTCTAAGTTATTGCATATGTGTTATATGTGCTGAGAATTGTGTGTGTCTGTAAGGCTTGGGAGAACTCTCTTTATATAGGAGAGTAAACCTTGTCCTCCAAGGATTTTATTTTGCAAATAAAATAAATCCAATAAATAAAAGATAATCCCATAATATTCTAGAACAAATCTAGAATAATATTTATCTTTATTTCTTACTATAAATATTTATCCAATAAATATTTTGTGCACATGTCTTATTAATACACAAGAAAATAATTTATTGTTCCATAATGCATGAGGTGGGGGGGGGGGGGCGAAATTTAACCCTTGTGACCTAGTCACAATAATTTCGACTTATACACAACAATTTGGGCCATGATTATGAAAAATGTCTATTTTCACATATTTAATTATTTAGCCCAACTAATTTAATAGTTCACTAAACAATTAATTCACATATCGTTTTAATTAAATTCTTATAAGAACTAAACTAATATTATTAGGATTCGACGTCCGAGAATAGCTATGCTATATTGGAGGCACGTCGGGGACCATGGACTAATAATCAGCGGCTCCGATAAATCAAATAGATAATTATGTTACGAACAAAATAATTATATTCGATAAATCAATCACAGGAATATGCCACCATAATCCCGTGACTGCACTCCTCCGATTATGAGATTATATTTATCTCCTCACGAGAATGATAATAATCGTCGATTGATATAATCATTACATATGGATTAATCCTTCATAGACTGTTCATTCTAAATCGGGAAGTTACCGTTAACCCTTTTTAGAAACTCTTATCCTTATTTACCATTAACCCCCTAGTGATCAATTAATTCATACAACTCACTGGTAGCTAATCAGTGTAATATGAACTCCATGGATCGATCAGTTTCTAGGATTAACAAATAAGGGAATTGTCTATCTACTTCCATAAATGGAAGGAATGGATTCCGTATCTGTGATAACACAGACTACTCACTCAATCCAATACAATGCCAAGATGGGGTAATTCAGTTCACAGACTAAGTGTAATCCTTAACCGTCAAGTCAAACCTCATACTGATTCAAGCAGTTGACTGTGATCGCCTCAGGATTAAGATATATCTATAAATATGATCATCGATTGATTTGATAAGACTTCTCGATTACGGAATTATATCATGAACTCTAATCAAATCGGTCCAGCCCTATATGATATATCTATCATATATAAATGCCCCACTAGGTTCTCTTAACCGAAAGTCTGGATAAGACAATCACACCTATTGTGTTCTGGGCGCATTAATAGCACGTTAAAGGAGAGACCCGATACTCTCGATTAACTTCACTATGGGCTAATTGTATTTGAAGTACATCTTCACTAACTCAATCCTCCCATGTATATCCCATACACTGAGTTAAGTGATTACATAAACGATATACTTTAGGGTTTTCTGTTGTGTAAATACTATTGTCACATCGGTGAATATGAGAATCATAAATATGAATAATAATATCATTTCATTTATTAAATAAAACAATTACAAAATTGTCTTTCGGTCAGAACACCTAACAATCTCCCACTTGCACGAAAGCATGTGATTAATTTTTTTAGAGCACACCCTATTATTTAAAATACAACAAACTACATCTCCCACTTGCTCTAAAGCAATGGATACCCATCCCGTATTCTAGTACCCATTAAGCATCTCATAACCATTACAGATGAAAAAGTACACTCCGAGTGTGCCGTCGTAGGATAGGTCAGTGACTCGGGGAGTACCTACATCTAAATATCATGGGTCTTAATGATTAGTCAGGTTGTCGGCTTGAGACGATTCGTAGAATCGAAATGTTACCGGTCCATCTAATTATGTGGTACCTTCCCAATATGCTTTTGACCTCTAGTGATTTCGAAAAACCTTTATAAGCTACCCCTTCATCGTTTGCACAATGATGTGGTATCGGCTTCCAAATCTAGAATCACTCCCAGATATGAAAAGGAAATCCTTAAGCTATATCGCCTCTCTAGCTACTACAAAGGCCGCTAATCACCCAACTAGTTAAAGTCAAGTTGGCGTTGCTGGATTCCTCCAGGAAATAGCTTCAACACAAGAGTAAAAACTGAGCCCGAGATCGACTTAACGATCATCCTCAATCTGACTTAAAGTAAAAATCAGTGTATCACACATATCCAAGTTCACAAATGAATATGTCCACATATTATTCCTCGTTCTCTTCAAGATAATAAAGGACATACTAAACTTGCTTTGTTAACCGCCGAATCTAAGATTCGATCAAAGTTGACGATCAATAACCTAACCATCTCTTACTAGAAAGAGAATCTATCCTATTTCTCTTGATCCGAAGATTTAGAGAGTCATTCCTGAGGCATAGGGTAGAACTTTCTCGTTGAATGTTGCATATACAGATGCATCATCTTAACCAATAAGATGGATGGGAAACCAGTGACTAATTCTAATGATTTCGACCGAGTCAAACTCTTCATAATGTTGTCCAAATCTCTGTTGCAGAGAATTGTGGCATTGTCAGATTCTGACTTCAGATAACACACCTATGTTGATTCCAACTGGTGCAGTGTTATCCTTCACAAACACTAATATATGTATATATTCACTACTGTACTAAAATTGATATCCAGTCTACAAAAGACTTCCAGTGACCGAGAGGTTTGCTTTTTATCAACAAAGGACATAAGCCTTGACAGTCATCATGTCATAAGTTCATAAGGCAATACCCTTTTGTTCCGAATGAATCCAGACTCCGTTTGTTTGGCAAGAAAATCTCAGGGAATCACCCCTATTTTCTGCTTCTGAACGAAATCATGCAATACTATGTGGTAAGAGAGTCCAAGGTCTGATTAACTCTCTACTTCTTAGGGAATTACCCCTAGACCACTCAAGCTTTGCTCTGAAAGATAAACTTTCCTATTCATTCTACACTTTTCCGTGTAGATCCAATTACTCCCACTGGGACTGAGACGCTCAGGTGGTTCTACAATAGCATGAACAGAACTGGAGTACCAAACTCCATTCACAGGGTTATGGCTATTAAACCAACCTCTATTATCAGAATCCTATACTGCTCACAAAAGAGCCATAGGTCATCAATCGATCCTCAGACTACAAAGTCCGCAGAACCCGTAATGGGTAATGGATTAACCATACTCCCAATACTTACTGGGTGGATCGAAAGTCTGATCTAGTTTATTAGTATTTAGTGTTATCACCAACAACCAATGTTGGATGTGGTCTGATTTTAATCAGTTAGTAACTACCTTGAGTAAATGTACTTCAAGGTTCAAGGTTTTGCTGTTTATGGACTCTATCAGAAAGGATGCAACAGTATAACTGTCCCTTCCCGATTTCAAGAATCCTATATCTAACCTTTATACACAATAAGTTAAAAGATATATCACGAATGGTGTTAAGGGTGATTTTATATGATTTATATCGTTATATTATATAATGATTTCCTCCATATTCATATAATTTGCATAGAAATTAAGGGTTTAATCGAATTATTGAGCAAATGAGTTTTAAAAGTATTTAAGTGTAATCTTTAACTAATTTCGTGATTTTATTGGTAATTATCTATGGTTTTACACTTTGCATGTCTTTGTGGTTTTGTAGGTCATAAACATGTCATAATTGGAGATTTAATGGAAGGAGGAAGATGCAAGTTGAGGATTGGAATGAAGATTTACAAGTTGGATGAGCGTTTAAGGTCCCGTCCAGTGGACTGGCGTCCAAAAAAAGTGGACGGGCGTCCAAGAGGAGCTGTTTGATTCAGAGTTTTCAGAAATTTGCTGAACGAGCATTCAAAAACCTATAGGATGGGCGTCTGATCAAGTTCGGCCCGACTCGAAGATTTCAAAGCATCTGAACTGGCGTCCAGAAGGAGTGGACGGGCGTCCACGGCCGACTTAAGCATAACCGACCTAGTTTTCTATATTTAGCCGCATTATTTCAACCCTAATCATATCATATATCGACAGCAGCCGCAGAAAACCCTAAATTCTGAAGCCGAGTTGTGCTCGGTCGGCCAAGCCTTGGTGCTTGGTCGACCGAGGGTTAGATTAGTTGTTTTATTTATTTTGTTTTCTTCTTGTTCGATTCATGAGGATGGCTTGAAGCTGATCAAACTTGGGGCAAGCATGTGAAACTTTTCTGCAGCGTTTTTATTTCTTCCTTTGGATGATTTCGTGAGTTTTAATTAAGTTGTTTCTTTTATATGATTATGTGTTATGCAAATTTAAATTGAGAGATGTTTTGCTATTGATGTTTACTATGTGACGAGAGTCGGTGTAAACCTAGATCACCATAGAAAAGATTGGATCTTTAACCTATAAGTAACGAGAGTTGATTAGGTTGAATATCTAGATTGTTAGATTGAGAAATCTTGCACCTTGGTTTGAAAGCGTTAATCTTTAAGATCGAGAGATAAAAGATTGATAGGCGAACTTTTCTAAGAGAATAGGAGTTCATACCTTTGATAGGTGAATCACAATTTTAGTTAAATCATCATAAGATAATCTAGAGAGGAAATTAAGGGGTGCGGGGCGGTGGATCATTGCTTGTTCTTTGTTGAATCACCATAGTCATTGTCATGGTTTTACTAGTTTTATTGTTTTTCTCGTTTATAGTTTAGTTATGATCGCAACGATCTTTCCTGGCTTTGGACTGACAATCCTCTGTCCAGTTTATCTTTTCGTTTTGTTATTTTAGGTTTTAATAATAATGGTATCAATCTTAGGAAAATTAATGAACTAAATACCCCGATTCCCTGAGATCGACTCCGGTATTAATCGCTATGCTACGATCCCTACACTTGGGGTATACCGGATTTATAAATTTATTACTTGTTTATTTTGCTTAGATAAAATCCGAGACAAATGGTCATTGACCGAACGTATGCGCAAAATTCCCAGTCTTACCTTCAAGCACCGTGTGCTAAATGCTTATATTTATGGAAGTGGGGTGAACCAAATCCACACCTTATCCGTAAATTCCAAAGCATATTCTAGGTAGACTTCTCAGTCTTACATTTCAATGTAGACCGTTATTTCACTTCCAATATCTTTATTGAGTTAATCAGTGTATTGTAGCACATCTAAAACTATATAAGGCAATTTAACGGTTTCTTACTTAGTGAGAACATGTCACAATGAGGCAGGCTGAGCATCAGTCTCGAGGACTATGAATGGCCTATTCCGAGTATAGAATACTCTATCTCTGTTGAAAAGAGAGAAACCTCAAAATATTTTGGATAAACTTACCGAAGTGTTTGAATAGTTATCAGACAAGAAGTCACTACTCGGAAGCTCCTACTAGCTTGTGTCTTTTATCAGACCCCTAAGGTCGTCATGAACAAGCTATGTTACTTTTTTATAACCATTATCCTTTCCCGATTGAAAGGAAACTTAGTCATTGAGCCTTTGAGACAATATAACCAGACTGGGAGAAAGGAATCACCCTGAGCCAGTGTTCAGGTCTTGTCTTTTAGGGACTATGGACTAACTATGGAATATGAAGAAGCGTTTATCTAAATATCAAAACCTATTGCTTTTAATAGTTCTTAAGATGTGTTTTACATATTTCAGCAGTTGTAAGTGGTTTTGACTTTATCATACAAAAGTCCGAGTCTTGGATTCGTACTACAAATGGTATATTCACTTTCTATACGACAAACAAATTATCGAATAGAAGGTAAATCCTTTCGTTCCAACGAATCTTAAACAAAAAATAATTTTTCCGCGATATCCAAGGATTGAATCCGAGATTCATTTCCTTATATCACTCCCACTATTCTAGCTAAAATTAATTGCCCGTTGTTTACTCCTTTAATCGTTAAATGCACTGCTACCTTGTTCTTCCAAAGAACTTAGCTCGAGAAAATCACCAAGGATTCATAGGTTGGTGATCCAAAATCACTGTCCTTATCCTATGATTTTCAGTTAAATAATTTTTGGTTCAGCCTTAAAGTTTTCTCAGTTTAGATGACTAACACTTTTAGACATATTCTCCCATTCTTGACTTTCCGTGAATGGAAACAGTCTTGAACCAGTAGTTCAGTTGAGTAGACACTACTCTTGAACCGTGGGATGTCTATTTCGAGTGTTACTCGTCGGGACTTCTTGGATTTTTTAAAAATACCTGAAAAAAAACAACAAATCATAACATTAAAGCTCCCACTAGTTTATCGGTTCCAAATACCGTCTAACGAGCAATGATTTTCCGATTTTTTCGATTAGAAAATCTTTCGTACATAGTTCCAATGTTTCCAGAAAAACAACAAATCATAGAACTCCCACTAGTTCATCGATTCCAAATATCGTCGAACTAGCGACATTTCATGACTTTCCGGTTTTTCAATTAGAATGGTAACGTGTGTAGCCAGTTACACTTTTCTAATGTTCTAGAAAAACAACAAATCATAAAGCTCCCACTAGTTGATCGATTCCAAATATCGTCCAACTAGTAACACTTCATGATTTTCCGATTTTTCTATTAGAAAACTACTTGTGTAATCACTACACATTCAAAATTCACTTTAAAGAATTTCAATGTCCGAAATCACCTTTGATCAAACTAAGTATGTCTTCCGTTTGACACGAATGACACTAGTGACATACCTATATGTCACTCTGGTTTTTAAAAGGCTTAAGAGAAAATATCTCTTTCGAAAAATAATTGCATTATCGATTAACTAGTTCAACGTCCTAGTTACTTTCCACTTTTTAACGAAGTCAATACTAGTCAATTATAAATTTTTAAGCAATTTAGTAAGGGATATAATGTTGTAATTAAAATGACATTAATTCAAGTTTAACACTACTATATCATTTTATTTTAGGAATTGTAAACTAAAATTAAGTCTACTCTACCATTCCAAGGTTTTAGCCTCGCATCTCAGTGCCGTCTTAGGGTAGGTCAAAGAGATGACGGTTAAATCGAGACGATCACATCAATGAATAACTTGTGAGAATCGAACATCCCACGAGAATCGAACATCCCTTTATTCATTGACTACCTTCCTTTTTTAGCCTAGGTATTATCAAGAATATCCTTTATGAGTGTGACCTACTATATCGGATCTCTTAGGTACGCCCCGAGTGAGCCGTTGTAGGATAGGTCAGTGACCCGACGAGTCCCGGAAATCCTATCCTTTCGGAGACCAAGCCATGAATGTTGATAGAGGTGAGCACCATCCTTAGGGGGACGAAATCAAAGCGCCGCGAGGCGTCACCCTTCTCTCACTTACTTGTATCTATAGTAGAGGCCGTGGGGTTGGCTGTCGCCTCCCCCGCTCCTTCTCAATATTTTGGAAGTGGTGGTGGGTTAACTAACCACGTCTTTTTGATGTTAACATAAAAGCACATCAAATCAAGGATTCCGAATGGTGTCGGTAAGGTAGGCAAGCCTACCCATCCTATTCGTTGGAACATATGTGACAGTCGGACGAAGTCGGGTCAAGAGAGCCCCATTGAGATAAGAAGGAATCACCCCTCCCCTCGATGGTATAGCTTAGTCTTGCCGGACCCCCGTGCATACATCACACTAGGAGGGTTAAGTCGGTCGAGCCAAGCTCAGTTGACCACCCAACCTATAGGCGAACCGTTTTTATCCAAGATTTATTGTTCTTTCACCATCATTCAATCTCGTAGATACTACAAATCGAAAACGTGATCTCGTTTGGGCTTTTACGGCGGTTCACCGAGAACACACACCGAAAGGCTTAACGATTTCATAACCCGTCCTCGGATCTTTAATTAGTTACTAAATTAATTAATTACCACGTATTAGTTAAATTTCAACTAATTACACGAGTTTGTATACATGCCTATTTTAATTACCAAATTTAAAATTCTACATGTATGCATGGAGTGGATTTATGCTATGATGCATGTCATGGCAATTCCGATTTTATATCTATTTTATGATCAAACACATAAAAAATAAATTGCTGAAAATTTAAACACCGAGATGGATCATTGGTACCACCGTATCTAACCTATTAAAAAAAAACACAAACAAACCCTAACTAGGGTTTTCAATTTTTTGATCTGCTGCTGCGTATTATCGATGATCGGACATCCAAAAGAACTTTGATCGTCGAAAAACTTTGTGGACCTGTTCTTCCTCTTCCTACGTGAATATGGATGGTTGGATCTGTGTTTTCACGGTCCAATTGATCCCGGTAAGCCGCCGATCCAACTGCTGCATCTGTTTATAACTGCGCCGCATCAGTGTCTTCCCGGGGCCGATCGGGCATCGAGACAAAACCCGATCGACCTGAAATTTAGGGATTGTTTATAACTACATTATAGTAAATCTGAACGGTCGGATCAATGTTTCAACGTTCCAAAGTCTTCCAGAAATTCGACGAACTCACAGCTAGGGTTTTTACGGCTGCTGTGCTTTTCTGTTACAGTAGTAACTTTATTCCACCGATCTGATATCGAGACGGACTCCGATCGACCCCAAATTTTGAGGGATTGATCATCATCTTTTATTATTCCTTATGACCGGAGGGATTGTCGTTTCAACGGTTCAATCTCCGGGAATAAATAAAAAAACGAACAGCGACAAAACAGATCTACTTCTAGGAAACTAAAATTACAAAATTTCCTATACTCATATAAACGAATTTATATTAGTTTACAATACATCTAACGAGTAAACAATACCAATTCCAATCCATCTCTTCAACCACAAAATATCAAAGCATTCATCATCATGATTTTCGAATTTAAAAAAACGAAAAAAAAAACAATGCAATCTAAACAGTCAATTTCCACTCCTAGATCTAATAATTTATACGTATAAATATGGATCACCAGGCTCTGCTACCACTGTTAGTAATACCATCCGCAACGGAAGCGATTTAAGGATCTAGATCTATAATTTACACGTAATAAAATAACTAGATCTATTCTACAAGGGGGTTGTAAAACATACCTCTTGGATCTCAAAATCCATGTAGAAGAGCCGCAATAAAAAGAACGAAAGAAAGTATGAAGAGCACCACGATCTTCCGTACGTGTGATCCAAGCAACTCCCGGTGGAAGGAAATCCTCGTCTCGAATCCTCCCGATATGCTACCCGGAAAACCTCCAAGATTTTCCCTCTCTCACCCCTTGGCCGAAAATTTTCCTTCTCCTTTCTAAGAGGTAGAAGTCGAAAATTGTGTGTGTCTGTAAGGCTTGGGAGAACTCTCTTTATATAGGAGAGTAAACCTTGTCCTCCAAGGATTTTAATTTGCAAATAAAATAAATCCAATAAATAAAAGATAATCCCATAATATTCTACAACAAATCTAGAATAATATTTATCTTTATTTCTTACCATAAATATTTATCCAATAAATATTTTGTGCACATGTCTTATTAATACACAAGAAAATAATTTCTTGTTCCGTAATACATGAGGGGGGGGGGGGGGGGGGGGGGTGGGCGAAATTTAACCCTTGTGACCTAGCACAATAAATTTCGACTTATACACACCAATTTGGGCCAAGATTATGAAAAATGCCTTTTTTCACATATTTAATTATTTAGCCCAACTAATTTAACAGTTCACTAAACAATTTATTCACATATCGTTTTAATTAAATTCTAATAAGAACTAAATTAATATTATTAGGATTCGACGTCCGAGAATAGCTATGCTATATTGGAGGCACGTCGGGGACCATGGACTAATAATCAGCGGCTCCGATAAATCAAATAAATAATTATCTTATGAACAAAATAATTATATTCAATAAATCAATCACAGGAATGTGCCACTATAATCCCATGACTGCACTGCTCCGATTATGAGATTATATTTATCTCCTCACGAGAATGATAATAATCGTCCATTGATATAATCATTACATATGGACTAATCCTTCATAGACTGTTCATTCTAAATCGGGAAGTTACCGTTAACCCTTTTTAGAAACTCTTATCCTTATTTACCATTAGCCCCCTAGTGATCAATTAATTCATACAACTCACTGGTAGCTAATCAGTGTAATATGAACTCCATGGATCGATCAGTTTCTAGGATTAACAAATAAGGGAACTGTCTATCTGCTTTCATAAATGGAAGGAATGGATTCCGTATCTGTGATAACACAGACTACTCACTCAATCCAGTACAATGCCAAGATGGGGTAATTCAGATCACAGACTCAGTGTAATCCTTAACCATCAAGTCAAACCTCATACTGATTCAAGCAGTTGACTGTGATCACCTCAGGATTAAGATATATCAATAAATATGATCATCGATTGATTCGATAAGACTTCTCGATTACGGAATTATATCTTGAACTCTAATCAAATCGGTCCTGCCCTATATGATATATCTATCATATATAAATGCCCCACTAGGTTCTCTTAACCGAAAGTCCGGATAAGACAATCACACCTATTGTGTTCTGGGCGCATTAAAGCACGTTAAAGGAGAGACCCGATACTCTCGATTAACTTCACTACGGGCTAATTGTATTTTAAGTACATCTTCACTAAGTCAATCCTGCCGTGTATATCCCATACACTGAGTTAAGTGATTACATAAACGATATACTTTAGGGTTTTCTGTAATGTAAATACTATTGTCATATCGGTGAATATGAGAATAATAAATATGAATAATAATATCATTTCATTTATTAAATAAAACAATTACAAAATTGTCTTTCGGGCATACCACCTAACACTAGCGTTTAGGAGAAGCCAAATGCTGGTTCACTGAAGAACACGCCCTAATCAAGAACCAGATTTCCAGGAAAACGGGTGTTCGCCAGGAGGCAAACGGGCGTTTGCCCTCGACAACAGCGAATTTTATACACTCGTTTAAACGACCCTATTCTTTCATACACTCGTTTAAACGACCATAGGCATATTTTGGGTTGTTTTGGTGTGGTTTTGGTGTCGGATAAACATACATTGATCCGTTGATTCCTTAGTTAATGTTCGGTAAAAACGAGTTTTACAATTTATAACCGAAACACCCCAAGTATAAGGATCGTAGTATAGGATGTTAACGGGTCGTCCTAAGGGAGTGGAATGTTTATCGGATAAAGGAACAATTATTCTATCGATTATGTCACAATTATTAACTAAACTAGGGTTTAAACTAATTATGAACAGTAAAAACGACGATGAACAGTAACTTCGATGAATAGTAAATTGGAATCAAATTGATACGAACTATTCGATTTATCAAGTAATTAAAACAACGGCAAGGCAACGGGAATCCACCAATCAACCAACCCAACCCCAACTAGACGGCGAGCTAAAGATATAATTTTTAGTAACGATCAATCACGAATTCGATTAAATTTCTCTAAGCGAATTCTAGGGTTTCGTTTTCTTTTTCAAGTAAAACAAAACGACATGCAAAACACGATCACGAGATTATTTCTAATACTCTTACTCAAATAATTATAAACGATCTCTCGAATTATAATTAAGTGCATCAATTGAAAAGATCACAACTTTGAACAATATTCTCATATAAATTCAAATCAAACGATAGCTCCATCGATCTCTCGATTCAATAAAACATAAACAATATAACAATATCTAATTGATGAAAAACCATAAATTAACTCACTAAAGATGTAGCTAAAAATCCTCTAATTGGTGTGGTTGTTGATTGGTTTCCTCCGTTGTCCTACCGCAAGATGCTTAGCCTTCAATCATCTTCGAACTCTCAAGCAAGATTGAAAGAAAGAAACTCATATTTTTATTTGATGTGGTGCTTTTTTTGTGTGTAAAATTCTGTGTTCTTTCTCTCCGCATGGATGCTCCTTTTATAGGGATCGTGGCCGACATAGGAAGATCTAGAAGATAACGATGCGAAAATCCACCGACCTACCGAGCCGACACGTTCGGTCGACCGAGTGTCATGGCTCGGTCGACCGAGCCTACCAAATGCCCGTGTTCACACCGTGCTTCGTATAACGTGTTCCTCACTCCACTCTCTCGATCGATTTGATTTATCCTTCTTTAATTGCTCCGAATATCTTCTTTATTTCTTGAGATTCTTTTGATTGAATAATATTTATTTTCCCAAAATAAAATCCAAATGATTGAATGAAATTGATCCTCTTGATTAAATAATATCACCCCCCGCATTTCTTTATTTTACGCAAAATGTTGTTACACCAAGTCATCGAATAATAATAATAATAAAAATGTGTAACAAAAATAACAATTAAACCCATAATTTCCTCATAATTAAATTATAATTCCTCAATAACCATTATAGGAATTTAACGGTTAAAACACGCTTTTCTCATTTATTTCCCTTAAAAATAAGGTAAATTGTTTAGGGATTAAGCCCGAAAATATAGTAAAATTTACCCTAAACAACTCCCCCACACTTAGCTTTTTGTTCGTCCCGAACAAAATAATCAAAACCGGCTCACTGTACATGTAATCCACATAGATTCCTGACTCACGTAATAAAAGATACAACAACTATAGCATGTGATACCATCATAGAGATAGATTCGGTGTAAGTGTGACAAGCCATTCTCAATCTTAACAAGCCTTTCAAAGAAATATCCTCTCAAAAATTCGAATGACTATCCTAGGTATAGACAGTAATAGCTCCACTCAAAGCCTTCCCACGCACTCAGTAGGATAATCCCTACAGCATATCATGCGGTTCTACTGGGTATAAGATCCATGATAACAAAGACTTCACTTTATTTTTATCCATCATTTTCCAAAATTTTCAAAATAAGCTCTTACCCATCATAGTAGAATAGGATGTTTCGGGATAACACCCTACCTTACTCAAATCATAGGGTAGCTATAAACTGACTATCGTGAGCTATTGGTCATCATAGTGGTATAGGACATACGAGGTATACCCTACCGCACTCCAATCATCGACCAGCTTTCGACAAAAGTATCTATTAATAATTGCTCACTCACTTTATTTATTCACTTTTCAAAGTCATAAGTTACATCTCACTTATCACATTCAAACTTTATGATATTCACAGTACACGGTCTAACTTTAGGTGTAACTATACTGACCTTCCTAAGATAAATCATTAAAAATAATGAAAGGATATAATTCAAAAGTCATGCTTCAAAATCAAAGGCTTTCGGGAGTGTGAAATGAATACTATCTCCATGACAGTAAAGACATGCTATAATTATCTCACTAAGTTACGTACTATCATCGTTAGAAAACTACAACTAGCAAGCATCTAGTTCCAATTATATGCTCGAGACTCACAAAAAATTTTAAATTCCGCAGAAATTTAACATTCACTCATATTTCAAAGGATATAGCATAAAAACATACCCAAACACCCCCCCACACTTAAATCACATTATGTCCTCAGAATGTGCAGAATAAAATAAAAAGAAAACTTAGCTGGTTTCAACAGTGGTTGTCGGATGAAAGTTGGCAGAGGTCAGGCCGGAGCATGGATGTACCGCTGCAACTCGAATAGACAACACTGGACAGTAGTAACTCGAAAACCTGCTCAAAAGTATCCGCAACACTCGACATACCATATAATCTCGGGGTACACGGGGTATATGAGCAACACATAACACAAAACACTTACAATGAATGTAAGAGGAATAACCATCAACACAAAATCAACTAAAGTATTATTTCTAAAACAATAAAACAAAACAACCTAAGAAAAGGAAACGAACAATGAAAACTAGGTTGCCTCCTAGGAGCGCTCTTTTAATGTCAATAGCTTGACACAGATTCCAAAAGATCAACCCGGATCGGGCCACTTTGGTTTAACTGCCGCAACCTCAGTATCGGAATTAGAATTACTAAGGCGGAAGTGATTTTCACCACAACAACTCAAGTGCGCAATAAGTTCATTAAACTTTTCTCTCCAAACTACACTGACTCTCTTCTTCTTGTTCTTGCGCACGATAGGCATAGACATAGTGGTATGATCAGAAGTCTCAACAGAAGGTACCTTACGGGTGGATATAGGAACGTCATCATCATCTGACTCAAAGAAATAAGATGGAATCTCCTCACAAATCAGGACATCTGTACTCTCATCTCCTCTTTGGAAATAAAGAATCTCAGGCTTTTCCTTTGGTTGCCCAAAATATTTCTTAAGTCGATGGCCATTCACTTTAAAAGCTTGATTACCATACCCGTTCAAAGTAATTACTCCACTTGGATTAACCTCGAGAATCTCAAAGGGACCGGACCATCTAGACTTGAGTTTACCTGGAAACAGGTGAAGTCTAGTATTATAGAGTAAAGCCATGTCACCAACTTTGAATTCTCGGTCCTTGATCTTAGCGTCATGGAGCATCTTTGTTATTTCCTTGCTAAGCTTAGCATTCTCGTACGCACGGAGTCTGAATTCGTCGAGCTCGTTCAACTGTAACAACCGTTTCTCCCCACAGAGTTGGCTATCGAAATTTAAGAATTTAATTGCCCAGAAAGCTCTGTGTTCAAGTTCGACAGGAGGTAGATGACAAGCCTTGCCATAGACCATTTGGAAGGGTGACGTGCCCATCGGGGTTTTAAATGCGGTACGATAAGCCCACAGTGCGTCATCCAACTTAAGACTCCAATTAGATCGATTATTGTTCACGGTCTTCTCTAAAATTCTTTTGAGGCTCCGGTTGCTTACCTCGACTTGGCCACTAGTTTGAGGATGATATGGTGTACCAATCTTATGTTTCACACCATACTTCTCAAGGATCTTGTCAAGCGGCGCATTGCAAAAGTGAGTACCTTCATCACTAATGAGTGCTCTCGGACAGCCGAATCTAGTAAAGATATTCTTTTGCAAGAATTTCTTCACAACCTTGTGATCATTAGTTTGAGTAGCTATGGCCTCGACCCACTTTGAAACATAATCCACACAGAAGAGGATATATTTATTACCACATGAGGATGGAAAGGGTCCCATAAAATCTATGCCCCATACATCGAAAACTTCGCATTCAAGAATGGGCTTAAGTGGCATTTCCATCCTACTACTCTGCCTTCCTGTTCTCTGGCACCTATCACAACCTTTACAAAAGGCTTCTGCGTCTTTAAACAGAGTCGGCCAGTAGAATCCAGCTTGAAGAATCTTTGCAACCGTCTTCGGTGTTCCATAGTGACCTCCGGTAGGACCGCTATGGCATTGTTCTAAGATATCCCACTGATCATGCTCAGGAACACACCGTCGAAGCAACCCGTCTTTACAGACTCTGAACAAATAAGGATCTTCCCATACGAGATATTTGAGATCAGAAAAGAACTTTTTCTTTTCCTGATACGTCATATCCTCTAAATGACCACTCGCTAAATAGTTGACGTAGTCAGCATACCACGGCCTAACCGTTTCAAGCTTCATCAATTGCTCAGTCGGGAAATCAATGCCTATATCATTGTGATTTTCTGCACCCTCATTTACTAAGCGAGATAAATGATCTGCCACAATATTCTCACTACCTTTCTTATCTTTAATCACAAGGTCAAACTCTTGTAGAATTAAAATCCATCTAAGTAACCTTGGTTTGGCATCTGCTTTATCCATAAGGTAGCGTAAAGCTGCGTGATCTGTCCAAACAACAACTTGAGACCCTAGAAGATAGCTTCTAAACTTGTCAATGGCAAAGACGACGGCTAAGAATTCCTTCTCAGTCGTAGTATAATTGCATTGAGCCGGGTTCAAGGTACGACTCGCATAATAGATGGGCCTGAACCTTTTATCAACTCTTTGTCCTAAAACTGCGCCTACGGCGTAATTAGAGGCATCGCACATCAACTCGAAAGGCTTGGTCCAGTCAGGTGCAACTAAAATAGGGGCACTGATAAGCTTGTCTTTCAGACAATTGAAAGCTTCTTTGCACTTCGCATCGAACAAGAAATCTACATCTTCTTTCAAGAGATTTGATAAAGGCTTGGCAATCGTAGAAAAGTCTCGAATAAACCGCCTGTAGAAGCCAACGTGTCCTAGAAAACCTCGTACCTCCTTCAATGTCTTAGGGTACGTCATCCTTTCAATGGCTTCGACCTTAGCCTTATCAACTTGAATACCAGCATTGGACACCTTATGTCCCTAAACTATTCCTTCATCAACTAGAAAATGGCAATTCTCCCAGTTAAGCACCAGATTCTTCTCAACGCAACGTTGGAGTACCATATCTAGGTTCTCTAAAATTTCATCAAAACTATCGCCGTAGGCGAGAAGTCATCCATGAAGACCTCCATGCATTTCTCAACAAGTCCATCAAAAATGGCCAACATACACCGTTGAAAAGTCGCGGGTGCATTGCATAGACCGAATGGCATTCTACGAAAAGCAAAAGTACCGGATGGACATGTAAACGTGGTCTTCTCTTGGTCATTGGGGTCGATGGCTATCGGAAGTAACCGGAGTATCCATCAAGGAAACAATAATACTTATGACCACTCGGTCGTTCAATAAGCCGGTCAATGAAGGGTAGGGGAAAGTGGTCCTTGGCGGTAACCTCATTAAGTCTACGATAGTCAATACGGACTCGTAGCTTTGTCACGAGTCGTAAGGCAACTTCCTCCCCTTTTTCATTCTTTTCGACCGTGATTCCCCCTTCTTTGGCACAACTTGAGTAGGGGCGACCCACTCGCTATCGGCGATTGCATAGATGATTCCCATGTCGAGCCACTTTATAACCTCCTTTTTGACAACCTCTTGCATATGCGGATTCGGCCTTCGCCGAGGTTGTCTTACCTTTTTAGCTCCTTCCTCCGTTCGGATTTTATGCATGCATATGTACGGGCCGATCCCTCGGATATCACCCACTTGCCAACCGAACGCGAGGATGTTTTTCTTAAGCACTTCTATCGGTGTGCTTCTTGCTCTTGGTCGAGTTTCGAAGAAATGATCAAAGGCTATTTATCTCCATCCTTAAGAAAGATATACTTAAGGTGTTTTGGAAGCGGTTTAAGCTCTAAATCGGTAGGTGGTTGCTCAATACTAGACTTTAACGGGCCACCTTTCTCCTTATGCGCTTGAAGTGGTTGACGGTAGAACACCTCATCTTCCCGAGGCTCAACCCCGAAAGGTGCTTGGATCAAATCATCCATCGGAATCCTCCGGTCAACACTTGCTTCCTTTTTCTTGTGATCGATCATTTTTCTTAACTCTTCATCTTTAAGCTCTTACCGCACTCTTCCCAATCATCTACTTCCCAATGAGTAGCTTCTCCAAAACTCTACCTCGTCCCAACTACCCATCGAGCTTCTTCTTCACCGGGGATGAAGTCTTCCTGACTCAGCTCTTTGAAATCATCGTTTGTTGCTGGGCATCTCCATGCTTCTAACTCAATAACAGGCCCAGTATGAGCGAGTGAAGATGACTCGTCAATGCCTACGGCTTGAAATGAATTAGAAGGTGGTCCGCAGTCAGCCGGATCCTCAATGTCCATGACTTCAAAAACACCTATCTCTGTCAACTCCTCTGCTTCTTCAAAGTAGGCATCTTTTCCGTCCTCATAGATAGCTTCGACAAACGATATTTCATCAATTACGGCTCTTTCAGGATGTGTCCCTCGTGTGAAGGTGACAGATGTGTCACCGACTCTAAGAGTAATCTGTCCTTTGCAGAAGTCGATGAGAGCATTAGAAGTGTCTAAAAAGGTTCGGCCTAGAATTAGAGGCATCTCCTTATCAGGTGGATAGTCTAGAATAACCCAGTCGGTAGGGAAGACTAAATGTTCAACTTGAAGGAGAACATTAGCTACACAACCGGCTGCAGTCCGGCTAGATTTATCTACCATCTGAAGAGAAATCGGGCGTTCCCGCATCCTTTTATCTAACCCGAGCTTTTTGCATACGTTTAATGGCATCACATTAATAGAGGCCCCTGAGTCGCATAAGACGTTTTTGAATAAATGACCTTCGATCTCACAGGAGATTGAAGGTCTGCCAGGGTCACCTCGCTTAACAAGGCAATTTTCTGTGAAACCATCGCGCAATCTTCGCGTAGCACTTCTTCGGCCATCCCCTGAAGTTTTTCTTACTCCCAACGAATTCTTTAAGATACTTAGAGCATTTAGGCATTTCGAGACAATACCTCGGCTAAGGGCATACTCACTTTAGTGTCCCTAAGTATCCTCCTCACCCCATCATACTGCTTGTCTTTGGCGAGGGTTCTCTCCTTGCTCTTCGGTGGATAAGGAAGGGCTTTATCATTCTTCGTGGCCTGATTCTTTATCGCCTCATCCTCCTTATCCTTCCATCTCACAAACTCTTCTTCCTTTTTCTTAGTCAGGGGTACCGCCCCTTGACTTTCCTTTCTTTCCTCATCATCAGAATTATTTTCATCCTCCGAAGAATTGTCACTAAGCTCCTCATCGTTGCTTTCTTCGGCATGTGGTTTCTGATTTCCCCCTCCTGAACTCATGGCGTCAGGAGGGGCTACTCGTTTCCCGACATCTTGCCGGGTCCAGCCTGTTTACCACTTCTCAACGTTACTTCATTCAACTCCTCTTCTTGCCCATACTCCCACTGAGGTGTAATGGCAGTGCAAACATTCACATCAGCTTTCGGGTTTCTCTCGGTATAACTCGGAAGTTTACCGTGAGGTCTGCTTGCTTGCTGGTCTGCCATTTGACCAACTTGTCTCTCAATTGCTTTAACACTAGTAGACAGAGTCTTCACCATGTCTACCAGCATCGAATTTGTGTTGAGGGACACATGAGGTGGTATGATTATTGTTCGAGTTTGATTCCAGCCACCTTGAGGCCTTTGGGAGTTCGAATCGGCCTTTGATAGTTCGAGTTGAAAGAATTCGAATTTGAAGGGCCGGTGGTAACTTGGCTTGATTGAAGTTTTGCCTTTGATATCCCGAATAGTTCGGTTCCGGTTGAAGTTTCGGAAGGGTTGGTTTTGATTATCCATTAAGTTTACCTCCTCCGTCATCTCGGTCCACCTTTGTGTTCCAAGATAATTCACCTCGAAGGCCGCATCGAAGATTGGCCACCGCTTGCTTATCGATTCCATCGAGCAACCAACAGCTGTGTATCAGGATTGCTTGCAGTACCTTCTTTCTTAACAATATTGGTCTTCTTAGGAGTCGACCACATGTTGTTCTTGGCAATTGTCTCGGCTACTCTGTAAGCAGTCTCATCACTGTTAGGAAAATATCATCGCAACGGAAGCGATTTATGGATCTAGATCTATAAAATACACGTAATAAAACATTAAATCTACATCTACAAGTAAGTTGTAGAACATACCTCTTGGATCTCAAAATCCAAGTTGGAGAACCGCTATTAGGATGATCGAACAATGATGTGAAGAGCACCACGATCTTCCGTACGTGTGATCCAAGCAATTCCCGGTGGAAGGAATTCTCGACTCGAACCCCTCCGATATGCTACCCGGAAAAATCACCAAAGATTTTTCCTCTCACTTGGCCGAAATTTCTCTTCCTTTTTCTAAGTGAAGAACTCGAAAAATATTGTGTGTCTTGAGGCTTGGGAGAACTCTCTTTATATAGGAGAGTAAACTTAGCCTCCAAGGATTTTACAATTAATACAAAATCAATTATAATAATCCTAGTAAATAAAAGATAATCCCAAAATATTCTAGAACAAATCAAGAATATTTTTATCTTTATTTCTTACCATAAATATTTATCCAATAAATATTTTTATGCACATGTCTTTTTAACACACAAGAAAACTAATTCCTTGTTAAAATTAGACATATGGGGCGCCACTTTCAAATATTGACCTAGTCAATATTAATTTTGCCACTACACAATAATTGGGCCAAGATTATGGAAAATGTCTTTTCCACATATTTAATTATTTAGCCCAACTAATTTAATAGTCCACTAAACAATTAATTCACATATCGTTTTAATAAAGTCCAACATGAACTAAATTAATATTATTAGGATTCGACGTCCGAGAATATCTATGCTATATTAGGAGGCACGTCGGGGACCATGGACTAATAATCAGCGGCTCCGATAAATCAAATAAATAATTATCTTATGAACGAATAATTATATTCGATAAATCAATCACGGGAATATGCCACCATAATCCCGTGATGCACTCCTCCGATTATAAGATTATATTTATCTCCTCACGAGAAAGTAATAAGCGTCCACGATATAATCATTTCATATGGATTAATCCTCCATGATTTGTTCATTCTAAATCGGGAAGTTACCGTTAACCCTTTTCGAACATCTTGTCCTTACTTACCGTTAACCCCCTAGTGATCAATAATTCAAATAACTCACTTTGGTAGCTAATCGGTGTAATATGAACCCCATGGATCGATCAATGTCTAGGATTAACTCATAAGGGAAGCTGTCTATCTACTTCCATAAATGGAAGGAATGGATTCCGTATCCGTGATAACACGGACTACTCACTCAATCCAAGTACAATGCCAAGATGGGGTAATTCGGATCACGGACTCGGTGTAATCCTTAACCGTCAAGTCAAACCTCATGCGATTCAAGCGATCGATGTGATCACCTCGGGATTAAGATATATCCATAATATGATCATCTAATGATTCGATAAGACTTCTCAATTACGGAATTATATTGAGAACTCGGATCAAATCGGTCCATTTATATGATATATCTATCATATATAAATGCCCCATTAGGTTCCCTTAACCGAAAGTCCGGATAAGACGATCACACCTATCGTGTTATGGGCGCATTAATAGTACGTTAAATGAGAGACCCGATACTCTCGATTAACTTTACTACGGACTAATTGTATTTTAAGTACATCTTCACTAACTCAATCCTCCCGTGTATATCTCATACACTGAGTTAAGTGATTACATAAACGATATACTCAGGGTTTTCTGTAGTGTAAATACTATTGTCACATCGGTGATTATGAGAATAATAAATATGAATAATAATATCATTTCATTTATTAAATAAAACAATTACAAAAATTGTCTTTCGGGCATCACACCTAACAATCTCCCACTTGCACGAAAGCTTGTGATTAATTGTTTTAGAGCACACCCTATTATTTAAAACTACAGCAAACTACATCTCCCACTTGCTCTAAAGCAATGAGACTCATCCCGTATTTTAGTACCCACTTATCATAACCATTTCAGATTCCAAAGTACACTCCGAGTATGCCGTCGTAGGATAGGACGGTGACTCGGGAGCACCTATATCCGAATGTCATGGGTCTTAATGATCGGTCGGGTTGTCGGCTCGAGGCGATCCGTAGAATCGAAACGTCGCCGGTCCATCTGATCATGTGGTACCTACCCAATATGCTCTTGAACTCCAATGATTTCGGAAATCCTTATAAGCTACCCCTTCATCGTTTGCACAATGATGTGGTATCGGCTTTCCAAATGCGGAATCACTCCCGAAGCGAAAAGGAAATCCCGAGGCTATATCGCCTCTCTAGCTACTACAAAAGCCGCTAATCACCCAACTAGTTAAAGTCGAGTTGGCGTTGCTTTGGATTCCTCCAGGCAATAGCTTCAACACAAGAGTAAACACGAGACCGAGATCGACTTAACGATCATCCTTAATCGACACAAAGTCGAACCGGTGTATTCTCACATATCCAAGTTCACATTTGAATATGCCCGCATATTATTCCTCGTTCTCTCAAGATACTAAAGGACATACTAAACTTGCTTTGTTAACTCGCCGAATCTAAGATTCGATCAAAATTGACGTTCAATAACCTGACCATCTCTTGTCACAAAGAGAATCCATCCCATTTCTCTTTATCCGAAGATTTAGAGAGTCATTCCTGAGGCATAGGGTAGAACTTCCTCGTTGAATGTTGCATACACAGATGCATCATCTTAACCAATAAGATGGATGGGAAACCAATGACTGATTCTAATGAATTCGACCGAGTCAAACTCTTCAGAATGTTGTCCAAATCTCTGTTGCAGAGAATTGTGGCATTGTCAGATTCTGACTTCAGATAACACACCCATGTTGAGTCCAACTGGTGCAGCGTTACCCTTCACAAACACTAATATATATGTATATATTCACTACTGTACTAAAATTGATATCCAGTCTACACAAGACTTATCAATATTCTGGTCAAATCCATATATTATAGAAATATATGACTTCCAATGACCAAGAGGTTTGCTTTTTATCCACAAAGGACATAAGCCTTGACAGTCAACATGTCATAAGTTCATAAGGCAATACCCTTCAGTTCCGAATGAATCCAGATTCCGTTTGTTTGGCAAGAAAGTCTCAGGGAATCACCCCTATTTTCTGCTTTTGAACGAAATCATGAATTACCGAATTCATTCTACTCTTTTCCGTGTAGATCCAATTACTCCCACTGGGCCTGAGACACTCAGGTGGTTCTACAAGAGTATGAACAGCTCTGGAGTACCAAACTCCATTCACAGGGTTATGGCTTGTAAACCAACCTCTATTATCAGAATCCTATACTGCTCACATAAGAGCCATAGGTCATCAATCGATCCTCAGACTACAAAGTCCGCAGAAACCGTAATTGGTAATGGATAAACCATACTCCCACGATTTTCTTGGTGGATCGAAATTCTAATTTAGTTCAGTAGTATTTAGTGTCATCACCAACAACCGATGTTGGATGTGGTCTGATTTTAATCAGTTAGTAACTACCTTGAGTAATCGTACTTCAAGGTTCAAGGTTTTACTGTTCATGGATTCTATCAGAAAGGATGCAACAAAGATAAGCGTCCCTTCCCTATATCTAACCTTTATACTCAATAGTTTAAAAGATATAGCACGAACGGTCATTGACCGAACGTATGCACGAAATTCCCAGTCTTACCTTCAAGCACCGTGTGCTAAATGCTTATATTTACGGAAGTGGGGTGAACCGAATCCACACCTTATCCGAAAATTCCAAGGCATATTCTAGGTAGACTGCTTGGTCTTACATTTCAATGTAAACCGTTATTTCACTTCCAATATCTTTATTGAGTTAAGCAGTGTATTGTAGCACATCTACAACTATGTAAGGCAATTCAATGGTTTCTTCCTTAGTGAAAGCATTTCACTATGAGGCAGGCCGAACATCAGTCTCTAGGACTATGTGATGGCCCATTTCTGAGTATAGAATACTCCATCTCTGTTGAAAACAGAGAAAACCTCAAAATATTTTGGATAAACTTGCCGGAGTTTTTGAATAGTTATCAGACAAGAAGTCACTACTCAGAAGCTCCTACTAGCTTGTTTCTTTCATCAGACCCCGAAGGTCGTCATGAACAAGCAATGTTACTTCTTTATAACCATTATCCTTTCCAAATTGAAAGGAAACTTAGTCATTGAACCTTTGAGACAATATAACCGGACCGGGAGAAAGCAATCACCCCGAGCCGCTCTTCGGGTCTTGTCTTTTAGGGACTATGCACTAACTATGGAATATGAAGAAGCGTTTATCTAAATATAGAAACCAATTGCTTTTAATAGTTCTTAAGATGGTACATATACGTATTTCAGCATTTCTTGGTGGTTTTGACTTTATCAAACAAAAGTCCGAGTCTTAGATTCGTACTACAAATGGTATATTCACTTTCTATAAGACAAACAAATTATCGAATAAAAGGTAAATTCATTCGTTCCAACGAATCTTAAACAGAAAAATAAATCTTCTGCGATATCCAAGGATTGAATCTGAGATTCATTTCCTCATATCACTCCCACTATTTTGCTAAAATTACTGCCCGTTGTCTATTAATCGTTAATGCACAACTATCTCGTTCTTCCAAAGAACATAGCCTAAGAGAAAATCACCAAGGATTCATAGGTTGGTGATCCGAAATCACTATCCTTATCCTATGACTTTCAGTTTGTTAATTTTCGTCCTTAAAATCAACTCCGTTTTTAGATGACTAACACTTTTAGACATATTCTCCCATTCTTGACTTTCCGTGAATGGAAACAGTCTTGAACGAGCGGTTCGTTTGAGTAGACACTACTCTTGAACCGTGGGATGTCTATTTCGATTGTTACTTGTTAGGACTTCTCGGATTTTCTATCATACCAGAAAAACAACAAATCATAACATTAAAGCTCCCACTAGTTTATCGGTTCCAAATACCGTCTAACCAGCAATGCTCTATTTTATGATTTTCCAATTTTTCAATTTGAAAATCTCTCGTGTAAACACTTACACGCTTCTAATGTTTCCAGAAAAACAACAAATCATAGAACTCCCACTAGTTCATCGATTCCAAATATCGTCCAACTAGCGACATTTCATGACTTTCCGGTTTTTCAATTAGAACGGTTACGTGTGTAGTCAGTTACACTTTTCTAATGTTCTAGAAAAACAACAAATCATAAAGCTCCCACTAGTTCATCGATTCCAAATATCGTCCAACTAGTAACACTTCATGATTTTCCAATTTTTCAATTAGAAAATTACTCGTGTAATCACTACACACTCAAAATTCACTAGAAGAATTTTAAAGTCCGAAATCACCTAAGTTTGTCTCCCGTTTGGCACGAGTGACACTAGTGACATATCTATATGTCACTCTGATTTTTAAAAGGCTTAAGAGAAAATATCTCTTTCGAAAAATTAATTGCATTATCGATTAACTAGTTCAACGTCCTAGTTACTTTCCACTTTTTAACGAAGTCAATACTAGTCAATTATAATTTTTTAAGCAATTTAGTAAGGGTTATAATGCTGTAAATAAAATGACATATATTAATTCAAGTTTAACACTACTATATTATTTTATTTTAGGAATTGTAAACTAAAAGTAAGTCTACTCTACCATTCCAAGGTTTTAACCTTGCATCTCAGTGCCGCCGTAGGGTAGGTCAAAGAGATCAACGGTTAAATCAATGAATAACTTGTGAGAATCAGACATCCCACGAGAATCGAACATCCCTTTATTCATTGACTACCTTCCTTTTTTAGCCTAGGTATTACCAAAAATACCCTTGATGAGTGTGACCTACTATATCGGATCTCTTGGGTACGCCCCGAGTGTGCCGTCGTAGGATAGGTCGGTGACCCGACGAGTACCCGTAAATCCTATCCTTTCGGAGACCAAGCCATGAATGTTGATAGGGGTGAACACCATCCGTAGGGGGACGAAATCAAAGCGCCGCGAGGCGTCACCCTTCTCTCACTTACTTGCATCTATAGTAGAGACCGTGGGGTTGGGCGTCGCCTTCCCCGCTCCCACTCAATATTTTGGAAGTGGTGGTGGGTTAACTAACCACGTCTTTTTGATGTTAACATAAAAGTACATGAAATCAAGGATTCCGAATGGTGTCGGTGACGTAGGCAAGCCTACCCGTCCTATTCGTTGGAACATATGTGACAGTCGGACGAAATCGGGTCAAGAGAGCCGCGTTTGAGATGGGAAGGAATCACCCCTCCGTTCTCCGGTGTGGCTTAGTCTTGCCGGACCCCCGTGCATACATCACACTAGGAGGGTTAAGTCGGTCGAGCCAAGCTCAGTTGACCACCCAACCTATAGGCGAACCGTTTTTATCCAAGATTTATTGTTCTTTTACCATCACTCAATCTCGTAGACACTACGAATCGAAAACGTGATCTCGTTTGAGCTTTAAGGCGGTTCACCGAGAACACACACCGAAAGGCTAACGATTTCATAACCCGTCCTCGGATCTTTAATTAGTTACTAAATTAATTAATTACCACGTATTAATTAAATTTCAACTAATTACGCGAGTTTGTATACATGCCTATTTTAATTACCAAAATTAAAATTCTACATGTATGCATGGAGTGGATTTATGATATGATGCATGTCATGGCAATTCCGATTTTATATCTATTTTATGATCAAACACATAAAAAATAAATTGCGGAAAATTTAAACACCGAGATGGATCGTTGGTACCCCCGACTAACCTATTTTCTAAGGAAAAGTAAACATTTAATCTAAGTCTTCAAATCTCGATCTTGAAACTTCCGGATCTTCAAAGCTTCGATCTGGACACGAACCACGAACGACGAGGAGAGGAGGCCGTAATATACCAATATATTTAATATATATCTATATTATCAAATTGTTTTATATAAAAAAAAAACTTATTATTATTTTTTTTAACAATTCACGGCAGCTTTTTTTTTTTTTTTTTTTTTTTCTTTAATTTTATTTTGTTACAGCATAAGGCCTTGCGGCCAAAGGAAAAAAAAAAAAAAATTAGGTTACTAAAAAAAAATTTGCTGCCGTGACCTAAAATAAAAAAAATTTTAGGTTACCCTAAACAAAATTGCTGCCGCCGATGGAAAAAAAATAAAAATAAATAATTAACTAAACAATTCGGCCTCCTCCCGTTTTTACCTTCTTGATGATCTTCAACACCATGATCTTCAACACATCATCTTCGTCGTCTCGAACCCGGATCAAAATTAAATAAACAAAAGGTACTACCTTTTTACATAATTTTTGAATTCAACATAATTAAATTACAAATCCTATGCTCAATTGATACTAATCAAAAGAGCTACAAAATAGATCTACGGGTAAACAATACCAACCCCAATCCATCTCTTCAACCACGACAATCACAAGCATTCATCATGAAATTTTCGAAAATAATAAAATTAAAACGAAAATAATGCAATCTACACATGCATATTCCACTCCTTAGATCTAATATTTTATACGTATAAATATAGATCTCCTTGGTCTCTGATACCACTGTTAGGAAAATATCATCGCAACGGAAGCGATTTATGGATCTAGATCTATAAAATACACGTAATAAAACATTAAATCTACATCTACAAGTAAGTTGTAGAACATACCTCTTGGATCTCAAAATCCAAGTTGGAGAACCGCTATTAGGATGATCGAACAATGATGTGAAGAGCACCACGATCTTCCGTACGTGTGATCCAAGCAATTCCCGGTGGAAGGAATTCTCGACTCGAACCCTCCGATATGCTACCCGGAAAAATCACCAAAGATTTTTCCTCTCACTTGGCCGAAATTTCTCTTCCTTTTTCTAAGTGAAGAACTCGAAAAATATTGTGTGTCTTGAGGCTTGGGAGAACTCTCTTTATATAGGAGAGTAAACTTAGCCTCCAAGGATTTTACAATTAATACAAAATCAATTATAATAATCCTAGTAAATAAAAGATAATCCCAAAATATTCTAGAACAAATCAAGAATATTTTTATCTTTATTTCTTACCATAAATATTTATCCAATAAATATTTTTATGCACATGTCTTTTTAACACACAAGAAAACTAATTCCTTGTTAAAATTAGACATATGGGGCGCCACTTTCAAATATTGACCTAGTCAATATTAATTTTGCCACTACACAATAATTGGGCCAAGATTATGGAAAATGTCTTTTCCACATATTTAATTATTTAGCCCAACTAATTTAATAGTCCACTAAACAATTAATTCACATATCGTTTTAATAAAGTCCAACATGAACTAAATTAATATTATTAGGATTCGACGTCCGAGAATATCTATGCTATATTAGGAGGCACGTCGGGGACCATGGACTAATAATCAGCGGCTCCGATAAATCAAATAAATAATTATCTTATGAACGAATAATTATATTCGATAAATCAATCACGGGAATATGCCACCATAATCCCGTGATTTGCACTCCTCCGATTATAAGATTATATTTATCTCCTCACGAGAAAGTAATAAGCGTCCACTGATATAATCATTTCATATGGATTAATCCTCCATAGACTCGTTCATTCTAAATCGGGAAGTTACCGTTAACCCTTTTCGAACATCTTGTCCTTACTTACCGTTAACCCCTAGTGATCAATAATTCAAATAACTCACTTTGGTAGCTAATCGGTGTAATATGAACCCCATGGATCGATCAATGTCTAGGATTAACTCATAAGGGAATCGTCTATCTACTTCCATAAATGGAAGGAATGGATTCCGTATCGTGATAACACGGACTACTCACTCAATCCAAGACAAATGCCAAGATGGGGTAATTCGGATCACGGACTCGGTGTAATCCTTAACCGTCAAGTCAAACCTCATACCGATTCAAGCGATCGGCGTGATCACCTCGGGATTAAGATATATCCATAATATGATCATCTAATGATTCGATAAGACTTCTCAATTACGGAATTATATTGAGAACTCGGATCAAATCGGTCCGTACCCTATATGATATATCTATCATATATAAATGCCCCATTAGGTTCCCTTAACCGAAAGTCCGGATAAGACGATCACACCTATCGTGTTATGGGCGCATTAATAGTACGTTAAATGAGAGACCCGATACTCTCGATTAACTTTACTACGGACTAATTGTATTTTAAGTACATCTTCACTAACTCAATCCTCCCGTGTATATCTCATACACTGAGTTAAGTGATTACATAAACGATATACTCAGGGTTTTCTGTAGTGTAAATACTATTGTCACATCGGTGATTATGAGAATAATAAATATGAATAATAATATCATTTCATTTATTAAATAAAACAATTACAAAAATTGTCTTTCGGGCATCACACCTAACAATCACCTCCCCCTAAGAAGGATCCATGAGCTGTGGAGTCAAGATAGTCTCTATTAGGTTGAGAGACACCTCTGTAAAACAGTTCCAACAACTCATGTCTGTCATATCCGTGATTGGGGCATTTCCTCATCAAAAGATTCAATCTTTCCCAAGCTTTGCCAACAGTTTCATCCTCCAACTGCTCGAAAGTAGCTATTTCCCGTTTCATCTCCATAATCTTGCCTGGTGAAACCCACTTAAGAGCGAAGGCTCTTTTGACATCATTCCATGTATGGAGAGAATGATAGGCTAATGACTTAAACCATCTGCTTGCTTCACCTTTCAAGGCAAAAGGAAATAGCTTCAACTTTACGATCTCAGAATCAACACCAGGATAATGGCCTGCTTCACAGATTTGTACGAATGTGGACAAGAAGTCGTGCGGGTCTTCTTGAGCAGTGCCATGGAAAGAGCTATTTTGGACTAGTGCAACTACTCCATTTTTAAGGTCGAAATTTACTCCCCCATATCGGGTGGACGAATAGGTCTATGTCCCTCGAGAAAATCTTGATTAAGATATGGAGTGTAGGGGTCCCGGTTCAACCGATTAAGCCGGTTTTGGCGGAATTGTTGAAGTTGTTGATTTATGCCGGCTTGCCGATTCTCGTTCGTTGCTTCGAGCTTGCATTTGTTGAAGGAGTAAATTTAATCGAGCTTGGGGATCGGGATTTGGAATTGGTGGATCTTGATCCGCCATTTTGTCCAAATCGGGGAGAAGCCTTCTTCTAAGGATAGATCGTTCGGGCTCGGGATCAAAGATCGAAGTCCCTTCTTACTTCTCGTTTGCATAAACCAGAAGAAAGGAGAAGGAAGAAATCAACCCTTTGGGTTGATTAGAACAGGTTTAGAAAAGGTTTGATGGTTTAGAGGGAGAAAAGAAAAGAGAAGAAAAGAGAAGAAAAGAGAAGAAAGAAAAGAAGTGATGATTGAACAGACTGAACTGGCGTCCAGTGTTAGTGGACGTTCGTTCAGAACTGAACGCTCGTTCAGTTGAATGAACGTTCGTTCAGAGAACAGAATTGAGGTGGACGGGCGTTCAAGTTGTTGAACACTCGTTCAAAAGGCTTTTAGTATTTTTTTAATTTTTTTATTTTAGGAAATATATAGAAACCGAAACTGGAAAAGAAACCTACCTACGAAAAGTTTAAAAACAAGAAAACACTAAGACGGTAAAAAAAACGTGTTGAAACCTTCTAGGGCCAAAATGGAGGGGAAAACAGTGGATTTTGACCTCAAAAACGCACTGAACGGCCTACGGCGGTTCACCACGTCGTCGGCGTCGGAACGAGCTTTCCGAATTGGGGTCCTGCGTTCCAAACGGACACTCGAGCCGAAAGTTATGGTCAAAATACTACCGCGTGCCCTAACGACCCCTTTTTGACTCAGAAAATTGTCCTAAATAGAATCCGACAACCGTTACCGACTCCCCGGCAACGGCGCCAAAAACTTGTTCGGTAAAAACGAGTTTTACAATTTATAACCGAAACACCCCAAGTATAAGGATCGTAGTATAGGATGTTAACGGGTCGTCCTAAGGGAGTGGAATGTTTATCGGATCAAGGAACAATTATTCTATCGATTATGTCACAATTATTAACTAAACTAGGGTTTAAACTAATTATGAACAAGTAAAAACGACGATGATGAACAAGTAACTTCGATGAATAGTAAATTGGAATCAAATTGATACGAACTATTCGATTTATCAAGTAATTAAAACAACGGCAAGGCAACGGGAATCCACCAATCAACCAACCCAACCCCAACTAGACGGCGAGCTAAAGATATAATTTTTAGTAACGATCAATCACGAATTCGATTAAATTTCTCTAAGCGAATTCTAGGGTTTCGTTTTCTTTTTCAAGTAAAACAAAACGACATGCAAAACACGATCACGAGATTATTTCTAATACTCTTACTCAAATAATTATAAACGATCTCTCGAATTATAATTAAGTGCATCAATTGAAAAGATCACAACTTTGAACAATATTCTCATATAAATTCAAATCAAACGATAGCTCCATCGATCTCTCGATTCAATAAAACATAAACAATATAACAATATCTAATTGATGAAAAACCATAAATTAACTCACTAAAGATGTAGCTAAAAATCCTCTAATTGGTGTGGTTGTTGATTGGTTTCCTCCGTTGTCCTACCGCAAGATGCTTAGCCTTCAATCATCTTCGAACTCTCAAGCAAGATTGAAAGAAAGAAACTCATATTTTTATTTGATGTGGTGCTTTTTCTCGTGTGTAAAATTCGTGTTCTTTCTCTCCGCATGGATGCTCCTTTTATAGGGATCGTGGCCGACATAGGAAGATCTAGAAGATAATGATGCGAAAATCCACCGACCTACCGAGCCGACACGTTCGGTCGACCGAGTGTCATGGCTCGGTCGACCGAGCCTACCAAATGCCCGTGTTCACACTTGTGCTTCGTATAACGTGTTCCTCACTCCACTCTCTCGATCGATTTGATTTATCCTTCTTTAATTGCTCCGAATATCTTCTTTATTTCTTGAGATTCTTTTGATTGAATAATATTTATCTTCCCAAAATAAAATCCAAATGATTGAATGAAATTGATCCTCTTGATTAAATAATATCACCCCCTGCATTTCTTTATTTTCTGCAAATTGTTGTTACACCAAGTCATCGAATAATAATAATAATAAAAATGTGTAACAAAAATAACAATTAAACCCATAATTTCCTCATAATTAAATTATAATTCCTCAATAACCATTATAGGAATTTAACGGTTAAAACACGCTTTTCTCATTTATTTCCCTTAAAAATAAGGTAAATTGTTTAGGGATTAAGCCCGAAAATATAGTAAAATTTACCCTAAACAGTTCACATCATTTGTTTCTACATATATTCTATAGCTTAGATTTACGTTTTCGTTCCAAAGATTCGACTTTTAGAGCAATTATTTCTTCAATATACTTTGTGGATCAGATTTTCGTCAATTAGATGGTAATGAATACTTTTTACTTTATTGTTTTAGTTATGATTTCAATCTTTATTTCTGTTATTAGCATAATCAAGAGTAGCTAATCCGATTTTCGTCAGTTATATGGATAAACATACATTGATCCGTTGATTCCTTAGTTCACATCATTTGATTCTACATACATTCTATAGCTTAGATTTACGTTTTCATTCCAAAGTTTTGACTTTTAGAGCAATTATTTCTTTAATACTTTTTGGATCAGATTTTCGCCAGTTATATGGTAATGAATACTTTTTACTTTATTGTTTTAGTTATGATTTCAATCTTTATTTCCGTTATTAGCGTAATCAAGAGTAGCTAATCCGATTTTCATTAGTTATATCGACGAAACAACCCATGGAAATTTCCAACTTGTTGAACTGCCATGGACGGAACCGTTATACATGAGTGTAATGATATGAAACACATGTTGATCGAAACGATCTCGATTCAACAGATGAAAACGATCTCGATCAAAATGAGAAGGATGGCAGTTACGAGTATGCTTCAACGGAACTGTGTAGATGATGACATATACGACTCGATCACACCAAACTATGCAAGTGATAATGAATGATACTATAAATCTAATATTCTTTTTGTAAGTTCATTCAAATATACTTGAATTTAAAAATTATATAATGGTAGTGCTTCACTGAAGAACACGCCCTAATCAAGAACCAGATTTCCAGGAAAACGGGTGTTCGCCAGGAGGCAAACGGGCGTTTGCCCTCGACAGCAATGAAATTTAACCTAGGCATATTTTAGGTGATTTTGGTGCCATTTTGGTGTAGGATAAACATACATTGATCCGTTGATTCCTTAGTTCACATCATTTGATTCTACATACATTCTATAGTTTAGATTTACGTTTTCGTTCCAAAGATTCGACTTTTAGAGCAATTATTTCTTCAATACTTTGTGGATCAGATTTTCGTCAGTTATATGGTAATGAATACTTTTTACTTTATTGTTTTAGTTATGATTTCAATCTTTATTTCCTTTATTAGCGTAATCAAGAGTAGCCAAATTATTGTGTAGCCAAATTATGTGAAAGCGAGCGACAACCCTAAGGGGGATGGGATTGGGAGTACTGTAGTGCGTAAGTGAATGTTTTAACGATTATCCACATCCCAAAACTTATTATAACATCTTTGATTTAGATTGATCACCTAGTTCACTGTCACACACATCGAACTTATAGATGCATTTTGCGGTGAGATGTGGGAAGAGGGGCTTTGGGATCGTTGCGTAGATTCAGCCTAGTTGTTAGGACCGTTTCCAATACAGAGGTTTGTAATCATTGTTCAAGCAACTCTAGAACTTAATCTTGTTAGGATAATCGGTTTTCTAAAGGGAGAGTCGGTTAGCTTCACATAGGATGGTTAGATCGAGTTGTTCAGTCTAATCACTAGAATTAGGAGTTGGCACCCGTGGATGTCGTTAAACTACATAGGATAGGTAGGTCGGTTAAGACACGCTCCATGTCAAGTCCTTCATAAGGTGGTAAAAGTAGCTCGTGGTTTAATCTTTATTTCTGCATTAGTATATTATCGTCTACCATATTTTAGCCTGAACTAAGTTCTACGTCAGCTTTGGTACTTAGACATTACTCCTTGTGGATATGACCTTGTGACCACAGTACTCCCGTTGACCCGATACTCTGTCGGCGAAAGTTAGCGGTAAAGTATTTTGCTATCAGGCACTACATGGTATGGAGTCTTAGAAGACATATATGTCGTAAGCTATCCATATCATAACACTATTGTTCTTTTCAAATGTACATGGTTCGATACTAGTGCAGCTAAGAAGGGTGTCCGTGTATATCAGAATATAACAAGTATACGCACTACAAACACCTGGTACGAAGAGGAGCCACTCATTATTGCTTCACAAGAAGAACAAGTGTTCTATATAGATGATTTGTATAACGGATGTGACTGTAAAGTTGTTGAGCATTTTCAACACCGTCATATCGTAGACGCACCAAATATTAATGCTGATGTGGTTGTTAATGATTTGGTAATCGACGAAACAACCCATGGAAATTTCCAACTTGTTGTTGAACTGCCACGAACGGAACCATTATACATGAGTGCAATGATATGAAACACATGTTGATCAAAATGATCTCGCTTCAACAGATGAAAACAATCTCGATCAAAATGAAAAGGATGGCAATTACGAGTATGCTTCAACGGAACTGTGTAGATGATGACATATACGACTCGATCCCACCAAACTATGCAAGTGATAATGAATGATGCTATAAATCTAATATTCTTTTTGTAAGTTCATTCAAATATACTTGAATTTGAAAATTATATAATGGTAGTGCTTTACTATACTACATCAACATATATGTGTTCTTCATATAAATTTTTTATTATATTCAAATACTTGATCATATAGGTGAATGGCTTTCATGGGATCGGCAGGTGGTTCTCAACCACCGTACGAGCATCCATTTAGGCTACCACGACAATGCGAGGACGGTAATTAATTAACTTTCAATTTTTTTGTCTAGTATGATTATTCTTATTTCATTGAATTAACCTTGACAACGATACTACAGATTATATAGCAGATAATGAGAAATAGATACAACCACCTCCTCTCCCAGAAAAGAAGCAGGGTGAACGTGGACCTGCAAAAGGTTCCACCGTCCAAGCCCTCAAGAAAAAGTTAGGGGGCTTGATTCCTCTTATATGGGATCCTAGATTTCCCAAAGTTCAGAAGGTTTTGGGAAAATACGTGAAGGATTTTGAGTCCGAGACAGGGAAAGTCGTGAGGTCCTATGTTCCCTGTTGCGTCCCACAATGGCGAAAGGTGGAAGACCGACTTAAAGAATTAATTTTGCAAGAACTTCAGGAACTTAGCTAATCAAATTGTTAACAGTTTCAAATTGTAAGTTTCATTATATTAATTTAGATACCAATCGTTTCATTATCTTGTGTTTTTAGGCATCGTTCAAACCCTTTGAGCTTATTCACCGCGATGCTGTGCTAAAAATCGCCGGTAAATTATTCGGAAAATGGAAGACTAGACTAAGGGAGGAGATATATGAACACAACAACAAGCGGTTGCCAGGGCCTTGTCCCCGACCCAGGGATGTGGGTTCACAACAACAATGGGAAGCGTATCTCCACTATCTTAGTAGGGATGCTTTTAAGGTAAAGATTTTATTCCATTACATGTGTTACGTAGATTCGATTATTATTACTTGTGACTGCTTATATATAATACAAAAGTACCAAATTTTTTGAAGAAAATATCTGATTCGAATAAGAAGAATCGCGCCGGGAGTAAATATGTAGGCCGCCAAGGACGAACGCCTATGGCCGTAGTTTGATTGGAAAGGTTAAGAAGGGTAAGTATCAGGAAAGAAAATACCTATCACTTCATTTTTTTAAATTTTCATAACTAATACTTTTTTTTTCAAGGGTAATCTTAGTCTGAGTGAAGATCCTTTGGGGCATGATCCTATCCATGTATGGGCGAGCAAGCATAAGAATGCTGAAGGCCCGTTTCTCAACAGTGATACGGAGGCTGCTTACGTAAGTGATATACGTTGTATATACTTCAATTCAATACATTCACATTTTCAATTCAATGCAATACGTTCACGATATATGTTGTGTTTAGAGGAGGCTAGAGGAATGAGGTACTATGATTGGAGGACCGGAGACTTTTGAAGAAGAGGAGACAATCTTTCAAAGCGCCTTAGGAAGAAGGCGAGATTTGATTGGCCTTGGCCCTACGCAATCTTCCGTATCCAATTCATCACAATCGTCCCAGTCTTCAGCATCATCATCTTCTTACCACCAAGAATGCAATATGAAGATTGAACAACTTAGTAAGTCTCATGATCAGTTGGTGAAGTTAACCAAAAAACAGAACAAGAGAAACAAAAATCAATGGGCTCTTCTCAAATTGTTGCTGACTAATCTTAAGGATAAAGAACTTGATATGCAAATAGAGGTTTGCTCATCATCTTCGGATGAAGATGAAGACGATTCTGAAGATGATTCTCAAGTTCATCTTGACGATGATGCATAGACATTCTAGAGAAGACTATTGTTACTTTTGGAAACATTGCACAACTTTGTATTTTGCGTAACATTTTTTCACTAAGCCTATGTATTTCGTTTTGTTATGAATCCCCATACATTTCTCTTTCGTCAGCTCCTGTTAAGGATTTTGGAAAAAAAAACAGAATTGGATTGATGTAAATAGCACGGGAGGCCATGCGAAAACAAAAAAAAAATTTAAAATAGAAAAACATTTAAAGGGACGACATGTCGTCCCAACAAACAATTAAATGGACGACATGTCGTCCCTATACATACATTTATGGAAATTTTCTCTGTTTAAACGGACGACATGTCGTCCCAACAGATTTTTATAAATATATTTTAAACAAATATTTTATAAAAAAATTATTTTTTCCCCAAAGGTTTTTGAAGGGACGACTTTATCGTCCCAAAAACGATTTTATAAAAAACTATATATATATTTTTTGTATTGAATTTTATTATTAAAACGAAATGTAAATGCTTTTAAGGGACAACATTGTCGTCCCGAAAAATATTTCTATATACAACAAAAACTTTTTTCATAATAAATGAGTCATGTTTATAGGGACGACAATGTCGTCCCTTCAAAGACAGCCATGTCAGCACGTTGAAATTTTTTAGGAAAATTTGTGCCACGTCAGCATATATTTAAAGGGACGATTTTTTTCGTCCCTTTAAAAGAGTCAGTTATTTAAAGGATGGATTGGAACAAATAGCAAAAAGGGGAGGAAAAATGGGAATGGGACAATGGAAAAAATTATGTGCGATAAAAATAAGTCATTTATAGTTAGGCTAAAATGGCTACAGCACGTTGATTTTTTCGACACACCAAATTTGCGTTTCGCTACTCGAAAGTTTCTTTTCGCTCCTATGAAACAGTGAAATTGACAATGAAATCCACTATGCGCCACACAGAATCACTGGAATAGACCCCGAATTCACTAGTCCACTGTTTCACCACAACACACCTTCCACAAAGAGTTTGACTACGTGAATCAAGTTTTTTTTGCTGCTTTTACAAAAATGACATTAAAAGCTATCAAATATATATCAAAGTAAAGAGTAGAGAAAAGAAAAAAATATGGGACACGAAAAACAATTTTTGAACTTTAGATCCAAAAATATATTTCCTAAAAAAAATATCCAAAAATATATAAACTTTGTAATTATGTAGGAGAATGATTGAATACAATCTGTAAAAATAAAATACTTCACCTTAAACGAATTACTACATATTAAATGCATATTTTCATATTGAAATTATCAATTTTCACAAGAATGCATAAAAGAATATACTAATTAAATAAACACGTCAAATTAAAAAAAAAAAAATTAAGTACCTATTGAGAAAATATAATAAATATTATGTGGGACCAAAAAATGTACCAACCTTCCTTAACCACTTTGTTTTGAAGGCTTTACGCGAAAATTGGAAAATACGGTTGTGTCGAAGCCCGACACTTGCAAATCGAGGTCATGCATTTTCGACATGGAAAATCGAGTAAACGTAAGGATCTTTACGTTCAAACGTAAGGAATTGAAATTGCCTCTGACACAAAAAAGCACTCAACATAGATTCCTTACGTTCAAACGTAATGATCCTTACGTTCAAACGTAAGGAATCTACGTTTGAACATAAGGAAATTGTACTGGATGACAAATAAGGCTTGTTGGTAGATGGCAATTAAGATTGTTGTACATGTACTTGTTTCAGCATACACCACATGAACAAGACATTTCTCTCATTCCTTCAAAGTCTTCCAAGTTAATCTCAATCTTCTAACAACTTCTTCATTTTTCAAGTCCATTTCTTCATCATTCAAGTGCTCAAATGGGTAAGTTTTTGCTATGTAATTTGTCTTAATTCAAGTGATAATGTTATTTATATTGTAGTAATGACATGTATTTAACCGAAATGTGTGTTTTAAGTAGGTTGTTTATGTAATGTTTATACATCTATATAGTGTGTTTAAGTCTTTTCTTACGGTTTAATTAGTAGTGTTTAGTGTAAGTAATGATATTTATTCAACCGAAATGTGTCTCTTAAGTAGTGATTATGTTATTTATATTGTAGTAATGATATGTATTTAACCGAAATGTGTGTTTTAAGTAGGTTGTTTATGTAATGTTTATTCATCGAAGTAGTGTGTTTAAGTCTTTTCTTAGGGTTTAATGAGTAGGGTTTAGTGTAAGTAGTGATATTTATTCAACCGAAATGTGTGTTTTAAGTAGTGATTATATTATTTGTATTGTAGTAATGATATGTATTTAACCGAAATGTGTGTTTTAAGTAGGTTGTTTATGTAATGTTTATACATCTAAGTTGTGTGTTTAAGTATTTTCTTAGGGTTTAATTAGTAGTAGTGATTATGTTATTTATATTGTAGTAATGATATGTATTTAACCGAAATGTGTGTTTTAAGTTGGTTGTATATGTAATGTTTATACATCTAAGTAGTGTGTTTAAGTATTTTCTTATGGTTTGATTTGTAGGGTTTAGTGTAAGTTGTTATCTAAGTTGATATTGAATGAGTTAATAATGACTTGAATTGGTTTTTTTAAACAGATAATCGCAACACTATGATTGTTGTCTCGTTCATTGGAGAATTTACGTACGATCCTCTCTATAACCATTGGAATCATGTAAATGGATCGATGTTCTCATTATTTGTCCCAAAAAAAATAAGATTGAATGAGTTATTGGATAAATTGAATTGAGGCTTGATATTGATATGTCTGATTCATAGATCATCATAAAAGATTTGTTTACTTTTGGTAGTGTGGGGAATATACCATCTGATGATATCTTAGACGACGAGACACTGAATGGTTACATCGAAACGGCCATTGACAGTGAAAATGTAATTTTTTGTGTGAATGACACACCAGTGGAGGCAAACAATGAACCGATAATTGAGGATAATGGCAATGATTTAAATCAAGATTGCAATGCCCCAGATGATAACAATAATTCGGATTATGGTCTTGGAAATTTCCCTTCTCCGGTACAAGAACTTGCTAGAGATCCAAATTTTAATCCGTTCGAGCAACAATATGGATGTAGTGGGTTTGAAAACCATGTTTCTACACAATGGCTTGTTGAAGCTTCGGACCAACCGTTTCAGTATCAACCAGTCAGACCATGTCATAATCTTTCAAATCAACTTTCAAGTAGTGATGTTCGTGTAGAAGTAATTGGTGAATACTCTGCTCCGTTGAATTCGGTCCTCCAAGTTATAATGTTATAAGTAGCCAATCACACTATCCATTTCAGTATCCTCCTAACCAACCTTCAAGTAGTCATGCTCCACCTATCCAACAGCCATATAATTTGTTTGGTGGATCATTCAGTAGTTTTTTTGGCTTGTCCGTTTGCACCTCATATTCAATCCGATCAAACCGTCAGGGATGACAACAATAACCAGGGTGCAAATGCTAGGGTAATTATACGAGAAGATTATTCATGGAGGATTCCCACATTTGAAGATGATGATTTACCGAAATGTTTATCCACCGGTACATTACATATGAATGACGTGAACGAATTGTTTATTGGGAAGAAATATGATTCGAAAGTGATGTATGAAAAATATATGATCATATTATAAGACTTTTTATTATTATATTTATGATATTTTAGTATAATTTCATATAAATGCATCGAAAACTTATAAAAATCATAGTTAGTTATAATTAGATGCATAAGTTATAAAAACGATAAAAATGATGGTTTTTTGTCAGATTTACGTTTGGTGTTTCGTTGAGTTTGTTGCGAGAATCAAATGTGTACCGAGATTCCAAAATATGACATACTTTGAAGTATAAATCATGAGTTTTTGTGGGATAAAAGATTATGCCAAAATCTAACAACTTTGAACGGATCAAGCATCCTTAATGTTTCTACCGTAACTCATCTTCAACGGACATTTGATCTAACTTAGAGGCATTTTCAGAGAAAAAGTCCTTGATGAAAGTTGTAGGCCTTCAAAAGAGCTTTCCAACGAATATCAAATCATGTCAATCGAGGTCTACACTCGAGATAGGTTTTTACGAACATCGGATATGTTGTATGTCCGGCACGCGCCGGAGAAGGCCGAATATTGCGAAAAATCTCGAAAGCGGGCCCACAAATCTCGACAAGGGAATATATACGTGTAGCCGGCACGCGCCGGTGGTGGTCCGGCACGCGCCGGCCTTATGGTACACTCTATAAATACCCCTCGGTTGCAACCATTTTGAAGTGTACCAATGCATATATCTCTCTTCTATATATCTCTATAGTTTCGTTTTGTTGTTTTTCGTTAAATAAAAGGCGTAAACGGCACTGCGGAATAATGCTTTGTAGTATAAAGTCTCGTTATAATGCTTAGAGGATGTATCAAGGCTCATTGATGTCAAGGAGTTGCTATTTCCGGATGATACAACTACGAATGCTTCAATTGTAACACTGGTAACTTTTCTAATGTATTTATGTTTATGTATTAATTATAGTATCTATATTTTAGTTATTATGTTGTTAGGCTAAACTTAGTATCTAGCCAAGATATGAAATTGGATTAGTATTATCTTTTTAGGGAAATGGATGATGACTATACTAAAATTGGATAAAAATCGGTTATAATGAATCTCTTTCTATATTCGTATTGAATTAGCTACTTGATATGAAAGAATTCATAATCGATTATGAATTGACGCCTCGTAGTTAGGTTATGAACTCGTTAATAGAAAGACCGGAGGGTAAAATTGGCCGAGTGAAAACGTGACAACGGAATCCGATTTCTAAACCGGGGGTAGATTTGTTTCGGGAGAAACAAACTCTTATTGAAATATGTACTCGAGAGATTATTACGTTTAATTCGTTTGTTTAATTGACATCCCTTAAAATTGGCCGAATGACAAAACGGGAGTGACCCATGCTTGAGGATGACCTTGGACAAATGATTGGACATATGACAATTTCAGATGCTCGTGTGAGGATGAATTGTTTAGTTTAGGAGTGCACCGTTCCGTATAATTGATTTAACTTAAAATAATGATCGAGCACATCTAATTTCCACTAAAAAGATATAATGATTCAATAACATATTCTTGGCTAGTCTCTAAATTATAATATCTATCTCCCTCCCACTAGATATTGTTTTGGTACCTATATATATTTATATCTATATATATATGTATTGATATATATATATATTTATATACTTATATATATCTTTTTTAGTTTTATGCTTTGTTAGTTTAGAGTTTGGTTGGATGATAAAATTGCGACTTAGATTGAGATAATAATAGTTTCTCGGTGTTTAATCACACGGTGAATTACCAAGTTTTCCACGAGGATCGACACACGACTCGTCACTCTATCACTACAATTTGACCCGGTACACGCCGGTGAGGATTGATAGCATAGAAAAGGTCCGTCGGCTTTTTGGCGCCGTTGCCGGGGAACGACGCTAATTCATTGTGTTCGAATGATTTCTACTTATATTAACTCAAAAGTCTCGAGGATAAGTCAACACTCTTCTTACCCCATTTCTATTTTCTTTTTCGTTGGTACTTACCTAATAAGTAAGTTACCAATCTTTACTTTTATCGATTTCAACTATTTTCGGTTTTCGTTAGTTGATGACCGAAAAGAGTAAGGCCCCACTTACTCCTTATAAGCGACATAGATACTTACGAAAGGCGAGTTAAGAGCGAGAAAGGAAACAAGGTCATGCGGTCGGGGAAATCTGACGGAGAATCATCATCAAATCAAAATACGAAAATGGTGAAAACGGTGATGAAACACACGAACAAGAGCTAGATCATGCTCGAGGGCATGGCCAAAATCTTAATCGGGATCTACCAATACCAAATAACGAGAATAGAAATAATCAAAATCGGAACCGAGACAATCGTAATAATAACCCACCAAATCCGAGACCTATTTGTGATCGGACCTTAAGAATAAACCGGACTAATAATCCGGTTCGTTTACCCAATGAAGGAGCAAATAATTTTGAAATAAAATCTCATCTTTTTGGTCTAATTGACGCAAGAGCCCAATTTCTAGGAGAGGATGATGAGGATCCACATCACCATCTCTATCTTTTCGAAGAATTGTGCAATACGACCAAAAGTCAAGGTGCTCGTCGTGAATTAACAAGGATGTCTATGTTTCCTTTTTCTTTAAAAGGAAGAGCACGAGATTGGTTTATGTCACTCCCACATCATTCATTGACTAGTTGGGAGGAAATTCAAACCGAGTTTTTAAAGCGATATTTTACTCCGGGTAGAAATTTGGAATTAAAGGTCGAAATTGCCAACTTTAGACAAGGATGCGAAGAAACGCTTGGGAATGCGTGGGAGAGATTTAAAAAGTTGCTAAGATCTTGTCCCGATCATGGTTATTCCTTAGATATGCAAATCCAACTTTTACGTCGTAAATTAAGGAAAGATTCACGTGCGGATGTAGATCATGCATGTGGTGGTTCATTAATGATGAGTGAAGCCCAAATAGTTTACGATGCTATAGAAAAGATTTCCAAAAATAACGAGAATGTGGGAAACCGGTTCTAGCACCGGGAAAGTAGCATTTGCGGGAGAATGCACATCGAATACGGAAGTTCTAGCACACTTGGAGAATTTGAGTAGAAAGTTTGACAACCTACGGGCTAGTAGGAATTTGTAAAACCGAAACTATCATACCAAATGACTACTCAAGTCATGATAATGTGTCATTAGGGATAGAAGAACCGAAGGATACTCGAGGGAAGAGGTGAGTTTTTTACAACGGCATAGGAATTTGAACAACGCGTATTCAAACTCCTTTAATGCTATTAGAAGAGAGCACCCAACTTTTAGATGGTACGAAAACCACTAATAAGCCGGGACAACCGCCATATCCGATTCGGTATAAGAATCCATATAGTAATCAAGTTCATCAAGGAAATACATCAAATCGGAACCTACAATCGTTACCTAAATCTTATCCACAACATACTACTCAAACTATACCGGTCACCCAAAGTTCAACCCAACTTTGAAGGAGTTGATAAATGGGATAAATTAATGGAAAATATGATGGGTGTAGTATCTACTCAAGCTCGAGAATATGGAAACTATGATAACTTCTATAGGTTCGGTCTCAGGATATGACTATGTTGAAAACGTCTATGGGTGGACATGATACGAGAATGAGAACTATAGAAGCATCATTAAGGAATATGGAAGATCATTTGAGTAGAGAAGGAGAACGTAACAACGGTAGACCTCGGGAGGATTACCAAGTAATGCGAAAGAAACCCGAGAGAGGTAAATGCTTTGTGATTACAAGAAGTAGGAAATATTGTGAAGATACTAGAGCGAGAAAACGCGAGGAAACAATGAGGTAGAAAATGATTTAAATGGTAATATCGTAAAGGAAAAGGACGAACTTGAATTTGCTTGATGAAGAGGAAGAAATTATCGAAGAATTCTTAAAACGAGAATGATGTTGAACACGAAATTGAAGGTGAAGAATGGGTAAAAGTCCACTAGAATTACGAAAGATCCTATGGATAAGGACACGAGAACCACTATTTAAGGAACATGTCGGAGAAAATCGGGGAGAAAAACGGGAAGATTTAAAAGTAGCGAGAAGGATAAAGTTGATACAGGGGATGTTTTAAAGGAAAAATCTCAAGATAATGAAACTTGGCGATCAAGTAATGCTCAAAGATTCAAGGAGAAAGGAAAAGAGAAAATGACTTCAGAACCAAAGGTTATAGATTTAGAATCTTTGCCTTATCCACCGAAAGATCAAATTAAAAAGATAAAAACTGATAAGAAATATGCTCGTTTCCTTGACACTTTTCGTCATATTCATGTCAATATCCCTGTTATAGAAGCTTTAGTCAACATGCCTGCCTATGGAAAGTTTCTTAAAGATATCCTATCTAATAAAAAGCGATTAGAAGAATATGAGAATATATGCCTTAATGAAGAATGTTACGCAATACTTCGACATCGACTACCTCTAAACTTAAAGATCCTGGTAGTTTCACTATCCCGTATGTGAAATTGGAGGATTTACGTTTAAGAAAGTATTGTGTGATCTAGGAGCAAGTATCAATCTCATGTCTTATGAGGATTATAAGAAACTAGGAATAGGAGAGCTTACGAATACGAAATGACCCTTCGGATGGCGAGATAGATCAATTAAACATCCTAAGGGAATAATCGAGGACGTGTTGGTTAAAATTGATAAATTTTACTTCCCGAGTGGACTTTGTAATAATGGAAATGGAAGAAGGATATTCGGCGCCAATTATTCTAGGTCGACCATTTCTAGCTACGGGAAGAACTTTGATAGATGTTCAAAAAGGTGAACTAATGCGAGAGTTAATGAGGATAAAGTTTCATTCAATATCTTCAAAGCTATAAACCATCCATATAAAGAACCGAGAATCATGTTCTTTTATAGATGAATATTCTACTATGTGGGATGCCAAATTTAAAGATTATGAAAATAAATTAGAAGAATGTTTGGCATTTTCTATCTATAAAGAAGATGAAAATGATACTGAAATGAAAGAAGTAATCCTTTATTTAGATAAAGGAGGGTTTGTTAAACATCCATGGCATCAAAATTTGAAATTGGAAATGGAAGGACCGGTTTTAAAACCATCGGTAGAAGATCCACCAAGGAATGCGGAGTTGAAACCACTTCCTTCGAATTTGAAATATGCTTTTCTTGAAAATGATAATCGTTACCTATTATCATTTCATCAACCTTAACAAAAGAACAAGAGGATCAATTACTAAGAATGTTAAGAGAACATAAGAAAGCTTTTGGATGGACGATGGCGGATATCAAAGGTATTAGCCACGAGATTTGTGTTCACAAGATTATTTTGAATGAAGAAGCTAAACCTTGTATTCGGCCACAACGCCGCCTCAACCCAAATTTGCAAACAATCGTTAAGAAAGAGGTCATTAAGCTATTAGAAATGGGAATAATCTTTCCCATATCAGATAGTGAATGGGTAAGTCCAACTCAAGTAGTTCCAAAGAAAGGAGGTTTCACGGTAAAAGAAAATGATAAAAATGAATGGATTCCGACAAGGGAAATTACGGGATATCGAATGTGTATTGACTTTCGGAAGCGGAATGATCATACTAAAAAGGATCATCATCCACTTCCATTCATCGTGCGGATGTTGGAAAGATTGAGTGGACATAAGTATTCTTGCTTTTTAGATGGTTATTCGGGTTATTTACGAGATATTCATTGCGGCGGGAGATAGAGAAAAAACTACTTTCACTTGTCCCTATGGAACTTTTGCTTATAAAAGAATGCCGTTTGGATTATGTAATGCACACTGCTACATTTCGGCGATGTATGATGGCAATATTTTACGATATGGTCGAGAAATTCTTAGAAATCTTTATGGATGACTTTAGTGTTTATGGAGATTCTTTTGATAAATGCTTATCACACTTAGAACGTGTTTTACAACGGCGTGAAGATACCAACTTGGTTCTAAAGCGGGAAAAATGTCATTTGATGGTATACGAAGGAATTGTACTAGGTCATAGAATCTACGAAGCGGGAATTGAAGTTGATAAAGCTAAAGTCGAAGTAATTGAAAAATTACCTCCACCAATTAATTTGAAAACGTTAAGAGGATTTCTTGGACATGCGGGATTTTATAGAAGGTTTATTGCGAGATTTCTCAAAAATAGCAAAACCCACGAGTCATTTGCTAGAAAAAGAAGTACCTTTTAACTTTGATGATAAATGTATGGAAGCCTTTAAGACCACTAAAAGCGAAATTAACTACGCACCGGTACTAGTAGCACCGAGTTGGGATTTGCCGTTTGAAATTATGTGTGATGCAAGTGATTTAGGTTTGTAGGAGCTGTTTTAGGTCAACGGTATAACAAAATTCTCAAAGCTATCTACTATGCTTCTCACACATTAAACGCGGCTCGGCTTAATTATGCAACTGCGAGAAAGAGCTGTTGGTGTAATATTTGCCTTAGATAAGTTTCGATCATATATTGTTGGTTCTAAGGTAATAATCTACACGGACCATTCGGCTACGAAGTATCTTTTAAGTAAGAAAGATGCCAAACCGCGTCTTCTTAGGTGGATTACGTTACTTCGGGAATTCGATATTGAAATTAAGGATAAAAAAGGAAGTGAAAATGTAGTAGCGGATCATCTAAGCGGGATGGATAATGATGAAGGAAAAGGAAAAGAAATTCGGGATTCGTTTCCGGATGAGAAAGCTTTTTAAGATAGATACTCCTTCAACCATGCGATTATTAAAAACTAGAATACCATCAAAGGAAGATTCGCCATGGTTTGGGGATATTGTTAACTACATTACACAGTAAGTACATCCCACCTCATTGGACTTGGCAACGAGAAAAAGAAGTTCTTTTACGACTTAAAGTTTTATTATTGGGATAAACCGGATCTTTTCCGAAGATGCTCGGATGGAATAATTAGGAAATGTATTCACGATAATGAAATTTTAAGTGTATTATCATTTTGTCATGATCGTGAGGCGGGGAGGTCATCATGGAGGATGGAAAAGCTGCTTTCAAAGTTTTACAATGTGGTTTCTATTGGCCTACACTATATAGAGATGCATATAAATATGCAAAATCTTGTGAATCATGTCAAAAATGGGGAAATATATCGAAAAAACATGAAATGCCTATGCAACCGATTTTAGAATGTGAGCTATTTGATGTATGGGGCATAGATTTCATGGGACCTTTCCCTATATCTTTTGGAAAAAGATTTATTCTAGTAATGGTTGATTATGTTTCTAAATGGGTAGAAGCTGAAGCTCTCCCTACTAATGATACCAGAGTAGTGCTAAGGTTCCTTAAAAAGAATATATTCACACGCTATGGCATTCCGAGGGCTATCATTAGTGATAGAGGTTCACATTTTTGTAACCGACCATTTACTAAGGTAATTGAGAAATATGGTGTAACTCATAAACTTGGAACACCCTATCATCCACAAACTAGTGGACAGGTAGAGGTGTCTAATAGAGAAATTAAAAGAATCGTGGAGAAGACGGTGGACTCGAATCGTAAAAGCTGAGCGAGAAAGACTTGATGATGCATTATGGGCACTACGACGAACGACCTTTAAAACACCGATTGGTGTTCTCCTTACAAATTAGTATTTGGAAAATCTTGTCATCTCCTGTTGAATTAGAACACCGAGCTTTATGGGCTATTAAATTTCTAAACTTTGATCTAAAAAGCTTTGTCGGTGATCATAGATTACTTCGATTAACGAGAACTAGAAGAATTTCGACTCGATTCTTATGAAAATGCTCGAATCACAAGGAACGCACGAAAGCTTTTCACGATAAGAGAATCTATAGTCGTGAGTTCCATGTAGGTGATCGAGTACTTTTATATAATTCACGTTTGAAGTTGTTTCCGGGAAAGCTTAAATCTAGATGGACGGGTCCATATGACGTAACAAAAATCTATAAGTTACGAGGCATTGAACTAGCGATGGAAAAACAACTTTTATAGCCAATGGACACGGGGTGAAATTGTTCGTGGAAAGCGAAGGGATACCTCGACGGAAGAAGTATTATTACTCATCGACCCTCCAACGAATTGAGGAAGCGAAATTTTAAACTCGGTCGATTACGGGTACTATCTTTCTAATTTCACCTTTTAATATGCATTTTAAAGTAGTTTCGTCTTTTACCGGATAGACGTAAAAGAAGCTGGATGCCTTTCATAGATAGAATAAGAGTTTTTATTTTACTTTTAAGATTAGGTCTAAATAAGGATGTCGCGTTTAAGATAGAAGCCTTAGTTTAAATTAAATAAGGAATTGCTAATCGAAGTCGAGAGAAAGAGAACTTTGTAATGGAAATTCAAGGAGTGCAATAAAAAGAAGAGCAAGGTTTTTAATGAAGTGTAGAATGCGTGGAAAAATGGAACATCTTTGGACGAGTGTGGAAGAAATACAACCATATCCCGGGATGAGTGTTTGAATGTTATTAAGAAGGGAACGATTAGGTGGTTATCCGAAAATCCCGAGGGAATACAAAGAGATAATTCAAACGCATCACTCCTGGGAGAAAGGTTAAGGGACCGTTATGATAACAATCTTGAGAATGCGAGATTGAGGGAGTTAGCAAAAAATCCTAAGAATTTCAGTGTGTGTTTTAATTTTTCAAATTTTAATTAAATTTCGTATTTTTTAAAGTTATTTTTCTAAACTTAAAAAGAAAAATATTTTTATGAAAAATTTATAATAAACCTATTTTATCATATAAAGTAGGTATATTATATCAAAAAATATGTGATTTCAATATTATATTAGTTTTTATATTTTATCAAGTTTTATATAGAAAAATAGTATTGAACTTAGATTATATAACATAAATCATAGGATTAACATCAAATGATTTTTATGTGATATAATTAGAGCTCATTACACAAAAAATGACAAAAATTCCGATTTTTGGGGGCCATGTGACCGGCACGCGCCGGTACACTACCGGCACGCGCCGGTGTGTACACACTTAACCACTAAAAAATGCGCCCCTTTCCTCATTTCTCACACCCTCATTTCGAATTGAAGAACGACCCGAATTCTCCCTCTCTTCTCCTCAAAAATCAACAATTTTCCATCAATTTTCTTCACTCAAACATCACGTAAGTGTTAATCTCTCTTCCTCTCTTCAACTTAATCATAAAGGAAGATACCCGTTGGAAAAAGTTGAAGCTTGGCAAGCTCAAGGCTCTCTTTTCTCTCATTCCGGCGACCCCATTAATTCCGGCGACCTAAGCTTTTCATTCTAGCTTCTTAAGGTAATAATATATATATATTTCAAATTTTAGTTAAATTTACGAAATTATTTTGAATTTATTTTGATTTTATAGCCTAAGTAATTGTTTGTTCTTGTTGTTGGTGTTGTTTGTTTGTGTTGTTGTTTTGTCATACCACTATCGTAGATGGCGTCATCATCTAGAAGTAATCCTAAGAGGAAAAAGGCTGAAGTACCAATCGTAGTACCGGTAGTTCAAACTAGACCTTTAACTAAAAGGGAGAAAAGTTTAACCTTTGAGAAAACCGCTAGTGCAGAAGCTAAGCGGGCACATGATGAGTACTTTAGTAAAAGTAAGGTTTGGTTAGAACGAGGGATTGATTTTTCGAAGATTGGGAAAGAAGTGAAAGAAATTTTCAAGGATAGAGGATGGTTGGATGTAGCTATGGATAGGAAAGATAAGATTAACGTTTCTATGGTATCAGAGTTTTATTCAGTATTATCTACTTATGATGCTGATACGGTTGAGGAGATGACCTATATCCCTCTAAGAAGTGTTAATGTTACTTTTTACCCTGCTATGATTAATGTATTCTATGGCTTAAGCGATATACCGAAAGAGGAGGATTATCATAATGTATGGGGTTTAGAACATCCTATGGCTCTACAAACCAAAGCTTATGAAGCCCAACAAGCCTTTGACCCCATTTCTTTGAATGGATAGAAAATAGGTTTGCTTATGGGAATTGTATTAGGGACATACGGGCAATAAAACGGTTCTTAGGCCATAATGTATGTCCTTCCACACATGTTTGTGCATTTGGTCGAGAGGAAGTGGTTATTGCTTGGGCCATGGTTAATGATATTCCTATAAATGCGGGAAATTGATCTTTTCTAAGGCTTGTGAGTTTGCAAGGACTCGTTATCGAGGGGACGTCTCCCGTTCCACTAGTCTCGTTTACGCCTTATGTGAGCTTGCGAAGTCCTGTCTTACCCTCGGATAGAGCTGTGTCTCCCTACATTCCTCCCATTGGTCTTAAGGCGAGAGCCTTACCTAATGGAGTAATAAATTACAATAATCCTAATCGTCGGCAACCACAACCTCCACCTCCTATTCACACTCAAGTACCTAGACCACTGAGACGGTCACATCGGCCACGGCGAGCCAAGTTGAGGCTATGTTTCGGCATTTAGTTCAAGCTCGGGCTAGAGCGATGCTAATATAGCTTTAGCTTTGTGAGAAGAATAGATATTGGGCTGAGGACATTAGAGTTGGTCGAGAGAGGATTTCGGGATGCTATGAGTGAGTTTGATCTAGATTTCTTTGAGATATCGCTAGACACCCCTATAGTCGGCGACCCATATACTTATGCCGAGATTGGATTACGCCGATTTCGCCACCTATTATTTATCGGGACTATACGCCGTCATCCATAGGACGGGGTGGTATGTTTACGGGTACACCGGGGACATCCTTGGGCATGGGAGGAGTGACTTACGCGCGGATGTGACGGCGGGATTTGGTTCATTTGGTCTTCGGGGATCGGTTTCTATGTCGACGATGAGGAGCGAGACATCATTTCGAACTTCGTATCGGATCCACGGCGGTTCGGTTATGGTATTCATACGACACGGTCGCAAGGAGCTGATTTTACTTCGTTACTATCTACATTTGGATCATCGTCATCGCGATACGACCTTCTTGGTGACATTGATCTTAACTATGATGAGGACGAGTGATTTATTTTCTTTGTTGTATAACTATCTACTTTTTGGTTTGACTTAGTTTTTGTTATGTTTGTTTTGTACGTTAAACGTTTGATGCACTCTCGGGGTAGTGCACGTTGTTACGTTGTTATCTTTTTCGTAGTTTTCGGATGTTTTTAGATCTTTTCCCCACGTTTTAGAAATATGCAGAATCTATTGTCGAAAAATAAATCCTGGATCAAGCTAGAAATTGAAATATCTACGGCGAGCACTATTTGACCGGCACGCGCCGGTTGGTGTCCGGCACGCGCCGGTGTAGTAGGCTGCGGGATCTTCTCGGGATATTTCCATTTCGGTCAAGCTTTGTCTATAAAAGGAAACGGATGCGGCATTCTAAAATGCTCATTCCACTTCCTTTGCCTTTAAATTCTCTTGCTATAAAAAGTTTAAAATGTCCGATCGTTCGTCCGTAAACGAGTTATTCACCTCCACATACACCAAATTCTGTCATTCCAAATCCATTTTTTCATCAAATCCCTTACGAGCCTATGTATGCTTCGGTTCACAACCCTTATATAAGTAATTTCAATCAATCACCGGTATTGATTGAGAGAGGTTTAAATTTCAGAAAGGTTGACAACTGGGCATTTACGAGGATGGATATAGATGGGTGGGACTATTTTTGTCGTATGCCGAGAGGTAGGATTAACGTTACTGTAGTAAGAGAATTCTATTCAGTACTTTCAGAAGCTCATACTGTGTCGTTAACACAGTCTGTTACAGTGAGAGGAGTTGTTGTTCCTTTCACCTCCACCAACATAAATCAAATTTTCTTGATTCCACCAGTCCAAACTTCACCCGGTCATTTTGAGTACCAATGGAGATTGGATACCGGCGACGGTTTTATTACAAAATATTCGGAAGCTTGTCCACTCTTGTTCTACAATTATGATATTGATCAAAATGTCTCTACGGCTTGCTTTGCTTCCCCGTCTTAGAACGTGGAAGCGATTCATCAATTCACGTGTTTATCCAAGCTGTTAATTTCTCGGAAGTTAGTGATGATGAATTGATGCTTCTTTATGCGATTACTACGGAGGCTTTGTTATAGATTGGGGAGTCTTGATTCGAAAATCGGTTGTGAGTTTTGCGTTCGGGAGAAGACCGAATTATCATCCTTTACCATTTGGATGGTTGATTTCTAGGTTATGTGTTCGTTTGGCAAGGGTTCCGGAAAGAGCGACGGATGAATATTTTCCGGCTCGTATTCCTCGTATTGGGCTTTTACCAGTCGATATTCCGGGAGGATCGTCAAGTGGTGAAAATTAGATAACTATGTTGGTAGAAAAGAAGGAATAAAAAATAATAAGAGTAGTACGGTACGTTAGTATAAGTCACAATAAAATAACTTAGTTTAAAAAATTAGTTTAAATTAGTTTATGGTTTTCTAGTAGTTTTAAGTTGTGTTTTAGTATTGTAATATATTTGCATGTTTTTAATTTATGTTTTTAAATGTTTTTCTTTTATATTATATAAACGCTCGTCTATTTGACACCTAAAATAATCTAACCATGATAGAATTCATTTTATTTTCTAATCCAAATTTTTACTACTCATTAGCCATTAAGTGGGGAGTAGAGATTGGTTAGTAAATAAATTGAATTTAATACCATCGGGACGATGCCAATTCGTAAGTGGGGAGTAGAGATTGGTTAGTAAATAAATTGAATTTAATACATCAAATACTTACACACTTAGTTTAATAAGCAATAATATATAATTATTTGATAAAAATGATATATTTGGATAGAATAAATTTTTAATTAAGTAAAGTAATCTTGATATATTATTCTTATATTAATTATGTTTATCTTAGATTTTTAATAAGATTTTAAGTATATATATCTTGATAAATATTATGAAATATTTTTTTATGAAATTAGACAAAAGTTACTTATAATTATAATGAAATTTTAGAATAATTTTCTTTTCAAGACAAAGTATGAAATTGGAATCGGATTAGGGATGATGAGATTTTTGGCATAACTTTGATAAACCGAGCCAAATAAGCCTACCCGAACATAATTTCCAATTTTTGTCCCCACCTCAGCCTTGTAGAGTGATCAAGACCTCACTCGAAATAGCCATTATTATTAACTAGAAATTACTAACCTAACTTAATAATGGTCTACATTTCTTTGAAAATCCCGCAAGTTTAGTATGTATTTATGGATAGCGGTGACAACATCGAAATTTGGTATATCTTTGAGATTGAAATGAATGTTATTCGGAAGGCGGTTTATTATCAAATATGGTTATTCTCGAAAAAAAAAAAAAAAAAAAAAAAAAAAAAAAAAAAAGAACGAGTATTATAGGTATCTTTTACGTTTTTGATCGACAACCCAAAAATAAAATATCGAGATAAAAACGCACGATGATAGTAGTCCGGCTAGGGTATTATCACGAAATGTCCTATTCTTTGGGAATGAAGGTATATGCTATAAATCGATGAAAAAGAAAAAGTCGAATCAAAACTATCAAGAATTGTCACGAGTTTAAGGAAACCGGATTCGTGATTTTCGATCGAAAGAGTATTACTCCGATCAATCTTGATAAAGCAATGCCTATGTTCTTAAGTTCTTATTATTTATGTTTAGTTAAAAAAAAAAAAAAAAAAAAAAAAAAAAAAAAAGAAAAAAACCATATTTTGGAAGTTATTAAAGTTGAAAATTGAAAACGATGTCGGGAGTGTTGCTTGATTGAGAAATTTTTTTATCGAGAAGATGAAGGTGTAAGTACGTACGACTTGCTTATCTCTTTTGATTTCCCTTTGTTATCCTTTTCGATTAGCCAACTACCACGAGCACGAACGTTACAAGCCAATTTGCCAACTACTTGACTTAGTCATTGATTCCGATAAATCATACGGTGGAGATTAAAAAGTTGTTCTAAATATTTTATTTATACTTATAAAGTAATTCATGAAAAATTTCATTTAAATAATATTTTATAATTATTTTATTAAGTTATATACATTTTTTTATCTTTTTAATATCTTAGATAGATGAAATTAATATAATTATAATATTGACGACATACGTTACTAAGTTAGGAATTTAATCTAGAAGAATTATATTATCGCTTATTTTGCTCGAGGACGATCAAAAGCTAAGTGGGGAGTTGTGATGTATGAAAAATATATGATCATATTATAAGACTTTTTATTATTATATTTATGATATTTTAGTATAATTTCATATAAATGCATCGAAAACTTATAAAAATCATAGTTAGTTATAATTAGATGCATAAGTTATAAAAACGATAAAAATGATGGTTTTTTGTCAGATTTACGTTTGGTGTTTCGTTGAGTTTGTTGCGAGAATCAAATGTGTACCGAGATTCCAAAATATGACATACTTTGAAGTATAAATCATGAGTTTTTGTGGGATAAAAGATTATGCCAAAATCTAACAACTTTGAACGGATCAAGCATCCTTAATGTTTCTACCGTAACTCATCTTCAACGGACATTTGATCTAACTTAGAGGCATTTTCAGAGAAAAAGTCCTTGATGAAAGTTGTAGGCCTTCAAAAGAGCTTTCCAACGAATATCAAATCATGTCAATCGAGGTCTACGGCTCGAGATAGGTTTTTACGAACATCGGATATGTTGTATGTCCGGCACGCGCCGGAGAAGGCCGAATATTGCGAAAAATCTACGAAAGCGGGCCCACAAATCTCGACAAGGGAATATATCTTGTGTAGCCGGCACGCGCCGGTGGTGGTCCGGCACGCGCCGGCCTTATGGTACACTCTATAAATACCCCTCGGTTGCAACCATTTTGAAGTGTACCAATGCATATATCTCTCTTCTATATATCTCTATAGTTTCGTTTTGTTGTTTTTCGTTAAATAAAAGGCATTTGTAAACGGCACTGCCGGAATAATGCTTTGTAGTATAAAGTCTCGTTATAATGCTTAGAGGATGTATCAAGGCTCATTGATGTCAAAGAGTTGCTATTTCCGGATGATACAACTCGAATGCTTCAATTGTAACCTGGTAACTTTTCTAATGTATTTATGTTTATGTATTAATTATAGTATCTATATTTTAGTTATTATGTTGTTAGGCTAAACTTAGTATCTAGCCAAGATATGAAATTGGATTAGTATTATCTTTTTAGGGAAATGGATGATGACTATACTAAAATTGGATAAAAATCGGTTATAATGAATCTCTTTCTATATTCGTATTGAATTAGCTACTTGATATGAAAGAATTCATAATCGATTATGAATTGACGCCTCGTAGTTAGGTTATGAACTCGTTAATAGAAAGACCGGAGGGTAAAATTGGCCGAGTGAAAACGTGACAACGGAATCCGATTTCTAAAAACCGGGGGTAGATTTGTTTCGGGAGAAACAAACTCTTATTGAAATATGTACTCGAGAGATTATTACGTTTAATTCGTTTGTTTAATTGACATCCCTTAAAATTGGCCGAATGACAAAACGGGAGTGACCCATGCTTGAGGATGACCTTGGACAAATGATTGGACATATGACAATTTCAGATGCTCGTGTGAGGATGAATTGTTTAGTTTAGGAGTGCACCGTTCCGTATAATTGATTTAACTTAAAATAATGATCGAGCACATCTAATTTCCACTAAAAAGATATAATGATTCAATAACATATTCTTGGCTAGTCTCTAAATTATAATATCTATCTCCCTCCCTAGATATTGTTTTGGTACCTATATATATTTATATCTATATATATATGTATTGATATATATATATATTTATATACTTATATATATACTGTTTTAGTTTTATGCTTTGTTAGTTTAGAGTTTGGTTGGATGATAAAATTGCGACTTAGATTGAGATAATAATAGTTTCTCGGTGTTTAATCACACGGTGAATTACCAAGTTTTCCACGAGGATCGACACGACTCGTCACTCTATCACTACAATTTGACCCGGTACACGCCGGTGAGGATTGATAGCATAGAAAAGGTCCGTCAATACCGTGTTAGCATCGGAGATCGATACAATAGTGGCTTCGAATATTACTGCTAGAAGGAGGTTCAGGGTTAAGACTATTAACCGTGATGAGTTTGAGGTTCATTGAAATAACTTGCTTCATGGGGTGGTAAATCTATGAGAGAGGAAGTGTTATTGCTGTTATTTTCAGAAAGTGGAAATACCGTGTACGCATGCTATAACAGCTTCAGCAAAACGCAGTATTAGTCTACCCGAACTCTATTCACCGTATTATATAGGCCGAATGTTTCAAGGAGATTTACATGGCTAGCATATATCCGAGTTCCTAACAAGGAGGATTGGGATGTTCCGGAGGCGGTAATAAACATGAAAGTCGGAGTGCCTAATATGAGATATGAGCCTGATGCCAGTGGAGCTCCAAGAAGAGGTAGAATTAATACCACTAGAATCCGTTCTGAATGGGAATGTCCAGGCCATCAAAATGTATGTAGTAACTGCAAACATCCAGGACATAACAGAGCCAGTTGCATGCAATACCGGTAGGAAGTCATTGTTTGTTATGGTCATATTAGAATGGATCGTTATTGTGTAACGTATTAATGGATTGTAGTAAGTTATCAATGGATTGTAGTAATGATTGTATTCAGTTATTAATCAGAATAAAGTTTGTCTTGTATTACACCACCTCTGTAAAACTAACCGTAATTATTACGGGGCTTACCAAAAAAAAAGTAATGATACATTGAGATAACAATAAGATGACGCTTAAATAAACTAAAGGTGATCATGAAATACGATAGGATGACGCCTAAATAAATTATCTTCAATGTTTAGTAACCACCACATTAAACACGATGTGATTTTCTATAGATTGATCAATGACTTCAAAGCTACATTCATCTCCCGCATTTAGGTCATTGACCGTGATGAAATCATTCAACCTGCTTAAACGAACTTTTTGATACAAATAGACAATTCTAGCAGGCCATGATTCCCCCGTGGCAATTCGCAGTTCCACGGTCTTGTTTTGCAACATGTCGTTTGTTCTAGCAAGTTCCTTTGGAATATTCTTCAAATCACAAACAAAATAATGTTTAAAAATTGGGAAAAAAGATAAAACAAGAAAACAACTAAACATATTTTAAATATCTCACCACATAATAACAACCATGTGAAAATACTCAGTTTGCCAGCGTCGTCTGAAAATGGCGATTTTGGTTACCTCTACTTGCATCATCATCTGCATCATCTTCTTCACTCTAGGACACAGAAAAAGTCTTCTCACAAGAAGTGTGATCCAGCACAATAGTGTCGAAAGTGAAATCCACCCTGTGTTCAAACACTATAAACTCCCTCTCATTCAAGTAAATAGCGGCCACATACTCCTCCCAACCTTCCCTAAAGAAATGAAGAATTCTATTGTCTGTGGCTCCAACTCTCATTTCCCATGTCCCTAATCGGCTTTTGAGAACGGCCCTATCTAGGTTCCTCATCATGTCGTTCAACCAATTAACGTATGCTGGAGGTAGTGTCTATGAAAAAAGAAACATATCACGTTTGTTTAATCATATTATAAGTGATATAAATTTAAGTAAATTAATAATGACATATCAAACTTGTTGCGAAACCGCCATCCAGAACTTTAAAGAAACGATCAATATCCATTTGCTTCAGTGTAGATTATAAATTGAAAGGTGAAGAAGTGGTTAGTTTAAATTGAGCACTTGAATGACGAAGAAATGGACATGAAAGATGAAGAAGTGGTTAGAAAATCCTGATGAACTTCAAAGACTTTGAAGAAATGAGAGAAATGGCTCGTTCATGTGGTGTATATGAACAAGTACTTGTACAACAACAATAATTGTCATCTACCACTTCCAAACGTAGAGAAACGCACTTAAACGTAGAAAAACTACTCTTAGATGTAGTGTGGTCCTCTACGTTCAAACGTAGAGAATGTTGTATTCTCTACGTTTGGACGTTCGTTCTCTACGTTTTGACGTAGAGAAATTCACATTGAATGTTTGCATTTTAAGTTGTTATATAATTTGATACAAAGATGGTGATAATAATGACTTGAATTTGAGTTGTTTTTTAAACAGATAATCTTTTGTGTATACCTTTTTTCACATATGTTTAAGGTCTCCACGTGATAGTAGCGTGTGTAATTAGTGTTGTATAGTAAACGACGTAAGTATACAAACTACATTCACCAAAATAATAGTAGTTAACAACATACACCAAAATTGTAGTAGCTTACAACATTCAACAAAAATACCTACAATATTTAAAGATCTATGAACTGATTAAATACTTGGATACTAAGTTTATGTCTAATTAACGGCATACTCTCAACTGTGATCAGAGCCAACATTTCATCGTGCAGCAAAAGCTCAATGAACTTAACCGTGTATACCCCATAGTCACCCCTGTAAAAAATGTAATTTTTTTTTATCAAAGGATAAGAATAGTGTAAAATGTATAATATGATAAATAGTTTGAATTTCATAACATTTACGGGGTTGGCATTTGTGGTACGTAAGTAGGTGATGCTACTCTGACCGTTAAAGGCCCTTGTGGGAGTTCACGTAGGCCTGCCATCTCCAACAATCTCCTCAATGAAACACCACATGCTTTGATACAACCAATCAACGGCCCAGGGAATGTACACCACTGTGTTTCTATCCCATTTCTTCACGCACTAAATCACATAATGTGGAATGCCCATTGTGACTGGTGTCTTCTGCTGATCTATATGACCATAGCCGCAAAAGGTGGCTAAATCAGAGTAGCAAATGGTCGTATGCGGCATAAAGCATTCTGGATGTGCTTGCAATTACCGTTGTATAAGGTCCAGACACGCCTCGACATGCAGTATGAATGCAAAAGGACGTTAGAGATAATGAAATCAGAAATATGAAATTGAAGTCAGAAAAAATTTACATCTCGGTCTAACTCTACGAGCTTCTCGTGGAGACGTCTGAACCACTCTTTGTCCTCCTGACCCGTAAGTTGGTATCCAAATACGTATCACGTAGGTCTCGTAATCGGGGGTGGACTGCTGTCTTTATACCACTCAACGAAATGTTTTTCCAACTCCACAATAAATTTCTGCAATGGTGTCCATTTGACAACAATAGCACCGGGAAGACTAACTACGTGCGGCGCATCAATTAAATATCCTGGTTGTTTAGTAGTCTGACGGGTTGTCAATCTTTTGTCATTTGGATCACCCGCCTTTCGTTTACCCAGTGGAGTAACAGTTGGACCAGCAGCTAAACAATATTCAGTACATGATGGAGTTATATATTTTTTCACAATATAATTTGTAGTTACGATAACAAACAATAAAATACCTATGTTAATAATAAAAAATTCAATATAAATTAACTGACTATAAACAGTATGGAACTCCACATTTGAAGAATCCAGGACGGTATCCTCGACATTAACATGTGCAGGGGTAGTAGCATCGCATGTATCTGCATCAAAATAGGCACTCTCATCAATTAACGATAACAAACAATATCTATGTTAATAATAAAAAATTCAATATAAATAAACTTACTAAAAAATAATAAGATGTAAATAACATAATTCTTACCCGAATCAAACGTAGTCTCCATATAAAAGGATTTTCCACCAATAAATCGTCGACGAAATCCTCCTCGACTCCCTCCTATTGAACTCCCTCTTGCCCGGGTTGGGAAACACCTTCAAGAATCTTATCATACCCGAACATCATTATCGGGTTGTCAGACGGGGTAGGTGATGGATGAGTATCCTGATGCGTATGCGACCAGGTGCAGGCTGATGAGTATGCTGACCAGGTGTAGACTGATCAGTATGCTGATTAGTATGATGACCATGTGTAGACCAATCAGGGGCAGACTGAGAAGATGTGGCCCGGTCAGTATCACGTGGAGGAGGTGGAGGAGGTGGAGGCCGATGAGAGGTAGACTGAAAAGATGTGGCCCGGTTAGTATCATAATACATAGACATAAATTTATCGCATAAAAAAATTGACAATGAAATAATTTTTTACCTGATCTCCGGATGACAACGTTTGCATCAACCCCATAAGTTCATGAAGTATCGCCCCATGCTCATTCTTCCGCTGAACAACCTCTCGAAGTACTTGCCGATTCTCGCCATTATGCCGGCAAATTTCCTCCTGAATCTCATTCAGCCTATTATCTATCCTTCTCTTCATAGCCCTATAAAGACCAACAGCTTCATCTTCTTCATCAGATTCATCTTCTTCTCCTGTAACATCTCAGTGTAGGAACTATGCGGCACACGTCATGAATGATGAGGTAAAGGTGCCTCATGTGGAGAGGGCTGTGAAGTAGAGGCTGACTGCTTTGTGTAGGAGAGTGTGGATGCTATGTAGTTGATGGACGTCTATGAGATGGCTGTGCAATTGGTGCAGGCTGAGGGATCACACGTGGCGGCTCTGTAATCTCCACATCAGGGATGACCCTAGCTCCCATCAATACCCTATCAACTTCCATTGCAGCCAGATATCCTATAACACGACTCTGCAAACAATGTATATTTCATTAGAATTAACAATAACAAAATGTTTAACCATACCGGATATAATTAAAAGGAAATGTTTATTAAACTTATTACCTTGTTTGCCTTCGCCAACAATGCCTTCCACTATGGAGGGGAATCTTGAAACTCCATCTCATCATCCGAGGAGCCGCATTAGGAGCTCTGTGGGTGGCAGCAACATTCGCAACACCAATGTCTTAGAGGGTCTCGTAAGCCCAAAACTGTAATGCATGTTTAACCTCTTGTACCGTCACCCGGCCTTCTGTGCTTTCCTTGTAGGTATTCATCATGTGAAAAATCTTTCTATAAGTCTGATCCCACAACCAAGTACCTCATGGAAAGTCATTTAGGCCTTCTACATTCTCGACCAAGTAAAAGGTCTCACGGGGTACGCCACTAGTCTCATCATGACCCATCATAATCCCGTGTATAAGGTAGAGTAAACCTATACGGTAGAGAAGTTCAGGACGCTCAGCCTCATCCATTAACAATCTCTCAATATCCAGAATGGTGATCGGTCGGATGTGAAGCTCATGGATATAGCCGTACGTGCCCTCATCAAAACACCTTGAACAACGTTCGGGAGCTTCCGGGTGATCACCACACCTAAAACTTGTAATCATGCAAAACACCCGCCTACCGAACATCCCGGTCGTCTCACCAAATCTAAAATGGAGCTCAGCGGGCACACTCGGATAAACGGAATTGAAACATACATATTGCAAAACCTTGGAGGAAAACTGCCACTCATTGTACATTTCACTGAATTGTCGAAAAACACCACCGGTCAATGTATCCTTAAATCCGATCCGTCTTATGTGAATGTCAACAAGATCCCGAAGCTTGGTCTTTTCCCCTCTAAAATTCCACGTCAAATTTACCCTTTGTTTGTCGACATAAGAACCATGAGGGCCAATCAACAACTGTTAACAAACAAATGGAATAGATTATTATCAACAATTATCAATGAAAATTCAAAATAAACCCTAAACCATGACTAAGTCTAAGTTTATAGCCACAAATTGCATGTTCTTATCAAATTACAATCAAGAATAACCTAAACCCTAAAAAACTGGACAAAAAACTAAAAAACTGCAATTTCTACGTCAAAACGTAGGTTCTCTATCTCCAAACGTAGAAAGCTTACGTTTCGACGTAGAAACCTTATGTCCAAATGTAGAAGCACAATATTTTTTCAGAAAACTCCCCTACTTCAGTTTTCTACGTCTAAACGTAGGTTCTCTACGTCCAAACGTAGAAACCTTACGTCCAAACATAGAAACACAACCTTTTTCAGCAAACTCCCCTACTTCAACCCAGAAAAAGAAAAATCAGGCTAATCCCCTCTATCAGGAAAAAATATCAAACTAATCACCACAAGGCCAACAATATCAGGCTAATCACCACTACAAACCACTAAAATTGGGAAATACATAGAAGATAATGGGAAATAAAAATTGGGAAACAATATAACAATAAAGCGTTTTAAATGCATCATAAAGGGAAATGCATACAATTTATGCATTTCATTGATCCATTGTACTTGAGAGATTGTGGAAAATCTGAATATTTCTTGCAAAATCGCCGTCCAGACGTAAGGAACTAATCAGAAACGTATGGATTTGAACGTTTGAAAAGAGGTGGAAGAGAGAGACAGAGTTATTCAAAATTTTATAGGACCTTAGTTTAAACGTAAGGATAATAACGTTTAAACGTAAGGATCCTTATGTTTAAACATAAGGTCCCTATGTTGAGTGCTTTTATTTGTGTCAGTTGGCTATTTGAATTCCTTATGTTTACCTGATTTTCCATATCAGAAAAGGCATGACCGGATTTGCAAATATCAGGCCTGACACAACCTAATTTTCCAATTTCTGGGCTTTACGCCTTAGTCTTAAAGTTAAATGTACCTTTTGAATATCATTATAGTCGTGTATTTTTGTAGATGTTTGGATGAAAAAAATCGGCATACGTTGAGTAAGTAAGTATATTCTTAATACTATAAAATGATATATAACAAGACACGAATTTTTGAATAATGACATATATCATTCAACATATTAAACATATTCGTCATGAATTAGAAGACTATTTGATGATCTAATTTGACCCCAAATACGAGTCAGAGGAGGAAAAACAAGATGACTACAATTTAATAGAATTTTTCCTCATCCCACGCCAAATTAACTTATTCATCATTTAACAACTTTTTAAACTTAATAACAATCAAATAATAATACTCAAAATGTATTTTAGAATTTTCAACAAAAATTTACGACATTCGTTCAATTTAGTAAAATATTTGAAAACCCTATAAAAATTATTTTATGAGACGGGAGGAAGTCGTATTCGGATTCGGGACAATAGTATCAACAATCATGACAAATATAGGAATTAAGAAACCATGGAAGGATAGATATAGTATTATGAATTTGTGAATTTCTGGATGAACTTAATTAATATATCTTTATATTAGGTAGTTGTACTAAAGTGTTATTTTGGGGCAATTGTTTTGTTTTTGGGGCAATTGTTCACCACGTCGTCGGCGTCGGAACGAGCTTTCCGAATTGGGGTCCTGCGTTCCAAACGGACACTCGAGCCGAAAGTTATGGTCAAAATACTACCGCGTGCCCTAACGACCCCTTTTTGACTCAGAAAATTGTCCTAAATAGAATCCGACAACCGTTACCGACTCCCCGGCAACGGCGCCAAAAACTTGTTCGGTAAAAACGAGTTTTACAATTTATAACCGAAACACCCCAAGTATAAGGATCGTAGTATAGGATGTTAACGGGTCGTCCTAAGGGAGTGGAATGTTTATCGGATCAAGGAACAATTATTCTATCGATTATGTCACAATTATTAACTAAACTAGGGTTTAAACTAATTATGAACAGTAAAAACGACGATGAACAGTAACTTCGATGAATAGTAAATTGGAATCAAATTGATACGAACTATTCGATTTATCAAGTAATTAAAACAACGGCAAGGCAACGGGAATCCACCAATCAACCAACCCAACCCCAACTAGACGGCGAGCTAAAGATATAATTTTTAGTAACGATCAATCACGAATTCGATTAAATTTCTCTAAGCGAATTCTAGGGTTTCGTTTTCTTTTTCAAGTAAAACAAAACGACATGCAAAACACGATCACGAGATTTTTTCTAATACTCTTACTCAAATAATTATAAACGATCTCTCGAATTATAATTAAGTGCATCAATTGAAAAGATCACAACTTTGAACAATATTCTCATATAAATTCAAATCAAACGATAGCTCCATCGATCTCTCGATTCAATAAAACATAAACAATATAACAATATCTAATTGATGAAAAACCATAAATTAACTCACTAAAGATGTAGCTAAAAATCCTCTAATTGGTGTGGTTGTTGATTGGTTTCCTCCGTTGTCCTACCGCAAGATGCTTAGCCTTCAATCATCTTCGAACTCTCAAGCAAGATTGAAAGAAAGAAACTCATATTTTTATTTGATGTGGTGCTTTTTCTGTGTGTAAAATTCTGTGTTCTTTCTCTCCGCATGGATGCTCCTTTTATAGGGATCGTGGCCGACATAGGAAGATCTAGAAGATAACGATGCGAAAATCCACCGACCTACCGAGCCGACACGTTCGGTCGACCGAGTGTCATGGCTCGGTCGACCGAGCCTACCAAATGCCCGTGTTCACACCGTGCTTCGTATAACGTGTTCCTCACTCCACTCTCTCGATCGATTTGATTTATCCTTCTTTAATTGCTCCGAATATCTTCTTTATTTCTTGAGATTCTTTTGATTGAATAATATTTATCTTCCCAAAATAAAATCCAAATGATTGAATGAAATTGATCCTCTTGATTAAATAATATCACCCCCCGCATTTCTTTATTTTATGCAAAATGTTGTTACACCAAGTCATCGAATAATAATAATAATAAAAATGTGTAACAAAAATAACAATTAAACACATAATTTCCTCATAATTAAATTATAATTCCTCAATAACCATTATAGGAATTTAACGGTTAAAACACGCTTTTCTCATTTATTTCCCTTAAAAATAAGGTAAATTGTTTAGGGATTAAGCCCGAAAATATAGTAAAATTTACCCTAAACAGTTCACATCATTTGTTTCTACATATATTCTATAGCTTAGATTTACGTTTTCGTTCCAAAGATTCGACTTTTAGAGCAATTATTTCTTCAATATACTTTGTGGATCAGATTTTCGTCAATTAGATGGTAATGAATACTTTTTACTTTATTGTTTTAGTTATGATTTCAATCTTTATTTCTGTTATTAGCATAATCAAGAGTAGCTAATCCGATTTTCGTCAGTTATATGGATAAACATACATTGATCCGTTGATTCCTTAGTTCACATCATTTGATTCTACATACATTCTATAGCTTAGATTTACGTTTTCATTCCAAAGTTTTGACTTTTAGAGCAATTATTTCTTTAATACTTTTTGGATCAGATTTTCGCCAGTTATATGGTAATGAATACTTTTTACTTTATTGTTTTAGTTATGATTTCAATCTTTATTTCCGTTATTAGCGTAATCAAGAGTAGCTAATCCGATTTTCATTAGTTATATCGACGAAACAACCCATGGAAATTTCCAACTTGTTGAACTGCCACGGACGGAACCGTTATACATGAGTGTAATGATATGAAACACATGTTGATCGAAACGATCTCGATTCAACAGATGAAAACGATCTCGATCAAAATGAGAAGGATGGCGATTCGAGTATGCTTCAACGGAACTGTGTAGATGATGACATATACGACTCGATCACACCAAACTATGCAAGTGATAATGAATGATACTATAAATCTAATATTCTTTTTGTAAGTTCATTCAAATATACTTGAATTTAAAAATTATATAATGGTAGTGCTTCACTGAAGAACACGCCCTAATCAAGAACCAGATTTCCAGGAAAACGGGTGTTCGCCAGGAGGCAAACGGGCGTTTGCCCTCGACAGCAGTGAAATTTAACCTAGGCATATTTTAGGTGATTTTGGTGCCGTTTTGGTGTAGGATAAACATACATTGATCCGTTGATTCCTTAGTTCACATCATTTGATTCTACATACATTCTATAGCTTAGATTTACGTTTTCGTTCCAAAGATTCGACTTTTAGAGCAATTATTTCTTCAATACTTTGTGGATCAGATTTTCGTCAGTTATATGGTAATGAATACTTTTTACTTTATTGTTTTAGTTATGATTTCAATCTTTATTTCCTTTATTAGCGTAATCAAGAGTAGCCAAATTATTGTGTAGCCAAATTATGTGAAAGCGAGCGACAACCCTAAGGGGGATGGGATTGGGAGTACTTGTAGTGCGTAAGTGAATGTTTTAACGATTATCCACATCCCAAAACTTATTATAACATCTTTGATTTAGATTGATCACCTAGTTCACTGTCACACACATCGAACTTATAGATGCATTTTGCGGTGAGATGTGGGAAGAGGGGCTTTGGGATCGTTGCGTAGATTCAGCCTAGTTGTTAGGACCGTTTCCAATACAGAGGTTTGTAATCATTGTTCAAGCAACTCTAGAACTTAATCTTGTTAGGATAATCGGTTTTCTAAAGGGAGAGTCGGTTAGCTTCACATAGGATGGTTAGATCGAGTTGTTCAGTCTAATCACTAGAATTAGGAGTTGGCACCCATGGATGTCGTTAAACTACATAGGATAGGTAGGTCGGTTAAGACACGCTCCATGTCAAGTCCTTCATAAGGTGGTAAAAGTAGCTCGTGGTTTAATCTTTATTTCTGCATTAGTATATTATCGTCTACCATATTTTAGCCTGAACTAAGTTCTACGTCAGCTTTGGTACTTAGACATTACTCCTTGTGGATATGACCTTGTGACCACAGTACTCCCGTTGACCCGATACTCTGTCGGCGAAAGTTAGCCGGTAAAGTATTTTGCTATCAGGCACTACATGGTATGGAGTCTTAGAAGACATATATGTCGTAAGCTATCCATATCATAACACTATTGTTCTTTTCAAATGTACATGGTTCGATACTAGTGCAAATAAGAAGGGTGTCCGTGTATATCGAATATAACAAGTATACACACTACAAACACACAGTACGAAGAGGAGCCACTCATTATTGCTTCACAAGAAGAACAAGTGTTCTATATAGATGATTTGTATAACGGATGTGACTGGAAAGTTGTTGAGCATTTTCAACACCGTCATATCGTAGACGCACCAAATATTAATGCTGATGTGGTTGTTAATGATTTGGTAATCGACGAAACAACCCATGGAAATTTCCAACTTGTTGTTGAACTGCCACGAACGGAACCATTATACATGAGTGCAATGATATGAAACACATGTTGATCAAAATGATCTCGCTTCAACAGATGAAAACAATCTCGATCAAAATGAAAAGGATGGCAATTACGAGTATGCTTCAACGGAACTGTGTAGATGATGACATATACGACTCAATCCCACCAAACTATGCAAGTGATAATGAATGATGCTATAAATCTAATATTCTTTTTGTAAGTTCATTCAAATATACTTGAATTTGAAAATTATATAATGGTAGTGCTTTACTATACTACATCAACATATATGTGTTCTTCATATAAATTTTTTATTATATTCAAATACTTGATCATATAGGTGAATGGCTTTCATGGGATCGGCAGGTGGTTCTCAACCACCGTACGAGCATCCATTTAGGCTACCAGGACAATGCGAGGACGGTAATTAATTAACTTTCAATTTTTTTGTCTAGTATGATTATTCTTATTTCATTGAATTAACCTTGACAACGATACTACAGATTATATAGCAGATAATGAGAAATAGATACAACCACCTCCTCTCCCAGAAAAGAAGCAGGGTGAACGTGGACCTGCAAAAGGTTCCACCGTCCAAGCCCTCAAGAAAAAGTTAGGGGGCTTGATTCCTCTTATATGGGATCCTAGATTTCCCAAAGTTCAGAAGGTTTTGGGAAAATACGTGAAGGATTTTGAGTCCGAGACAGGGAAAGTCGTGAGGTCCCATGTTCCCTGTTGCGTCCCACAATGGCGAAAGGTGGAAGACCGACTTAAAGAATTAATTTTGCAAGAACTTCAGGAACTTAGCTAATCAAATTGTTAACAGTTTCAAATTGTAAGTTTCATTATATTAATTTAGATACCAATCGTTTCATTATCTTGTGTTTTTAGGCATCGTTCAAACCCTTTGAGCTTATTCACCGCGATGCTGTGCTAAAAATCGCCGGTAAATTATTCGGAAAATGGAAGACTAGACTAAAGGAGGAGATATATGAACACAACAACAAGCGGTTGCCAGGGCCTTGTCCCCGACCCAGGGATGTGGGTTCACAACAACAATGGGAAGCGTATCTCCACTATCTTAGTAGGGATGCTTTTAAGGTAAAGATTTTATTCCATTACATGTGTTACGTAGATTCAATTATTATTACTTGTGACTCGCTTATATATAATACAAAAGTACCAAATTTTTTGAAGAAAATATCTCGATTCGAATAAGAAGAATCGCGCCGGGAGTAAATATGTAGGCCGCCAAGGACGAACGCCTATGGCCGTAGTTTGATTGGAAAGGTTAAGAAGGGTAAGTATCGTGAAAGAAAATACCTATCACTTCATTTTTTTAAATTTTCATAACTAATACTTTTTTTTTCAAGGGTAATCTTAGTCTGAGTGAAGATCCTTTGGGGCATGATCCTATCCATGTATGGGCGAGCAAGCATAAGAATGCCGAAGGCCCGTTTCTCAACAGTGATACGGAGGCTGCTTATGTAAGTGATATACGTTGTATATACTTCAATTCAATACATTCACATTTTCAATTCAATGCAATACGTTCACGATATATGTTGTGTTTAGAGGAGGCTAGAGGAATGAGGTACTATGATTGGAGGACCGGAGACTTTTGAAGAAGAGGAGACAATCTTCAAAGCGCCTTAGGAAGAAGGCGAGATTTGATTGGCCTTGGCCCTACGCAATCTTCCGTATCCAATTCATCACAATCGTCCCAGCTTCAAAGATCATCATCTTCTTACCACCAAGAATGCAATATGAAGATTGAACAACTTAGTAAGTCTCAATGATCGGTTGGTGAAGTTAACCAAAAAACAGAACAAGAGAAACAAAAATCAATGGGCTCTTCTCAAATTGTTGCTGACTAATCTTAAGGATAAAGAACTTGATATGCAAATAGAGGTTTGCTCATCATCTTCGGATGAAGATGAAGACGATTCTGAAGATGATTCTCAAGTTCATCTTGACGATGATGCATAGACATTCTAAAGAAGACTATTGTTACTTTTGGAAACATTGCACAACTTTGTATTTTGCGTAATATTTTTTCACTAAGCCTATGTATTTCGTTTTGTTATGAATCCCCATACATTTCTCTTTCGTCAGCTCCTGTTAAGGATTTTGGAAAAAAAAACAGAATTGGATTGATGTAAATAGCACGGGAGGCCATGCGAAAACAAAAAAAAAATATTAAAATAGAAAAACATTTAAAGGGACGACATGTCGTCCCAACAAACAATTAAATGGACGACATGTCGTCCCTATACATACATTTATGGAAATTTTCTCTGTTTAAACGGACGACATGTCGTCCCAACAGATTTTTATAAATATATTTTAAACAAATATTTTATAAAAAAATTATTTTTTTTCCCAAAGGTTTTTGAAGGGACGACTTTATCGTCCCAAAAACGATTTTATAAAAAACTATATATATATTTTTTGTATTGAATTTTATTATTAAAACGAAATGTAAATGCTTTTAAGGGACAACATTGTCGTCCCGAAAAATATTTCTATATACAACAAAAACTTTTTTCATAATAAATGAGTCATGTTTATAGGGACGACAATGTCGTCCCTTCAAAGACAAACCATGTCAAGACGTTGAAATTTTTAGGAAAATTTGTGCCACGTCAAAGATATATTTAAAGGGACGATTTTTTTCGTCCCTTTAAAAGAGTCGATTATTTAAAGGATGGATTGGAACAAATAGCAAAAAGGGGAGGAAAAATGGGAATGGGACAATGGAAAAAATTATGTGCGATAAAAATAAGTCATTTATAGTTAGGCTAAAATGGCTACAAGACGTTGATTTTTTCGACACACCAAATTTGCGTTTCGCTACTCGAAAGTTTCTTTTCGCTCCTATGAAACAGTGAAATTGACAATGAAATCCACTATGCGCCACACAGAATCACTGGAATAGACCCCGAATTCACTAGTCCACTGTTTCACCACAACACACCTTCCACAAAGAGTTTGACTACGTGAATCAAGTTTTTTTTGCTGCTTTTACAAAAATGACATTAAAAGCTATCAAATATATATCAAAGTAAAGAGTAGAGAAAAGAAAAAAATATGGGACATGAAAAACAATTTTTGAACTTTAGATCCAAAAATATATTTCCTAAAAAAAATATCCAAAAATATATAAACTTTGTAATTATGTAGGAGAATGATTGAATACAATCTGTAAAAATAAAATACTTCACCTTAAACGAATTACTACATATTAAATGCATATTTTCATATTGAAATTATCAATTTTCACAAGAATGCATAAAAGAATATACTACTTAAATAAACACGTCAAATTAAAAAAAAAAAAATTAAGTACCTATTGAGAAAATATAATAAATATTATGTGGGACCAAAAAATGTACCAACCTTCCTTAACCACTTTGTTTTGAAGGCTTTACGCAGAAATTGGAAAATCTGGTTGTGTCAAGCCTGACACTTGCAAATCAGGTCATGCATTTTCTGACATGGAAAATCAGGTAAACGTAAGGATCTTTACGTTCAAACGTAAGGAATTGAAATTGCCTCTGACACAAAAAAGCACTCAACATAGATTCCTTACGTTCAAACGTAATGATCCTTACGTTCAAACGTAAGGAATCTACGTTTGAACATAAGGAAATTGTACTGGATGGCAAATAAGGCTGTTGGTAGATGGCAATTAAGATTGTTGTACATGTACTTGTTTCAGCATACACCACATGAACAAGACATTTCTCTCATTCCTTCAAAGTCTTCCAAGTTAATCTCAATCTTCTAACAACTTCTTCATTTTTCAAGTCCATTTCTTCATCATTCAAGTGCTCAAATGGGTAAGTTTTTGCTATGTAATTTGTCTTAATTCAAGTGATAATGTTATTTATATTGTAGTAATGACATGTATTTAACCGAAATGTGTGTTTTAAGTAGGTTGTTTATGTAATGTTTATACATCTATATAGTGTGTTTAAGTCTTTTCTTACGGTTTAATTAGTAGTGTTTAGTGTAAGTAATGATATTTATTCAACCGAAATGTGTCTCTTAAGTAGTGATTATGTTATTTATATTGTAGTAATGATATGTATTTAACCGAAATGTGTGTTTTAAGTAGGTTGTTTATGTAATGTTTATTCATCGAAGTAGTGTGTTTAAGTCTTTTCTTAGGGTTTAATGAGTAGGGTTTAGTGTAAGTAGTGATATTTATTCAACCGAAATGTGTGTTTTAAGTAGTGATTATATTATTTATATTGTAGTAATGATATGTATTTAACCGAAATGTGTGTTTTAAGTAGGTTGTTTATGTAATGTTTATACATCTAAGTTGTGTGTTTAAGTATTTTCTTAGGGTTTAATTAGTAGTAGTGATTATGTTATTTATATTGTAGTAATGATATGTATTTAACCGAAATGTGTGTTTTAAGTTGGTTGTATATGTAATGTTTATACATCTAAGTAGTGTGTTTAAGTCTTTTCTTATGGTTTGATTTGTAGGGTTTAGTGTAAGTTGTTATCTAAGTTGATATTGAATGAGTTAATAATGACTTGAATTGGTTTTTTTAAACAGATAATCGCAACACTATGATTGTTGTCTCGTTCATTGGAGAATTTACGTACGATCCTCTCTATAACCATTGGAATCATGTAAATGGATCGATGTTCTCATTATTTGTCCCAAAAAAAATAAGATTGAATGAGTTATTGGATAAATTGAATTGAGTCTTGATATTGATATGTCTGATTCATAGATCATCATAAAAGATTTGTTTACTTTTGGTAGTGTGGGGAATATACCATCTGATGATATCTTAGACGACGAGACACTGAATGGTTACATCGAAACGGCCATTGACAGTGAAAATGTAATTTTTTGTGTGAATGACACACCAAAGGAGGCAAACAATGAACCGATAATTGAGGATAATGGCAATGATTTAAATCAAGATTGCAATGCCCCGATGATAACAATAATTCGGATTATGGTCTTGGAAATTTCCCTTCTCCGGTACAAGAACTTGCTAGAGATCCAAATTTTAATCCGTTCGAGCAACAATATGGATGTAGTGGGTTTGAAAACCATGTTTCTACACAATGGCTTGTTGAAGCTTCGGACCAACCGTTTCGGTATCAACCACGGTCGGACCATGTCATAATCTTTCAAATCAACTTTCAAGTAGTGATGTTCGTGTAGAAGTAATTGGTGAATACTCGCTCCGTTGAATTCGGTCCTCCAAGTTATAATGTTATAAGTAGCCAATCACACTATCCATTTCGGTATCCTCCTAACCAACCTTCAAGTAGTCATGCTCCACCTATCCAACAAACCCATATAATTTGTTTGGTGGATCATTCGATAGTTTTTTTGGCTTGTCCGTTTGCACCTCATATTCAATCCGATCAAACCGTCAGGGATGACAACAATAACCAGGGTGCAAATGCTAGGGTAATTATACGAGAAGATTATTCATGGAGGATTCCCACATTTGAAGATGATGATTTACCGAAATGTTTATCCACCGGTACATTACATATGAATGACGTGAACGAATTGTTTATTGGGAAGAAATATGATTCGAAAGAAGATTTTGATTTGAAAATAAAATCGTATGCGGTTGCAAATAATATTCATATGATCTTGAGTAGGTCGGACACATCTTGCTTGTATTACAAATGTCTTAACGATACATGCAAATGGCAAGTAAGGGCGAAAAGCGTGAACATGAATACAGATGTCTCACGTACATTTTCGATCACAACGTTGAATGATGTGCATACTTGTGCCTCTCAGAATGCGGATAATGACAATCGACTAGCAACACCTACTATTAGTGCAGGTCTGCTAAGTCAGAAAATGGAAGAACTCGGCAATGAGTATAAACCCAGACATATTATGGAGGACATGCTCTCAACTTACAATGTACAGTTGACCTATGACCAAGCATACCGAGCTCACGAGATGATGAGAATGATGGTTAGAGGTTCACCGACGGAGTGTGTGAGGCCAATGAAGGGACCTATGTTGACTTTCAGCTTGATAATCTTGGAAGGTTCAGTAGTTGTTTCATGTCTTTGGGAGCAAGTCGTCTTGGGTTTAAGTATTGTCGAACTAGTTTGTGTGTCGACGCCACTCATCTAAAAACTCGTTTCCCTGGGCAACTATTTATTGTTGTTGTTGTAGATGCTGTTGACCACCTATTCCCTGTAGCCTTCGGTATTGCTGAAAAAGAATGCAACGATTCATGGGGGTATTTCATGAGGCAATTGAGGGTGGCCATTGGAGGTATCCATGATGAAAATTTGAGCTCTATATCTGACAGACACAAGGCTATTAAAAATGCGGTTGGTCAGGTATTTCCTGATGCATATCATGGTGTTTTCTATCATCATTTAAAGGGCAATCTAACAAAAAAATGGAAGGATTACGGTTTTTGTGAAGACACATTCTATCAAGCAGCCTATGCATTCTTAGAGGCCGAATTTCTCTGAAAGTGTGCCCTGATCAAGGCACAATGTCTTTGCGCATATCTAAAACTAGAAGAAATAGGTGCTGAACGGTGGGCGCGTGCCAAATATCCTGGGAAAAGATACGCCTTAATGACAAGCAATTACGCTGAAAGTTTCAACTGTGAGATTAGATGAGCTCGTCGTTGGCCCATTCCTAGCCTCTTATAATTAATTAGAGCTACACTACAGAGATTCTATAATGATAGACGACAGAAGGCACTTGATTGTCCGACTGTGTTAGCATCGGAGATCGATACAATAGTGGCTTCGAATATTACTGCTAGAAGGAGGTTCAGGGTTAAGACTATTAACCGTGATGAGTTTGAGGTTCATTGAAATAACTTGCTTCATGGGGTGGTAAATCTATGAGAGAGGAAGTGTTATTGCTGTTATTTTCAGAAAGTGGAAATACCGTGTACGCATGCTATAACAGCTTCAGCAAAACGCAGTATTAGTCTACCCGAACTCTATTCACCGTATTATATAGCTGAATGTTTCAAGGAGATTTACATGGCTAGCATATATCCAGTTCCTAACAAGGAGGATTGGGATGTTCCGGAGGCGGTAATAAACATGAAAGTCGGAGTGCCTAATATGAGATATGAGCCTGATGCCAGTGGAGCTCCAAGAAGAGGTAGAATTAATACCACTAGAATCCGTTCTGAATGGGAATGTCCAGGCCATCAAAATGTATATAGTAACTGCAAACATCCAGGACATAACAGAGCCAGTTGCATGCAATACCGGTAGGAAGTCATTGTTTGTTATGGTCATATTAGAATGGATCGTTATTGTGTAACGTATTAATGGATTGTAGTAAGTTATCAATGGATTGTAGTAATGATTGTATTCAGTTATTAATCAGAATAAAGTTTGTCTTGTATTACACCACCTCTGTAAAACTAACCGTAATTATTACGGGGCTTACCAAAAAAAAAAGTAATGATACATTGAGATAACAATAAGATGACGCTTAAATAAACTAAAGGTGATCATTAAATACGATAGGATGACGCCTAAATAAATTATCTTCAAAGTTTAGTAACCACCACATTAAACACGATGTGATTTTCTATAGATTGATCAATGACTTCAAAGCTACATTCATCTCCCGCATTTAGGTCATTGACCGTGATGAAATCATTCAACCTGCTTAAACGAACTTTTTGATACAAATAGACAATTCTAGCAGGCCATGATTCCCCCGTGGCAATTCGCAGTTCCACGGTCTTGTTTTGCAACATGTCGTTTGTTCTAGCAAGTTCCTTTGGAATATTCTTCAAATCACAAACAAAATAATGTTTAAAAATTGGGAAAAAAGATAAAACAAGAAAACAACTAAACATATTTTAAATATCTCACCACATAATAACAACCATGTGAAAATACTCGCCTTGCCGCCGTCGTCGAAAATGGCGATTTTGGTTACCTCTACTTGCATCATCATCCGCATCATCTTCTTCACTCTAGGACACGAAAAAGTCTTCTCACAAGAAGTGTGATCCAAGACAATAGTGTCGAAAGTGAAATCCACCCTGTGTTCAAACACTATAAACTCCCTCTCATTCAAGTAAATAGCGGCCACATACTCCTCCCAACCTTCCCTAAAGAAATGAAGAATTCTATTGTCTGTGGCTCCAACTCTCACTTCCCATGTCCCTAATCGGCTTTTGAGAACGGCCCTATCTAGGTTCCTCATCATGTCGTTCAACCAATTAACGTATGCTGGAGGTAGTGTCTATGAAAAAAGAAACATATCACGTTTGTTCAATCATATTATAAGTGATATAAATTTAAGTAAATTAATAATGACATATCAAACTTGTTGCGAAACCGCCATCCAGAACTTTAAAGAAACGATCAATATCCATTTGCTTCAGTGTAGATTATAAATTGAAAGGTGAAGAAGTGGTTAGTTTAAATTGAGCACTTGAATGACGAAGAAATGGACATGAAAGATGAAGAAGTGGTTAGAAAATCCTGATGAACTTCAAAGACTTTGAAGAAATGAGAGAAATGGCTCGTTCATGTGGTGTATATGAACAAGTACTTGTACAACAACAATAATTGTCATCTACCACTTCCAAACGTAGAAAACGCACTTAAACGTAGAAAAACTACTCTTAGATGTAGTGTGGTCCTCTACGTTCAAACGTAGAGAATGTTGTATTCTCTACGTTTGGACGTTCGTTCTCTACGTTTTGACGTAGAGAAATTCACATTGAATGTTTGCATTTTAAGTTGTTATATAATTTGATACAAAGATGGTGATAATAATGACTTGAATTTGAGTTGTTTTTTAAACAGATAATCTTTTGTGTATACCTTTTTTCACATATGTTTAAGGTCTCCACGTGATAGTAGCGTGTGTAATTAGTGTTGTATAGTAAACGACGTAAGTATACAAACTACATTCACCAAAATAATAGTAGTTAACAACATACACCAAAATTGTAGTAGCTTACAACATTCAACAAAAATACCTACAATATTTAAAGATCTATGAACTGATTAAATACTTGGATACTAAGTTTATGTCTAATTAACGGCATACTCTCAACTGTGATCAGAGCCAACATTTCATCGTGCGGCAAAAGCTCAATGAACTTAACCGTGTATACCCCATAGTCACCCCTGTAAAAAATGTAATTTTTTTTATCAAAGGATAAGAATAGTGTAAAATGTATAATATGATAAATAGTTTGAATTTCATAACATTTACGGGGTTGGCATTTGTGGTACGTAAGTAGGTGATGCTACTCTGACCGTTAAAGGCCCTTGTGGGAGTTCACGTAGGCCTGCCATCTCCAACAATCTCCTCAATGAAACACCACATGCTTTGATACAACCAATCACTGGCCCAGGGAATGTACACCACTGTGTTTCTATCCCATTTCTTCACGCACTAAATCACATAATGTGGAATGCCCATTGTGACTGGTGTCTTCTGCTGATCTATATGACCATAGCCGCAAAAGGTGGCTAAATCAGAGTAGCAAATGGTCGTATGCGGCATAAAGCATTCGGATGTGCTTGCAATTACCGTTGTATAAGGTCCGTACACGCCTCGACATGCGATGAATGCAAAAGGACGTTAGAGATAATGAAATCAGAAATATGAAATTGAAGTCAGAAAAAATTTACATCTCGGTCTAACTCTACGAGCTTCTCGTGGAGACGTCTGAACCACTCTTTGTCCTCCTGACCCGTAAGTTGGTATCCAAATACGTATCACGTAGGTCTCGTAATCGGGGGTGGACTGCTGTCTTTATACCACTCAACGAAATGTTTTTCCAACTCCACAATAAATTTCTGCAATGGTGTCCATTTGACAACAATAGCACCGGGAAGACTAACTACGTGCGGCGCATCAATTAAATATCCTGGTTGTTTAGTAGTCTGACGGGTTGTCAATCTTTTGTCATTTGGATCACCCGCCTTTCGTTTACCCAGTGGAGTAACAGTTGGACCAGCAGCTAAACAATATTCAGTACATGATGGAGTTATATATTTTTTCACAATATAATTTGTAGTTACGATAACAAACAATAAAATACCTATGTTAATAATAAAAAATTCAATATAAATTAACTGACTATAAACAGTATGGAACTCCACATTTGAAGAATCCAGGACGGTATCCTCGACATTAACATGTGCAAGTGGGTAGTAGCATCGCATGTATCCGCATCAAAATAGGCACTCTCATCAATTAACGATAACAAACAATATCTATGTTAATAATAAAAAATTCAATATAAATAAACTTACTAAAAAATAATAAGATGTAAATAACATAATTCTTACCCGAATCAAACGTAGTCTCCATATAAAAGGATTTTCCACCAATAAATCGTCGACGAAATCCTCCTCGACTCCCTCCTATTGAACTCCCTCTTGCCCGGGTTGGGAAACACCTTCAAGAATCTTATCATACCGAACATCATTATCGGGTTGTCGACGGGGTAGGTGATGGATGAGTATCCCGATGCGTATGCCGACCAGTGCGGTGTGATGAGTATGCGACCGTGTGTAGATCGATCGATATGCCGATTAGTATGATGACCATATGTAGACCAATCAGGGGCAGACTGAGAAGATGGGGCCCGGTCAGTATCACGTGGAGGAGGTGGAGGAGGTGGAGGCCGATGAGAGGTAGAATGAAAAGATGTGGCCCGGTTAGTATCATAATACATAGACATAAATTTATCGCATAAAAAAATTGACAATGAAATAATTTTTTACCTGATCTCCGGATGACAACGTTTGCATCAACCCCATAAGTTCATGAAGTATCGCCCCATGCTCATTCTTCCGCTGAACAACCTCTCGAAGTACTTGCCGATTCTCGCCATTATGCCGGCAAATTTCCTCCCGAATCTCATTCAGCCTATTATCTATCCTTCTCTTCACAGCCCTATAAAGACCAACAGCTTCATCTTCTTCATCAGATTCATCTTCTTCTCCTGTAACATCTCAGTGTAGGAACTATGCGGCACACGTCGTGAATGATGAGGTAAAGGTGCCTCATGTGGAGAGGGCTGTGAAGTAGAGGCTGACTGCTGTGTAGGAGAGTGTGGATGCTATGTAGTTGATGGACGTCTATGAGATGGCTGTGCAATTGGTGCAGGCTGAGGGATCACACGTGGCGGCTCTCAGTAATCTCCACATCGTGGATGACCCTAGCCGCCATCAATACCCTATCAACTTCCATTGCACCGTATATCCTATAACACGACTCGCAAACAATGTATATTTCATTAGAATTAACAATAACAAAATGTTTAACCATACCGGATATAATTAAAAGGAAATGTTTATTAAACTTATTACCTTGTTTGCCTTCGCCAACAATGCCTTCCACTATGGAGGGGAATCTTGAAACTCCATCTCATCATCCGAGGAGCCGCATCAGGAGCTCTGTGGGTGGCAGCAACATTCGCAACACCAATGTCTTAGAGGGTCTCGTAAGCCCAAAACTGTAAGGCATGTTTAACCTCTTGTACCGTCACACGGCCTTCTGTGCTTTCCTTGTAGGTATTCATCATGTGAAAAATCTTTCTATAAGTCTGATCCCACAACCAAGTACCTCATGGAAAGTCATTTAGGCCTTCTACATTCTCGACCAAGTAAAAGGTCTCACGGGGTACGCCACTAGTCTCATCATGACCCATCATAATCCCGTGTATAAGGTAGAGTAAACCTATACGGTAGAGAAGTTCAGGACGCTCAGCCTCATCCATTAACAATCTCTCAATATCCAGAATGGTGATCGGTCGGATGTGAAGCTCATGGATATAGCCGTGCGTGCCCTCATCAAAACACCTTGAACAACGTTCGGGAGCTTCCGGGTGATCACCACACCTAAAACTTGTAATCATGCAAAACACCCGCCTACCGAACATCCCGGTCGTCTCACCAAATCTAAAATGAAGCTCAGCGGGCACACTCGGATAAACGGAATTGAAACATACATATTGCAAAACCTTGGAGGAAAACTGCCACTCATTGTACATTTCACTGAATTGTCGAAAAACACCACCGGTCAATGTATCCTCAAATCCGATCCGTCTTATGTGAATGTCAACAAGATCCCGAAGCTTGGTCTTTTCCCCTCTAAAATTCCACGTCAAATTTACCCTTTGTTTGTCGACATAAGAACCATGAGGGCCAATCAACAACTGTTAACAAACAAATGGAATAGATTATTATCAACAATTATCAATGAAAATTCAAAATAAACCCTAAACCATGACTAAGTCTAAGTTTATAGCCACAAATTGCATGTTCTTATCAAATTACAATCAAGAATAACCTAAACCCTAAAAAACTGGACAAAAAACTAAAAAACTGCAATTTCTACGTCAAAACGTAGGTTCTCTATCTCCAAACGTAGAAAGCTTACGTTTCGACGTAGAAACCTTATGTCCAAATGTAGAAGCACAATCTTTTTTCAGAAAACTCCCCTACTTCAGTTTTCTACGTCTAAACGTAGGTTCTCTACGTCCAAACGTAGAAACCTTACGTCCAAACATAGAAACACAACCTTTTTCAGCAAACTCCCCTACTTCAACCCGAGAAAAAGAAAAATCGGGCTAATCCCCTCTATCGGAAAAAAATATCAAACTAATCACCACAAGGCCAACAATATCGGCTAATCACCACTACAAACCACTAAAATTGGGAAATACATAGAAGATAATGGGAAATAAAAATTGGGAAACAATATAACAATAAAGCGTTTTAAATGCATCATAAGGGGAAATGCATACAATTTATGCATTTCATTGATCCATTGTACTTGAGAGATTGTGGAAAATCTGAATATTTCTTGCAAAATCGCCGTCCAGACGTAAGGAACTAATCAGAAACGTATGGATTTGAACGTTTGAAAAGAGGTGGAAGAGAGAGACAGAGTTATTCAAAATTTTATAGGACCTTAGTTTAAACGTATAGATTATAACGTTTAAACGTAAGGATCCTTATGTTTAAACATAAGGTCCCTACGTTGAGTGCTTTTATTTGTGTCAGTTGGCTATTTGAATTCCTTATGTTTACCTGATTTTCCATGTCAGAAAAGGCATGACCGGATTTGCAAATATCAGGCCTGACACAACCTAATTTTCCAATTTCTGGGCTTTACGCCTTAGTCTTAAAGTTAAATGTACCTTTTGAATATCATTATAGTCGTGTATTTTTGTAGATGTTTGGATGAAAAAAATCGGCATACGTTGAGTAAGTAAGTATATTCTTAATACTATAAAATGATATATAACAAGACACGAATTTTTGAATAATGACATATATCATTCAACATATTAAACATATTCGTCATGAATTAGAAGACTATTTGATGATCTAATTTGACCCCAAATACGAGTCAGAGGAGGAAAAACAAGATGACTACAATTTAATAGAATTTTTCCTCATCCCACGCCAAATTAACTTATTCATCATTTAACAACTTTTTAAACTTAATAACAATCAAATAATAATACTCAAAATGTATTTTAGAATTTTCAACAAAAATTTACGACATTCGTTCAATTTAGTAAAATATTTGAAAACCCTATAAAAATTATTTTATGAGACAGGAGGAAGTCGTATTCATATTCAGGACAATAGTATCAACAATCATGACAAATATAGGAATTAAGAAACCATGGAAGGATAGATATAGTATTATGAATTTGTGAATTTCTGGATGAACTTAATTAATATATCTTTATATTAGGTAGTTGTACTAAAGTGTTATTTTGGGGCAATTGTTTTGTTTTTGGATAGTGCACCATTCGTCTTTTAATCATCGCACTTGATTTGTTATAAAATTGTAAAAATTATTTTATTTTTTTTAGAACCAATATAGTTATGTTGTACTTAGTTGTATGTAATAAATCTTGCACGTCCTTTTACATTTAGCAAAAGTGACTCTCCCCTCAAACATATGTGGGGTAAGTGCATTTTTTGGTGAGAACTAATGTTCGATTGACATCTTCTCTCTCCTAAGGAAGATGACATAATTGGAAAGCTTTATTAATATATTAATATATGCATATCGTGAAAACGATACATTTAAAATCAAAAATCAAAAATTCTTATCTTCGAGAAACTTGTTGACTATACATGGGCCCATTTGGGCCGGATTATTTATTCTTGGGCTGGGCCCATTTCACAATCAGATATTAACAACGGGATTGGGGGAGCAGGACTCCGCCAACCCCTGAACAGAGAAGGCCTGAGCCGAAGCAGCAGATCAAGATTAGTGTCTCTGGACAGAAGGGTCTCTATAGGAGGGTGCAAGTTGGCCTCGTTTCACGTTATATTGATGATGGGAGTTCAAACGTTGTAGACTAGGGCAGCTGTAAAGAAATCCACCCTAGTCTGAGGGGACTTATGACTATACATGGGCCTATTTGGGTAGGATTATTTATTCTTGGGCCAGGTCCATTTCACAATCAGATATTAACAACGGGATTGGGGGAGCAGGACTCCGCCAACCCCTGAACAGAGAAGGCCTGAGCAGAACCAGCAGATCAAGATTAGTGTCTCTGGACATAAGGGTCTCCTTACTAGCTGAGCATAACAATCTCTGGACAGAACGGTAATGCAACCGCCAGAAAACAGAGTTCATGGGACATAATCGATTACAACGTGGATACAACCGGGAGGTTATAGGCATATTCAGTAGCCTTGGGCAGAGCCACCTCGAAAAGATCAGTGGATACTTATAAGTTTTCAATAAATAGGCTAATTCGGTATTCATCATCTTGCTAGCAACACCATGGCAGGCCATTATTTCTTTTGTTTTGTCAAATCGTTTGATTTCTCTGCTAAGAGTATTAATAAAAGCAGAATGATTGTATGGATGTTTATGTACAATAGAGGTTGGGTGAAGATTCCAGGAGGAAGAAGATGAGAAGGAAGAAGACACAAAGGATTATCTCCAAATATGGTGGTATCCCCTAAATTAATCAAAGAGGAAGGATTATCAGATGCTATAATAGTTTCCGGACAAAGAGTAGGAGTGGAGGAATCCACTTCTTGTCCTTCTACCACAACTGTGTTTTCTTCTGATGATTGAAAAAATCTTTCCCCAGAATCACTATAGGATGTGTCGATTCTATGGCTTATGAAAGAAATAAATACTCAAAAGAAATAGAAGAAATAACGTAGACAGAGAGACTTATTTGTAATTGCAGATGAAGGATTCAAAGAGTTGCAAATAATTTTCAAAAAAAAAAAAAAGAGTTGCAAATAAGGGAGTTATTTGATAGGAAATGGAAGGGACATGATGATTCAGTCCACAATCATTATAAGAAGGTGCAATTTGGCCTCGTTTCGCGTTATATTGATGACGGGAGTTCAAATGTTGCAGACTAGGGCAGCTGTAAAGCAATCCACCCTAGTCTAAGGGGTCTTATGACTATACATGGGCCTATTTAGGCCGGATTATTTATTATTGGGCCAGGCCCATTTCACAATCAGATATTAACAACGGGATTGGGGGAGCAGGACTCCGCCAACCCCTGAACCGAGAAAGCCTGAGCAGAACCAGCAGATCAAGATTAGTGTCTCTAGACAGAAGGGTCTCCGTACTAGCTGAGCATAACAATCTCTGGACAGAACGGTCATGCAACCGCCGGTAAACAGAGTTAATGGGACATAACCGATTACAACGTGGATAGCGCCCCACGTCTGGCAGTGTCCAAGATAACCGATAATAACTCCCCATTATAGAAGGAAAGTTATCATCACGATCTACAAGTATAAAAGGAAAATCCAGAACTACGAGGGGGACTTGATTCCGATTCGACACTTGAATTGGATATGTAGGCTACTCTCTCAAAATAGTTCAGTCCAAGTTCATACAAAATTCTACATGTTTCTATATCATTTTCCTAACTTGAATCAGTTAATTACCCAATTACAATTTTGAGCAAGATCATTTGGTGCTAGAAGAAGGGCCGATTCTAGTTAGTGAGTTGTTTTTAAAGTAAAAATGGAAAAAAAAATTAGGAGAATTCGAAGAAGCATCAAAATCAATCAGAAGTGCAAAATCAAACCAAAGAAAACAACCCTGAAAGAAACGACCAAGAACCCCGGTAACAAAACTCTGGAAGAAGAACAAACAAGCACACCAAATACAATCAGGCAAATGTTGGTGGAAAATTTAGCAAATCCGAAATGAGAAGAGATAAAAGCCATTTTTGAGGAGGTTGTAAAAGCCAGAAATCTAGACGTGAATCCAGCATAAGGCAAAATCTAGCATAAAGGTGTTTTTTACTCACCCAGGTGGTGATAACGCCAAAGCGGAGTTGGACGCTATTCTTAAGCCTAGGCAAGATAAGTTTAGGCTGGTGTCTCCTTTTACTGAGGACATTGATGCATTTCCTTGTCCTCCAGGATTTAAGATTCCCAAGATCTAGTCATATGATGGCACTAAGGATCCATATGATCATATGCAACAGTACATCCAGCATATGAGCTTGTACAATGCACCAGAAGAGATGAAATACAGGGCATTTGCAACTCTTCTCACAGGGAAGGCAAGAGATTGGTTCAACAAGTTGAGCCCCATATCCATACCAGACTTCCCCACTCTGACCAGAAAATTCATGCACGCGTTTATTGCTGCAAGGCCTTTCCAGAGAAACCGGACATATCTGTTGACCATCAGACATAAAAGTGATGAAACAGTACATCAGTTTATCAAAATATTCAATGGAGAATCATCCCAGATAGCAGATCTGGATGATAAGTTCTTAGTGGCGTCCTTCGTGGTAGGTCTGAAAGAAGGGCGGTTACATGCTAAGCTATGCAGTAAGAATCCGAGCACGATGAAAGAGTGTCTGGAAATTGCATACAGACATTGTCAAGATGAAGAAGCAAACAAGGCTAAGAGAGAAGACTCCCACAAGGATTCTAAAAAATGAGAAATTGATGATAAACCTTATAAGAAAAGAAAATCAGTTTGGGATAGAGTAACCGCTCCCATAACTGATAGGTTAGGGAAGAGAGGTGCTTTGCAGGACAAGGACCTTATCCCTCTAATCCGATCTCGTGATCAAGTTCTGGCAATCATGGAGAAAAAAGGAATCGCCAAGACTCCTCCTTCATTGAAGGGTCCAAGAGATAAGAAAGACCATACAAGGTGGTGCAAATATCATAAAGACATTGGACATGACTCTAAGCAGTGCAGGGACCTGATCAGAGACATGGATGCAACAGTTATGGAAGGAAAGATCAATGAATGCATTGATCGAACGCAAGGAGATAACCTAGAGGAAGGAGGGAATTTAGAAAATTCAACAACAATCAAGACAGATATAACCAGAGGAGACATATAGATCCTTCTCCTGATGCTGATGGAAATAGAGAGAATGCCCCAATCAACATGGTAAATATGATTGTTGGAGGACCAGTAGGCGTTAACAAGGTTGTCCAGCACGAAAAAAGTGGCAGTGCAGGAAAATATGGAGAAGCCAAGAAACAAAAAGTGATGGGAACCGTTCAGTACGGCCTAAAAGATGCATTACCAGCCGTTGTCAGCAACGAAGGACTGGTAGTAGAGGCGGTTATACAAAAGAACTTGGTAAGAAGAATCTGTGTGGACAAAGGCAGTGCAGTAAACGTGCTATATTATAGTGCATTTCAAGCAATGAAATTGCCAGACTTAGAGTTGACTCCTGTGTCACCTCCTCTCTTTGGATTCACGGGACCTCCTATTCATCCTGTGGGTATGCTAAAGTTATTAACAACTTTCAGACAAGGATCACGGAACAGGAATCTGATGGTCAATTATGTAGTAGTAAAAGCCTTGTCGGCGTACAATGTGATTTTGGGAAGACCGGCATTGATCGATCTCAAAGAAGTGGTATCACCGGCACATAACACTATGAAATTCCCGACATTCGAATGAGAAGCTACTATTAAGGGCGATGTGGATGCTGCGAAGAACTGCTACACAACCACAATCAGTGGAAAGATGAAAGTGCAGCAGGTGACAATAAAAGACCTCGTTCCAGAGGAAGACAATTGTTGGCAGTCTAATGATCAGTGGAGCCAATAATGTTGGATGAAAAGGACCCAGAATCCACAGTCGGTGTAGGATCATGGATACCAGCTGAGCAGAAGCAAATTCTGGTCAGGATTTTGAAAGATTACAAAAATGTGTTTGCATGGAAAGCAAGTGATATGCCAGGATTTTCAATAGAGTTGGATGTCCATAAGCTCAACATTGACCCAACCAGAAAACCAGTGAAGCAGAAAAAAAGTTCTTTTGCTCTAGAAAGGATACAGGCTGTCCAGAAAGAGGTAGAGAAGTTGTTGCAGGACAACATGATTAAAGAGGTTATATATCCTGAATAGTTAGCAAATCCTGTACTAGTCAATAAGATAGATGGCAGCTGGAGAATGTGTGTGGATTTCACAGATTTAAACAAGGCATGTCCTAAAGATAGCTACACATCCCCTAGAATTGAAGGGATAGTGGATTCCACAGTTGGATATGAAATTTTTGCTTTCTTAGATGCATATAAGGGGTATCATCAGATTGTGATGGATCTTGTAGACGCTGTAAAAACTGCTTTTATTACTGAATTTGGTTCCTACTACTATGTGTCTATGCCTTTTGGGTTAAAGAATGCATGGGCTACATACCAAAGGGCGGTCAATACAATTTTTAACCAACAGATTTGTAAATCCATGGAAGTGGATGATTTATTGATCAAGAGAAGGACTCTTGACCAATAGTTAAAATATGTGGCAGAAGTTTGTCAAGTATTGAGACAAACTAGAATGAAGTTAAATCCTAAAAAATGTACTTTTTGAGTAAGGTCAGGCAAATTCCTTGGTTATATGATATCCAAAGAAGGGGTCCGGGCCAACCATGATAAATTGGAAGCTTTGAAAACCATGCCCGAGCCGAAGAACATCAAAGAAGTCCAGCGATTGATAAGGAGATTAGCAGCGCTAAATCATTTCTTGTCAAAATCAGCACCGAAGTCATTGCCTTTCTTTAAAATCCTCAGGAATGCCAATCCATTCAAATGGAATGCAGAACGTCAACAAGCTTTTTAGGATTTAAAGGATCATATCAGTCATCTGCCAACCCTGACTCCTCCTCAGTAAGGTGAGGTATTATTTTTATACTTATCCTTTTGCAATGAAGCAGTAAGTGCTGTTTTGGTAAAACAACATGGTATGTTACAGAGGCCAATATATTTTGTGAGCAAAGCCCTACAAGGGCCTGAGGTCAGGTATTCTAAGGTAGAGCAATTGGTGCTTGCCATTGTGCATGCCACAAGAAAATTAAGACCATATTTCCAGAGTCATCCAGTAATAGTGTTGACAAATCAACCACTAAAGCAAATTCTGGATAAACCAGATGAGTCTGGAAGATTGGCAGAGTGGGTAGTTGAATTAGCAGAGTTTGACATCGAGTACAAACCGAGAACGGCAATCAAAACTCAAGCATTAGCATATTTCTTGGCAGAAGAAAAAGCATTAGCAGTGGAACAAGAGGCCGAGTAGAAAGTGGCTGAGAAGTGGCAACTTTACATAGACGGAGCCTCAAACAAAGAAGGAGTAGGAGCAGGAATCCTACTCATTAGCCCAAAAGGTGAAGATTTCCCATATGCTCTTCACTTTGAGTTTCAGGCCACTAACAATGATGCAGAGTACGAAGCCTTAATAACTGGATTAAACCTAGCACAGAAACTAGGTGTGCAGAACCTGAAAGTGTACACTGATTTGCAGCTTGTAACCAATCATATCAAAAGAGAATATGATGCCAATGAAGGCCCTATGAAGAAATATCTAGCAGTTGCACAAAGAAAATTGCAAAACTTCGTGTAAGTGTAACAGTTAACTAGGCCCCAAAATACCAGAGCAGATGACTTATCTAAGCTAGGGTCAAATTTTCTTTCAACAAGAAAGTGATGGTTGAACAGTTAAAACAGAAGAGTTGTGATGAAGTTGAAGTACAACCTATAACAAAGATAGAAAATTGGATATATCCAATTATAATGTATTTGAGAGATGGAGTACTCCCTGAAGATAAAGTACGTGCCAAAAAACTGATAAGACTCTCAGCGAGGTATGCTCTATTTAATGATGTGCTGTATAGAAAGTACTACATAGCACCATGGTTAAGATGTGTCACCTCAGAAGATGGGGACTATGTGTTGAGAGAAATTCACTTTGGAATTTGTAGAAATCATTTAGGAGCACGGGCTTTGGCCTGAAAATGTAGACTCTTTGGATATTACTAGCCAGAAATGCAAGAAGATGCAGAGAAGCTAGTCAGAACATGCAAGGCTTGCAAGGTGCATGGCAATTTATCACACAAACCTGTACAAGAGATGACACCAATTGTATCACCATGGCCCTTTGATCAATAGGGGGTAGACCATATGGGTACCTTACCCAGAGCACCAGGAAATTTCAAGTTTCTGGTAGTGGCGGCAGATTACTTCACCAAATGGGTGGAAGCAGAACCTTTGACCATCATCACATCCAACCAAATACAGAAATTCCTGTGGAAGAATATTCTGTGCAGATATGGTATTCCTAAAGTTCTCATCTCCGATAATAGCACGCAATTTGAAGATCAAGGAGTACAAACATGGTGCACAAACCTAGGAATTTCTCAACACTTCACCTCAGTAGCCCATCCTCAAGCCAATGGACATGTTGAACAGACCAACAGGCAAATATAGCAAGGTTTACAGAAAAGGTTGGAGCAGGAAGGATCTCATTGGGTAGACCATCTTCCAAATATCTTGTGGGCATATAGAACTACCCCAAATACTGCAACACAGGAATCTCCATATTCCTTAGCATATGGATGCGAAGTAGTGATACCAACAGAGATTGGGCATAAGTCCCCCAGGACAGAATTATACTGTCCAGAAACACATGAGGCAAATATGCTGCACATTAATGATGAGCTGGAACACAAAAGAGAGGTAGCTCTAATACAGATGGCCAAATACAAGCAGAGGATTGCTCAATACTATAACTCCAAGGTTAAAGGTACGTATTTTAAAGAACGTGATTTAGTTCTAAGGCGAAATGATGCCAGCAAGCAAGGACCAACTGGAAAGCTAGATCCAAATTGGGAAGGTCCTTACAAAATAAACAAAGTGCATGGAAAAGGATCTTATCAATTGGCTAATGCTTCTTGACGGACAATTCCTAGGAGTTGGAACGCTATTCACTTAAGGAAATATTATCCTTAAAAGAACCTTACTTTCAAAAGTTATTATCTATTGGAAATAAATTTTTATTTACTTCATTTGTTATATGCCTACATATTTTAAGTTATGTTGAAATGCAAAAAGTTAAAGGCAAAATGCCAAAAAATATATTGAACATTAAAACTTGCAATGCAAGGATATTCTGAGAAGAAGACCCATCGTAAAATCAAAATGTCAAACTTGCAGTGCAAGGACATTCTGGGCAGTAGACCCATCATAAAATCAAAATCTGGGCAGCAGACCCATCGTAAAATCAAAATGTCAAACTTGCAGTGCAAGGACATTCTGGGCAGAAGACCCATCGTAAAATCAAAGTGTTAAACTTGTAGTGCAAGGACATTCTAGGCAGAAGACCCATCATAAAATCCAAATGTCAACCTTGCAGCACAAGGATACTCTTGCCAGAAGACCCATTGTCAATTCAATATGGCAAACTTGCAGCGCAAGGTCAGTCTGGGCCGAAAAACCCAACATAAAATATAAGTGCCAAACTTGCAGCGCAATGTCACTTTGGGCAGAATACCCAACATAAAATATGTGTTAACTTGCAACGCAAGGACATTCTAGGCAGAAGACCCATTGTCAATTCTATGGGTCATGCTTGTTGTGCAAGGACACTCTGGACGAAAATGCCCACATAAAATCTAATTGTCAAACTTACAGCGCAAGGCTATTCGGAACAGAATATTAATGCGTTTAACGTTTGTTGCAATACATAACACTCGGAGCAAGAATATGCTTAATAAGTAAATAAGCTAAGAATAAATATCCTAGCTTATTTGCAGCGCAATAAAGGACATAAAGGACTTATAAGCAGGAAAATGTCAAGACAAGAGCCAATTCAAAGGACTACCGATCAAAGTATCATACAAACTGACCAAAGGACAAATATACATCAAAAACAAAGTTTCCACAGATCCCACAAGACAAATACAAATAACATTCAAAGTTGTAGAAACATCAAAGTTGGATTATCAAAATATCAAGACAAATATATAACATCAAGATGAAGGAGGAGCAGAGGACTGGGTAGGTTTCTTCTTGGAGTACTTGCAGACGATGTCTTCTCCACTATTATATTCATCATAGCGTTTAGTGAAGATATATATCACCGGCCTCTTTATCGTATAATTTGTGATTAGGCAGACTACTAATCACCAAATCAATTGGCCTAGCCTCGTCAACACCTAGAGTGTATACCCTAGGCATAGCCGGAGAAAGGATGATCTTAATCTCTTCATAAGTCTGGGGAGAAGCTTTGTACTCTGCGATGACTTTTTGAACGAAATTATATGCAGGAGTTTCTTCCATTTGCCTCAGAGTTTCATCCAAGTCAGTATTCAGCTTTTTTGCTGTGGCCAGATGCTGTTGATTCTCCTCATTCATTTTCTTCAGCTTCTGGTCTCTGAGTTTCAATTGTTCATCTTGGGTGAACAATAAACTTTCAGCTTTTGCAAGGTCGATTTTCAATTGGTCAACCACCTGACGAGCAACAACCTCCTATCGATTTTCAATTGGCCTCCTCAAGATTAATCACTTTGGCATTTTCCTCCTCTAAATTGGCCACTTTCTGTTGGAGAGTAGAAATCTCTTTGGCCACACCAAAAGCTTTCTTGTGTAAAGACTTACCCAGGTGGTAACAATGCAAAAAGGCGGAAAGTCAAAAAATAAAGAACAGAGAACAAAGTAAAGGACCCAACAATAAAGCTACTTACAGAGTTGGTAAAATCTTCAACAGACATATCTTCAAAGTTAAAAGAGGAGTCACTTGCAGAACTGCCAGATGACGTCGACCTATGTCTTTTCTTCTTTCTTTGAGAAACAGACCTCAAAGGCACATCATTCAGACCAACAGACTGATCACCGGGAAGATCTTCTTCCTCAGGCACATTTATGACTTTATCTGTGCTTGGCAGAATCTGATCAGAAGGTTCAACTACTACTATAGTATTCTGGACAGCCGCACCAGAAGAAGCATCAATCTCCCCGAGTAATTGCTGAGCAGAAGTCTCACCACCTTCAGGGGCGGACGATAAAGTATTCTCATAATCTTCTGGCATCTGCTCCATTTCTTCTTCCTCGTCAACATCAACATCAATCAAATCATCCACGTTGGCCACTGCACAGAAATAAGTGAGTTAATTCAGATCCAGTGACAAACAGAAAAAATAACTTCAAACATTACATTTTTTATACTATTCCTTAGTGAACTCCACATAGTCGGTAGGACCTGCGGTGTGTAGCTTAGCAGCATCTATCATGGTAGAGCTTTTGAAGTCTAAGGTAAAGGAGATTTTATTACCAGAAAGGTATTGAGCAAGGGTGGCATCTATAAAATCTTCTAGCTTATCTTTCATGGAAGAGGTGTTCCATCGACCAAGGCTCACGTTGGTTTTATGACGCACAAAGAAAAAGTGTTCTTGCCATTTCTTCTTGGTTTTATCCTTACCAGTTATAGTATTTATTTGTCTTAACTTACCAGATCTATGATAGAAGTGGTACCACCCTCCACTGCCAGGTGTTAATTTACACTGGTCAAAGTTTCTAAATAACTTCACCGAGAAAGGGGTAGTATTCAGACAGCACCAGATCATAAACCCAATCAGATACATAACACTGTTTGGTGGAATTTTCCCGCTACCCAGCTTATAATGTCGCATCACCTCAAAATAGCCAAAGGGGCAGAGGAAACCTAAGCCCATTCCGCAGCTGGTCAGCATACACTGTGAAAAATCCTGCAGCGAGGTTATAAGCATATTCAGTAGCCTATGGCTGAGCCACCTCGAAAGGATCAGTGGATACTTATAAGTTTTCAATAAATGGGCTAATTCGGTATTCGTCATCTTGCTAGCAACACCATGGCAGGCCATTATTGCTTTTGTTTTGTCAAATCGTTTGATTTCTCTGCTAAGAGTATTAATAAAAGCAGAATGATTGTCTGGATGTTTATGTACAATAGAGGTTGGGGTGAATATTCCAGGAGGAAGAAGATGAGAAGAAAGAAGACACAAAGGATTATCTCCAAATTTGGTGGTATCCCCTAAATTAATCAAAGAGGAAGGATTATCAGAAGCTATAACAGGTTCCGGACAAAGAGTAGGAGTGGAGGAATCCACTTCTTCACCTTCTACCACAACTGCGTTTTCTTCTGATGATTGAAAAAATATTTCCACAGAATCACTATAGGCTGTGTCTAAGGCTCATGAAAGAAATAAAGACTCAAAAGAAATAGAAGAAATAATGTAGACATAGAGACTTATTTGTAATTGCAGATGAAGGATTCAACGAGTTGCAAATAAGGGAGTTATTTGATAGGAAATGGAAGGGACGTGATGATTCTGTCCACAATCAATATAAGAAGGTGCAAGTTGGCCTCGTTTCGCGTTATATTGATTTCGGGAGTTCAAACGTTGCAGACTAGGGCAGCTGTAAGAAAATCCACCCTAGTCTGAGGGGACTTATGACTATACATGGGCCTATTTGGGCCGGATTATTTATTCTTGGGCCAGGCCCATTTCACAATCAGATATTAATAACAGGATTGGGGAAGCAGGACTCCGGCAACCCCTGAACAGAGAAGGCCTGAGCAGAACCAGTAGATCAAGATTAGTGTCTCTGGACAGAAGGGTCTCCTTACTAGTTGAGCATAACAATCCCTGGACAGAACGGTCATGCAACCGCCAGAAAACAGAGTTTATGGGACATAACAGATTACAACGTGGATAGAGCCCCACGTCTTGCAGTGTCCAAGATAACCGATAATAACTCCCCATTATGGGAAGAAAGTTGTCATCACGATCTACAAGTATAAAAGGAAAAGCCTGAACTATGAGGGGGACTTGATTCCGATTCGACACTTGAATTGGATACGTAGACAACTCTCTCAAAAGTGTTCAGTCCAAGTTCATACAAAATTCTACCTGTTTCTATATCATTTTCCTAACTTGAATCAGTTAATTACCCGATTACAATTTTGAGCAAGAACACTTGTCATACATTTATTATATATGTTCCACGCAAACCGTTGAATTTTGTAATCAATATGGGATTAAGGTATTTTTTTCAATATATTTTCAGATAATTGTCCAAATAAACTTTTTTATAGCGATGAGGACAATTCGTATAAATTAGATATAAATTACCTTTAATTTTGTTGTCTTCTTTGTTGCTAAAATAAATCTATGAACAACTGTATCTTTGATTAAAACATAAAAAAATATAATTTTTTCACCAATTTTTTTTTTCATTCTCTTACTTTTGAAAACCAAATTGACATTATTTCATTGTCATGTCTCCAATCATGAATTTTCATTATGATCTTAACGCCCAATTTATTCGTAAAATTAATTAAGGATGAGTTTCTCAATATTTTCCGTTCTAAAATACTATTATTTTGTCTATGTTTCTGATTTCATTTTATGTTTAAAGGAGTGGATTAATATTCAAACATGTTTCGGTATTTTCCCTTTACAAAAAGTCACTTCGGAAAATTCTCTAAAGTATAACAAGCGGTTGCTCTTTTAATTAGTTATTTTTATTTTTAAGAAATCTATGTGAATTTTATTCAGCTCGTCAATCAATTTTTACACAATTTTTTCAGCAACTCTAGGATTAGATGAATATTTTATCTAGTAATTTAAACATTCAGCCTATGTCCAGTTTCAGGCAAGAACATTAAGTATTAAGCTAGAGATGCCTTGTAGTTGTTCAAAACTGCCGGTGTAGAAGCGCTCGTTATGTAGGATTGCTCAGGGCATATTTTGCGGCAGGTTGGAATCCGTGCAGATTTATGGGCAAAGATTTAGTAGCCAAACAAAATTCGAATAGTATGATCAATGTTAATGGGCATGATTTAGTTGTTTTAGCAATGGTACGTATATAAAGGCCAATGACATTAATATACGTATGTTATGCATAAGACACTTTTTTTACACACGATGGTATACATATATATAGTGTGAGTTTCAATCTTGTCATATATATATATATATATATATATATATATATATATATATATATATATATATATATATTGCATCTTAAATATCACATTTCACGTTATTTCTTATAGTACTACCTCCGGTCCAAAATATAAGTCATCCTACAATTTTCTACTTGTCCCATAATATAAGTCATTCTACATTACCAATGCAATATTTATTGCTCTTTCTCTATCTTAACCTTAATTTATTATGAATTCAACAACTTTTCATTACTTAACAACTATTGCATTAATGATAGTCAAGGGGTATTTTAGACATTAACCTTCAAATTAATGACATTCAACCAATTCCTTAATCTGTGTGAAAACTCCTAGGATGACTTATATTTTAGACCGGAGGTAGTATTATTTAATCACTAATAATTTTACAAACTAAAGAGGACCCTACAGCCTGACACATTTGGTTGTCAACTTTGTTGCCAATGCAATTTTAAGAAGAACAACTCTTTCATTCATAAATTTTAACCAGATTTTCATTGACGGCAAATTGGTATCAAGTGGGGTCTTAAGAGAAAAAATACGAGATGAGAACAACTGATGAAAAATTTATAATTTATGGAGTTTAGACGAAGACATCTTAGTTTTACTGTTGATAATGGTGAGAACAAGTGCAATGATTTATTTGAATTCATATTCAATATGTTGTTCCAATTCAAAATATTTGTGACACTTTGACTAATTTCCAATTTTTCTTGGTTTTTTGTCTTTGTGATCCTATCCTCTAAAAATTGGTCCTAAAACAAAGCGGATATGAAATGAATGTTGCAATTTCTTTTATAGGTATAATCAATTTTATATTCTAACAACAAACTATTTAACAAATTTTCTATGAAAAAATATGTAAGACCTTACTACTTGTATTTAACATGGAACCATGTCAAAATGGGCGTAGATTTTACTGTTTGCTGCAAAATTCAAGTGTACTTTTGAATTCAAATAGAACGACATGATACATTACAATTTGTAAACAAATAATACTCAAGGGCACTTAGGGCCTCCTTCTTTTGTTTTCCAGTTATTATAGCAAGCACAACATTCTTTGTTTCCAAATGTTCCTGGAGGAACGCAAAGACATGCATTGCAACACTTGTTGCAAAACTCCAAACACGCATTCTTGTATTGTGTATTTGAACATTGTCTATCACATTCGCTTCCGCACTCTGTAGTATTCAAAAGAATAGTAAAATGTAAGAAGTGAGTTTATGTTTTATTATTAATAGTGATGAATCATAAAGAAAACTTACTTGATTGAGGCACCGGGCAAGTGTTTCCTCTAGGGGGAGTGTCAGACGGATATGAAAGAAAGAAAGAATGAAGACTCTCCGCTCCACCGCACTACATTTGTCAAAATACACATCATGTCATTGAAAACAATTCAATTGTCAAACCACTCTCTAAACAATAGTTAGAAGAACAAAACATCCTCATACAAAATCTATAATTATTTAAAATTAAAATAAATTATTTATGTTTCTCTAATATTTTAACTATACGTAAAATTGTTGAAGACGAGAGAATTATAGGTTTACACATAAAATTATATTTTTTGCATCTAAACATACATTATCTAACCACATATTTTCATTTATTTGATGCAATTATTGACATCTTTCGTGTGATTGCTTCATCATTGAAACCTCTCTAGATTACACAATCCCTAAACAAGCTAGGAATTGGAAAAAAATGTAAATGCCTGGTCAATGTTTTGGAAAATTGACGTACTTGTGAAACTTGAGGGAAATCTAAGGTGACAACACATAAGAGTAAAGCGACAAGGATTACTCTAAGAATGTTGGCCATGTATTTATGGAGTATAAACTTGCTTTTGAGGTGACAAGGCTATCAAAATGTGTAGTTTGACAGATTATCGACCCCTTATATACACAACCCCAGATTGACATTCATGTTCTAAATTTTGAGTAATTTCCTTAATACAGTTTTACTGTAAATTTACATATGACATATTGATTTAGAAAGTAATCAAAGATCATACTCACTACAATAGCTAAAAGATGAATTGTATACGTAGAACCTCTAAATTCTCATGCGTATAAAATATTACTCATGTTGAAGAGGCACAACTTTTAGATTTTCTCAATTGCTTTCACATTCCAATTTCATAATATATTTTTTTTAAACATCGATATTATAAATTCAGTTTTGACATCAAAGGTAAATATTAGTACATTTCTGTAACACTTACTATTTCTATTATAGCACTTGTATAGTAGAGAAAAATCCTTGAATATCCGAAACATAAAACCATTTCATATAAATGAGGGAAGTGCTATTAAAACCTTTGATGAAGTGATATAATATTATTCGTGTTTGGGGAAAATGGGGGGACGAACAACTGTTATTATATATATTGAAATATAATCATAATTATCCACCTCTTCCTCAGTAAAGATTTTGGAAGACATGGTAATTCAAGATGGTTTTAGAACGTGAGACCATGAGATCAAATACCGCTCCAAACATAGTTTTCCTCCAAAAATAAACAAAAACAAACAAACAAACAAAAAATTAAAAATCCCCAAGTGTTTGACCCTCTCTTTCTCTTATGTAGAACCACACTTGAGGGGGCATATTGGGAGATAATATTAATTATCTACCTCCATCAGCTTAGACTTTTGAGATAGGTGGTAGTTCAGCAATATAAAACTGAAATAAATTTACTTATTTTATCCGGATTCCGTTGTCACCTATTATTACGCTTACCCATAGTTAAGTCTTATTTGAAATAATTATCTTGGCTATTTGTCACTTTTTAATGACAATAAAGTATCTACTTTTTACCATTGTGCCTTTTCTAGCAGCATATGGGACCATGTTCGGTCTTAGCTTTCTTACCATCCACTAGCTAATAGTTTCACATCATTTATAACATGTTGGTGGAACTCTATTAAGACTGATTCTACGAAAATAGTCTTCAAACATATCCCCAATTTTGTCCTCTTCGAACTTTGGAAATGTCAGAACAAAGTTATTTTCAAAAACACTCAGCCTCTTAAGTCACAAGTGCTATACAACATCCATCGAAACATCCAGATATGCTTACATCAGTAGAAGATCTATAAATTAGATGAAGATGATGAAAACCTCATCTCTAATCACTTTATTCCTCGCATTGCTATCAGATCATACAAGCCTTCTATCCCGATCACTTGGCACAAACCCCCAAACATCCATTACATGCAAGCTTAATTCTGATGGATCTTCTTTTGGTAATCCAGTCCCTTCTGAAGGCGGTTACATCATCCGTGATAAATACGGTCATCTCATTTGGATTGCTAATGAATTCTATGTAATAACTACCAGTATCACTGCAGAGACAAAGCTCCTTCTTTCTGGAATCTCTTATTGTGTTACTCATGGAATGCAACCTCTTGTCATTGAATGCGAATCGCTCATTTTGGTAAACATCCTTAGCTGACACTGTAGCATACTGTGGTGTATTGAAGATGATATTGTAGCTATCCACATGCTTATTCAACAACATGCACACTCTTTTGCTCAAGTTTTCTATTAAGCCAACTCAGCAATCGACTTCTTTGCCCGACATGCATCCCAGCATTCGCATGGGAATCTTTTTGACGACACTATGAAGTTACCATTAAAACTCCGCCTTATTCTTCATTCAGATCAACATGTGATACCGAACATATGCTTGGCAAGATAACACTCTCTCACAGATGGACACACCCTACAATTTATTGTTGAAGGTTTCAAACCAGGGTGTGACGTTTATTTATTTCCTTTTGCCTCTACCCGTTATTTTCACTATATGGATAGAGTGCTTTCCCGGGATTATTTATGTGGGATTCTATAATAGCATCACCGATGGATGGTCTGATCACCTCAAAAAACTGTTGGGGCTTAAATCATGGCAAAAATTTTTGGACGCACCCTGCAAGCTGCGATTGACGGATTGATGATCATTTTCTACCATCATAGAAGATTGTTGGCAGAGTGGAACCCACACCACTTTACGTGCTTTTTCCTTCTTTGTATATTCGTTTGTAACTTTCTTTTTTCGGGGACTTTATTTTTTAAAAGCGTAGGGTGATGCACGTTATCCTATGAGCCAAGATTTTCCCACTCTCGGTTTGCCAGTCATAGGTTTTTAGAGGGCCGGGCTACGCTTCATCTACGTATTTGGTATAAGGGGAGGGCCAGGATATGGCTTGTACGAACCTTTTTTTTCTTCTTGATAAAAAATGTTTCGTTTAAGAGATAAATTAATGTATAGTCTTCAATTGTTTTAATATAAGTTTATTTTACTTTAAGATAATGATTTATGTTTTTTCTGGTTGTTAAGCGTACAAATAGGTTTCTAGTTGACCTAAACTCAATAATTTCACCATATTTCCGCCCCAACGACACTTTTGTCTCATCTTCTTCTCCCTTGGGGTTTCTCTGCCGGCGGCTATATTTTTCTTTTAGACAAAAGGAATCGCACAAAATGAGGTTATATCATTTGAATTTCCGGATGTCCATCTTATTTAATTTGTTGCTTTGTTTTTTGTTTTATGATTAAATTGTTTGATCTACATATATTCTTTCCATTGCTAGTCTTTGTTGGAAAAATAGCTGTCTAGTTTCCGTTTCTAGTAACCCTTTTTTATCGTTTATAAAAACTTATCAAAATGAAATAGGCAATGTTCAAAATCAGAGTTGAAGAAACAATTTTCTGAACATGTATTTCACAGTTAACACATACAAAATGCATACAGAATTAAATGACAAAAACAACAGTAAATGTGAAAACTTATTTGAATGATTGAGTCGCGTAGAACGCTGTCCTTAAGACTTTATTTCCCCGAATACATGCCCACGGATAATGGCAACAAGTCTCTCAAGATACAACAATCAATACCTTTCCGGATTCTGGCGCTTGAATGTGGAAAGCAGGCGAACTGATATGTCTTTGTTATCTCAGACATTTTATGAATGCAGAAAATTTGTGCACAATTTTGGTAAGTATGCAAATGATTTTATCTCTCTATTTTCATTCACAACTGCAGGTATTTTATTGGAAGAAACAGGTAGATTAGCAACCTTTCAGAAAATGGAAGTTAGTGAAGTTATATGTTGGTTGAAAACCAACGAAATTTGCAACGATCTGTTCATGCGAATCGTTGCAAACGAGTTTATGAACACGCTTGGCGATGCTTTTGTTCGGGTTTATTCGAGATGAACAGAACATTTCTGTTTGATTTGATTCAGAAAACCAATGTTGAGTTTACCCAAAAATATTAATATTAGGCTGGGCCAAAAATAATAATTCAACGTTGAGCCGGCCCAAAATCCAATGCCCGCGTGTGGTGTTTTGAATCAACAAGCTTGTATGCCTTCCCTCCTTCACAAATTTCTCTTGCTCCTTAAGGCTCGACTCTAAGTGCTATACCACTACTTAAGTAGTGATTTCACTTGAATCTATTTTTAAATGTGGGACAAATGAATACACATTATTTATTAACACTCCACATATATATACTCTATCTTCAGACATTAATTTATCATTCGTCCGATATCAGATCGAGTGAATCAAAAGCTTAAAATGAACTACTATCTGTTGAAGATATTTTAGATAATACTATTAGTTAACGTATTCTTACCGTTGTACCCTCTATAAACTAGTATATATATTGTACCTTGTAAACACTTTTACATCAATTAATATAATACACAATTACCACATGGTATCGGAGCCCTAAGTGATCTTAAAAATAAAAAAAAAAAAAAAAAAAAACCCTACGTTTAAACTACCTGCCGCCGCCGCCATCACCCTCTTCTTCTCCGACATCACCATGTCTGAAGATGGTTCCTCCACCGGCACTCGATACCCAACCTTCACCAGATCATCCTCGCTGCATATCACGAAATTAACTCGGCAGAATTACAAACTCTGGAGAGCCCAGCTGTTGCCCTACCTACGTGGCCAGGGCGTCTTTGGCTTCATCGACGGCACCATACCCCCGCCGTCACCCAAGCTTACCACTGCTTTGCCGGAAAAATTGAAGACAACCCGGATTACGACGAAGACACAGCGCCTGGACAAAAACGGATCGGATGATCCTCTCCACCATCACCTCCTCGTTAACGGATGAAGTCCTTCTTCAAGTTTACACGACCACCACCTCCGCCGCTATTTGGACGGCGCTCCGGACGTCGTTTGCGTCCCAAAGCCGTGCAAAGCGGTCCGGCTCCGCACCGAATTGGCTTCTACCCGCAAAAACGAACTCTCTGCGGCCGAATATTATTTTAAACTCAAGAACCTTGTTGATGAACTTCATCTCGCCGGCCATCCCCTCGTCCAACGACGACTTTGTCACCTATTTGCTCGCCGGACTTGATCGTGAATATGATTCTCTAGTCACCATGGTTTCAACCAACGCCAATCTCACTCCCGATGAATTATATGCGTTCCTTCTCACCACCGAATCAAGAATTCGCACCATCGGCCCTCTCCCCTTGCGTCGTCTATCGTTTGCATCATCGGCACGGGCAAATTACAGCCGTGCCCCTACCACCAACAGCACCTATGGACACAACAACAGCATGTCGTCCAACAATAACAATGGTTATACTGGTCCTCGTGGCCGTGGGGGTCACTCTCCGAATTATCGAGGTCGTGGTGGTCGTGGTCGTGGTCGTGGCAATCAACGCTCCAATAATACTAGTAACGAACCTTCTCCCACTTGTCAAATTTGTGCTAAAGTCGGGCATACTGCCCATGCGTGTTATTACAGGTACTCTGAATCTGCTGACCCATCCGCCGCACCTCCCCCACCCAACCCACGTCCACACCGCCCACCCCAAGCGTATGCCAGTCACCCACACTATACTCCCAACTCTGAATGGATTCCCGACAATGGTGCCACCCATCACCTCACCAATGATCTCCGCAACCTCAACCTTCAATCTGAACCCTATGATGGCACTGATCAAATTCACATCGGCGATGGCTCAGGTTTGCCTATCACTCACTTTGGTTCCTCTAAATACTACTCACCTCCGCACACGTACCACCTTTCTAATGTCCTTGTTTCTCCAAATTTAACCAAAAATTTATTATTGGTTCAACGTTTTTGTGCTTGATAATTCATCTATTTTGAATTTCACGCCTCTTTCTTTCTTGTGAAGGATCATTCGGGAACCACCCTTCTTAAAGGTTCGTCCAAGACGGTCTCTACCACTTCCCCAACCTCACTCGCGGCCAGGTCCAAGCTCATCATTCTTCGCCTCGGTCGTACGCTTCTGTGGAATCAACGTCTTGGCCATTGCTCTCATCCCGTCCTCTTGCCAAGCTTTGCGTAGTTTGTCTATTTTTATTCTAATAAATCACCGGAAGCGGTTTGTGCTCCGTGTCAACTTTCCAAGAGTCATCGTCATACTTTGCGTACTTCTTCGTTTACTTCCAGTGCACCTTTAGATTTAATTTATTCGGATGTTTGGGGACCCACTGAGTCCTCTATTTATGGTAATTACTACTATGTGAGTTTTCTTGATGATTTCACCAAATATATATGGCTCTATCCGTTAAAACACAAATCTGATGTTGAGATTATTTTTCCCACCTTCCTCTACCTTATTGAACGTCAATTCAATTGTAAACTTAAAGCCATACAAACCGATTGGGGCGGCGAATTCCGTCACTTCTCTCGCACCTTAGTCCAACTCGGCATTCAGCATCGTCGCTCCGCCCCTCATACCCACGAACAAGGCGGTGCCATTGAACGTCGGCATCGCCAAATCACCGAAGTTGGCCTCTCTCTCCTTGCTCATTCGAATCTCCCATTACCATATTGGGAGGATGCATTTGTCACCGCCACTTATATTATAAATCGCCTTCCCTCTCGTGTCCTCAACAATAAATCCCCATATGAACTCGTCCATCACCGCACTCCTGACTACAAATTTCTCCGCGTTTTTGGTTGCGCCTCGCGGCCCTACCTTCGACCCTACAATCGCCACAAAACCGACTTTCGCTCCAAAACGTGTATCTTCCTTGGCTACGATCCTTCTCACCATGGCTATAAGTGCCTTGATCTCTCCACCGGGCGCGTCTATATCGCTCGCCATGTTGTTTTTGATGAGAGGGTCTTTCCCTACACACCCACCGTCCATACCCCACCACCCATTACACCTACTTGTACCCCTTCCGTGTTACCTTCCTTCCCACCCTACGGCCCCTCGCACCATCAAAAACACCTCCTTACCTCCACCCTCTGCGAAAGACCCAACCCTCCCCCCTCCCACCAACCGACATCACTCCCTCTTCGCACGAACCCGAGAGCCCACCACAACCAACACCTCCTCCCCCACCCCCTCCTTCCCCGCTTCACCCTATGACCACCCGTACCCGAACCCGGACCCTCAAACCCAAACAAAACCCGGACTTTATCCGTTACCCTTTGCCCAAAGCTCTTATTACCACCGCATCTTCCTCCGAGCCCACCTCCTATACAGAAGCCGTCAAACATAAGGTGTGGCGTGATGCTATGCAAGATGAGATTAATGCATTACTTCGTACTAACACATGGGAGCTTGTGCCCTATCGCACGGATATGAATGTGGTTGGAAATAAATGGGTATTTCGCACTAAGCTTCATGCCAACGGTCACATTGAGCGTCACAAAGCCCGCCTTGTTGCCAAAGGCTTTCATCAGTCGGAAGGTATAGACTACACTTTGAGACCTTCGATCCGGTAGTTAAGCCCGTTACTATTCGCATTTTGTTGTCTCTTGCTATCTCACGGGGGTGGTCTCTCCGCCAAGTTGACATCCAAAATGCGTTCCTTCATGGCCATCTTACTGAGACTGTTTACATGGCCCAGCCGCCAGGCTTTGCCCATCCGGATCACCCTGATTATGTTTGCCGGCTGAAACGCAGCTTATATGGCCTGAAGCAAGCCCCTCGGGCATGGTTTTCTCGGTTTACAGATGTACTCACCCAATTCGGATTTCATGGCTCTAAGGCTGATACGTCTCTGTATGTTTACTCTCGGGGCACCACTCGGCTCTACATTCTCATATACGTAGATGACGTTATTATTACTGGCAATAGCCTTGCTCACGTTGAAGAGGTTATCAAGTTTCTTAGCACTCATTTTCCGGTTAAAGATCTCGGCCGGCTGTCATATTTCCTTGGTATTGAGGCTCTTCACACGTCGGATGGCTTATTCCTGACACAACGAAAGTATATCTTCCACCTCCTGCAAAAGGCCAATATGGATAAGTCCAAACCATGCTCCACCCCTATGGCTGCCTCCACCCGCCTCCATCATGATCCGGGCCCCTTATTCTCGGATCCGGCCTTGTATCGCACAGTCGTGGGGGGTCTTCAATACTTAAGTTTTACTCGTCCAGATATTGCCTTTGCGGTCCACAAGGCTAGTAAATTTATGCATGCTCCAACCGAGGCACATTGGCTCGCGGTAAAGCGTCTACTTCGTTACCTCAAGTCTACGATTTCGAGGGTTTATTTTTCACGCGTCGCTCCACCCTTCACTACGTGCCTACTCCGACTACGATTGGGCCGGCCGACCCGGATAATCGTCGATCTATTGGTGCCTCTTGCATCTTTCTTGGTGATAACCTTATTAGGCGCGTTCCAAACGACACCTTACCGTTTCGAAAAGCGACACCGAAGCCGAGTACAAGACCACTTTCCAACACCTGCGGAATTGCAATGGATTCGCGATCTTCTCACCGACATGCTTATTGTTACTCCTACTCCGACGCGTGGTGTGATAACATTGGGGCCACATATCTTGCCCACAACCCGGTTTTTCACGCTAGAACCAAGCACATTGAGATTGACTTCCACCATGTTCGCGAATTGGTCGCCGCCAAGAAGCTCACGGTTGCTTTCCTCACCTCTAAAGATCAACTTGCGGATTTACTCACCAAGCCATTGAGGAATCCGCGCTTCACTACATTGAAGTCCAATCTCCGTGTCTACTCCTACCCACGGGATTGCGGGGGCGTGTTGAAGATATTTTAGATAATACTATTAGTTAACGTATTCTTACCGTTGTACCCTCTGTAAACTAGTATATATATTGTACCTTGTAAACACTTTTACATCAATTAATATAATACACAATTACCACACTATCTTAGTAGTTTCCAAAACCGTTTTTAAATCCCAGAAATTCATTCCGTAACATCATCAAAATCGATTCTAAAGAAGACCGTTTGCCACATGTTCCAAAACTCAGTTTTAGCTAAAAACTCAAACAATCTTGTCACTTTTCTAAAATGGGCATTATTTGATCAACTTATTCTTGTGACTGAAAAATTTATTTGTTTTGAGAAGCTTGAATTTTTCTGCTCCAACTGCATTTATTTGGTTGCTTCGACAAATATTGTTTCGGAAGATTTTATTGAGATTAACTAAATATTTAATAACCGTTAATGTATGCAAACATCCTTTTAAGCAAAATCCTAATGATTTAATGAAATTTATATCCTAATGATTCAATGATTGATATTCTATTTGCTTTGGGTTAAATGACGTTTGATGTTTGCATAATAAATATCTGACAATCAAAGATCCCTCAACATGTTTATCTAGATTCCTTGGAAAAATTTATATAGTTCATTTCCATTTAGAAATTTTATTACATAAGGAACACCGTAAAAGAAAATTGGCGCCCTTAGAGCTTTCACTTCAAGACGGATATGAAAATTGGTTTATATTCATTACTTATAGCCAATTGAGGACTTATTATTATTAATTTCTTATAGAGGAAATTCTACTTGACTTCTGATTACAAAAGGACATATGGTAAGTTGAGGGTAATATAGTCCAAATACACCTTTGACGAAACCCTACACAAATTTTCACCCCAAGTATAAATTAGCATCAGCCATCTTTTTTATATTTGCTTAGGTTATCTTCTCCTATCTTTTATCGATCATCTTCCAAATGAGATGTATACATGAAACGTTGCAAGAAAAGCAAGGTAGAAACAAGATAATGGTAATAGAACACATTTAATATGATGATTTGTGCATTAATATTTTTCCCTGCATTTTTTGGTACTCAAATCTAAGTTGTTTTGTGTTACTGTCTATGCATTATGTTGTTAATTTTCTTTTTCAGTTTAGTATTTTTTTGATTTGGTCATCTAAAAGAAAGATTTTTTTTCCTTTCCAAAAAAAAAAATATATAGATTCTCATGTTAGAATGTATATTATTACCTCTTCATGGTAAATTTCAGAAGGAACACTGGAATGGAAAGTGACACCCTTGATTGCACTTCCAATTGGATATCTAATAATACGCAGTTCATTATTTATTGCCAATTGAGGACTTCACGCACCTACGCGTAACATAAGACGTTGTTAATGGCGAGTAAATTTGCTAAACGTGGCTCTATTTTCATTTTGAATGATACCTTGATTGTCTTTTTTTTAATTATTCGAAGGTCAAGCTCACAGTCTGGATGGTCAATCTCACAGTTTGGTAAAAGGAAAAATAAAGAAAATTTGAAAATCAAACCTAATAGTAGGAAGTATCTTTCACTTATTATATTTTTGATATTCTTAAAATTACAAGGGGTCTTTGTGTGTATGTGTGTGATGTGGGTGGACATTCATAAACTTTTGATGAGATACAGCATAATCGCTTATCGAAATATCGTTTGCCTTAGAGTTCCATAACATTGTTAATTTTCTCCGTATAGATTGGCATTTCTGAGTTATCAGTCTTACTCATTTTTAACTTGATCCTTTCATTGTTTTTAAAACGTTAACTATGTAGTTTTTTTTTTTTTTTTTTTTTTTCTGTTTACGTGAAACGATAGCTCAACACAAGCACACTCATTTGTCGCTACTGAGGTATTGTGTGTTAGATGTTTAATATTTATTTTTTGTTATGCTAGAAAAGATATTGGTTAGGTTATGTATGCATCATGGTTTTTGGGTGCAATGTTTTTTTTTTGAGGGGTTGGGTGCAATGTTAAACGTGGTAAGTGTATTTCTGTATTTATTTATTTTTCATTTTGTGTCTTGCTTTTGCAGATTCTGGAACCGAAGGGAAATAATCAGGGTTGAGTACAATGGATACAAAATTTGTACGCAGTATTTCCAATTGTAGACAGATCGATGATCATGACATAACATTCTGTTGGTAATTTTTTTTATTGTATTTCTCCTTTCCATGTTGTACTAGCAATTATTTGCATCTGATTTTTTAGATATGAAAAACGAAAATAGTAGTATGGTGGTCTTCACTTGCTAGAAATACAAATCTCTTTTATCTGTGTCTCATTTGGTTAGGGTAAAGATGAATATGTATGAAATTCTTAATATGCATATTTGATAGTTGAGCATCATGTCGTGAAGTTTTGCTTATGTTAAATTGTTTGTAATATATTGCATTGTTTAGTGTGAAAGTGAAGGAAAAAAAAAACAATTTATTAATCTTGTATTGAAACGTGAGAATGAATTATATTTTGGGACACGATAAAAAATTTAAAAAGACTTATATTGCGGGATGGAGGGAGTATTTTTTATTTATTGTAATAGGTATTTCAAAGAAAAAACTTAGGGGGATTTAGTGAAAAAGACAAAATAAAAGTTCAAAATTAATGAGTAAGTCAACTTTCCAAAACATTTGAATAAAGGAAAAACTTTTTTAAAAAAAATGCTCTCATGCTGTAAAACCCTAAAATATCATTAGGGTGTTTACTTATTTTCGGGTTATTTTATAAAATGCATATACGTAAATGTATTTTAAGGATCAAATAATTCACCGAAATAATATTCAGTTTAAGTTATGGTGTCGATAAATATGAAAGATATATTTATTTAATGACAAATTTTAAATAAATAAAATATCTCCAAACGATAATTTTTTTTGTAGAAAACAAAATTTTATTAATCAATATCCGCCGAACAGGCGAGTAAAACATCACCCGGGGGTCGAGAACCCCAAGGTGTTCGAGAATAAAACCAACAATCAATGTCTAGCTAAAAGATGCGCTGGGACATTTCCAACGCGCCGAATAAAAGAAAAAGAAACATACCGAAAACTTGACAAAAGGGCCAAACAATCCTGAACTAGGCACCTGTCAGTAGTGAGATCCTCCCCAGGCCTATGAAGACTTGTGATACTCGCTAGACAGTCACTCTCTACTTCCAGCCGTCCAATCCCAAGGTGTCGCGCCTCCCCCAAAGCTAGAAAAATTGATCGAAGCTCCATATAGTTCACGGGATTTCCCGGATCAAAATGGTACGAGAAGGAGTGTAAAACTAACCCTTATGAATCCCGAAAGATTGCCCCAATACCTCAAGCTATCTCTGTAACCGACACGTCCACATTGCACTTTATTACACCTAACTGCGGTTTCGACCATCGATCCGGAAAATGTTGGCTTGAGCCCTGAGACCGATAACTTTCCATTGCTGATGTATACTCCGCCGATGCAGCCAAAGACCGCTCACACACCGAAGACACATTAACCGCCTGATTATCAAAGACGGCCGAGCAATGGCCTTTCCAAATTCCCCATATAAGCCTCACAAACCTGGCCGCGTCCTGGACGCCCTGGTCGTCTATTAAGTGCATAAAGAACTCCGTGAAGGATGCGGAATGAAGATGTTGTAAGGTACCACTGAATGGCGACGCTTGCCAAATTCGGACGGCCAACTCACACTAAAAGAGGACATGCCCCAAGGTTTCGAGAGTTTCCCCGCTTGCCAAACAAAGACCATCGCCTAAACTCCTCCGCTGCAAACCCTGACCAATTGCAAGACAATCATGAAGGCACTGCCACAAGAAATGCTGAATGCGCGGCTGGACTGCAAGGTGCCAACAACTTCTCCATTGACGGCCCTGGCATGTCGAACTAGAAGAGCTTGCTCCCTCCGATGGTCGATAAAGAGATAGAGCCAAAAAATAGGAAGACCGAACCGTATACACCCCTCTATGATCATAGTGCTAAACTCGTTGATCGGCGTGCCCCTCCGGGGCCACATTGATTTCCAGAATAACATCCGATTCCTATGGCCGAAACACAAGCTGCACTTTTTGCACATCCCATACCCAAGACCCTGGGATAATTGTATTGATATAGGATTAATAAAATTAATAAAGGTTATTATATATATATATATATATATATATATATATATATATATATATATATATATATATATGTTAGAAATTGTTTACGGTGATTTTTATGATTTATATTACATTATTTCGTAACAATGTCCTTTGTATTTTATTGATTTTTATAGAAAATTAAGTGTTTAATTGAATTATTAAAAGAATGAATGTGGAAATTATTAAAGTGCAAAGTTGTGTTATTTACGTGATTTTATTAGTAATTATCTATTTATATATGGGATGTTACACTTTGCATGTTCTTATTATTTTGTAGGTGCACAAACATATCATGGAATGAGTCAAAGAGCTGAAGGAGTTTAAAACAACATTTATTTGAAGATTAAAAAGAAGGATAAAATAGGGATTGTCTTTATTTTTATATTTTGTTTAGGGTTTAGATTTTTCTTTTTCAAATAATAAGAGAAAAGAATAGTAATTATCCTATTCTCGGGGAAAATAAGTATAAAAGGACGGGGAGTCATTGACAGAAAAAAAAAAAAGAAAAGGAGGGAAGAATTTTCTCTAGAGAACAATTTCGGCGCAGAAACCCTAGAAAACACGGTTCGGTCGACCGAGCACTATATTTTTTATTTTGTCTGGAATTAACTATGGTTAAAGGCTGAAGAAGTTTGGAACAAGCTTTGTGAAACCGTTCTCCGCAGCGTCTTGATTTCGACTTTTGGATTGTCTTGTGAGTTTAATGAAATTGTATCTTGCCTATGATTTTTATTCTTGTGCAATTTCAATTGATGAATGTGTTTCATATTTGATTGTTCAATAATTAATGAGAATTAATTGTTAAACCAAGGTCACCATAGTCAACATTAGATTTTTACTCTAATAACGACAGTCGTTAGGTTGGAAATCTAGGTTGCGAGATTGAACAAATCTCACACCTTGTTAGTCAAAGCGTTAATCTTTTGAATCGATGGATGAAAGAGATTAATAGGAGAATTTCTTCTAAGATATTAAAAATTCGTACCCACGATAGGTGAATCACAATTTTCGTTAAGTCATCACAAGACAACCTTAGAGAAGAAAATGAGGGTTGCGGGATCGGTGGATCATTGCTTGTTCATCGTTAGATTAATTGAAAAAAAAATCATTTGTGCTGATTTTTTTTCATCACCATAGTCATCGTAACAGTTTTATAATTTTTATTGTATTTTTAGTTTATAAAATAGAATCATCTTCGTTAATCCGGTTCGCAACTATTTTTACTGGCTTTGGATTTTAGATCTTCTGTCTAGTTTATTTTCTATTGTTTTCATTACTAGGTTCATTTTGTTTTATTTTAATTGTAGTTTTTCAATTGTTAAGTGTAGGACATTTTTATTTTTTTTCCCTTATAATTCTAGTGATAACAATAATAAGTGTGACAAATTTTGAACAATCGATTAGAACTAGACAAAGTACGATTCCCTGTGGATGACCCGGTCGAGCCACTACATTATTAAACTTTGCACTTGGGGTTGGACTGGATTATAAATTTAAAACTTAAAATTCCCAAAAAGTTTTTGGCGCCGTTGCCGGGGACTCGGTACGGTTGTCTAGTTTTTTTGTTATTAGTTTTTTGTAGGTAGGTGCCCTTAGTGTTTCTGTTTACGTAAAAAACAAAAAAAAACAAAAAAAATAAAAAATTTAGTTCGGTCGACCGAGAGATATTTTATTTCTTTTCTCTGTTTATGTTCTGTATTAGCCTTACAGTATTCTGTTTCTGTTTTATTTACGTTTTTCGAACTTGTTTCGAGTCTGTTTTAGTTTAGTTTTTATTTATTGAGTCTAATTAAAGGATTATACTTTAAGGTTTCTAATTGTTTATTATTGTTTTTGTCTTAAAAAAATAAATAAATAAATAAATAAATTTAAAAAAAACTCGGAGCAATTCGTGCGGACAGCTTGATTTTGGTTGTGGTTTATGCAAACTCGGAGTCAGAGAGGCCCACTGCTTTACACCCCTGACCTCGAACGAACCATAGTCAGACCAAATAGGCGAAGAGTCCGTCCTGCGGGTCGCCTAGACGAAGGAAACACGGGCAATCAAAATTTCGAGCAAAATTTCGAGCAAAATCTAGCAAAGGAGATTGAAGAAATCGTCATCATGGCTGCGAATAATAGACGCACGTTGGCTGACTACGCCATGCCTGGTGAAGTCAAAGTCAACCCAGCTGTCATTTTGCCAGCTATTAATGCTACAACCTTTGAACTCAAACCAGGTCTTAATCAAATGATGAAACACGCATCTATCTTTCACGGGTTTCAATCTGAGAATCCTCACATTCACGTACACACATTTTTAGAAATATGTGGTACAACTCGCATACAAGGGGTTAATGAGGATGCAATTAAATTGAAATTGTTTCTGTTTTCCTTAAAAGGGGAAGCGAAAGAGTGGTACAGCTCTCTGCCTGCCGAGTCAATTACATCCTGGGCTGAAATCGAGCATGAGTTCCTGAGTCAATATTTCCCACCCTAAAAAACGGCCCAGTGCATGAGTGAAATCTTCACATTTTCCCAAAGGGAAAATGAATCTTTCTTTGACTCTTGGAAGAGATTTAAGGCTCTCCTGCGGAAATGCCCTCATCATGGTTTAGACTTGGAGAGGCAAGTCAACACTTTCTTCAGTGGATTGACCGAACTCACCAAGGGTATGGTCAACAGTTCATCAGGAGGGGCATTTTTAAGAAAAACGCCTGAAGAGGGGTGGCAATTATTTGAAGATATTTCAAAGTACAACTATGCCCCTTCATCTCACGCTAATCAGACACCTCATCCACCCAGGATTGAGGAGGTGAATATGCAAAATCAGATCTCCATGCTGCAACAGTAGGTGGCAGCTCTTAAAATATCCTCAAATCCTATGGGTCAGAACCAGGCATTTCCTCAGAACTCTCAAGTTCTGTTCTGTGAAAGTTGTTGTCAACCCGGCCATGTGGTTGGCCAGTGTCAGTTTATTTCCCCTCCTGCCTATCAAGTCAATGCTGTCCAGAATCAGGGACAGTTCAGTCTAGTCACGTGTCAGACGTGTGATAATGTGGGACATACCGCTCGTTCATGTCCCATGGGTGGACAGAACACTGAAGTCAATGCTTTCAGCGGCCACCAAAATCAAAGATTCAACAATCAGTTCTCTGGCCAAAGCAATTTTCAAAACCGGGGTTTCAATCAAAATCCGAACTTCAATCAGAACGAAAATATAAATTTTCCTAATCAAAATCAGAGGTTCAACCAGAATTGGCCGAACAATCCAAATCCTATGTTTCAAAGTTGGTCAAGCCTATCTTTTCCACAAAACTTTCAGAATTCTCAAAGCCCCCCTCAATCTAGTGATCTTGAGACTAAATTGGACTCCTATCAGAAGGAGCAGAATAATAATTTCCAATTCCTTCTTAGCACAATTAAGAATCTTGACGAGACGACTCGGGCAAGTAGCTGACCAAAAAGCTTCTAGACCCTCGGGACAGTTACCCAGCTTCATTGAGAAGAACCTCAAAGGTGGTCAAGTGGCTCAGACTGAGTTGAATCAAGGCCAATGCACTGATCTAGTTCCCACACTCCCTTATGGTAGAGAAGAGGCCAGTGCTATGAATTTAAGATCCGGAGCTCAACTTAGTGGTCCCCCGAACCAGGGAAACCACTAACCCCTCATGCCAATGCTGAGGCAGGAGGAGAAGTTGTGCATCCATGTCCCCCTGTTCTGGATGATAGTACTCGTGTGGCTGATCCCTTGATCGGCAAGAAAGGTGAAAATGTGGTGAGGTGGAAAGATTTGGAAGATAAAGCTGTTAGTTCATCATCAAAGAATGTGTTTTTTGAGAGTGACTTAAAGAAACTTCCATTTCCACCAAGAAAAAATAACATCCCCTTGCATGAAGACAAAAAGTATGAGAAAGTGCTTAATCTTCTTAAAAATACTCAGGTAAATCTTCCATTATCAGATGTTTTGGTTGAGATGCCTAAGTATACAAAGTTCATCAAGGATGTTGTGTCCTCGAAAAAGAAGCTCGAAGACATGGATCAGTTAATTGGTGAGAATTGCTCTGTGATTGGTTATGATGAGTTACCAATCAAGAGGGGTGACCCTGGGAAATTTGTGCTCACATTGTTGATGAGAGGCTTAGTCTTTCCAAATTCTTTATGTGACCTAGGTGCATCCATTAGTCTGATGCCATTGTCGTTTGTAAACAGCTTCGTTTAGATAATCTTTTAGAACCCACAACCATGAATCTTCAATTTGCTGATAGATCCTCCAAGAAAGCTGATGGGATGTTAAAGGATGTTTTAGTTCAAATCGATAGATTCACCTTCCCGGTTGACTGGTATGTCCTAGACATTGAGAATGATGAGAATTTCCCTTTAATACTCGGCAGACCTTTTCTTTCTACAGCCAGAGCCCTCATTGATTGCGATGGTGGCAAAGTGACCACACGAGTTGGTGATCAGGAGGTGAGCTACAATGTCTCTAAAGCTATTCGAGAGGCCCTCTGATTATCCAACTGGCTTCTCCATTGAAGAAATGTTAGATGACTTTAACGACTACATGGAAAAGAAAGTCATGGTATTGAGAGGCGAGTATGAGCGATTAGTGGAGAATCTGAATAATCATGGTTGGGTGAGTCTAGAACAACTAGGAGCCGAAGTTGATGAAGGTTCGTTGAAAGGTGAAGCTTTGTCAGTGGGACCACTGAGTAAACTCATTGACGTTGAGCTGAAAAGTGGGGAGCTTAAATCTAGTTTAGAAGAACCACCTGCGGATTTGGTACTGAAGCCTTAATTTGCCTAAGCACCTGAAATACGTTTTCTTGAGAGAAGGTAACAAGCTTCCTTTAATTATCTCTGCCAAGTTATCCCGGTTAGAAGAAATGAAGTTGTTGAATGTGTTAAGGAAGAATGCGAAGGCTTTTGGATGGCAAGTGGGAGACATTAAAGGGATATCTCCTGACATATGCATGCATAAGATCAAAACCGATGACGGTGCTAAGTGTGTTAGACAGCCCCAGAGGAGGCTCAACCCTCACATGCAAGAGGTGATTAAGAAAGAGATTATCAAGCTTTTGGACATGGGTATTATTTTTGCGATTGCTGACAGTGAATGGGTGTCCCCTACTCAAGTAGTTCCTAAGAAATGAGGAATCACTATCGAGAAGAATGAAAAGGGTGAAGAAATAGCATTGAGGCTAGTGACTGGTTATAGAGTCTGTATTGACTACAGAAAACTCAATGAAGTCACGAAAAAGATCATTTCCCCTTCCTTTCATTGATCAGATGCTTGAGCGTCTGGCAGGACATGCATTCTACTGTTTTCTTGATGTTTATTCGGGATATTTCAAGATAGCCATAGACCCAGTTGACAAAGAAAAGACAACTTTCACCTGCCCTTATGGTACATTCGCTTACAGGCGAATGCCATTCGGTCTCTGCAATGCCCCAGCTACATTCCAAAGATGTATGCTGGCAATCTTTGATGGGCTTGTCGAGAAGTGTATGGAGATATTCATGGACGATTTCTCAGTCTTTGGTCAATCCTTCGATCACTGTCTTGCTAATCTTGATCAAGTATTATCCCGTTGTGTGGAAAAGAACTTAGTCCTAAACTGGGAAAAATGCCACTTTATGGTAGACGAATGAATAGTTCTTGGACACAAGATATCAGAAAGAGGAATGGAAGTAGATAGGGCAAATGTTGAAGCTATAGAGAAGATGAATTTCCCTAAAAATGTGCGTGAAGTAAGAGGTTTCCTTGGACATGTTGGTTTTTATAGGAGGTTCATTAAGGATTCTTCCAAGATAGCCAAGCCCCTTTCCACATTACTTAGAGAAGATGTTGCTTTCAATTTTGATGACAGTTGCAAGCATGCGTTTGATGAGCTTAAAAGTCAACTGATTTCCGCCCCGATCCTTATCTCTCCAAACTGGAACCTACCCTTTGAACTCATGTGCGATGCATCCGACTACGCTGTTGGTGCAGTCTTAGGTCAGCGAGTTAAGGGAAAATTCCATCCCATCTCTTACGCAAGTCACACACTGAACCCCACACAAGTAAACTACACAACCACTGAAAAGGAATTATTGGCTGTAGTCTTTGCTATGGACAAATTCCGTAGTTACTTGTTGGGCGCCGTAGTGACTGTTTGGACTGACCACGCTGCTCTGCGCTATCTTATGACGAAGAAAGATGCTAAACCGCGCTTACTACGTTGGATACTGATCCTGCAAGAATCTGACATTAAAATTAAGGATAAAAAGGGCAGTGAAAACGTAGTAGCCGATCATGTTTCTAGAATGAAGAATGAAGAAGAGAAAGAGCCTGAAGAAATAGACCTTTACTTTCCTCTCGAGCATGTTATGCGTATAGAAGAGTGCACTCCTGATATTCCGTGGTATGCCTCTATCATCAACTACCTGCATTCCCAATATTTAAATCCAGAATTTTCATATCAGGAGAAAAAGAAATTTTTCTCTGATTTGAAAACCTACGTGTGGGATGAACCTTACCTTTTCAAAATCTGTAAAGATGGATTGTTGAGAAGATGTGTCCCCGAATCAGAGCAACGAAATATCATTGAACAGTGCCACAGTGGACCTACTGGTGGCCACTTTGGTCCCTGGAAAACCGTTGCTAAAATCTTTTAGTCCGGGTTTTATTGGCCCACGATCTTCAAGGATTCAGAAGCCTTCTGCAAGGCTTGTGACAGGTGCCAACGGTCCAGAGCTCTAACCAGGCGTTTTGACATGCCATTGAAGCCTATTTTAGAATGTGAGGTCTTTGATGTATGGGGTATTAATTTTATGGGCCCGTTTCCATCTTCATGTGGAAACAAATACATCTTAGTCTGCGTTGACTACGTATCAAAATGGGTGGAGGCTCAAGCCACTTCTCGCAATGACCACAAAATGGTCATGAGCTTTCTTAAGAAAAATATCTTCGTGAGATTTGGATGTCCCCGTGCCTTAATCAGTGATGAGGGAACGCACTTCTACAACCGGCCACTAGAAAATGTCCTTGAGAAATATGGTGTCCGGCACAAAATTGGCACACCATATCATCCTATGACTAGTGGCCTGGTCGAGAGAAGTAATCAGAGTTTAAAAAGGATCCTGGAAAAAGTTGTGAACAGTCATAGGAAGGATTGGAGTCTCAAACTGGATGATGTGCTATGGGCATACCGTACTGCCTATAAAACCCCCATGGGTACATCACCCTATCAGATGGTGTATGGCAAACCCTACCACTTGCCAGTCGAATTAGAGCATAAATCATATTGGGCCATAAAGTTCTTGAACTTTAACACCCAGTCATGTGGTGAACATCGACTGATGCAGTTGCATGAATTGGATGAGTTTCGAATCCAAGCATATGAAAGCTCTAGAATTAGCAAGGAGAGAACGAAGCTGCTCCATGATGCTGAAATTAAGAAACGAGAGTTTAAGGTGCGCGAATTAGTCTTGTTGTATAACTCCAGGTTACATTTATTTCCTGGAAAGCTGAGGACCAGATGGTCCGGCCCATTTGAAATTCTTACTGTCTTTCCGAGTGGAGTAGTGGAGTTGAAAGGGCATAACGATGAACCCTTCAAGGTTAATGGCCAAAGGATAAAACACTACATAGGTCAACCTAAAGAAAAGCCTATGGTTATTTACCTTAAGGATGTCAGAGGCTGTGAAGCAAGCGAAGTTTGTAGGCTGGATGAAACTCTGGCCGACATGTTTGGTTTAGATGAAGATGCTTCAACCCTTATCAACAATGGCCCCTCTATTCCAGAGAAGGAAGCTGAGATTGATCCAGAACAGATTAACAAACCAAGTGTCAAGAAGGAGACTGCAAAGAAGAAACCTGAGAAGAAGAAGAAGGCAAAGGTTAGAACGATCTGGATGACTAAAACACAAGAAATTTCTGCGTTCGTAACTTGTTGCTGCTGTGGCCACACGAATGATCAGAGCTTGAACGAAGTAATGGCCGGAAGGAAAGTTAAATGGCCTGACCCGGGCTGAATAAAAATATTGTCGAGCAAACGACATAAAACAAAAGCACCACTAGGGGGCATCCTAGCTATATAACTATATATATTTTAGTCACTCTCAACGTTACATATGTCTATGGTTTTGTGTGTCTTAGTGTTTAGTCTAATAAATATGTTGTGTGAATATGCTTCAGTTCAGCTGTGTTTTGACATGGAATATGGATGTCCCCCGCATGAGCTCCCATTCATTAATAGAATCCGCCATATCAATCTAGATGATGGGCCTGGAGGAACGCTTATCCTTGACGTTGATTACCATATCATCACACGCATCAGGACCATTACTTATGTTGTCATTGTACCACACACTGTGGGTGGTGGAGAGTTCGATGCGAGGACCTTCAACTTGCGTTAGGACGGCCATATACGATTCGAATGACCCGATGCTTGCGATTTGTTGCTTGGTACTCCGTGATGAACATTTTAAAGGAGTAGATGTTGCAGGAGAGGACTGGAACTTGCAAAATGAATATGACCTCCCTCCTGCAATTGACATGCTTCGTCGCCTAATCCGGATTGTGGATTGGGCCGACATCTATGCAGTTTAGCTTGGCCTAGTATTTGTGTTTCTATTTTCTTCGTGTATCCCAGTATTCTTTGCATTATTAGTATAGTGGCATCGCATTTTGTGGCATTGTGTTTCTATGTCTGTCTCTTGTCATTCTGTTGCATCTAGCCCTGCTACTTTATAGTCTCCTCTATCGTTACTTTCGCGCAACATGTTATATTCCCTTGTGTCCCCCGAGATATTGCCATGTTTCTCAAGTAGTGCAGGTACATTTATAGCTGTTTTGTCAAGCTAGCATTGAAGTCGTTGCTGAAAAAGGACTACATATGACATCTCGAACGTTGGCCTCTTCACGCTCATGCCTAACCCACGGGTCGATTATCTATCCCACTTCAGCCACTCTTCGCATCATTACCAAATCAGGTAAGTACTTTATCTCTTCTTAAATTATGCACAACATGAGGACATGTTGTTATTTAAGTGTGGGGGAGGGGTTGGTTGTACCTACAAATGTGCTTAATTTATTGTGCTTACTACAAACAAAAAAAAAAAAAAAAAAAAAAAAAAACGTCCCGAGCATGATTTTATTTTGGCTTACTCACTTTTTATATTCTCATACTTGTGCTGAGTTGACTAGTATTTCAACATAGACCCTTAATAAATAAGCCTTTACTCGAATTTTTTTTCACATAAGCCTCCCCAATGACGAGCTGAACTTAGGAAACTATACCCGATTAAACCGATAATGCTTGATTCTGGTTATAAGACCATTCGCTTAGTGGTAATGAAAATGTCATGAAAATTGTAATATGTACGTAGTTGGAATTGAAAGTAGGAAGTATCGTGAATATACCAAAGCCTGAATGTGATAGGGAAAGAAATAGCGAAATGTAATAAATAAATAAACGCTTATCGCCTAGAATCCAATATCATAACCTACCTCGGCTGGGGCTTGGCCTGGTATTCGGATAATGGGAAAAGTGTCCTTAGGGGTGACTTCTCTTCGGTGGGTTGGTGCTACACCTAAGGTACATAAGATAAGTTAGTTGAGATGGAAGTCAACAAGGTCACCATGCCTGAGATGGAAGTATCGACTTTCCTAAATAAAATAAATAAATAAATAAATAAATTCGAGACTAAGAGCAAAAGGAAACATCAAAATGATGTAAAATAAGAATGTCTTAGTCTCAATAATAATAATAATAATGAGAACTTTGATATATTTTCCACATATCCCCAGTATAGGCCAAGGTATATGTTGTAAGGATTATCTTCTGGTACAACTGAAAAGATTTAAAAAAACACATGTATTACTCTGGTCATGACGTGAGTATATGTTGTAGGGCGTATGTATAATCAGAATAATTCATTATCTGTCTTAAATAGGTACTTGTTGGCTAACTTGAATTTAATCGTCAAGTGTGGAATCAGTGGAAGTTGAAGGAGGCTTTGCACACACCACACATTCGAGTAATCGCTTATTACATCGGATGTATGTTATTGATGCTAGTCGACCGGTTGTTATTTGAAATATGGGACTTTATGTGGTTCGATGCATAAGTAAGTCTATGTTTTCTCTTTTGTCTTGCTCGGGACGAGCAAAAGCTAAGTGTGGGGAAGTTGTTTACGGTGATTTTTATGATTTATATTACATTATTTCGTAACAATGTCCTTTGTATTTTATTGATTTTTATAGAAAATTAAGTGTTTAATTGAATAATTAAAAGAATGAATGTGGAAATTATTAAAGTGCAAAGTTGGGTTATTTACGTGATTTTATTCGTAATTATCTATTTATATATGGGATGTTACACTTTGCATGTTCTTATTATTTTGTAGGTGCACAAACATATCATGGAATGAGTAAAAGAGCTGAAGGAGTTTAAAACAACATTTATTTGAAGATTAAATAGAAGGATAAAATAGGGATTGTCTTTATTTTTATATTTTGTTTAGGGTTTAGATTTTTCTTTTTCAAATAATAAGAGAAAAGAATAGTAATTATCCTATTCTCGGGGAAAATAAGTATAAAAGGACGGGGAGTCATTGACAAAAAAAAAAAAGGAGGGAAGAATTTTCTCTGGAGAACAATTTCGGCGCAGAAACCCTAGAAAACACGGTTCGGTCGACCGAACCCTTCCTCTCGGTCGAACGAGCACTATATTTTTTATTTTGTCTGGAATTAACTATGGTTAAAGGCTGAAGCAGTTTGGAACAAGCTCTGTGAAACCGTTCTCAGCAGCTTCTTGATTTTGACTTTTGGATTGTCTTGTGAGTTTAATGAAATTGTATCTTTCCTATGATTTTTATTGTTGTGCACTTTCAATTGATGAATGTGTTGCATATTTGATTGTTCAATAATTAATGAGAATTAATTGTTAAACCAAGGTCACCATAGTCAAGATTAGATTTTTACTCTAATAACGACAGTCGTTAGGTTGGAAATCTAAGTTGCGAGATTGAACAAATCTCACACCTTGTTAGTCAAAGCGTTAATCTTTTGAATCGATTGATGAAAGAGATTAATAGGAGAATTTCTTCTAAGATATTAAAAATTCGTACCCACGATAGGTGAATCACAATTTTCGTTAAGTCATCACAAGACTACCTTAGAGAAGAAAATAAGGGTTGCGGGATCGGTGGATCATTGCTTGTTCATCGTTAGATTAATTGAAAAAAAAATCATTTGTGCTGATTTTTTTTATCACCATAGTCATCGTAACAGTTTTATAATTTTTATTGTATTTTTAGTTTATAAAATAGAATCATGTTCGTTAATCCGGTTCGCAACTATTTTTACTGGCTTTGGATTTTAGATCTTCTGTCCAGTTTATTTTCTATTGTTTTCATTACTAGGTTCATTTTGTTTTATTTTAATTGTAGTTTTTCAATTGTTAAGTGTAGGACATTTTTATTTTTTTCCCTTATAATTCTAGTGATAACAATAATAACTATGACAAATTTAGAACAATCGATTAGAACTAGACAAAGTACGATTCCCTGTGGATGACCCGGTCAAGCCACTGCATTATTAAACTTTGCACTTGGGGTTGGACTGGATTATAAATTTAAAACTTAAAATTCCCAACAGAAATAATAATTAAGTTTTGATGATAATTCTTCTATGTGTTTGCTTATTTGTTTTAACTCCATTGATTGAGTGCTGTAACTAGCTGTTATAGTGAAAAGCTAAAAGTTGTCTAGAAATGAATGTATACGTTTACTAGAGTCTAATTATTGTATAGGTTAAATTAGAAAAACACTATAATAGATAGGATTCAAACATGAAAAACTGATCACCTACCGAAATAGAAACTGACTCCAATTAAAACTGAACACAGATCAGTCAATTACTGAAGACTTAATGAAGTAGGTTTTACAACTAAGGATACAAACTGAACTGACTTTATTACAAGTGAAACTAAATAAGGTAAGTTCGTTGAGAGAACAAACATATTTGGCATATCTAAAAAAGCTGGAGGCTAAGGGAACAAACTCAGTTGGCTTATTTATAGAAGCTGAAGGCTGAGGGAACAAACTAAGTTATGAAGGCTGAGGGACACAAAGTCAATTCTGAAGTTTGAAGAACTGAGGGTTCAAACTCAATTTATAAAGATTAAAGACCGAGACTGTAAAGTTAGACTTTAGGTAAGTTTGTGATGTTAGGTGTAGTGTCCGAAAGACAATTATCTAATTGGTTTTATGACAGAATTAATAATTCATCTTATTATATGCATGTATGCTTATAATTAAGACACTACTGAAAACCCTAAGTGCCTCGTTTATGTAATCACATAACTCAGTGTATGGCTATACACAAGGGGATTGAGTTAGTGAGATGTACTTAAAATTAATTTAGTCCGTAGCATTTATTATTTTGAGTACGGGTTTCAAGATTAATTTGCTAATAATGCGCCCAGAACACTTTAGGTGTGACAGTCTTATCTGGACTGTCGGTAATATGGTACCTAGTGGGGCATTTATATATGATGATAATCATATAGGGCTGGACCGATTTTATTTGAGTTCTCGATATAATTCCGTGATCGAGAAGTCTTATCGAATCACAAGATGATCATATATGGATTAATCTCAATCCTGACGTGATCACAGACACCTGCTTAGACTAGGGTAGTGTTTGATGTGTTAGTAATGATCACTTCGTAGTATGTGGTCCGACACTTCTTGTTGGCTCTATTATGGAATGAGTGAGTAGTCGGTGCTATCACAGATATGTAATCCATTCCTTCCCTCAGGAAGTAGACAAACAGTTCCCTTATTTGTTAATCCTATAAACTGATCGATGCGCGCAGTTCATAATATATTAGTTATGAACTATTTGGTCACTAGAGGGTTAATGGTAAATAAGGATAATATGTTTCGAGAAGGGTTTACGGAGATATCCCGAATCGAAGGGAACAGTCTATGGAGGATTTATCCGTATGTAATGATTATATCAGTGGACACCTTATGACTCATGGTTGAGTGTAAGTTTATATCTATATTCGGCAGAGTTCAGTTTCGGGTTTATGGTGGTATAATCCCGGAATTAATAGATTGAATATTATTGTTCGGTCTGACGAATAATTTTATTCAATTTATTGTAGCTATTGAATATGGGTCCATGGTCCCCGACGTGGCTCCTAATATAGCATATATGTTTTCTCGTCATTTCACCTCAATTGATATTAAATAGTTGGATTAGACAGTTTAATAGATATGTGGATTAATTGTTTAGTTGGACTAGATAATTAAATACATGGAAAAGATATTTTTCGTGGGCTCAGCCCAAATATGTGTAAAATGCGTGTGGACCTATTTATCTAGGGTTTGCGGCGCATTTTGTGGTATTAAATAATTAGAAAGAAATTAGTTTTCTTGGATAATTATTTGATATATGATTTAATTATTTATTTGTTAAATGATAAATCATGGAATACTGGATAATATATTTATTTATTCTCATTTGTTTGGGATATATATTATATTTATCTTTTATTTAAAATAAGGATTAATTTGATAATTATCTTTTAATTATTAAATCCTTGGAGGACAAGGATTACTCTCCTATATAAAGAGAGTTCTGCCAAGCCTTAAACAGATCACATAATTTCGACCCAAAAAGTGCAAGTACATGGCATGGAGATTTCGGCCATTGTATTTAGGGTTTGAGTTTTAGGAAAACTTCGGGTTTTTCTACGGTAGAATATCGAGGAGGTCCGGCGGCTTGAAACACCATCCACCTGGTGGTGCTTGGAGACACACGTTGGATGACTTTGGCTTCTCAACTAGGCTCTTAACTAGCACGGATTGGATAGACCTTGTTCATGGCGTTTTGCACCATAAAAAGGTTGGTAATCTAACCCCCTCGTAGGTTAGATTTATTATTCATGTATTTTGATTGTTTAATTTAGATCTAGATCTTGTACTTTCCGCTGCGTAATTAAGTGGATCTTTGATCCATCCGGTGATATTACATCCTATAAGTGGTATCAGAGCCTTTGATCTATCAATCAAAGTATGTGAATTTCAGATCTAGGAGTGGAAAAGCATGTTTTAGATGTTTTTTATTTTATTTTGTGTGTATGTATGAATGCATCGAAATTATATCATGTTGAATGCCTTTTGTGATTGTCTTGGTTGAAGAGATGGATTGGGGTTGGTACTGTTTAAACGTAGATCTATTTTTTAGCTCTCTTGATTAGCATCAATTGAGCATAGGACTTGTAATTTATTCATATGTATTTCAAAAATTCATGTAAAAGATTGAATCTTTGTAATTTTTATGATGTTCCGGGCTCGAAATATGAAGATCTTGAAGCAAAGATGAAGATCAAGGCGAAACCCAAGGTATGAACGAGGAGAAGTGGCTTAAAAACCCTAAAATATGAGTTTTTTCATGCAGTTGATAGCCTATTGCGACGCATTAATCTGCTGCAAAACCGGAAATTATGTTTTTTTTAATTAACTGGCAGCAGCAGCACCTTTAGCGGCGCTTGCTACTGCCACCATAAGTCTGTTTATGAAAACCTAGTGCGGCTAGTTTTTATTTTATTTTTTTCGGGTTTCATGCGGCTGATATTTTTTCATATAATAATCTGTTTTTATTAATTCTGACGAATAAATAAAATAAAAAAGTTTAAAAAAAATTCTAGAATTTTTTTTATTAAACACAGCCGTGTCACTTAAAAAAAACAGATTTTGATTTTAAAGGGTTTTTATAATTATAATAAATTGGATTTATTTAATTTAAAAAACCTTTCTCCTCTCGGGTGTTCGTGGTTCGTGATCCGACGGATCGAGATCAAAGATTTGAAGATCAAGACTCGAAGACTTAGATTAGTTTTACTTTTCCTTAGAAAATAGGTTAGTCGGGGGTACCAACGGTCCATCTCAGTGTTTAATTTTTCCGTTTATTTTTTCGTGTATGATCGAAATTATGTGATAGAAACCGGAAAATTGCCATGACATGCATCATATCATGATTCCACTCCAATGCATACATGTAGCTAGTTTATTGTGAATAAATTAGGCATGTATAACTCGTATAATTAGTTAAAAATATTTTTTAATTAATATGTGGTAGTTAGTTAATTAAGTAACTAATTATTAAAACCGAGGAACCGGGTTTTGTCAGTCGTTATGATTTTAGTGATGGATTCTCAGTGAATTCCACTTAGATAAATCATTGAGTTTTCGGTGAACCAACCTTAAAGAGAAACGAGATTACGCTTTGGTTGACACCATAGAAATCGGAAAATCTTAGTATATGGGTTCGGAAATGGTCTAACCATGGTTGGCGAGTTCAACTGAGCTACGGCTCGATTGACTCCCATCTATGTGACGTTTGCACGGGGGTTCGACAAGACTTAGCATATCCGATAAGCCTTCGGGCTAAACGGGGCTTCTCTTGCCGGATCCGACCGACAGTCACATATGTTCCAACGAATAAGACGGCGTAGGCTTGCCTACTTAACCGACCCTGTTCAGAGTACATGATTTATTGTTTCTTATTGTCAAGACAAAAACCGTAATTCGTGAACCCACCACTTTTTCAAATTATTGAGTGGGTGACGCCTTGAGCCGCTTTGATTCCGGCCCCCTGCAGGTGGTGTTTTCACCGCTATAAAAATTCAAGGCTTGGTTTCCAAAAGGATAGGATTTCTGGTACTCGTTGAGTCACTGACCGACCCTGCGGCGGCACACTCGGGGCGTACTTTTAGATCTGATATAGTAGGTCACACTCTTTATGGATATTTTCGAAATATCTAGGCTAGAAAAAGGAAGGTAATCAATGATTAAAGACCAGGATGTCTGATTCTCAAAGTTTAATCATTGAGAGAGATTGTCTCAGTTTGATCGTCGCCTCTTTGACTGACCATATGGCGGCACTGAGGTGTGAGATTAAATCCTTGGAATGCATGGTAGGATAGACTTTTAACAAGTTTATTATTCCTAAAATAAAACTCTAGTTGTGCAAAATTTAATTTTTGAATTTAACTTTCTGTCATGTTTATTTTACAACTTTAATCTCTAGGCTACTGAAATGTTAGTAATAAGACTTCATTAAAAATGTGGAAGTAACATGTACATTGTAATTTAAAAGAATGCAGTTGATTTTTCGGAAGACATTTTTCCTTTGAGCCTTTAAAAACTTTAGTGACATAGTATAGGTATGTCACGGATGTCACTCGTGTTGAACGAGAGACGACCATACTTAGTTTACAAAAGATGATATAGGACTATCAGACAAATTCATTTAGTGAATTTTAAAAGTGTAATTACACAACAAATTTCTAAATTGAAAAATTGGAAATTCATATACATAAGGCGTTGCTAGTTAGACGGTATTTGGAACCGATAAACTAGTGGGAGCCTTAGCCTTATGATTTGTTGTTTTTCTGAATCATTAGAAATGTGTAATAAGACTGCACAAGAGTTTCTCCATTTATCGGGAAAAAAAGAATAAAGTGTTGCTAGTTAGACAGTATTTGGAACTGATAAACTAGTGGAAGCTTAGTTCTGAGTGATTTTCTAATCTTTGAAAAATCATAAGTACAAAGTGTTGCTAGTTAGGTGGTATTTAGAACTGATAAACTAGTGGGAGCTTTATTATGATCTCTCAAACCATTCGAACAAAGTGTTGCTAGTTAGACGGTATTTGGAACCGATAAACTAGTGGGGTCTTTGGTCTTATGATTTGTCAATTAGAAAAATCGAATAGTCCAAGCTAGTAACACTATCATTAGACATCCCACAGTTCAAGAGTAGTGTCTACTCAAATGAACTGCTAGTTCAAGACTGTTTCCACTTAAGGAATGTCGAGAATGGGAAAGAATGTTTATACATGTTAGTCATCTAAACTAAGTAGTTTTAAGGCTAAACCGGAAAATTAATAAATTTGAAATTAGAGGATAAGGAAAGTGATTTCGGATCACTGACCAATGCATCCTTAGAAATTTTATCGAAAGCTAAAGTTCTTTGGAAGAACTAGGTAGCTTTGCATTAAACGATAAATAAAATAGACAACGGGCAGTTATTTCAGATAGACTAGTGGGAGTGATATAAGGAAATGAATCTCGGATTCAATTCTTGAGTATCACAGAAAATTCATTTTCTGTTTTCGGATTCGTTGGAACGAACGTATTCATTTTCAATAGGATAATTTGTTTGTCTTATTGACGATGAATATAACATTAGTAGCATGAATCCAAGACTCGGACTTTTGTTTGATAAAGTCAGAACCACTAAGCATTGCTGAAAAGGTATTAATAACATATCTTAAAATATATAAACGCAAATGGTTTCCGTATTTCGATAAACGCTTCTTTCTATTCTATTAATTAGTGCATATTCCCTAAATACAAGATCTGAAGACTGGCTTAGGGTGATTCCTATCTCCCAGTCAAAGGAACACTATCTCAAAAGAACAATTACTAAATTTCCTTTCAATCAGGAACGGGTAATAGATTTAAAGAAGCAACATAGCTTGTTCATAACAACCTTCGGGGTCATATGAAAGGTACAAGCTAGTGGGATTTTTTGAAGTAGTGACATCTTGTCTGACAATTTTTTGAGACTCCAGTAAGTTTATCCAAAATATTTGGAGGAAATCTCTGATTTCACCAGAGATAGAGTATTCCATACTCAGAAATAGGTTATTGCGTAGTCTTCGGGACTGATGCTCGGCCTGCCTCCTATTGAAATGTTTTCACTAAGGGATACACTATAAATTTCCCTTATATAGTTACTGATGTGCTACGATACACTGCCTAACTCATCTTAAAAATTAGTTGCAAAAATAAAGGCTTACATTATCAAGTGAAACCGAGAAGTCTATCTAGAAGATGCCTGCACATTTGTGGATACGGAGTGAATTAGGTTCACCCCACTTCCGCAAATATAGACATTTAGCACTTAGTGCTTGAAGGTAGGACTGGAAATTTTGCGTACACGTTCAGGTCGTGAAATATTTTAATCCATTGAGTAAATGTTGGTTATAAAACTCGTAAAATCAGAGAATGATGGTCATACTGTAAAACTCGGTCATATAGAGTCTATAAATAACAACCTTAGATCTTGAAGTATTTGTACTCAAGATGTTATTAACTGATTTATTCAGTCCATATCCAACACCGGTAGTTGGTGATAACACTAATAAAAACTACTAAACTAGATCAGTATATCGATCCACCCCGAACGTAGTGGGAGTATGGTTTGTCCATTACCCATTGCAGGACCTTACGGTCTATAGGGTAGAATCGGTAGATTGATGACCTATAGACCTTTGTGGGCAGTGCATGATCCTGATCATAGAGGTTGGTTTAAAATCCATAACCCTGTGAATGGAGTTTGATACTCCAGTACTGTTGAAACTCTTGTAGAACCACCTAAGTATCTCAGGCCCAGTGGGAGTAATTGGAACTACACAGAGAAGAGTCGAATGAATAGGAAAGTTTAACTTTCAACGCAAAGCTATGTAATTTAGGGGCGATTCCCTAAAAGTTAGAGAGTTAACCAAACCGTGATCTCTCTTACCACTCAGTCTTGCTTGATTTCATCAGAAAGAGAGAAATAGGGGTGATTCCCTAAGACTTTCTTGCCAAACAACAAAATCTGAACTCATTCAGAATAGAAGGGTTTTAGCAAAGAACAAATAACGGATTCATTTCAAAGCAGAAAATAGGGGTGATTCCCTAAGACCATTTTGCGAGACTAACGGTATCTGAATTTATTCAGATAGAACCTTTGGTAGGATGCCTGCCACAGCTTATATCCTTTGGGGATTAAAGCAAACCTCTAGGTCTTTCGTAGACTGGACATCAATATTAGTAAAGTAGTATGTAGATTAGTGTTTATGAATGGTAACACTGAAACTGTTGGAAACAACACGGGTGTGTTATCTTAAGTCAGAGGCTAACATGCCATCAGGCTATTTTCTAAATAATTTGACTCACTTGAATTCTTGAAAATCAGCAATTGGCAATCCCATTCACCCATTCAACTGGTTAAGATGTTCTTGCATATAGGAATGCAATATTCAATGATGTAGTCTACCCTACCTCTGAGGAATGCTTGTCTAAACCTGTGGATTAATACTAAATGGGATGTTTAGTGAATCCTCAATTCTCTTCGGGAGAATGAGGAATAACATGCTAGTATATTCAGGTGCAAAATAGAATATAAGTGATAACACTAATTCTGGCTTTAGGTCAGATTGAGGATGATCGTTAAATCGATCTCGGTCTCAGTGTTTACTCATGTGATAAAGTATTATCCAGTAAGCCGATACCTCCTCATTGTGAAAACATTAGAGAGGTAGTTAATAAGGATTCTGCAATCACTAGAGGTCATAAGCATATGAAATCGTACCACCGGATTAAATGGAAAGGTGACGTTTCGATCCCAAAGATTGACTCAAGCTGCCAACCTACCTGATTATTGTACCAAGTCACATGGTATTCGGATTCTAAGTACGTGCCGGGTCACTTACCTACCCTGCGGCGGCACACACCGGTCGTGCTTAGAAGGATGAATTACTAAGATGCGCTTGGAGGGTATGAATCTTGGGGATATGTCTCACTTGTTTTGAGCAAGTGGGAGAATTTTGTAGATATAGATATAAAGGGTGTGCTCTAAAACAATTAATTCACTTGACTTTCGTGCAAGTGGGAGACTGCTGGGTGTAGTGCCCGAAAGACAATTATCTAATTAGTTTTATGACAGAATTAATAATTCACTTATTATATGCATGTATGCTTATAATTAAGACACTACTGAAAACCCTAAGTACCTCGTTTATGTAATCACATAACTCAGTGTATGGCTATACACAAGAGGATTGAGTTAGTAAGATGTACTTAAAATTAATTTAGTCCATAGCTTTATTTATTTGAGTACGGGTCTCAAGATTAATTTGCTAATAATGCACCCAGAACACTTTAGGTGTGATAGTCTTATCCGGACTGTCGGTAATAGGGTACATAGTGGGGCATTTATATATGATAATAATCATATATGGCTGGACCGATTTGATTTGAGTTCTCGATATAATTCCGTGATCGAGAAGTCTTATCGAATCACAAGATGATCATATATGGATTAATCTCAATCCTGACGTGATCACATACAACTTGCTTAGACTAGGGTAGAGTTTGATGTGTTAGTAAGGATCATTTCATAGTATGTAGTCCGACACTTCACGTTGGCTCTATTCTGGAATCAGTGAGTAGTCTGTGCTATCACAGATATGGAATCCATTCCTTCCCTCGGGAAGTAGACAGGCAGTTCCCTTATTTTTAATCCTAAGAAACTGACCGATGCGCGTAGTTCGTATTATATTAGTTATGAACTATTTGGTCACTAGGGGTTAATGGTAAATAAGGATAATATGTTTCGAGAAGGGTTTACGGAGATATCTCGAATTGAAGTGAACAATCTATGGAGGATTTATCTGTATGTAATGATTATATCAATGGACACCTTATGACTCATGGTTGAGTGTAAGTTTATATCTATATTCGGCATAGTTCAGTTTCGGGTTTATGGTGGTGTAATCCCGTAATTAATAGATAGAATATTATTGTTTGGTCTGACGAATAATTTTATTCAATTTATTGTAGCTACTGAATATGGGTCCATGGTCCCCGACGTGGCTCCTAATGTAACATATATGTTTTCTCGTCGTTTCACCTCAATTGATATTAATTAGTTGGATTGGACTATTTAATAGATATGTGGATTAATTTTTTAGTTGGACTAGATAATTAAATACATGGAAAATATATTTTTCGTGGACTCGGCCCAAATATGTGTAAAATGCGTGTGGACCTACTTATCTAGGGTTTGGGGCGCATTTTGTGAGTATTAGATAATTAGAAAGAAATTACTTTTCTTGGATAATTATTTGATATATGATTTAATTATTTATTTGTTAAATGATAAATCATGGAATATTGGACAATATATTTATTTATCCTAATTTGTTTGGGACATATATTATATTTATCTTTTATTTAAATTAAGGATTAATTTGATAATTATCTTTTAATTATTAAATCCTTGGAGGACAAGGATTAATCTCCTATATAAGGAGAGTTCTCCCAAGCCTTAAACATATCACATAATTTCGACACAAAAAGTGCAAGTACATGGCTTGGAGATTTCGGCCATTGTACATAGGGTTTGAGTATTAGGAAAACTTCAGGTTTTTCTAAGGTAGCATATCGAGGAGGTCCGGCGGCTTGAAACACCATCCACCTGGTGGTGCTTGGCGACACACGTTGGAAGACTTTGGCTTCTCAACTATGCTCTCAACTAGCTCAGATTGGATAGACCTTGTTCTTGGCGTTTTGCACCATAAAAAGGTTGGTAATCTAACCCCCTCGTAGGTTAGATTTATTATTCATGTATTTTGATAGTTTAGATCTAGATCTTGTACTTTCCGCTGCGTAATCAGGTGGATCTTTGATCCATCCGGCGATATTACATCCTACATGTGATGGCCTGAACTGACATTATAGATCTTGTATGAAGACCTAAGATACATAAGGACAATGATATTTTAGAAGATTTGAATTTATATGGTGTACTTTGATAAAGTTAATAAAGATTGGATGAATACAGAGTACTAAGTTTTGAAGAAGAGTCAAAACTCAGTTAACGCTCAAAAAACTGAAAAACACAGTTATACGGGCTGGAAACTGATATAGCGAAAAACTCTGTTTCAAGCTGAAGTCATCCAAAACTGAAGGAAAATCAGAACGTTGGAAAGAAAGCATTTTTATTGTTTCCGATCTACCTCAAGAGTCTAGTGGAAATTTTCCTTCTACATCAAAGGGGGGAGAGGACTAACATGATTACACCACCTAAAACGTCTATAATTTCTTGCCTTACTTAGTTTATTTACGCGTTTTACTTACAGTTATTTATATTCCATTTGTTGTGATTGTTAAAGCATTGTTATTCCAAGCATACAAACTGATTGAAATTCACACTGAACACTAGCTGAAGTTCACCAGAACTCAGTTTTGCATCCTAGCTTTTTCATAAATACAACAAGAACATTTATAAAGGCTAAAACTTAATTAATCCGCTGCCGGTCAACTCAGTTTGAGCAAAGTCAGTTTGACTTATACACATCTTTGTTATCTTATCTCCACAAAAGTTTTAACTGAACCTTGTTTTCATTAAATCTAAGTTTTTGGTGACAAGTTTATTAACCCCCTTCTAAACTTGTGTCAGCCTTGTCATGGGACCGACAATTGGTGTAAGAGAAGTGTTCTTTGATAAGGACGTGTTCTGATAATCTCCTCATGTTGATCTTTTGAAAAGACTCTGTTCCTAGTTTTCACAAACTCAGTTTCCTAAACTTCCATCATGACAACAATCTGTATTCTAGACAAATGCTTATGTGCAACTTGGATTTTTTTGATGAATATAGAAGACGTTTGCGGGCATTCCTTGCTGCTACACATGATGAAATGATGGATGTTCACACTGATGGACCAATACAGATCACTCACTTGTAAACTATTGATGGTGGTGCTCAAATTTGAATTCCAAAACCCAAGAGTGAATGGAACAAGGATGACAGAAAGAGAAACAACCTCAACAAAATGGCCATGGACATTATTCTTAGAACTTTGGACAGTAAATGTACCTGAAAGTCAAAGACTGCACAACTGCCAAAGAGATATGGGAGAAACTATAGTTAGTGTGTCAAGGAACTAATTCTATTAAAGAAAACAAGATTCGGGTGGATAAACAGAAGTTTCAAGATGAAGCCTGGTGAAACCATTGAGCAAATGGAGAAAAGATTCAGTACAATTATGGGCGAATTAGCACTTCTCAAGATTGTCTACACCAAAAAGAAAGCTAATGTCCAAATTTTGAAGGCTTTACCATCATGGTGGACAATGAAGGTCATAGAAATAGAACAATGAAGAACTCTTGGAGAAGAGAACTCCTTAAAGTTATCTCAAATCTAAAAGCTGACGAGTTTAGTGAAGATTTTACCGTAATCTCTACAGCTGTTAGGGCACTTGATGCTCCAAAGACTACAGCTCTTGTAGCAGCTAATGACAACATAGAGACACCATCAAGTAATCTTCAACAACTAGATGACATGGAGGAACAAATGGCAATCATGATGAAAAGAATCAGAAAAACGAAGAGTGGCCAGGCATATACTCAAAAGTATATTAAGAAGTTTCCAGAAAATAAAGAAGAGACAAAGACGGAACATTAATTTCTCTATTTCAACTGCAAGAAGCGTGGACATTACAAGGCGGAATGTCACGAGCTAACCAATAAAAGAACGCAACAAAGATGAACTAGTAGAAGAGCACTGTTAGCTTGTGATGAATAAGATTATGAAGCTGAAAATGAAAAAGCCCTATTAGGTGACCAAACTGAGGTATTTCAATCTAACTCTAAGTACACCTTAAAACACAATTCTACACAATGTATCTGTTCTTCAATTGCTAGTTCTAATCCTGAATTAGAAAAAACACTTAATGCTCAGTACAAATCTGTTTACCATATACAACAGAATGATGGTTATTACTCAATTTCTAACAATAAAAGGAACTATGAAAATCAGACTAAACCAAGAGATCTGAGAGAGCATATACTATAGAAATGCAGCTTATATATATGATAACGAGTACAACAATTTCCAAAGGAGACCATATGGAAATATTCCAAATGTTGTACTTACAACTAACCCTTATGGACCTAAATGGAATCGGGTACCTAAAACTCATTAATTTGTTTTGCAGGACACCTGGTACTTTAACAGTGTTTTCTTAGACACATGACCAGAAGCTCCAGTTGATTTTCACGCTAAGGATGGACCAAAAGTAAATTCTGGTTGCAAAGACAAACTTGGTTAAACAAGAGGCTATGGAACCTTAGTCAAGAATGGTTTAAAGATCCGAAACGTAGCATATTTTGAGAAATTGAACTACAACTTACTCAGTATTGGTTAATTATTTTGACAAGGTTACAGAGTCACATTTGACAAGGAGTTTTGCATTGTTGTAAGTGAAACTGCTCACCAAGACGTTCTAGCTGGTAGAATAATGTAAATTATGCATATTGGAGACTAGACGACAACTATTTTAGAAACATGTGTACTTGTGCATAAAACATCAGAAGTCAGTTGGTTATGACATCAACCTTTTGGTGAAGATGGAATTGGTAGTGGGATTACCAGATATTTCTTACAAGAAAGACATCTTATGTGACGCTTGCCAAAAAGGGAAGCAAGTAAAAGCAAGCTTCAAACCAAATTTCAACATTCAACAACAAGAGTTTTAGAACTGTTACACATGGACTTGTTTGAACTAGTTACACTTACGAGTGTCAGTGGAAAGAAGTACACACTGGTAGTAGTTGATGATTATTCAAGACACACCTGGTTTTTTCTTAACAAAGAAAAGGGAAACCAAACAGAAACTTATAGAACTGATGAAGAGACATCAGAATCAGAAGAGTGTTTTAGTGGTATAGATAAGATCTGATAAAGTAACAGAATTCCTCAACAATTTGATCATTGAGTATTGTGAAGAAAATGAAGTGTTACACCAACTTGCTGCTACAACAACACCTCAGCAAAATGGAGTAGCTGAAATGAGAAAATGGACACTCAAAGAAGCTGGTAGAACAATGATTTGTGAATCAAAGTTACTTGAAATGTAATGGGCAGAAGCTTGTTAGACTCAAAATAGAGCCCTAATGAACAAAAGATTGGTTAAAACTCCTTATGGGATATGGAATGGAACGAAGCCAAATGTCTTATATTTTCATGCTTTTGGAAGGAAATGCTATATACATAACAGTAGTAAAGATCAGCTCAAGAATTTTCAACCCAAAGCTGATGAAGGAATATTCTTGTGATATTCTAGTGTCAGCAAAGCCTTTAGAGAATTATATCAGAGGAGAATCAAGCATGTAGAGTCAATACTTGTGGTTTTTGATGAACCAAACTTTGCTGGAGAAACAGTGGAAGACCAACCAGAACCTTTTTCCCAACTTTAGTTATAGAAGAACTCAGCTCTAGCTAATGTTAATATTGATGAAAGCATAGGAAGACTAAGAATGACAGAATCATTTGATCAAGATCAGTCTCAGTTACCAACAACTGAATCTACAATTGAACAACCGGCACAAGCTAAAGCAAAACAAGTTCAAGCTCAAGATAATGAAGCAGAAATCCCTGAAGAACTATTTCAAGTGAATCATGCTCTTGTAATTCAACCCCCAGTTCATCAATGGATAAGAGACCACTATGAAGAAATCAATTAGATGCAATGATTGCATTCTTTCTATCTCAAACTGAACCAGAAGAGATAGAGAAAGCTTTGAAGGATCCAGACTGGATACTAGCTATGCAAGAAGAACTTAATGAATTTGAAAGAAATCATGTTTGGGAATTTGCTGACGGGCCTGGACATGAAAATATAATTGGCACCAAATTGGTTTTCAGAAACAAGCTATATAAAGATGGAAACATTGTTAGAAATAAAGCTAGATTGGTGGACAAAGGATATTCTCAAGCTGAAGGAATAGATTTTGATACATCCTATGCACCAGTTTCAAGGTTATAGGCAAACAAATTAATTTTTTGCTCATGAAGCCTACAAGAAGTTCAAAGAATATCAAACGGACATCAAAAGTGCATTCATGAATGGAGTACTTCGAAGAAAAATTTTATGTGCAACAACCTTTTGGATTTGAAATCAAAGAATGAGAAGAAAAAATATTCATACCAAGAAAAGCACTTTATGGTCTTAAACAGGCACCAAGAGCCTGGTATGAGACCTTATCTCAATTTTTAGTGGATAATGGTTTTATCAAATAAAACATAGACAACACCTTGTTCAAAATGAAGATTAGTGAAATTACTCCCCTAGTTCAAATATATGTGGATGACATTATCTTTGGATCAGATAATCAACAACTTTGTGAGAAATTTGCAAGCCTTATGAAGAGAAATTTTCAAATGTGTATAATGGGTGAACTTAATTATTTCCTAGGAATACAAGTCAAGCAGATGGACAATGGAATTTTCATTCATCAGACTAAAAGAGAACATATCAAGAAGTTTTGAATGGAAAGCAGTACATGAATTTGAACACCTATTGGAACAAATGTGAGATTGGATGGATCAAACACTTTAGAGAAATTATGATTGAGAGTCTACTCTACATTATAGCAAGTAGACCTGATATATGCAGTAGAAGTTTGTGCAAGATTTCAGACCAAGGCAAAGGTAAGTCATATGACAGTTGTCAAAATAACATTCAAATATCTAAATGATACACAAGTAGTTGGAATATGGAATTCAACAGATGGAGGATTCAAGTTAATTTATTACTCAGAATCATATTGTGCGTGATTTAAGATTGATAGAAAAAGTACATAAGGCACATGTCAGTTACATGGAAATAGACTTGTGTCTTGGTTTAGTAAGAAACAAAACTCAATCTCAACTTCTATAGCTAAAGTTGAATACATCGCAGCTGGATGCTGTTGTGCTCAAGTTTTGTGGCTTCGACAACAACTCAGAGACTATGGAATTGAAGAAGGTTTGATACCTATTATGTGGGATAATACAAGTTCTATTGCAATAACTGAGAACCCAAATTTGCACTCAAAGACAAAACATATTGATGTAAGACATCACTTCATAAGAGAACATGTAAAAAGGAAAGATGTCACAGTCCTCGATATCTCAACTGAAGATCGGGTGGCAAATACTTTTACAAAACCACTGAATGAAGAAAGACTTACCAAATTAAGGACTTAATTATTCATAATCAAAGTCAATTAGACAAAATGAGATTCATCAAGAGGATTGGTCTTTGTCATGCTGGGTGAGCTCACTTGACAGATCAATCATTGACCTCAACGATCTAAAATTTACCAAAAGGAGAACAGTTGGAAATAAAATTTTAGTTTTGATGATGATTCATCATATTTAGTTACTTGTTTACACCCCATTGATGAAATGCTGAAACTAGCCATTATAGTGGTAAGCTAAAAGATGTCTATAACTGAATGTTTAGGTTTTACTAGAGTCTGATAATTCTATAGGTTATATTAGACAAGCACTGTAATAGATAGAAGTGTCATAAAACTGAAAACTAGAGATCATCTAGAAAATGGATATTCACTAAAACTGAAAAGAGTCACCAAAACTTGGAACTGAAGTTCACTCAGAATTGAAGAAGGTAAGTTCGTTGAAGAACACAGACTCGGTTGAATTATGTAGAATTAAAGGCTGAGTGAACAAACTCGGTAACTGTAGAAATGAGGCACAGAGACTCAGTTGTAGAAGATTGAAGAACTGAGGACTCAAACTCAGTTATAAAGGCTAAAGCCGAGACTGTAAAGTTAGAATTCAGGAAAGTCTTTGATGGCCTGAACTGACTTTATGGATCTTGAAGAAGACATAAGAATCATAAGGACAATGATATCTTAGATGTTTTGTATAAGGAATGGTATACTCTGATTAAGTGATATAAAATCAGATAAATAGAGTACTGAGATTTTTTAAGAAGAGAAAAAAACTCTGTTAATGCTCTAAGTTAGTTAACAAAATGATAACAGACACACCCAGTATAAAACTAATCAGGTTACTCAGTTTTATAGTCAGCCATCCAAGCAACTGAAAGTACATTCGAACGTTATAATTCTAGGATTTTTATTGGATGAAGAACTGACATGTCAAAACGGTTACTGACACCTGACATCTGAAAATATAGACGTTGATACAATTCAAATTCAAGCAAGATGAACGTTGGACCTCACACTATAAATAGAGGACTTGGCATCAAGGATGAAACACCAAATTAACAAGATTACAAGCGTTTTTGTGCACAAGTCTAGTTCATCCGAATTGCTATCAATATTTGTGCTCAACAAGATCACATCTAGATTTCTTCAAGTGTTCAAGCTACATCGATCAAATCTAAATTTCGACATTTAGAAGAACCACAAGCAAGAATCAATTTATTGATTCTCAGGCCAACTTTGATTTCTAATCAAAGGTTTAGACTGTGAAGCAATCCGGTTTAGGATTTGCCAAGGACAGTTGTCATTACCAGTCGGGTAGACTGTGTTTGTGGTTGTAGCTGGAGAAGAGGCAATAGCAACCCTCTAAGGACCAGTGTTAAAGCAGTTGAAGATCAGCAATCCTACATGTTCTTTAGTTGTTTAGATAGTGAAGCTATGGATTAGTCAGGGACTATTGTTTAGGACTTTTTGTAAATGTTAGGAAATTTACGCGGGAACGCAGCGGAATTCAAAAATTTATTTCCTTTTAACCAGGATCGACTTCGTTTAAGCAATAAACAAATAAGCTAGTAGACGGTGGTTACCTTGGTTGATCTAAAAGATCCACGCTTTGACCGTCTAAGGAGAGTAGTTCTGCATAGAGCCGCCCAAGTGTTCGGCCTCTACCGCTAGTCCACACGAACAGCCCGCCGGAATCCCATCATGGATTGCTATTGGAAAACTCCGGTTGCTAGACCGGCCTTTTTCCCCTCTCTCCAACTCTCTATATAATGCTCTCTATTTTACACAAGAACTATTAGTTCTTGGAATTGTGTTGTACAAAAGAGCTTGACACCCACCTCCTATTTATAGTGGTTGGGGCGCCCCTAGTAGAGTAGAGGAGAAGAAAACATTTTCCCAATAGAAGAAGGAAAATATAATTGATTGATTTATCTCATTTATTATAATATCTTATATGAAATAAATCTAGGATATTGTCAATATCTTATATTGAATATTCCCAAGATATTGTCAATATCTAATATTGATTATCTTTATTCTATTACCATAAATCAATTTACACATGTGTATATATCACATATATTTATTACATATATATATATATATATATATATATATATATATATATATATATATATATATATATATATATATATATATATATATACTATGGTGCGCATGAATCCCCAATTTGCATTTGTGCAACACGCAGGCACAAGTATTATTTATATATCAATATCTAATATTAATATTTGGTAACACTATTAATTAAATTACACAATCCAAGTGTATCTTATACACAATAATATATGCGCCCCCTTTAGCCATTAATTGGCTTCCGGAATAATCTTTAATTAATCAATATAATTAAAATCTTGCATTTTATTTATTCATAATAAATAAAAACCACCATATTAATTTACCATATAACCTTTATAGTACGAGATAAATTAATTCCTTATTTGGTCATCAACTATAACCACATTTTAATCCGGCTAGATGTTCATATATGTGTGACCCGATAGGCGTCCGAATAAGTTGGCCGTAGACACAAAGTGCAAATTACGAAAATGCTCTTCATGATTAACGATCACGGGATAGCGTCTAGCAACACACCGTGACCCCCAATCATCGGAAGAGTCAAATGCAATGACTACTACCTTTAATGTGAAACAGTTACCGTGTAACTTACAATCATATCGCTGTAATAATATTCATACGATCGTATCTCGAGTGTCGATACATTAACGATCGTATCTTATAATCTGGATATCATGCTCTCTCGAAGTAACTCGTTTGCTCCCACTTTACAATGATTCATGAGAGCTAGACATTCCTTATAAGAAGGCCATTTCGGATATTCGATCCCAATCATATGATACGCGATTCGTAGACGACCAATCATGTATACTCCGCATGCTTCAATATCATACCCAATCAATACCGTATGATCGCCCCGTGGCTAGGGGAAACCTCAATAGTGTCAAAGCATGACAATCCACACCGTGATGCCATGAATACTCCGGTCTAAAGGATAATTACACAACCGTCACATAGTGTGACACTTAATGTAAGTGAGTTAGTCTAACGTACGGATTATCTAATACACGTCCACGTACAGTCCAAGTGTCTTTACACTTCGATAGACGAGATCTATCCCTGCCCTTAAAGACAGAAGACATCTAATACGTGCTAGTCTGTTCATACTATCAATGCCATGTTTAATAGTACATCAGCCTAGAGACATTTAAGTATCAAACTTATTAAAGTGATTAGAGATCTCATCAACCATAATCGCCTATCATGGTTTCTCTATCACAGTTTAATACTAAGGCCGTTATCATATAACAATTCATAATTGGTTCACTAAAAGAACAAATATATGACAACAGAAAAGCCATTTAATATATGTATAAACATAAAGAGATAATAGAAATGATCCGACCCGATAGGATCCAGTCCAACCCGATTGGGTTTAGGACACTATTTCAACAATCTCCCACTTGGGCTAAAACCAATCACTCGTACACACGAGACCAAGTTGAAACACAAGAATCTCATGCAATACTCGCAACCAGCCATAGCCATGAACGGATCGCTATCCGTGGGGACTCAGACTATCTTCATAACATGTTCCAAATGACCAAGTCAAAGCAATGAATCCACTTACTATATCAGTTATATAGAAAAGGTGGTAAAACCGTATAAGGTTCAGGAATGAACCTTCTAGATCCATGTACTAAAGCACTATTGTTCTTTGACCTAGTTGTAGAATTTACAGTGACCTATGGGCTAGAACATTTCTAGCTCACTGTATCACATAATCAAAGTGACTGCAAACCCAGACTGTAGCTCCCACTCGCCTTCGTAAGACTCAGGATATACGTCTGTATAACTATATTTATTCGCTTCCAAGCTTTGATAAACTACGAAATCATCCTTAACTTGTTTAAGGATATTCTTGACATACACCAGATTTACTTTCATACTTGCTCATGACTATTAATGGACTATGAACATCTGGTATTACTCTTATGATGATTCCTATCGCAGTATCAAAGGAAACCTTCCATAAGCATCATCTTTCACCTTATCTTTAGGACAAACTTCCTAACATAGATAGATCATGAGAACACCGGCTAACAGTATCCCCTATCGCGATCTATGCTAATCTTTTTTAGCATCACATCTATATATGTAAACTATAATCTAACAACAGTTAAATCTATCACTATAGATTCTTATTTCTAAAAATAAGAATTGCTAATCCAAGTGCTTTCGTAAAGACCTTGAACTACCAAACGTTAATTGACTGTGACATGGGGTGATAATTCTCGAGAGAGATATCCAATACCTTACTAAAAAATCGTAACACACTCCCACTATCCATCTTGCACATTGGGCATATCCTTCTTTTGACTAAATCAAACTCCTTTGATTATCAAAAAAAGAAATTGTGTAGAGAAACTTGTTTGAGTCCATAAATGGATCTCGTGGCCTCACATATCATGTTATCGTCTATGAACATCGAGCTGTTTGCCCAACGTCTTCAACACTATCATATAGCCATGACACGAAGTTACTACAAGCATAGTCTGAATAGAACTGGGCTCAGCCTTACAGGGACATACCCTCTAGGTAAGACAGACTAGGTTCATAACCTGGTTGTCACTGATGGATCCTAATTCAGATATTATGGCTCCTGGCCATATCTCTCAATCTTTCCTTTCAAACATTCTTTCATAAGTCGTGAGATATTCATTCATCAAGATGAACATACCAGTAGCCCTTTTGGGCGTGAGGTTATCCACAGACCTACAGAACTTTTGTGTGCATTGAGCAGTGTTCTACACCTCATCGCTATGCGGCGTCTTCTCATGTTCCAATGGTTGAATATATCTTTATGGTTCTCAAACTCTTTTGAGATATGATTCACTCCCACTGTTTCTTTTGGAAGAAACACTTCCTCTAGAAGACAGCATGTTTGGAGACAAGCATTTTGCTCCACAGACAAGTAAATAATATCCAGCGTGCTAGCTAAGACATTCCACAAAGTCGCATAGGTCGTAATAGGCTCCAAACCTTTCTAACTCTGCCTATGAAAATTTCAAATCATCGGTTAAGATATATTTGACATTATCCCCTTCCGTATCTAATATGGAATTTATTCAACCTTTATTCTTTTGAACTCGGTTAAGTATAGGGGCACTATCCCGAAACAGGTAAGGGATACTTCGCATGGCTTGCGTCACACCTTTTTCATATAAAGTGTTGTTTCCATTTTGGGAACACAATCTAATTGCGTATCCCAAAGATGGTATCCTTCAAGGGAGAATCTTATTCCTTTCAGACGACTTCTGAAACACCTTTCAGGTATTAATTACTTCAATCCAATTGGAGATTAATTCCTAAATAGCTCATCAATCTCATATTCGTACTAGCTCGAACTATTTGGGCTTTCCGAATTATGCACTTCACTGAGTACACTTGACTATTTTTAAAAATAGTCGTAGAGATTAACAAACAATTATTTGTGGCATTAATTGTCATAAGTACACTTGACTATTTCTAAAAATAGTCGTAGAGATTAACAAACAATTATTTGTGGCATTAATTGTCATAAGCCAACAAACATCGGTTTGTTTAGGCTTTAGACAATTTTTCTAGAATTTATAACATTTTCATAAAAGGGTATTTTAGTCATCTTTAGATAAGATACGTATCGCCCACATGATTCATAATCACATGGTTCGGTTGTTAGATTAGGATTTAATCCGTATCTTTGCTTCGTATACATGTTAGTTAAGACATCATCTTGTGAATAAATGACATTTGATTATACATTTCTTTTCCAATTATCTTTCCCGGCTTTGGAGATTTTCTCGTTTTAGATCGACATCTAGAACAACTACAAATATCAAGGATAAGTCATCTTTAGATAAGATACGTATCGCCCACATGATTCATAATCACCATATCTAAATGACAAATATTTAGTTGAGATCTCATCACATATATCAACTATATAGTGACATCAATCTAGTATGTTAGATTCAGTCACCTTCCAACTTTATCAGAATAACATATATTCGTTACAACTGAATATGTCTACTAAATCCTAACAAATAACTGAAAGTATGTTCTTCATAAGAACCGGAACATAATAACATTTATTTAGTTCCTTTATCAGTTTACAAGATCCAGAATATGGTAAGTGTCACAACGTTTGCTTCACCTTCCATATCTGCATTTATTCTTTCTAATTTAATCACACTCGTAAGATATCATATATCTTAGAGTCGACTTTGAACTTAGATAGATTCATCTCAAATCACTTTCCTAGAATAGAAACTTCAATAAGTTCTCTATTTAAGCACACGCCCTAACTTTCCTTTTTAATCCCTTAAGCACTTGAAAAACGTTTCTTATTGTAGTCTTCATAAGACTTAAGAGAAATCACAAGAGCTATGTCTTTGATTTCCTTTCATAAAGAAAATCCAAAGTTTATTAAATAGTTTATTTAAACTTTGGAATCGTATTCAAAACATTAACTATTTAATTAACCTTTAAGCAATGGTAGAATTAAGTCGATACTTAAATCTTACAATTTTGAAAACAACATTTCCAAAATTAGATGTGGTCATACTTATCCAATGTTTGAATTAATTGTCATCGTATGACTGAATGATCATCTTGGATCGTATCCAATATCATGAGCTTCCGCCTTTCATTAATAATTAAAGTCTTGGAGTACTGCATCAAATATGTAGTCTCCTTGTCTCTAACTACTACAACGGGATTGCTCGTGTCATTGGTTATTTTAAAAGGATTAATATTACTTAACCATATTTGAGAACATTTCTCAAAAGGTAACAGTCATAATTTGGTTTTACTAATCGAGAATAAAACATAAATATAAAGTTTGCTAAAACTACAACATAAAAAAATGAAAATAAAATAGTGTTGTTGTTTATACACGAAAAATAAAAAATGGTCTTTTGATTTATGATTTTGCTCCACTAGTCAACTACTCCCAATTGACTATCAAGAATCTTTCAAAATTCTTTAGTGGCCAAGATCCCATCTGGTTACCCCGATTCCCGATGAGGGCTGATCAACCGGAATAATTCGAAATGTATGTAACACTTACCAATCACATCTCTATGTGACTCTTGGTGGTTGACTAATCAACTCTTTGAAAGGTATGTAACACTTACCAATCACATCTCTAGATAAATGTTCTCAACCCCTTGCCTCTATAATAAGACGGTCCTAACGAGGGCCAATCACCGCAATACTCTAGTCAAGTCATAACCCAATATTCACAAGATCTCATACGATCATATCTCAATAACGATGATATACCCATGGTAGGTCAACTCCCTACGAGGGCCGATCAGTTGGATCTGAACAAAGGCTCTTCACCGTCGCTATAATATTGGGAGACAATTTTTCGACTTGATTTTTGTTGTGGAAGTATTTACGTAAATGAATTCACTTAATTAATTTTAATAACGGTCTCATCAAATATATCTATCTCTATAGACATACATCCTACACATTTATCTAGATCGTGCCTAGTTATGCATCTATCGTATCATATAAAATAAATACAAGCACAAAATAAATAAATTCGTAAAGTAACCGGTATGATCATAGACTTTTCCTAGGTGTGGTTTCGAATACAAACTGACGAAACCGCGGATCGCAATCTAAAGGTAGCTGCAACCGCCAATAGGATCTTTAATGCTCCATTCTCCAATGGGATCTTTATTTTCGTCTTTCTTTGGTCTTTATCTTCTGCTCCATTCTTGTTACATTTAATTCTATCTAATAAAATAAATACACCCGCCGCACATGGGGGGGGAGCTAACGGGAATGGGATAGATGCAGAAAATAAACTAGGTCACGTTCTTCATAACGGCCTAGGACAATTTTTAAACCAACAGAAAAATTAAATCATTCACATCCATCCTATCGGTCGAGTCCATGATCAATCGGGGTCCATATAATCATATTATATCTACTATATCTAATCCATACAATAACATCTTATGAAAAAGATAAAATTAAAATTTAACTACTTGCGTCTTAATTAATCAATTAATATTTAATCTATTAAATAATTTTATCCAATCACTTAACTAATTAACATTTAATTAATTAAATGATTTTCATCTAAATAAAATTAACGATTAATTTTAAACGATTTTAATTTTAATTTTAATAAATTATAACTATTCCAAAAATAAATCAAAATTAAAATTATGTCTCTTTTATTTCTTTCCTTTTGATTCGTAATCAAAAGGAATGCATTTGGTTTCCTAAACAAAAATGCATCTTCCTAAACCAAATTTGGTTTAGGCCTGGCCACATTCCAAAATCAAAATTTTTGGAAGTGGCCTAGGCCTAGGCCTTTTACAAATCAAATATTTGAAAAGCCTAGGCCTATTCCAAATCAAATATTTGGAAAGGCCAAATAATTTTGGTTTAGGCCTGGCCACTTTCTAAAATCAAAATTTTGGAAGTGGCCTAGGCCTAGGCTTTTTCCCAAATCAAATATTTGGAAAGGGCCGAGGGCCTAGGCTATTCCAAACAAAGTTTGAAAAAACCATTATTATTTTAATGCCATGTGGCATCCCAATGGCCCAAACTATTTGAACCATTGGTTAGCCACATGACACAACTAAACAAAAGAGGAATTATCAATCACAACTATGAACCATATTGAATCACAAAATACACAAAACAAAAATTTGGAGATCCGCCAGCATTCACCGGTCAACCGACTGCCGGCAGAAGGTTGACTTGCTGATTATGCTCAACCAAAAGAAAGATTACAATGGTCTTTTGTCACACATCTCTGGATACTTGGATTACAGGAAGAAGACTGACGTCTCATTTCATACTAAGTTGGATGTTATCAAGAAATCCACTTCAAATTCAGTTTTAGAAATTCTCAGTCTAAAGGAGAATCTTGAAATTACAACTATGAAAGATCAAGAAATTCATGCTCAAGCAGAATGAAACATCAATCAGCGAATCTATAGATTGGAAACTCAGCTCAAAGAAGTTCTAACTTCTCAGAAAGACATTTCAATAGACCCAAAGGCAACTCAACAGTTGATCACTCAGTTGTATGATGCCAAAAATGGGGAAGTTTTGAATTAGAAAAGCTGAGATTACACGAAGAAAAGCTGAAGCTTGAAGCTGAATTAAAGAAATGCAAATCAGTAGCAGATCCTTATGTTAGGCATGTGAAACAACTAACTGACGAGCAGCTCATTTCAAAGTACAGTCAACCTGGAGAAAGAAGAACTACTCTCACACATGATCTGTGGATGATGTTTCTCAAAGATCACAACAATGTCAAGGAAAAATACAAAGACAAAAATTATGAAGAATCCTTTGCCTATTTCTTATTTGATCTCTATCATAATCAGAAGATGGCCACTTACAAGAAAGTAAAGAGAATTGAAGAGAAGCTTTAAATCAGAGATAAGAGAGAACATATTAAGGCTGATGTTGCAGAGTTTGAAGATTATTACAAGGATAAAACTCACCTTCCTAAATTAGCTCTATAGAGAAACTGAAAATTAACAAGCCAAGTGGATTATCTCAAAACATTTCTTAAGGAAGACTCAAAGTTAGAAAATGATTACTACCTCCACGATAAGGAAAAGAAATTTATCTTAGTTACACAAAGAGCTACTTAGCTTTTATTTTAGTTCATAATCAAATGTGTAACTTGATCCAGTTTTTGAAAAATCTTAATGAAATCCAGTTTCCAGTTTTACTTTGTTTTGTATTGTTTTCATCTTTAAGTTTTTCTTTAAAGGAAGGTTTTGGCATCATAAAAAATGGGGAAATTGTTGTAAATAAAATTTTAGTTTTCATGATGATTCGTCTTATTTAGTTACTTGTTTACACCCTATTGATGAAGTGCTGAAACTAGCAGTAATAGTGGAAAGCTAAAAGATGTCTAGAACTCAATGTATAGGTTTTACTAGAGTCTGATAATTGTATAGGTTATATTAGACAAGCACTGTAATAGATAGATATGTCGTAAAACTGAAAACTGGAGATCATCTAGAAAACTGGATATTCACTAAAACTGAAAAGAGTAACCAGAACTGAAGTTCACTCAGAATTGAAGAAGGTAAGTTCACTGAGGGACACATACTCTGTGGACTTATCTAAAACTGAAGGCTGAGGGAACAAACTCGGTAACTGAAGAACTGAGGGGCATAGACTCAGTTGTAAAAGATTGAAGAACTGAGGTCTCAAACTCAGTATGAAGACTAAAGCCGAGACTGTAAAGTTAGAATTCAGGTAAGTCTGTGATGGCCTGAACTGACTTCATCGATCTTGAAGAAGACATAAGTATTATAAGGACAATGATATCTTAGATGATTTGTATAAGGAATGGTGTACTCTGATTAAGTGATATAAAATCAGATAAATATAGTAGTGAGATTTTTTAAGAAGAGCAAAAACTCAGTTAATTCTCTAAGTCAATTAACAAAATGATAACTGACACACTCAGTATAAAACTGATCAGGATACTCAGTTTTATAGTCAGCCATCCAAGCAACTGAATGTACATTCAAACGTTATAATTCAAGGATTTTTACTGGATGAAGAACTGACATGTCAGAACGGTCAATGACACCAAACATCTAAAAATATAGACGTTGATACAATTCATATACAAGCAAGATGAACGTTGGACCTCTCACTATAAATAGAAGAATTGGCATCACGGATCAAACACCGAATTAACAAGATTTCAAGAGTTTTTGTGCACAAGTCTAGTTCATCTGAATTGCTATCAATATTTGCGCTCAACAAGGTCACATCTAGGTTTCTTCAAGTGTTCAAGCTACATCGATCAAATCCAAATTTTGACACTTAGAAAAACAACAAGCAAGAATCAATTTATTGATTCCCAGCCCAACTTTGATTTCTAATTAAAGGTTAGACTGTGAAGCAATCCGGTTTAGGATTTCCCAATGACAGTTGTTATTAGCAGTCGGGTAGACTGTGTTTGTGGTGGTAGCTGGAGAAGAGGCAATAGCAACCATCTAAGGACCAGTGTTCAAGCAGTTGAAGAGCAGCAATCCTACATGTTCTTTAGTTGTTTAGATTGTGAAGCTAGGGATTAGTCAGGGACTATCGTTTAGGACTTTTTTTAACAGCGTACCTCAAAGAGTTTTAGTGGAATTTTCCTCCTACATCACAGAGGAAGAGTGGACTGACATGATTACACCACCTGGAACCACAGTAATTCTTGCTCTACTTACTTTACTTATCTACTTTCAGTCATTTATTTATTTAGCATTTATTATTGTTTATCCAACATACTGAAATGGATTGTTATACTCACTCACAGTTCACAAACTGACATTCACCAGAATTCAGTTTAGCAAACTCAGCTTTTTCATAAAAACAACAAGATCCAGATAAAGGCTAAAACTTATATCCGCTACCGGTTGACTTAGTTTCGTTATCAGTCAATCTTGACTTAAGCTCAGCTTTAGTCAGCTTAACACCACACAAGTTAAAACTGAACCTTAATCATTTTAGATCCTGTTTTTGGTGACAAGTTTATTCACCCCCCTCTATACGTGTGTCAACCTTTCCAAAGGACCAACAAGAACTGATTTGATCTAAACTAATTTTACTCAATTAGAAGAATGTGAATCCAAGCACACAGCTAAATGCTCTCAAACTGAGAATGAACCGACAAATAAGTTACCAATAAACTGACTCTTAAACTGAGTCAATAGAGGTCAAAAAGGTAAAGCGCATGTCTACGACAGGAGTTACATCACATTTATTACCGCCGTAATTATCAGAGAAGCTGTTACATGTGTACTCGCTAAAGGACAAACAGTACATGCATTGGATATACAACCCGTCAGAATGGAAGTTCAAACACACAATGAAATCTTATAAAGATAGTGGAGATAGTGGAGCAAAACCGTTTTACACTCTACTTAACTCGGATTTTCTTCCCAAGGGTTACCTCACAAAAATCCTATCAAGAAATTTTCTTTTTCACTATGTCGAAAGGATTTTTGTCAAGAATCACAAGATGGATGGATGAAGGACTGTCAAAAATGTTGGTTGATTATGAACCAAAATGCGATGGTAGCTTGTTATCAAGCGTAATTTGTGAAAAGTTACACAAAATACAAGGCCTGGAAGATTTTTCTCAACATCAAATTGGAGAACTTGGATAATGATGCCCTAATTCAATTTTGGGAGAATATGCAGATGGATAGATATCATCCTACAACAACCATCTATGAAGAAGAGATCAACATCAATGCAACAATCATCCGGAGCCTATTCAATTTCTCGACCCCAAAGACAAAACAATCTATCTGCTCAACCTGAAGCTCAGACTAGAAGAATTTCTCTCAAGGATTTCTTCATAGGAAAGACAGTTCATGTCAACTCAAGCCTGAAAAAGATGGAACATGAGTTTGCTATTTTGAGTCAATGGAGAGCAAAGAGTATACTAGGAAAGTATCAAGCTTTGGATGTTCATCTGAAGAAAGAGTTTATTTGATGACATTCATTTCGGATCAAGTAGATTTCGATTGGGCTGGATTTATCTTCAATCAAATGGTGAAACTACCTCATGAAGAAATCAGAAAATATGAAAATCCAAAGCTAATGGAACTAAGTATAACGAAAGGCTTCACTTGTAAAAGTCATTCGGTCTACGGATACAACACTATTTGGAGATACAAAATCATAGGAAAAAGACCAAAAGGTTGACAGATTACCAACCACTGACCCAATTGAGGCAGTTGTAACTTCAAAGAAGAAAGTTTCAGAACTGATACCTGAACAAAAAGGAGTCAAGCATAAAACTTACTTAATAGCTAGAAGAATAGTGGAAAGATCTTTGTTCCGCGACTAACCAGTTAAAAAAAGTGAAACAAGCAAAGAAGCTACAATCGAGGGGGAACAGTCACTGAAGGCGACAAAAACTGATACTTCTGCAAAGTCAGATGAAGTTGTGACTCACAAGAAGCAGAAGATAGCAGAGAAACAAGTTTCTGCTATACAAGAAACTCAACTTGAAGAAGTTTCCATTGAACTTGAAAAGATTGTCGAACTTATGAAATGGAAACTGGATATCACAAGAAATCAAGAGTTGCTCAAGATGGATATGGAAGAAGAAGAGCAATCATCTTTAGAGAAATTTGGAGTAACTACTATGTGTAAGTTATTGGATGAATTTTTGACCAAGTGTGATAAGATCCTTCAAGATAAAGCAAAGAATAAATCATCTAACAAAGAGAATAAGATACATAAAAAGAAGAAGAAGGATGATGATGATGATCAGAATGATTATCGAAAAAGAGGAAGCAGATTCAAGAAACTGAAACTTTGCAAGAATTCAACATAGAAGAAATGTTGACTCAAACTGAAACAAAGAAGGACTTATTTCAAAAACCTGAAGAAGTTGGCATGCAAAGTAAGCCAGTTGATGACCCTAAAATGGCAGCTGGATCACAGACAGCTGACATTCGACCAACAGAAAAAGACAAGAGCATGGCACTCATAATTGTGGATAATGCAACTCAGTCTACTATCAATGTAGCTGATGATCATATTGAGTTTGTTACTGCCAATGATATGTCCAAGCTTTAAAAGTCAGATGACATTTTGTATAATCAATGCTATGGTCATTAATAGATCTTAGCAAGATGGACAAGTATTTGAATACAAGATCAAAAATGGATAATACTGTCACATAGTACTTAGAGTGACATACTCAATTAACAACTGACTCAGTGAAGGAAATCAGTCAGTTGAAGGTGGATCTAAAGGATTTCTTAAGAAAAGACAAGGAAACATATACCAGTCTACAATGGAATTTGGGTCAGAAAGTTTACAGTTTGGAGAATTAGCTTAAAGAAGCTCAATCTTCTCGAATTGACATCCAGAAGCAAAAAAAACTAACTCATGAGTTGCAAGTCAAGATGGATGATGCAAAAAAGGGGGAAGATGCAGAAGCTGAAAAGAAAAGATTAGAGTATGACTTAGAGACCGAGAAACTGAAGAAGAAGATGGCTAGTTTCAAACCAAGTGAACTACTTTACCCTGTATGGCCAGAACTGGCAACAGCTCAGTTGTTTGAGAAGTTTGACAAAACGAACAAATGAATACTAACTCTTACAACATAGTGATGCATGAATTCAGAAATGACTGCAGTAATATCAAAGCAAAAAACAGAGACAAGAATTATGAAGAAGCTTTAAATTACTTCTTATCAAACCAATACTACAATCAGAAAATTAAGGATTATAAGGAAGCTAGTGGAGTAAATCAAAGACACCGTACCATAAATGATGGAAAGAAGCAAATGGAAGCTGATATTGATGAGTTTGAAAAATATTATTTGGAGATCACTCACCTACCAAAGCTTTACTTATGGAAAGAGTGGAAGGATTCAAGCCAACTGGACTACAACAACATTTTCGGCAAAGATGAAGAAGAGAAACACAAAGAGTATTGTTTTCTTGATGAAAAACACTTGCTGAAGGAGACAATTGAATCACTTCGACAAGAAACTAGGAAGAAAACTCAATAGAATGCTTAGATAGCATTAGCCAGTTTTCATATGTCGGTGTTTAATATTGTAAACATCTTGTAACTGACTATTGTTTCAGTTTTGTGATCAGTTTGAAGTTTTGAAAGTTTTAATGAACTATCTAGTTTTCTGTTTATGTTTTATATTTAGTCTTTTCTTTTAAGGAGGGTTTTGACATCATCAAAAAGATAATATGCTAGAAATAATAATTATGTTTTGATGATAATTCATCATTGTGTTTGCTTATTTTTTATAACCCCATTGATGGAGTGCTGGAACTACCTATTATAGTGAAAAGATAAAAGATGTATGGAAATGAATGTATAAGTTTACTAGAGTCTTATTATTGTATAGGTTAAATCAGACAAAGCACTGTAATAAAAAGGATTCAAAACTTTAAAAATGATCACCTAACAAAACTGTACATGATTCCAATAATAACTGAAGATAGAAGTAAGTCAATAAATTAAGACTTAATGCAGTCAGTTTTACAACTGAAGGTACAAACTCAACTGACTTTATTAAAAGTTAAATGAAAGAAGGTATGTTTGTTGAGGGAACAAAATCAGTTGGCTTATCTATAAAAGCTGAAGGCTGGGGGAACCAACTCAGTTGGCTTGTCTATAGAAGCTGATGGCTGAGGGAAAAATCTCAAATATGAAGGATGAGGGAAATAGACTCAGTCATTGAAGTTTGATGAACTGAGGGTTCAAACTCAGTTTATAGATCTTGTATGAAGACCTTAGATACATAAGGACAATGATATCTTAGAAGATATGAATTTATATGGTGTACTCTGATTTAGTTAATAAAGATCAGATGAATACGGAGTACTACGTTTTGAAGAAGAGTAATAACTCATTTAACGCTCGAAGAACTGAAAAGCTCAGTTATAACAGTTGAAAACTAATATACCAAAAAATTCAGTTTCAAGCTGAAGTCCTCCAAAACTGAAGTAAAATCAGAATGCTTGAAAGCAAGCATTTTTATTCGATGACGTTCTGACATGTCAGAAGGACACTGACATATCTAACAGTATGATAGCATATCCGAAACCATCGGCTATAATGATTCAAATTCAAAGATTTGAACGTTTAATTTCACACTATAAATAGGAGACCAAGGATTAACCATGATTTAATAAGTTGCAAGCATTTTCTGTGATTAAATTTTGTGGAGTAAATTGCTATCATTTCAAGCTAACAAGTTATCGATCCAGAAATCTTCTAATTGTTCAAACTACAAAGAATTATCAAGTTATCAACACTTTGAAGACTCACAAGCAAGAATCACTTACTTGATTCAAGGCCCAACTTTGATTTTATCAAAGGTTGAGACTGTGAAGCAATCCGATCTATGATTTTCCAAAGAGAGTTGTTTTTGCAGTCCGGGTAGAGAGTGTTTATGGTGGAGCTGAAGAAGAGGCGATACAACCCTATACGGAGTAGTGAAGTAGTTACAGAACAGCCATACTACATGTTCTATAGTTTCTTAGAAAGTGAAGCTAGGTATTAGTGAAGGACTATAAGATCAGGTTTCTTGTAACCGATATACCTCAAGAGTTCTAGTGGAAATTTTCCTCCTACATCACAAGGGAAGAGAGGACTAACATTATTAAACCACCTGGAACCTCTCTAATTTCTTGTCATACTTACTTATTTTATTTACGCATTTTACCTATAGTTATTTACATTCCATTTATTGTAATTGTTAAAGCATTGTTAATCCAAGCATACAAACTGATTGAAATTCACACTGAACACAAGATGAAGTTAACTAGAACTAAGTTTTTCATCCCAGCTTTTACATAGATAGAACAAGATCAATTTTGAAGGCTAAAACATAATTAATCCACTACCGGTTAACTCAGTTTGAGCAAAAGTCAGTTTAATCTCAGTTTTCGGTGACAATTATTATTCACCCCCCTCAAAAATTATGACAAATTTTTCACGGGACCAACAATATATATATATATATATATATATATATATATATATATATATATATATATATATATATATACATATATACATAGCCGCCGGGAATAGAGAGGAAAATGAGGGGAGAAAAATAAGGTGATCTGATCATCGATTGGTACCCCGTTTTTTTATCCAAATAGAGAATAAATTATGCGATGTTCAACCACATATTATTCTAGATGATGTGGAGCAATAAGTGTCACGAGTATTCACGTTTTCTTGGAGATCTACCGTTCGTGCCTTTTCTGACCCGAATCGTTTCTTAGTTGGCATCCGTTAGAGGTAAGGATTATATTTTGATGGGTTAGGATAAACATATGATTTTTAATTGATTTAATTCGTATTGGTTCTCTATAATTAATTAATTGTTGCGTAAATTTTGATCGGTCGGAACAGAATGAGAATCGGCACCCCCGGTGCGGAGAAAGCCTCCACCGCCGAGGCGAGAGCCTCAGAATCCGATCCGGTTCCAACATATCGCCACTCAATACACATTACACTATCACGTAAAATTCACTTAGCACAAATTATTATTTATGAATTTAATTATTAGTATTATTAATATGATTATTATTGTTTTATTTAATTTATGTCACGTACTAATTTTACATGTAGTGATATCATTTATGTTTGTTATTTATGATAATAGAGGCGTGAAACTTCATTATGACATTCTGTGTATGACTACGGAACGTAACGGTACACATTGTGTTATGTATGACTGCGAAAGGTAACGATGCATAACACTTCATAATGTAGTTTAAAGTAAACTGTTTATGACTGCGGAACATAACGGTACACATTGTGTTGTGCATCACTGCGATACGTAACGGTGCATAACACTAAGTAACGAGGAATATAAAGGAACCGTGTATGACAGCGGAACGTAACGATACACAGTGTGATATGTATGACTGCGATACGTAACGGTGCATATCACTAAGGAATGAAAAATAAATGAAATATGCGTTGAAAATTATAGGGTAATTATGTTATGGTAATTATGATAAGGTAGTTATGACACGGTAAGTAGGTATGTATTGGTATGTTAAGATGCATTGAATTATGCCAGGTCCAATTCCCTATTCCTATAATTATCATGTAACATTTTAGTATGATAACTAATAATATGTAAACTGAAAGTATACCTGTTAGAAATAAAAATTGATGTTTTAATGATGATTCCTCTATATTTATTTAATTGCTTGTTTGCATCCCATTGACGAAGTGCCGAAACTAACTGTTATAGTGAAAAGCTAAAATATGTCTAGAACTGAATGTATAGTATTTATAGAGTCTGATCTTTGTATAGGTTATATCAGACAAGCACTACAATAGATAGGGAGTCGTAAAACTAAACACTGGAAGTCTAATGGAAACTCGATATGATATCTTAGAACTGATAATGTAAAAGAAACTGAAAGTTTTACTCAGAACAGAACCTGATCGAGAAGTACTCAGAACTGAAGAAGGTAAGTTCACCGAGGGATCAAACTCAGTTGGCTTATCTAGAATCTGAAAGTTGAGAGGACAAACTCTGTTATGAAGAATTTAGGGACATAGAGTCAGTTATTGATTACAGAAGAACCGAGGGTTCAAACTCAATTTATGAAGACCAAAGTTGAGACTGTAAAGTTGGAATTCAGCTAAGTCTGTGACGGCCAGAACTGACTTTAAAGATCTTGTATGAAGACCTAAGATACATAAGGCCAATGAGATCTTAGATGATTTTAATTTAGATGGTGTACTCTGGTCAAGCCAATGAAGATCAGATAAAGTTAGAGTACTCAGTTTTAGAAGAAGAATACAGAACTGAGTTAATGCTCTATATTAGTTGAAAACAAAAAAATGACCTACTCAGTTATACAACCTTAAAACTGACATACCTGAAAACACTCAGTTTAATGCAGGATTCATCCAAGAACTGAAGAAAAATCAGAACGTTGAAAAGCAAGCATTTTCATTCGTTGATGGGCTGACATGTTAGAATTGTCACTGACATCTAACATATAGCCATTGATAGCTACAAGGATTCAAATTCAAACAAGATGAAGGTTGGATTTCACACTATAAATAGAGGACTTAGCAACAAGGAACAAACGCCGATTTTACAAGTATTAAGTGTATGTTCTGTTCATCCGTGCATTGCTATCATTTCATGCTTAAAACAAAATATCCAAAATTCTTCTAAATGTTAAACCTACAAATAATTCATCAAGACCTCAACACATTGAAGAACCACAAGCAAGAATCATGTACTTGATTCCAAGCCCAACTTTGATTTTTGATCAAATGTTGAGACTATGAAGCAATCCGGTATAGGATTCGCCAAGGACAGTTGTTTTTGCAGTTAGGGTAGACTGCGTTTGTGGTGGAGCTAGAGAAGAGGCAACACTACCCTCTATGTTCCAGTGGAAGAAGTTGCAGAGCAGCCATACTACCTATTTTTTAGTTACTTAGATAGTGAAGCTAGGGTTTAGCCAAGAATTATCAGCTTAGGACTTTTTGTTACCAATCTACCTCAAAGTGTTCTAGTGAAATTTTCCTCCTACATCACAGGGTAAGAGAGGACTGACATGATTACACCACCTGGAACCTCTATAATTTCTTGCCTTATTTCCTTATTTTATTTACACACTTACTTACTATTACTTATATTTCATTATTTGTGATTGTCATCATATTGTCTGTCCAAGCATACAAAAATGATTGTATTCAACACTAGATACAAACTCATATTCACCAGAATTCTGTTTTGCATATCAGCTTTTTCATAGATACAAGAAGATCTGTTTAAAAAGGCTAACATAATCCGCTTCCAGTTAACTCAGTTTGAGCAAAAGTCAGTCGACCTTTACTCAGCTTTGTTAGCTCAACTACACACAAGTTTAACTAATGCGACTATTTCGTAGGGCTTATGTGTGTATATTCCCATGAGATGTGCAATTGCCGAACAACCTTTTACCATTTTTGCTTTTCCTGCGGTTTGGGCCGTTACATTTGGTATCAGAGCACCGGGTTCATGAGACGGGGCGTTTATTCTTGTTAGGTTATGATATTTAAAAGTAAATTTTTTATTTCCTAGGCAACATTTTCCTTTGTTTCCTATTTGTTTTCCATGAATGAAGGTAAACCCTTCTTGTGCTTTTCTTCTTCTCCATCTTCTAATGAGCGAATCATGTAGTGGCAATCAACTTCGGGTTTAGCCACTCCTTCACCTCTTCATTCAGTCTAAGTCCCACAGTTAGTTTATGAAGTTGGACCTATTCCGCCACATCTAGTTCTAATTATGCTAGGAGTACCTAGAGATGCTCTCTCACTTTGTTAACCACCTTCTCCAGAGGTAATGTTTGTATGTCAGAGTTGATGAAGACAAGGTTCAGTACACCAAGGAAGATGTTGACCGACAAAGACAAAAGGATTGTCTCGGTTTGACGGGAACACCCTTGCATGGTTTATCAGAGTAGCGTAATGGAATCATGGGAAGACGTTCCTAGAAGCTCAATCGCACAACAAGCAAGCCTGAGTTGCCTCCATCTGTTATAGCACCTTTAGAAAGTCCCTTGGAGTTGATGTAGTTGTTTCCAAGGGAAACTTTTTATACAAGGTAAATCTTTCAAAGTAATTAGTAGAATTTCTTTAAGTAGACTACCGAGTCAACAGCAGGGCTACCGACTCAGCTCTGCTGACTTTTTGGCCTCACTGCAGACTGATCAGTAGTACTAGCTTTTGGTTTGCCTATAGATTGTCGGTATGCACAGTTTAGTGTAAAGTTTAAGAAGCTTCAAGTTCAGTTATAAGATGTTCTAGTGGTTTGTGAACACCCAGAAGTTTCTAAGAAAATTCATGGCCCCCCTTCCGCTAAGAAGAGTTGAGTTTAAAATCAACCTGGTTGTATGAGCACAACTAGTTCCAAACATCCCTGTGGGATAACCTCAACTAAGCTTAATGAAGTTAAGGAACAGTTGTAAGGATGGTTGGATTCAATGATTATCAAGTTCATTGTTTCGCCTTGGGAAGCATAGGTCTCTTGTGTATGGAAGAAAGATAGTAGCATGGGACTATGCATCGACAACAAAAATTTAAGCAGGTTCACAATGATGAACAAGTACCCCTTCCTTCTTATTGATGAATGTTTGACAAGTTACAAGTAAATAAAGTGTTTTCACCAATAGATCCGAGTATCACCAGTTAAAGATCAAGACATTAAAAAATTCCAATAAGTGCTTTTATATTGAGAGGATGAGGAAGAACATGCTTAACATCTTAGATTGGTTTCACAAGTCTTATGGATAAGAGGTTCCACACCAAGTTCAGCAAGTGTGAGTGGTAGTTGGACAAAGTTGCATATCTAGGACATGTTTTTTCCATAAAAGAGGTTATGGTGGACCCATCCAAAATAGAAGCCGTAGATTAATGAAGATGCTCTACCATAGTGAAAGAAGTACAGAGTTTTCTAGGATTAGCTCCATACAATGGTAAGTTCGCAAAATGGAGTTCTTATTTAGCTGACCTTCTTGCATGACTTACTGAAATGAATGCCAAGTTTGAGCGGTCGGCAAAAAGTGTAGGATGTATTTCAGCAGCTAAAAAAGAAGTTAGTGACGATGCCGATCTTCACCTCACCGTTGTGAGATAGAGTATAACATCTACATTAATTATGTTTCTAAGATAAGTTTGGGTAGTATTTGACACAACAAAGGGATGTTATTACGTACGCCTCCTGCCAGTTAAGGCGTCATGAGAAGAACTATCTCACTCATTACCTTGAATCAGTTGTAGTGGTTTTCACATTAAAGATTTGGCATCACTATCCTTATGATGTGACCTGTAAGATCTTCCCAGATCACCGAAGTTTGAAGTATTTATGCGCCCTAAAATTGTTAAAGATGAGGCAAAGAAGATTGCTTGAGTATAATAAAGATTCTGACCTTTCCACAACTATCATCTTGGGAACGCTAATATCATGACAGATCCTTTAAGTAGGAAGCCAACATCAAGGAAAATTTCAACATTGACAGTAGGTCCGCATTGATCACGGTGTTCGACCAGCTTCAATTAAGTACGCTTAAGTCGGAAGGTGGCTTAATGGTTTCAGTCCTGATAGCTCAGTCAGACTTGATTGAGAAGATCAAGGAAACTCAGTTTAAGGATTATTTATTACGCAGAGCTAAGAAAATGCATGAAGAAAGGTCTACTGATAATTTCGAGTTACACACAGATGGTTCCATATGGTTTCAAGGCAAATTGTGTGTGCCTCGAGTTGCAGTGTACTTCGAGATATTTTGATAGATGCTCAAGAGCCAGAGTTCACGGTTCATCAAGGCAACAATAAGATGTATCATGATCTTAGAAGCCACTATTGGTGGCAAGGAATGAAGGGATGTTTCACCAAGTTCGTGTCTGAATGTGCAGCTTGTCAGCAAGTGAATGCAGAACATCAAAGACCTGCCGATTTAATTAAGCCCTTAGAGGTTCTTGTGGAAGTGGGATGAGATTACCCTGGATTTCATCACAAGGTTACCCTAAGGAAAGGGTATTGTGAATGCCATTTGGGTAATAGGGGACAGATTGACTATGTTTGCTCATTATATGCCTATCAAAAGTGGTACTTTACTTGAGGATGCGACACAGTTGTATATTGATAAGATAGTGAAACTTCATGGACTCCCCTTAGCCATAGTATCAGACAAAGATACGATGTTCACTTCAAAATACTGTTAGAGTGTGCAAAAGAATTTCTGGAATACGGTTGAAGTTCAACACGACGTTCCATCCGCAACATGTGGCCAGTCAAAATAGACCGTTCAGATCTCGTAAAGGACATAGAACCTTTGGGGAGAAAGAGGGTGGCCTCAATCAAAGTGTTGTGAATTAACCACATCGAACAAGAGGCCACTTGGGAGCTGAAGTCGGAAATACGAGCCAAACACCCAACCCTTTTCCCACCTTGAAGCACATAATGTTTCGAGGACGAAACTTCTTCTAAGGAGGGGAGATTGTAAAACCCCGAAATATCATTATGGGTATTTGCGTCTATTTGGGTTATTTTGGAAAATATATATATGTATATGTATTTTGTTGATCAAATAATTCACCGAAATAATATTCGGTTTGTGTTATGGTGTCAATAAATACGAAATATATTTATTTAAAAATAAATTTTATATAAATAAAATATCTCAAAACTATAATTGTATTGAGATACGATTAATGCAATTAATATATATATATATATATATATATATATATATATATATATATATAAGAAAAATACATAATTAAAGTAATACCGAAAACCTAATAGCTACCCTATATGTAGTACCACATGGGGTACACGTGAATAAACAAAAATGAAAAGGGGAGAACATCAAAGCTGCCGCCGGGAATAGAGAGGAAAAGGAGGGGGAGAAAAATAAGGTGATCGGTCACCGATTGATACAACGTTTTTTGATCCAAATCAAGAATAAATTATGAGGTGATCAACCATGTATTATTCAAGATGATGTGGAGCAATAAGTGTTACGTGGATTCACGTTTTCTAGAAGATCTACCGTTTGTGCCTTTTTTGATCCAAATTTTTTCGTAGTTGGCATCCGTTAGAGGTAAGGATTATACAATTGATGGGTTATGATACACTTTTGACTGATTTAATTCGTATTGGTTGCCTGTAATTAATTAATTGTTGCGTAAATTTCGATTCGTTACTTTACCGGAAAAAGAAGATCGATCAGCCGGAAAAGAATGGGAATCGGCACCCCTGATGCGGCGAAAGCCACCACTGCCGAGGCGAGAGCCTCAGAATCCGATTCGGTTCCAGCAGATCTTCTGTCAATACACATTACACTATCAAGTAGAATACAGTCAGCACAAATTATTATTTACGAATTTAATTTTTGGTATTATTATTATTATTATTATTATTATTATTGTTTTATTTAATTTATGTCAAATAGTAATGTTACATGTAGTTATGTCATTTATGGTAGTTATTTATGATAGGAGAGGCATGAAACTTCATTATGACAATCTGTGTATGATTGCGGAACAGAATGGTACACAGTGTGTTATGTATGACTGCGGAACGTAACGGTACATAACACTTGATAATGAAGTTTTAATAGAAATAAAATTGTGTTTTAATGATAATTCATCTATATGTTTGCTTATTTGTTTTAACCCCATTAATTGACATTTGACGATTTGAAGAGTACTTGGCCGAGCTACCAACCCCGACATCTCCCCAGGAGGGAGAAACTCTGCTTTTATACTTAGCAGTAGTTGACGAGGCGATCAGTGCAGTCCTGATTAGAGAAGAAGGAAACATGCAGACACCCGTGTTTTATGTAAGCCGGGCTTTACATGGACCAGAGCTCAGGTATACCAACGCAGAGAAGCTAGCTCTGGCTCTAGTCCATGTCTCTAGGAAGTTGCGACCGTACTTTCAGGCACACTCAATCATTGTGGTTACAGATCAACCCCTGCGTCGGATCTTGGCGAGACCGGACACCTCGGGAAGATTAGCCGGATGGGTTATCGAGCGCGGCGAGTATGACCCGGACTACCAATCCAGGGACGCGGTCAAAGCCCGGCTCTAGCGGACTTCCCTAGCCGAAGGGCTTCAAGTCGAGACGCATAAAGAACAGCCAGCAGGTCAGATCGATACATGGACCCTTTTTGTGGATGGATCATCGGGAAAGGAAGGAGCCGGAGCAGGCCTTTTGCTCCTTAGTCCGAAGGGGAAGAATTCCCATATGCGCCGCGTTTCAACTTTCCCCGCTACAAACAACGAGGCGAATATGAGGCTTTAATTACTTTGGGCTCCGACTAGCCGACAAGGCGGGGGCGGATAACTGCATGTATTCGGTGACTCCCAAATGGTGGTTAACCATATTAAGGGTGAATATGAAGAAAAGGAGGAATCTATGAAGAAATACTTGAAGCCGCTACGATTTGCGAAGAACTTCAAGTCGGTTCATATAGAGCCGAGGTCTACCGATCCGGGAACAAAGAGACGTGCCTACCAGGTTGGCAGCCAATTTCTTCTCGGATAAAAGTTCTAGTGGAGCGGTGGCCGAGCGAAGTTATGCGTTGAATGAAGTTCAACCGATTTGCCAACGAGGCCACGGATGGATCCCGTAACGTCTGTCCCAAACACGGTGTTCGCACGAATCGACGGGGTTCAATCCGGGAAGGGGTCAAGCTACGGGCTAGCGAGGTATGCTCTGCTTTGCAGTGATGTCTCATACGGACGATCGTTTATATCCGCCGCGGCTTGGGTGTGCTGCCCGGGAGGAAGGAAGTGTATGCGCTCGGGGAAATCCCCGCCTCGGCATTTGTGGAAACCACGCGGGAGCCCGGACAGCGGCTCGCGAGTGCCGATTGTTCGGGTATTATTGGCCAACCATACAACCCGGATGCAAATGATGCAGTAATGAGATGTAAGTCGTGCCGGGTGCATGATAATGTGTCCAATCCAACCAACGCGAACATGATTCCTTTGGTCTCTCCTTGGCCACTTTTATCAATGGTGGGGCGGTCTGGTTGGACCTGCGTTACACCCGAGCTCCGAGGGCAGCCTACCGATTGCACTTGTCGTGGCCATCGACTACTTTACTAAGTGGGTGGAGGGGCCGGGGCCCGCGGCCACGCGTCACGGGGAAGGCCTCTGACGAAATTTTTGTGGAAAAATATGAGTACGTAAGATTTTGGAATACCCGAAGATCACGGTGTCGGACAATGGAACACAATTTGAAGAGTAGAGGGCGGTCGGGTCATGGTGCGCCGAAGCTGGGCACATAGTCCCGACATTTCACGCCTACGGTCGGTTACCCTACGGGCCAATGGCCGGAGTGGAGCAAACAAACGGTATGACGGCTCGAGGTTGGGGTGACGAAAAAAGATTAGAAGAAGAAGGACAAGCATCGGTCGAACATTTTCCTAACGTTCTTTGGGCATACTGGAGAACAACTCCAAACTCGGCTACCGGAGAGACTCCACCTTCGCCTTGGCTTATGGTTGTGAGAAGCGGAGTCATCCCGAAATTTGAGTGAAATAGGGGCTCCACTTACCACAGGGGCCGGAAGGCTCCGTTACAAGTGCTGACCGGGATGTCGAGCTGGGACGCATGCCAAGGATAACTTGGAAAAGAGAGCAAGGGAAGTGGCCTATATCAGGATGGCAAAATACAAACGGGGAAAGGATATCCCGGTATTACAACTCTAAAGTGAAGCGATTCATACTTCGGGGAGAGGAGACTTTGAGTCTTCGGGGGGAAAACGGGGTCGGCAAGCGGATTCCCCCGAGGGGAAGCTTAACCCCGAGCCCGGGAAGGGTCCATACGGTGGAGTAGTAAAAGTTCATGCCAAGGAGCTTACCAACTAGCTAACGCAAGCGGCTAGAGACCATACCGAGGGTACAGGTATGCCGGTAACCTTAGAAAGTTTTATGCACGAGATGAATCCGGGCTTGATTCTCTCGCTTTCGGTTTATGTTGTCTTTTTCAATAAAAGTGTTATCAAACACCTTTGAGTTTTAATAAAATATATGATTAACTTTCATGTTATAAAGTATTATGATGTGTACTTGCTGATTATTTTTTGTTAAGCGAGTCCACACAACGGGTCCAGGACCCGAGCTTGAATACCACGAAACTTCCGAGTCCTCAAGCCGGAATGAGGTTTTAAGCGAGTCGAGGTTATACTCGGAAGGTTTGCAAAAAGTCAAACCTCCCAAATTACGCGAGTCGGACGGGGTGGCGGTCGCACGGTCGGACTCGGTTAAGCTTGAATACCACAAGCTTCCCGAGTCCTCAAGCCGGGACGGGGTTTTAAGCGGAAGTCGAGGTTATACTCGGAAGGTTTGAGAAAGTCAAACCTCCTAAGTACGCGAGTCGGCCGAGAATTTAGCGAGTCTGCAACGAGTCGGACCCGAAAGCTTGAATACCACAAGCTTCCCGAGTCCTCAAGCCGGGACGGGGTTCTAGCGAGTCGAGGTTATACTCGGAAGGTTTGCAAAAGTCAAACCTCCTAAGTCCGCAGTCGGAGCCGAATTTAGCGAGTCTGACGCGAGTCGTCGGACTCGATTAGCTTGAATACCACAAGCTTCCCGAGTCCTCGCCGGACGGGGTTTTAACGAGTCGTTATACTCGGAAGGTTTGCAAAAGTCGGACCTCCTAAGTCCGCAGTCGGCGAATTTAACGAGTTTTATCAAGACTTAGTATGTCATCCTAACCGTCGGTAATGCATGTCATGCGGGGGAAATAGGGGACATCTATAAGGCATAATGCGGAAATAAAATTGTGTTTTAATGATAATTCATCTATATGTTTGCTTATTTGTTTTAACCCCATTAATTGAGTGCTGGAACTAGCTGTTATAGAGAAAAGCTAAAAGAGTAGAAATGAATGTATAGGTTTACTAGAGTGTAGTTATTATATAGGTTAAATCAGACAAGCACTGGAATAGATAGGATTCAAAACTGAAAATAAAGATCTCCTATCAAAACTGAAATTGATTCCAATCAGAACTGAAGACAGAAGTCAGTCAATAACTGAAAGACTTAATGAAGTCAGCTTACTAACTGAGGATTCAAACTCAACTTACTTTACTATAAGTGAAACTGAAGAAGCTGGAGGCTGAGGGATCAAACTCAGTTTATAAGGCTGTGAGACACTGAGTCGGTTATTGAAGATAGAAGACTTGAGGGTTCTAACTCAGTTTAGGAAGACTAAAAGCCGAGACTATAAAGTTAGACTTCAAGTAAGTTTGTGATGGCATGAACTGACTTTATTGATCTTATATGAAGACCTAAGATACATAATGACAATAATATCTTAGAAGATATAAATTTATGTTGTGTACTCGGTTGAAGTTAATTAAGATCAGATTAATACAGAGTACTAATTTTGGAAGAAGAGTAATAACTCAATTAATGCTCCATAAACTAAAAATCTCAGTTATACCAGATGAAAACTGACATACCCTAAAAACTCAGTTTCAAGCTGAAGTCATCCAAGAACTGAAGGAAAATCAAAATGTCGGAAAGCAAGCATTTTATTGGATGAAGGTCTGACATGTCAGAAGACACTGACATTTCTTACAAGTGATAGCATATTCTGAGAATCCAATGTAAAGTTCAAAAATTCAAACAAGATAACCGCTGGAACTCACACAATAAATAAAAGACTTTGCAACAAGGATCAAAGACCGAATTTATGCATTGGAGAACGAATTTTCATCAATCATGCAATCGAATTGCTGCAAGTCCGAATATTCAAGCTATCATTACGAGCTAACCAGTTAACGATCTAGAAATATTGTAAGTGTTCAAGCTACATAGAATTATTGAGAAATCAACACTTTGAAGACCCACAAGAAAGAATCACTTACTTGATTCAAGGCCCAACATTTATTTTATCAAACGTTGAGGTTTTGAAGCAATCTGGTCTAGGATTTGCCAATGACAGTTGTTTTTGTAGTCTGGGTAGACTGTGTTTGTGGTGCAGCTGGAGAAGAGGCAATACAACCCTCTACGGACAAGTGAAGGAGTTGCAGAGCATCCATACAACCTGTGCTATAGTTGCTTATATAGTGAAGCTAGGGATTAGTCCAGGACTATCAGATTATGACTTTTGTAACCGATCTACCTCATGAGTGCTAGTGGAAATTTTCCTCCTACATCACAGAGAAAGAAAGGACTTACAGGATTACACCACCTAGAACTAGGGCTGTAAATGAGCTGGGCTACTCATGGGCTACTCGTACTCGTCTTGTAATAGAGTACAACTCGAATCGGTTTTTTTGAGATTGAGATCGAGTCGAGCTACTCGAATAATTAACCGAGCCGAGCTCGAGTTTGAAAATATAGTAATCGAGTAGCTCGCAAGCTTATCAAGCTTGATTAAATATTTATTTAATTAATTAAATTTATTATAAAATACTATTTTTTATAATTCAAAAAATATTTTTCGAGTCGAGTTCGATCTTGCCATATTTCATTACAAATTAAATGAATTCTAAGAAAATAATCGAGCTTTCAAGCTAAGTCAGGCTATACCGAGTACTTAGCGAGTCGAGTCTGATCTTGCCTTCTATGGCTCATCGAGCTCGAGCCGACTTTTGAGCCTAGACTTTTTTAGTCGAGTCGAGGTCGAGCCCTAAGGAGTATCGACTCGACTCGGCTCTATTACACCCCTACCTGGAACGTCTATAATTTCTTGACTTACTTACTTATTTTACGCAATTTACATATAGTTATTTACATTCCAGTTCTTATGGTTGTTAAAGCATTATTCGTTCAAGCATACAAACTGATTGAAACTCACACAGAACACAAACTCAAGTTCACTAGAACTCTATTTTGCATTCCAACTTTTTCATATATACAAAAAGACCATTTAAAAAAGGCTAAAACTTAATCTGCTGACGGTTAACTTAGTTTGAGCAAAAGTCAGCTGACCTTACTCAGCTTTGTTAGCTTAACTCCACACAAGTTTTTAACAAAACATAGTTTTGTTCAAGTCTTAGTTTTTGGTGACAAGTTTATTCACCCACTCTAAACTTGTGTCTAGCCTTTTCATGGGACCTACAATTGCTACCGAAGCAGTGTTCTTTTATAAATACTTGTTATGATATTTTCCTCTAGTTGATCTTCTAAAAAATCTCAATTTTTCAATTTCCAGTTTTTCAAAACTCAATTTTCTCAACTTGCATCATGGACAACAATCAGTATGCTAGACAAATGCTTATATGCAACTTGCATCGTTTTGATGAATATAGAAGACGGTTGAAGGCATTCCTTGCGGCTACACAAGATGAGATGAGGGGTGTTCTCAGTGATGGACCAATACATATCACTCATATGCAAACGGTTGATTGTGGTGCTTAATTTAGAGTTCCGAAACCAAAGAGTGAATGGAAAAAAGATGACAGAAAGAGAAACAACCTGAACAATGTGGCCCTGGACATTATTCTCAGAATTCTGGACAGTAACATGTATCGAAATTCAAAGACTGCACAACTGCCAAAGAGGTGCGGGAAAAACTATAGTTAGTGTGTGAAGGAAGTGACTCGATCAAAGAAAACAAAATCCTTGTGCGTAAGAAAAAGTTTCAAGATTTCAAGATTAAACCTGGTGAAACCATTGAGCAAATGGAGACAAGATTCAGTGCAATCATGGATGAGCTAGCACTTCTCAAAATTGTCTACACCAAGAAGGAAGTCAGTTTTAAATTTTTGATGGCTTTACCCTCATGCTGGATGAAGAAGGTCACAGCCATGGAATAGTCAAGAAATCATGGAGAAGAGGATACTTTCAAGATTATCTTAAATATAAAAGCTTGCGAGTTTAGTGAAGATTTTACAGTAATCTCTGCAGCAATCAAAGCAATTGAAGCTTCAAAGACTACAGCCCTTGAAGAAGCTGATGGTAACATAGAATCATCAGCAAGCAATCTTCAAGAACTAGATGACATAGAGGAACAAATGGCACTCACGATGAATAGAATCATAAAAATGACGAGTGGCCAGGCATATACTCTGAAGTATATCAAGAACATTATAGGAAAGCAAGAAGAGACAAAGAAGGAACATGAATGTCATTGTTTCAACTGCAGAAAGCCTTGACATTACAAGGCAGATTGTCCATAACTAACCAACAAAAAAACACCGAAAAGAAGAAATGGCAGAAGAGCACTGTTAGCTGCAGATAAATCAGATTATGAAGGTGAAGCTGAAAATTCTCTATCCAATGACACAACTTTGATGGCTCATATAGAAAATCCTTCTTTGGTTCTTGTTCAGCCATTGATTAATGGCAACAACTATAATCCATGGAAAATGTCCATGTAGATGGTGTTGATCACCAATAACAAAATTGGCTTCATAGGCAGCACAATTAAAAGGCCAGAAGCAGATTCAGCAGACTTCCGTGCGTGGAGGCAGTGTGATACAATGGTGAGATCCTAGATCTTAAACTCTGTTGAAAACACCATTGCACAAAGTTTGATGTATTTCAAGAATGAACATGCAGTTTGGAAGAATCTTACAGCAAGATTTTCAAATGTTGAAGCATTAAGACTTTCAGATCTTCTTGAAGAAATGCATCTACTGAAGCAAGGCACAGATTTTGTCAATCAATAATTCACAAAATTAATGATTCCTTAGGAAGAAATCAAAACCATCAAGCCTGTAACAATCTGTTCTTGTGATCCTCAATGTCAATGCAATGTAATAAGCAATCTGATGGATCATATGAAGGCTAAACATGTCATTAAATTCCTTAAAGGGATGAATTTGAGCCAATGGTCTCACAAGCAATGTTGATGGTGCCCTTTCCAGAAATTCATGATGCCTTTGCAATGGGAATCAAGTTTGAAAGACATAAGTTGTATGTGGCTAATAAGGCCAAGAATCAATATTCCATGATTCTATTATCACAGAAGAATGAACGGGGACAAAATTAGATTTTCAGCAGACCTAACTCTGTTGCAAATCCTAGGCCTAAAAATCCCAAAAAGATGCAATGTAGTTTTTGTGGATTGAATGGCCATAATGAGGAGACTTGTTAAAAGAAGCATGGTTTTCCTCTTGGCTTTAAATAAAAAAGGCAAATATGGTAGAAGAGGAACAATCACCAGAAGAAGACCAGGCACCAAATGGGTCTGCAGGACCAGGGTTTTTCAATCATACTGCCCAACAACTTGACACGTTGATGGCTTTGATGAGTGATCCTCCTAGACATGCAGGATTTATTATTGGCCAACCTGCTGATGTTGTTACACGTTACTCACCTGCTACAGGAATATGTGACCTAAATTTAGTAAGAATAATACAATGGATCTTGGACTCTGGTGCCACAGATCACATTGTAGGATCATTAGATCTGTCAAGCAATCCCAAACCTTCATTTGTTATAAAAATGGTCCTACACGATGAGTTTTGCATTCCTTGTTTTAAGTATAATCTTTTATCCTTACCTTCTTTTATTATTCATACAAAAGGTGCAGCTGTCTTTTCTGCTAACAAGTGTGTTTTGCTAGACATGAACAATAAAATGATTGGTTCAGCTGAGTTATAGAGAGGACTTTATGTCACGGACAAACCAATAGGACTTTATGTTACCAATTATGTAAAAAATCACACTCTATCAAATTTTCCAGACAATAGACTGCAAGTCATCAGTTCACAGTCTGCTGATGTCTAATTTTGTAATCATGATCTTTGTTATGTCTGTCCCATGGCTTAACTGAAGAAAAATCATTTTCCTTTAAGTACTACTGCTGTAAATGCAATTTTTGACCTTGTTCATATGGATATTTGGGGTCCTCTAAGACAGCATACTGTAAATGGACAACAATATTTTCTTACTGTTGTAGATGATATTTCTATATTTACTTGGGTTTTTCTTATGAGGCATAAATCTGAAGCCTCTGACCTTGTTAAATCTTTTGTTAAATTTGTTTCTACTCAGTTTCATAAAATTATTAAAGTAATAAGATCTAACAATGGTGCATAATTCCAACTTACTGACTTTCATGCTCAACAGGGTATCATACATCATACATCCTGTGTATGTATAGCTAAGCAAAATTGTATTTGTTGATAGAAAACAACAGCATCTGCTGAATTTTGCAAGGGGTTTGAGGTTCCAGAGTAATATAACAATTGAATTGGGGTTTTTGTCTTTTACATGTTGTAAAGTTGATTAATGCCACACCTACACCACTGCTGAAAGAAAGCACTCCACATGAAGTTCTTTATGGCACCAAACCAGACTATTTTGTGTTTAAAGTTTTTGGTTGCCTAATTTTTTCATGCACACTTCAGCAGTATATGACCAAATTTGACTCAAGATGTTGGACATGTGTCTTGGGAATTCAACCACCATCGATGGTGCTATTCTCTCAGATATTACCAACTAAGATATCTTTGTTGCTTGAAATATTGAATTCCATTAAACTTATTTTCCTCTTTTTCAGAAGGTGTTGGGAAAGCCTGGATATATTGCTGACATGCATGTTACTTTACCAGTAATGGACAGTTTTGATGATCTACTGAATGTGTCAGCAGACCAACCAACAATGTGATCAATAGAAGCTAATACATTCAATGAAAGACATGAACCAGTAAATCAGGCACGTTAACCCAAACAACTAAGAAGGTCCACAAGAACAAGGAAATCACCAACCTTTTATCAAGAGGGTGCTCATAATGTTCAGCAGACTCCACATCTGTTGAGTGTAGTAATGAGTCTAGACAACCTCTCAGCAGACAATGCCAGATTCATTAATGATATTGATGATGTTAAAGAGCCTAAGACCTACAATCAAGATATCAAGCATGATGAATGGAAGGAGTCATTGAACAAAGAAATTGAAGCCTTACAAAAGACTCACACATGGGAAATAGTTGATCCGCCCCCAGTCAAGAAACCCATAGGGTGCAAATGGGTGTACGGAATCAAAAAATATCCCGATGGATCAGTGGAGAGATACAAAGCTCGATTAGTAGCGAAAGGCTACACTTAGACATATGGGATTGATTATCCAGAAACCTTCTCCTATGTTGTCAAGATCACTACTGTCAAATCATCACTTGCAGCGGCATAAGTCAATAATTGGCATCTACATCAGATGGATGTCAATAATGCCTTTCTACATGGAGATCTACATGAAGAAGTATACATGTTGTTACTCCCTGGTTGTGCAGCAACTAAACAAACAAAGTCGGCAAACTCACCAAATCATTATATAGTCTCAAACAAGCCAGCAGACAATGGAATTGCAAGTTGACTGAATCATTGGAGGATCAAGGATTCATTCCATCCAAACATGACCACCGTCATTTCACAAAAGGGTTAGGACAATCATTCATTGCCTTATTGGTATATGTAGATGACATCATAGTTGCTAGCCCCAGTGAAGAGTTAATTCAGCAAGTGAAGGATGCTTTACACCTGCAGATTACCATCAAGGATCTTGAAAATTTAAGATATTTCCTAGGCATTGGGGCTGCTAGATGTCCAAAAGGCATATCCATTTCACAAAGAAAACACACACTTAACCTCCTCGAAGAATACGAATTTTTGGGAGCCAAACCTGCTAAGACACCTATGGAGTCAAAGCAGACTTTACAACATGGTGATTCACCACATTTAGAAGATAACACTGCATACAGATCCCTAGTGGGTAAATTGATTTACCTCACCTTTACCAAACCTGATATTGCCTTTTCAGTACAACAAATTTCTGGACACTCCTACTGAAAATCACATGAAGGCAGCTTATAGACTGTTGAGGTACTTGAAGACCAATCATGGCTAAGGAATCTTCTTCCCAGCGGACAATGATCTTGTAGTTAATGGTTTTACAGATAGTCATTGGGCTGGTTGCCCTAAAACAAGAAGACCAGTATCAGGTTATATGATGTTTCTAGGAGATGCTTGATGGCCAAATTATAGCAAACCAACTTTAACTGGTAGAGCACCGGGTCGGTTGTACTACAACGGCAAGCAAGGTCGTATCCTACGAGAAATTAGTCAAGTATCACAATCACACTCGTATTTAGTTCATGTTCAGAATAGGGGTGAAAATAATAGCTAAAACTAGAAAATGAAATAAAAATTGTAACTGTAAAATATATGATAAAAGGAATAGCTAAACTATCATCAGGAACTACTCTTAACATATTTACCGAATCCCTAAGGATGAGCCTTAACCTACCAACCAACCAATAGCTTCTAATGAATGTGTTGTGGGTGCAATCTCCTAAACTGGTCTCTAGACGCTAATGCCACAACCTAGTTACCCTATACTTGGTTCAACAGTCCCCGCTATGGGATTTAATTGACCTAATATGATTAACAAGTATGAGACGCTCCGCAACCACCGAGTTCATGGCTTAGCCAGAAAAACCTTACCAAGGAACATGTTGCGAATAACTCGACTAGTTCGTGCATGGCAATCCTAAAATTCTAGTTCGCACACTCCCTGGCAAAATACATTTATAAAGTTCATGTGTTGAATCACGAATCAAGTGATCAGTTTAATTCAAGCATTAAAATCAAATTTGAGGACACAACAACTCAAAAGATTTAATTTTTAATCCCTACTCATCTCTAGATCATCGTTTAGGTATCAATTTCGTGATACATCACACAATCTAGCTATCAGAAAATTTAGCTATGCATAATAAAAATAAAAGTGCAGAAATTAATAATAAACATGATAAAAAGATTGAATAAAATTTACCAAAAGAAACTGTAGCAATCCACCACTCGAATCGTCATATTATTGTGTTGAAATCGCAAAATAAAATAAATAAATTGATGATGTTCTGAGGGAATTTTGCAGAAAAATCAAATAGATCTATTATAATGAAGTGAAAAAACTGTTGCAAAGAAAAAATAAAATTATTCTATAGAGTATGTGTGTTGAATTAAAATAAATTATATGCGTGTCCTTTGACCAATTGTGTACGCATGTTCCCATATTTGCTCATTTGGTTACATATATATATACTAGTGAGGTCCGGCCGTGCAAGGCACGGCAGCGAGATGCCCTGGAAAATTATACGAATGATAACATTATGTAGAGGCAAGAACAAAGTTGTTCATATACAGATAATTATGAAATCTAGCATAAATATCTTGACTCATGAAATCGATAAATATTGGTCTGCATTACAACAGCAGAAGTAGAAGCAAAAAGCAGGAATTTAGGTATCATTACAACAGAATAAGCAGAAGCAAAATAAGTTGTTATGCAGCTAATATAGCATTCATATTACCAAGCATTGCACATAAGAAATTGTGTACTGATTTGTAATACCATACAAAACATGTTGCAAAAGAGGACGCATAATTTTGTTTTCCTACAAGGAAAACACAACTTTCTGTAGGGTATTTTGATCATGAGTTGGTTAGTTATGCTCCAGCTGGTCAGGTGGTTAGTCCACAGTTGAAGATCAATATACATATTAGGCCTACCAAGAAACAGCAACATGAGAAGTCGTAGCAGCATCAATAATTATATTTTAGGCATTCAAAACATAGTTATCAGACCCGGCCCGGCCCGGCCAGGCGGTCGAACCGGTCGACCCGGTGACCCGGTCCCAAACCCGGGCCGGGTCAAGCAATCGACCGTTCAAGCAAGTGAACCGTTCTGACCCGTCCAACCCGGAGGTCGGACCGGTCGACCCGGTGGTTGAACCGGTCGACCCGGCGGTCGGACCGGTCAACCCGGGCGGTTTTCAATCCGCCCAGTTTTTTATTTTTTTTTTTCATCAGGATTTCATTCACCCTCAACCGGTTCTAAAAAAAAAGCTTCAATTCTAAATAATATAAATCTCAAAACATCGAGCAAATTTTGCCAAAAAAAGAACATTGAGCAGATATCTCACCCAAAAAAAAAATCGAGCAGCAGTATGTATTATTTTTAGGAAATAATTATTGGTATTTAGGGGTATATGAACTTTTTTTACAGTTGAAAACTTGAAGTGAAAAATAATCAGCTTGTTTTCATTATGGATTGAATGTATTACTGTGTTTTTTAGGAATGTATGAAATTGTAGCAGTAGCTACAATACTAACATAAAGAAAAAGCTAATTATTTGCGCTTTAACTTGCACAACAGATAATCATTTGAGCAATTTATGTTGTTCTAATTTGTAATTGTGTTTGTTGGAGTATTTTAAAAATAGTTGTGGTTGTCATATTTTATTTTATCTTTATGTTTTGAATATTCAATTATATTTTTTTAAGTATATGATGTGACCCACCGGTTAAACCACTGACCCGGTGACCCGGTAAATTTTCCGGGTCAATGACCGGGCCGGGTCTGATAAATATGATTCAAAATGACCATAATAAGCAGCATAATGCAAACCGGTTCTTTCATTAACAGTATCGAACTTCAAAACCGGAAGAAAAAATCGTTGAAATTTGCTTCAGAATTGGACTATTTTTACTTTTCAACATAATAGCTACAGAAACAGAGCAATTTGCTCACATTAACCCCTTCTTCGATTAGCTTTTCTACACAAATGATCTTTCTGTGGATTGTAGCTAGCATCAATGGAGTCTGCACATAACCAAAGCTTATCATAAAAAGAAAGCAAGAAAGTAAAAAAATGAAATGTATAAAGATTAGCAAATTGAATGAAATATTGTTCCTTCCTCAGTTCCGTGAACCATATATCAAAAGAACCAACACATCCGTTCTTCTAAACAGAGAATCAACAAACTCACCATACCACAATCTTGAAACGGTCAATAGTGAAATCATTATGTCCATTGATAACTTATCCTTACCTACAAATAACACACCTAGAAGTTGATTCCAACCAAATTTGAGCACTAATCAAAAATATAAACAACACAAAAGAGAAGAAATAAAATCAATGTGTAATACCATCACTGTAAAAGCCTAAAGCTCGAAAACGAACAAATTATGTGTAGAGAAAGAAAAACACATACAGATCAAATACTCACCGGCGTGACATAGAAAGAGCTCTTTATGATCTGAGGAGGAAAAGCATAAGGAAGACAAATAAGTAAACAAATTTGAGCAGAAAATCGAAGGAATTGCTTTGTATAGTTCCACAAACAAAGCCACTATTATACAAATGAACAACAGTGAATTTTAAAGAGTGAGTACTATTTCAGAAGTTGTGGGATTTCCATTCCATAATTGCAGAAAAAAGTGTGTAGTTTGGCAACAGATGCTTACGAGGCAAGGTTAAATTCGTCATCGGAGATTTTTAGTTCTTTTCAAGCCATACCTCGATTGCCTTTAGTTCATACGTATAACCATCCGCAGCTACGCAAGGTTCCTCCATTAACTCCTGCAAAAAGAAAAAAGAAACTGAATCCTCAACGTAAAGAGAACATCTTTCGTTGCATTTCAACGATTCAAACGTATTCCCTTAACGATCCGATCAACAAACAATATATGAATATCTTGACTCATTTACACCTCTAGTAAGAACGTGAAACGACTCGAAAGTGGCAGGTGTAGCATACCTTGATGATGGGGCATATGAAATGGTTTGGAGGTAGAGACACTACCATCAGACCACGATCTCGATCTCTATCCGCAATCTTTCAATTTCTCTAACACAGGCAGAATTTCATCCTACAAATCAGACCCATCTCGACTTCTAAGTTCACTACATCTTAATCCCAATAAAACAAGTTCCTTTGATCATTAGTTGGTTAGTTATGCTCCAGCTGGTCAGGTGGTTAGTCAACAGATGAAGAACAATATACATATTATGCCTACCAAGAAACAGCAACATAAGAAGTCGTAGTAGCATCTAAAATTGATTTTAGGCATTCCGAATGACCATAATAAGCAGCATAATGCAAACCAGTTTTTACAACTTGTAAAAACAAAAAATAGAACCCTAACAAAGAGAAAACATATTCATAAACATATGTAAAAACAAAAAATATATTAAAGAATAAAAAACCGAAGTGTGAGATGCACAGAACCCTAACATTACTTTCGTCTTGCCTGAATAAAAAGAACTCAGCTTTTCTCCATAATCGGAAAGAGAAGAGAAATACAGCAAGAGGGCTCTACTTGTGCAATAACTACTCATATATAGTAAAACAAAAGCAGATGCAAAGTGAACTCTAATGCTAACTTAAACCTTGTGTTAAGGAGTACAACAGACTTAAAGCAAGCAACATCATTAACACTTGCCATGTTCTCAAGCAAGAAAGCATACTAAGCATACCTTAAATAACTAAAAGACATGGTTAAAATTACTGCATGGAATACGCTAAGTTAAGAGTACATGTTGTACATACCTTAAGTTGTGAAAATAACTTTATTGTCCTCGATAATTTCGATTTCCTGCTTCCCTAATTACCACCATGGTTTTTGTTTTTCCACCTTCATTTTTCCAAAGATTTGAGGCAATGAATTGTGAAAATTAAACAAATAACACCATAGACTTCATCACATAAAATGAGAGTTGCACCTGCATCAAAGTTTGGGGTTAGATGTTCATACACAAAAAATCATAACAAACATTATAAAGGAAGAATATTGAAAAAACCTCGGATGATAACAAAATAAGCAAATAGAAAAGCTGTATTCAATGAACTGCAAGAAGAAGCCTTACGTTTATCAATAGGGCTCAGCTAATGCGATATCATATCACAAATTCCATAAAAAAGTGATACTGCAAAAAGGATCCATAAAAAATGATACTGCAAAAAGGACATTGCAAAAATCGCATTTTTGGACACAGCGGACAAAAGCAAGTAACTAATTCCTAATCACTAGAAAGTTTTTCAGATCTAGAAATAGTTCAACCTAAAAAGCAAAAAATACCAAAAAGGGGGGAGAATTTTGAACTTATCTGTGAAGCATTTTCTTGACACATCTAAACATCGGATCTCAATCAAATCATATACGACGGAAGGCCAAAATCGTCAATTCCTCTGAACTACACCGTCTTTGAACATGCAGTAAAGCTGAACGGTGTTATATCCATAAATGACGAGCACCGGAAACAATCCAATCCATTACAGAGGACAACATCAACAATCGAATCAAAGATCTATCTTGAAGACAGATTTCCTTCGGATACACGAGAGGAGAGAAGAGAAGAGAGGAGAGGAGAGGCGAGGAGAGGCGAAAGTAATGCTAGGGTTCTGTGGATCTCACTCTATCAGTAATCCTATACCATACGTATATGATTGGATCAAAGGGCCGAATTAAATAAATGGATGAGCATGCTTTTTTTTGTTAACAGGCCGCGAAAGAAAAGGCCCGAACACGAAAAAAATGCTGGAAACCCATGGATGTGGCTTTTTGCTTGAGCTTTTGCTCTTTCTTCATATAAGGAATGCAAAACATCCTCATAAATATAGAAATCAATTTAGAGTAACAAAATCTTGACCTGTATAAACCAATAATTCAGTCCATAGGGCGACCATTTGGGCATTAAGATACCAACACTGAGCTATTGTTGGGAGCATAGGGTTATTCAATATTCGACTTCACATAAAACCCTAAAATTTGAACACCAATGAATTAAAAGTACTCTTACATTACATCAATGAAATGTGGATGATTTTTTTTCCGTTTTGCATGCCAACATTTCACATAAGTGAGAAGAAGAAGCATTAGGGTTTGAAGCACATATCAACGAGGAATGTATAAATAGAAAAACACATTTTTTTACCTACACCAAATGTCCTCTTTGAACAGTGCCTATTTCACCCACTGTGACGTCCATCTGTGCTCGAATATCACCACAAATTCCTTCTTTTTTTCAAAGGATTTAACTGTTGCAACATACAAGAATTTGTGGAAAGGCATGTATAGCCAGTTACTTCACATCTGTGAAAAGAACATAGTGGGTCGTGCCTTGCAATAATGTAAATATTTTGTTCACATGACGACATGGAAATTATATGAAGCACAACCTTATAGTTAGTAGTATCCCTTGGACCCTCATCTCCATTTTTTTAAATCATTTTGAGCTCTATTTTAAGACTGTTGGAGGTTATCTTTTCAAGTATAACACGATAACATCGCAGAAGCTCTCATTAAAGTTCACATGACGACATGGAGGGGTCTATAATACCAATTGAAGCAAATAAATTTCAACTATTCAACCACATTTCTATTATGAGATATTCATGTAATCATTCTATTTCATTGAATCATCATATCTACATAACCAAAGAGGCTTTTAAAACCAAAATACATGAGCAAGGTATACCTTATCATCAACAATAAGTGGAAGATGAAGGATCTCGAGTGGCTCTGCCCCTGTTTAAACAAGCCAAAGTTATTAATTAAACTGAACAAATATAAATTTAAACTGACATTAATCTTTTTCTCAATAAAAATCCGTTCTTTTTTTCAGTTCGAGAAAGGGGGTAGAAGAAATAAAAGAGAAACCACCTTTTTCCAGTTGTTTGTAATTGGCATCTGCAAGATGATATGCCTTTGGGTTTACAGCTTCACCTGCCTGAAAATTCACATCACGCTAATTAACACAACAATATAAAGATCAAATATAAATTTGAGAAAGCAGGAACCCTAGAAAAAGTAGATTACAATAAAGTCTATCAATACCATCGTAAGGGGGTGGTGCGGCGAATCCACGATCTACAAATGATGTCGATGGAGAGAAGGTTGCTGGAAGGGATTTGCGAAGGAGAAGAAGCAAATTCACGTTCTGCAAATGAATGAAACTCTAACGAAGATATACTACCTACTAAATTAATTGGAAGTAGATTTAACGGGCCTATGCAAATTGTTGGACACCAGTCGAACTCGAATCCATTGCAGAGAATAACATTGAAGTTTGAAAGTAGATCGAGAAACGCTCGAGGCGAGGGAGGCGAGGTAAGCTAGGTTATGTGTAATTAGATCAGCAGAGTAATACATATATTATTGGATCGGCAGGTTTTTTGGGGTAAATGGATCGCTAGGCTTTTGGTGTAAATGGGCCATACACAAATAAGGCCCAAACGCGAAAAAATGCTTGAAAAACGCGGACGTGGCTTTTTTTTTCTTGAGCTTTTGCTCTAGCTTTGTATAGAGAAGGATATATATATATATATATATATATATATATATATATATATATATATATATATATATATATATATATATATATACTAGAGGGGGCGCACAACGTGCGGCATGTACACACTCGGTGGATATGAAATCGGGGATACATGGTTAGGATAAAATACTGGAATATGGAATAGGAATATATTACAACATGTGAACGTTGATCGTTTTGAAAGTAGAAAACATATTATACACCAAAAAGCATATTATTATACTATTACCATTTTTATAGGTGGTAATAGTTTATAATATGCTAAGCATACATCATACCGATGTTACGCCAAAGCGATAGGCTAACGAAGGAATAGAAGTAAAAGAGGTTTATTTTATAGTACATGATAATAGTAGGTTACTAATAGCAAGGCATAACGATCAGGCATCACTTTCAGACTTGTTTCTCTTTGCCTTTCTTTGCTGGGCTTTTGTGAACATCAGCAGGTTCATTTGTGGATGCGGAAGAGGCATTAGATGGATGGTTAGGGAGTGGTGCATCTCCAGACTGTGCAGCAGCAAAATCAAGGCTTCTTTTAGACGGGGGAGTAGACTGTTCTGCTTTTTCTGGTGTGGGCAAAGCTTCGACCTCAGTCATGTTTTTCTTTGTCTTGGGAGTGAACAACTGCTCTTCATCATCAGGTAGTGTTAGCTGGGGTAGATCTGCCGATGAAGGGGACGAAGCGGGAGGTTTCTCTATAGCATCCATCCGGTAGGCCTTCACCACGGTGTGCCGCATCCCTGCAGTGCTTGGGGCACCAAGTGTAGTAGGGTCGTATTTCTTGATGAAACATAGCACATTGAGTTTTTCAAGTGCTGCCTGCAAATCATCCTGCACGCCAAAGTCCTGCGAAAGCTGATACTCTATTAGAAGAAGTAATGCGAGGCAGTGAATAGCTATTTGAATCATAAAATGTATGTTTTGTGGGCTTACAAACTCATAAGAGTCGCTGAGCATCTGTGGAGTGAGCCTAGTGACTTGTTCAACATCTGGTGAGGCCATGACGATGTGGAGAGATTGGTTGCTTCCGGTAATCTCTATAGGCACACGACATCTGGAAGGAAGACATAGTTAGAAAAATAATAATGGTATTACATATGTTATGTGCAACTCAAATATGCAGCAATAATATCAGATACATTCCATCAGAAGTGTTACAAAGTTTTGAATCTATTCCAAAAACATACATTTTGTATTATTAACCATTGCTGAATCTGTTCAGATAATAAAACCAAAGAAGTATAAACAAAACCACAAATTCAGTTGAATGACATATACTGGGTATAAAAATGAAAAGAGTAGTTGTCAAAGAGATAAATGACACCCTAGATGATGCTATACAGGCTATACACATTCATGTATGTCCATGCTATTTATGCAAGGCATGTTTTTTTTCTTGGAAGAAATAAAAACAGAAGGTTACTACAAAATAATATAAACAATTATATCCCACCAATTATCAGTGAATGCAGGGAATCTACTTAGGACGGAATTGAGTTGTACCTCAGTTCAGTCCTATCATATTCACCACATGAATTGCATTTAAGGTTCCAACCAGCAGCAGCATTCACTTTTCTATGGCAGTTTCGGCAAGCAACGATATGGTATGCCTGTTTTGCAGCTGTGAAGCGTACTTGTCCAAGGACCCATGCAGTGTTGACCTGTTTTTTAAACAATTTTTAAAGAAGGTTTTTGTTATTCTAAACATGAAGTGGCGGGCAAGTATGGGAACATTACCATGTTGAGTGTTGCAAGTGCAGTAGGTACATCTATGGCATCAACAATGCTTGGAGGTGGCAACAGCAGATTTGCATTCTTGTATGCTTTGTCTTGCAACAACTGATTGATTTCAGCTTTGTTAAGAGCAAACCTACATTAGAAAGCAACATGTGTATGTTTATGTTGTTTCTTGTGTGGCTGTAAGACAAAAAGAAGTGTATTATAATGCTTTTCTTACCAATCTTTGAGGGATGGAGTGTCAAGCAATGGGGGATCAATCAATATGTATGAGAACGGTCTCGACCCCAATGCGAGTCCTGTATGTGTGTAGCAAATATAATATAAAGAATAACAATGGACATGTGGTAATACTTGTATCTAGAAATTTTGTGGTAAATACCGTGGAATGTGGTTGCTTTCATGTTGAGTCCGATAATGAGTGGTGTGTTTGCTATATTGTCGGCAATTATCTTTCCTTCAACATCACCAAAATAATTCCAGAGGCATAAGATCATAGGTTGTTTGCTGCAAGTGTACAGGATGAGCAAAATTGTAAATTTGGGTTAGAATGAAGGGAATACTCAAGTTAATAAGGGTGATTGTTTTTGGTCAGTAGATTTAAGTAGCGATAAAAATGCTTATTAAAAAGGGTATCTAAGCCGTATGAAATCTATGAATGTAGCCGCATTTGTGTATGTCAATAGCATACCTTTCATCGATGATAACAATCTCACGGATAGTAGAGTCACGTGTAACTTTGTCTTTGTGGGAATGCATGAATGGCAATACCTTTGACATCTGCACAGCATTGCTGTTTGTTAGAAGGGTGTAAGGTAAAATATAGAAGGAGGAATCTATAAGATGAACGATGTACTGAATCCTCCTTCTCTGTCAGCGTGACGGAAGAACTCATTGAATGGACATATAGGATAGGAGAAAGGCAACGGCGGAACCTGCGTTTCCTCAATCAACTCTACGGGAGTTTCACTTCTTATGATCCAAGTGAAGTTGTAATCCTCAACTTTGAAGAAACCAAAGGCGGGAGTTAGCCTAGAATTTGAAATCTGGTAACGTTTGAAGGGTTCCAGTGATGTCCAAAAATACTCGATATCTTTGTCGTAAAGCACATCAGAGACTTTTGTGCCCTACAAAGACAAATGGCACACATATGTAATAAGCTAAATTTGGGTTACTGGACTGCGTTAACAATCTGAGTTTCTGTAAGATTACTATAGGAAAAGACTATTTTGTAAACAACTTACGTGCTGATCGACAAGAAGGAAGCGCTTGTATGGCCTGGGCTGCCCTCCATGGTTTCCACTGCTGTGCTGGACTCGATGGCTTTCAACAACATGTACTATAACTGTCCAGAGGCCAATGCCCAAGTCCACCTCCGAAATTGCGTATTCTCTCCTTGCTGGTAAAAGTGCCATGCCTGTATTGAACATACTACATTAAAGGTATAGTCTGATATGATTTTTTATAAGAAAAGATGTATGGAACTAAGAGTGAGCTATGTTAGTCACACCACACACAGCATAATACATACAGATGCTACACTTACGTGAATCACAAAATTCATACATACATACATTATTGCCTGCAAAGCAATGCACAACAAGCAGAATTCTAAGTACCGATTAGCTAACATAGAGTGTATATTACATGTATAAATCATGTTGAGCTTTATTTCAGCTTAGTTTAACTCAACAGGAGCATAACAATATATATATAAACATAATATATAGGTTTTCTTAATAAGTAATTATGCAGGTTGTTAAACTCATGTCTTCCACTCATGCTGAAAAAAAAACAATCACAGACCTAGAACAACGTGGCGGAAAATGTTAGTGGTATTGGCTGATTCGGTCATTACTTGCATAGAACAGACTAATTGGTCAAGACCTCTTTGTACACTATATTTTTTGTTGTACATGGGTCAGTATCATCAGCGGAGTTTTGCCGTATAAGCACCCTAACAAATGCTGAGGATTTTGCTCGCGACAACGCTACGTACAGCTGTCCATGTGAGAACACAGGTTCCCTAAGATAAATACCTACATAATCCAATGTTTGACCTTGTGCTTTGTTTATTGTCATCGCAAAGCACAAGCAAATAGGAAACTGAGTTCGTTTATATGGTACGGGATAACAGTCGCTGCTCAAAGGCTGGAGTGGAATTCTATGAATGAAAACTATTTTTCCAGCATATTCTCCTAAAGAAATTTTTGCTTGTATGACATTTCTTTGTAAAGATTTGCAAGTCAGACGTGTACCATTACAAAGTCCTTCAGATGGATCTAAATTCCTTAGCAAAATGATTGGTGCATTCTCTTTTAAGGTTAGCTTGTGTGCAGGCAATCCATTAGGGGTCAGACTATTAATTATGTCTTCGTATTGCGCTTGTAAGTCAGGGTTCATAGTGTGATCAAAACTTGAATATGTAATGGGCTATCCTGGGAATTTTTTTATCATTAGTTTATTGATTTCATCTACGAATTCATTTTTGGTAGTTAATATTGCTTTGTTTTCGGGTTTAGGAGCTGCTGTTTGGCTATTGATGTATGGATATGTGAATTCTATCAACTTAAGAAGGTCAGCTTCTTGGTCATCAGTATTAGGAATGAGGCATTCAGTAGGTATTCAAATATTTCCACTATCGTGTGCATTCGATCTTCCTTCGCCTATGGACATTAAAAAATCTGTGAAACATGGATCGGTTCTGGCTCTCATGTTTTCAGTAAGCTGAAGCTTTTCTATGTGAGGCCACAAAGGTGAATTAATTAAGCATGTATCTAGTGTTTGAGATTTGGTAGCTCTTTCAACTACCGGAAGTGTTTGCCGAAAATCACCACCAAAGACGATAACCTTGCCACCGAACAACTGTTGATTGCTTATCAAGTCTTGAAGCAAGTCGTTTAATGATTTTATGGCAATTCTTTTCGCCATTGGTGCCTCGTCCCATATGATGAGCTTCGAATCCCTAATTAAATGGGCAAGAGCTGATTGTTTACTCACTTTACAGGTAGAAAAATCAGATGTGTCTAGTGGGATTTTGAATCGAGAATGTGCGGTCCTTCCACCCGGTAGTATGGAAGATGCGATTCCAGATGTAGCAGTTGCTAGAGCATAAGAGCCTTTAGATCTAATTTCTACGAGTAGTGCTCTATACAAGAAAGTTTTTCCAGTGCCACCGGGACCGTCGACAAAGAAAACACGCGACTCATTAGCATATACGGTGGATGTGATAAGCTGGAAAATGTGTTTCTGTTTTGAGTTAAGCATGTATTTTAGTCTTAGGTCATTTTCAGACACAACAATACTACTCTCGATTCTTATTTCTTTAAATAAGTCTTCGTCGTTTGTGTATGTATCGTTTGCTGGAAGCACCATATAATCTTCTAGTTTTTTGCCCATCGATTGTAAGAATGATGAAATTTGTTTAATAACTTTACGTCTTATTTGTGCTGGGCTTAATGAAAGATTCTTATTTAAATCTTTAGACATGTTTTGTTCAAATTTGTAGAACAATGCCAGAGGATCGTTTGGAGTAGAGAAGACAAGAATGCTTGCAAAAAGCGCCTAAGTACATATGGGAGCCGGAAAACACAGGCTTCGTCTAAACATAATTCCTGGCTGTTTTCATGTTCGAGCAATCCGCGAAGCAATGCAGCCTCACGGAATGTACCGGAGACACGACCGTCCACAGTTTTAAGGTCGTTATATGAAGTAGGGCATTGGACATTCTTTAAAAGCATTCTTAAGTAGAACCTTTCACCTTCTGTCGGATGCGCAGTTACAATCCTACCGATACATTCGCCTTGTCTGCGTACGTGCCATTTTTTATTGCTTGTATTCTATACGAAGTAGGTAAGAAAGTCAGGATATGTACACTTAAGATTTATTGCTGTTTCGTTTGCTTTATTCATCTCAAAGAATACTGTCAGCATGGTTTTTAGTCTATTCGAATTTTTCAGTACTTCTGTCAGGCTACGGTTCATGTGAAAAGTGATTGGCTGGTAATTTTCGAGGTTGAGATGTAAGCTCATTACAGGAGGTTTCATTTCGTTCATTGGAAATCTGAATATACGCCATATTGCCTCAGGCGGCGATATCCATCTTGCTGATACAAAGTTGTCTATTTCATCAACAACATTTTGCTCAGGAGAAAGGTTTGACAGATTGAAAAGAACTCGATCACTGCCTTTGCATATGTATTTGTAGATAAATTTAACTGCTTTTATGGAAGTGCATATCTCAACATTGATATGACAATCCAACAGAGCAAGTAAATATGGTGAGTGAGGTACTACCCATCTGTTGTCTAACCAAGCACCGCGTACCTTTACTCTCTTCCCATCATTCCGACGACGGTATGCCGATAGAATCGAGCCTACTATGGTTTCATCGAATAGGCTTTAGGGTACATGTTCTTGCATGTTTGGTTCTTACGTATGCAGATATTACCATGATTAAGGACACCACAAGGGCCATGAAGCATGTGGCTTACGACTGCTTTGTACAAAAAAGGATGTAAGTCTTTGTCAGGAAACTCAGCTAGACAATCTGATCAAATTCAGAAGGATTGTAAAGTTTCTGGTTATTTTTCAATATGAGTAAGAAATGAGTGTGTGGTAAAGCTCGTTTCTGGTACTCAATGACATATGTATATGCAGAAATCTCCCTAAACACATTCTTTTTTAAGAGTTCAATTTTAAGCTCCTCTACCTTTGCATGGAAAACCCTAGTTGTGAGGTCTGGTCTGTCCTCTGCTAGCTCACATGGGAGCAAGTGTTCTTTAATTTCTGGCCAATTCGGATTACATGTCATAGTTAGGAAGATGTCTGGCTTACCGAATTTCTGGACTAAAGTCATTGCATCTACATACTTCTTACGCAAATATCTAGGGCCGCCTACGAAACTTGGTGGCAGAACAATTCTTTGCCTTATTTTTTACGGTTCTTGTTCGCCGCTGCCTACAGCATCTACGATTCCTTGTAAGAGCTCTTGTCGTACTTGTTCTTGTTTTGATTTAGCTCTGAAGAAATCTAGTCTTTGTGTTTCTATTTTGACATACATGTCCACACAATATTGTTGGAAAGGCCTGCCGTAATGGAGGACATGAGATTCATCATTGGCTCTAATCTGGAATTTATATGAGTAGTATTCCCTTAGTGTAACGCCCCGCTCCCGGATACCGAGCCCTTATCCGGAAGAGAAACGTTCGGCGCGTATAGCATTAAATAAGTCTAATATTATACGCAAGCCTCTACGTCGTCGTATCAAACAAAAGCAAACGGAAGCTAAAAAGACTCGGGTAAAAGCATAAAAGCTACTATGAATAGAAATTAACCATGCTAAAGATGGATAGTTAAGATTACAACGATTAAAAACCCAAAGACTTATACAATACGATGTCTTAAAAGTAGCAGTACAGCAAATCTAAGAGAAGAAATACAACCAATCTAATACAACCAATCTAATACAACCTTTACAAAGAAAATATTCTAGAAGCTTCGTCAAGACTTTAAGTCTTCAAAAGCCGTCGTCTACACTTGATCAACCTATTCGTCTTCTCACCCCACAATGCATACAAAAGAAAATGCAAAGGAGGTAAGTACAAAGTACTTAGTAAAAGTGAGAAGCTACGACAACAATTAAGATTTATAAAGAAAAGATATTTAATCGTTTAGTTAGTTATCTTTGTGTGACCGACTCAATCTAGGGTTCATTTCATGTCCATCAACATGAATTGACTAAACGTTTCTACTTAGCTTATCTTTGTTGCGTCATTACTCAAGGACACTGCGCATGGCGTTCATCAGCCTGAAGATATACTTGCTAACTAACGGTGATTAGCACCGATTAGCTCCGGGGTCTTCCCGGTATGCGTATACGTCCGATGGATTTCCTCCACTACCCTTCAGCCGTTTAAGGCCAGCAGTGTTGTCCACCTTTTATGGACGTATCACATCGCCGATATGGAATAGTGTCTAACCGAGAATAGATGATGCTTTATCTTTTACTACACATATGTAAGTATTGATGTGAATTAACTAGCCATCCCTAGTGTTTTCAAGTAAGCTCCCTCACATCTCCTACTCTCGTACCTAGACCACTAGACATGGACAGGTCCTAGCAAATACACAGACATTGATGAACTCTAGTTCACCAAAGCACAAGCCCTTTCATGCCCTTCCGACGGATCCGAACTTCAACTCCCTTTAAGAGTACATTCGGTGTTTTAACTGAACGAATCGGAAGTTCAATCGAAGCTTGTTTCCTTTTTAATTAATCTTAATACATCATGCTTAAAAGCTCAATCCAATAAATAACATAACATTGAGGCCTGAACTAAACTAAATCGATTAAAATCAACAAAACAAGGTAAACCGTTCAAACACCCGTCTAGAACCATAAACGCTCGTTTAAACCCTACTTTGGACGCCCGTCCAACCCTCCGTATGGACGTCCGTCCACTATAACCGGACGCCGTCCACCTAAAAACGCTACAACCCGTATGTAAAATCACTCCCCAAACGCCCGTCCGCCTAAGGCAAACGCCCGTTTGAGTTTCTAAGCTTCCGGACGCCCGTCCACTTATGCGTACGCCCGTCCACCTGTGTTTTTCCCAAAACCCCAAATCTTCAAACTCGTTTTCTAATCCGATTCCAACATTAACATAACAGCAATTTATGCACAGAAAACACATAGAGTCATATCTAAACATACCCTATCATCTATGATCCTTTGATCAACAAAAAGACACGTCTTCTATCATCTAAACACCTTAGAACTTGATCTAAACCTTATAAACGATAATTGGAATCGTAGGAAGAGCCTCTTACCTTATTTACTTGCAAAACGACAAAAAACACCAAGCAACATTTGCAACAACTGTTGATCCTCAACCCCAAAACCTATGTGATCAACAAGAAACCCTAAAATCCTATTTCTTTGCAGAAAAACGAAACTGAAAAAGCCTGTAAAACTGAAGATTACCTAGGTTTACTGCTTTGAAACTATTTTTAGATTATTCTACGCTTCAAGACGATCGTTTCGACTACTCACGGCTGCGAAACAGAGCTACGGATTAAAAGATACGAATTTTTCAAGAATCGAACTCTACGAATACCGAAAACTAGGGCTAAACCGAAAACTTACGAAATAAGGATATTTTATTTTCCAAAGTTGCGTCTCCTCGCGCTGATCACTTTTCTCTCATGCGGCATCTTGAACAGATGAACGGATTGATCACACGGTTCTTCCTTTTATTTCGCTTTCTTCTTGCGTCTGTGGAGATGTTGCCGCCGTTCCTTCTTCTATTTTTTTCGAATCAGCGTGTGTAACTTATGAGGAAATAATTGGGATTATTTCTTTTTATAGCCATTTAATCAAATTTATTAATTAAATAACTAAATCCTTTAATTAATTCCTTTTCACTTAAATAAATGGGACAAATAATAATTAGGTCGTAGTAAATACACCCAATGACTATTTTACCCTTTTACGAAAAGTCGGGATGTTACATTCCGTCCCCCTTAAGAGGAGTTTCATCCTCGAAACTCGAACGTATCCGAGAGGTACTTGAACTCTGGACTTTGTGAAGCGTTTCGTCTCTTAACTCGTGCAGTCTTCTACTTCTTCCATCTTCCAACTCTTCTACTTGTTTTGAGCTATCTCAAGGTGGCGACGATCTACTTCAATCTTTTGTTGGCTTGCTGTATCAACTCTGGTCTTGTATTCTGTTGTCGCTCCAATTCATCCCAGAAACTCGTGTTCTTCTATCTCTATCTTCTTGAAAGATCGCCAGTAGTACTGTTCCAATTCTTGTACTTCTTGGTCGCTCCGAGAGGAACTGCATTTGTCGTCTCGAGGTTTTCCATTCTTCCATGTCCTTCCCGATCTTCCGCATTCAGAACCCAAAGCTGATTCCGATGCCAACTGTTGCCATCTTCATCTAACTCGTGACCAATGGCTGGTCGGTTCTGACCTCTCACTTGTAAACAAAACTACTGGATCTTCATCTTGTTCCATCACGAACTCATTAACTGCCTCGAATCTTGCAATCATCAGCTCACCGTTCTTTGATTGCTCCTGCTGACCTATACCCGGAAAGCTGAATCTTCCCAGCCGAAACTACACTTCTGGCACACTTGACTTCTTTCGATCCCGATTTCCATCATGGCACCACAAGCTTGCTGAAGAACTGCAAGGATCCCGGCTGAAAGACTTCTGAGACTTCTTGGGGAAATGAGAAGCATGCATCTGCCACCCTTTCTCTCTCTGACGGTCTAATCCAATCCTCGTGCCAATTAGGATTAACTTGGAAAGTAAAAGGAGTTGAAAAGTGACAAGTTGAGTACCCGGGTGGTATATCAACTAGGTAAGCCAAGGAAGGGTACAATGCACTTGAAATAAGGAAGGTTGCTTGAGTTACAAGAAAACCATGAAAAATCCGTGTTGAGAAAAGTTGAAGTTGGTTCCGGAATGAAGAAGGAGGCCCGTATCATAATACACAAGATAGCCACCGAAGGAAAACGAAAGAACACCTGCGTAGATGAAGTTCTTTTGAGAGAGTGAAATTCGCAAGTTACGGTGGTCTACAAGGACTTCGAGGCAACTTGGAAGAATGGTAATAGACTTTCATATAAACCTTTAGAAAGTGGAGACGTTAGAACATCACCAGGTGGACTTGAAGATATTCTCAATGTACGAAAAGAGAACACCGAGCTTGAGAACATTAAGAAAGTGACCTTGATTGTTAATCATTTGGTTAAGAAGGGTGGATGTTGGCGAACTAGAAAAATCTTCAGTTCGCATGAGTTCCGTAGAGGGAACATCACACAACAGAAAATCAAGGTAAAGGTGCAAGGTAAAGCGACAGAAGAACTAAAAAGAATTTAGAAATCAAAAGAGAGCAAGAATCTCAACATGAAGTAGCTATGGAGGGAAAACGAGCATATCAAAAGGTCTCAGAATGAAATTAAACACTTGTCAGGAAGTGTCCGAGTTTGTAATAGTCAAAGAGAGGTTATTACGAGATTTAAAAGAAATAGAAATTTTCCCCAAGAAATAGTAAGGGAAAATCCATAGTTCGGATAAGTAAGCGGCAAACAAGATTTTGAGTGCAGAGGAAATGACACTTTAGAATTGTCGGGTAAGGTTTGATTTCAAACCTTCAAAGGAAGTTTAAACGATCGTTGATGACTCAATTAAAAGGTTCAAGGTTGCACTACTCGAGAGGAATAGTACACTGCCAAGGAATAAATGCTCGAGGTTATTCCCCGTGTGGAAATGAAAAGGTTAAAATAAAATAAACTTTCAACCGGTGTAACAAAATTGTAGTAGAAACGCCAAAACCGAAAGTGGAAAGTCAAAATGATGTATATGGCGGTTCGCGGCTCTAAATGGCCCAAAATAGATTTAAAACTGGAGCATACAAGGTGCAATAACCTGAAATGGAGATCAAAAGTTTAGGAACTCAAACGTCGGTTGGCTAAATAAGTTCGGAAGGCATCTTGAAAAATTCTGCCTTCTGCTTGAAACTAGTTTAGCAAAAATTGATAGAAGGTTAAAGATAAGTAGCTGAAGAGGAATGTCATGATAGGCTTAAAATTTTGACCAGTGAAGGAAGATATGCTTACCTTAAAGAAACAGGCAGCATTAGGTGAAATAGTTACAATATCGACACTACCCTTAGGAGGGGAGCTGAGAATAAACACAAGTAAAGTATATAAAAAAAAATGTTCTGACATCAAAAGGCTTAGTCAAATTTGAATTTGAAATGGATGATGGGAGTGCAACACTGCAGAGAGGATTTGTTGAGCTTAAAGATCTCAAATGAGGGATTATCTGAGAAATAAAATACCAGATAAGGTATAATTACAAAAGGGCACGAAAAGGGTCTGAAAATCAAACATGGCATGCTGGAGGATAGCATCTTGGTTCTCGTTTAACACTGCAAAAGAAACTATAACGTTAGCTTTACAAGCATCCTACTAAAAGATTTAACTCAGGAAGAGATCAGACTTCAGGGAACTCCTAAACATAACAGTCGTAACTTACTACCCTCTTAGCCCAAACTCTAAGTCAAGGAGGTGAATATTCCTTTTAGGTTGCTGTGTAGATTTTTACTCCCGGATCTGACATTATCATTTTTTTTACAGAACAAACGAAGAGGAACTTGAGCACGATCCAAAGAGAAAAGATTTAGATAATAGAGTTTCCCAGGTGATATAAAAATATTGAAATTTTTGGATGAAAGTAACTTGGTCAAAAACAGTTATTTCTGACGATTGCACAAGTTGTCAGAATTTCCAGATTCATAAACACTGTGTTGAATTGCAAATCGAGATCAAACGAAAAAGAATCTGAACTTAATTCCAAAATAAAAGCTGTAGATAAAATTGTTGTCTGCAACATATCAAAAATTTAGGCCATTTGAAGATGTTTAACCTGTTCATAACAGAAAAAGAAGTAAAGGTGCTGCTGCAGATTTTCTGGACAGAGTGTCTGGTATAAACATGAACTTTATGAACAATCCATAATGATTAACGAGTTGATGTAAAAAGAGAGATTGTAAATAAGACAGTAATCTACTTTGCTGAAAATTTGCAGAATTTTTAGAGTAGAGGAAGACAGTCTTATGTTAGAGGGAAAGCACGGAAACAAAAACATTCGCTCATGTTGGGTAAATTCAAACACAAGGACAATGAAAAGTATGTGCCAAAGTAAGAGATCTTTAACACTATGAGTTGAAACGACTGAGGAGTACTTGGAACTAATAGAGTTACACATGGAGTTCGTGTAGAACCATCTCAAGAAAAGCAAAGGTCAAGGAATGTTGATGGACTCAACCAAGTGATAGTGAAAAGAGAAAGTGGGGGACTTCTAGAGCTAAATCAATATCATTCTCTACAAAGTTAGGCCAAGATAAAAGTAAACTTAGATATTCATATGTAGAGAAGGTGAAGAGATTTCAATAGGGAAAGTAAGGAAAAGGAAATCAACCAAGAGGGCCTCGACTTTAAGGTGCAGGCATAAGACTCCGATCCCAAAGCTTTACTTAAAGGAGTTTCACAACCCTATGCAGCAAGCTACGGTTTGGAACTTCAAAAGAAGGAAGAGTTTCTACTAAGGATCCTAGAAGGGACAAAACTCGAGGTGATCACATGAAAGATGTGAACTGTGAACTCAACCTAACCTCCGTCTAAGACGACTCTTCACTTGGTCCTAGTGGAACTTAACCACGCTTTAAGGATTCCTAGTCATACAAGGATTACCACCAAACTCAAGTTCTAGAAGGTCTAAAGGATCCTTATCTTAAAGGAAAAGAAGCCTAGGATAGAAATGACGCTTCTCTCTGATACCAACTGTAACGCCCCGCTCCCGGATACCGAGCCCTTATCCGGAAGAGAAACGTTCGGCGCGTATAGCATTAAATAAGTCTAATATTATACGCAAGCCTCTACGTCGTCGTATCAAACAAAAGCAAACGGAAGCTAAAAAGACTCGGGTAAAAGCATAAAAGCTACTATGAATAGAAATTAACCATGCTAAAGATGGATAGTTAAGATTACAACGATTAAAAACCCAAAGACTTATACAATACGATGTCTTAAAAGTAGCAGTACAGCAAATCTAAGAGAAGAAATACAACCAATCTAATACAACCTTTACAAAGAAAATATTCTAGAAGCTTCGTCAAGACTTTAAGTCTTCAAAAGCCGTCGTCTACACTTGATCAACCTATTCGTCTTCTCACCCCACAATGCATACAAAAGAAAATGCAAAGGAGGTAAGTACAAAGTACTTAGTAAAAGTGAGAAGCTACGACAACAATTAAGATTTATAAAGAAAAGATATTTAATCGTTTAGTTAGTTATCTTTGTGTGACCGACTCAATCTAGGGTTCATTTCATGTCCATCAACATGAATTGACTAAACGTTTCTACTTAGCTTATCTTTGTTGCGTCATTACTCAAGGACATCGCGCATGGCGTTCATCGGCCAAGATATACTTGCTAACTAACGGTGATTAGCACCGATTAGCTCCGGGGTCTTCCCGGTATGCGTATACGTCCGATGGATTTCCTCCACTACCCTTCGGCCATTTAAGGCCGGCGTGTTGTCCACCTTTTATGGACGTATCACATCGCCGATATGGAATAGTGTCTAACCGAGAATAGATGATGCTTTATCTTTTACTACACATATGTAAGTATTGATGTGAATTAACTAGCCATCCCTAGTGTTTTCAAGTAAGCTCCCTCACATCTCCTACTCTCGTACCTAGACCACTAGACATGGACAGGTCCTAGCAAATACACAGACATTGATGAACTCTAGTTCACCAAAGCACAAGCCCTTTCATGCCCTTCCGACGGATCCGAACTTCAACTCCCTTTAAGAGTACATTCGGTGTTTTAACTGAACGAATCGGAAGTTCAATCGAAGCTTGTTTCCTTTTTAATTAATCTTAATACATCATGCTTAAAAGCTCAATCCAATAAATAACATAACATTGAGGCCTGAACTAAACTAAATCGATTAAAATCAACAAAACAAGGTAAACCGTTCAAACACCCGTCTAGAACCATAAACGCTCGTTTAAACCCTACTGGACGCCCGTCCAACCCTATGGACGTCCGTCCACTATAACTGGACGCCCGTCCACCTAAAGACGCTACAACCTGTATGTAAAATCACTCCCCAAACGCCCGTCCACCTAAGGCAAACGCCCGTTTGAGTTTCTAAGCTTCCAGACGCCCGTCCACTTATGCAGACGCCCGTCCACCTGCGTTTTTCCCAAAACCCCAAATCTTCAAACTCGATTTCTAATCTGATTCCAACATTAACATAACATCAATTTATGCACAGAAAACACATAGAGTCATATCTAAACATACCCTATCGTCTATGATCCTTTGATCAACAAAAAGACACGTCTTCTATCATCAAAACACCTTAGAACTTGATCTAAACCTTATAAACGATAATTGGAATCGTAGGAAGAGCCTCTTACCTTATTTACTTGCAAAACCGACAAAAAACACCAAGCAAATTTAACAACGTTGATCCTCAACCCCAAAACCTATGTGATCAACAAGAAACCCTAAAATCCTATTTCTTTGCAGAAAAACGAAACTGAAAAAGCCTGTAAAACTGAAGATTACCTGGGTTTACTGCTGTGAAACTATTTTTAGATTATTCTACGCTTCAAGACGATCGTTTCGACTACTCACGGCTGCGAAACAGAGCTACGGATTAAAAGATACGAATTTTTCAAGAATCGAACTCTACGAATACCGAAAACTAGGGCTAAACCGAAAACTTACGAAATAAGGATATTTTATTTTCCAAAGTTGCGTCTCCTCGCGCTGATCACTTTTCTCTCCTGCGGCATCTTGAACAGATGAACGGATTGATCACACGGTTCTTCCTTTTATTTCGCTTTCTTCTTGCGTCTGTGGAGATGTTGCCGCCGTTCCTTCTTCTATTTTTTTCAGAATCAGCGTGTGTAACTTATGAGGAAATAATTGGGATTATTTCTTTTTATAGCCATTTAATCAAATTTATTAATTAAATAACTAAATCCTTTAATTAATTCCTTTTCACTTAAATAAATGGGACAAATAATAATTAGGTCGTAGTAAATACACCCAATGACTATTTTACCCTTTTACGAAAAGTCGGGATGTTACATTTAGAGAAACAAACGATGAATCTTCACCCCTACTTGCGCAACTGCAGTCACAAGGAAGGAAGTCACATATAGTGCAAACACCAAGCAGCTGATGTAAAGTAGACGCACATACGCGTTCTTACCTTCTTCTTCAGCCCTTAGTAGCTGTTCAGCATTGGTGAAGGTGTGCGGTGAGAAAGTATAATTCTTAGAGAGGATGCAATTTCTCTTGGTGTGTTTTTTTACACCATTTTTGGGAATACCCTCATGCCATCCGCTTTGGCCATCAGGGAACATTAGTTGGTATTGTAAAGGGTCAGAACATCCAAAATAATATTGGACTGTTTTTTATTCTCCACTATGTTTATATACCCTAATATCCCTGTGTGTTATTTCACCAGAATTTTCATCGGCTGCAAGGAGTACTGCAACCTGAGACACTGAAGGTTTGTTGTATGTTTTAAGATTATACGTAGGATTATGTTTCAGAATAATTTGACATTCCTCTAAGTTTTCTGTTTCTGACAAACTTCAGAAGAAGCGTGCGTAAGGATTTAAAGCTAAAATTCTTAGCAGGGATTGTAAGATTTAAGGATCCAAATCTGGACAGCTAGCAAGTCAGTTCTTAAGTTCATAGTCTGTATCGTGGTAGTAAAATTGCAGATTTTTTGGTTCATCACCACTTGGTGTTAGAGGATTAATCCAATGGTATACTTGGCCTTGAACTCTAAAAGCATAGATACCTTTTGTTCTTCTTGCAAGTTTTTTGTCATATTTTAAGCCGAGAGAAGTGAAAGATAAATGGTTGTTATAAGGACGGATCATAACTCTAAAACCTCTAGATTCAGAAACAGATGGTGTTAGAAGCATGACCTTTAACTCAGAAGGAATGCTAATTTCAGCAAGGGTAACATCCCCATCTGAACAACAGAGATTTGCTGTCTCATGGAAGAACTTCTTAGCACCGCAATGTTTGCAGTCAGATACGGACTCTAAGATGCTAGGAGAATCAGATATATCTGTCAGATATTCTCTGCCATGAAGGACCTTCCTTTTCTTTTTCAATCTTTGTGTGGATGACAATTCAAATTGAAAACAATTGGAAGTATGCGATTCAGTTCTGTTGGAAATTTTTTGTCTTTTGGATTTTTGTGGACATATGACTGGACTGCTAGATGGGATAGGAGGATTAGTATTTGTAACGTAGGAGAATCGCTGGTCAGTATATACCGCCGGCTGATGCTCTCCTATGGTTAAAATGCTAGACAATGCTCTTTTTCGCTTCAGCCTATTGTACCGGAAGCAAGCAACAGCACGGGCCCTGTATTCTGAATGACTAAGTGCTGTATGAACAATTGGGCATGTATTTAGGCTCGACAAATAATGATCATGTACACATGGTTGGCACAAGGGCGGGTGAAAGTTTTCATGGAAAGCGGATGGGCCAGGAGAATCTTCTGTGCTAGAAGATGCTTGGCTGCGAGTATCAGATTTTTTTTTTATGAATCGTTGCCTTACAATCAGGTCTGCTACTGGTTTGAGTGGACAATGATGGCTCTATAGATCCAGGCCTGGGCTTTCCATGACTTTTAGTTCTCATTTGGTAATTGTACTACAAGCTAGACACTAAGACTTCACATCCAAAAAACAGAAAATGCTGGGGGAAAACTATTCAATGGGACAGCCTAAAGCAAACAAACAACAACTATAAGCCATACAAACATAAACAGATCAGATGGCACACAAAGAACCCTATCTAAAATTTGGACGTGATTAAGTGTGTGAATGGGGATTTGTCTTTAGATCCCCTAACTACGGGGTTTGCAATAGATCCCCTAACTATTGGGGTTTGCTGTAGTTCCCCTAACTACACTCACCTGCAGTAGCCTTTCTTTCACCCAACAAACGAACCGCAACCACCCTGAACGATACACACGGCAAAAAACATAAGATTGGTAGACATAGGATCACTACTAATCTTAGTACAAATAACAATGCACACAAGAAACTATGCATGAACAAACATTTTGATTCAATCTGAATGCACAACAGTGTACACATACAAACACATCACATTTAATCAAACGACATAATCAGCTATGAAACCATATTATGAATGAAACAAAGGCACACTACATGTGACAGCCACTTCCTCAGACAAAATACAGTAAACTATGTTGCAAATTTCTTCATGGCATCCTACATGTATTACACCGTAGACAAGCAACTATAAGACAAGATAGAGTATAGGTTACATCCTTAAATCATGTTCTCCCTTAGACTACATACTTAGGACTCTTAAAACATGTAATAGAACTCTTAATAATGTGAGACAATAAAGAACTCCTCTTGTGGTTCGACACTGTCAATCAAAGTGTCTTTCAGTTTGATGCCGACCCAAAGTAAAGGGCCTTAATCTTGATTTCTCAAGATCTTTTTTCGAGGGCAAACCACCGAAGAACATGACTGACCTTGTTTCACACAAGGGTGTCCAAGGATAATTCTGTTTCCTTGGCTTATACAAGATTTATGGTGCAATGACTCAAGGAATACGGGTCAAAACTCAGCTTGACTCACAAACTAATCCTTGGTCAATATTGACCAACAATCTTACAGCAAGGCGAACAGAATTTTCCAGCCTCACAAGTAAGGAACAAAGCTAAAAAACTGAATACACATCACCACAGGAAATTATTCTGTGAAAGGGAAACCATATTAACTTTTGAAAATAGAGAGCAAGAAATGTTAAAGGTAATATAAAATAGTCGACATTCTTTTCGACAGATTTAAATAATTCACAATGTCGTACCAATTTCTAAGAAACAACTGAGCTAAACATATTTGTGCTCGAATATCATAGTGAAAAGACGTAGGTATGAAAGCAACTACATTGTTGTTAGACCATAGACTCAGACCTATATCCGTCAACAAAAAACCCAGAGTAAATCAGTAAACAAATGAGACAACTACATTGTTGTTAGACCATAGACTTTAAAGCTATATACAGCAATAAAAAAACTAGAGTAAATCAGTAACAAATCAGCAGAATAAGAGAAGCTGAATACATAAGCTAATCAGATAAACAAGAGCCACGTGAATGCGCAAATTGGCAGGTAATGTTACGGTAAATAAAGGAAGTAGGATTTTGTGTAGAGCGCGTAATTAAGGGGTTTGCCATAGATCCCCTAACTATTCTAACTATTGGGGTTTGCAGTTGTACCCATAACTACACTGACCTGAAGCAATCATTTCTTTTTCCTAGCAAGTGAATCGTGAATACCTTCAACGCTGAGAAACTGCAAAACAAACAGGAAACATGTGAACATAGGAAGACCCCAAACAAGATACAGGAAGAAAAAGAAGCCAAAAAGAAGAACTTAATCTTAGTACTAAAGCACAGCACACAAAACATGAATAGACACAAGTATTAGGATTCAGTCTGAACATGTGTGTGCACACACACATAGACAATACGTTTAGTCAAACATAAAGGTGTATTATATAATCAAGGTACTCATGGATGGGACATACTCAAGTAAAAGAGAAGTAACATATTTTGAATGTATATATCAGAAAGAGCATGTAATTGACAGGCAAAAGTGTAAGGGCAGATTCCATTTTCCTATACTCTGAATACATAATGGCTATGCTTATTTGGTTGCAAACTGGAAAGAGGTAAAAAATTGGATCCTGTAAATATACTATAGAATGAAACCAATTTAATATGTTTACACACACACACGATACCATTTTTTCTATTGCTCAAAACACACCAATAAGCAATTCACCTAATCACACATATTTTTGAATGTTATATTCATAATAGGCAAACAGGAAAGTAAAGATATGGTAATTCAGGAACAGAACCAAAATCACATATAGAAACACAAAACAATATTCAATGGTAATACCAAACCGGGCATGAAAATAAAATTCTTAAAGACAGTGAAACTAAATCAGAGTTGAAAAGCAAATCGAAACCAAAATCTGAAACGAAATTTTAATTTACCGACACCAATAAACGAAAAGCAGTCTCATGGCATATCTTATTAAATCAAACCCTAAATCAAACCCTAAATCGACCAACTTGACTAAGGCTTCTTCTACAACGAAAAAGTGTAAACACAATCTGAAATGCAAAAACAACCAATAACAAATTAGGACCCTAAACAGGAACAGCTCGCATGTTCTATATATATAGGAAAACTAAACGAAGAGGGGAAAAATATACATTTTTTCGAACCTGAACCGTGTGGAAAAAACTGGAACTTTTCTCTGTGCTTATAAAATGTGAAAGAGAAGTTAAGATCTGGTTCCAAATCGGAGTAAGTAGAATGATCATTGTTCCCCGATCAACAATAGTCGTGAACAGGGGAGAAAAGTACCGATTCAGCACCTAGAAAGGCGAGATTGGAAAGGAGGTGGTTGGGGTAGGTGATGAATCGGCTAGCGGTGGCAGATAAAGTTGGATAGGGAGGTATCACCGTTTCAGGGGCGAAGAAGATGAGAGGGTAGGAGGTGTTGGGTGGGAGCATTGAAAGTGTTGAGGATTAAAAAATGAAAATGGGGTAACACGTTTTACACCTATAACCTCAAACCCCCCCCCCCCCCCCCTCTTCCCCTACTTAGTAAAATATAATTCAACGGTATGATATATTAACTGTTGTAATTTTTTTGTTGCTTTATTTATTAATTTTGTATGAAATGTGACACATAGTAAGAATTATCACACAATAATAAATAATAGATATATGAGATAGACCCAAAAAAATATCATTGTGATGATAACCGAATGATGATACTTTAATAATATCTAATATCTAATATCAAATATCATAAAACAACATATATTAGGATCGATAAAACGAAAAATAGTAAAGTCGTAAATAATCATTATGTGTACAAGAAATAAAAGTTTATCAAGACAAGACTAAAAGTAGAAGTATATATAGATACAAACAATCCGAAAACCAAATCGAACCGAAGTAATTTGGTCCAGTACGGTTAGTTTAAATTTTTTTCAGTTGAGTTTCGGTCCATGCAGTTAAAAAAATGAAAATTATCAATGTGATGATACCCTAATAATATATAATATCAAATAATACAAAACAACATATATTAGAGCGACGAGAAATAATAAAATAATAAATAATTTGTATGTGTACAAGACAATAGAATTTTCCAAGGGCAACACTAAAAGTAGGGATGGATACGGATATAGATAATCCAAAAACCAAATTGAACCAGAACAATTTGGTTTGGCACGGTTAGTTTAATTATTTTCGGTTGACAACCGAAGCAAATAAATATCTAAACCATCTAAATAAACGTAAAGGAAAAAACGGGAAAGTGTTTTAAAAAAAGAAACGGAAGGCAAACGATGAAATAAAATATAAAAAGAAAGACACGTGTCGAACAAGATAAGGTAAGATATATATATGATCTATTAAAAAAAAAATGGGGAAAAAAAAAACACAAATAGAATCATAAGAATTTGGTTTGGTACAGTTAAATTTTTTTTTCCCCGGTTGCCGTTTGGTACAGTTAATTTTTTTTATGTCAATTTATCACAAGTAAATATAAGTGAATTCATCACACGTAACGGATTTGAAAAACGATACGCATGAACTTATTTCGAAAGAAATTTAATAAACGAAACACTAAACAGATAAACGAACTGAGCCAAAAAGACAAACAAAACGGGACAAAAACTAAATACTTCTGCAACGGCAACCCAAATATTATTTAAAAGTTTAATATCCGACACGATGTCAATACTCATACTACACGTTGCCGACACTCATATACCGACACTTCAATCTAGACGCCATACGCAACGGCGGACTTATCCCATACATAACCCATGACCATCACGCCCCGGCACATGTCCTACACATGCCGACTAATTAAAATAAGTTAAAACCCGACACGTTGTCAACACTCCCGTAACAAAGACATACCAAATTAAACTGGCATGAACTTATTTCGAAAGAAATTTAATAAACGGAACACTAAACAGATAAACGAACTGAGCCCAAAAGATAAACACTCAAGAATACGTTTTCTTTCACATGTTACTTTCGTATTCCAATACAAGCATCACGCATACTACGGGATCTGATTAATCCGAAACCAACACCCAATTAAACATTGTACGATACGGTTGTTTTTTATTTCATATTTTGGAAATGAAAATAGTAAAGACCGTTACTTTTTTAACATAGATAAAACCGAAGTAGACCGAACCGTAAACAGAAACAAACGAATACCAACGGAAAAAAGGAAAGAAAAAAAAAAAGGAAAAAAAATCCAAAGTGCAAACGTGGCATGCAAGGAATGTTTCACCCTTTACACACCAAAAACAATGGAAGGAGACGTGGCTGCATAGGAAGATTATGTGTTTTAACATTTAATATATAAGTAGATTTTAATTCCTTGTGAGGGACACGTTGCAGGCCAATTTTAAGTCAAAAAGTCCGACGTCGCCTATCTAAACTAAACCGTCTATGATAACATTTAATGTTTTTTGAATCGAAGAGGCTGACTGATATATTTTGCCATTTTATTTTTATTTTTAACCTTATCAGTATTTATTTATTTTTAACTTTATATTTTAGGATTCTTATTCTTATTATTACAGGACCTAACCCAAAAGTGATAAGGACGTTTGAGGGAAAAGAGGAGAGAATTATGTGGATGATAATGAATGATGGGGAGGCCTCTAGGCTGATGTGTGGGGGCGGCAGCATTATGTAGAGAAATAGGGTTTTGGTTTATTAATTTGAAAATAAAAAATTTGGGGTCATATGGATATATTATTATATCTAGGCCAAAGTAAAGGCGACCGTTTTTTGCTGGACTTAAAAAAAAAAAACGAAGCCCAAAAGGAAATAAATCATCAAACCATCGACGTGGACACCCTCTTTGCCATTTCCCAACTCACTATTATAATTAGGTATATATATATATATATATATATATATATATATATATATATATTTAAATTTTTTTTTTTTAAGTACTGAGACTTCCCTTCCCATTTGATTGGGATCCCATAAAAAACTACACTACTAATTTATATTTTTCTTTTTTTTTCTCGGTCGTCTAATTTGAATCTCGCGTTATTTTTTTATACGAACTCTGTTTTGGACAATTTTCGTATTGTTGTGATCCTCATCATGTTCTCTATCACGCCACACCTATAACAAACAAAACAAGAATACCCAAGCGTGACAAATGCCAATAAAACATGCACAATTCACCCGAAAATATCGAGATTTTCGACGTAAACGTCCTATCGTCTCGTGATTCAACCCATGATGAAATGTGCCTATAAAAACCACTCAACTACCCCAAAAGTACATCGAATAGGCTACAAATAGAGGGGGTAAAATGCACACGAAATTATAGCAAAGTTGACTCTCATCAATGCTTCAATCTCCTGGAAGGCATAGAAACAAACAACAACTGCTAGAAGCTCATCAGAGGCTGATTATAGGGCCATGGCAAATGAAATTTGTGAAATCCAATGGCTTGTCTATATACTACAGGATTTACAAATTCCAGTTTAGTTGTCTGCTGTGTTATTTTGTGACAATTCAAGTACAATGCACATTGCTCACAATCCTGTCTTTCAGAAAAGAAACAAACATATTGAAATTGACTTCCATATTGTGAGAGACAAAATAAAATCAGGGCTCATCAAACTTCTTCCAATCAATAAAAATGAACACACAACTTACATCCTCACCAAGGCCTTGGATGCACCTATTTTCTTTTATATACTAGATAAATTAGGAGTTTCAAAGATCTTCCAGAATTCAAGTAGCTTAAAGGAATGTTGAGGTCAAGCTGTTCATGTACCACTCTCAGCTTGAGGGGATGTTACAGTATATAGGTTGAAAGGAATACTGAGTGCACAAGCTGCTGATGATATGAAGACACCAGTAGTCTGCTGATAACTTTTAGTATGATGTAAACTAGAAAGCGGTTATTCTGTTATAGTTTGTTATAACCGTTTGTAAGTTACTTCTGACTGATCCATGAGGTGTATGAAGCTATAAATACCCCATGATGAGCTGCATTGTAAACAACTCGTAACATTTACTTGATCATTAATGATTCTGCATTTTATTTTGTTTGTTTGTAATTCTACAAACTTCATCCGAACTCATCACACAATTCTACACAAAGTGCATGTTCTTCAACAGCTGGTTCTAATCCTGATAATCCTAAATTAGATTAAACTCTCGATGCTTTGATGAACCAGATGGTAATAATACAAGCTGTTTATGAATTAGTTAAAGCAGAGAGAGAATCTCAACTTTTAGAGATTGAAAGATTAAAAGCTGAATTGAACATTCTAAAGGCATTAAGAACTGGCACTGCAAATAATCAGCATCAGCCCACTACTTCAAAAGCAGCAGCTGAATCTCTAACTCAGTCAGGTTCTGTAACTAGATTCAATTCCGGGAAGCTTTATGGTGATAGAACAAGACTAGGATTTGACAAATTGCAAACTTCAAAGGAAGGAATTAGTAAAGCTAGTGAACCAAGGGTATGAATTGGCAAAAAGCTCGTAGTTGAACAAATTCCTCAAACTAAGAAGCTTGATGAATTAGTTAAGTCAGTTCAGAATGAATCAACCCCGAATAAACATCAGTTTTCTAAGAAGTCAACTGCATTCGATGTCAAAGGAAAATGTAAAGGTAAATCAGCTGTACCTCATAGAAACAATGGTGGTTGAACAAATGCCAGATCTGCAAAAACTAACCAAGGTAAGAACCAAAAAAATCCTAATCACGTTAAATCCAAGAATGTTAATCATTAAATGTATTACAATCTAAGGGGGAAAGGCAGATTATTTCCTTCTGATGATGATTGGAACTTTTCTAAACGTATTGCTAAAAATGTGAGGAATAATCATTCTCAACAAATAATTTACCATAAGTCTCCGTCAAGGACTTCACAGAGAACTCAACCGAGATCTCAATAGAATCCTCAGTACATATGTAAGTTTAGACCTCAGTACAAAGCTGTTTACCATAGATAGCAGAATGATGGTTATTACTCAGATTCTAACAATTGAAGGCACTATGGAAATTAGTTCAAATGAAAATACCTGAGAGAGCATATAAATAAGAAACAAAACAAAGATATGTACTATGGAAATGTAGCTTATAGAAATGATAACAAGTGCAACAATTTCCAAAGGAGACACTATGGAAATATTCCAAATGTTGTACGTACAACAGACTCTTATGGACCCAAACGGCATTGGATACCGAAAACTCATTAATTTGTTTTGCAGGATACATGGTACTTTGAAAATGGTTTCTCTAGACACATGACAAGAAGCAAAGACGGCCTAGTTAAATTTCATGCTAAGGATGGACCAAAAGTCAATTTTGGTGGAAAAGACAAACCTGGTTACACAAGGGGCTATGGAACATTAGTCAAGAATGGTGTGAAGATCAGAAATGCAGCATATGTTGAAGGACTAAACTACAACTGACTCAGTACTAGTTAGTTATGTGACATGGGTTGCAGTGTCATATTTCACAAGGATTTTTCCAGTGTTATGATGACGGTCAAATTATACTCGTAAAAGTCAACAACGTTGTCCTTAAATCAAGCTTAATAATATATATTTTATATTAAATCACATGTTTATATTGATTATTTAATGTTATGTGATTTATAAGATATAATTTGGTATTTATCTGTTTTTATTATTTACTGTGCGATAAATATTCATTTTATAGATTGCGATGAATCGGAGGATAGCTACCAATGGAGGAAGTAAATATCAAGAGAAATCAAGGCAGAATTGGACTGCATTAAAGATAAATACTGAAGCAGCACGAAAAGTGGAGTAAGGAACAAGAAAAGCCAGTGACCCAATCAGAGGCAGACTGACTCGCTGGCAGCGAGCTGAGGGTTCGCTGGGGGCGAGCTGGCAAAAACTAAATGATCGGCTGGGAGTTTTTTTTTACGCATTTTAGGGTTTTCAAACATATCTTTAAGTCGGCCTAAGTCTCTATATAAAGGAGCAGCCACGAATTTTATTAGACACACCCTCGAAAAATACAATTCCACAACATTGGTTCTAGTTTCAATACAAGTTTTCATTATTTTATGTTCTTTCATTATGGACTCGTTAGAATCGCCGGTTAGAGATCGTATCAAGGAGTGGGAATCAAGCTCATCTTCGAGGGTAATGTCTACTCAATTATGCCATTGTTAAGGGTGAATTTATAACGTTGTATTTTATGATGTTCTCCCCCATAATTCATATGATTTGCATAGGAAATGTGGTTTTAAATGATTTATTAAGCAAGTGAGATTTTAATTAGTTTATTCACAAAATGAGGTTGTGTACGTGTTTTGATTATGGTTTTATGAGTATTTGGATTGTGTTACGTTTTGCGATGTCTTAATGTGATGTAGATACATGTTGGAGGCTAAATTGATGATCAAATGTTGATATAATTCGAGCTAAATCGAGATAGAGATGAGAAAAGAAGGATAAAGATGGAAGAAGGAAGAGATAATGATCAAGAGATCGAGTTCCAGCATAGATGGACGAGCGTCCACGGTCCGTCCATGGTGGACGGGCGTTTGCTCAACCGAACGAGCGTTCAGAGGTGCGATTTACATTCGAGCCTTCAAACGCCGCATAGACGAGCGTTCACCTCCGTCCAGAAGCTGCTGGACGAGCGTCCAAGATAGTGGACGGGCGTCCAAGCACCGCCTTAGCCTAAACCGACCTAAAAATCTATAAATAGGCGCGATTTCTCAAACCCCAGACACACAATTCAAACCCTAAAAACCTAGGGGCAGCTTGGCTACGTTTTTCTACAGTTTTTATCTACTTTTATGCAATTTAATTCCTAGATTAGATTAGATAGATTCATGTCTTTTATTTCATCAATTCGAGTTGCAACAAGGATGTTAAGAGGCTAAACCCTCTTGAACAAGCGTTGTGAAGCCGTCCATCAACAATTCGCCTTTGATTCGTGATTGATTTGTGAGTTTCTATCTCAAGTTTGTTTCTTTTATCATGCTTTACATTGTTTTATTGCAAGTCGTATCGAAAGATGTTTGCTTTATGATTGTTTTATTGATGAAAATCATATAAACATTAGATCACCATGCTAAAAGAATAGATCTTCGATCTAACTAAAACGAGAGTTATTAGATTGATTTTCTAGATTAGAAATTGAAAGATTTCACGCCTAGGTTAGAAAGACGTAGTCTTTAACATCGAAAGATAAAAGATTAGGAAACGAACTTGTCTACGAGAGTAGGAGTTTATGCCTTCGATTAGGTGAATCACGACTTGAGTAGAGATCACGAATTAATCCGAATTAGAATTGAATGTTGATAGGATAGGTGGATCAATTGCTTGTTCGTTCGTTATAATTTGATTTTAATCCTTTAAACTTGAATTGCTAGATTAGTTTACTTTTAATTGCACTCTAGTTTTTATCGCTTTCAATCTTGCCTAGCATTGGATTAATTTCCTCTGTCTAGTTACTTTTATGCATATTTGTTTAGGTTAGTTCTTCGTTTACGTTAGTTTCGTGACAATAGTTTAGTTAAAAACAAAAGCTAGGATTCACATTCGTCTAGTTCCCCGTAAGATCGACCCGGCATTAGCCTCCATACTACGATCCTTGCACTTGAGGTTAACCGGTTTATTACTTGTTGTTTTATATTGATAAAATCCGGGACAAGTTTTTGGCGCCGTTGCCGGGGAACCGGACGGTTGCCTAGTTTTTGTTCTAGTTTTTATTTTGCTTTTAATTCCTGTTTTTAGGTTAGATATTTTCAATTTCTGTTTGTGGTTAGTAGTGTAGTTGTTTTTGTTCAATTGTCTGTCGCTTTTAATTGTGTTTTTGTTAGTAGTTGATAGAAAATCTTAGCTCTTAACCTATACTCTGTTTTCTGTTTACCGTACTCTGTTTTACTAATCGTTTATTCCCGCTTGGACGAGCGTCCGTTTTACCGTACGCCCGTCCAGCTTCTTGCTTCGGTCGGACGAGCATTTAGTTTACTGGACGCCCGTCCACTGAAAATTCTTCAATCCCGTACAAATTCGACTGCGGACGAGCGTTCGGATTTCCAAACGCCCGTCCGTCCTCCCCGTTTCGTTGTCTTTTCGTAGGTAGGGTTTTTGTTTCTATCCTTTCTAGTTTCCACGTTGATTCGGTGACATCTAAGGTTGAATCATCTGACTCCACACCTTTCACGATCAAATTTTAGGATAAAAGGGTCCGTTTTAGCACTTGATAGTATTTTGGCCATAACTTTCGGCTCGAGTGTCGGATTGGTGCGCAGGACCCCAATTCGGAAAGCTCGTTCCGACGCCGACGACGTGGCAGACCGCCGGAGGCCGTCCGACACCGTTTTCGAGGTCAAAATCCACTGTTTTCCCTTCCATTTTGGGCTCAGAAGATTTCAACACGTTTTTAGTGTTTCCTGTTTTTCTGTTTTTAAATTTTTCGTAGTTAAGTTTCGTAGTTTTTGATTCCTCTAGGTTTAGTTATCCTTTCCCTCTGTCTGATCTGTCCTTTCGTCACTTTCTATCCTTTCTTGCTCAACACCTTGAGTTGGTGTTCGGTTTATGCAAACTCGTAGTCATAAGGGACCACTAATCTATTCCCCTGACCCCGAGCGGACCATAGTCCGACCCAATAGGCGGAGACTTCGTTTCGATGAAGGAAACGCTCTAGATCAAGAATTTGAGCAATATCTTTCAGGAGAAATCGAAATAATAGTAATAATGGCAGCGGAAGATAGACGGACGTTGGCCGACTATGCCATGCCCGGTACAGTCACCATCAACCCGGCTATCGTCATGCCTACCATTACTGCTCCAAACTTCGAGCTTAAACCTGGACTTATACAGATGATGCAGCATGCATCAATTTTCCATGGTTTCCCATCTGAAAACCCCCACACTCACTTACACACATTCTTGCAAATATGCGGTACTACCCGTATCCAAGGTGTAAGTGAGGACGCCATCAAGCTTAAACTATTTCCATTTTCCTTACGGGGGGAGGCACTCGAGTGGTATCACTCTATCCCCTCTAAATCCATCACTACGTGGGCGGAGCTCGAGAAGGAATTTCTAAGTCAATACTTTCCTCCTTCAAAAACAGCCCACTGTCTGAACGAAATCTTCACATTCCGTCAGCAGGAAAATGAGTCATTCTTTGAGGCGTGGAAAAGGTTTAAGTCTCTCCTGCGAAAGTGTCCCCATCATGGCTTGCCAAAGCAAAGGCAAGTCCATACTTTCTTTAGCGGATTGACCGAGCTCACCAAGGGCATGGTCAATAGTTCCTCTGGTGGGGCATTTCTCAAGAAAACACCTGATGAGGGGTGGGCGTTGTTCGAAGACATTGCCAAATATAACTACACCCCCTCTTATCAAGCCATTCAAGCACCTCCTCCACCTCCCAAGGTCGAAGAGGTGACTATGCAAAATCTCGTTGCCATGTTGCAGAAGCAAATGGCAACCTCTCAAATGACAGCGTCTCAAAACTTCCCCTACCCGAGTTATCAGGCTCCTTCACTTTCACAGAACTCTCAAGTTCTGTATTGTGAAGCATGTTTGTCGACCGGCCATATGACCGGCCAATGTCAATTTTCTTCCCCCTATGCTCGGCAAGTCAATGCGTTCATGACTATGGACAACATAATCCAATCACATGCCAAGTATGTGACAAAGACAAGGGCATATCGCTCGCTCGTCCCATGATTGGGCGTAATGCGGAAGTCAATGCTTTCTCTCGGCCGGACAAATCGAGATTCAATAACCAATTCTCCGGCCGTATCAGGCTTTCCAAAACCAAGGGTTTAATCAATCTTCGGGATTTAATCCTAATTCGAACTTCAATAGAAACCCCGGTTATAATCGAACCCAAGCTATAATTCTTCCAATCCACAAGAAAGGTTCAATCGAATTGGCCCGCCAATTCTAATTCTACATTTCCAAATCGGTCCAATCACCCACTCCCTCAAAATCATCGAACTCTCAAGGACCCTCCCAATCCAACAATTTCGAAACCAAGTTGGAGGAGCAAAGCGAGACAAGAAAAAGTCTTGAGAGACAAATAGGGCAATTGGCCGAGCGGCTAGCGTCAAGACCCCCGGGCATCCGCCGCCGCTTACCGAGAAAAACCCAAAAGGCGGTCAAGTCGCTCACGCCGATTTAAGCAACGATCAATGCACGACTCGGTACCTTCACCTCCATACGGTAGAGAAGAGGCCGGTGCAATGAATTTGAGAAGTGGTTCTCAAGTTGGTGGTCCCCCGGCTTCCAGGGAAACCACTAGCCCCTCCTGCCATTGGTAAGGCAGGAGGGGAAGTTGAGCACCCATCATCCCCTTGGCTGCAGAAGGAAAATCAGGTGGTTGATCCCCTGATAGAAGAAAGAGTTGAGATTCCTCAAGTGGTTGATCCCTTGAGGAATAAAGAATCAATTGGAAGTCCTCGTGGTCGTTCCCCTAAGAAGTGAAATATTTGAGGATCCTCAGGTGGCTGATCCCCTGAGGAGTGATGAGTTAAATGATAGTCAGGTGGCTGATCCCCTGAGGAGTGATGAGTTAAATGATAGTCAGGTGGCTGATCCCCTGACTAGCAAAAAGAATGAAAAGACGGTTCGATGGAAAGATTTGGAAGACAAGGCCGTTAGTTCGCCCTCGAAGAAAGTATTTTCCGAGGAGGATTTGAAAAAGCTTCCCTTTCCACCTAGAAAGAGCAACATCCCATTGAGCGAAGATAAGAAGTATGAAAAGGTGCTTAATTTGTTGAAAAATACTCAGGTAAATCTTCCATTGTCAGATGTCTTGGTAGAGATGCCTAAGTACACCAAATTCATAAAGGATGTTGTTTCTTCGAAGAAAAAGTTAGCAGAAATGGATCAGGCAATTGGTGAGGATTGTTCTCTGGTCAATTATGAAAGCTTACCAATCAAGAGAAGCGACCCAGGAAAATTTGTGCTCACATTGCAGATGGGAGGACTAGTCTTCCCAAATTCCTTATGTGACCTGGGTGCATCTATCAGCTTGATGCCATTATCTCGTATGCAAGCAAACGGGTTTACAAAGTCTTCTAGAACCCACGACCATGAATTTGCAGTTCGCTGATAGATCTTCTAAGAAAGCTTCAGGAATCCTAAAGGACGTATTAGTTCAAATAGATAGGTTTACCTTTCCAGTTGACTGGTACGTCTTAGATATTGAGAAAAGTGAAAATGTCCCCTTGATTCTTGGAAGACCCTTCCTATCTACAGCTAGAGCCCTTATCGATTGTGATGGTGGGCACGTGACCATTCGAGTTGGTGACCAGGAGGTGAGTTATAGTGTTTCTAAATCTATCAATGTACCTTCTGGATCTCCAACCGGTTGTTCCATCGAGGAGACGTCTGATGACTTCAATGACTCCATGGATACGCAAGTCTTGGCTGTAGAAGCAGAATATGAGCGATTGATTGATAATCTGAACAATCATGGTGTGATCAATCTAGATCAGTTAGCAGTTGAATTTGAGGATGAGCTAAGAGAAGAAGCCTTGGCAGTAGGACCACTAAGTAAGCTCAGCGATGTTGAGTTGAAGAATGGCGATCTTAAATCAAGTCTAGAGGATCCTCCCGTAGATTTGGTACTGAAGCCGTTGCCTAAACATCTTAAGTATGTGTTTTTAAGAGAATGTGACAAGCTTCCTTTGATCATCTCTGCCAAGCTATCTCGTATAGAAGAGCTTAAATTGTTAAACGTCTTGCGCAAAAATGAAAAAGCCTTTGGATGGCGGTGTGGGAGATATCCGAGGGATATCTCCCGACATCCGTATGCACAAAATCAAGACTGAGGAGGGTGCAAAACGATTTAGACAGCCTCAGAGAAGACTCAACCCTCACATGCAAGAGGTAGTCAAGAAGGAAATTATCAAGCTTCTAGATATGGGGATCATTTACGCCATTGCTGACAGTGAATGGGTTTCCCCGACTCAAGTAGTTCCCAAAAAAGGTGGAATTACGATTGAGAAAAATGAGAAGAGAGAGGAGATAGCATTGAGGATCGTTACAGGCTATAGGGTCTGTATTGACTATAGAAAACTCAATGAGGTCACACTGAAAGATCATTTTCCCCTTCCATTCATAGACCAGATGCTTGAGCGTCTGGCGGGGCACGCATTCTACTGCTTCCTGGATGGATATTCAGGATACTTCCAGATACCCATCGACCCTGTTGACCAAGAGAAGACCACTTTCACTTGCCCTTATGGGACATTCGCCTACAGGCGGATGCCATTTGGTCTCTGTAATGCCCCGGCCACCTTTCAAAGGTGTATGATGGCAATCTTTGACGGGCTAGTTGAAAAGTGCATGGAGATTTTTATGGATGATTTCTCGGTCTTTGGTCAATCCTTCGATGATTGCCTCGATAATTGTTGGGAGGATTTTGCATCATAAAAACAAAAGAAAATTTATAAACCTATACTTAACATGCAAACTAACTCCTAACCGACCAAATATCGGGTAGTTGATAGCATAGTAGGGTAAGTACAGGGTCGATCCACAGGGAATTGGGATGTTGAATCTAATTTCCTTAATCCTACCAATTGTTACTCATAAACATAAAAACGAAAAAAAACAAAACATAGAAATCAAATAACAATTCAAATAAGTCTAATCTAAGAAACATGGGAACAACCAAAGTACAGACCAAAGTGATTTCAATTCTAGTTAATCTCATTATTCTAATTCGATTTGTGGTTTCACCCTTTCACGAGACACAAATCCCTAATCTCTTAGTGAATTTATCTCTCAAGCTATGAAAGCCTACTTTCGTAGCAACTTCAATTACCTATCTCTCATCTTTCGAGTGTTGAGACTGATTTACCAAACAAAACTCGGGTGTAGATTCAAGTTAACTCTCGTATTTTAGAATCTAACAACCTAGATAATTAACCAATTAATTTGTCATCATTAACGGCTAAAAACCATATCTTTCTATGGTGATCTAGTGTTTACGCAACTTCCGTATTATAAACATCAATCGTGAACTAATCTTTCGATTCTAATTCACATGGCATACAAATCGCATAGAAAAATACAAACTAAATCAAACGTCATGAAGAAAAACTGGAATTAAATTAATCATAAGAGAACTCACATAGTCTTGGATACAATGGTTGAAACACCATGGAAACGAAAAGAAAAGCTACATAATCTACTCCTAATCTAACCTCGGTTCACCCGAGCACAAGGCTCGGGTGACCGGCCTTCGCTCTCCAAGATGCGGGCCGTGCCCTCTTTTTGATGTGAAGAAAAATATATGAATTAGGGTTGGGGCTGCTGTGCTTTAAATAGAAAACAGAGGCGGTTGCTACAGTAACCTAAGTCGGTTCTGCTGAATACGGCGGTGGACGCTCGTTGGAATACATGGACGTCCGTCCATTTGCCTTGGACGGAGAGTCAACGCTCGTTCAGCTTGCGTCTGGAGACTCGAATGTAAAATCTCTTCTAGGACGCTCGTTCACTTCACCAAACGCCCGTCCACTATTGAACGCTCGTCTGCTTCAGATGGACGCTCGTCCATATTGACTTGAAATCGAATTTCTTGATTTTTCCATCTTTATCTTGATTTATTTCTTTCCTTATCTCTTTTATTCTTCCATACCTTTAATTGATCCTCTTCCATCTCGAATTTAGCCTTTTAGGATCATCTTTTCCATCATTAATTGGGTATGTACAAATATCAAAAACATACCAAAACGTAATAATTTCCAAAATAATATAAAAACATCAAATAAACATAAAAATCGATACGTTTTCATATTTAATCATTAAAAACCTCATTTACTCAATATTTGACTATAAGGCCCGATATCTATGAAAATAATCCATATATGGGGGAAATTGATTCATAAAATATATATGAAAATCACTATAATTTGGCCCTAAACAACACCCCCACACTTATCTTTTTGCTCGTCCCCGAGCAAAACAAAACAAAACCAACTCGAGATAAATAAACATCTATGCAAATATGAAGCATATTTATTAACTTAGAAGTTCACCCAAGTGAGTGTGTGCATAGCCATAATAAACTTCCACTAAGTTCCACAATTTGAAAGTTATTCAAACCAAAACTAGCCCGGTTTCCCATCTAAGTTAGAAATATTCAAAAATTATAACAGGCACTTTACAAAACATACATGTCCCAAAAAGAAATAGTAGAGAATATCTAAAACATTTCTGACAGACTCAGAGGATAATCCCTACAACATATCCTTCAGTTTATACTGGGTATAAGATTAACGATAACTAAGTCCTTACTTATTCATAATAATATATTTCAATATTTTCACTTTTTTCCACATTTTTCTAACACACATCAGAATAAGCTTTTGCCCTCATAGCAGAATAGGACATTTCAAGATAATCCTCTACCTTACTCCAATCATAAGGCAGCTATAAACTGACTGTCGTGAGCTTTTGGTCATCATAGTGGAATAGGACATACGTGGTATACCCTACCTCACCCAAATCATAAACCAGCTTTCGACACACACAATTACAATTATGTTTACTTAGAGATTTCTGGCTGGCAGGGGTAAAGATTATTTTCTAGTAGCACGGCACCACCGAGCATAACACCTCAAGTAAACAATTTATTACTATTGCAAAGACTTAATCACGTTTCACTTATCACATTCAAACTTATAGATATTCACAGTATGTCATACTTTAATCCTAGAATACAAACTACTAAACTTTTCAAGAATTGTACATAAGCAAAGAAACATGCTATAATCATCAAAAATCTCCAACTAAAATGGGGTAGGCTTTCAACATTTAGCTCATCATTTACTATGGCATGTGAAAAATAGTGTCGGGTGAAACAACTAAAATTACTAAATATACAGAATATAGCAAAAATAATATAAACTCAAGCAAAGATATGCCTTTGTCTACTCGGGATATAACAAAAAATTTGAAAATTTTGCACTTTTCATAGAAATACTAAAAATATGAGCAAACGAAAGTAGACACATAAATCATCTATCCCTTCCCCCACACTTAGATTGCAACTTGTCCTCAAGTTATACAGAAATAATAAATTAGAGAACTTAGCTGATTGGATGCTGGCAATTCTGGAGGAACCAACAAGAACCAGGATTGCTTGCATAGCTCAGTAGACTGTGGAGCATCACAGGACAACTGAATACATCTTTAAAGTGCACAATAGCTATAGAAAGTATCCTGCAGACTTGATTAGTGCAAAAAGAGTCTTCGGGGAAAAGATTAGACTTATACAAATAAAGCACATAAGGAAAAGAATTTATAGAGATATTCAAATTATGCTCACATAAAGATGGACACATATACATGAAAATATCACAAACTCGTGGCTAGGTGCAACTACATGAAAATATACTACAATGCAGCCTACATGACAAATCCTAAAAATAAAAACGAGGTAGTATTACGGAAACCGACAGTTAACTATGCTCAAGAAAAATAAAAGAAAATAGAAAAAAAAATAAAAACAGAAACAATGCAACTAGATGACTTGCAACTAAATGATATGCATCTGAATGATATGCAAAAATAAAAGAAAATAAAAGAAAGAAAACTAGCCCACTCATTTGCAACATGACATATATAAAATAAACGTCTACCAAATAATGACAGGTTACGATAAACGACAGTGCTGTTCATTACATGCAGTGTAGACGCGCTTTAAGACTCGTCAAAAGTGATAGCATTATGGAAAACCAACAGTTAGCTATACTAAACAGATATAACTCATAAGATGCATTGGTAGCATTACGAAAACCGACAAGCTACTACCCATATGAGTTATAAAAACAAAGGAAGCACGTAAGTCTTAAAAGCTAACAAGATTCATCATAACGATATGTAGCATACGGAAACCGACATTAGCTACTAATTAACACGAAGACCGCTTATAGCATACGAGAACCGACAAGAACTATAACTTGCATAGATGAATCATATATAAAGAATTGATCAATTATCTAACATGGATTCATAGATGGAAATGTAAAAACATATAAGTTCAGGACATCTATGTAAACATCAATTAGCCACAGAAGCTCGAATGAAAAATCCACATCAAATAAAAGCATTGAAAATAAAATCAAGAAATTTAGAACCTGGACTGAACCCCGGACGAACGTTCACTTAGTGTTCAGAACTGGACGGGCGTTCCACCTTGCAGACGCTCGTCTGCCTTGAAAACCGACCGGACGGGCGTTCAGAAAGTATAGACGCTCGTCCGGTCCTCTAAATCGAACAGATTGAAAATATTTGAACGGACGAGCGTCCAATACTTCCCAACGCTCGTTCACCCGCAGATGAAGAACCGGACGGGCGTCCAACAGACGTACGCTCGTCCATACAACAAGAATGCACGGACAAAGAAAACACAAAGAAACCCTAAATACTTATGAACACCAACACAAAGAACACGTATCACAAAGACAACAAACTTTATCAAATTAAGCACAGGGTTAGACTAGGTAACACATAAACATATAAACTTCACGTAAAACAAGTTGAGTAAAAAACTTTTGCACATTCTTAACCTAACGGTCATCGAAACACGGCAAAATAAAAACTCTCAACTTGGTATACGCTACTTTTATTAAAAACAAAAATAAAACGTAACAAAATCGATAACTAACAAAACTAGATTCAACATGACACCTATTCCCCGGCAACGGCGCCACTTTTGTTGGGAGGATTTTGCATCATAAAAACAAAAGAAAATTTATAAACCTATACTTAACATGCAAACTAACTCCTAACCGACCAAATATCGGGTAGTTGATAGCATAGTAGGGTAAGTACAGGGTCGATCCACAGGGAATTGGGATGTTGAATCTAATTTCCTTAATCCTACCAATTGTTACTCATAAACATAAAAACGAAAAAAAACAAAACATAGAAATCAAATAACAATTCAAATAAGTCTAATCTAAGAAACATGGGAACAACCAAAGTACAGACCAAAGTGATTTCAATTCTAGTTAATCTCATGATTCTAATTCGATTTGTGGTTTCACCCTTTCACGAGACACAAATCCCTAATCTCTTAGTGAATTTATCTCTCAAGCTATGAAAGCCTACTTTCGTAGCAACTTCAATTACCTATCTCTCATCTTTCGAGTGTTGAGACTGATTTACCAAACAAAACTCGGGTGTAGATTCAAGTTAACTCTCGTATTTTAGAATCTAACAACCTAGATAATTAACCAATTAATTTGTCATCATTAACGGCTAAAAACCCTATCTTTCTATGGTGATCTAGTGTTTACGCAACTTCCGTATTATAAACATCAATCGTGAACTAATCTTTCGATTCTAATTCACATGGCATACAAATCGCATAGAAAAATACAAACTAAATCAAACGTCATGAAGAAAAACTGGAATTAAATTAATCATAAGAGAACTCACATAGTCTTGGATACAATGGTTGAAACACCATGGAAACGAAAAGAAAAGCTACATAATCTACTCCTAATCTAACCTCGGTTCACCCGAGCACAAGGCTCGGGTGACCGGCCTTCAACTCTCCAAGATGCGGCTGTGCCCTCTTTTTGATGTGAAGAAAAATATATGAATTAGGGTTGGGGCTGCTGTGCTTTAAATAGAAAACAGAGGCGGTTGCTACAGTAACCTAAGTCGGTTCTGCTGAATACGGCGGTGGACGCTCGTTGGAATACATGGACGCCCGTCCATTTGCCTTGGACGGAGAGTCAACGCTCGTTCAGCTTGCGTCTGGAGACTCTGAATGTAAAATCTCTTCTAGGACGCTCGTTCACTTCACCAAACGCCCGTCCACTATTGAACGCTCGTTCGCTTTCGTATGGACGCTCGTCCATATTGACTTGAAATCGAATTTCTTGATTTTTCCATCTTTATCTTGATTTATTTCTTTCCTTATCTCTTTTATTCTTCCATACCTTTAATTGATCCTCTTCCATCTCGAATTTAGCCTTTTAGGATCATCTTTTCCATCATTAATTGGGTATCTACAAATATCAAAAACATACCAAAACGTAATAATTTCCAAAATAATATAAAAACATCAAATAAACATAAAAATCGATACGTTTTCATATTTAATCATTAAAAACCTCATTTACTCAATATTTGACTATAAGGCCCGATATCTATGAAAATAATCCATATATGGGGGAAATTGATTCATAAAATATATATGAAAATCACTATAATTTGGCCCTAAACAATAATCTTGATCAGGTGTTGTCAAGATGTGTGGAAAATGACTTAGTGCTCAATTGGGAAAAATGCCATTTCATGGTAGATGAAGGCATAGTTCTTGGCCACAAAGTGTCCGCCAAAGGTATAGAAGTAGATAGGGCCAAGGTAGAAGCCATTGAGAAGATGAGTTATCCTAAGAATGTACGCGAAGTCAGAGGTTTCCTCGGACATGTCGGTTTCTATGAGATTCATCCAAGATTTTTCCAAAGTAGCCAAGCCCCTCTCTACTCTGCTCAAGGAAGACGTTGAGTTCAATTTCGATGATAGCTGCAAGCACGCGTTTGAGGAGCTCAAAAATCGTCTAATTTCTGCTCCAATTCTTATTTCACCTGACTGGAACTTACCCTTTGAGCTTATGTGTGATGCATCTGACAGGCCTAAACCTAACCTTGGAAACGGCGCCAGAAAGCTGACGGACATTACCTAGGCTATACAGATCCTAACCGGCGGTGTACCGGGTCAAATTGTAGTGCTAGTCGGGAGTCACAGGTCGTATTCCTCAGGGAAAACATGGTAACTCTTTTAAGTGGGGTTAAACACCAAGAAGCTATTATTAACTCGATCTAAGTCGCAGCTTTATCGCTTTTCCTCGGGTTAGATTATGTTAGTAGTTAGATTAGTTAGTAATGTTAGAGTTAGATGTTAGTAAAACGTAAAATAAAACAAATAAATACTAATATAATATATAGATATATTTTTGGATCTAGCCAAGAATACTTTACTGAATCAATATCTTTTAGTAGAAATAAATGAGACAGATCTTTTCCTTGATTCAAGGAGGTCAATTATATATGAACCGGTGTACTCCTAAGCTAGACAACTCCTCCTCACACGAGCGTATGAAATTGTCATATGTCAAATGTCATCACTCCAAGGTCCACAACTGTTACGGTTTTTCTGAACAGGTCCCGAGTACGAATCTACCTTTAGATAAAAAGGAATCACTCCGTTCGTCAAACGGTCAATTTTATTTAAAAGGCTCCGGTTGTCAAAGCCGGACGATTCAACTTTCCGGTTTAAGTTTCAATTAAACTGTGATTTTAACATTATTAAGATCTCGAGTACAAATTTCAATAAGATTCATTTTTCCAGGACAAATCTGCCCCCGGGTAGGAAACTGGGTTCCGTTGTCACGTTTTCACTCGGCCAATTTTACCCTCCGGTCTTTCAATTTTAACGTTTCATTAAGCGCAGAAAGAAAGAGATTCATTATAATTGATTTTAATCATTATTACCAGAGTCGATCATTCATTTTACCAAAAGATTAACTAATTCAGATTCATATCTTGGCTAGATATATTTTTAGTTTAATATCATATATAAATAGAAATAGAAATAATAAACATAACAATTTTAGAATATATTACCGGTTATGACTATCGAATCGGGGTCGTTTCCACCGGATCTAACATGCCAAAGCTTCGAAATCAACAATCTTCGATAATTATTCCGCCATTATAACGATACTATAACCATTTTATTTATATATGTGAAAAACATATATACATACATACGTAGACGTAGACATATATATGTATATACGGGCCCGAAAAGAAAATTAAAAAGAGAAACAAGATGAAAACGAGATCTAGATCTAGATCTATATATATATATATATATAGATAGATCTATCACATATATATATTCATATATAGAATATATATATATACATGAAGGGTGTGTATATATATATATATATCATATATGTATATATATATATGATCATCAAAACAAAAAAATAAAAAAGAAAGAAAGAAAAGAACACAGACGAGAAGAAAGGAAATAAGATGAGAAAAGAGGGGCAAAGTCTCTGTTTCATGAATGCATCCTTATATAGACTAAAATTGAAGTGCCGGATCGATCCGGCTTTTCACCGGATTGATCCGGCCTTTTCTTTTAAATTCGTATCTTCTGCGTCTGACTTCAATCTTCGCCGTTCCGTCGCAAATTTTGATTTTTCTGCACGATCACATAGAAACGAACCACAGCAAATCCGACACCAAAAGTTTTAACGTAAAAATCCTTGGGCTCCAAGTATCGACATAACTCTCGTCTCGTTATTCAAGATTCGCTTCGCTCTCGCTTCCGCAAGAAATCTTATCTTTTGTACCCGAACACAAAGAAACGAACCACGAGTAATTCGACAATAAAAGTCCAAAAGCACAAGATTTGCACCGTGGGAATTTATTTTTATTAATATAAATAAAATACAATAAAAATACCATAATTTATATAAAAATTACTACTTTCAAAGATCTACAACTTTCATGAAGGACTCTTCTTCAGAAAATGTCGTTTTGATGAGCCATTCGTTCGTCGAAGATATAATTCGTTAGTGGTACCACTAACCACTGAGCCACTTGACCACTTAAGTTAGTGGCACACTCTTATATCCCTAAAAATACCTCTTTTAGGCCTCAAAACGTGTCGTCACTCGGGGTTTTGGTCATCCTAAAGTTCTGCAATAAATTACCAAAATACCAAGCGTAGATCCGATACGACACTCCGGTTACTAAACCGGTACAAAAACTAATAAAAAACTTATAAAAATACGATAATTTATATAATAACTACTACTTATACATTTGAATAAAACTTAGTAATTTTGACTTGATTTGATACAATAATGCTCAAAATGGTATCAATATTGGGGTAAAATGTCATAAAAACGATCATAAATTTATCTCTCATCACAACCCCCTACTTAGCTTTTGGTCGTCCTCGATCAAAACAAGCGATAAAACAAAATGAATAAGAGATAAATTCATGAAGATAGAAGATATAAGGGACAACTAGATAATACAACCATTAGAATTACAACCAGGCGTTAACCTCAATATAAATGTATAACAGAGTGTGTGTGTGACAAGCCTTTTCAATTTCCACTATCCTCTCTTGAATAAATCAAGCAAAACACACAAATATCCATTTAGACAGCCCTAATGACTTTCCTAGGTATAATAGTAACAGTTCCACACAAAGTTCTTCCGAGTACTTATTAGGATAATCCCTAAAGCATATCATTCAGTTTATACTGGGGATAGTCAGAAGATAACTAAGTTTTCAACCACGCTTAAATTTTTTTTTTTTTTTTATTTTGATGAACTTAATTTCACATGTGTAGCATATGCCTTCATTCCCAGCAATAGGACGTTTCGTGATAACACCCTAGCTGGACTACTATCATCGTGCAATGGGAGCTTTTAAACCTCATAAGTGATATAGGACGTTTCGTGATAACACCCTACTGCACTCAAATCATTGGTAGCTACAACCAACATATAGATAGTTCATCTTTATTTATTTTTTTATTTTTTTATTTTTTTCATAAACTTAACTTATATCCTCTCTATCACATTCAAACCTTCAGATATTCACAGTACACGTTCAAAAATTAGGTACTAAGTTACTGTTATTATCTAGAATAACCACTAGGATACTGAATGGATACAGTTTAAAATTTTCGTTTCAATATCAAAGGCTTACGTGAAAGAATTCATGTTACACAAATATATTTGGAATTACAATGCACTTACGGTTCACATTGGTTATACACATCCAAATTGATCATTATATCTTCAAATCCATGAAATATATACCTTATACAGTTTATTTTAATCAACTAAATAATGCTCGAAAAAAAATCGAAAACTAAAGGATTTATTGATACAAAATAAACATTAATTCCATTGCTAGACCAACGACTCCACTCCCCACTTACGAACTTACATTGTCCCCAATGTAAAGTGAGTGTAAAAAAAGTTGTTGGGAAAGCAATGGTGCACTAAAACAAGTCAAAACAAATACTCGGATGATAAAAAAGGGTGGGTGGGTGGGTTAAAGTTATGACCATTGTGTGTGCAAATAAAATAAAAGTGTTTGGAGTGTGACAGTGTAATGCAAAAGGGTAGATAAACACACCACATAAACTTTTATTGATTTAAAACACACAATATTCCACAGTAGTTGAACTAATACATGTCACACATTATTTTTGAAATTTAAACAGACTAGATCATGATACAAAATGTGTGGCAAAGTATTAACTCTGAGTCTTTTATACCCAGATCCTCAAGGGTTATTTCAAATCGTTCTAACAATCTAATTCCAAGAAATGATGCATTTGAATTTTCTCAGTTTTCCCTCATCGGGATTTTCGGATAACCACCTAATCATTCCCTTTTAATGTCATTCAAACATTCATCCTGAGACTTGGTGAAACAAAATGAAAATCAATCCGAAGTATTACCAAAGTATCATCCAAAGTATGAGTAATTATTATATTTAACATTTTTGCGGGCTGCCTCCCGGTAGCGCTTTTGGTTAACGTCGTTTGCTCGACCAAAATGATAATGATTAACTAATATAATATACTAAACAAAACAGGTTACTTCTAACAATTACTCACAAAAGCACGTAACATTTAAGCACATAATCCACTAAAAATAAATGCTTAAGGAGTAAAAAGGAAGGATAGTACCGTCATTGACTACATTTATAGTCTATAGCCAGACTTTACCGTGCTTTAGTTTTTAAGGCACTGGTGGTGGGTCATCCTCACGCACCGCATCCTTCTTCAATACCGGTTTCCAACAGAGGTTAGACAATTCCCACCAATCCAAACGATTCTTGACTTTTTCCTTTGATTTTCGAGCTTTGAGTTTACGAGCTTTCACATTATTACTGGAGTCATCTTCTTCAGTTACCTGCGTTTTAGTACGATCCACCACAAGAGAACACAAAGTGTCTACACAAGAACTAGATTCTAGTGTAATGTATGGATATTTTAATGAATTGTAAATGTTGAAGACAACGCTCTCATGATTAACTCCCAAACTAAACTCTCCCTTACAAACATCGATGAAAGGGATATTAATAGTTAAGTGCCGAAAAGTGTCAAGAAAATATGCATACTTATTATCCAACTTCATCTTTTTCATTTCATTTCTCGGGGAATGGGGGAGTAATTCAAGATCAGTAGGGTTAGAATGAATACCTCCCTTACCCTTATCGTTAGATGAAGATGGTAAAGCTTCCTTGAATGATTGTGCCTTTTGAAGACATAGTGTGTCATCATTCAGTACCTTTTTCTTCAAAATATGCAGTGGATGTGGTGATGCCCTTCCAGGTTGAACCGATGTGAATTTAGGTTGAGCCGGATAAGGTTCGGTTTGAACTGGCCCTTTAAATTCCATATTCTTCTTATATTTACCATCTAAATCATCATCTACTTCATTATTCCCGAATTTTTCTAATCCATTACTTCCATAGATCCTTCCACTTCTGGTAATAACAGCATTTACCCCACTCAGGTTTCTTTCGATATTACTTGGCAATCCTTCTGAGGGTTTACTGTTTTTACGTTCTACTTCTCTACTCAAGTGATATTCCAGATTCCTCAATGAAGCTTCTATAATTCTTATTCTGGTATCATGTCCACTCATATATGTTTTCAACGTACTCATATCCTTAGTGACTGTACCTATAGAAGTCATCATGGTTTCCATATTTTGAGCTTGAGTAGATATCATACCTATCAGATTTTCGATTAATTTCTCCCATTTATCAACTCCTTCAGGTTGAGTTGAACTCTGAGTTACTGGTATGCTTTGAGTGGTATGTTGTGGATACGATCTAGGTAATGATTGTAGATTCTGATTCGAGGTATCTCCTTGATAACCTTGATATGGATTCTTATGTTGAACTGGATACGGTGGTTGTCCTTGCTTACTAGGGGTTTCAGACCAACGAAAAGTAGGGTGATCTCTTCTAATAGCATTAAACGAGTTTGAATATGCGTTGTTCAAATTCCTATGCTGTTGAAGAAAACTCACCTCCTCCCTTGAATATCCTTTTGGTTCTTCCATCCCTAATGACACATTATCATGATTTGAGTAGTCATTCGGTATGATATTTTCTGAGTTTATAGGTTTACTAGCTAATAAGCCGTCAAATTTCCTACTCAAATTCTCCAAGTGTGCTAGAACTTCCGTATTCGATGTATATTCTCCTGTAAATGCTACTTTTCTTGTGCTAGAACCGGTTTCCCACATTCTGTTATTTTTGGAAATCTTTTCTATAGCATCGTAAACTATTTGAGCTTCACTCATCATTAACGAACCACCACATGCATGATCAACATCTGCACGTGAGTCTCTCCTTAATTTACGACATAAAAGTTGGATTTGCATATCTAAGGAATAACCATGATCGGGACAAGCTCTTAATAATTTTTTAAATCTTTCCCAAGCATTCCCAAGCATTTCTTCAGATCCTTGTTTAAAGTTAGCAATTTCGACTATTAATTCCAATTTTCTACCAGGAGTAAAATACTGCTTTAAGAACTCGGTTTGAATATCCTCCCAACTAGTCAATGAATGATGTGGAAGTGACAAAAACCAATCTCGTGCTCTTCCTTTTAAAGAAAAATGAAACATAGACATCCTCGTTAATTCATAATGAGCACCATGACTTTTGGCTGTATTACACAATTCTTCGAAAAGATAGAGATGATGATGTGGATCCTCATCATCTTCTCCTAGAAATTGGGCTCTTGTGTCAATTAAACCAAAAAGATGAGATTTTATTTCGAAATTATTTGCTCCTTTATTGGGTAAACGAATTGGATTATTAATCTGGTACCTTCTTACGGTCTGATCACAAATAAGTCTCGGGTTTGGTGGGTGATTATGTTTATTCCGATACTGATTATTTCTATTATTCTGATTCTGTTTATTAGGTTGAGGTAAATTCTGATTAAGGTTTTGGCCATACCCTTGAGCATGAGCAATCCCTTGTTCAGGTGTTTCACCAACGGTTTCGGCCATTTTCGTTACTCGATTTGACAATTCTTGTGGAATAGAAAATATCGAATAGAAAATAACACGAAATCGATAAAAAAACCACATTTTTTTTCCTCGGTAATTACCGAATCCACTCGATATTTACCGAGTAGTAATTTTTTTTTTTTTTCGGTTTTTTTTTTCTCTCTCTCTCTCGGTAATTACCGAAGCCACTCGGTATTTATCGAGTATTTTTATAAAAAAATTGATATCTTACCAAATAGGTAGGTACCAATGAAAATAAAAATACAAATGAGATTGAGAAATGTATTGACTTATCCTCGGCTGTTATGACCACGTTTACTTTCTACTATCGAAAATAGAAAATAACTCGAATTTGGTAAAGAAGAAAAAATTGGTAACTAAAAGAAGGTAGATACCAACGGAAAAAAAAAAAAAAAAAAAAAAAAAAAAGAAATGTGATAAGAAGAGTGTTGACTTATCCTCGAGAATTTTGAGCTAATACAAGTAGTAACCCTAGACACAAAGAAAGAAATTAGCGACGTTTTCCCCGGCAACGGATTATCAAGGATATTTTCCTAGCGTCGTTTCCCGCGTAGACACAATGCCTTCGTTTCCCCGGCAACGGCGCCAAAATGCCGACAGCCTAAACCTAACCTTGGAAACGGCGCCGTAAAGCCGACGGACATTACCTAGGCTATACAGATCCTAACCGGCGTGTACCGGGTCAAATTGTAGTGCTAGTCCGGTGAGTCGTCGTATTCCTCGTGGAAAACATGGTAACTCTTTTAAGTGGGGTTAAACACCAAGAAGCTATTATTAACTCGATCTAAGTCGCAGCTTTTATCAGTTTCCTCGGGTTAGATTATGTTAGTAGTTAGATTAGTTAGTAATGTTAGAGTTAGATGTTAGTAAAACAGAAAATAAAACAAATAAATACTAATATAATATATAGATATATTTTTGGATCTAGCCAAGAATACTTTACTGAATCAATATCTTTTAGTAGAAATAAATGAGACAGATCTTTTCCTTGATTCAAGGAGGTCAATTATATATGAACCGGTGTACTCCTAAGCTAGACAACTCCTCCTCACACGAGCGTATGAAATTGTCATATGTCAAATGTCATCACTCCAAGGTCCACAACTGTTACGGTTTTTCTGAACAGGTCCCGAGTACGAATCTACCTTTAGATAAAAAGGAATCACTCCGTTCGTCAAACGGTCAATTTTATTTAAAAGGCTCCGGTTGTCAAAGCCGGACGATTCAACTTTCCGGTTTAAGTTTCAATTAAACTGTGATTTTAACATTATTAAGATCTCGAGTACAAATTTCAATAAGATTCATTTTTCCAGGACAAATCTGCCCCCGGGTAGGAAACTGGGTTCCGTTGTCACGTTTTCACTCGGCCAATTTTACCCTCCGGTCTTTCAATTTTAACGTTTCATTAAGCGCGAAAGAAAGAGATTCATTATAATTGATTTTAATCATTATTACCGTAGTCGATCATTCATTTTACCAAAAGATTAACTAATTCGATTCATATCTTGGCTAGATATATTTTTAGTTTAATATCATATATAAATAGAAATAGAAATAATAAACATAACAATTTTAGAATATATTACCGGTTATGACTATCGAATCGGGGTCGTTTCCACCGGATCTAACATGCCAAAGCTTCGAAATCAACAATCTTCGATAATTATTCCGCCATTATAACGATACTATAACCATTTTATTTATATATGTGAAAAACATATATACATACATACGTAGACATATATATGTATATACGGGCCCGAAAAGAAAATTAAAAAGAGAAACAAGATGAAAACGAGATCTAGATCTAGATCTATATATATATAGATAGATCTATTACATATATATTCATATATAGAATATATATATATACATGAAGGGTGTGTATATATATATATATATCATATATGTATATATATATATGATCATCAAAACAAAAAAAATAAAAAAGAAAGAAAGAAAAGAACACAGACGAGAAGAAAGGAAATAAGATGAGAAAAGAGGGGCAAAGTCTCTGTTTCATGAATGCATCCTTATATAGACTAAAATTGAAGTGCCGGATCGATCCGGCTTTTCACCGGATTGATCCGGCCTTTTCTTTTAAATTCGTATCTTCTGCGTCTGACTTCAATCTTCACTTTCGTTCCGTCAGTAAATTTTGATTTTTCTGCACGATCACATAGAAACGAACCACAAGGCAAATCCGACACCAAAAGTTTTAACAAAAATCCTTGGGCTCCAAGTATCGACATAACTCTCGTCTCGTTATTCAAGATTCGCTTCGCTTCCGCGTAAAATCTTATCTTTTGTACCTGAACACAAAGAAACGAACCACGAGTAATTCTGACAATAAAAGTCCAAAAGCACAGTATTTGCACTGTGGGAATTTATTTTTATTAATATAAATAAAATACAATAAAAATACCATAATTTATATAAAAATTACTACTTTCAAAGATCTACAACTTTCATGAAGGACTCTTCTTCAGAAAATGTCGTTTTGATGAGCCATTCGTTCGTCGAAGATATAATTCGTTAGTGGTACCACTAACCACTGAGCCACTTGACCACTTAAGTTAGTGGCACACTCTTATATCCCTAAAAATACCTCTTTTAGGCCTCAAAACGTGTCGTCACTCGGGGTTTTGGTCATCCTAAAGTTCTGCAATAAATTACCAAAATACCAAGCGTAGATCCGATACGACACTCCGGTTACTAAACCGGTACAAAAACTAATAAAAAACTTATAAAAATACGATAATTTATATAATAACTACTACTTATACATTTGAATAAAACTTAGTAATTTTGACTTGATTTGATACAATAATGCTCAAAATGGTATCAATATTGGGGTAAAATGTCATAAAAACGATCATAAATTTATCTCTCATCAGCATCCAACTATGCTGTTGGTGCAGTCTTAGGGCAAAAGCTTAATGGAATGTTCCAGCCTATCTATTATGCCAGTCACACACTGAATCCTTCTCAAGTTAACTACACGACCACTGAAAAGGAATTATTAGCCGTAGTCTTTGCTATGGATAAGTTTCGTAGTTACCTGCTGGGTGCTCAAGTGATTGTGTGGACTGATCACGCTGCTTTGCATTATCTCATGACCAAAAAGGAAGCTAAACCGCGCTTACTGCGTTGGATACTGACCCTCCAAGAGTTTGACGTTCAAATCAAAGATAAGAAGGGCAGTGAGAACGTAGTGGCGGATCATGTTTCTAGGATGATAAGTGAGGAAAAGGGTGATCCTGAAGATATAGATCTTTACTTTCCTCTAGAAAACATCATGTTGATCGATGGCCGCTCTCCTGATGTTCCATGGTACTCTTCCATTGTGAACTACCTTCATGCCCGTTACCTTGACCCCGAAATGTCGTATCAAGAGAAGAAGAAGTTCTTCTCTGATATGAAATATTTCGTTTGGGATGAACCTTATCTGTTTAAGATCTGCAAAGATGGTTTGCTTAGGAGATGCGTTCTGAATCCGAGCAACAAGAGATTATCGAGCAATGCCATAGTGGACCCACAGTGGTCACTTTGGTCCTTGGAAGACGGTTGCTAAGATCTTCCAAATCCGGTTTCTATTGGCCTACGATCTTTAAGGATACGAAGCCTTCAGTAAAGCTTGCGATAGGTGTCAAAGAACCGGAACTCGACAAGGCGTTTCGACATGCCTTTAAAACCCATCTTAGAGTGCGAAGTCTTTGATGTTTGGGGCATCGATTTTATGGGACCTTTCCCATCATCGTGTGGCAACAAATACATCTTAGTCTCGCGTTGATTATGTTTCGAAATGGGTGGAGGCAAGGTGGCCACTCCTCACAATGATCATAAAACGGTCATGAAATTTCGAAGAAGAACATCTTTGTGAGGTTTGGATGTCCACGTGCCTTGATCGGTGATGAAGGGACACACTTCGCAACCGACCTTTGGAAAAAGTCCTCGAGAAGTATGGTGTTCGCCATAAACCGGCACACCATATCATCCGATGACTAGTGGTCGTTGAGCGAAGCAACCGAGTCTTAAGAAAATCCCGGAGAAGACGGTGAATAGTCATAGAAAAAACTGGAGTCTGAAGTTGGACGATGTACTTTGGGCATATAGGACTGCCTATAAGACCCCTATGGGTACATCGCCATATCAAATGGTTTACGGTAAACCATGCCATCTGCCAGTCGAGTTAGAGCACAGGGCGTATTGGGCTACGAAGTTTTTGAACTTCGATTCCCAATCCTGTGGGAAACATCGATTGCAGCAGTTGCATGAGCTGGATGAATTTAGACTCCAGGCTTATGAAAGCGCCAGGATTAGTAAAGAGAAGATGAAACTACTCCATGACGCCAGGATAAAGAAGAGAGAATTCCAGGTCGGCGAGCAAGTTCTCTTATACAATTCTAGGTTACATTTGTTTCCTGGGAAGTTGAGAACACGTTGGTCCGGTCCTTTCGAGATTCTCCAAATCATTCCTGGAGGCGTTCTAGAGCCGCGCGGTTACGGCGATCAACCGTTCCGAGTGAATGGTCAGAGATGCAAGCATTACATTGGTGAACCCAAGGTAAAGCCTTTGACCGTTCGATTTCTCGATATCCTCGGGTGTAGCACCCCTAAAGTCGATGAGTTTGACGAGTTCTCGCCCGACTTATTTTCTGAGGATGACGGTTGTGGTAAATCAGAAGAAGTTCTAGCAGGTAGTTGGGATATGGAAGAGTTTTTCAAAGAGCAACGACTCAAGAGGAAGCTGGCAAAGAAGAAATTGACCATGGGGAAGTTCAAGCGTGTTTGGAGAGCTATTAAAGAATTAACCCCTTGTGTTCGTCGTTTCGCAGCCCACACTACCGATGAGAGCTTACACGAGGTAGTGGCCGGCGTAAAAGTCAAATGGCCCGATCCAGCCGAGCCTTCATTGCGTCGGGCTCTCGACGTTAAACAAAGCGCTTGGTGGGAGGCAACCCACTCTTTTCTTTTGTTTTGTTTATTTATTTCTTAGTTTTTCGAGCTACTTGTCGGTTTCTCGTAGGCTCGGATTTTATGTTTTCCAGCTTTTGTATTTGAAATTTTTTCTCTGTTTTAAAAAAAGGGGTGCATTGGTGTTTTGAATGGAATTTGCTGTTTTTGTTGAGGCACTGCTGTGGATGCTTTTCAATCTCGACTTCTCTTTCTTTATCACTTTTGTACGCTACGATATAATCCCTTGTATCCCCCGAGGTATTTCTTTGTTTTCATGAGTGCAGGGAATTTGCATTAGCTTTTGTGCGATTTCAGATGATGTCAGTTTTCCGGTGGATGGTCCACAGTCTACTGCATTCATCGAGCATTTCTGGAGGTGGATCGATACGCTTCCAGAAGTGTTTCTTTATAACTACAATCAGCTAAGTACTTTCTTTCTTTCTTTTTTTTTTAATTCTGCACACCATGAGGACATGTTGTCATTTAAGTGTGGGGGAGGGGATTAGTCGGTATGTATCTATGCACTTGCTTACATGATATTATTTCTATGCTAAAATGATGCTAAATTTTCAAAATTTTTGATTTGTCTCGAGTAAGCAATGCATGTTTTTGTTCGGTTTGTTATATTCATCGATGCCTTATGCCATATGTTCCATAGGTTAGATGTTTCACCAAGATTTATTTTTCACGTGCCATAGTGAATGATGAGCTAATTTATAAAGTTATACCCCTTTTGGACGAGTGATTTCTGATTGTCTTATAAGTCGTGTGCTTAGTGCTACGTACATATCGTGAGACTTATGATAGTTTGTATTTAGTTCCAAGTACGATGTACTGTGAATATCTAGAAGTTTGAATGTGATAAGTAATACGTAGCTAATGTCCTTTGAAAAAGTTGAGTTAATAATGAAATCAATAGTGTGTGTCGGAAGTCGGTCGATGATTTGAGTGCGGTAAGGCATTATCTCGAAATGTTTTATTCCACTATGATGACCAAAAGCTCACGACGATCGAAAGAAGTCGCTTTATGATTTGAGTAAGGTAGGGTATACCACGTATGTCCTATTCTCGCTATGATGAGCAATAGCTTATTCGATGTGTGTTTAAATGTGAAATCAATTGAATCAACTTAGGAATTGGTATGAAAAGAATGAAATGAGACTTAGTTATCGTTAATCTTATCCCCAAAAGTATAAACCGATGGATATCTTCGTAGGATTATCCTCTAAGTATGTCGGAAAGGTCTTAAATGTGTTCTATCATCTTTTCCGGGATATGTTCCGTTTTGTAGGGTGCATCTTATAAGTATCTTTTATTACTAGTTTGAAGGGGGTATTAGCTAGTTTTGCTTTGAGTTTTTCAAGTTTGGATTTAGTGGAAGTTCTCTATGGCTATGCACACACACGATGGTGAACTTCTAATTTATTGACTATGTGGTATATGTGTTGAGGTGTCTATATTCTTTCCGAGCCTTTATCTTGTTTTGTTTTGCTCGGGACGAGCAAAGTTTAAGTGTGGGGGAGTTGTTAAGGGTGAATTTATACGTTTTATAACGTTGTATTTTATGATGTTCTCCCCCATAATTCATATGATTTGCATAGGAAATGTGGTTTTAAATGATTTATTAAGCAAGTGAGATTTTAATTAGTTTATTCGCAAAATGAGGTTGTGTACGTGTTTTGATTATGGTTTTATGAGTATTTGGATTGTGTTACGTTTTGCGATGTCTTAATGTGATGTAGATACATGTTGGAGGCTAAATTGATGATCAAATATTGATATAATTCGAGCTAAATCGAGATAGAGATGAGAAAAGAAGGATAAAGATGGAAGAAGGAAGAGATAATGATCAAGAGATCGAGTTCCAAAGATAGATGGACGAGCGTCCACGGTCCGTCCATGGTGGACGGGCGTTTGCTCAACCGAACGAGCGTTCGGAGGTGCGATTTACATTCGTAGCCTTCAAACGCCGCATAGACGAGCGTTCACCTCCGTCCGTAAGCCGCCGGACGAGCGTCCAAGATAGTGGACGGGCGTCCAAGCACCGCCTTAGCCTAAACCGACCTAAAAATCTATAAATAGGCGCAATTTCTCAAACCCCGTACACACACCCGAACCCTAAAAACCTAGGGGCGCCTTGGCTGCGTTTTTCTACGCTTTTATCTACTTTTATGCAATTTAATTCCTAGATTAGATTAGATAGATTCATGTCTTTTATTTCATCAATTCGAGTTGCAACAAGGATGTTAAGAGGCTAAACCCTCTTGAACAAGCGTTGTGAAGCCGTCCATCAACAATTCAGTTTGATTCGTGATTGATTTGTGAGTTTCTATCTCAAGTTTGTTTCTTTTATCATGCTTTACATTGTTTTATTGCAAGTCGTATCGAAAGATGTTTGCTTTATGATTGTTTTATTGATGAAAATCATATAAACATTAGATCACCATGCTAAAAGAATAGATCTTCGATCTAACTAAAACGAGAGTTATTAGATTGATTTTCTAGATTAGAAATTGAAAGATTTCACGCCTAGGTTAGAAAGACGTAGTCTTTAACATCGAAAGATAAAAGATTAGGAAACGAACTTGTCTACGAGAGTAGGAGTTTATGCCTTCGATTAGGTGAATCACGACTTGAGTAGAGATCACGAATTAATCCGAATTAGAATTGAATGTTGATAGGATAGGTGGATCAATTGCTTGTTCGTTCGTTATAATTTGATTTTAATCCTTTAAACTTGAATTGCTAGATTAGTTTACTTTTAACTCGCACTCTAGTTTTTATCGCTTTCAATCTTGCCTAGCATTGGATTAATTTCCTCCGTCTAGTTACTTTTATGCATATTTGTTTAGGTTAGTTCTTCGTTTAGGTTAGTTTCGTGACAATAGTTTAGTTAAAAACAAAAGCTAGGATTCACATTCGTCTAGTTCCCCGTAAGATCGACCCGGCATTAGCCTCCATACTACGATCCTTGCACTTGAGGTTAACCGGTTTATTACTTGTTGTTTTATATTGATAAAATCCGGGACAGCCATCTTTAGTCGTAGATCTAATTTATTTCGTGATGGAGTAGACGTTTTGTGTATTGATTTCATGACGTAGTTAATTAACGAACCCATGTTTATATAGATTTGAGACGTAAAAGACGTTTCACGAGCAAATCAGGTTCAGATCTGAGCTCGCTGGTAGCGAGATCTGTGATGTTCTTGATTTGTCTGTGAACGGCTTCGACAACGTTAGGTTCTCTGCTTTGTAATTAAAACGAGTAATCAAACCTGATCAACTTAATTATTTGTCATCATAATTTAACATGAGACTCAAAAAGTGATTGTTACTTAGGACAGAGATTGAATCGGTGTCTAAGAAGTACGTCTAACCATATGAATGTTGCTTAGATGAGGTTACAGTTTAAACCGGCATCCCTAGCTTTGTAATTGTGTCAAAAGTTATATGAGATGGAGGCCTACGAAGCAAAGTCACGTAACGGAGACACGATGATTTATATGGCCTACCCGGAGCAAGATCTATTTTAGAGGATGACTCCCACAGTCAAAATAATTAATCTTAAATGTCTTATTTTGTCTCGTCGTCAATCTACATAGCATGGGTGAGTAATTACTACTAGCGTTATCAATACCGTTTGTTAATCGTTTATAAAACCTATAAAAATAAGTGTCTTAGTGTCGTTGTGTCTTTTGTTGGTTTTGTGTTTCTATTGTGTCAATTTTAATTCTACGTTAATTGTTGGTCGGAGACTGCCTTTAATTTGCTTTTAGTTTAATAAGTTATATTTCGTTTAAGCCGAGTCTCTATGGGATCGACCTCGACTCTATCTAACTATACTACGATTGAACCTGTTTCTCTTGCTAGTGTGTTATTTAGGTATCGAGTATTTTTATTACCTGACCCGACATCAAGTTTTTGGTGCCGTTGCTGGGGGCTCGTGTCATTAATCAAGTATAGCTTATTTTATTAAAAGTAGATTCATATATATTGTGAATAGTGTCTAATTAATTAGTTTTAGTAGCATAGAATTAACATGTTAGTGTCGTAGAACGAATGCGGCGCTTCCCGTAGATCCGGTGAACTCGGCCGCGGCCGAGCTCATACTCGGCGGGAGCGAGCCAGCTTGTCTGGTTGGTTTCTGTTTTGTTTCGTTTTACATAGTTTCTGCTTTGTGTTTTCGTATTTTTCATAATTTTTAGTGTCTGTTTTAGTTTCATTTTTATTATATTGTCTAGTTAAAGTCCTAGCCTTTAAACTTTTTAATTGTTTTATTGTTTTTTTATTATTTTATAGTACGTTACTCGGAGATTGGAGGAACCGCTTGATCCATATATTCCTGAAATAGAGAAATTTGCGAGACGAAATAGGATGTTAGCTAGAGAACTGGCTAAACAAGGAGAAGAGGATCCAAATATTGAGGAAACCGAGCAAGGATTGGAAGAAGGACGTACAACCGATCATTCTGAGCATTCTGAATCTCTGGCAGAAATGGAAGGCGTTCTGAACAATCTGAACCAGGTACTTAATCCTGAACAAGTTTTTAATAATGACAATAATGCTAATAATGGAAACTGAGCCTTAGTTCAAGGAGCGAGGCGCACTTTACAAAGTTATGAAACATCTACTATTGAGCAATTCAATCCCGATATCGTAGCACCGCAAGACCCTACGGAAGTCTATCACCCTAGGCCTAATGTGATTCAAATGGTGACCAACTATTCCACTTTTCATGGAATCCAAAACGAGGATCCTGGTGTTCACGTGATGAATTTCTTGGAAATTGTTAGCACTGTGAAGCTAGAATTAATCCCAGAGGGTAACATTCATCTTAAGATTTCCCTTTCACTTTGAAAGATAAAGCTAAGCAATGGCTTATCTCTTTAGAGGCTGGATCTATCACTACTTGGGAACAATTGTTGCAAAAATTCATGAATAAGTATTTTCCTTTAGGAAAAACCTTTAAGTTACGCAAAGACATCTTAGGATTTAAGCAACAACCTGGGGAGAGTTTTGATCAATCTTGGGAGCGTTTTAAGGAAGCTATGAGAAAGTGTCCTCCTCATGATATCTCTCTTTGGCTTTTAATGCAAACTTTTTAACATGGATTGAGAGAGACTGAGAAAATTAGAGTAGACGCCTCTAGCAATGGAGCGTTCAAATAGCGATGAATAGTCAATAGGGAGGCAATGACATAGCTACGGTGAAGATGGCCACTGACATATTTGAGGATAGTGCATCTACCAAAATCTTAGAACAAATGTCTGTTATCAACAATAAGGTACATAGAATGCAAGAGAGGATGGCAATAGTAGAGAATGGGACTGGAATCGAAGTGATTCATCAAAGTGAGAATGTTGGAACTGAAGAAGCCAATTATATTGATAGACAAAGAAATCAATGGGGATGATATAAGCCTAATCATAACCATCCTGGATTCCGATATAGCAACCCTAATGAAGGAGAAGGGCCTAAACCGCCTACTACTTATGTACCCCAACAAACTAAAACTTTTGGTTGGGAACCTGCGATAGAAAATTTGAGTAATGCCGTTACCGACAATATGGGACAACTTTCAAAATCGATGGCTGAGTTAGCCACTGAATTTAGCCAATATTGTCAGAAGAACGATGCTAAGGTGACCAATCAAGAAGCCATAGTCCAAAATCTCAATCACCAAATAGGACAATTAGCTGAGCAAGTCTCAACTAGACCTCCTGGAGGATTGCCAAGCATCACTGATAAAAATCCTAAGGATTTGAATGCGATCATGACTAGAACTGAGAAATAAGTAACTCCACCATCTTTAAAAGAGAAAGAGAAACCCATAGAGTGTAAGGATTGTCAGCCAAGCAAGGAAGCAAATGCCTCTGGAACCTTGCCTGAGCAAGAAACCTATAAGGAACCTGCTGGCCCTAAAGTTGAGCTTTATAACAATAAGTATCCTATTTTCACTGATGTCGATCCTTCAACCTTGCCTTATCCTCCATGAAAATCTAAGCCTAAGGTTGATGATAAGAGGTATAAGAAGTTCATAGATATCTTTAGAAAGTTACAAATCAATATAACTTTAGTTGAAGCACTTGCTGAGATGCCTGAGTACACCAAGTTCTTAAAAGAAGCTGTCTCTACTAAGAGGAAAATCCTAGATTTAGAGACCATTTTCCTAAATAAGGAGTGCTCAGCCATTCTTCAACATAAGTTACCCGTTAAGTGTAAGGATCCGGGAAGTTTTCTCATTCCCTGCACCATAGGTAACGTATGTTTGAACAAAGCCTTGTGTGATCTAGGAGCGAGCGTAAATCTGATGCCTATATCCATTTTTCAAAATCTAGGTATGAAAGACTTTAAAAATACTTCAATTACTTTGCAATTAGCTGATCGTTCAGTTAAGGAACCTTGTGGAGTGATTGAGGATGTGCTAGTAAGAGTTGAGAAGTTTGTGTTTCCTATCGACTTTGTTGTGCTATATATGAAAGCTAACTACGAAGTGCCCCTAAGCTTAGGAAGACCTTTTATGTCCACTAGTAGGACACTTATCGATGTTTACAAAGGAGAGTTAGTGTTAAGAGTTAACGGAGATGAAATAGCATTCAACGTGTTTGACACTATGAAGACACCTGATGATGGAGAGGATGCATGTTTCATGTTGGATTCTGTTGACAAGCTTGTCAATGACTTCCAACAATATGAGGATATTAAGGATTTCCTCGAGGCTACCCTAGAGTTAGAGGATGAAGTGAAATATGAGAAGAGCGAGGAAGAGAAAGTGATATGGCCTGGATGTAGTAGAGGAACCCCTGGCCATGTTGAGGAGATTAAGTCAACCGAGGTTGACAAATTCTACCATAAACCGATGTGGAATAAGTTCTTTGAACTTAAGCTAACCGGACAAAAGTTAAAGACCTCGTTAGAAGAACCACCTACGAATCTGACGTTGAAGCCTCTGCCTGCACATTTGAAGTATGTATTCCTTCAAGATGAGACCTTGCCGCTTATTATTTCTTCTGCCTTAAGTGAAATACAAGAAGAAAAGCTGATGAGAGTGTTGAGAGAGTATCACGGAGCATTTGGATGGACAATAGCTGACGTTAAAGGCATAAGCCCTAGCGTTTGTATGCATAAAATCTCCGTCGATCCTGCAAAGAAAGCGGTTGCACAACCCCAAAGAAGGTTGACTCCACAATTCAAAGACGTGGTTAGGGATGAAGTTATTAAGATGTTAGAAATGGGAATCATCTTTCCTATCTCTGATAGTGAATGGGTTAGCCCGATCCACGTAGTTCCTAAAAAGAGGGTTTTGACGGTGAAAGCTAATGAGTTAAACGAGTTAATTCCTGTTAGAATCATTACTGGACATAGAGTATGCATTGACTTTAGGAAGTTGAATGATGCTACTCGTAAAGATCACTTCCCTATTCCCTTCATCTATCAAATGCTCGAGAGACTGAGCGGACATGCGTTTTATTGTTTCCTTGACGGTTACTCAGGATATTATCAAATTCATATCTCACCCGAGGATCATGAGAAGACCACTTTTACATGTCCATATGCAACCTTCACTTACAATAGATTGCCCTTTGGTTTGTGCAACGCACCAGCAACATTTCAAAGATGTATGATCTCTCTGTTTGCTGATATGGTTGAAGATTTCCTAGAGATCTTTATGGATGATTTCTCCGTATTTGGAGATGATTTCGACTCATGTCTCACGCATCTAGCACGAGTGTTGAAGAGATGCGAGGAGACGAATCTGGTGCTTAACTGGGAGAAATGTCATCTTATGGTTACTGAAGGTATAGTACTTGGCCACCGTATGTATAGAGGTGGATAGAGCAAAAGTATGGGTGATTGAAAAACAGCCTCCACCAACCAATCTTAAGACATTGGGAGGTTTTCTGGGCCACGCGGGATTCTATCGTCGGTTTGTGAAGAACTTTTCCTTAATCTTTAGACCTCTTACTAAGTTATTGGCCAAGTATGTGCCATTTGTGTTTACTAATTAGTGCATGAAAGCTTTCAACGAGTTAAAGAGCATGCTTATTACTGCACCCGTTCTGATTGCGCCTGATTGGAATGTTCCTTTTGAGTTGATGTGCGATGCAAGCGATACTGTTGTAGGTGCTGCCTTAGGACAAAGAAAAGACAAGATCTTTAGGCCCATCTACTATGCTAGTAGAACATTAAATTTGGCTCAAAGGTACTATGCAACTGTTAGGAAATCACTAGTTTAATGCAGCGGAATTTAAAATTTGATTTCCTTTTTCTAGATCGTTCTTCGTTTAATGCAATAAACACGTTAAGTAGTTTGACGGTTATACCTTGATGATCTATAAGATCGTCGCTTTGACCGTCAACGGAGGGTAGTTCAGTGTGCAAGCCGTCCACGCGTCCGGCCTCTATCGCTAATCCATACGAACCCCTTGCCGGAATCCTCCTAGGATTGCTATCAGAAAAACTCCGGTTGCTAGACCGGCCCTTTTCTTCCCTCACAAACTCACTATGGATAGCTCTCTATTTTACACAAGAACTATGAGCTCTTGCAATTGTGTTGTACAAAAGAGCTTGACACCCACCTCTTATTTATAGTCAAAAGTGGCGCCACATATGTGTGTAGGAGAAGAAAACCTTTTTCCCAATAAAATAAGGAAAATCAACTAGATTGATTTATCTCTTTAATTATAATTTATTTTGCCGGGTATCTTATATTGATTATAATTATCTTATTAGGATAAATCAATTTTTCCAAAATCAATTAATATCTTATATTAATATTATGGCAATCTTATTATTTAAAGTGCACAATCCAAGTGTATCTTATACACTCAATTGTGGCGCCCCATATACCAATTAATTGGCTTCCCGAATATTCTTTAACTAATATAATTTATATATAATTAATATCTTGTATTTTATTTATTCATAATAAATAAATACCACCATATTAATTTACAACTATAACCTTTATAGTCTAGAGATAAACTTTCCTTATTTGGTTATCAACTATAACCGCATTTTAATCCGACTCGATGTTCATATGCGTGTGACCCGATAAGCTTCCGAATATGTTGGCCTTAGACACAAAGTGAAATTTACTAAAATGCCCTTCATACGTAACGATCATGGGATAGCGTCTAGCAACACACCGTGACCCTCAATCATCGGAAGAGTCAAAAGCAATGACTACTACCTTTCATGTGAAGCAGTTACCGTGTAACTTACAATCCTATCGATGTAACAATATCCATACGATCGTATCTCGAGTGTCAATACATTAACGATCGTATATTATAATATGGATATCATGCTCTCTCGGAATAACACATTTACTCCCACTTTGCAAAGATTCTCGAGAGCTAGACATTCCTTATAAGAAGGCCATTTCGGATATTCGATCCCAAACATAGGATACGCGATTCCCGAACGACCAATCACGTATACTCCGCATGCTTCAATATCATACCCAATCACTATCGCATGATCGCTCCATGGTTAGGAGAAATCTCAATAGCGTCAAAGCATGACAATCCACAATGCCATGAGGACTCCGGTCAAAAGGATAATTACACAACCGCCACATAGTGTGACACTTAATGTAAGTGGGTCAGTCTAATGTACGCATTCTCTAATACACATCCACGTACAGTCCAAGTGTCCCTACACTTCGATAGACGAGATCTATCCCTACCTTCTAAAAGATAGAAGACATCCAATACGTGATAGTCTGATTGCTATCAATGTCCCATTTGATAATACATAAGACTAGAGACATTTAAGTACCAATCTTGTTATAGTGATTAGAGATCTCATCAACCATAATCACTATCAAGGTTTCACTATCACAGATTGAGACTAGAGACGTTACTATATATATACAACAAATATGAAGACAAACAATATATATATATAATAACACAAGTGCTTTTATTAATCATAATAAAGTTATTACATGAACTAAATAGACTGTAAATGACCCGACCCGGTCGGATCCGGTGCAACCCGATTGGGTTTAGGACACCTTTCCAACAATCTCCCACTTGGCCCTAAAGCCAATCACCCATATGCTTAAGCCCGTGCAAGTGAACATGTTTCTCATGCTTTGCTTGAGACAATGCCTTGGTTAATGGATCAGCTATGTTATCATCCGTGTGGACTTTCTCTATCTTTACATCTCCTCTATCTACTATCTCTCTAATTAAGTGATGGCGCGGTAGCACATGTTTGGATTTCTGATGAGACCTTGGTTCCTTTGACTGAGCAATCACTCCATTATTATCACAGTACAGAGGCAATGGACCTTCAATGGAGGGAACCACATCAAGTTCAGTAATGAACTTCTTCATCCAAACTGCTTCATTTGCCGCCTCCGAGGCTGCTATGTATTCGGCTTCTGTTGTAGAGTCTGCAGTAGTCTCATGTTTGGAACTCTTCCAGCTCACTGCTCCGCCATTAAGCGTGAAAACAAATCCAGATTGTGACTTAAAGTCGTACTTGTCAGTTTGGAAACTTGCATCTGTGTAACCTTGTAATACTAAATCATCATTCCCGAAAACCAGAAACATATCCCTAGTACGTCTCATGTACTTAAGGATATTCATTACAGCAATCCAGTGACCATGACCTAGATCGGACTGGTACCTGCTAGTCATACTAAGAGGGTACGAGACGTCCGGTCTTGTGCATAACATGGCATACATGATAGACCCGATTGCCGAAGCATAAGGGACTTTACACATTTGTGCCCTCTCCTCCTCTGTCTTAGGACTCATTCCCTTTGATAGTTAGACCCCATATGACATGGGCAGCAATCCTCTCTTGGACTGCTCCATGCTGAATCTCTTCAGCATCTTGTCTATGTAGGTGGATTGCGACAGACCAAACAACCTTTTAGATCTATCTCTGTAGATCTTTATTCCTAGAATATAGGCTGCATCACCCAAGTCCTTCATTGAGAAGTTCTTGGATAACCAAGCTTTGACTGATTGTAACATAGGCACATCATTCCCTATAAGCAATATGTCATCTACATAAAGCACTAAGAACACAATGGCACTCCCACTAACCTTCTTGTAAACACATGGCTCATCTTTGTTCTTGATGAAATCAAACTGTTTGATTATCTCATCAAAACGAAGATTCCAACTCCGAGAAGCTTGCTTTAACTCATAAATGGATCTTTGCAGTTTACACACCATCCTGGCGTCATTGGTTGTGAAACCCTCAGGCTGTGTCATATACACTTCCTCAGACATGTTCCCATTAAGGAAAGCTATTTTCACATCCATCTACTAGATTTCGTAATCATGGTATGCTGCAATAGCGAGCAAAATTCTAATGGATTTTAACATGGCAACAGGCGAAAAGGTTTCATCATAGTCAACTCCTTGTCTTTGCTTATAACCTTTTGCCACTAACCTAGCCTTGTAGGTAGTCACGTTACCGTCCATGTCGGTCTTTCTCTTAAAGACCCATTTACACCCTATGGGAACTATTCCCTCAGGTGGATCAACTAAGTTCCAAACTGGGTTGTCTTTCATGGATTCCATTTCAGAATTCATGGCTTCCCGCCATTTCTCTTTGTCATGCCTTAATAGCACTTCCTCATAAGTTCTAGAGTCCTCATCTTCCATGAGATACACGCCAGTGTACCTTTCAAGTTCACTGCGTTCCCTGGTGGATCTTCGATAGTGTGTCCACGGTAGAAGCTGGTGTCACATCTGTATGTGGCAAGTCCTTTACTTCCATCAACTGACTGTTATCCGTAAGTGGTTCTCGAATTTCTTCAAGATCAATTTTACTCCCACTGACCCTATCCAGCATAAACTCTTTCTTCAGAAAGTGGCCAGACCTGGCAACAAACATCTACCCTTTGGTTTCCCTAGGATATCCCACAAATAGACATTTGTCAGACCTGGGCTCTAGTTTGTCAGGCATCATCCGCTTCACGTAAGTCAGACAACCCCAAGGTTTTAGATGACCTAGGATCGGTTTTCTCTTAGTCCATACCTCGTATGGCATAGAGTCAACCGTCTTTGTTGGAACTTGGTTCAGTGTATAGGATGCGGTTTCTATAGCATATTCCCAAAACTATTTTGGGAGAACTGCATAGCTCATCATGGATCGCACCATGTATAACAAGGTGCGGTTCCTCCTCTCAGACACGCCATTCATTTGTGGTGTCCCGGGAGGGGTCCATTCAGGTAGAATCCCATTCTCCTTCAAATAATCTTGAAACTCTCCGTCTAGGTATTCTCCACCCCGATCGGATCGAAGTGTTTTAATTTCTTTACTTACTTGTTTCTCCACTTCACTTCTGAATTCCTTGAACTTTTCAAAAGCTTCAGACTTATACTTCATTAAGTATATATAACCATAGCGAGAATGGTCATCAGTGAAGGTGATAAAATAAGAGTATCCTCCTTTGGCTTGAATTGTCATTAGGCCACATACATCAGTATGCATGAGCTCAAGCAATTCATTGGATCTTATCCCTTTGCCACTAAAAGGTGACTGTGTCATCTTGCCCAGTAAACAAGCATCGCATGTATCAAACGATTCGTGATCAAATTGATCCAACATTCCATCTTTATGGAGTTTGGAAATGCGATTCTTATTTATATGGCCAAGTCTACAATGCCATAAGTAGGATTCATTCAAGTCATTTGTTTTGGCTTTCTTGTTATTTATATTAAGTACGTCAACATTCATATCTAATATGTAGAGACCATTGCTAAGTATGCCAGTACCATAAAAGATTCCATCACGTGAAAAAGAACAACATTTATTCACAAACGTAAAACAAAATCCATCAACATCTAATGCAGAAATAGAAATAATGCTCTTCGTAAGAGCAGGAACAAAATAAAAGTTATTGAGTTCTAGTACTAGCCCACTGGGCAACGAAAGAAAATAAACTCCTACGGCCAACGCAACAACACTTGCTCCATTTCCAACGCGTAGGTCCACCTCTCCTTTCCTCAGATCTCTAGTTCTTCTTAGTCCTTGCATATTCGTACAAATATGAGAACCACAACCAGTATCTAATACCCAGTGGTTAGACTTAGAAGAAGTAATGTTGATCTCAATCATAAATATACCTGAAGTTGAAGCATCAGAATGCTTCTTCTTTGTACTCAAGAAGCCTTTGCAGTTTCTCCTCCAATGTCCAGTCTCACCGCAATGGAAGCAAGCATCCTTGGATTTTCCTTTTGCTATCTTAGGCATTGGCTTAGGTGCAGCCTTCGCCTTCTTGGACTTCTTCTGGGCTTTTTCTTTGCCCTTGCTTGAAGTGACCAGCAACACTTGCTTTCCCTTCCCCACAGTGCCCTCAGCAGTTTTCAACATGTTCAATAACTCCGCTAGGGAGCAATCTATCTTGTTCATGTGATAGTTCATCACAAACTGCGAGAATGAATCATGTAGAGATTGCAGAATCAAGTCAATACTCAACTCTCATTCCAACTTGTGGCCCAGCTTCCCAAGCCTCTCTATGTACCCTGATCATCTTGAGCACATGTGACCCCACAGCAGTCCCATATGCCATCTTACAACAAAACAAGGCCTTCGAGACCTCGTACCTCTCAGTGTGAGACTGAGAAGCATAGAGTTCCTTCAGGTGGACCATGATTGAGTAGGCGTCCATAGACTCATGCTGTGTTTCGCAGTTCGGTGTCATAGAAGCAAGCATGATACATGTAGCATCGCATCGTCGAACGGTGCTTGTTGTACTTGTCGACAGCATCTGCAGCCGAACCCTCAGCGGGCTTTTCCGGTAGGGCCTCGTCCAAGACATAGCCAATCTTCTCTTGCCTCAAAACGATTTTGAGGTTTCTTTCCCAATCGAGAAAATTAGTTTCGTCAAGCTTGTTTTCGATGATAAAACGAAGGTTCAATTTGTTTGGCATTTTCTACAACAATAAATAAAGATAGAATAAGTAAAAGCTCATGTATAAAAAAACCTTAAATTTGCACTTAAAACTTTATAAGGTTTTTACTCCCACTAGCCAACTACTCCCAATTGGCTTTCAAGAAAATAATTTCTTTAGTGGGCAAGATCCCATCGAACTACCTCGACCCCCAACTTTGGCTTATGGGTCAAAAATAATTAAACAGGTGGACAACGATTTGTCGATCATATCTTATACGACTCTTGTTGTTTGACCAGTCAACTCTTTGACAATATTTCATCTTATGAAAATAGTCAAACCCTTGCCTCTAAAATCCAAACGACCCCGCATTGGTTGTTGGCCGAGAGAATTCTTAGTCGAGTCATAACCCCAATATTCATGATATCTCTTTCGATCATATCTCGATAACGACGATATATACCTGAGGTAGGTCAACCCCCGCTTTGGCTGGTGAGTTGGGTCCGAACAAGGGCTCTTCACCATCATTATAATATGGGGAGGCAATTTCGACTTGATTTTTTGATGTGGGAATAATTTTAAATTAATTCACTTAATTAATTTGGTTTAATTATGGTCTCATCTACTATGTGCATATTACTATTATATCACATAAAGTAAAACATACACAACATTCCACGCACAAAATAACCGGTATGATCATGGACTTTTCCTAGGTGCGGTTTCTAATACAAACTGACGAAACCGCAGGTCACAAACTAAGGATATCTGCAACCGTCAATAGGATCTTTATTGTTGTACGCCAATGGGTTCTTTATCCCTTCTTGGTCTTCAACTTCTTGCTCCATTCTTGGTACATAATACATAATTACACCCGCCGCACACGGGAGGGGGGGAGCTAACGGGAATGGGATAAATGCAAAAAGTAAACTAGGCCGCGTTCTTCATAACGGCCTAGGACAATTTTTTCAAAAAAACCAACATAAAGAAAACATTCTCATATATCCTATTGGTCGAGTCCATGATCAATCGGGGTCCATATAATCACATTATATCTACACATCTAATTCATACAATTTTATCTTATGAAAAGGATTAAATTCTAATTTTAACTACTTATGCGTCTTTATTTTATCACGTCAAATAATTAATTATATGACTTAATCGAAAATTAAAATTAACATTTAATTTTAAATTGATTTTAATTTCAATTAAATTTGAACTTTTCAAAATAAATTAAAATTATAAAGTCTCCTATTTGTTTCCTTTTCAAAACTAAATTTGGCTTAGACTTGGCCACTTTCCAAAATCAAAATTTTGGAAGTCGCCTAGGCCTAGGTTTTTTACAAATCAAATATTTGAAAAGGGCCTAGGCCTATTCAAAATCAAATATTTGGAAAGGCCAAATACTTTTGGTTTAGGCCTGGCCACTTTCCAAAATCAAAATTTTGAAAGTGGCCTAGGCCTATGCTTTTTACAAATCAAATATTTGAAAAGGGCCTAGGCCTATTCCAAATCAAAATTTGGAAAGGCCAACGTGCCATATGGTTTCCCAATGGCCCAAACTATTTGAACCATTGGTTGGCCATATGACACAACTAAAAAAATGAGATATCTATGCACAATAAATATCACAAAACGAAAAGGGTCGATCACCCCCATTGGAAGAGGACAGCCGACGGACAGCAGCCATAAGGCCACCACCGCCGCAGAGGAGGGGGGCCGCCGCCAGTCGGCCGAGCCCCCTATAAACCCGAATTTTTTTTGGTTTTAACGTCTCGTGATTTAAATCTTGCATCTATTGATTAAATACTACGCAATTAAATTATGCTTATTGCTTAAGCACGAAGTTTGGCTCCGATACCACTGTTAGGAAATCACTAGTTTAACACTGCGAAATTTAAAATTTGATTTCCTTTTTCAAGATCGTTCTTCGTTTAATGCAATAAACACGTTAAGTAGTTTGACGGTTATACCTTGATGATCTATAAGATCGTCGCTTTGACCGTAAACGGAGAGTAGTTCAGTGTGCAAGCCGTCCACGCGTCCGGCTTCTTCGCTAATCCACACGAACCCCTTGCCGGAATCCTCCTTGGATTGCTATCGGAAAAACTCCGGTTGCTAGACCGGCCATTTTCTTCCCTCACAAACTCACTATGGATAGCTCTCTATTTTACACAAGAAGTATGAGCTCTTGCAATTGTGTTGTACAAAAGAGCTTGACACCCACCTCTTATTTATAGTCGAAAGTGGCGCCCCATATGTGTGTAAGAGAAGAAAACAATTTTCCAATAAAATAAGGAAAATCAACTAGATTGATTTATCTATTTAATTATAATTTATTTTGTCAATATCTTAAATTGATTATAATTATCTTATTACCATAAATAAATTTTTCCAAAATCAATTAATATCTTATATTAATATTATGGCAATCTTATTAATTAAAGTGCACAATCCAAGTGTATCTTATACACTCAATTGTGGCGCCCCATATACCAATTAATTGGCTTCCGGAATATTCTTTAACTAATATAATTTATATATAATTAATATCTTGTATTTTATTTATTCATAATAAATAAATACCACCATATTAATTTACCAATATAACCTTTATAGTCTAGAGATAAACTTTCCATATTTGGTTATCAACTATAACCGCATTTTAATCCGACTCGATGTTCATATGCGTGTGACCCGATAGGCTTCCGAATATGTTGGTCGTACACACAAAGTGCAATTTACTAAAATTCCCTTCATACCTAACGATCATGGGATAGCGTCTAGCAATACACCGTGACCCCCAATCATCGGAAGAGTCAAAAGCAATGACTACTACCTTTCATGTGAAGCAGTTACCTTGTAATTTACAATCATATTGCTGTAATAATATCCATACGATCGTATCTCGAGTGTCAATACATTAACGATCGTATCTTATAATCTGGATATCATGCTCTCTTGGAATAACACATTTACTCCCACTTTGTAAAGATTATCGAGAGCTAGACATTCCTTATAAGAAGGCCATTTCGGATATTCGATCCCAATCATAGGATACGCGATTCCCGGACGACCAATCACGTATACTCCGCATGCTTCAATATCATACCCAATCACTATCGCATGATCTCTCCATGGTTAGGAGAAATCTCAATAGCGTCAAAGCATGACAATTCACACCGTGATGCCATGAGGACTCCGGTCAAAAGGATAATTACACAACCGCCACATAGTGTGAAACTTAATGTAAGTGGGTCAGTCTAACGTACGCATTCTCTAATACACGTCCACATACAGTCCAAGTGTCCCTACACTTCGATAGACGAGATCTATCCATACCTTCTAAAAGATAGAAGACATCCAATACGTGCTAGTCTGATTGTGCTATCAATCTCCCATTTGATAATACATAAGACTAGAGACATTTAAGTACCAATCTTGTTATTGTGATTAGAGATATCATCAACCATAATCACTATCATAGTTTCTCTATCACAGATTGACACTAGGGACGTTACTATATATATACAACAAATATGAAGACAAACAATATATATAATAACATAAGTGCTTTTATTAATCATAATAAAGTTATTACATGAACTAAATAGACTGTAAATGACCCGACCCGGTCGGATCCAGTCCAACCCGATTGGGTTTAGGACACCTTTCCAACAGCAACTACTGAGAAAGAGCTTCTAGCTGTTATCTTTGCGTTTGACAAGTTTAGATCTTATCTAGTAGGATCTAAAGTCACTGTATGGACTAACCATACGGCTTTGAAGTATCTTTTAGCCAAACAAGATTCCAAGCCAAGGTTATTGAGATGGATTCTACTATTGCAAGAGTTTGATGTAGATATTCGTGATAATAAAGGATCGGAGAATCTGGTTGTGGATCATTTTCCCATTCACAAATAGAGGATAATGATCAAATGACCGAGATTGGAGAAAAATTTCCCGATGAACAGTTATTCTCCATCACGGCCATACATGGAAAGGATGATTGCGCTGCAGTATCTTCGCGTATTGAGGTTGTGAAGGAGAAGAAACAACCATGGTTTAATGACTTTGTGAATTATCTATCCGCGAAATACTTGCCACCAAATCTCAACCCCCAAGAAAGAAAGAAATTCTTCAAGGATCTTAGGCACTATTATTGGGAAGAGCCCTACCTGTTTAAGCTAGGATCCGAAAATGTCTTTAGGAGATGTGTGCCGGAAGAGGAGTATTATGATATCCTTAGACATTGCCATGCTTATGAGGCCGGAGGACATTATGGAGGAGACAAGACTGCTGTGAATGTTCTCCAATATGGTTTTTACTGGCCCACTTTGTTCAAAGATGAGCATGAATATGCTAGATCTTGTCTTTCTTGCCAAATGAGGGAAAATATCTCGAGAAGGAATGAAATGCCACTGAAGAATATCCTAGAGGTGGAACTCTTTGATGTTTGGGGTATTGATTTTGTGGGACCCTTTACGTCGTCTTTGTCCAACCGCTATATTTTAGTGGCGGTCGACTACGTGTCCAAATGGGTTGAGGCCATTGCTTCACATACTAACGATGTGAAGGTTGTACTGAAGTTCTTAAAGAAAAATATCTTTTCGCGGTTTGGAGTACCTCGTGCCATTATTAGTGATAATGGAAGCCATTTTTGTAATCGGCCATTTGAAAAGTTGATGATTAAGTACGGGGTTAGACACATATTAGCTACTGCTTATCACCCTCAAACAAGTGGACAAGTTGAGGTTACAAATCGAGAGATAAAGGACATTTTGGAGAAAACTGTGAATACGACTAGAAAGGATTGGTCGTTGCGATTAGATGATGCTTTATGGGCCAATAGAACTGCTTATAAAACTACCATTGGAATGTCCACTTATAAAATTGTGTTTGGAAAAGCATGTCATCTACCGGTTGAGTTAGAACACCGTGCCATGTGGGCTATGCGTATGTTGAATTTTGATGAGAGTTTAGCTGGAGAAAAAAGATTTTTGGAATTGACTCGCCTAGAAGAGTTTCGTCTAGAAACTTATGAGAATGCAAAAATATTTAAGGAGCGCACAAAGAAATTTCATGATAAGAAAATATTGGACCGAACCTTTAAGGAAGGTAATCTAGTTCTTCTTTACAATTCGTGCTTGAGACTCTTTCCTGGCTAGTTAAAATCACGATGGTATGGCCGTTATCAAGTGAGTAAGGTTTTTCCTTCAGGAGCTGTTGAGGTATTAAACCATAAGGATCAATCAACTTTTGTGGTTAATGGACACCGTGTGAAACATTACATTGGTCTTGGTCAAGAAAAGGAGGAAGAAGTCTTCACTCTCGAAGATCCCACATATCATTAGACCGTCGTTGAACTAAGTCGAGCTGACGACTATAACCTCAGAACTATTTCTTAAAACTATCTTTTGCTTTTGTTTTTGTCTTGTTTGAATAAAGTAGCATGAGGCTGTTAAGTTTTTTTTTCATCTCGCCATGTTCCGATTCTATGTTTGGAATAAATAAGGTTTTTTCCTTGATAGCCGCCATGTGAGTTTTGTAGTTTTAAGTCTTTGGTTTTCCTTGTTGTTGGTTGTATGAAATAAAGTGGCTTAATTTGTTCTTGGATATTCTGTATCTAATTACTGCCCCATTATTTAATAACTTCCATTGACATGTTATTAACGGTTTCGTGGAGTTTCTGTTTGGTTTGCTTAAACAGGCTTTAATTTGCTTCTCCACGACGTGCTTGGATCACTCCTATATTCTGCATTTACTTGAGAGCCGTTTCCAGAGCTAAGTCTTTTTCTTAAGTTCTCCTTTTTCTTTATTATTGGGGACAATGCCAAGTTTAAGTGGGGGGTAGGAGACATAGCTATGATGTGTTATAATTGAACAATTGAATGAAACGGTGAAAAATGAAAAAATTGAACAAATGCCAAATTAATTATCTCATGCCCTTAGAATTGTGAGTTCTTATACATGGAATTATTAGGGAAGGAACCAAGTTGCATGAGTACGTGATCATTTTATACTTATGTGAATGTAAATTTAAGGATATTCATGCCGACCGTTTCAAGTAGTTATTTATTATTCGATTACTCAATTTGTGGATCGACGTTTACCGCACGAATTATAATAACTAGAAGAATTATGTGTACATTGCATAGATGATTGGTTATGCAAACTTATTGTCGATATTTATCTGCTGATGTATTCTTATCTTCTAGCCATCAAAGCGGAGTAATAAGCTTGAGAATTATCTGTGTTTTAACAATGCGTTAAACACTAGGCTTGTAGTAACATTACCAAAGTAGCCCCGAGCTTGTGGTAATATTCAATGCTATTGACTAATCCGTGAGAGTGGGATTCTTGCAATGCATACTTTACCTTTAAAGAAAGTTTCTTTCTTGAGAGGTGTTAATGCTTGAAATTATGAAAATGCGAAGAAATTCAACTTTTTAAGAGGCTTTGAGTATTTTCTCGGTCTCTGAGTCCAAAAACCTTTGGGATAACGCTCTTGCTTATTGCACCATGTCTTTACCCATTGCGAGGCTTAAGAAGTGGGAATGCTGATATTGGTAGGTTGTGAAGTGGGAATGTCATATAATTTAATCTTGCCACGAATATATAAAACTGAATGCACATGCACACATCACTTCGATTCATAGCGAGTAGTGAATAATGGATACCTTATGAGCATGAATGGTATGAGTTGACTCGAGTTTCTTGTGTAAGTATGATTTGACCATGGAAAATGTTGTCTTGGGGAATGACTTATTGATACTTTGTTCGGGACGATCAAAGTCTAAGTGGGGGGTAGTTGATGACGGTCAAATTATACCCGTAAAACTCATCAACGTTGTCCTTAAATCGAGCTTGATAATATATATTTTATATTAAATCACATTTTTATATTGATTATTTAATGTTATGTGATTTATAAGATATAATTTGGTATTTATCTGTTTTTATTATTTAAATATTATTTACTGTGCGATAAATATTGATTTTATAGATTGCGATGAATCGGAGGATATCTACCAACGGAGGAAGTAAATCTCAAGAGAAATACAGGCAGAATCGGATTGTATTAAAGATAAATACCGAAGCAACACGAAAAGTGGAGTAAGGAACAAGAAATGCCAGTGAGCCAATTAGAAGCGACTGACTCGCTGGCAGCGAGCAGAGGTGTCGCTGGGTCGAGCTGGCAAAATCTCGAGGATCGGCCGGGAGTTAACTTTACGCGTTCAGGGTTTTCAAACATATCTTTATGTCGGCCTAAGTCTCTATATAAAGGAGCAGCCACAAATTTTATTAGACACACCCTAGAAGAATACAATTCCACAACATTGGTTCTAGTTTCAATACAAGTTTTCTTTATTTCATGTTCTTTCATTACGGAGTCGTTAGAATCGCCGGTTAGAGATCGTATCAAGGAGTGGGAATCACGCTCGTCTTCGAGGGTAATGTCTACTCAATTATGCCATCTTTAGTCATAGATCTAATTTATTTCGTGATGTAGTAGTCGTTTTGTGTATTGATTTCGTGATGTAGTTAATTAACGAACCCATGTTTATGTATATCTGAGACGTAAAAGACGTTTCCCGAGCAAATCTGGTTCAGATCTGAGCTCGTTGGCAGCGAGCCTATGTCTCGCTGGTAGCGAGATCTGTGATGTTCTAGATTTGTCTGTGAACGGATTCGACTACTTCAGGTTCTCTACTTTGTAATTAAAACGAGTAATTAAACATGATCAACTTAATTATTTGTCATCGTAATTTAACATGAGACTTTAAAAAAATATTGTTACTTAGGACAGAGATGGAATCGGTGTCTAAGAAGTTGCCTATGTTAGTAATATCATCCGCAGCGGAAACGATTTATGGATCTAGATCTATAAACTACACGTAATAAAAGAACTAGATCTATATCTACAAGGGGGTTGTAGAACATACCTCTTGGATCTCAAAATCCAAGTTGAATAACCGCAATAGGATGAACGAAGGAAAGCGTGAAGAGCACCACGATCTTCCGTACGTGTGATCCAAGCAACTCCCGGTGGAAGGAAATTCTCGACTCGAATCCTTCCGATATGCTACCCGGAAAAATCTCCAAGATTTTCCCCTAATACCCCTTGGCCGAAAAAATATTTTCTTCTCCTCTCTAAGAGGTGAAGTCGAATTATGTAGTGTGTTCTTTGGCTTGGGAGAACTCTCTTTATATAGGAGAGTAAAACTTAAGCCCCAAGGATTTTATAATTAATACAAAATCAATTATGATAATCCTATTAAATAAAAGATAATCCCATAATATTCTAGAACAAATCTAGAATAATATTTATCTTCATTTCTTTCCATAAATATTTATCCAATAAATATTTTATGCACATGTCTTATTAATACACAAGAAAACAATTTCTTGTTCATTAAAATATGCATGGGGCGAAATTTCTAATCATTGACCTAGTCAATATTAATTTTGCCATAACACAATAATTGGGCCAAGATTATGGAAAATGTCTTCTCCACATATTTAATTATTTAGCCCAACTAATTTAATAGTCCACTAAACAATTAATTCACATATCGTTTTAATAAAGTCCAATAAGAACTAAATTAATATTATTAGGATTCGACGTCCGAGAATAGCTATGCTATATTAGGAGGCACGTCGGGGACCATGGACTAATAATCGCGGCTCCGATAAATCAAATAAATAATTATAGAATAATTATATTCGATAAATCAATCACAGGAATATGCCACCATAATCCCGTGACTGCACTCCTCCGATTATAAGATTATATTTATCTCCTCACGAGAATAATAATAAGCGTCCATTGATATAACCATTACATATGGATTAATCCTCCATAGACTGTTCATTCTAAATTGGGAAGTTACCGTTAACCCTTTTCAGAACCTCTTATCCTTATTTACCATTAACCCCCTAGTGATCAATTAATTCATACAACTCACCGGTGATCAATCGGTGTGATATGAACTCGCGCGATCGATCGCTTTAGGATTAACAAATAAGGGAATTGTCGTCTACTTCCATAAATGGAAGGAATGGATTCCGTATCCGTGATAACACGGACTACTCACTCAATCCAAGACAATGCCAAGATGGGGTAATTCGGACCACGGACTCGGTGTAATCCTTAACCGTCAAGTCAAACTTCATACCGATTCAAGCGCTTGACTCGTGATCACCTCGGGATTAAGATATATCCATAAATATGATCATCCATTGATTCGATAAGACTTCTCGATTACGGAATTATATCGTGAACTCTAATCAAATCGGTCCACCCAATATGATATATCTATCATATATAAATGCCCCATTAGGTTCTCTTAACCGAAAGTCCGGATAAGACAATCACACCAATTGTGTTCTAGGCGCATTAATAGCACGTTAAAGGAGAGACCCGATACTCTCGATTAACTTCACTACGGGCTAATTGTATTTTAAGTACATCTTCACTAACTCAATCCTCCCGTGTATATACCATACACTGAGTTAAGTGATTACATAAACGATATACTTAGGGTTTTCTGTAGTGTAAATACTATTGTCACATCGGTGATTATGAGAATAATAAATATGAACAATAACGTCAATTCATTTATTAAATAAAACAATTACAAAAATTGTCTTTCGGGCATCACACCTAACAATCTCCCACTTGCACGAAAGCATGTGATTAATTGTTTTAGAGCACACCCTATTATTTAAAATACAACAAACTACATCTCCCACTTGCTCTAAAGCAATGGAGACTTATCCCGTATTCTAGTACCCACTAAGCATGTCATAACCATTTCAGATTCCAAAATACACTCCGAGTATGCCGTCGTAGGATAGGTCGGTGACTCGGGAATACCTACATCTAAATGTCATGGGTCTTAATGATTAGTCGTTTGTCGGCTCGAGGCGATCCGTAGAATCGAAACGTTACCGGTCCATCAAATCATGTGGTACCGAGTAAACACCGAGCCCGAGATCGACTTAACGATCATCCTCAATCCGACTTAAAGTCAAAATCGTGTATCACACATATCCAGGTTCACACATGAATATGTCCGCATATTGTTCCTCGTTCTCTTCAAGATACTAAAGGACATACTAAACTTGCTTTGTTAACCGCCGAATCTATGATTCGATCAAAATTGACGTTCAATAACCCGACCATCTCTTACTAGAAAGAGAATCTATCCCATTTCTCCCGATCCGAAGATTTAGAGAGTCATTCCCGAGGCATAGGGTAGAACTTCCTCGTTGAATGTTGCATACACGGATGCATCATCTTAACCAATAAGATGGATGGGAAACCAAAGGATCGATTCTAATGAATTCGACCGAGTCAAACTCTTAAGAATGTTGTCCAAATCTCTCGTTGCCGAGAATTGTGGTATTGTCGTATTCGACTTCGATAACACACCCATGTTGATTCCAACTCGGTGCGGTGTTATCCTTCACAAACACTAATATATGTATATATTCACTACTATACTAAAATTGATATCCAAATACAAAAAAGACTTATCAATATTCTCGGTCAAATCCACATATTGTAGAAATATATGACTTCCAATGACCGAGAGGTTTGCTTTTTATCCACAAAGGACATAAGCCTTGACGGTCATCCCGTCATAAGTTCATAAGTCAATACCCTTCGTTTCGAATGAATCCGGACTCCGTTTGTTTGGCAAGAAAGTCTTAGGGAATCACCCCTATTTTCTCGCTTTTGAACGAAATCATGCAATACCGAACTCATTCTACTCTTTTCCGTGTAGATCCAATTACTCCCACCGGGCCCGAGACGCTCGGTGGTTCTACAAGAGCATGAACGTAATTGGAGTACCGAACTCCATTCACAGGGGTTATGGCTATTAAACCAACCTCTATTATCGAATCCTATACCGCTCACAAAAGAGCCATAGGTCATCGGTCGATCCTCGGACTATAAAGTCCGCAGAACCCGTAATGGGTAATGGATAAACCATACTCCCACTACATTCTGGGTGGATCGAAATTCTGATCTAGTTTAGTAGTATTTAGTGTTATCACCAACAACCGATGTTGGATGTGGTCTGATTTTAATCAGTTAGTAACTACCTTGAGTAAACGTACTGCAAGGTTTAAGGTTTTACTGTTCATAGACTCTATCGTAGAGGACGCAACAAAGATAACTGTCCCTTCCCGATTTCAAGAATCTTATAACAAACCTTTTTCTCAATGCTACAAGATATAGAACGATTGGTCACTGACCGAACGTGTTCGCGAAATTTCCAGACCTACCTACAAGCACCGTGTGCTAAATGCTTATATTTATGGAAGTGAGGTGAACCGAATCCACACCTTATCCGTAAATTCCAAAGCATATACTAGGTAGACTTCTCGGTCTTACATTTCAACGTAAACCGTTATTTCGCTTCCAATATCTTTATTGAGTTAAGCAGTGTATTGTAGCACATCTAAAAACATATATAAAGCAATTTTACGGTTTCTCACTTAGTGAGAACATGTCACAATGAGGCAGGCTGAGCATCAGTCTCGAGGACTATGAATGGCCTATTCCGAGTATAGAATACTCTATCTCTGTTGAAAATAGAGAAACCTCATAATATTTTGGATAAACTTACCGGAGTGTTTGAATAGTTATCAGACAAGAAGTCACTACTCGGAAGCTCCTACTAGCTCGTATCTTTCATCAGACCCCGAAGGTCGTCATGAACAAGCTATTATCCTTTCCCGATTTCAAAGGAAACTTAGTCATTGAACCTTTGAGACAATATAACCAGACTGGGAGAAAAGGAATCACCCTGAGCCAGTCTTCAGGTCTTGTCTTTTAGGGACTATGCACTAACTATGGAATATGAAGAAGCGTTTATCTAAATATAGAAACCAATTGCTTTTAATAGTTCTTAAGATGTGTTTTATATACATATTTCAAATTCTAAGTGGTTTTGACTTTATCAAACAAAAGTCCGAGTCTTGGATTCGTACTACAAATGGTATATTCACTTTCTATACGACAAACAAATTATCGAATAGAAGGTAAATCCATTCGTTCCAACGAATCTTAAACAGAAAATGAATTTTCCGCGATATCCAAGGATTGAACCCGAGATTCATTTCATTATATCACTCCCACTATTCTAGCTAAAATTAACTGCCCGTTGTTTACTCTTTTAATCGTTAAATGCACTGCTACCTTGTTCTTCCAAAGAACTTAGCTCGAGAAAATCACCAAGGATTCATAGGTTGGTGATCCAAAATCACTTGTCCTTATCCTATGATTTTCGCTTAATTAATTTTCGGTTCGGCCTTAAAATTTTCTCGGTTTAGGTGACTAACACTTTTAGACATATTCTCCCATTCTTGACTTTCAATGAATGGAAACAGTCTTGAACCAGCGGTTCGTTTGAGTAGACACTACTCTTGAACCGTGGGATGTCTATTTCGAGTGTTACTCGTCGAGACTTCTCGGATTTTCTAATATACCAGAAAAAACAACAAATCATAACATTAAAGCTCCCACTAGTTTATCGGTTCCAAATACCTTCTAACGAGCAATGCTTTATTTTTATGAATTTCCGATTTTTTCGATTAGAAAATCTTTCGTACATAGTTCTATTGTTTCCAGAAAAACAACAAATCTTAGAAACTCCCACTAGTTCATCGATTCCAAATATCGTCTAACTAGCAACATTTCATGACTTTCCGGTTTTTCAATTAGAACGGTTACGTGTGTAGTCAGTTACACTTTTCTAATGTTCTAGAAAAACAACAAATCATAAAGCTCCCACTAGTTCATCGATTCCAAATATCGTCCAACTAGTAACACTTCATGATTTTCCAATTTTTCAATTAGAAAATTACTCGTGTAATTACTACATACTCAAAATTCACTAGAAGAATTTCAAAGTCCGAAATCACCTTTGATCAAACTAAGTTTGTCTTCCGTTTGACACGAATGACACTAGTGACATACCTATATGTCACTCTGGTTTTTAAAAGGCTTAAGAGAAAACTATCTCTTCCGAAAATTAATTGCATTATCGATTAACTAGTTCAACGTCCTAGTTACTTTCCACTTTTTAACGAAGTCAATACTAGTCAATTATAAATTTTAAGCAATTTAGTAAGGGATAATGCTGTAAATAAAATGACATAAATTAATTCAAGTTTAACACTACTATATTATTTTATTTTAGGAATTGTAAACTAAAAAATAAGTCTACTCTACCATTCCAAGGTTTTAACCTCGCATCTCAGTGCCGCCTTAGGGTAGGTCAAAGAGATGACGGTTAAATCGAGACAATCTCATCAATGAATAACTTGTGAGAATCGGACATCCCACGAGAATCGAACATCCCTTTATTCATTGACTACCTTCCTTTTTCAGCCTAGATATTTCCAAAAATACCCATGATGAGTGTGACCTACTATATCGGATCTCTTAGGTACGCCCCGAGTATGCCGTCTTAGGATAGGTCAGTGACCCGACGAGTACCCGTAAATCCTATCCTTTCGGAGACCAAGCCATGAATGTTGATAGGGGTGAACACCATCCTTAGGGGGACGAAATCAAAGCGCCTCGAGGCGTCACCCTTCTCTCACTTACTTGTATCTATAGTAGAGGCCGTGGGGTTGGCTGTCGCCTCCCCCGCTCCCACTCAATATTTTGGAAGTGGTGGTGGGTTAACTAACCACGTCTTTTTGATGTTAACATAAAAGCACCTCAAATCAAGGATTCCGAATGGTGTCGGTAACGTAGGCAAGCCTACCCGTCCTATTCGTTGGAACATATGTGACAGTCGGACGAAATCGGGTCAAGATAGCCTCATTGAGATAAGAAGGAATCACCCCTCCGCTCTCCGGTGTAGCTTAGTCTTGCCGGACCCCCGTGCATACATCACACTAGGAGGGTTAAGTCGTTCGAGCGAAGCTCGCTTGACCACCCAACCTATAGGCGAACCGTTTTTATCCAAGATTTATTGTTCTTTTACCATCATTCAATCTCGTAGACACTACGAATTGAAAACGTGATCTCGTTTGTGCTTTAAGGCGGTTCACCGAGAACACACACCGAAAGGCTTAACGATTTCATAACCCGTCCTCGGATCTTTAATTAGTTACTAAATTAATTAATTACCACGTATTAATTAAATTTCAACTAATTACACGAGTTTGTATACATGCCTATTTTAATTACCAAAATTAAAATTCTACATGTATGCATGGAGTGGATTTATGATATGATGCATGTCATGGCAATTCCGGTTTTATATCTATTTTATGATCAAACACATAAAAAATAAATGCGGAAAATTTAAACACCGAGATGGATCGTTGGCACCCCCGTATCTAATCTATTAGAAAATAAAAACCAAAACCCTAACTAGGGTTTACTACTTTCTAACTAAATCTGCAGCTGTACGAACTCTTCGATGATCGGGAAACCAAACGAACTCGGATCGGGACGAAACTTTCCAGATCTTATCTTCACTCCTTGAACTTCAATATGGACGGTTGGATCGGTGCTTTGACTTACCAATTTTCTCCAGTAAACCGCCAAACTTGCTGCTGAATCTGACTTTAACTGTACTGCATCAAGGACTTCCTGAGGCAGATCGGGAATCGAGATGAATCCCGATCGACCTGAAATTTTTATGGTACGTCCAAAACTCAAATTTTATCAATCTGAACGGTCGGATTTGCGTTTCAACGGTCCAAACTCTCCCAGAAAATCGAGGAAGTCACAGATAGTGTTTCTGTGAATCCTGCGTTTTTCTGTTACAGCAGCCTCTTCGCAGCATCAAACGGATATCGAAACGGACTCTGATCGACGCCAAAATTTGTGGAGTTGATCATCATCTTCTAATATTGATTCTGACCGGAGGGATCTTCGTTTCAACGGTTCGATCAACGGGAAACACGAAATAACTAAACAGCTACTAAACAGATCTATTTTCTGTAAATTAAAATTGCAATAAAAAAGAATTACATAATTTCCTATACTCATATGGACGAATTTTCATCGTTTATATGAGTTTACAATAGATCTAACGGGTAAACAGTGCCAACCCCAATCCATCTCTTCAACCACGACATTCATAAGCATAAAAATTAAACATATGCATCGGCCCCCAAAAAAATTGGGACAAAGAATCTACATGTTTTACCACTCCTAGATCTAATATTTTATACGTATAAATATAGATCACCATGGTCTCTGATACCACTGTTAGTAATATCATCCGCAGCAGAAACGATTTATGGATCTAGATCTATAAACTACACGTAATAAAATAACTAGATCTATATCTACAAGGGGGTTGTAGAACATACCTCTTGGATCTCAAAATCCAAGTTGAAGAACCGCAATAGGATGAACGAAGGAAAGCGTGAAGAGCACCACGATCTTCCGTACGTGTGATCCAAGCAACTCCCGGTGGAAGGAAATTCTCGACTCGAATCCTTCCGATATGCTACCCGGAAAAATCTCCAAGATTTTCCCCCTAATACCCCTTGGCCGAAAAAATATTTTCTTCTCCTCTCTAAGAGGTGAAGTCGAATTATGTAGTGTGTTCTTTGGCTTGGGAGAACTCTCTTTATATAGGAGAGTAAAACTTAAGCCCCAAGGATTTTATAATTAATACAAAATCAATTATGATAATCCTATTAAATAAAAGATAATCCCATAATATTCTAGAACAAATCTAGAATAATATTTATCTTTATTTCTTTCCATAAATATTTATCCAATAAATATTTTATGCACATGTCTTATTAATACACAAGAAAACAATTTCTTGTTCATTAAAATATGCATGGGGCGAAATTTCTAATCATTGACCTAGTCAATATTAATTTTGCCATAACACAATAATTGGGCCAAGATTATGGAAAATGTCTTCTCCACATATTTAATTATTTAGCCCAACTAATTTAATAGTCCACTAAACAATTAATTCACATATCGTTTTAATAAAGTCCAATAAGAACTAAATTAATATTATTAGGATTCGACGTCCGAGAATAGCTATGCTATATTAGGAGGCACGTCGGGGACCATGGACTAATAATCAGCGGCTCCGATAAATCAAATAAATAATTATAGAATAATTATATTCGATAAATCAATCACGGGAATATGCCACCATAATCCCGTGATCGCACTCCTCCGATTATAAGATTATATTTATCTCCTCACGAGAATAATAATAAGCGTCCATTGATATAACCATTACATATGGATTAATCCTCCATAGATCGTTCATTCTAAATTGGGAAGTTACCGTTAACCCTTTTCGAACCTCTTATCCTTATTTACCATTAACCCCCTAGTGATCAATTAATTCATACAACTCACCGGTGATCAATCGGTGTGATATGAACTCGCGCGATCGATCGCTTTCTAGGATTAACAAATAAGGGAATCGCTCGTCTACTTCCATAAATGGAAGGAATGGATTCCGTATCCGTGATAACACGGACTACTCACTCAATCCAAGTACAATGCCAAGATGGGGTAATTCGGACCACGGACTCGGTGTAATCCTTAACCGTCAAGTCAAACTTCATACCGATTCAAGCGGTTGATCGTGATCACCTCGGGATTAAGATATATCCATAAATATGATCATCCATTGATTCGATAAGACTTCTCGATTACGGAATTATATCGTGAACTCTAATCAAATCGGTCCAGCCCAATATGATATATCTATCATATATAAATGCCCCATTAGGTTCTCTTAACCGAAAGTCCGGATAAGACAATCACACCAACCGTGTTCGGGCGCATTAATAGCACGTTAAAGGAGAGACCCGATACTCTCGATTAACTTCACTACGGGCTAATTGTATTTTAAGTACATCTTCACTAACTCAATCCTCCCGTGTATATACCATACACTGAGTTAAGTGATTACATAAACGATATACTTAGGGTTTTCTGTAGTGTAAATACTATTGTCACATCGGTGATTATGAGAATAATAAATATGAACAATAACGTCAATTCATTTATTAAATAAAACAATTACAAAAATTGTCTTTCGGGCATCACACCTAACAGCCTAACCATAGGAATGCTGCTTAGATGAGGTTACGGTTTAAACCGGCATCCCTAGCTTTGTAATTGTGTCAAAAGTAATATGAGATGGAGGCCTACGAAGCGAAGTCACGTAACAGAGACACAATGATTTAGATGGCCTACCCGGAGCTAGATCTATTTTAGGGGATGACTCCCGTAGTAAGAATAATTAATCTTAAATTTCTTATTTTGTCTCGTGTCAATCTACATAGCATGGGGGAGTAATTACTACTAGCGTTATCAATACCGTTTGTTAATCGTTTATAAAACCTATAAAAATAAGTTTCTTAGTGTCGTTGTGTCTTTTGTTGGTTTTGTGTTTCTATTGTGTCAATTTTAATTCTACGTTAATTGTTGGTCGGAGACCGCCTTTAATTTGCTTTTAGTTTAATAAGTTATATTTCGTTTAAGCCTAGTCTCTGTGGGATCGACCTCGACTCTATCTTACTATACTACGATTGAACCTAGTTCTCTTGCTAGTGTGTTATTTAGGTATCGAGTATTTTTATTACTTGACCCGACATCTATATCTATATATATTAGAAAGGATGATTTAACCCAATTACCCGGAATTTCGCTCCGAAACCTGTAAAATAACCTGAAAAAAAAACAGAAAAAAAGATAATCTGAGAAAAAAAAAAGTATAATCTGCGATAATTTAAAAAAAAAAAATTTAACAGCTGTAAAAAAGAAGTGTTTTCTAAATAAAAATTAAAAAAAAACACCTAATAAAAATTCCAAACAATAATATCTAAAAAAAAGATAATCTACGGAAAAAAAAGGATTATCTGCGATAAATAAATATAAAAAAAACGAGCTGTAAAATAAGAAGTGTTTACTAAAAAAATTCTAAACACCTAATAAAAATCTAAACAATAACATTTACAAAAAATTACCAAAATAAATGTCTGATAACGGTGATTTCCTATGAAAACGAAAAAGATAATCTGCGATAAAGGGAAAAAAAAAAGCCCCACGGGTAAATAAGAAGTGTTTATAAAAAAAATTTAAACACCTAATAAAAAATCTAAATAACATTTATAAAAAATTACACAAAAATACGCCTAATAATAAAAAACATATTCAGTAATTTCTAGCACCTACCTAACAAAAAATCTAAACACCTAATAAAAAAATGTAAACAATAACATTTATAAAAAAATTAAAATTAAAAAAAAATCACCGCCTCATAGTGAAAAAAATCCACTCCTAACAAAAAAAAAAAATACTCTAACAATAAAATCACTCTCATCCCCTCTCTATAAATATATTATAGAAACACAGATAACATATTAACTAGACATTTCATCAAAGCCAAGTATAAACTACTATTTTTCTCTGCATGTATTTTATTATGCATGTTATACTCTGCCATAATTAAGATGATACTTTCATTACTCAATCACATGTAGATACGTACGTCTTCTCAGCTATACAGTTCAAACACAACACAACATTTGAAATAAAAAGGTACACAAACAAAGAATTTGCTCTATTATCTGTTTAATCATCCATGTTATTTGATTTTTTATGTCGTTGATTATTCAGACTTTACCGTTACTATTATTTTTCAGGTATACACATCAAACACAACACAATATTTTCGAGGAAAAAGGTACAATACAAAGAATTCGTTTTATTAATTGTAGACAAACTCAATGGTGCAAAGTTGATGGAAGTGTTTTTTTTAACTTTATTTGGGGTAAGAATGAAATTCCGTCTTTTTATAAGTGAACATGTATTACTTGCCTGTACACTGCCAAATAAATAGATCAAATTAATTTCTTGATAAAAAATACCTAATCGTTTTCTTGATCAATTTTGTGCATACCAACTTTTAATCTTTTTTTTTTAATTGAAAATCTTATGAAAATTACATACATGAAAATTGCACGTATCTGCAAAAAATTGGTATGCAGGCAGAATAATTGCTATGAAATTTATTATTTAAAAAAGTATTTTAGATATTTAAACATATACTTTAAGTTTTATTGTAAATAAATATTTTATTTTTACATCTAAAAAAATCATTGTATATATCGCATTCATTAAAATTCGGTAAAATATTTTTTTTTTTTTTAGTAAAGGTTATTATAGAGAACATGTTCATTTCATATTGAATAAACATTCTGTAGATTAGAAAAATGTGTATTTGTTATAGAGAACCTGTTCATTTTTTTTAATTTACTTTTTTGGATGTGCGATGTCGCTGTGCAATTCATACTTCATTAGCTTACAATTGTCGATGTATTTATAATACGCAGTGATATTGTTCTATCGTGTGTCAAAAAAAAAATTAATTGTCATTGCACCTTATTAATAAAATAAAATAAAAACACTTACACAAATGTGAGGGGAAAAAAAAAAAAAAACCCCACGGCAGGACATTGCTATAAAGTTCTACAAGCCAACACTAATGAAAAGATAAATCAAATGCAATTAACATGCTAAACAATTTCATAAAAGGCCAACACGATTGCTGTAAATACAAACAATAATAAAAAAAAAACAAAGTTCGTGACAATCAAGATGATGGCCAAATTTGAAGCAAGGAAAATATTAAACATATGCACTTCCACAGTATTTGACAATCAAGATGATGGCCAAATTTGAAGTGAGAGAAAGATTTCCTAATGAATCAAAAAGTTCGTGATTTATATTCAAGTAGTGATACATCCAGTAACATTTTCATTACAATATTTTACACAATACAATCAACATCACACATTTTATTTAGACCCAACATAATAAATATTTTATCACTTTAATCAATGGAATTGAAACAAGTAGTGGCAAGTGCATATACCATTTCCCTTTATATTCACCGGAATGTATAATCGAAAAGGAATTTTTCTTTTTCTTTCTTTTTTGCCCTTTTTTGTGACCAAAAGAATAATGATTTTCCAACTAGCAGTGGCAAAAATGAAAAATCAAGGGATGAAGCAAGTAAAAGGTAGCGATAGAAGACATTTTGCAATTAATACAGTTGTTAGCTGTAACGCCCCGTTCCCGGACACCGAGTCCTTATCCGGAAATCGAAACGTTCGGCACGCATAATATTAAATAAATAATATTACACGTAAGCCTCTACTACGTCGTATCAAATAAAAGCAAACGGAAGCTAAAAAGACTCGGGTAATTTTTTTTCAAACATCTCAGAATAGAAATTCAAGAACTAGAGAAGGAAATGTAAAGTTATTACATCCGAAACAAAACCAACGAATCCCAAAACAGTACGAATTCCAAAGTACTAAAAGTAAACTACAAAATCCAATAATAATCCAAATCTAGGAAATAAATAAAGAAATGAATAATAATTAATCAAAGTCTTCAACTCCGGCGTCCTCAAACGTCGTCATCAAAGTCCTCCTCGAACTCATCATTTACACCGTTCGTCTTCTCTCTCCCCCAAACACATAAATAAACATGCATTTGAGGTAAGTACGGTGTACAAAGTAAGAAGTAGAAGCTACAATATGATTAAGGTTTATTATTAAAAGATTTGCCTTACCGAGACCGACTCGATCTAGGGTTCACTACATGCCCATCGACACGTCGTGACTATACGTTTCTAACTCGGCTTATCTTTGTTACATCATTACTCAAGGACACAATGCATGGTGAAAATTCCACCACGAGATATACTTGCCAACTACGGTGATTAGCACCGGTAGTCCCGGGATCTCCCGGTATGCATATACGTTCGATGGATTTCCTCCACTACCCTTCAGCCTTTTGAGCCAGTAGCGTTGTCCACCTTTTATGAACGTATCACATCGCCGATTTGAATCAGTGCCTAACCAAGAATAGATGACGTTTTAGCTTTTACTACACTTATGTAATTATTAGTGTGAATTAACTAGTCACCTAAGTGTTTTCAGAATAATACTCACCTTATCGACTCTACTCCCTCACTTAGACAACTAGACATCACATCCTATCAATTACACAGACATTGATGAACCCTAGTTCATCAAAGCACAAGCCCTTTCATGCCCTTCCGACGGATCCGAACTTCAACTCCTTTTAAGAGTACATTCAGTGTTTTAACTGAACGAATCAGAAACTCAATCGGGGCTTGTTCATATTCAATTAATGTTATTTAATCATGAATTAAGGTTTAAAATTCAAAACATAGCTTAAAACAACATTACATAGAAAACTGGGGCAATGCGTGCGCATTACTATGGAATGCGTGCGCATCCCTGCTGCACTTATTCTAAGCAATCCTGCATCAAGAATGCAGGCGTATTGCTAGCCAATGCGTACACATCCTACGCTTGAAAAAAGCCCTAAAACCTATTTTCCAACCCTTAACGGTCTCTACTCGAATCTAAACATCTTGCACATGAATTATAGCGTAAAAACGGTTAGAAAACATGTCTTTTAAGATCCAAAACAAAACTTAATCCTTAAACATCATCTAAGCTTAAAACTTGATACAATATGCATCCAAAACATGATCTATTCTACTCTAAACCACAATTAGATTGTAGGAAGAGCTTCTTACCTTTAGCAAGCTTATTCCAACAAAAAACTCGTAGAAACGAGAGCTAAAACCGATCTTTCTCTTATCAAAGCTTCAACTTTCGCAATCAAAACGTTGCCTTCTTCACAACGATTCCGGCGCTCTACTCTGATCTGAAAACCGTCAAGAATTGCTTTAACAGCCGATTGAAAAACTCTCAGCCCTAATTTTTGGCTCACACACGCAGAGAGTATATGGAGGTGGAGAAAAATCGATTTCTAATAGGTAATAAGAATTGTGGGGATTTATTCTCCTTAAATAGAAAATCCCAAAAAAAAGATAGAGATCTTATTATCTTCCTTTATAATAAGATAAATCCCAAAAAAAGGATAAAGATCTTATTATCTTCCTTTATAATAAGATAAATCCCAAAAAAAGGATAAAGATCTTATTATCTTCCTTTATAATAAGATAAATCCCAAAAAAAGGATAAAGATCTTATTATCTTCCTTTATAATAAGATAAATCCCAAAAAAAAGGATAAAGATCTTATTATCTTCCTTAACTATATACATATATATATTTCGAAATATACATATATAATTTAACAAATACTTAAACTCCGAATAAAAGGAACCGAACCCAATATTTCGTTTTCGCAAAATGACACGTCCGCCCTTTCCCGAAAATCGGAATATTACATTCTTCCCCTTAAAGGAGTTTCGTCCTCGAAACTTAAAACATACCCGGTAAGTCCATAAAATGCGGGAACTCGCCGATCATATCGTCCTCAACTTCCCAAGTAGCTTCATCCGGTGAATGATTGCTCCATTGCACCGTAACTAAAGGAATCAACCGTCTCTTAATCATCTTTTCCTTCCGGTCCAAAATTCGGTCGGTGTCTCATCGTACGAAAGATTATCCCGGAGACCCTCCGGATCAACGGTAGTCTCAATATCCGTCTTGGTCAAACACTTCTTTAACATTGAGACATGAAACACGTTGTGGACTCTCGACATGGATTCTGCGGTAACTTGAGTCCGTAAGCCAAAGGTCCAATTCTTTCTAGAATCTCAAAAGGTCCAACGTACCTAGGGCTTAGCTTTCCTTTTTGTCCAAAACGTTTCACTCCCTTCATTGGTGAAGCTCGTAGGTAAACTCTTTCACCAACTTCAAACTCAAGAGGTCTCCTTCTAACATCCGCCCAACTCTTCGTCTATCTTGAGCCGCCTTCGCATTCTTCTTGACCACCGAACCCTTTCTTTAGCTTGCTCAACCAATTCGGCCCGGTGATTAGTCTTTCCCCGACTTCATCCCAAAACAAATGTGTTCTACATCTTCTTCCATACAATGCTTCAAACGGTGGCATGCCAATACTTGCATGATAACCGTTGTTGTAAGCAAACTCCGCTACCGGTAGGTAATCATCCCATGATCCACCTACTTCCAACACACAAGCTCTCAACATATCTTCAAGTGTTTGGATGGTTCTCTCGGATTGTCCATCCGTCCGAGGATGAAAGGCCGTACTCAAATCCAACTTGGTTCCAAAAGCCGCTTGTAAACTTTTCCAAAACCGATCGACGAACCTCGAATCACGATCCGAAACTATCGAGATAGGTACTCCGTGTAACTTCACTATATTATCCAAGTATAGTGTCGTCATTTTCTTCAAGGGCATATCGACCTTATATGGTAAGAAATGAGCGGATTTGGTCAATCTATCCACAATCACCCAAATCGCATCATTACCGCCTCTCGTCTTAGGTAAACCGGTGATAAAGTCCATAGTGATCTTATCCCACTTCCATTCTCGGGATATCCAATGGCTTAAGCATTCCTCCCGGTCTTCTATGTTCCGCTTTAACCTTCGGCAAGTATCACACTCGCAACGAACTTGGCTATCTCCGGTTTCATCGAGGGCCACCAAAACCTTTCCTTCAAGTCTCTCGTACATTTTAGTAGCTCCTGGATGAACTGCGAAAGCAATCCTATGTGCCTCTTCCATGACTCTCTGTCTTAAATCACCAACCTTAGGCACACACAAACGATCCCGGTACCAAAGATTGCCATTCTTATCTAACACATATCCAACCGTAGGCTTTTCCCTTTCAACTCGCTTCAAGTCAACCAACACTTTGGGTCTTCATCTTGCTTTTCCCGAATGTCATCCATCAACTCAGACCTTGCTAACAATGGTGCCATAAACTGTCGGTCTTCAATCTGATCAAAGCTTCGGATTCTCAACCCATCTAACCTTTCTGCAACGTCTTCAACACTCGATACGCAAACACGGTTTTCTCGCTCAAGGCATCGCCCACTACATTTGCTTTACCCGGATGATACTGAATCTCCAAGTCATAATCCTTTACGAACTCCAGCCATCTCCTTTGTCTCATATTCAGATTTTCCTGGGTAAAGAAATACTTCAAACTCTTGTGATCGGTGAAGATCCTGGCCTTAACTCCATACAGGTAGTGCCTCCAAGTCTTTAGGGCAAACACTACTGCTGCCAACTCTAAGTCATGTGTTGGGTAATTCTTCTCATGCACCTTCAACTGTCGGGATGCATAAGCAATTACCTTCCCTCCCTGCATCAACACACAACCTAAACCTTGTCCCGAAGCATCCGTGTAGACATCATAATTATCAAAGATCTCCGGAACTGCCAAAACTGGGGCTGTAGTCAACCTCTTTTTCAACGTCTGAAAAGCATCTTCACACTCACTGGTCCACTCGAACTTCACATCCTTTTGAGTGAGCCGGGTAAGTGGTGTAGCTATCTTTGAGAAGTCTTGTACAAACTTCCTATAATAGCCACCAAACCGAGAAAACTTCTAACCTCTTGAAACGGTAGTCGGTCTGGACCACTTCTCAACTGCTTCAATCTTCGCGGGATCAACCTTAATGCCATCTCCAGAAATGATATGACCCAAGAAATTCACTTGATTCAACCAAAAGTCGCACTTCGAGAACTTGGCATACAACCGGTTCTCCTTTAATGTATCCAAGACTATCCTTAAGTGTTCTTCATGTTCCTTCTCATCCTTAGAGTATACAAGGATGTCATCTATGAACACTATCACAAACTTATCCAAGTATGGCATGAAAACACGCTGCATTAAATCCATAAATGCGGATGGGGCATTAGTGAGTCCAAAAGGCATAACTAAGAACTCATAATGTCCATACCTCGTACCGAAAGTCGTCTTTGGTATATCTCGCTACCTTGATCTTCAATCGGTGGTATCCCGATCTAAGATCAATCTTAGAAAACACTCTCTTGCCTTGCAACCGGTTAAACAAATCATCAATCCTCGGCAAAGGGTATTTATTCTTGATGGTCGGATTATTCAACGCTCGATAGTCTATGCACATCCTCATGCTACCATCTTTCTTCTTAACAAACAACACCGGGGCTCCCCAAGGCGAAGTACTAGGCTGAATTATATTCCTCTCAAGCATATCCTTGAGCCGTGCTTTCAACTCCTTCAATTCAGCCGGTGCCATTCTATAGGGTGCCTTAGCAACCGGTGCCGCTCCCGGCATCAACTTGATCTCGAATTCTATCTCTCTATCCGGCATGTTTCCCGGTAACTCTTCTCGGAAACACTTCGGGGTATTCCTTGACTACGGGGGTCTCCTCTAACTTAGGTTTTACCTGCTCCACATCAATCGCGTACAACAAGTAGCCTTCACAACCTTTCGACAAGCCCTTATAGCCTTAACCGCGAAATTATAGGGTGACGCTTCTTACTAGGCTTGTAAATGTTACCTTGATAAGTCTTATCTGATTTTCCCGGTATCTTAAAGGTCACTCTCTTTTCTCTACAATCCAAGTGGACGAAATTCTCGGATAGCCAATCTATTCCAAGAATCACATCAAAATCTCGAAAAGTCCAAAACCGTAAAGTCACTCTTGCAACAATACTTTCCAACTCGAACCTCTACCAGGGGTATCAACTTGGTTACCTTAGTCACCTTCCCTAAAGGTGTTGTTATCTCCAAAGTATTTCTTAAAGGTTCCATTGGCAAGTTAAGCTTCTTAGCTATCTTAGTTGACACAAAAGTATTAGACGCTCCCGTATCAAACAACGCCGTAAGCTCGCTAAGTTGTCTAATATTATTGTACCTAGGATGTAAATTCATTTATTTAAATACAAATACAACATGATTTAAATCGTGCTATAAAAGTACTCAAATAAATTAAATTAAACAAAAAGGTACCGAAATAACATTATCGTCCGGTTCTCGCTATCTCGGCATCCACCGCAAAGACTCGAACCGGGCGACTTGGGCCGCCTTTCCCACTTCCTTGCTTCGGAATATTCGAACTCCCTTTCGTGGGACACATCTTGGCAAAATGTCCTAAATCTCCACGAGAGTAGCAGCCTCCCCCGTATTAGCCTTACACTCACCCGAGTGATTCCCGTTGCACTTAGAGCATAAAGGTGCTCCGGTGGGTGGCTTACTCGCCGTAGGGGCCGTTGTCTTCTTGAAATTTTGTTGGGGTGCTCCCCGGCTATTGCCCTGGCTTGTTCCAAAATTCCTCTTGCTCCCGATAACAACGGTGGCCTTCTTCCTGAATGTCTCAACCTCTAAGGCCTTATTCAACAACTCAGCCATGTTCTTGGCTGTGAAACCCAACATGCCAGACTGTATCTGATACGATAACCCTTCCTTGTATATGGTTACATCTTCCTCTCTTCTACCTTCATCAACTCAGGGTAGAATCTTCCCAATTCGTTAAACTTGTTGGTGTATTGTGATACTGTCATGTAATTACCTTGCTTATGCTTTAGAAATTGACTTGCCATGTCTGTCTGCACTGTTGCTGGAAAATACTCATTATAGAACATTGCCTTAAAGCTTTCCCAATCCGTCACTTTACCATTATCGCTTCCGTATAGCATCTATCCATGCTTCACTCGCACCCAAAAGGAAACTAACCGCCAACCGTGCCATCTCGGTCTCGGGGACATGTATGTTCCTACATGCCTTCTCAAAACTCCTTATCCACTCTTCGGCCTTCGAATGCTCGACATTCCCAAAGAAGTCTTGAACTTTGTTCCTCCTTAATCTCGTATACCGGTCAATCGGTGGTGCTTGCTCGGGTGCCGGTCTAACGGTGGGGCTTGTGGATGACGGAGGATATCCAAAAGGTATCTCTTGCCGTTGAAACCGGGGTTGATGTAAACCGTAGGGTGGGTAACCAAGACCTTGTTGATGGTCAAAACGGGGTGGAGGTGGTACGGTAGGTCGGGGAGTATGACCCACCGGAGGAGGGTAAAAGGTCTGATGCTGCTGATGAGAAAACACGGGTGGAGGAGGGTAGCTCACTGCTGGGGGATAGATACTAGTTGCTGGGGGTACGTAGACGGTGGAATGTCTCCCACTACAGTGACTCGTATAGGTGCTTCTCCTGGTTCTCCATAGATGTAGTTGTACCTTGGTGGAGGGTGACTTACGGTGGCGGTACTAAACCCACCGGAACGTCACTTACCAAGGAAAACGAACCGAACTTCCCACATGCCATTGTGGGTGTTGCTCCCGATGAGGTCGCGGTGACAAACTCTCGCCGAGATCGTGGTGTAGGGGTTGCGGTATGAGGGGGTGGAGTGGGGCTCGGGTGAGGTGAAGGATTCTGCCTCACGAAACCGCCTCTAACAACTGGCGTAGGACTCTCTCGACGTACTCCTGAAGCTTCTGCACCCGCTCCGGTTCTCATGAACACCATCCTGATGATCAACGAAAACCAAAACGTTACTAAGAGGTCTAAAGAGAACTTATCTTAATAGAAAGAAAGCCTAAAAGACGCTTCTCTCTGATACCAACTGTAACGCCCCGTTCCCGGACACCGAGTCCTTATCCGGAAATCGAAACGTTCGGCACGCATAATATTAAATAAATAATATTACACGTAAGCCTCTACTACGTCGTATCAAATAAAAGCAAACGGAAGCTAAAAAGACTCGGGTAATTTTTTTTCAAACATCTCAGAATAGAAATTCAAGAACTAGAGAAGGAAATGTAAAGTTATTACATCCGAAACAAAACCAACGAATCCCAAAACAGTACGAATTCCAAAGTACTAAAAGTAAACTACAAAATCCAATAATAATCCAAATCTAGGAAATAAATAAAGAAATGAATAATAATTAATCAAAGTCTTCAACTCCGGCGTCCTCAAACGTCGTCATCAAAGTCCTCCTCGAACTCATCATTTACCTGTTCGTCTTCTCTCCCCAAACACATAAATAAACATGCATTTGAGGTAAGTACAGTGTACAAAGTAAGAAGTAGAAGCTACAATATGATTAAGGTTTATTATTAAAAGATTTGCCTTACTGAGACCGACTCGATCTAGGGTTCACTACATGCCCATCGACACGTCGTGACTATACGTTTCTAACTCGGCTTATCTTTGTTACATCATTACTCAAGGACACAATGCATGGTGAAAATTCCACCACGAGATATACTTGCCAACTACGGTGATTAGCACCGGTAGTCCCGGGATCTCCCCGGTATGCATATACGTTCGATGGATTTCCTCCACTACCCTTCAGCCTTTTGAGCCAGTAGCGTTGTCCACCTTTTATGAACGTATCACATCGCCGATTTGAATCAGTGCCTAACCAAGAATAGATGACGTTTTAGCTTTTACTACACTTATGTAATTATTAGTGTGAATTAACTAGTCACCTAAGTGTTTTCAGAATAATACTCACCTTATCAGCTCTACTCCCTCACTTAGACAACTAGACATCACATCCTATCAATTACACAGACATTGATGAACCCTAGTTCATCAAAGCACAAGCCCTTTCATGCCCTTCCGACGGATCCGAACTTCAACTCCTTTTAAGAGTACATTCGGTGTTTTAACTGAACGAATCAGAAACTCAATCGGGGCTTGTTCATATTCAATTAATGTTATTTAATCATGAATTAAGGTTTAAAATTCAAAACATAGCTTAAAACAACATTACATAGAAAACTGGGGCAATGCGTGCGCATTACTATGGAATGCGTGCGCATCCCTGCTGCACTTATTCTAAGCAATCCCGCATCGGGAATGCGGGCGTATTGCTAGCCAATGCGTACACATCCTACGCGAAAAAAGCCCTAAAACCTATTTTCCAACCCTTAACGGTCTCTACTCGAATCTAAACATCTTGCACATGAATTATAGCGAGAAAAACAAGTAGAAAACATGTCTTTTAAGATCCAAAACAAAACTTAATCCTTAAACATCATCTAAGCTTAAAACTTGATACAATATGCATCCAAAACATGATCTATTCTACTCTAAACCACAATTAGATTGTAGGAAGAGCTTCTTACCTTTAGCAAGCTTATTCCAACAACAAAACTCGGAAAACAACGACTAAAACCGATCTTTCTCTTATCAAAGCTTCAACTTTCGCAATCAAAACGTTGCCTTCTTCACAACGATTCCGGCGCTCTACTCGATCGAAAACCGTCAAGAATTGCTTTAACGACCGATTGAAAAACTCTCGGCCTAATTTTTGGCTCACACACGCAGAGTATATGGAGGTGGAGAAAAATCGATTTCTAATAGGTAATAAGAATTGTGGGGATTTATTCTCCTTAAATAGAAAATCCCAAAAAAAAGATAGAGATCTTATTATCTTCCTTTATAATAAGATAAATTCCAAAAAAAAGGATAAAGATCTTATTATCTTCCTTTATAATAAGATAAATCCCAAAAAAAGGATAAAGATCTTATTATCTTCCTTTATAATAAGATAAATCCCAAAAAAAGGATAAAGATCTTATTATCTTCCTTTATAATAAGATAAATCCCAAAAAAAAGGATAAAGATCTTATTATCTTCCTTAACTATATACATATATATATTTCGAAATATACATATATAATTTAACAAATACTTAAACTCCGAATAAAAGGAACCGAACCCAATATTTCGTTTTCGCAAAATGACACGTCTGCCCTTTCCCGAAAATCGGAATATTACATTAGCCCTCAACAAATGCAATCTATTTTTTTTTTTTTTTTGGACAGTTAATAGATCATCTCTCAAATAAAATCTAAACTAAAAAATACCACATTTATAATTTAACGTTAGTTTTTTTTTTTTTTATAGTTAATAGATCAAATTTTTAGGTTAATCTTCCTACGTGTTTTATAAATTATTTTATAAGTTTATGTTTTAATTCAATAAATGGAATTTTTTGTCAAGTTTTTAAACCAGAGCAAATACCCTAAAATGCCCTAATTTAATTTTACCTGCAGCCTCATTCAATATTGTTCGGCTTTTTAGCAGCATTCAATAGTTTCATAGTTTCTTTTATTTTGGGAAAGGCAGTGAAGGCACGTGTATGTTTGTTTTGTTAATTTTTTTTTTATTTTTAAATATCTCATATCTGATCCTAAAATAAAATAAAATATATGTATCGTATCTGTTACAAGGTTTATTTAATGTTATAAAAATGATATTAAGATTGACTTGCTAAAATCATTTTTTTCTGATATATTGCTAAAATTATTTCAAGGGAAAAAAAAAGTGGGGGGCAGAAGACGTTTGGAATGAAATCAAAACAATAACAAATGATTTGAAAAAAAATTTAAACGTCTTTTAATCTTTACACTTTCTGAATATTTTTTTCAAGTGTTTTTTTGTTTTTGTTTTTGTTAGAGTGGATTTTTTATAAAATGTTATTGTTTACATTTTTCGTTAGGTGTTTTTTAATTTTATTAAAAGTGCAGAAGACTTTTTTTTTGAAAACCTATAACAATCTCATACACATTCGATCTACACGCTCCAACAACGTCAGATTCTACGGACCCACCAGAAATTGCATTTGTGCTGAAAGGGGATTGGGGTGATCGAGGCCTATGCTCATGCTTTGAAACGCATTCAAGAAAAAAACCGTCAAAACGTAAAAAGTTTTTTAATATTATTATTGTTATTGATTTAATGGCATTATACCTGTTTAACTCATTACAATGCCTCAAGTGTTAATTTCAGGTCATGCTTTAATTTGAATGGCTTGGCGGATGCTGACAAGATTAAACAATGTTATTGTTTCATTTATGTTTTGTTGTGGAAACATATGAACAAGACAAGATATTTAATTTTTCTTTTTATCGCCGCTTATTGATTGCCGTGTGTCACAATTTTCATTATGCTATCTTTTTATTTTATATAATCTAAACGTCCCGTGCATGTGCACGGGTTATTGGCTAGTCATGTTATAAGTGAAACTACTCACCAAGTTGTTCTAGCTGCCAGAAGAAAGGAAAATATGTATATTGCGGACTGCACAACAGCTATTTTAGAAACATGTCTACTTGTGCATACCAAACCAAAAGTTAGTTGGCTATGGAACAAGAAACTAAGTCATCTCAATTTTGATGACATCAACTTATTGGTCAAGAAGGAACTAGTAGTTGGATAACCAGAGATTTCCTACAGGAATGATAGCTTATGTGACGCATGTCAGAAAGGGAAGCAAGTAAAAGCAAGCTTCAAGAAAAAATCTCAACATTCAACAACAAGAGTTTTAGAACTACTACACATGGACTTGTTTGGACCGGTCATACCGATCAGTGTTAGTGGAAAGAAGTATACATCGGTAGTAGTTGATTATTATTCAAGATATACTTGGGTAATTTTCTTAACAAAGAAGATTGAAACAAAGCCAAAACTGACAGAAATGTTGAAGAGATGATGACTGTTAAAATAGTCTATCCTACGGCATCAACATTATATCTATTATAAGCTAAATATAGTTGTTTCGACCTATAAAGATGAATAATTTGAGTTGAATATCATATGTCGGGTTCGTGTGTCAAGAAATCTGCACTTAGTGTTTATTTTCCCTGTTTTGATATTATTTTGTGCATTATTTGATGATTTTCAGGATACAAAATATTGGGCTGAGCATCATGGACGAATATGGAGTGGACTGAATGAAAGGAATGAGCCTAGGGTATTCCAGAAGCATCCAAGTTAAGTCGGATGAAGAAAAAAGACGAAAATACCCTCAGTTTACAGGAAGGCGCCGCCGGTTTACCGAGATTCGAGATCCTTCCGAAACGCATTTTTTTGGACGAGGGGTAGAACTAGGTGTTTCTAAGTCGGTTTAGATAGCTATGAATAGGAGGCTGCGCTTCAGATTTCAATGTACCCAAATTATTCAAGGTAAATTATGCAATAAAAGTTCTTTGTTCTTTATTTTATTATTTTATGAATTCTGGTTGGAGAGACAACGGAGTCGCCACCTAGGGAGAGATCCGAGAGAGATCTACGTTCGTCTTCAAGGGTATGATTTTCTGTATTTTCCAAGATGTAGATCTATCGTTGTTCTATTCAACTAGTATGTTTTAATTGTCTATTTAGTTTAATTATATAGAAGTTAGTTTATTTTACCCTGTGTGTTATAGATCTGATTCGTTGGTGAAGAAATCATTAAATAGTGGTTGCGTTCTTCAGATCTGCGACGGTCTATATCGCTAGATCTAAATACCTAGTAAATTACTGATTCATGATAATCGGCGCCAGCTACGTTGATCGATAGATTTAATTTACATATTAGTAGCCTGATCAACTATATGCATGTCATCGTAAACTAGCATGCAATACGAATAGTGAAGTGCTATGTTTGGACATTATCTTGAATGGATCCTAGGAACGTGTTGATCAATGTCGATAGCTGTCTAGGTGGGTTTGTGGTATGAGTTAGCGTTCAATATCGACAGCTCTAGTTCTTTATGCGTATGGGCTATTACGGACCAATTACGGAGGGTAGCTTGCGTATAGATTTTCTACTACCATTATCGGAGTAGATAGGGTTATGAGTTGTACCTGTAGCTGAAAATGAATAAATTCATCAATGGGGAGGACTGTTGCATGTGTGGGGGGAATAACTAATTTCTCATAATTGAACTAATACATTAGAAACTAGTTTTTGCTTCGTGTGAACTAGCATAACCTTGAAAGTTTGAGCCACCAAATTTACTACTGTCAATAATATAGTTGGTCATAGACCATAATCATGACAAGCTCAATCTTCATAATCAGACGTTCTTACAAGTCTATATGGGATCGACCTTGGCTCACCAGTGCTCTACTATGATAGACCTAGTCCTATTCCTAGTAAGTGCTTTGCATGCGATCAAGAGACTTTAGAACCACAAGAGTGTTTCAGTTGTAAAGATAAGATCCGATAAAGGAGCTGAATTTCTCAACAATATGATCATTGAGTACTGTGAAGAAAATTGAGTGTTACACTAACTTGCTGCTACAACAACACCTAAGCAAAATGGAGTAGTTGAAAGGAGAAACATGACACTCAAAGAACCTGGTAGAATAATGATTTGTGAATCTAAGTTACTTGAAAGGTATTGGGCGGAAGCTGTTAACACAGCTTGTTACACTTACAACAAAGCCTTAATGAACAAAAGGTTGAAGAAATCACATTATGAGGTATGGAATGGAAGGAAGCCAAATGTCTCATATTTTCCTGCTTTTGGAAGCGAATGCTATATACATAACAATGGGAAAGATGAGCTCAAGAATTTTCAACCCAAAGATGATGAATTAGTATCCTTGGGATATTCTAGTTTGAGCAAAGCTTTCAGAGTTTTGAAGAAAAGGACACTCAAGCATGAAGAGTCAATACATGTGGTTTTTTATGAACCAAATTTTGCTAGAGATACAATGAAAGACAAATCAGAACCGGTTTCTCAATCTCAGTTACCGAAAAACGTAGCTCTAGTTTATGTTGATATTGACAAACACATAGGAAGACTAAGATTGACAGAATCAACTGATCAAGATCAGTCTCAATTGCCAACAACTGAACCTACAGTTGAAGCTCATGATAATCAAGCTCAAGGTCAAGCTGAAACCCCTGAAGAACAAGTTCAAGCAAATCAAGCTCCAAAAATGCAACCCCAATGCATCAATAGATGAGAGACCATCCTGAAGAACAAGTGATTGGAGATATCCAACAAGGAGTTCAGACCAAAAATCTGTTAGATGCAATGATAGCTTGCTTTCTATCTCAAACTGAACCTAAAAAGATAGAAGAAACTTTTAAAGGATCCAGACTAGATACTAGCTATGTAGGAAGAACGTAATGAATTTGAAAGAATCCATGTTTGGGAATTAAAGGACAGATATGTTCATGCTTATATAATTGGCACCAAGTGGGTTTTCAGAAACAAGCTAGCTGAATATGGAAACATTGTTAGAAATAAATCTAGATTGGTGGCCAAAGGATATTCTCAAGCTGAAGGAATAGATTTTGATTAAACCTATGCACCAGTTGCAAGATTGAAGGCAATCAAATTATTTCTTGCCTACAATAAGTTCAAAGTATATCAAATGAACATCAAAATTGCATTCCAGAATGGAGTACTTGAAGAAGAAGTTTATGTCTAACAACCTCCTGGATTTTAAATCAAAAAACAAAAAGAATAAGTTTTCAGATTAAGAAAAGCATTATATGGACTTAAATAGGCACCAAGAGCCTGGTGTGAGACTCTATCTCAGTTTTTAATGGATAATGGTTTTATCAAAGAAAGCGCAGACAAAAAAAACCATGCTCGAGAATGATGATTGGTGAAAGTACTCTCCTATTTCAAATCTATGTGCATGACATCATTTTTGGATCAGAGAATCTATAGGTTTTTGAGACATTTTCAAGCCTTAAGAATAGAAAATTTCAAATGAGTATGATGGTTGAACTAAATTATTTCCTAGGACTACAAGTCAAGCAAATGGTCAATGGAATTTCATTCATCAAACTAAGTATACAAGAGAATTGATCAAGAAGTTTTGATGGAAAACAGTATAGGATTAGGAACATTTATTGGAACAAGTGTAAGACTAGATGAAGATAAATATGGAAAAGATATGGATCAAACACTTTACAGAAATCTTTTGCAGTAGGTGTTTGTGCAGTCGATCTGACATATCCTTTGCAGTAGGTGTTTGTGCAAGATTTCATATTAAACAAAAAGAAAATCATATGAAAGTTGTCAAATGGACTTCGAAGTATCTTAAGGAAACAGTAGGAGTAGGGATATGGTATTCAAGAGATGGAGAATTCGAGTTAATTTATTACTCAGACTCAGATTATGTAGGATACACAATTGATTGAAAAAGTAAATCGGGCACATGTCAGTTACATGGAAATAGACTTGTTTCTTTGTTTAGTATGAAACATAACTCAATCTCATTCTCTACAGCTGAAGCTGAATAATTGCAGCTGGAAGCTGTTGTGCTCATGTTTTGTGGCTTAGACAACAACTTAGAGACTATGGAATTGAAGAAGGTTTAATACCTATCATGTGCGACAATACAAGTGCAATTGCTATGACAGAAAACCCAGTTTTGCACTCAAGGACTAAGCACATAGATGTAAGATATCACTTCATAAGAGATCTTGTAGAGAGGAAAGATGTCACAATTCTTTATATCTCAACTGAAGATCAGTTGGTAAATATTTTTACAAAACCAATGAATGAAACGATTTTCCAAACAAAGGACTGAATTAAGCATAATCAAATTAAGTTAAATAAACTAAAATCCATCAAGGGGATTGACCATTGTCATGTTGGGTGAGCTCACTTGACAGGTCAGTCATTGACATCAACGATCTTAAACTGACAAAAAGAAGAACTGATATGATCTAAAACTAATTTTACTATGTTGGAAGAATGTGAATCCAAAGTGTTAGGTAAAGATTTTAAAAACTGACAATGGACCGTCAAAACAAGTTATTGGTAATTTGACTCTTAAACTGAGTCAATGAAAGTCAAAAAGGTAAAGTGCACGTATATGTCAGGAATTACATCACATTAATTACCGCCGTAATTATTAGAAAAGTTGTTACGTATGTACTCGGTAAAGGACAAATAGTACATGCATTGGATATACAACCCGTCAGAATGGAAGTTCAAACGCACAATCAATTCATATAAAGATTTTTAGAGATAGCAGAGCAAAATAGTTTTACACTCTACTTAACTCAGATTTTCTACTCAAAGATTACTTCACAAAAATCCTGTCAAGAAAAGTTCCTATCTTTTATTCAAGATGTCTAAAGGATTTTCTTCAAGAATAAGCAGATGGATTGATGAAGGCATGTCCAAAACGTTTTTCGATTATGAACAAGATTACGATGGAAGCTTGTTATCAAGCGTGATTTGTGAGAAGATACACAAAATACAAGGCCTGGATGTTTTTCTCAACATGAAATTGTAGAATGTCTTGGATTATGAACGCTTATTCAATTTTGGGAGAATATGAAGATGGATAAATATCATCTTACAGCAACCGTCTATGGAGATGTGATCAACATCAACACAGCAATCATAAGGAGCATATTAAATTTCACAACCCCAAGGTAAAAACAATCAATATGCTCAACCTGAAGCTCAGATGAGAAGAATTTATCTCAAGGATATCTTCTGCATAGAAGCCGGTTCATGTCAACTCAAGCTTTAAGGAGATAAAGTAGGATTTTGCTATTTTGAGTCAATGGATAGCAAAGAGTGTACTTGGAAAGTATCAAGCTTTTGATGTTCTATCTGAAGAAAGAGTTGATTTGATGAACATCATTTGGGATATAAAAGATTTCAATTGGGCTGGATTTATCTTCAATCAAATGGTGAAACTACATCATGAAGAATTCAAAAGGATTAGGAAAGCCATAAATGAAGGAACCAAGTATAAGGAAAGTTTTCATTTGAAAAAGTCATTCGGTCTGCTGATACAATACTATTTGGAAATGTTCAGTCATGGAAAAAGGACCAAAGGGATTGGATGATTGACTACAACTGAATCAATTGCAGCAGTTGTAAGTTCATAAGAAGCACTGCCAAATGAGGCAGGAAAGAAGAGAGTTTCAGTGTAGATACCTAAAGAAAAAGGAGTCAAACATAAAACGGCTCAAAAGCTAGAAGAATCGTGGAATGAACCTTATTCCCTGACTCACCAGTTAAGAGAGCTGACACAAGAAATGAAGCTACAACTGAGGGGGAACAGAAACTGAAGGCAACCAAAACTGATACTTTAGCAAAGTCAAATGTAAGAGACTCACACAAAGTGAAAGATAGCAGAGAAACAAGTTTCTACTATAGATATCGTAAAAGAGACTCAGCTAGAAGAAGTTTCAATAGAACTAGAAAGGATTATCAATCTCATGAAATGGAAACTGGACGTCACAGGAAATCAAGATTTGCTCATGATGCATATGGAAGAAGAAGAGCAATGGTTTTCAAAGTAGTTTGTGGTAACTACTCTATACGAGTTATTTCCATGTAAAGCATTTTTAACCAAGTGTGTCAAGATTCTTCAAGACAAGGAAAAGAACAAATAATTTGACAATGAAAAGAATAAACTTTAAAAAAAAGGATGATGATGACGATCAAAATGATAATCAAAAGAGGAAGAAAACTCAAGAAACTAAAACTTTTCAAGAGCCCAATATAGAACAAATGTTGACTGAAACTGAACCTAAGAAGGACACAATTCAACAACCCGAGAAGCTGACAAGAAAAGTATATCAGTTGATGAAGCTAAAATGGAAGCTGGGCCACAGACAGATGACAGTCAACCAACAGAAGAAGACAAGAGCAAAGCACTGAGAGTTTTGGATACTAGAACTTAGTCTACTATCAAAGTAACTGATGATCCTATCGAGTTTAGGACAACGAGGATATGTCTAATTTTCAAAGTCACTTGACATTTTACTTAATCAACGTTATGGTCATGAGGAGATCTTTACCAAGATGGACAAGTATTTGGATACAAGATCAAAGACATATAATACTATCACTCAGCTCTTGGAAAGAATCACTCAATTAACAACTAAATCAGTAAAAGAAATCAGTTAGTTGAAGGTCGATCTGAAGTATTTCTCAGATAAAGACTGGGAGACATATACCAATTTACAATAGCATTTAGATCAGAAAGTTTACATTTTGGAGAATCAGCTCAAAGAAGTTCAATCTTCTCAAACTGACATCCAGAAGCAACAACAACTGACTCATGAGTTACTAGTCAAACTGGGGCGGAAAAGAAAATATTGGAGTATGACTTGGAGATCCAGAAACTGAAGAATAAAATTTCCAGTTTCGAACCAAGTGCAACTTTACCTTGTGAGACCAGAACTGACAAAAACTCAGTTCTTTGCGAAGTTTTCCAAACCGGATAAAGGAAGACCAACTCTTACAACAGAGTTATGGGATGAATTCAAGAAGGACTATAGTCATATCAAGGCAAAATACAAAGACAAGAGTTATCAAGAAGCTTTGAATCACTTCTTATCAATCAAATACTACACTCAGAAAATGAAAGAAAATAAGATTGGAGAACAGTCACCTACAAAAGCTAGTGAAGTCAATCAAAGACTGCTTACCATCAAGGACACAAAGAAGCAAATGGAAGCTGATATTGATGAGTTTGAAAAGTATTATTTCGAGAACACACACCTACCAATGTTTTACTTATGGAAAGAGTGGAAGGACTCAAGCCAAGTGGAATACAACAATCTTTTCTTCAAAGAAGATGAAGAGAAATGCAATGAGTATTGTCTATTTGATGAAAAACATTTGCTAAAGGAGAAGATCAAACCATTTCGACAAGAAATTCAGAAGAAAGCTCAACAGAATGCTTAGATAGCACTAGCCATTTTTTTATTAGTCAGTATACAATATTGTAAACATGTTGTGACTGACTATTGGATCAGTTTTGTGTTTATGTTTTATCTCTAAAATTTTCTTTTAAGGAGGGTTTTGGTATCATCAAAAAGGGGAAAATTGTTAGAAATAAAATTTTGTATGGATGATAATTCATCTATTTGTTTGCTTATTTGTTTTAACCCCAGTGATTGAGTGCTGGGACTAGCTGTTATAGTGAAAAGCTAAAAGACTAGAAATGAATGTATAAGTTTCTTAGTGTTTGATTATTGCACACGTAAATCAGACAAGCACTGTAATAGATAGGATTCAAAATTGAAAAATTGATCACCTATCAAAACTTAAACAGATTCCAATCACAACTGAAGATAGAAGTAAGTCAATAACTGAAGACTTAATGAAGTCAGTTTACAAAGTGAGTATTCAAACTCATTTAACTTTAGTATAAGTGAAACTAAAGAAGCTGAGGGCTGAGGGATCAAACTCAATTTAGAAGACTAAGGGACACAGACTCAGTTGTTGAATATAGAAGAACTGAGGGTTCAAACTCAGTTTATGAAGACTAAAAGACGAGACTGTAAAGTTAGACTTCAGCTAAGTTTGTGATGGCGTGAACTGACTTTATAGATCTTGTATGAAGATGTAAGATGCATAAGGACAATGATATCTTAGAATTTATGAATTTATGTGGTGTACTATGATCAAGTTAATGAAGATCAGATGAATACATAGTACTAAGTTTTGAACAAAAGTAAAAATTCAGTTAATGCTCTAAAAACTATAAAACTCAGTTATACCAGCTGAAAGCTGACATATCCTAAAAACTCAGTTTTTAGCTGAAGTCATCCAAGAACTGAGGAAAATCGGAACGTTGGAAAGCAAGCATTTAATTGGACACTAACATATCTGACAAGTGATATCATATTCTAAGAATCCAATGTAACGTTCGAAAATTCAAACGAGATAACAATTGGATCTCACACTATCAATACAAGACATTGCAACAAGGGTCAAACACCGAATTTACGCACTAGAGAATGAATTTGCATCGATCAAGCAATCGAATCGCTGCAAGTCTGAATATTCAAGCTATCATTACGAGCTAACAAGTTAACGATCTAGAAATATTGTAAGTGTTCAAGCTACAAAGAAGTATCAAGAAATCAACAATTTGAAGACCCACAAGCAAGAATCACTTACTTGATTCAACGCCCAACATGGTAGAGACTGTGAAGCAATTCGGTGTAGGATTTTCCAAGGACAGTTCTTTTTGCAGTCTTGGTAGACTGTGTTTGTGGTGGAGCTAGAGAAGACGTAATACAACCATCTACGGACCAGTGAAACAGTTCATAACAGCCATATAACATGTTCAATAGTTGCTTAGGTAGTGAAGCTATGGATTAGTCAAGGATTATCAGATTATGACTTTTGTAACCGATCTACCTCAAGAGTTCTAATGGAAATTTTCCTTCTACATCACACGGGAAGAGAGGACTGACAAGATTGCACCACCTGGAACATATATAATTTCCTGCCTTGCTTACTTACCTTACGCAATTTACTTATAGTTATTTACATTCCAGTTATTGTGATTGTTAAAGCATTGTTCGTTCAAGCATACAAACTGATTGACACTAACACTGAACAAAAACTGAAGATCACCAGAACTCAGTTTGCATTCCAAATTTTTCATAGATCCAACAAGATCATTTAAAAAAGCTAAAATTAATCCACTGCCGGTTAACTCTATTTGACCAAAAGTCAGCTGACCTTTACTCAACTTTGTTAGCTTAAATCCACACAAATTTTTAACTGAACACAGTTTTGTTCAAGTCTTAGTTTTTGGAGACAAGTTTATTCACTCCCCTCTAAACTTGTGTCTAGAGCTTTCAAGGAACCAATAGGTTTAGAGTAGACTATGTATGACTGCGGAACGTATCGGTACACAGTGGGTGTTGTGCATGACTGTGATACGTAACGGTGCATAACACTAAGTAATGAGGAATATGAAGGGACTAAGTTTGACTGCAGAACGTGACGATACGCAGTGTGATATGTTTGACTACGATACTTAATGGTGCATATCACTAAGGAATGATAAATTAATGAAATATGCGTTGAAAATGATAAGGTAAGTTTGTTATGGTAATTATGATATGGTAGTTCTGACACGGTAAGTAAGTATGTATTGGTATGGTAAGATGCATTGAAATATCCCATGTCCAATTCCTATTCCTATAATTATCATGTAACATTTTAGTATGATAATTAATAATATGTAATTGAAAGTATACTTACATTCATAGAGAACAATGGGTGTATTTCCCAGATCCGTTGTTCCCTTTTAATTATATATTCTTTATTGCGCCGTCGTGCTCACCCATTACTTAACATTTTTAGATAAAGTATTGTTGAGATCGAGGAGACATGAGAAAACTCGTAGAAGATGGCTGTTATTCCACTTAGTATTTATCATGTATACGTTGTTACCCTTTTCTGTGGATATTAATTGTATTTTAATTTATTACTTAGGTTACGCGCCCGTGGCTAATACCTTGACAATTGTGTCTCTTCAGTTTCTTTCCTTTGAGCTAATCGATAGAAATTAGTTGTATCTCTTTTATTTTAATGGAATTGGAGTATGTAGTTTTATTGGGAATTATTATGGTATATTTTGGATTGTCCCTTGTATTATTTGGAGTGTAGATAATTATGTATCAGAAAATTTGAATTCCTAGGAATTCGTCCTACCTACGTTGTGGAAGGCGCCCCATATCGGAGGCATGGTTGGTTTCTAGTTTTATATGGTATGTTCCATCCGTTCAGTTCAGAGCCTGATCAGTTCCGTTAATTAATCCTTGTATCGTTTTCCATGCATTCGGATATAATTAATTCTTTTCAACTTACGCTCTTTGTATGATGCGACTGTTTCGTATGACTTACGTGTGCGTTTTGTCATGAGATGTGCACATGCCAAGCGGCCTTTTACCATTTTAACTCTGTCTATGGTTTGGGACGTTACACTTGTGCAAAAAAAAACACACAAATACATTTTTTTCTCTCATCCATCATTTTTAAACAATTATATCTTACAATCTATAACTCCAAAATTCATAAATTTTTGACCAATTTTTTTGCTCTTTATTTTAAGACCATATTCCAACGTAATTTCAAAAAGTTCAATGTTGTCCAAGATTCACAATCAAAATTCACTATTTTTCGAAATTCATTAGTGAAATTCACTGAATGAAGTGAATTTCAAAAGTGAATCTCACGAAAAACGATATAATTATATCGAAGCATGTCCAAAAATGAATAGCAAAAAAAAAATAGTGAAATTCTAATTACGTTTGGAGATCTAGATCAAAAGATAAAAGTGTTTAAACATGAAGGAGGAAAGAAACAAAAATCACAGCACTCCTTTTTTTGTTTAGCATCGCTGTTGTTTAGCATCGCTGTTTTTTTTTTTTTTTTAGAAAGCCTGAATTACCTTATTTCACTATTATAAATTGTCCTTCTCCTTATAAATCTTGTTGGACTGTCCTTTTCCTTTATTTTCTTTAAAAAGTGTTCCCTTATTTTCTGAAAAACTTACGTATAATATGAATATAGAAGAAATATGAAGAATATCTGCATTTTTAGAAAGCCTGAATTACCAAATTTTAAGATAACTTTTCTACAAATGTTCTTTTTCACATAACGTGTCTCATCACATCACATTAGATTAATTACATTAAAGCTATTTCTTATCAACTTCAAATGTAGTATTATCAAATTGATGCAACAAAATAAATCAAATTGTAATGGTAAAATATATTTTTATCCTTGTTCGCTTTAAATATAACTGTGGTCAAACCATGTTTATTTATATTAGATAATTAAATTTATAATAAATTCCGAATAATTCCTTTAGCAAAAAATACCGGCATTAATCCAACTTACTATAGAATACTGATATAATGACCAGATTATATCAATCCATTATACAAATAGTAATAAAATTCTTTCTAAAAAGAAATCAAATTCAAAATGGTAGTTTCATCGTCAAAGAATATTAATAATTATAGATGGATAAAAATTCATGTCGAAATTACCTATAACAATTCATCTTCAAATAAAATTTTCCATGCTCATGAAATTATTTGATAATTATACATATAAAAAATAAATTAGTATTTCCAAAATAAAAACAAAAACATTTGGGGTAAAGGGCCAAAAGGACCCAAAGTCAATTTAAATAGGCAAAACAGCTCCAACTTTTCGTTGATTAATAGATGTACAAAACTAACCTCAATTAAAAACTAAAAATGGCGCCCAAAACTGATACAAAAAGAAAAATGGCGCTGGAAATAACAGGAATTAGAAAAAATTACTATATTTTATCTACTACTTAATATTTCAAAACAGTTGTATCTTTTAATCTAATACTCAGGTCATCATAATTTTTTCACCATTTTTCATATTTTTCGTCCACTTTATTATGATTACTCATTTGATATTTTTCCGACATAATTTCTAAAATTCCAAATTTTCCAAACGTTATTAGTTACACTTTATGTTGTGACACACACATTATATTTAGTGACAAATAGTGACAACAACATCTTATGCAGTGACACATTATGCGTGACATCAGCATTCATATATGCAGTAGCAAAATATACGCTTCAGTGACAATATGCGGTGGCAAATACAGTAAAACTTGACTTACCTCAAGCATCATTATTTTGTAATGACAATAGTAGGATGTAGTGACAATGGTAGTGACAATTAAGATGCAGGAACATGAAGTGTCAATTAGGATAATATGCCACTAGAATTGCAAAAATAATGTACATTCATTGACAATGACAATTGAAGATGCAGTGACAATGGAATTGACAGAGAAAATTGAAGATGTTGTGACAATGACATTAACAGAGTCCATTGAACATGCAATGACATATGAAATTGCAGTAAGTAAAGACGCACTTAAAGTACAATCTAAAATTTTGATGCAGTGACAATAACAACTATGTCACTATATTTTCGGTGACACTTTTTGAAGACCAAAACATGTGTCACTTTATCTTAAATGACATTTTACATAGAGCAAATCAGGTGTCACTACGACCCTTGTAACATTTTGTGAAGATGAAATCATGTGTTACTGCATCTTAGGTTGCACCGGTGTAACTAAGAATTCATAATAAAGGAAAGATTGTTTCCAAATTATATATTGATTTCTATGGTGAATCATAAATCCTAGAGTTTCTTCACTGAATTTTTACCCAGGAATTCTAAAGTTGAGGTGGGTTGTAGATCAGTTCTTTTCATTTCCTTTTTATTTAACAAAAATCAAAATTTGATTTGCTTAGCTAACGGTCTTTATGAGTTGTCGGTGCTTGATAAACTAGTCCCAGTGGGATCGACACCCTAAGTGCTACTTGATAAAACATGCGCTTGCGGTAGCCTTTAGTAATTATATTGAAAATCACACAACAAGTTATCTAGTGCCGTTGCCGGGGACTACGGATTCTTAACATTGAATTTATTCACGAAGTGGTTAGACTAGAATTTTCTCACCATAGAAAGTTGCACCTTGCTACAATAAGGACTTTTTTTGCAGCAATTTGAAGTGTCTTGTTACATGGATTCATTTTTCTCATGATTCAATGCTCAAGTGACACCAACTGATGAGAGGATGTATGGATATGGGATTGACCAATTTAATGTGAGATGTTCATATTATGGTGAGAAACATTATGATGCTCAGTGCAATGTATGTTATTCATCTCACCACTGGAGTAATAATGTTTTCTATGGTGCAACTTATGAGGATCAATATCAATATAACTACAATCTCAATGCACCATCATACAATGGTGAGTGGAATAACCATCTCTATTCGTCATTGGGTCAGAATCAGTATAATTAGAACCAAGAAGCATGCCCTCACTCGGAGCCCAAGTCTAACATTGAGATTTTGTTAGAGAAATCTAAAGAGAGGAGTGAGAAATGTTTTAGAGAAATGGCACACTTATTGTGTCCTGCTCTTGAAAAAAGGGAACCGGCTTTGGAGTAACTAGTTGCATATAATCGCCATGTTCTTGAAGAGTTTGAAGGGGAAAAGGAGCTGATGGCGATTCAAGAGCAAGAGGCCGACCTTGAATGTTGTGGGGATGAAAACTATGATCGTTATGAAATCCCACAATGTCTTGATCTAAATGTTTTCGGTGATGATTTTTCAAAGATTGCTGAGTGTTTGGGCCTCCGAATTAACTAACGTGAAGCCACGTGAAAATTTGAACCATCTTCACAAGATAATGGTGAAATTATCCCGAATTCAACATTGATGAGCCAAAAAAAAGATTAAAAGGGCGGTAACAATATTGCGCTTGATTTAAATGCATTTAATAATTATAGTCCCTCTTCATTGTATAAAGATGTTAAATTTGAGAATTTTGAGCATGTAGAATATATTGATGTCTCACCTCCAATAGTCCATCATTCTGTTATGTTCATTGTATGCATTGATAAAGAAATGTATAATTTGTTCGGAGGCACTTCTTTCTTTAGAGCTAAAATGATTATTTCCTATTGAGAAATAAATGCAGAGGGATGCCCCATTTTGGTTTAGTAGATAGTCCAATTGAAGATTGCGGCAGCATGTTCCAGTCTTTGATCTTTGGGAGCTTTGGAAATGCCTTAATAGACTCATGTACGATGATATTAGCACTCTAATTCTAACCATCGTCAATAATATCAAGTATAATATTGTCACGGCTCTGAGGCGGAAACCCCTTTACAGGCAAGTCGCTGATGATGTTTACCTTGTTCGTAACAATTTTATACCCTGTTTTGGAAGGCGAAAAATGTAAAAGGGCATTTCTATTAGCTGGGTAAAACCTTCATATTGATACATTAAGCTTAACTCAGGGTTCTTTGGTTGGTAACCTTGCTCTTCCGAGGTGTCGTTTCTTATACGACACGCGGATGGTCATCTATTGCATGCTGCTAGCGCATATTATGGAGTTTCAACTAACCCAGTAGCCAAATCAAGAGCTTTGAGTGATGGAATCACATTCTACATCAATAATAATATATCTCTTTTAATTATTGAGACCGATTCTCAACTCCTTGTAAAGATGATTTTAGGCGACTATCTGATACCTTAGAAGGTGTCCGATGAGATTCACGTCATTCTGAGTTTTATTCATAAAAATGGTTATCCAATCACTCCTATTTATTGAAAGGCAAACATGGTCGTTGATTTCCATGCAAAAAATGCCTCCATGCATTCTGGTTAACTTCAATGTGGACAACACGATGCATTACCTCGCCATCTTAATAATCTGCTTTATGGAGATCAATTGCGGTTGCCTGCTATTCGGCATGTACATTAAAGACACAACATTCCGGAAGGAACTTTCACTTATCAACATGAAGGGTGCAAATCAGTTTGTAAATAATGCTTTTTTCATTCTTTTCAAAACATTTTTAGGGTGGAAATTGCTTCAACTTTTTCGAATTTTTAAGAATCTCTCCGTAACACATGATCATTTGGGCATCTTGGTACAAATAATAGCGTGCATCTTGGAATGCCTTCCACATTTTGAAGGGTGCTAACCATGTGCTATTTTTCAATACCAATTTTTAGATACTAATTGGCTTGGAGCTGATGATTTTTGTTTGTTTTTTCCTTAAATCGAGACGTTGCAGACAACATGGAAGATCCCACATGCTAGTTTGTTCCTAAGGACATGCATAGTATGGTTGAAGATGATAAATATCAAAACGGAAGAATGGATACTAACGACATGATTGTGCGAATTTTGCTTTGGTGTGCTTGCTCCAATACTATACCACGTTGTAATATTTGCATGGGGGTTTTACGCTTTCGAAGCATAGGGTTCTGCACTCTTTTCTATGAGCATGATTTTCCCACGCTCGGTTTGCCACACATTGGTTTTAAGGAGGCAAGGCTACGCTTCGTCAACGTCTTTTGGTATAAGGGGAGGGCCATGATCCGACATTGTACAAACCTTTTACCGCTTTTTTTAAGAATAGGATTTGTTTATTAAACTAAAAAATATATTCAGAATGTGTTTTTCTTTTATTTTTTCCTTGTTTAATAAATAAAGAGAGTTTTCTTCTAAGTCCATTGGTCTTGGTTTTTTTGTCTTGTGCTGTCATGGTTTTTGGTGTCGGTTTTGCAGCCAGATAACATTGCACAAGAGGAACATGAGAATTTTGATGCCATGCAGTGGAATATTTAGCATGGAGAAAGCCACAATCGAGGTGAAAGGCAATTTCGTGGTGTGCTTCAAGACCGTATTTTAAAGCAAAATGGAGGAGGAAAATACGGGACAATCACACCAGGGTGCGACTTTTATCACACCCAGATGTGGTAAAAAAAAGCACATTTAACGATGGAATCACACATGTGATTCTCTCTTAAAAAAATTAGGTGCATTTAATGTGAGTATCCCACCATGGTTGATTTTTATCCCACCATGAGATTCTCAAAAAAGAAAAAATGTACTGCACCATTTTCTTTTCTTTTTTATTTGTTCTCTTTTTCCTCAACCTACATAAAAAAAAAATCTTCCAGTTCCCCTTTACTGCTATTCATTCTATCCTCTCCGGCGTCCATCGCCGGCCGGCCTCCAACCACCACCACTACACTCTTTTTATCCTCCTCTCAACCATTAGATCAAACACTTTTTGACCCCCATGCCAGAATCAAGTCAGCTTTCCTCTTTGGCGGATTCCGACCAAACCGAGCCACTGCAACTGCAACCCATTCCAACCACGTTCAACCCACACCCTATATTATTCTGCCACCACGTCATTCTTCATAAGGTAACCGATCCATCCACTATATACGCACACTTTGCACTATGAACATACAAATACTTCGAGAGCTGAACGACGTGCTTTCCAACATGATTGCTCGTGCTCCCTCTTCGATCGGTCTAAACTTCCGTCATCATGATTCGGCGGATTTCATTCTTACACTCACTTGCCTTATATTTTATGGGGGAATTGGGTAGAATGACAGAAATATTTCATTAATTAAAGAATATGACTACTTTTCAAAAAATTTGCATAAAGGACAAAATCAATTTAATTCTGCCGCCATTTCGTTCCCAATAAAAAACCAACACCATATTTAGACCACTTTTTAAACAGTTATCTCAATCAAGAACTCCAAATTTGAATATTCTTTCACCAATTTTTTTTATTCTATTTATTTTGAGACCAAGTTCACCATATTCCGAAGCAATTTCTGATAATCCACTTTCAAAATTCGCTTTCATTCGAAATTCACTGTTTTTTGGGATTCACTGACAACAATGAATTTTACAAAAAACGATGTAATTATATCGAACCAAGTCTCAAAACGAAGAGGATAAAAAAATAAAAAATTTAGTGATATTTTTATCGCGTTTGGAGATCTAGATCAAAAGATATGAGTGCTTGCAAATGGATGTGGAAAGAGAAAAAAACAAAGAAAAGCAGGTACCGCTTCTGGGCACAAGGGTGTTTCTTTTGTCCTTAAGGCTATAAAAATTGTAAAAGTTGTCATTCTCCTTATAAAAAATATTTGGGTGTCATGTTACATTGGGGACGATGTAATATTTACATGTGGGGGAGGGTCACTTGTGTAGTTTCCTTGGTTGTTATTCATGTCTTTTGTCTTAAGGTCAATAAAAAGGGGTCAACAAAAAAGGGGTTAGTAAAAGTGACTTACGTAAAGTTCTAGAGTTTATGAGTCAAGTCGTTTCGAGTCCATGTCTAGCTAGATTACACTTAGTCTTAGTCATCTCGAGTATGATTTAAAATGCATGAAAATTTGAAGAATCTACTTTGATATGAAAGATGCATGATATGATGTGTTTGATCCTATTTCCTAAGCCTTAGGTAAATGTGCATTGATTTTGTGTTGAGGATGATTGACACAGAGTAAGCAGACAAACTAACCCGTTAAGATGTTTCATCCATAATGACTGGCAACTTCAGTCTCATCCCAAAATGAGCGTTAATTTTTATCTTCCCTGATTTTGTTCCTTTAGTACTTGTGTTGCATCTTATTCATATTACCATGGCACTTGCATGCACATTAAATTAAGACACTCGTTTCTTCCTTTACCCACACTTCACACCCGTGAGCCTTGACTTAACTTTTCCCTTGCCTTGACTTAACTTCACACCCGTGAGCCTTGATAAAAGGGATGGGTATTTGTTTAAGTTCACGGTTTTATAAGGTTTTTCCCATTTTTCATTTTCTTTAAAAACGGGATTTTGCTCAAACCTCAAATCTGAATATAATTGTCTACATTAGCTCATATGTGCCATTCCCCTGAAGAAGAATGGTTCTACTTTTCAGATTTAGACATAAGTGGCATTAATATCATTGAAAAGTTAGCACACGAAAATCATATCCACTTAATTGTGCTTAATTAATTAAATGGTTTTTTAAAACATTATCAAAAACCTCTTTTTTTAATCATTCCTAAAACTATTTAGAATAAGAGCTTAATTGATTTAACAAGCATGCCCTAAAGTAGTTTGATAAAATTTTCATAATCTTCTTCTAACTTTTTTTTGTTTTCATTTATGTTTCCCCTTTTATTATTAAGATGGTTTGATAACCTTTTCTTATCTTCTTATGTCGTTATTTGTCATACAGTCTCTATATACAAAACTTTATTACTTCCTTATATTTATTTATATACTAATTTAACCGAGAATAAAAAAAATCTTAATATTCAAATCTTTTTTTTTAATTCATCATATTAAGCGGTAGCTTCCATAACATGTTCATTAATTAATCATTCTAATATATCATAAACTTACATAATTAGTCTATTAGACTAACACACATACATAAGGGTCACAGGGTGTATGCGCCTATCCATTTTTTGTATAAAGATATGTATGCTTGTTGTTAGTATTAAATAAAAATAGCTAATACTTCTACAAAATCTAAACTGGCAAAAACCTTCTTATTAATCGTTTTATTTACATATTTGTGAAATTTTCAAAAAAAAATTCACTACAATATTTTGGTGAGAATTTGACCCCCACTAAACTAAAATCTTAGGTCCACCAGTGCGTGGTCTAAGGGTACATAGGCACTTCTATCTGAGTGTCATTTTGAGTGTCAGACACTTTTCCATTCGACCCGCCACGACACGTGCGACTGATTAATATCTTATTATTTTCAATTTTTAATATCCAGCACGTTTTCAGCACACCAGAGTCCAGACATAGCGTCGACACTTGCCGACACTCTGGACACAGTTTTCATTTTTTTCTTGATGTTTTGGCAAAGAAATTTTAAGAAACAAAATACATAACATATGAATGAATGTTATGTATATTTTTTTTAATATATATATATATATATATATATATATATATATATATATATATATATATATATATATATATATAGTGTGTGTGTGTGTGTAATTTACAACGTGAATTTTTTTCTCTTTTAGGAATTGGACAAAACATGAAAAAGCTATGTATAGAAAATCGAACTTGTTGGGTCTACCATTAAATGTGTAGTAGAAGAGAATAAATGAGTAGAAGGGTAGTTGAAGAAAGATGCTCTGGCAGGAACATAATTGCTCTTACATTAGCCTCATCCGGTAAACAAGGGTAAAACAGTCCAAATACTCTTTTGACTGAACCCTACACAAATTTTCATTCCAACTATAAATTAGCATCAGCCGTCTTAAAAGTTACTATAAATTAGAATCAGCCGTCTTCTTATATTTGCTTAGATTATCTTCTCTTATTTTTCATAAATCATCTTGCACATGAAATGTATTGATGGAAGGATGCAAGCAAAGCAAGGTGGAATGAAGAAAAAGGTAATAGAACACATTAAATTTGATCATTTGTTCTATAATTGTTTTTCCTTTCTCATTTCTGCTGCAGATCGTGAATTTTTTTCCTCAGTTCCAAGTTTATTTTGTGTTACTATCTATGGATTATCAAGTTAATTTTCTTTTCCTGTTTGGTATGTGTTTATATGGCCATTTGCAAAAAAAAAAAAATAATAAAAAAAAATAAAAAAATCTTATGCTAAAGAGTTGATCATTACCTAAGGCATGTTCGTATCATTCTTCGTGGTCAATTTCATAAGGAACACCGGAAAAGAAACTGGCGACCTCGATTACATTTCCAATCGGATATCTAATAATTCATTATTTATAACCATTTGAGGACTTCAGCTACACGTAACATACAACGTTGTTTACGACGAATGAATTTGCTAAACTTGGCTCTATTTCCATTTTTAATGATACCCTGTTTGTCTCTTTTTTGTTTGGTCGAAGGTCAAACTCATAGTCCGGAAGGCCAATCTAATGTTTGGCATGAGGAAAAATAAAGAAAATTTTACAAATGAAACTTAAATTCTGGGAAAGATCATTCACTAATTTTTTGAATTTTTAAAAAGGAGAAGGGGAGTTTGTGTGTCAGCCTATGATATGGGTGGACATTCATCAACTTTTGATGAGATTCAGCATAATCTCTTAACGAAATGTCGTTTCCCTTTAAGTATTGGTAACAATAGTTTCATGTTCATTATTTCTCGTATACATTGGCTTTTCTGAGTTATCAGTCTTATTTATTTTTTACTTGATGATTCACTCTTCAAATGTCAACCACTTGCTTGGAAACATATTGGTTCTAAATATGCATCATGGTTTGTGAGCAATATTCTCTGAGGTTAGTTTATCTCTTTATTTGTTTAATTTTTTTTTTTTTTTTTTTTTTCTGCTCGCTTTTATAGATTCTTGAACCGAACGAAAACAATCAAGGTTCACAGCAATGGATACAGAGTTTGTATGCACTATTTCTGATTGTAGAAAGATCGTTGGTCATGACATATCATTTTGAAGGTATTTTTCATTGTTTCTCTTAGTCGTACAAAAATATTTTCCCACTGTTACCTTAATTGTTTTTAAGTCAAGAATATTGTTACCTTAATTTTTGTCAAAGGTAGTCAATTGTTTTTTTCAAACTGTTTGTTGCCACTATTACTGATTATACAGCTTGCAGGAAATGCATAACACGGAAATTTTTTGGAATACAAGGTATAAGAAATGCCTAAGGAATAATTTGCCCCTGTATGAGGTTATTGCAAGGGAACCCAAAACCAACAACAACAATCCGTGCTATATAATTCTCTATTATTTTCTCCTCATCCATCGTCCACCCTGACGGTGCTCCAGAACCCCGGAAACCCGACCCCCAAGTCCATCTACGACACATTCCCATCTCGCACCACTAATTCCCTTCACGGAGTATCAAATAGTGGTTCATCTATTTCTAAAATCACACGAAGCCTCAATGGTCTTAATGCTCATCCGTATTGCCCCAAGATTAATAATAACCTTAGCCCGCCATCATTCACCATGCCTAATAATTATCCATTTCAAATCAATCCCTTTAATTTTCTTTTCGATCCAAATTCTGCTTTCGGACAATACTAGGGACAAAATGAAGAAGCCTTGGCGCAACAAGGGGGCTCCTTTCAGTCCAGGCATTTGTTCCAATTGATGACGGGTTTAGGGCTCCTCGTGATTATGTTGATCCTATGCATTCAATTAATATTGGATCATGGGGAACTACGGGGCTGTTGGATGACATTGTAAGTAGTCAAGTGAATATTGGATCGCATGGAAATACAGGGATGTTGGATGACATAGCAAGCGGTCAAGTGAATATTGGATCACTTGTCGATATAGGATTCTTTAAGGACTCTTGGAGGATAAATGGGAGAGGGACGACTTCTACAATTTTTATAGATTAAAGGACTAAAAGAATACTACATGTATTCCTGCACTTTTTTTTTCCTCTTTCCACCTTCATTTTCAAACACTCATAACTTTTGATTTAGATCTCCAAACATGATAAACATTTCAATTTTTTTTTCATTCTCCTCGTTTTGTGAATTGGTTCAATATCATTACATCGTTTTTCATGAGATTCGCCGTTGAAATTCACTTGGTGAATATTGCAAGTGAATCCCGAAAATCAGTGAATTTTGACAGTGAGTTTCGATTAATATTTAATTTTGGCAGTTGATTTTCGGAAATTACGTCGGAATATGGTTAACGTGGTCTCAAAATAAAGAGAACGAAAATTTTTTTAAAAAAAATGGTGAAAGAAATTTCAAGTTTGGAGTTGCAGATTAAGAGATATAAACGTTCAAAAACGTTGGATGAAAAAGAAATGCTGTAATTTTATTTTTTTTAAGGAAAGGCTCCGCTTTTTTTATAAATAGTTTTGTCGTTTAGGCAAAAGTTGGAAAAGCTATCATATTCACTAATTTAGAAAATATATTAGTTCTTCTCCCTAATTTGCCCTTAATTCAATGTGCGATTTCGTTAATTATAGAATATAATGTTTATTAACATCATCCGTCCCAAAATGTAAATCGTTTGGACTTATTCACACATACTCCCTCCGTTTTTTTATATGAAGCCAAGAGAAAAATCACAGAGATTAATAAAGTAATTAATATGTCTAAAATATAGGGTTGGAAATGTATTTTTTTATTGGATTTGTAAATACTTTGTTGGTAATGGAGTTTTTAATATTGGAAATATATTTATTTATTGGAAATGTAAATATTTTATTGGTAAAGGAGGAAAAAAACAATTAATGATGCATTGAAAATGTAAAATGACAAATAAATAAAAACATCACAAATTCTGAAATTTTACAGATAAAAAAACAGAGGGATTATAGAAAAGTTGTTTAAATGAGTTATGTGTCATTAATTTTAATTAAAATAATTTAAAATGACATTTGAATATTATTAATGGAAAGTAGTGAAAAATGCGTGTGTGTATAATAAATGATGGCTAAAATGAGAAAATATTGTAATAAATGTTTAATTGGTTCTCTAAATGTAAATACATTATAAGACAAAATCAATTGTTAAATGAGTTTACATTTTGTGACGGAGGTAGTATTTGATATTTGGATATTGGTTATGTATAATGATTTATTTATATGTTAACGGTTTTATATTAAAAGTTGTAGTCAAAACAATGGCTTTTTAAATAATTAGCTTGGGATCGTGACTCGTTACTAAATGATGGTTACGATCGTTAAAACATGAACTAAATAAATGTACATAGTTATTAATAAATTAAACTTAGATGATACTAATGATTGACGCTAATGGAGATGTTGAGTTGACTATAATTGTCCGTAATATAATTAAGGTATAAAGTATCCTGGTGTAATTATTATTATATTACATAGATTAAGAAAGTTGACGAATACACAAATTACTAAAGTGTCTTTTGATAAATGATTTAGATTGATAAGAACTTATGGTAACATTCAAAAAGAGTAACAAATGTTTCTTACGTACAGTAAACTTACTTATATTTTATATTTTATATTTTGAGACAATCCCAAAGAGGTGTGTGACGCCCCGTTCCGGATACCGAATACTTATCCGTCAAGAACGCCCTGCATGCATATATTAACTTTGGAAAATTAGGGATAAGGTCGAAATATTTTTAAGTAATAAGTGCAACTACATATTTTTTATATAGAAGGACAACCGCATTATTTTTATAGCGAAAGGAAGCGACAAACAAAATAATCCCGCGTGATATATTAACTTTTATTAAGTCAAAATTAATATATACCTAAGCATCGTAAAAATCAAACAAAATTAATATATACCTAAGCATCGTAAAAATAGTAATTTTATAATAAATAGTTTTTCCTTTATGCAAAAGTTTCAAAAAACTCGTTCCTTCTAATAGATAAAGTCTAAAGATTACTCGGAATAGAAAATCAAACGACAATCAAAATGATCAATAAGTCTCAAAATCTACGTCTAGGAAACTGAAACGACAACAACGAAATAAATGTTGTTTACATTATTGCATCCTCAAATAAATAGAAAAGATACTAAAAGGCCGCCTCTCAAAACTGTTTAAATAAAACATAAAAATAATAAAGTCTATTGTCTTGAGCTTAAACCTCAGCTCCGTCATTACAGTCGTCGTACCCGTAGTCAATGTCGTCCTGATAATCACCTTCTCGGGTGGGGACAAAAGAAAGAGAAGGGGTAAGTACTTACGTACTTAGTAAAGGTTAGAAGAAATTGCATCATACAATATATAAAGTGATATATATCACATATAACAAATAAATTTTACAAACTCTACCACATAGGTTGCATTGAGATCACTCTCACCCTCTACTAGATCACATAGTATAATCTCACGCACATAAGTTTGTTACACCAATATAAGAGGAAACTGTGCATGGTGAGAATGCACCGAGACATATTAAGCACCTCTCAAGGGGCATGGACTTAGGTCTCCATGTGGGAAGCTGCACGTTGTCCCTCGACACATAACTCAAAAGAGTTGCAAGGTTCCCATTCTTCGATTTAGAAACGTGTCTTACCAATGATATGGATGTTTTAGCTTTTAGACAACCACATATGTATTTACGAGTTATGTACTAATCACCTGATTCATTCAGGCATAAGGCTCCTTAAGGACTTCTAGTCCTACACAACTAATTACACTACCTAGCACGTTGTAAAAAGATCATTGACTACTAAGTCAATATCCCACAAGGCCTAAACAACGCCTTCCGGTGCTCCCACCTTCTCCCCGCAGAGGGTCTCAGTTGTGGTGCAGAACCAAGGCTACCAGAAATCGATGTTAGACATTGTCAATTAACATATAATGTCCCATAAGGACATGCATATCAAACCATAACACATTGTACACCAATAATACCCAAACAATATGAATATTATCGCATATAATAATATTTAGGAACATAAACACCACCATTAATATTTATTCTTATTGTTATTACTACCATACGGAAGGAAACAAAACATAGGTCCTTTTTCTTTTTCACGGGACTATCGATATTAGCAGTTAGGAATAGTTTAGTTCTTTTCCCTTTATTATTATAGTACAATCCTTTTGCATAATAGTGTTCTACTTATCATACTTAGTAGTAGACTATTAATTTCCATCCTTGTACTACCATTTTATCTTTCAGTGGTTTTTTTTTTTTTTTTTTGGGGTGGGGGAGGGGGGAAGTAAAACGCCGTCGTTTTGATCAAAGGAGTTTTTTTTTTTTTTTTTTTGGTTAGGTAAAACGAAGTCGTATGATTTGGTACGGTGTTATCACATCATCGTGTTTATCACTAGGGTTTTTATTTGAAGCATTCAATTCTCTGATTCGAGTTTCAGAAATTTTAATTGTGTTATTATGTAGTTTATATTGGTTCACTGAAACTCTGGTTTGACTTTTTGTGCACGAAGGTGCATTTCGATCTTCAGAATTTTTTGGTTAAGTAAAACGAAGTCGTATGATTTGGTACGGTGCCACAAAAACTACTAGAAAATAAAATATTGTAAAAATTAGACAAGGAATGAGAATGTTCATTCAATCTATGATACATAAAAGATACATAAAAATAAAAAATGAGATCCAACTCCCATTTATCTTACTTATCCTTCGGTTAATTTACTTCGATAAAAGATAAGAATATGAAAATTTTCCAAACCTTTTCTTTTTTATTTCTTTTTATTAGTATTAGTTAGGGTTAAGTCTGACATGAATAATATTCTATGACTAACAATTCATTTAATCGAGTTTGAGAAATTTTAATTTTGTTATTATGTAGTTTTTATTGGTTCACAGAAACTCTGGTTTGACTTTTTTGCACGAAGGTACATTTTGATCTTCAGGATTTTTTTCCCACAAGTAGCCTTTCTTGCTGCAAGACGCAGTCATATTGTCACCTCTAGAGGATGGTTTAAATGTTTTTCTAAGCATTGAAGTAGGTTGATATCTTCTTTAATTTTGCTAAAATAAATTTATTGCAGACATAAAAACTACAACCGGTGCATAAAAAAAGTGCGGGCACACCGTGCATCGCACGGTGGCCCCCACTAGTTATTATTATTAAATGTCAACTTTTCAACAGCATCATGCACTGTTTATCATTCTCCTTCCCTCGGCAGCATCCCATAAGCAAATATACGTACACAACAAAATCAAACGGGGAAGAAACATAATAATAACAGCCTTATTAAATATATTGTTTAACATCCAAAATCCGTTAAGAACACCCCCTTACCTTTTAGCAATTTGATAGCAATTCCAAAAGCAAAATTGACACCAAAAGAGACGAATCCTTCGATTCCAACTCCTACGATCAACCTACGATTCAATAACGGTGTTCTACGGTTAGCACGATAACTATTGCTACCAAAGCTCAAATTTTTCTAAAAAACGAACGGATCTATAATTAGGGCTAGAAAGGAAAACTTACCGAAAAAAACGGTTGGTATCGAAACGATCACCTCCTCGCGGTAATCAATTTCTTCTACTATGATCTGCACTGAAAATCAACCGTTAACCCCGAATATGGAAGACGGTGTCCGAACTTCTTTTTTTCCGTCTCCTGAACAATGCCGCCGTTGCTTTTTTTTTCAGAAATAAAACATGAATAGCTATTGACTAATGAGTTTTATACCCTTTTATACCCATTAATTATTCATTAGTCAAATTTTTTTAATTATAAATCCTTTTTAATCCCCCTTTCTTTTAATAATCTTTTAGGTTAAATTAAAATAGGAAAATATAAAATAAATTATATTTTACTCTTTTACCCTTCTTAAATTTTGGGGGTATTACATCCCTTCCCCTTTAAGAAAAGTTTCGTCCTCAAAACTAAACATACCTGGGAGATGCTTAAAGTCTGGAAACTCTTCGATCATGTCATCTTCTTTCTCCCATGTCGCCTCTTCGGGTGTATGATTACACCATTGAACCAACACTAACTGAACATCTTCACCTTTGACTTGCTTCACTTTCCGTTCTAAAATACGAATTGGGTCTTCTTCGTAGGTGAGGTTTTCTTCAACCATTTCCAGGTCAATGTTTGCCTCGGCATCAACATCAGTCAAACACAGCTTAAGTATTGACACATGAAATACATTGTGGACTCTTGCCAAGGATTCTGGCAACTCCAACTGATAAGCTAAAGGTGCGACTTTAGCTAAGATCTCAAAAGGTCCTACATATCTGGGGCTCAACTTGCCCTTCTCTCCAAACCGTCTCACTCCTCTCATCGGTGATGCCTTGAGTTAAACTCTATCACCGACCTCAAACTCCAACGGTCTCCTTCTCACATCTGCCCAACTCTTCGGCCTGTCTTGAGTCACTTTCAGATTCCGACGAACTACCTCAATCTTCTCTTTAGCCTGTTGTATCAACTCTGGCCCGGTTATCTGTTTCCCCAACTTCATCCCAGAATACTGGTGTCCTGCACTTCCTTCCGTACAACGCCTCAAACGGTGGCATCTCGATGCTTGCATGGTAAATATTGTTATATGCAAACTCTGCCACTAGGGGTATTCATCCCATGGGCCTCTTACCTCTAAGGCACATGCTCTCAACATGTCCTCGAGAGTCTGAATCGTCCTTTCTGACTGCCCGTCTGTTTGGGGATGAAACATTGTACTCAGATCTAACTTAGTCCCAAACTGCTTCTGAAGACTCATCCAAAACATGCTAACAAAATGACTATCCCTATCTTATACGATAGAAACTGGAACCCCATGAAGCTTCACTATGTTGCTGATGTACAGACTAGCTAGCTTCCTCAGCGACATGTCTTCCTTAACTGGCAAAAAGTGCGTTGTTGTATCCCGTCTTGGTCTTTGGTAATCCACTAATGAAGTTGTGGAAATATTACCTGTGTGGAAATATTACCTTTGTTGTAACACTTTACTTATTTGTAACATGACATATTAATTATATTGTATAAATAATTAATATGTCATAAAGTAACCTTTTTGTCCTATTATGTCCTAGCGGACTCTAGCAATTAATACTAGCCGACTCTAGCATTTAATAGCATTCATTACTCTACTAGGACCTTTCTCATTCATGCTTTTATCTATTTATACTCATTCTTTTCTAATGAATAAACAAGTTGAGTTTACTCAAGTATTATTGCTTTCTCAAACTCTCTTCATGGTATCAGAGACATAATCTTCTTTAATCTGCTACAAAATCTCCTATCTTTTCAAGAATGTCTTCATTATCCGACGCCTCTTCATCCTCGTAGAGTCTCAGCAGCCTCAGCAGGCTGGGGTCACTGAAAACTATTCTTTTACAAATCATAGACTTGATGGCAACAACTACATACTGTGGTCAAGATCTATGAAAATGTATATCTCAGGCCAGAGCAAGATGGGATACTTGTCTGGCTCCAAACCTGCCCCTGCTGAAACTGACCCCAAGATTGAAGCATGGGATACAGAAAATAACCAAGTCATGACCATCCTCACATGGTCAATGACAAAAGAGATCAGTGAGAACTTCATGATGTATGACACTGCTAAGGATATCTGGGATAATGCCATAGACCTTTACTCAAAAAAGGACAATACATCTGAGGTCTATGAACTTGAAGCCCAAATCCAGAATTATAGACAAAGAGACCTGTCTGTAACCCAGTACTTCAACCAACTATCTAAGGCATGACAACACCTAGATATGATGAAAACTCACCCATGGAAGGATGTAGAGGATGCTACCTTATACAAAGATATCATGGAGAAGAAGAGGGTATTCAAGTTCCTTACGGGATTGAACTCATCCCTTGATGATGTTAGAGGTAGAGTTCTTGCTACTAAACCTCTCCCCAACCTCAAATCTGTGTTTGCTGAAGTCAAACATGAGGAAAGAAGGAGAAAAATGATGATGCAAAGTAACCCTACTGATCACTCTACTGAGAGCTCAGCACTGATGGTGGTCAGGAAGCCTACTGAGGCCACTGAGACATACAAAAAGTCCACTAAGAAGACAGGAAAGTTGTTCTGTGACCACTGTAAACGTACAAATCACACCAAGGACACTTGCTGGAAACTACAAGGTAAGCCTAACTCCTCCAAACCCTCCAAACCAACCAGGGAGAGTCAGGGCAGACATGTAAGTGAAGAAGGGGACAATGACACTACTCTGAATGCTCAGCTGGCTGCCTTCAAAGCTTTCCTTACTCAACAAAAGGAAGGTAGTACTATCACTGACATAGCTACTCATGCTAAAACATGTATATTCCACTCACCTCTCAGTAATGATACTTGGATTGTTGATTCTGGGGCTTCATCCCATATGACTAGTAACAAGAGGCTCATATCTCATTTTAAGCCCTGTCATCAAACCCACAATATTAGGATTGCTGATGGATCTATTTCATGTGCACAAGGTTTTGGAAATGTTAAACTTACTGATAAGATCTACATTCAGGATGTCCTATTTGTTCCAAAATTAGACTGTAACCTTATATCTGTCAGTAGTCTCACTAAAGACCTAAATTGGACAGTCATGTTTAATAACAATCAATGTATATTCCAAGATCTTTCTTCACAGGAAGTGATTGGGAGAGCTAAAGCCTGCTCAGGATTGTTTATGGTCAACCCTGCTGAAGACAGAAGATTGAAGACTGAAACTGCCTCAGCAGCTACAACCAAACCTTAGACAATATCATGTTATGGCATTATAGACTAGGTCATCCAAGTTTTGGTTATTTAAAGTCTTTATTTCCTGAATTTTTTAAAGGATGTAACCTCAGTGACCTTCAATGTGATATTTGTAAGTTTGCTAAACTTACTAAATCTGTATATACTAAAATATCTTACTTACCCTCCACACCGTCCACTTTGATACATAGTGATGTATGGGGACCTTCAAGAGTTAAAAGTATAACAGGAAAGAGGTGGTTTGTCACCTTCATAGATGACCACACCAGGATCACATGGCTGTATTTGATGAAAGATAAATCTGAAGTTGGAACCATCTTCGAAGAGTTCTATAACATGGTATCCACTCAATTTGACACTAAGATTAAAATCTTAAAAATAGATAATGCCCTGGAATACTATGAGTCCAACCTCAGCACCTTCCTGAATGATAAGGGAATTGTTCACATCAGTAGCTGTGTAGAGACACCTCAACAAAATGGGGTTGCTGAGAGGAAGAACATGCACTTACTGGAGATGGTTAGATCAGTCATGTTCACCACACATGTGCCTAAATATATGTGGGGTGAAGCTATATTAACAGCCACATATCTGATCAACAGGTTACCCAGCAGAGTGTTAGCATTCAAGACTCCCATTCAAACCCTGCTGACAACACATCCCTGACCTCATCTCATTGCTGACTTGCCTCCAAAAATCTTTGGATGTATTGTGTTTGTCTATATTCATGCCCAACATAGAAGCAAACTTGACCCCAAAGCTCATAAGTGCATTTTCCTTGGTTATGCCAAAGACAGGAAGGGCTACAAGTGTTATTCTCCCACTGACAAAAGATTCTCCAACTCTATGGATGTGAAATTCTTTGAAAAAACTCCTTACTACAGCAACCCTACTGAGACTGTCACAGATGGAAACCTGATTGAAACTATAACACTTCCCTCTTCTCATAGTCCAATAACTCCAAATGCACCCACAGTTCAGGAACTTGAGGCTTTGCCAATTCCTCTACCAACTCCAAATATTCAGCAACCTAATGAGACTCATCAGCCTCCTGACTCTGAACTCCCTACACCTACTGAACCTCAGCAACTTACTGATACTCCTCAAACTCCTGAACCTGCTGATACGCCTCAGCAGCCTACTGATACTCCTGAACCTACTGATATTGATAACAAACCCATTGCTGTCCGAAAGGGAAAGAGATCATGTACTGACCACTCTATTCATAATTATGTTTCATATGATCACTTGTCATCCAGTTTTGCTATGTTTACACCGGACTTGGATACTCATTCCATTCCTAAGAATATAGAGGAGGCTCTCAAACATTACCGGTGGAAGGCTGCAGTCAAAACTGAAATGACTGCACTTCTTGACAACTACACTTGGGATCTCACCTCTCTCCCACGCGGAAAGAAGACACTCAGCTGTAAATGGTTATTCACCATCATGTACAATGCTGATGGTACTATTCACAAGTACAAAGCTAGACTGGTTGCAAGGGGTTTCACTCAAACATATAGACTTGACTAAAAAGAGACATTTGCACCCGTGGCAAAGCTGAACACAGTCAGGGTACTGATCTCCCTAGCAGTCCAACTTGACTGGCCACTCCACAAACTGGACATCAAGAATTCTTTCCTAAATGGTGACCTCACTGAGGAAGTCTATATGACTGTACCTCCTGGTTTTGCCAACACTCACACTAAAGGGAAAGTTTGCAAACTGAGGAAATCCCTATATGGCCTGAACCTATCCCTAAGAGCATGGTTTGGCAAACTTACTACTATGGTTGAAGCTGCTGGATATCATCAGTGCAACTCAGATCACACTATGTTTATCAAAACAACCAATCAGAGAAGATCCATCCTTATTGTCTATGTGGATGATATCATCCTTACTGGTGATGACCCTGCTGAGATCCAACAATTGAAGACACTACTGGCACAAATATTTCAAGTTAAATATTTGGCCTACCTCAAGTACTTCCTTGGCATGGAAATAGCAAGAAACAGCCAGGGCATCTCAGTCTCACAGAGGAAGTATGTGCTGGACCTGCTAATGGAAACTGGCATGTTAGGGTTCAAACTAGATATCTCTCCAGTAGACCCCAATAATCCACTAATGTATGGTAATCTTGCTGTCAGAGAGGAACAATATCAGAGACTTGTAGGGAAACTCATTTACCTCTCTCATACAAGACCTGATATTGCATATGGAGTTAGCCTTGTCAGCCAGTTCATGCATTGCCCTACTGAGCACCATTGGGATGCTGTCTACAAAATACTAAGATACTTAAAGTCAACTCCTGGCCAAGGCTTACACTTCACTAAGTCTATTGAAAGATCAGTGAAGGTCTATACTGATGCTGACTGGGCCGGTTGCCACATAGACAGAAGATCTACCACAGGCTATTGTTCATATGTGTGGGGTAATCTTGTCACTTGGAGAAGCAAGAAACAACCTACTGTCTCTAGAAGCAGTGCTGAAGCTGAACTCATGGCACTTTTTTTGGGCATTTGTGAAGCACTGTGGCCGAAAAGAGTCCTTACTGACCTTCAACAGACCCTTCAGCACCCCATCATACTCTGCTGTGACAATAATTCAGAAATATGCATGGCAGAGGATCCTGTTCATCATGATAAGACAAAACATGTGGACATTGACAGACATTTCCTTAAAGAGAAGATTGATGCCCAGATCATTTGTTAAGGGTGAATTTATACGATTTATATTGATATATTTTATGATATTTTCCCCCGTATTTGTATAATTTGCATAAGAAACGAGTGTTTAACGGAAGTATTGAGTAAATGAGGTTTTTAACGAGTTAATCGCAATATTGGTTGATTTTGGTGTTTTAATTGTGATTTTATGTTTAATTGGACATTATTACATTTTGTGATGTTTTTATGTGTTATAGATACATGTTTGAGGCTCAAAAGATGATCAAAGGTTGATTAAGTTCGAGCTAATTGATGATAAAAGAGATAATGAAGGAATGAGATAGAGAAAAAAGAGATAAAGATCAAGAAATCAGAATTCGATCATATTGAACTGGCGTCCAGGTCCCGTCCAGAGTGGACGGGTGTTTTATTGAGTGAACGGGCGTCCTGAGGTGCGATTTTGATACAGAGAGTTTGGACGCTGAAGTGGACGGGCGTCTGAGAGATTCCAGGGCAAACCGAACGAGCGTCCAGCAAGAGTGGACGGGCGTCCTTCGACCGACTTTGGTGAACCGACTCAAGACTCTATAAATAGCAGCTGTTTTCTCCACATATGAGAGACCAATTCCATAGTACTCGAAACCCTAAACCTAGGGGCGGCTTTAGGCTGCGTTTTTACTTATTTTATTCCAGTTTTTATGCTCCAAACTCTAGATTAAAAGTAGGTAGTTTTATGTTATCTTTTCCTGCAATTCCAAGTTTCAAGAGGATGCTTAGAGGCTAAAAGCCTTGAACGAGCGTTGTGAAGCCGTCCAACTCAATAATTCAGTTCCGTTCTTGATTATTTTGTGAGTATTTAATTCAAGTTGTTTCTTTTATCGTGTTTATGATGTTTATTGCAATTCATATCGAAAGATCGTTGCTTGTTGATTGTTTATTTTGATGAAAATCATATTAAACTTTAGATCACCATGATAAAGAATAGATCTTAAATCTAATTAACGAGAGTTATTAGGTTAGATTTCTAGGTTAGAAATTGAGAGATTTCACACCTTGATTTGAAAGCATTAATCTTTAGATCGAAAGATAAAAGATTGATAGGAGAACTTGTCTAAGAAATTAGGAGTTCATACCTTGGTTAGGTGAATCACAACTTGGTTAGAAATCACGAAATAATCTGAATTGGAACTGAATGTTGATAGGATAGGTGGATCAATTGCTCGTTTACTCGTTATAATTTGATTAAATCCCTTAGAACGTGAATTGTTTAGTTAATCAATTTCCTTTATTTCATACTAGGTTTAGTTTTAGTTTAATAGTTCGCAACCCATATCTTTCCTGGCTTTAGATCATATCTTCTGTCCAGCTTTATGTTCGGTAAAAACTAGTTTTAAAATTTATAAACCGAAACACCCCAAGTATAAGGATCTGTAGTAAAGGATGTTAACGGGTCGTCCTAAGGGAATGGAATGTTTATCGAATTCAAGTATAAATCTATATCGATTATGTCACAATTATCTACCTAAACTAAGGTTGAAACTAACTAAAAGATAAAACTATTAACTAACCTAAAACTGGAAAACAAAAACGAACAGAAAACAGACAAGTTGGACGAGCGTTCGATTTAATGAACGAACGTCTGGAAACGAAATCTACTAGACGAGCGTCTGCTATTGCGGATGAACGTTCAACTACGAACAGAAAGGAAAAGTGCAGGAAAACAGCAGGAAATTAGGGTTTATAAAACTAGAACTTAAACTAAACTTAATCTAAACGATTTGATTAAAACAATTAAAGGAAAACACAGCGAGGCAACGAATCCACCCATCAACAAACAACCCCCAACTAGATGGTGATTAAAAAGACATAGTTTTTAGTTGTGATTTTTCACGAACTCGATCAAATATCTTCAATCAAATTTCTAAGGTTTCGTTTATCTTTTTCAAGTAAACTAAACATGCAATCAAAACGAAATCACGAGATTGTTTCCAAACTCTTACTCAACTAATCATGCATAATCTCTTAAAACACAATTAATTGCATTACTTTGAACAAAATAGAACTTAAACAATATATTTTCATATAATCATTCAAGCATCAAATATAAATAGATCGTTTCATCAAATTCATAATCCAATAAAACATAACAATGCAAACCAGAGTTAAAGTAATGAAAAACTAAATCTTTTACTCACTTAAACATAGGCATAAAATCTCTAGTTGGTTGTGTTGATGATGAGCTTCCTTCGTCGTCTCACTGCAAGGATTCTAGCCAACAATCATATTGGAGATGATTGTTGGATTGGAGAAATTCATCTCTATGGAATTAGGGTTCTCTGGCCGCAGCTTTATGTAAAAGTATGCGTGAGAGAGTTGTGTAAAAGATTAGCGTTTAAGGCTTCATAATGCGGTGCTTTTATAGAGTTTTAAGTCGGCTGGAGGTAAGTCGGCCCCGGACGCTCGTTTGAACAACCAGACGCTCGTCTGGAATTCCCAGACGCTGATTAAACGCTCGTTCGCACGCGGCCGAACTCTCTTGTATTGATTTTATGCCTTTGAACGCCCGTTCGACTTTATGGACGCTCGTCCATCCCGGACGGAGACCGAACGCTCGGGCCGGATTGCTTGGGATCGGATTTCTTCATCTTTATCCATTCTCTTCAAGCCAATTCCAACTCTATCTTGAATAATTCGACTTGAGCTTCATTTATCCTCTTTAGCACTCGAAATTCAGCCTCCTAAAGGATAAATAAACATTGCAAAATGTAATAAAACTCAAATAATAATAATTCCATTAATTTAACACGTAAAATAATCAATTTTGCAAATAACCATATTAAAATCATCCTTACTAAATAATTACACTTAAACCCTTAATTCTCATGTAAATTATGCAAATGCGGGGAAATAATAATGAAATATAACCCTTAATAATCATATAAATATGGCCTTAACAACACCCCCACACTTAGCTTTTTGTACGTCCTCGGACAAAACACTCAAAACTATAGCTCAACTTCATGCAATCCACATAGATCTCTAACTCACGTAACAAAAGATACAACAACTATAGCAAACAATACCATCACAGAGATAGATTCAGTGTATGTGTGACAAGCCCTTTTCAAATTTAACAAGCCTTTCAAAGAAATATCCTCTCAAAAATCCAATGACTATCCTAGATATAGGCGAATAGCTCCACTCAAAACCTTCCCACGCACTCGCAGGATAATCCCTACAGCATATCATGCGGTTCTACTAGGTATAAGATCCATGATAACAAAGACTTCACTTTATTTTTACTCATCATTTCCAAAATTTTCAAATTTGACGCATATCAGAATGAGCTCTTACCCATCATAGTAGAATAGGACATTTCGAGATAATCCCCTACCTACTCAAATCATAAGGTAGCTTCTTCCAACTGTCGTGAGCTTCTGGTCATCATAGTGGTATAGGACATACGTGGTATACCCTATCGCACTCCAATCATAAACCAGCTTCCGACAAACGTATTTATTATGATTGCTTATTCATTCTTTTTTTCAAGACATAAGTTACATCTCACTTATCACATTCAAACTTTGTGATATTCACAGCACACGGTCTAACTAAGGTGTTACTATACTGACCTTCCTAAGATAAATCACTAAAACAATGAAAGGATATAGTTCAAAAATCTTGCTTCAATATCAAAGGCTCTCGTGAACGTGAAAAATGAATACTAGCTCCATGAAAGTAAAGACATGCTATAATTATCTCACTAAGTCACATACTATCATCGTTAGAAAACTACAACTAGCAAGCATTTAGTTTCAACCATATGCTCGAGACTAACAAAAATTTAAATTTCGTGGAAATTTAACATTCACTCATATTTCAAAGGATATAGCATAAAAACATACCCAATTCCCCCCCCCCCCCACACTTAAATCACATTATGTCCTCGAATGTGCGTAATAATAGAAAAAGAAAACTTAGTCGGTTTCAACAAAGGTGGTTGTCGGATGAAAGTTGGCGAGAGTCGGGCCGGAGCATGAATGTACCGCGACAACTCGAATAGACAACACCGGACATAAAAGCTTGCGAACCCGCTCAAAAGTATCTCGCCACACTCGACATACCATATAATCTCGGGGTACACGGGGTATATGAGCAAACATACAAAACCCTTACAACAAGAGTAAAAGGAATAACCATCAACACGCCACTATAGTACTATTTCTAAAAAAACAAGAAAACAAAACAACCTAAGAAAAGAAAACAAACAAAGAAAACTAGGCTGCCTCCTAGGAGCGCTCTTTTAATGTCAATAGCTTGACACAGATTTCAAAAGATCAACCCGGATCGGGCCACTTTGGTTTGACTACCGCCACCTCAGTATCAGAATCAGGAGCACTGGGGCGGAAATGATTTTCACCACAACAACAAGTCAAGTGTGCTATAAGATCATTAAATTTTTCTCTCCAAACTACACTGACTCTCTTCTTCATGTTCTTGCGGATGATAGGCGTAGGTGTGCTAGCATGCTCAGGAGTCTCAGGAGAAGAATCCTCACAGGTAGAGGTAGGAATGTCATCATGTGTCTCAAAGAAATAAGATGGAATCTCTTCACAAATCAAGACATCTGTACTCTCATCTCTTCTTTGGAAATAAAGAGTCTCAGGCTTTTCCTTTGGTTGCCCAAAATATTTCTTAAGTCGATGACCATTCACTTTAAAAGCTTGATTACCATACCCGTTCAAAGTAATTACTCCACTTGGATTAACCTCGAGAATCTCAAAGGGACCAGACCATCTAGACTTGAGTTTACCCGGAAACAGGTGAAGTCTAGTATTATAGAGTAAAGCCATTTCACCAACTTTGAATTCTCGGTCCTTGATCTTAGCGTCATGGAGTATCTTCGTTCTTTCCTTGCTAAGCTTAGCATTCTCATACGCTCTGAGTCTGAATTCGTCGAGCTCGTTCAATTGTAACAACCGTTTCTCCCCACAGAGTTGGCTATCGAAATTTAAGAATTTAATTGCCCAGAAAGCTCTGTGTTCAAGTTCGACAGGTAAATGACAAGCTTTGCCATAGACCATTTGGAAGGGTGACGTGCCCATCGGGGTTTTAAATGCGACGATAAGCCCACAACGCGTCATCCAACTTAAGACTCCGCTAGATCGATTATTGTTCACGGTCTTCTCTAAAATTCTTTTCAAGCTCGGTTGCTTACCTCGACTTGGCCACTTTGTTTTGGGGATGATATGGTGTACCAACTTTGTGTTTGACACCATATTTTTCAAGGATTTTATCAAGCGGCGCATTGCAAAAGTGGGTACCCTCATCACTAATGAGTGCTCTCGGACGACGAATCTGTAAAGATATTCTTTTGCAAGAATTTCTTCACGACTTTATGATCATTAGTTTGGGTAGCTATGGCTTCAACCCACTTGGAAACATAGTCAACACGTACGAGGATATATTTATTACCGCACGAAGATGGAAAGGGTCCCATAAAATCTATGCCCCAAACGTCGAAAACTTCGCATTCAAGAATGGGTTTAAGTGGCATTTCCATCCTACTACCCTGCCGTCCAGTTCTCTGGCACCTATCACAACCTTTACAAAAGGCTTCGCATCTTTAAACGAGTCGGCCGGTAGAATCCGGCTTGAAGGATCTTCGCAACCGTCTTCGGTGTTCCATAATGACCTCCGGTAGGACCGCTATGGCATTGTTCTAGGATATCCCACCGATCATGCTCCGGAACACACCTTCGAAGCAATCCGTCTTTACGTACTCGAACAAATAAGGATCTTCCCATACGAGATATTTAAGATCGAAAAGAACTTTTTCTTCTCCCGATACGTCATGTCCTCTAAATGACCACTCGCTAAATAGTTGACGTAGTCGCATACCACGGCCTAACCGTTTCAAGCTTCATCAATTGCTCGGTCGGAAAATCAATGCCTATATCATTGTGATTCTCTCGCACCCTCATTTACTAAGCGAGATAAATGATCGGCCACAATATTCTCACTACCTTTCTTATCTTTAATCACAAGGTCAAACTCTTGTAAAATCGAATCCATCGAAGTAACCTTGGTTTTGCATCTCGCTTTGTCCATAAGGTAGCGTAGGTCGCATGATCGGTCCATACAACAACTTGAGACCCTAGAAGATAACTTCTAAACTTGTCAACGGCAAAAACAACGGCTAAGAATTCCTTCTCGCTTGTGGTATAATTGCATTGAGCCGGGTTCAAGGTGCGGCTCGCATAATAAATGGGCCCGAACCTTTTATCAACTCTTTGACCTAAAACTCGCCTACGGCGTAATTAGAGGCATCGCACATCAACTCGAAATGCTTGGTCCAAAAAAGGTGCAACTAAAATAGGGGCACCGATAAGCTTGTCTTTCAGACAATTGAAAGCTTCTTTGCACTTCGCATCGAACAAGAAGTCTACATCATCTTTCAAAAGATTTGATAAAGGCTTGGCGATGGTAGAAAAATCTTTAATGAAACGCCTATAGAAGCCAACATGACCTAGAAAACCTCGTACCTCTTTCACTGTCTTAGGGTACGTCATCCTTTCAATGGCTTCGACCTTAGCCTTATCAACTTGAATACCAAAGATTGGACACCTTATGTCCCAAAACGATTCCTTCGTCTACTAGAAAATGGCATTTTTCCCGCTTAAGCACCGATTTTTCTCAACACACCGTTGGAGTACCATATCTAGATGCTTTAAGATTTCATCAAAGCTATCGCCGTAGACGAGAAGTCATCCATGAAGACCTCCATGCATTGCTCCACAAGTCCATCAAAAATGGCTAACATGCACCGTTGAAAAGTCGCGGGTGCATTGCATAGGCCGAATGGCATTCGCGAAAAGAAAAAGTACCGGATGGACACGTAAAAGTTGTCTTCTCTTGGTCATTAGGATCAATGGCTATCCGGAAGTAGCCGAATAGCCATCAAGGAAACAATAATACTTATGACCACTCGCCGTTCAATAAGCTGGTCAATGTAGGGTCGGGGAAACTGGTCCTTGGCAGTAACCTCATTAAGTCTACGATAGTCAATACAGACTCTGTAGCCTGTCACGAGTCGTAAGGCAACTTCCTCCCCTTTTTCATTCTTTTCGACTCTGATTCCGCCCTTCTTTGGCACAACTTGAGTAGGGCTGACCCACTCGCTATCGGCGATTGCATAGATGATGCCCATGTCAAGCCACTTTATCACTTCTTTCTTGACAACCTCCTGCATATGCGGATTCAGCCTTCTCTGAGGTTGTCTAACCTTTTTAGCTCCCTCCTCCGTTCGGATTTTATGCATGCATACATCCGGGCTGATTCCTCGGATATCACCCACTTGCATCCGAACGCGAGGATATTCTTTTTAAGCACTTCTATCACCGTGCTTCTTGCTCGTGGTCGAGTTTCGAAGAAATGATCAAAGGCAATTTATCTCCATCCTTAAGAATGATATACTTAAGGTGTTTTGGAAGCGGTTTGAGCTCTAAATTAGTAGGTGGTTGCTCAATACTAGACTTTAACGGGCCACCTTTCTCTTTATGAGCTTGGAGTGGTTGACTAAAGAATAACTCATCTTCCCGAGGCTCAACCCCAGAAAGGTACTGGATCAACTCATCCATAGAAATCCTCCGGTCAACACTCGCTTCCTTCTTCCTATGATCGATCATTTGTCTTAACTCTTCATCTTTAAGCTCTTCTGCCAACTCTTCCCAATCATCTACTTCCCAATGAGTAGCTTCTCTCCAAAAGTCTACCTCGTCCCAACTACCCATCAGAGCTTCTTCTTCACCAGGGATGAAGTCTTCCTGACTCAGTTCTTTGAAATCATCGTTTGTTGCTTTGGGCATCTCCATGCTTCTAACTCACTAACAGCTCGGTGTGAGCGAGTGAAGATGACTCATCAATGACTACGGGCTATAATGAATCGAAGACGGTCCGCGATCGGCCGGATCCTCAATGTCTATGACTTCAAAAACACCTATCTCTGTCAACTCCTCTCGCTTCTTCGAGTAGGCATCTTTTTCATCCTCGTAAATTGCTTCAACAAACGATATTTCATCGCTTATGGTTCTTTCATGACTTGTCCCTCGTGTGAAGGTGACGGATGTGTCATCGACTCTAAGAGTAATCCGTCCTTTGCGTGTCGATGAGAGCGCTAGAAGTGTCTAGAAAGGTTCGGCCTAGAATTAGAGGCATCTCCTTATCGTGTGGATAGTCTAGAATAACCCGGTCGGTAGGGAAGACTAAATGTTCAACTTGAAGGAGAACATTAGCTACACAACCGGCTGCAGTCCGGCTAGATTTATCTACCATCTGAAGAGAAATAGGGCGTTCCCGCATCCTTTTATCTAACCCGAGCTTTTTGCATACGTTTAATGGCATCACATTAATAGAGGCCCCTGAGTCGCATAATACATTTTCGAACAAATGGCCTTCGATCTCACAGGAGATTGAAGGTCTGCCAGGGTCACCTCGCTTAACAGCGACTTTCTGTGAAACCATCGCGCAATCTTCGCGTCGCACTTCTTCAGCCATCCCCTGAAGCTTTCTCTTACTCCCACAGAATTCTTTAAGATACTTAGAGCATTTAGGCATTTCGCTTAATACCTCGGCTAAGGGCATACTAACTTGAGTGTCTCTAAGCATCCTCCTCACTCCAGCATACTGCTTGTCATTAGTGAGGGCTTTCTCTTTCCTTTTTGGTGGATAAGGAAGGGCTTTATCATTCCCTGTAGCTTGATTCTTTATCGCCTCATCCTCCTTGATTCTTTATCGCCTCATCCTCCTTCATCCTTCCATCTTACGAACTTTTCTTCCTTTTTCTTAGTCCCGAAAGACAATTTTATAATTGTTTTATTTAATAAATGAAATGCTATTATTATTCATATTTATTATTCCAATGGACGCTTATTATTATTCTCGTGAGGAGATAAATGTAATCTCATAATCGGAGGAGTGCCACGGGATTATGGTGGCATATTCCCGTGATTGATTTATCAAATATAATTATTATTCGTTCGTAAGATAATTATTTATTTGATTTATCGGAGCATTATTAGTCCATGGTCCCCGACGTGCCTCCTAATATAGCATAGCTATTCTCGGACGTCGAATCCTAATAATATTAATTTAGTTCTTGTTGGACTTTATTAAAACGATATGTGAATTAATTGTTTAGTTGGACTAAATAATTAAATACACGGAAAAGACATTTTTCGTGGACTCGGCCCGAATTGGTGTGTTGACTTTTTGACCCAATTGGTCAAAACTAATGGAAAGATGCGCATGACTTGATTAGAAAAAAAAAGGTGCGCATGCATGGTTATTTAATTAATTCAAGGAATTAGTTTTCTTGGATAATTATTTAATGTGTGATTTATCTTTTATTTGTTAAATGATAAATCATGGAATATTGGATAATATATTTATTTATCCTAATTTGTTTGGGATAAATATTATATTTATCTTTTATTTGGAAAAGGATTAATGTAATAATTATCTCTTAATTATTTAATCCTTGAGGTTAAGTTTTACTCTCCTATATAAAGAGAGTTCTCCCAAGCCTTTTAACACACATAAATTTCGACTTCTCTTAGAGAGAAGGAGCAAATTTTCGGCCAAGGGGAATATGGGGAAAATCTTGGAGATTTTTTCCGGGTAGCATATCGGAAGGATTCGAGACGAGGATTTCCTTCCACCGGGAGTTGCTTGGATCACACGTACGGAAGATCGTGGTGCTCTTCACATCTTCTTTTCTATTGCGGTTCTCCAACTTGGATTTTGAGATCCAAGAGGTATGTTCTACAACCCCCTTGTAGATATAGATCTAGTTATTTTATCACGTGTATTTTATAGATCTAGATCCTTAAATCGCTTCCGTTGCGGATGATAATACTAACAAGATTGTAATTTATTTTTCCTAGGATAGATTAGATACGGGGGTACCAACGATCCATCTCGGTGTTTAAATTTTCCGCAATTTATTTTTTATGTGTTTGATCATAAAATAGATATAAAATCGGAATTGCCATGACATGCATCATATCATAAATCCACTCCATGCATACATGTAGAATTTTAATTTTGGTAATTAAAATAGGCATGTATACAAACTCGTGTAATTAGTTGAAATTTAATTAATACGTGGTAATTAATTAATTTAGTAACTAATTAAAGATCCGAGGACGGGTTATGAAATCGTTAAGCCTTTCGGTGTGTGTTCTCGGTGAACCGCCTTAAAGCCCAAACGAGATCACGTTTTCGATTCGAAGTGTCTACGAGATTGAATGATGGTAAAAGAACAATAAATCCTGGATAAAAACGGTTCGCCTATAGGTTGGGTGGTCAACTGAGCTTCGCTCGACCGACTTAACCCTCCTAGTGTGATGTATGCACGGGGGTCCGGCAAGACTAAGCTACACCGGAGACCGGAGGGGTGATTCCTTCTTATCTCAATGGGGCTCTCTTGACCCGACTTCGTCCGACTGTCACATATGTTCCAACGAATAGGACGGGTAGGCTTGCCTACGTTACCGACACCATTCGGAATCCTTGATTTGATGTGCTTTTATGTTAACATCAAAAAGACGTGGTTAGTTAACCCACAACCACTTCCAAAATATTGAGTGGGAGCGGGGAGGCGACACCAACCCCACGGCCTCTACTATAGATACTAGTAAGTGAGAGAAGGGTGACGCCTCGAGGCGCTTTGATTTCGTCCCCTCTAAGGATGGTGTTCACTCCTATCAACATTCATGGCTTGGTCTCCGAAAGGATAGGATTTCCGGGTACTCGTCGGGTCACTGACCTATCCTAAGACGGCACACTCGGGGCGTACCTAAGAGATCCGATATAGTAGGTCACACTCATCATGGGTATTCTTGATAATATCTAGGCTAAAAAAGGAAGGTAGTCAATGAATAAAGGGATGTTCGATTCTCGTGGGATGTTCGATTCTCACAAGTTATTCATTGATGAGATTGTCTCGATTTAACCGTCATCTCTTTGACCTACCCTAAGGCGGCACTGAGATGCGAGGTTAAAACCTTGGAATGGTAGAGTAGACTTATTTTTTTAGTTTACAATTCCTAAAATAAAATAATATAGTAGTGTTAAACTTGAATTAATTTATGTCATTTTATTTACAACATTATCCCTTACTAAATTGCTTAAAAAATTTATAATTGACTAGTATTGACTTCGTTAAAAAGTGGATAGTAACTAGGACGTTGAACTAGTTAATCGATAATGCAATTAATTTTCGGAAGAGATATTTTTTTCTTAAGCCTTTTAAAAACCGTAGTGACATATGTATGTCACCAAAGTTGTCATTCGTGTCAAACGGAAGACAAACTTAGTTTGATCAAAGGTGATTTCGGACTTTGAAATTCTTCTAGCGAATTTTGAGTGTGTAGTAATTACACAAGTAATTTTCTAATTGAAAATTCGGAAAATCATGAAGTGATACTAGTTGGACGATATTTGGAATCGATGAACTAGTGGGAGCTTTATGATTTGTTGTTTTTCTAGAATATTAGAAAAGTGTAACTGACTACACACGTAACCGTTCCAATTGAAAAACCGGAAAGTCATGAAATGTTGCTAGTTAGACGATATTTGGAATCGATGAACTAGTGGGAGTTCTATGATTTGTTGTTTTTCTGGAAACATTGGATCAATGTACGAAAGATTTTCTAATCGAAAAAATCGGAAAATCATAAAAATAAAGCATTGCTCGTTAGACGGTATTTGGAACCGATAAACTAGTGGGAGCTTTAATGTTATGATTTGTTGTTTTTACTGGTATATTAGAAAATCCAAGAAGTCCCAACGAGTAACACTCGAAATAGACATCCCACGGTTCAAGAGTAGTGTCTACTCAAACGAACCGCTGGTTCAAGACTGTTTCCATTCACGGAAAGTCAAGAATGGGAGAATATGTCTAAAAGTGTTTGTCACCTAAACTGAGAAAATTTTAAGGCTGAACCAAAAATTAATTAACTGAAAATCATAGGATAAGGACAGTGATTTTGGATCACCAACCTATGAATCCTTGGCGATTTTCTCGAGCTAAGTTCTTTGCGTAACAAGGTAGCAAGTGCATTTAACGATTTAAGGAGTAAACAACGGCGCTAATTTTAGCTAGAATAGTGGGAGTGATATAAGGAAATGAATCTCGGATTCAATCCTTGGATATCGCGGAAAAATTATTTTCTCGTTTAAGATTCGTTGAACGAATGGATTTACCTTCTATTTGATAATTTGTTTGTCATATGGAAAGTGAATATACCATTTGTAGTACGAATCCAAGACTCGGACTTTTGTTTGATAAAGTCAAAACCACTTAGAATTGCTGAAATATGTATATAAAACACATCTTAAGAACTATTAAGAGCAATTGGTTTCTATATTTAGATAAACGCTTCTTCATATTCCATAGTTAGTGCATAGTCCCTAAAAGACAAGACCCGAAGACCGGCTCGGGTGATTCCTTTCTCCCAAATCCGGTTAGATTGTCTCAAAGGTTCAATGACTAAGTTTCCTTTCAATCGGGAAAGGATAATGGTTATAAAGAAGTAACATAGCTTGTTCATGACGACCTTCGGGGTCCGATGAAAGATACGAGCTAGTAGAGCTTCCGAGTAGTGACTTCTTGTCCGATAACTATTCAAACACTCCGGAAAGTTTATCCAAAATATTTTGAGGTTTCTCTCGTTTTCAACGCAGATGTAGAGTATTCTATACTCGGAATAGGCCATTCATAGTCCTTGAGACCGATGCTCGATAATACCTCGGCTAAGGGCATACTAACTTGAGTGTCTCTACACGGAAAAGAGTAGAATGAGTTCGGTATTGCATGATTTCGTTCAAAAGCGTAAAAATAGGGTGATTCCCCGAGACTTTCTTGCCAAACAAACGGAGTCCGGATTCATTCGGAACAAAAGGGTATTGCCTTATAAATATTGATAAGTCTTTTGTAGACCGGATATCAATTTTAGTACGTAGTAAATATATACATCCTCCAACATTCTCAAGAGTTTGACTCGGTCGAATTCATTAGAATCACCACTCCTACCCTATGCCTCAGAATGACTCTCTAAATCTTCGGATCAAGAGAAATGGGATAGATACTCTTTATAGTAAGCTTGTCATTAGTTAAGTGGTAACGTTTCGATTCTACGGAGGGCTTTCTCTTTGCTTAATAGGTACTAGAATACCTTTTTGTATTTTAAATAATAGGGTGTGCTCTAAAACAATTAATCACATGGTGGATAAGGAGGATTGAGTTAAGAAGATGTACTTAAAATACAATTAGCCCGTAGTGAAGTTAATCGAGAGTATCGGGTCTCTCCTTTAACGGCTTTATCATTCCATATAGTATCGGACCGATTTGATTAGAGTTCACGATATAATTCCGTAATCGAGAAGTCTTATCGTAGCTTGATTCTTTATCGCCTCATCCTCCTTATCCTTCCATCTTACGAACTTTTCTTCCTTTTTCTTAGTCGATATGTGAATTAATTGTTTATACTAAATAATTAAATACACGGAAAAGACATTTTTCGACTTTCCTTCCTTACCTCATCATCGGTTATTTAATTATTTTCGTCCTCCGAAGAATTGTCACTAAGCTCCTCATCGTTGCTTTCTTCGGTATGTGGTTTAGCATATCGGAAGGATTCGATTTCCCCACCGGGAGTTCCCGTGAACTCATGGCGTCGGTGGGGCTACTCGTTTCCCGACATCTTGCCGGGTCCAGCCTTTTTACCACTTCTCAACGTTACTTCATTGAGTTCTTCTTCTTGTCCATACTCCCACTGAGGTGTAATGGCAGTGCAAACATTCACATCAGCTTTCGGATTTCTCTCGGTATAACTCGGAAGTTTACCGTGAGGTCTCGCTTGCTTGCCGGTCCGCCATCCGACCAACTTGTCTCTCAATAGCTTTAACGCTAGTAGACAAGGTCTTCACCATGTCTACCACTCATCGAATTTGTGTTGAGGGACACACGAGGTGGTATGATTTTGAGTTTGGCTCCATCCACCCCGCGGCCTTTGGGAGTTAGGAGTCGTCCTTTGATAGTTTGAGTTGAAAGAATTCGAATTGGAAGGGCCGGTGGTAACTTGGCTTGATTGAAGTTTTGTCGTGGAAATCCCGAGTAGTTCGATTCTCGGTTAAAGTTTCGGAAGGGTTGGTTTTGATTATCCATTAGATTTACTTCTTCCGTCATCTCCGTTCCTACCGCATTCCCGCATCGAAGGTCGCGTCGAAGATTGGCCACCGCTTGCTTATCAATTCCATCCGAGCAACCAACGGCTTTGTATCGGGACCGCTTGCGTACCTTCTTTCTTAACAACATTGGTCTTCTTGGGAGTCGACCACATATTGTTCTTGGCGATGGTCTCGGCCACTCAGAAAGGCGGCCTCATCACCTCCCCTAAGAAGGATCCATGAGTCCGTGGAGTCAAGATAGTCTCTATTAGGTTGAGAGACACCTCTATAGAACAGCTTCCGGCAACTCATGTCCGTCATATCCGTGATTGGGGCACTTCCTCATCAACCGATTTAATCTCTCCCAAGCTTTGCCAACAGCCTCATCCTCTAGTTTCTCTAAAGTAGCTATTTCCCGTTTCATCTCCATAATCTTGCCTGGTGAAACCCACTTGAGAGCGAAAGCTCTTTTGACATCATTCCATGTATGGAGGGAATGATGTGCTAACGACTTAAACCATCGACTTGCTTCGCCCTTCAAAGCAAAAGGAAATAGCTTCAACTTTACGATCTCTGAATCAACACCAGGATAATGGCCTGCTTCATAGATTTGTACGAATGTGGATAAGAAGTCGTGTGGATCTTCCTGAGCAGTACCATGGAAAGAGCTATTCTGAACTAGAGCAACTACTCCGTTCTTTAGATCGAAATTCACTCCTCCCATGTCAGGAGGACGAATTGGTCTATGCCCCTCGAGAAAATCTTGATTTAGATATGGGGTGTAGGGGTCCTGGTTCAATTGATTAAGCTGGTTTTGTCTAAATTGTTGAAGTTGTTGATTTATGCCAGCTTGTTGATTCTGCTGTTGCTGCAGAGCTTGCATTTGTTGCAGAATTAGATTTAACTGAGCTTGGGGATCAGGATTTGGAATTGGTGGATCTTGATCTGCCATTATGTCCAAATCAGGAAAAAGCCTCCTTCTTAGGATAGATCGTTCAGGTTCAGGATCGAAGATCAGAAGTCCCTTCTTACTTCTCGTTTGCATAAACCAGAAGAAAAGAAAAGGAAAAATCAACCTTAGGGTTGATTAGAACAGGTTTAGAAAAGGTTTGATGGTTTAGAGGGAGAAAAGAAAAGAGAAGAGAATAGAAGATAGAAAAGAAGTGATGATTGAACAGACTGAACTGGCGTCCAGTGTTAGTGGACGTTCGTTCAGAGATGAACGCTCGTTCAAATAAATGAACGGTCGTTCGGGGAACAGGATTGAAGTGGACGGGCGTTCAAGTTATTAAACGCTCGTCCAGACTTCGAAAATCTAAAACTAAGGCTTAAAACTTAAAAACGAAATAGAAATAATTAAGGAAACTAAAAAGAACGTACGGAAATAAATAAAGGCTAATCTAAAATTACGAAGAAAAAAAAACAAATCTAAAATTATAGAAACTAATATAACTATCGAAAATAAAAAAAATAATTGAAGGAAAATAAAATTAAATAAAACAAGGTAAAACGAAAACAAAAATAAACGTAATTCTAAAATTTAGACCTACGAATTAAAATTAGAATCGATATAAAATTTTATACCTAAAAGAATCCGACAACCGTTACCGATTCCCCGGCAACGGCGCCAAAAAATTGTTCGGTAAAAACTCGTTTTGAAATTTATAAACCGAAACACCCCAAGTATAAGGATCTGTAGTAAAGGATGTTAACGGGTCGTCCTAAGGGAATGGAATGTTTATCGAATTCAAGTATAAATCTATATCGATTATGTCACAATTATCTACCTAAACTAAGGTTGAAACTAACTAAAAGATAAAACTATTAACTAACCTAAAACCGAAAACAAAAACGAACAGAAAACAGACAAGTTGGACGAGCGTTCGATTTAATGAACGAACGTCTGGAAACGAAATCTACTGGACGAGCGTCTGCTATTGCGGACGAACGTTCAACTATGAACATAAAGGAAAAGTGCAGGAAAACAACAGGAAATTAGGGTTTATAAAACTAGAACTTAAACTAAACTTAATCTAAACGATTTGATTAAAACAATTAAAGGAAAACACAGCGAGGCAACGAATCCACCCATCAACAAAAAACCCCCAACTAGATGGTGATTAAAAAGACATAGTTTTTAGTAGTGATTTTTCACGAACTCGATCAAATATCTTCAATCAAATTTCTAAGGTTTCGTTTATCTTTTTCAAGTAAACTAAACATGCAATCAAAACGAAATCACGAGATTGTTTCCAAACTCTTACTCAACTAATCATGCATAATCTCTTAAAACACAATTAATTGCATTACTTTGAACAAAATAGAACTTAAACAATATATTTTCATATAATCATTCAAGCATCAAATATAAATAGATCGTTTCATCAAATTCATAATCCAATAAAACATAACAATGCAAACCAGCGTTATAGTAATGAAAAACTAAATCTTTTACTCACTAAACATAGGCATAAAATCTCTAGTTGGTTGTGTTGATGATGAGCTTCCTTCGTCGTCTCACTGCAAGGTTTCTAGCCAACAATCATATTGGAGATGATTGTTGGATTGGAGAAATTCATCTCTATGGAATTAGGGTTCTCTGGCCGCAGCTTTATGTAAAAGTATGCGTGAGAGAGTTGTGTAAAAGATTAGCGTTTAAGGCTTCATAATACGGTGCTTTTATAGAGTTTTAAGTCGGCTGGAGGTAAGTCGGCCCCGGACGCTCGTTTGAACAACCAGACGCTCGTCTGGAATTCCCAGACGCTGATTAAACGCTCGTTCACACTGCGGCTGAACTCTCTATATTGATTTTATGCCTTTGAACGCCCGTTCGACTTTATGGACGCTCGTCCATCCTGGACGGAGACTGAACGCTCGGCTGGATTGCTTGGGATCGGATTTTTTCATCTTTATCCATTCTCTTCAAGCCAATTCCAACTCTATCTTGAATAATTCGACTTGAGCTTCATTTATCCTCTTTAGCACTCAAAATTCAGCCTCCTAAAGGATAAATAAACATTGCAAAATGTAATAAAACTCAAATAATAATAATTCCATTAATTTAACACATAAAATAATCAATTTTGCAAATAACCATATTAAAATCATCCTTACTAAATAATTACACTTAAACCCTTAATTCTCATGTAAATTATGCAAATGCGGGGAAATAATAATGAAATATAACCCTTAATAATCATATAAATATGGCCTTAACACTTTACGTTTTAGTTAAGTTTATTTTCAGTTTTGTTCAGTTTTATCCGCTGTTTAGATTAGTTTTTTTCGTGACATAATTTAGTTAGATGAAAACTAGGGTTAGCAATCGCCAGTTTCCCGTAAGATCGACCCGGTATCAACCTCTATATTACGATCCTTATACTTGAGGAAAACCGGATTTATAAATATTATTACTTGTTATTTTTCATTGCATAAAATCCGTGACATCATTCAACTTCAATAGGTTCCCTCAGCAGACCAGCATGCGATATTCTCACCAAGGCTATTCCACACTTATGGTCAATATACTGAGTAGCAAACTTGGCTGTATTGACATATACAACCCAGTTTGAGGGGGGTGTGGAAATATTACCTGTGTGGAAATATTACCTTTGTTGTAACACTTTACTTATTTGTAACATGACATATTAATTATATTGTATAAATAATTAATATGTCATAAAGTAACCTTTTTGTCCTAGCCGACTCTAGCACTTAATACTAGCCGACTCTAGCATTTAATAGCATTCATTACTCTACTAGGACTTTTCTTATTCATGCTTGTATCTATTTATACTCATTCTTTTCTAATGAATAAACAAGTTGAGTTTACTCAAGTATTATTGCTTTCTCAAACTCTCTCAGAAGTCTATAGTGATCTTTTCCCATTTCCACTCGGGAATATCTAAAGGCCTGAGTAACCCTTCCGGTCTCTTATTCTCTCCCTTTACCCTCTAACAAGTGTCACATCTTGACACAAAGTCGGCTATCTCTGCTTTCATAGAAAGCCACCAGTAGTTGTCCTTTAGCTCTCTATACATCTTAGTTGCCCCTGGATGAACTGCAAAGGCTACCTTGTGGGCTTCATTCAACACGCTCTTTTTTAGATCTCCGACATTAGGAACACAAAGCCGATTTCGAAACCAAACATTACCATTTGCATCTAACTCATACCCATTGTCCGGTTTTGTCCTAGCAACTCGTTTATAGTCAACTATCATTGGATCCTCATCTTGTTTCTTCATGATCTCATCAATGAGCTCGGACCTTGCAATCAATGGTGCAACATACTGCACTTGTTCTTGTGGTCCCATATCTTGGACACTTAGTATTTCAAACTGGTCTACAACTTCTGTCACTTCAAGAAGTGCACTAACTGGTCTCCTGATTAAGGCATCTGCTACTACATTTGCCTTTCCTGGATGATATTGTATTTCCAAATCATAGTCCTTAACATATTCTAAACAACGCCTATGTCTCATGTTTAGCTGTTGTTGCTTGAAGAAATACTTAAGGCTATGATGATCCGTGAAAACTGGTGCTTTTACTCCATACAAATAGTGTCTCCAAGTTTTCAAGGCTATGATGATCCATGAAAACTGGTGCTTTTACTCACACTCTTGACTCCACTCTTATCTCACACTCTTCTAGGTAAGTAGTGTGAGAGGTGAAGCAATCCTTGAAAAATCCTTAACAAAGCGTCTGTATTATCCTGCCAGTCCTAAGAAACTCCGTATTTCTAAAACTGTTGTCGGTCTAGGCAACTTAGTCACTACCTCTATCTTTGCTGGATCAACCTTAAGTCCTTCTCCTGAAATGACATGGCCTAAGAAGTTCACTTGGTCCAACCAAAACTCGCATTTACTGAGCTTACCGTATAGCCTGTTTTCGCGAAGCGTCTGCAAGGCTATCCTTAAGTGGTCCTCATGCTCATGATCATCCCTTGAGTAGATCAAAATATCATCAATGAACAATATCAAAAACTTGTCTAGATATGGCATAAAGATCCTTTGCATAAGGTCCATAAATGTTGAGGGCATATTCGTCAGACCAAATGGCATAATTATGAACTCATAGTGCCCATACCTAGTAATGAATGCCGTCTTTGGGATATCCTTTTCATTAACCTTCAACTAGTGATATCTTGACCTCAAGTCTATCTTAGAAAAGACTTTCTTCCCCTGAAGTTGGTTGAACAAATCGTCTATCCTTGGTAGTGGATACTTATTCTTGATGGTCAACTTATTCAACTCTCTGTAGTCGATACACATCTTTATACATTCATCCTTCTTTTTGACGAACGAAACTGGAGCTCCCCAAGGTGATGTACTAGGCCTGATTATCTTTTTCTCTAACATGTCGGCCATGGTAACTCGTTTTGCTCCGGGAACTAAGTGAATCTCATGGTAACTCCTTGAAACTCTGAATTCATTAAAAGCCGCTTTTCTCCAATCTCCCACAAAACTTCCAAAATATGTCCTATAAGTCCTAAAATCTTCCAACATCTCTTCCAAGCTCCTAAAACCTGAAAATCAACCAAAACATACCCAAAACAGAGCATCTCCCGACATAATAGAAATAAAATAAGCAAGGAAAATCCCATAAAATACGGTCTCATCACTCCTCGGTAAACACATCTGGACATTCTCTTACAATAAGAATATCCTTATGTTCTGGGCTCTCCTTAGCCATATCTACTGCGAAGAACAAAACTGCATCACAACCTTCCGGTACTGCCTTAGCCGCTCTAAGGGCTGAAATGGTGTGATAGTGTCTCACCTTAGAGTACCTATCGTTTCCCTGACACGTAATATGGGTCTTCCCTAGAGTCCTACAGATCACTATCTTGTCATTGCAATCTAGGTGAACATGATTCTTTGCCAACGAGTCTATTCCTAAGATGACATCAAACCCTGAAAAGTCCAAAACTATCAAGTCTGACTCACACTTGTATTTACTGACTTGAATCTTACAACGAGGAATCATTTTTTTGACCTTAGAAGTTTCTCCTAACGGTGTCATTATCGAAAGAGGATTTCTTAACTTCCCAAAATGCATCCTAAGTAGCTCGGCTACTTTTACTGACACAAACGTGGTTGATGTGCCGGTGTCAAATAAAGCAGATACAGGTAAACCTCCTACTAGTATAGAACCTAGCAAGTATGTAAACGAGTATTTCAAATAACAAGAGAATATCTCAAACAAGTAAAATAATCTCAACCAAAAGTAAAAAAAACACTTAAGGTACCTGTCACAACTCCGTCATTAGTATCATAAACAGCAGCATCAATAGAAAACACTCTATTGGAACCAGTCGCGTTGCTCGTCCCCACAGGGGGTCTAGATGTTACTAGTGATGCACCCTAATTGTCCTTTCTCTGGGGACATTCCCTGGCCATGTGTGTGGTGCTACCACAAATAAAACAAGCTCATGTGCCTAAACGACACTCTTCTGCATGTAACCTGTTACATTTAGGGCACTTGGGCGGAGGTGCCCTGCCCGGAACTGGTGCGGCCCTCCTCAGTCTCTGGGACGGTCCTTGCATGTGTCCCTTACTGGCAATGAAAGGCCTCTTTATCACTTTCTCTATAGACTTTGCATTATGCTCCTCAATCTCAAGACACGTGTTCAACAGCTTCTTCATAGTCTTTGGCTTTTTGCCCACTAACCGATCCATGATGTCCTTGGACAAACCCTGTGTGAACTGTGATACTCTATCTTCTTCAGTGGCCATAGCTGTAGGCACATACTTTCCCAACTCGTGAAAATGCTCTTGGTAGTTCATGATGGTCATACCCTCCTGACGAAGTTTATAGAACTCTCTTTCCTTTGCCGACCTCTGTGCTGTCGGGAAATACTCATCCATGAACTCGGCCTTGAACTCATCCTAATTGTTGATCTTGCCCCTTGTGTTTTCTATCATATCTGCCCATTCTTGGGATGCCTCTGTCAACAGTGAACTTGCCAAATTGGTCCACTTGTCTCTGGAAATTCTCATCTGGCTGAAATTCCTCTCTACCGTCCTCAACCAACCATCTGCCTCGATGGTAACTGTCCTCCCATCAAAGTGTGCTATACCCGCTTTCTTGACGTCCATGAAACGTCTAACTTTCTCACGATCCTCATCAGCAGAAAGAGTATGGGCTTAGGGTGTAGGTTGTAGGTTAAGCCCTCTAGGTGTAGGATAAGGCCGCGACACTGGAGGTGGTGCTAGTGGGGTGGCCCGAGTCATTTTTAAGTGAGCTCCTGGCTGATGTGGTGGTGCATATGGCCCTGGTACTGTGTGTGGCATAGATAACTGGGGATAAGAAATCTGTGAAGCATATATAGCTTGTGTTGGATAGCCATATGGTGGTGGTGGTGCATAGTATTGAGGATGTTGTGGATAGTACTGGGGTGCTTGTGGGTAGTATTGTGTTTGATGTGGAAGGTGTTGCGGTAGTTGTGGTACATTTGGTAATAGGGTGGAACAACAGACGGTTGTGGAGTGTAGCTTAGGGGTGGATAAAACGTGAGGTGCGGCATGTGGGTTGACGGGTGTGTGGACATAATAGTGGCTGCATTTAGGGATGTGAGAGGTGGTGGTGGTAAGGAAAAGGTAATCTCACCTACATTGATGGTGGTGGTAGTAACTGTTGATGTAGGCAACACGTGACCGTACCTCCTGAGGTAGTAGCATTAACTAAAAGGGTATCCTCCCTTGAATTTTGTCCCGCTACGTCTTCATCGTCATTGTCTTCACACGGTTCTACGCTTACATGTTCCTGACTCATCTCCAACTCCCCTGTAACAATAGCACCCTGACTTGTCTGCAGTCCTCCTGTAACAACGACACCGTGAATAGTCTGCAACGCCACCGTACCAGTGATACCCTGACTTGTTTGTCCCTTGGACGAAGTACTAGTGCTCCTTGTAACATTCTTACCCATCTGTCAAGAAGAAAAGGATCAACTAAGCTGCTATAGAAACTTATAAAATTTTCATCTTAAACTACGAACTTAGACGTAAGATAAGAACTTTCTCTCTGATACCAATTGTGACGCCCCGTTCCGGATGCCGAGTACTTATCCGTCAAGAATGCCCGGCATGCATATATTAACTTTTATTAAGTCAAAATTAATATATACATAGGCCTCGTAACAATCAAACAGAGTAAAAGTGGAATAAATAAAGTCTAAAGATTACTCAGAATATAAAGTCAAACGACAATCAAAAGGATCAATAAGTCCCAAAATCTACGTCTAGGAAACTGAAACGACAACAACGAAATAAATGATGTTTACATTATTACATCATCAAATAAATAGAAAAGATACTAAAAGGCTGCCTCTCAAAAATGTTTAAATAAAACATAAAAATAATAAAATCCATCTTGAACTTAAACCTCAGCTCCGTCATTACCGTCGTCGTACCCATACTCAACGTCGTCCTGAAAATCACCTTCTCGGAGAGACAAAAGAAAGAGAAGGGGTAAGTACTTACGTACTTACTAAAAGGTAGAAGAAACGACTTCATACAACATATAAAGTGATATATATCACATATAACAAATAAATTCTATAAACTCTACCACATAGGTTGCATTGAGATCACTCTCACCCTCTACTAGATCACATAGTATAATCTCATGCACATAAGTTTGTTACACCAATATTAGAGGACACTTTGCATGGTGAGAATGCACCGAGACATATTAAGCACCTCTCAAGGGGCATGGACTTAGGTCTCCATGTAGGAAGTTGCAAGTTGTCCCTTGACACATAACTCAAAAGGTTTGCAAGGTTCCCATGCTTCGATTTTGAAACGTGCCTTAAAAATGATATTGACGTTTTAGTTTTTAGACAACCACATATGTATTTACGAGTTAAGTACTAACCACCTGATTCATTAACGTATAAGGATCCTTAGGGACTTCTAGTCCTAGAAAACTAAATACACTACCTAGCACATTGTAAAGAGATCATTGACTACTAAGTCAATGTCCCACAAGGCCTAAACAACGCCTTACGGTGCTCCCACCATCTCCCCGCAGAGGGTCGCAGTTGTGGTGCAGAACCAAGGCTACCAGAAATCGATGTTAGACATTGTCAATTAACATATAATGACCCACAAGAAAATGCATATCAAACCATAACACATTGTACACCAATAATACCCAAACAAGATGAATATTATCACATGTAATAATATTTAGGATTATAAACACCACCCTTTGTATTTATTATTATTGTTATTACTACCATACGGAAGGAAACAAAACATAGGTCCCTTTTTCTTTTTCACGGGACTATCGATATTAGCAGTTAGGAATACTTTAGTTCTGTTCTTTTTATTATTATAGTACAATCCTTCTGCATAATATAGTGTTCTACTTATTATTATTATTAAACTAGTGGAAATGCTCACGCCGTGTAAGGCACGGCGTACCCGTTAAAGATTTAAACGTAGAAGTAGATGATATTTTTACATTCATAGAAATGATACAATCATTCATTTTTATTAATAAAAACCCTTTTGGTTCAAAACATACTTCATTTTAGTTACCATAAGTTACAAAAGATAGTGGAATACAATCATTGCAAGCACGTATAGTTATGTATATTACTACGCCATCAAACTTTATCCATGATAAAAGATAATGGTGGTAATATACAAACTATATTCCCTATTGTAGCAAAGTTTGGGTTTTAAAAAGCATAGACTACAACCATTATTGTATTTTAATACATAAACATACATCAATTCTTAATCGTTGGATAATTGAATATTTATTAATAAAATATTAAAGGAATTCCATTTTAAATAGGTATTATGTGTACATCTATAGAGGTTTGGTCTTTAACAACCTATATATTGAATCATATACTTTTTATTTTTTACAACAATATTATACCCGAAATAATATATTTATTACGCTATGGTTTAGGCTCATTATTCTACTCGAATGTAATAAATACGATTTGGAGTATACTTATGATTACAAATTTAATAATTATGATTTCGAGTGTAACAAGTAATAGTATGACTCATAAAAAAACAACAGTATCACAATAGACACCAAAAACATATATATTCAAGTAAAGCTTTGCATTTTACCTTTATATATTGCAAGAGTTACTCTACTTAACAAGGTAAAAAAAATGCACGTGGGCCGAAATATTTTTCTATAGGTAAAATGCAAAGTATTACATTTTTTAACGGGATACATAAACTAAGTAGAATGTAAAGTATTACATTTTTTTACGGGATCCATAAACTCATTAATTAAATATGGATCCACCAATATATTATACATCTTATATATATATATTGCTATAGGTATCTAAAGTTACTCTATTTAATAAATATGATTTCGAGTGTAACAGGTAATAGTATGACTCATAAAAAAAAACAGTATCACAATAGACACCAAAAACATATATAATCATGTAAAGATTTGCATTTTACCTATATATTGCTAAAACTACTCTACCTAACAAAGTAAAAAAAATTAAGTGGACCGAAATATTTTTCTATAGGTAGAATGCAAAGTATTACATTTTTTAACGGGATCCAGAGACTAAGTAGAATGCAAAGTATTACATTTTTTAACGGGATCCATAAACTCATTTAAGTAAATGTACATGCATCCACCAATATATATGTATCTATATATTTATACATATTGCTATAGTTATTCTATTGGAAAAAAAATCACGTGGGCCGAAATATTTTTCTATAGGTAAAATACAAAGTATTACATTTTTTAACGGAATCCATAAACTAAGTAGAATGTAAAGTATTACATTTTTTAACGGGATCCTTGAACTCATTTAAGTAAATGTAGATCCACCAATATATATGTATCTACATTTTTAACGGGATCCATAAACTCATTTAAATAATTGTAGATCCACCAATATATATATATATATATCTAGAGTTACTCTATTTAACAAAGTAAAAAAATATATATTCACGGGGGCCGAAATTTTTTTCTATAGGTAGAATGCAAAGTATTATATTTTTTAACGGGATTCATTAACTCATTTAAGTAAATGTAGATCCACCAATATATATGTATCTATATTTTTTAACAGGATCCATAAACTCATTTAAGTAAATGTAGATCCACCAATATATGTGTATCTAGAGTTACTCTATTTAACAAAGTAAAAAAAAAAATCACGTGGACCGAAATAGATTTCGAGTGTAACAAGTAATAATATGACTCATAAAAAAACAACAATATCACAATAGACACCAAAAACATATATATTTATGTAAAGCTTTGCATTTTACCTATATATATTGCTAAAACTACTCTACCTAACAAAGTAAAAAAAATCAAGTGGACCGAAATATTTTTCTATAGGTAGAATGCAAAGTATTACATTTTTTAACGGGATCCATAAACTAAGTAGAATGCAAAGTATTAAATTTTTAACGGGATCCATAAACTCATTTACGTAAATGCACATCCACCAATATATATCTATCTATATATTTATACATATTGCTAAAGTTATTCTATAGGAAAAAAAAATTCACGTGGGCCAAAATATTTTTCTATACGTAAAATAGAAAGTATTACATTTTTAACGGAATCCATAAACTAAGTAGAATGTAAAGTATTACATTTTTTAACGGGATCCATGAACTCATTTAAATAAATGTAGATCCACCAATATATATATACTAGTCATAAACCCGTGCATTGCACGGGGACGTATGACAATGTGATTACCTCAGATAAAATCAAAAACAGATCACACAACATGTTCAAAAATTTTACTGATGCCAATAATTGTGGTTATATTACTGCTTTTAGCATTGCACAGGAGAACGAATATTTCAATAGAAGAATTTTTTTAAGGATGAAAAAAAAGATTTTATTGGCATATTTGTTACGCAGGAATTGAATTGAATAGAATATGTAGGATTGTAATTAAACAAATTATATAAAAGATGGCACATTGAGTGATTGATAGAGTAATGTAGTGAATTAAGGTTGGCTTGAGTAGGGTATGATATGGTTCATAACGTATGATATAGGCGAAGGGGTGAGTAGTCCTACGTCATACCCCATTACACCCTATCTCTCTTCCACCCGGCCCTGCCCACCGATATCATACCCTACCCACCACCATATCCTACCCTACCGATATCACCATATCTTACCCTCGACATCCTACCTACCTTACACATTACCTACTCTACTCCACTTTCATCCACCCCAACCCTACCCTACCCTACCTTACTCATCATTCTACCCCACCTTCCCACAACCCCTTCCTTCCTAATCCTACCAAACCCACCACCCCACCGGTACCCTACCACCAACCAACCCTACCCTATCCACCTTTCCACTTTACCATATCTTACCCACCACACCACACCACTATACCTTACCTTACACACTACCCCAACCTATCATACCCTCCCTAACCCTACCTTACCCAACACTTCACCCTACCTTACCCACCATCTTACCCTGCCCTACCCACTACTATCATACCCTACCCACCACCCTACCTGATATCACCATATCTTACCCTCGACATCCTACCTACCTTACCCATTACCTACTCTGCTCCACTTTCATTAACCCCAACCCTAGCCTACCCTACATTACCCATCATACCACCCTACCTTCCCCACCCCTCCATTCTCTACCCTACCCAACCCACCACCCCACCGTACCCTACCTACCACCCAACCCCACCCTATCCACCATTCCACCATACCTTACCTTACCCACTACCCCAACATATCCTACACTACTCAACCCTCTCCAACCCTCCCCAACCCTACCTTACCCACCACACCCTACCACCCTACCTTACTCATCATACCACCCAACCTTACCCACCACCACACCCTTCTCTACCCTACCCTACCCACCACCCCAACCTTACCCTACTCTATCCACCATTCCACTCTACCCTATCTTACCCACCACACCACATTACCTTACCTACTACCCCAACCTATCCTACCATACTCTACCCTACCCTACCCTACCATACCAACCCTACCTTACCCACCACTTCACCTTACCCTACCCCATCCTACCCTACCCACTCTACCCTACTCTACCCACCATTACACTCTACCTTATCTTACCCACCACACTACCCTACCTTACCTTACCCACTACCCCAACCTACCCTACTCTACTCTACCCTACCCTATCCTAGCAACACTACATTTCCCACCACTTCAACTTACCTCCCTACTATACCATACCCTACCCCACACACCACCACCCCTACCCTACCCACTACCTCACCCTACCCTACCTGACCCATCACCCTGCCATACCTTACCCACCCCTCATTATACCATACCTTACCCACTACCCAACCTTATTCAAATACGCTTCTTACCTACCATACCACCACATCATTAAATGATGTGGCTAATGCATAGCAAATTACCTGATTTAAGAATATATCGTATTAATTGGCATATTTGAATTTAGTTATTTTCAAAATGTAATTTAATTTCTGAATATTATGTATCAATAGAGGACTCAAAAATTTGTACATAATGATTTTTTTTCTTGACATATTTGAATTTATTTATGATCCATATATTTAATTTAAAATAGTTTTACAGGATTATATCTTTTGACATATTTGAAATTGTTTTTCTTTTGAAAATGTAATTTAATATAAGAATATTTCACATTGAATGACATATTTATTTAATCTAAATACATTTGCATTACACTGCAAATATTTGAAGTAAGTTATTCTTGAAAGTATAATTGATTGTATGAATATTTAGTATTAAATGGAGCGACTATTTAGCAGGGAATAACTTTAATTTAAGAATATTTTGAATTAATTGGAAAACGTGAATATTGTTATTTTTCAAAATATAATTTAATGTAAAATCATTTGACATTGTAATCTAATGTTAGAATTATATTTCATTAATTGGAATAAATAATTTATCATTTTCGCAAATTATAAATTAATGTAAAAATATGTCGCATTAAATTCCATTTTTTAATTTAGGTATTTTTGAACATTTAATTTAATGTAAGAATATTTGGTATTAATTGGAGTGAATAATTTATATGGGATGTATTTAATGCAAGAATATTTCCCATTAAATGACATAAAGCCGCAAAAACAAAACCGAACAAAGTTAATTCAAAAACTATAAAAAAAACAATCGGTGCAATGTTAAAAAAAGAATTGAATGTAAGAATATTTGGTATTAAATGAGCCGCATACCATAATTAGAAAAATTGTTTTTTGAAAAATAAAAACATAATTTAATGGAGCAATATTTAGCATTAATTGAGGTATCTAATTTGTAGGGGATGAATTTAATGTGTGAATATTTCCTTTTTGAATTTAATTTAATGTTAAGATATTTTTTTATTAATTGTTAAAAATGATTTAATATTTTTTTTGAATATTATAATTTAAATAAAAAATATTTCACATTTCATTCCATATTTGATTGAATTTAATGCGAAATATTCCCTATTTTTATTAAGAAAATGAAATTTTAAATGTTCTTTCTAAATATGGATGAATTTATTCCCTATTATTATTAGAATAATAATATTTTAAATGATTTTTCTAATTATGATCGAATTTATTACCTATTTTTATTAGGAGAATAAAATTTTAAATGATTTTTATAATTAGGGTAGGTGAATTATGTAATTATGGTAGGTTTTTTTTTTTTTTATAAATTTTGAGACGCTAAATTGCCATATATGACATAAATTTATGAATATTTTTTTAAATAGCGAATTTAAATATAATTATTTTTTTAAAGCACATTTAATGTAAGAATAATTAGCATTAATGTGATCCGGATTTATTCACTATTTTTATTAGAAAAATCAAATTTTAAATAATTTTTCTAATTATGGTATGCGGTTATTGTAATAATGACAGTTATATAGGATATATTTAATGTCTGAATAATTATTGAGGTGAAAAATATCCCTAATTATGTTTTTTGAAAAATAAAAACATAATTAAATGGAGCAATATTTAGCATTAATTGAGGTATCTAATTTTTAGGGGATGAATTTAATGTCTGAATATTTCATTTTTGAATTTAATTTAATGTTAAGATATTTTTTATTAATTGGTAAAATTGATTTAATATTTTTTATGAATATTATAATTTAAATAAAAAATATTTCACATTTAATTCCATATTTGATTGAATTTAATGCGAAATATTCCCTATTTTTATTAAGAAAATCAAATTTTAAATGTCTTTATAATTATGGATGAATTTATTCCCTATTATTATTAGAATAATCATATTTTAAATGATTTTTCTAATTATGGTTGAATTTATTACCTATTTTTATTAGGAGAATAAAATTTTAAATGATTTTCATAATTAGGGTAGGTGAATTATGTAATTATGGTAGGTTTGTTTTTTTTTTTTTTAAATTTTGAGGCGGCTAAATTGCCAGATATGACATAAATTTATGAATATTTTTTTAAATAGAGAATTTGAATATAATTATTTTTTTAAAACACATTTAATGTAAGAATAATTAGCATTAATTTGAGCCGGATTTATTCCCTATTTTTATTAGGAAAATAAAATTTTAAATAATTTTTCTAATTAATATATGCGGTTATTTTAATAATGACAGTTATATAGGATGTGTTTAATGTCTGAATAATTATTGAGGTGAAAAATATCCCTAATTATGTTTTTTGAAAAATAAAAACATAATTTAATGGAGAAATATTTAGCATTAATTGAGGTATCTAATTTGTAGGGGATGAATTTAATGTCTAAATATTTCCTTTTTGAATTTAATTTAATGTTAAGATATTTTCTATTAATTGGTAAAATTGATTTAATATATTTTTTGAATATTATAATTTAAATAAAAAATATTTCACATTTAATTCCATATTTTATTGAATTTAATGCGAAATATTCCCTATTTTTGTTAAGAAAATCAAATTTTAAATGTTCTTTCTAATTATGGATGAATTTATTCCCTATTATTATTAGAATAATCATATTTTAAATGATTTTTCTAATTATGGTCGAATTTATTACCTATTTTTATTAGAAGAATAAAATTTTAAATGATTTTTATAATTAGGTTAGGTGAATTATGTAATTATGGTAGGTTTGTTTTTTTTTAAATTTTGAGGCGGCTAAATTGCCAGATATGACATAAATTTATGAATATTTTTTTAAATAGCGAATTTGAATATAATTATTTTTTTAAAACACATTTAATGTAAGAATAATTAGCATTATTGTGACCCGGATTTATTCAAATTTTAAATAATTTTTCTAATTATGGTATGCGATATTTTTTATTAAATATTATTAAAGAAAATCAAATTTTAAATAATTTTTCTAATTATCGGGTATGCCGAAATCGGTGAATTTCGACAAATGAATTTCGACAGTGAATCCCGAAAATCGGTGAATCCCGACAATTAATTTTGAAAATTAGTGAATTTTGACGGTGAATTTATTATTTCGAACACAAGTGAATTTCGATAGTGGATAAATAGTTTTGTCGCTTTAATGACGAGACGAGTTATATAGGATGTATTTAATGTCTGAATAATTATTCAGGTGAAAAATATCCCTAATTATGTTTTTAATAAAAACATAATTTAATGGAGCAATATTTAGCATTAATTGAGGTATCTAATTTGTAGGGATGAATTTAATGTCTGAATATTTCCTTTTTGAATTTAATTTAATGTTAATATATTTTTTATTAATTGGTAAAATTGATTTAATATTTTTTTTGAATATTATAATTTAAATAAAAAATATTTCACATTTAATTCCATATTTGATTGAATTTAATGCGAAATATTCCCTATTTTTATTAAGAAAATAAAATTTTAAATGTTCTTTCTAATTATGGATGAATTTATTCCCTATTATTATTAGAATAATGATATTCTAAATGATTTTTCTAATTATGGTCGAATTTATTACCTATTTTTATTAGGAGAATAAAATTTTAAATGATTTTATAATTAGGGTAGGTGAATTATGTAATTATGGCAGGTTTGTTTTTTTTTTAAATTTTGAGACAGCTAAATTGCCAGATATGACATAAATTTATAAATATTTTTTTAAATAGCGAATTTGAATATAATTATTTTTTTAAAACACATTTAATGTAAGAATAATTAGCATTAATGTGAGCCGGATTTATTCCCTATTTTTATTAGGAAAATCAAATTTTAAATAATTTTTCTAATTATGGTATGCGGTTATTGTAACAATGACATTTTTTTTTCCAAAAAAATTAGAAGATTGTGAGCCGGATTTGTTCCCTATAATATGGTAGGTTTTTTGAATTTAGTTATTTTTTAATGTGAAATAAGATAGGAAAATGAGATAAATTTAATTTGTAAGAATATTTGAATATTATAATTTAATGCAATAATATTTAGCATTAAAATCAATATTTGATGGAATTAGATGCAAAATATTCCCTATTTTTTATAAGAAAAATCAAATTTTAAATGATATTTCTAATTACGGCCGAATTTATTCCCTATTTGTTTTTTTGATATTTATTTAGTTTTTTATATTTTCATTTTTACTTAAAGAATGGATGCTTTTATCTAAAAATACTTGATGACATCATAATCAATTAACAGAAATTGTGAATACCTAAACACATACTCATGCATTTCAACAAAATTTAAAATCGTTTTTGCGATAAAAATATGTATAAAAATGATTCAAATGAACAACGGGAATGGTGGTGAACCTTCAATTAAAAATAACGTATCCGTTGGCCGATCTCAAACTTGATCTCGAATCCTAGAACGTGGTGCAACCACGAGATGAACATGTAGTGTCAAAGTAGCCGTACGTACGTATATAATGCGATGGATAAAAAAATTGATACCTGATCGAATAGATTAAAAAAATGATAGCGCAACCTAAGAATCCTTCAATCTTGTAAATGCAGACGGTATGATCACATCGAACATCCCATGAATTTTAAACCTGTCAATCAGGAATAAACAACAACCAAAAATAAAACACAAAAATAATAACCAAAAATAAAATTAAAACACAAATAGCAATTACTGAGTATATAGACAATATACTATCATAAACATAACATGCATGCATGCATTTGATTATATATAATTTAATTAAAACACATGCATGCATTTGATTAAGAATTACCTTAATGATGATGAAGAAGATGATGAAAACACCCTTGCAAACTGAATATAGCAATTGATCCGCTTGTAATATACTGAATGAAAAAAAAAGGTCGAAAAATGCAATTCAAACGTTTTGATGGTAATTAAAACGTGGGCATAAATAGGGTAATTATAACATGCGTGTGTTTGTTTTAATCAGCATGTGAGTAAATATTTTTTTTTTAATTGTGAATCAATTTTGAGATCCTGTAATTAATTAATTAATGATATTCTACTTATCATAATTGGGTTTTTTTTTTGGGGGGGAAAACCGGGTTTTGGGTCGGATAATGGGTCAAATAGCGGGTAATTGGATCAAATTCACTCGTGTATATATTATATATATATATATATATATATATATATATATATATATATATATATATATATATATATATATATATATATATATATATTTTTTTTTTTTTAACGGGATCCATAAACTCATTTAAATAATTATAGATCTACCAATATATATGTATCTAGAGTTACTCTGTTTAACAAAGTAAAAAATATATTTCACATGGGCCGAAATATTTTTCTATCGGTAGAATGCAAAGTACTACATTTTTTAACGGGATCCATGAACTCATTTAAGTAAATGTAGATCCACCAATATATATGTATCTACAGTTTTTAATGGGATCCATAAACTTGTTTAAGTAAATATAGATCCACCAATATATATGTATCTAGAGTTACTCTATTTAACAAAGTAAAAAAAATTCACGTGGACCGAAATATTTTTCTATAGGTAGAATGCAAAATATTAAATTTTTTAACGGGATCCATAAACTAATTTAAGTAAACATACATCCACCAATATATATGTATCTATATATTTAAACAATATAGCTAAAGTTATACTATTGAAAAAAAAAATTAATCCAACAGCTGACACGTGTCAAGCTATAAGCCTGCCACGTGTGAGCAGGACACAAATGCACAAGTTGAAGAAAATGGGGCGACGTGGCCGGCTGTGGTGCCACTTTTTCTCTTTACATAGAATAGTAATAGTAATAGTAGAGATGTCATAACTTTTCAACAGCAGCATGCACTGTTATCATTCTCCTTCCATCGGCAGCATCGTACACAACAAAATCAAACGGGGAAGAAACATAATAATAATAGCCTTATTAAATATATTGTAGAACACTCAAAATCCGTTAAGAACACCTCCTTACCTTTTAGCAATTTGATAGCATCTCCAAAAGCAAAATTGACACCAAAAGAGACGAATCTTTCGATTCCAACTCCTACGATCAACCTACGATTCAATAACGGTGTTCTGCGGTTAGCACAATAACTATTGCTACCAAAGCTCAGATTTTTCTAAAAAATGAACGGATCTATAATTAGGGCTAGAAAGGAAAACTTACCGAAAAAAAAACGTGCTACTACAAAATATAGATATAATGACACTAAATTAGGGGCTTTTTGTCAAAAACGCCCTTTCAGGGCCTTAATGGGGCGCTCCCAAATCCTGGACGTTTGCTAAAGTAAGAGCATATGCAATAATAGGACCTTTCACAATGTGTATTTACCTCAAAAGACTACAAAATTATCTATATGGCCACATTGTCTTTTTGTTATCATATTGAGAACTACAATAACAAAAAAAACACACTCACTTTTATGGTTGTGGTTGTGGTTGGGGATACACCCACAACCACTATCACAACATAACCATTTTTGAGATACATTTTTTATCTATTGCAGATTTTATTTTTCACTTCACATGGTGACTTTCCATAAAGGTGGTATTCACAATGGGTTTTTTTACCTTATTGTATATGCTCTAAAAGGTATTATTGTTATACATTTTTTAATTTTTTTTATTGTCTCTAAGGGCGTTCATGAACCCATTATAAATTATTTAATATTATTTTTAAGAATCCACATATTTTTTATAGGGAGAAGGACCGCATAATTTTTATAGAAAACAAACAAAAATCCCGAAAATCGCTCCCCGAAATAATCCCGAAATCGTAATTTTGACAAATGAATCCCGAAAATTAGTGAATTTCGACAATCTAATTTCGGCGGTGAATTTAAATAGTGAATTTCAACACAAGTTTTCGACTTAAATAGTTTTGTCATTACTCAAGTCCTTCTCCCTCATTCCCCCTATAAATTATTAATATTTTTATCCAATTTTTTTCCGCTTTGAAAAACAAAACAGCGGGTAAAGACCCGCCTCTAACATTTTCACTTTCACTAAAGACTCAAGCCTCCCCTGTCTAGGGCATTACACAATTCCTTCACCTCCGTCTTCTACACCTCCATTTTCCACCTCCGCGCTTCTTCCGTCTCCATCTTCCAGAGAATCGGAGTCTTCATCTTCCGCAAGCTATGTTCCGACATTATTACGGGTCCTCGATTTGCATCTATTCATTTCTCCTAAGGCTTACTCTCTGACCTGTACGCCTCTTCTTCTACTTCGATTCTTCCGTAAAATCGGAACCTCGTTCTTCCACTCCAATCTTCACCAATTAATCTACAAGCAGCGTACCAACATCAAGCTTCACAGGTACATGTTTTACTTTTTTATTTTTTTTTTCTAGGAGAAAGTTCCATAATTTACAAATTTTTTATTTGAATTAGTGTAAAATAGCTTTAAGCTTTGTCAATTTATTCGTTTGGTTTTCAACCCTGTTTCGGCTCTGATTTTAAATGTAAGTGCTGAGCCTGGAGACTTTGTTTAGATTGAAGTTCTGAGTTTTGTTTATTCTGTTTTTGTTTTTGCTATTATATAGTGGTATGTGTAGTATAATTTTCTAAGATCCTCAATTTTTTTTGAGATTATCTGGAAGTAGGAGTTATTCTTTAGATCCAGATAACGAACCCAAGATTTGGAATCGAAGGAAGGATTTTGAGCTGATAGTCACACGAAACGAGCTGAAGGATCATGGCATTGCAATAAACATCTATATCGTTCCTTACATATATTTTATGGTGTTCGCTAATTGACATTATGGAGAAAGCTTGATTCCTGTGTCTCCACTGGATTCTGCTCGTAAGATCTCCACCATGGCAAATTTGCAATTTCCTCTTTTTTTTTTTTTTTTTTTTTTTTTTTTTCATCTTCCTGTTTTGATGTCTGATAGTCTTTTATCAACAATATTAGGAGATGACATTATTCTTGACATTTGTGTTTCAGCTTCAGAGGATATTTCATATCATATCATGGACAGCTTTAAAACGGTAATATTTAGCTTGATGCTATTGGTTTCCGGACTGAATTAGCTTTTAAATCTGCTTGATTTCTGTTTTTATTCCTTGGCCAAGTTCTTATATCTAATCTTGCTTATGTATGTTGTGGATATTTGAAAATGTGTCTTGACATGAGCCCTTATATATGAATAAGTTAAAGTTTATAGTCGATTTTGAAATGTGCTCTATGAGTTTGTTCAGAGTGAAATGCATCAAAATCATTCAATGATTTCAGGAGAATTCTCATTGCTCATTCATTCTTTGTAGTTTATTGGTTTTAAAACCTAGCAACTCTCACACTCTTTTCTTCCTTATATTTCAGTAAGCGGAGATGGGCTACTGTTGCAAAGTTCAACGGTAGCATATGCAATGTCTTTCCAATTCTCTGATGGTGTCACATAATCGGTTCAACGAGATGACCATGTTGGATCGGGTAGATAGGTTGAGACTACCCTATCAAAGAGGAAGAGAGGAAAAGACGACCATGATGATGATAAGAAGGTAGATGATGAGAGACCATCTAAGCAATAGGATCAGTCCTATTACTGTGATCTCATGGCTAGCCATTAAGGTTTAGGTCACCCTTCTTTCTCTGCTTGCTTTGGGAGAACGTAGCAGTTGTAGTAATGTTTTTATTTCTTTATGTTTCATTGATGGTGCTCGTAGAGTATATCTGCTAGTATGTTCTGTGGTTTCGCTACTTTTGTGAATTTTGCTAGTATGAATAAGGTCGATTGTTGGACCGTATTAAATATTTCCACTAGAATAATGTCATATATACATGTATTATTTGAAGTTCAGAATGCTTGATTTTATTACACTTATTTTCAGTCATCCTAACTTTATGGTAAGATGAGATGACTCTCAGTAATTTATTTCTTACAGATAGAAAGATTATTTTTTATCAGTAGAAACCAATGTTATCCTTAAAGATATTCTAATCAAGATTCTGAATGTTGATTCTTAATGTTGTTGTACTATTTTAGTTGCTTACTTTAAGGTTTTTTATTCTAGTAAACAACCTTACGGGACTGTTTGTTCCTACATATTTATGCATAAAAGTAGTGGTTTCGTCATATTTTGCTGTCAGCTTTAGACAACCCACAGCACTAAATTTCTTTGTTTTGACATGAATTTTATTTTTGTTGTTGATATTTCTTGTGTGATGATGGATCAGATGGAACAGCTGGAATCATTTCCATTTTAATGTTGATTAAAGATTAATCCAAGAAACTGCAGATGCAGTTGTGTCCACCGGTGTTGCTCCAGCCGGTTACAAGTACATCAATATAGGTACTATATTAATCCATACAAACATACTAATACATCTATTATCTGTATGCATTGAAGAGATAAATAGAGAGATGTAATTGATTTAGTGAAATCAATTAAGTAGCCCGCCACATGGTATATAATGGTTGCACCTATTGAACAAACTAACTATATCTTTATGAAATTTTGATTTGATTTTATTCTTATAAAATTTCTAGATGATTGCTGGGCTGAACTTGATAGAGACTTGAAATACAGTTCTTTCAGGACGAAAGGTTGTGTTTTTTTCGCTGCATGCTATTTCTCGTTACCTAGATGCTTATTTGACCCCTTGGATATACCCTATGGTGAATCAAATTATGTTGGATTTCTCCTGAATGTTGTTTCTGGCGGGAATGTTGTAATTGGATGTTCTGGTTATTTAGTGGTAAGCCGTGAGAAGATGAATGATTCATTTACTTCCTAGTTGGTAGGCCTTTTTGAATGAGGATTTTTAAAGCATATGGAAACGAGGTTGATTTTCATAAGAGGATGCCTATGAAAATCATATATTTATTGAAAAATATGGAGGATTCCTTTTCGATTATTTGAAATACTTCTGATAATCCATAGGAGTCATTCCCTTTACTTTTTTTTTTACTTTATATGGTTTCTTGTTTCATGTTATAGTCTACTTATAATCTTGCCATGAGAACCTTGATAATGTTATTAATAGAACTTGCCTTAGTGCCCTGTTTCGGAGGCTTAAATGATCTTTAACATGAGCTCTTTATGTTTGCTTAAGTTGTGTTTGTATGCATTCTAGTAACTTGCTTTAAGTTGTTGTTGGAAACCTATTTTAGACTGTATTTTTCTAAGCATTAAATTACCTTGTAGAAATTCTGGATCTGTCTTAATGTTTATTAAGTGTATGGTACTAGAGTCTTGATTGTGAGCCCTCGTATGCTTGGATTGAAGTCTTTCTTGCTTTTTGAGTCTGCCTATTTAGTGTCCTGTTCAGGTCTGTTCAAGACTTGTTGTACAATCTGGTGTTTCATTTCTGGTTTGGTACTTGCTCCATTGCATCTGTTTAGTCTATCCATGTTGATCAGTTGATCAGTTGATCTTGCTAGTGAATAGGCTCTCTGCATTTGCTAATGTGTTCAGTTTATAGTTTGTTTTATATGCCTGTTTTGTTTAGTCTGCCATCCGTTTGCATTCGGTCCAATATGCATGCTGCCCATTTGTGTGCAAAGTCTGATTCTGATCATGCCTTTGTCTTTTTTAGATCAAGTCCAGAATACCCTTCTGCTTGCTAATATGTGCGCAACCTGCTTGTCTAATGTGTCTACATTCCTAAAACATTTCTTCCAATAAATCTATCACATGCAATAAAGAAGAAATTTGTAAATTAGAAAGCTTAATTCGTGTATTTTTTGTTATTTTTTTACAGGCTTCTTCAGAGGTATTACAACAGGGGTTACATGGTCTCTTGCTAGTAGAGCTACTTATTTTGGAATCCACGAAAAAGTGGATTGAGATGTCGCATCCCAACCTTGGTGGCCACTGGGCGCATTTTTTGGCTATTGGTATTTCTTAACTGATATTAGTATGAGTTTGATTAATTTTTTTTCCTATTACAGTTACTTGTGTTTTTTTTTGTTTAAATAATGGGGCTTTGATCTTATTATTGGACATGGATGTTTAACTAAGCTAATCAGATTTTGTACATTGCTTTCAGGGGATACACTTGGTTCTTTTATATATGTTCCATGTTAAGTGATGAAGAAGCAGGTGTAGATTCAAGGGACATCGATATGTTTGTAATTTTCTTATTAATAGACATATGTTCAAATTTGGTTAAGTATTTTAGTGTGATATTATTGTTCTATTGTTTTTCTTAATGAAACTTTGTGAGGTGTGTTTATTGTAGTCTAAAATATGATCAGGGCGTGTATATATATATATATATATATATATATATAGACAGGAATGTATTAATTTTTTTTTATATTAAGAATTCCTGAAGAGGCGTTTTGGAACGCCCTAATAGGGTTCAGTTGACCGTTGCATTTTGAATGTGTTATGACATTTTAAACCGCTTCATTTGGACTCAATAAGGGCGCTTGAACTTGTATCAATACCACTTATTAAGGGCGTTTCCAAACGCCCCATCAGGTTGTGTTAAGGCGTTCCAAACGCCCAATCAGGGTTGTGTTAAGGCGTTCCAAATGCCCCATCAGGGTTGTGTCAGGGCGTTTTTGTCTATTGCGACGGCGACAGAAAGGGCGTTCCATGGAAACGCCCCTAGATGGAAAACGCCTCGATAGTTGCTTATAGGGCGTATTGAAACGCCCTTAAATGCTTTTTTTGGTGTAGTGACGGTCGGTATCGAAACGATCAGCTCCTCGCGGTGATCAATTTCTTATACTATGGTCTGCAACGAAAATCAATCGTTAACCCCGAATTTGGAAGACGGTGTCCGAACTTTTTTTTTTCTGTCTCCTGAACAATGCCGCCGTTGCTTTTTTTTTTTTTTTTAGAAATAAAACGTGATTGGCTATTGACTAATGAGTTTTATACTCTTTTATACCCATTAATTATTCATTGGTCAAAATTCTTTAATTATAAATTCTTTTTAATCCCCCTTTATTTTAATAATCTTTTAGGTTAAAATAAAAGAGGAAAATATAAAATAAATTTCATTTTACTCTTTTACCCTTCTTAAATTTTCGGGGTATTACAGGTGAATAACTCATGTTTTGGGGCGCATTCAGTAAAAGATATTACATGAGTTATGTAATTCGCGTTTTATTTTGTTGGTTCGTAGAATATATGTATCACATTAATTGATATATACGATTATTTATTTATAGATATGTGTATTAGCCGAGGCTTTGGTTTTTGAAACCTTTGAATTTAATTTTGTAATGTACACACGTATAAAATGTCATTATTGAACAAGTTAAATCCAGAAATTTCTAAGCTATTTAGTAAGAACGTTGCATCTAAAATTTGCTATATAAAATATGTGTAAGTCTAGTCATATTTAGTTGGAGGAGCAATTTGGAAATCGTGTATCTACAATGAGGAATGTCACAACAAAATTGTCAATACAATAATATAAAACAATTTTATATTATTGATTATTAATATTATATTGGACCTATTGATTACTGTAACGCCCCAAGACCCCGGGTCTGACAGCGCTAAATAAGTCTTAAATGGTCCAGTCAACTGCTTAGAGCGTCGTCATCGCTTGGTCTAGAAGGGCCAACTCGCGTTGACAAGACCTTTATATCTCCCAAGGGTGAGCAATTGTTAAGGGTAAATTTACGTGCTTTATAACGTTATATTTTATAATGTTTTCCCCGACATTCGTATTAATCGCATGGAAATCACGTGTTTAAATGGAATATTGAGCGAATGACATTTTTAATGAGTTAATCGCAAAGTTGGTGGATTTGTATGTTTTAATTATGATTTTATGGTTATTGGAATTATGTTACGCTTTGCGGTGTTTTTGATGTGATGTAGATACATGTTGGAGGCTAAATTGATGATCAAATGTTGATATAATTCGAGCTAAATCAAGATAAAGATGGAGAAAAAGAGATAAAGATCAAGAAATCGAAATTCGGTCATATTGGATCGGCGTCCGGAGTTCCGTCCGGTGGACGGGCGTTTGAGACATTGAACGAGCGTCCGGGAGGGTATTTTACATTCAAGCAAGTTTGGACGCCGTTTGGACGCCGGGGCCGACGGGCGTTTGAAGAAAGCTCACCCGATTCGAAGTTCATTGTAGAGCGGACGAGCGTCCAGGAAGACCAGACGGGCGTCCGACCGCCGACTGAAGCACAACCGACTTAGTTTTGACCTAGCCGCCTTAGTTCATCTATATATAGCAGCTTGTATTAAACCCTAAAATCATCAGACGACCTACAGTCGACTTTCATAAATAAACAAAGAATAGACGCTTGTCTTTCTCTTTGGTTTTCGAATGCAATCAAAACAATCTTTTGATTTCAAGGTTAATATGAGTAGCTAAACTCTTGGGTTGGACGAACGGGTGAAGCAATTCAAGAGGCGTTCGGTTTTTCTTATTTTTCTTGCGTTTTATTTCGACAAAGGTTAGATTTATATTGCGTTTATTTCGTGCTTCATATCGATAGATAAAGCCCGTGATGTTTGTTTGACGATAGTTGAATGAGTTCTAGATCACCGCAATAGTAATCGATTAATCAATTTGTCTAGAAACGAAAGTTATCAAATTGTTAACCTAGATAATAGGTTCGAAAGAATTTATGCCTATTGTGCTGGAAGAATCAATCTTTGATAAAAGTTGATAAACAAATTATCTAAGATATTAGTAATTTGCGTTTAGTATAGGTTAATCTTGGCCTTAGTTGATTTGCATGCGTAGGAAATTAAGAGCCTTTGTGGTTATCTTGAATTGTGGATCCTTGTTCGTCTGCCTTTTCTCCCCATTATTTGATAAACCTAAAATTATTAGTTTTGTGACATTTTTAGCCTAAACTTAAAAACGCATTCAACCTCACGTTCCTCGTGGGATCGACCCGGAATAATCGCTTTACTACAAGCTTTGCACTTGGAGCGACTAACCGGATTTTTATTACTTGTCTTTTTGTTTCGTTTACAAAAATCCACCACAAGTTTTTGGCGTCGTTGCCGGGGAGCTTGGCACGGTTTTATGTGTTTTCAGCATAAGATTTAGGTAGATCATTCGCTGCTGTTTTAGTTAGGGTTTAAGGTTCTCCCTTAGTAGCCTTTTTTTTTCTGCAATTTCTGCTTCTGTTCTTGTTCTTCCGGTACCAAACGAGCGTCTGGATCTTGGACGCCCGTTCGCTGGAATTATTCTATCCAATTTTATTTTTATTCATTCAAACGAGCGTCCATAATATTTGGACGCCCGTTCAGGTATTCTGCCAACCGGACGAGCGTTTGTGTCACTAAACGCCCGTCCAGCCCAATACTCACCCAGACGCCCGTCCATAACCTTGGACGCCCGTCTGTCTTCCTGATTCCTTTCTCTTTCTCTCCTTAGTTTGACTTCGTTATATGCAAACACGAAGTAAACAAGGACAGTTAATTTTTGAACCTGAGCTTGAACGAGACGTAGTTCGAGTAAACCGTAAACGGAAGGCTCCCGAGCCCGTTCCGATTCCCGAAGAGGAAATCGAAGAGAGTTTGAGTGAAAACTCTTCTGAAGATAATTTCTTATCCAACCTTTTCTTTGAGGAAGAAACTACTGATTCAATGGCTCAAGCCAACCGCACCCTGGCAGACTATGCCACTCCCGGTGATGTGAACATCCGCTCGGCTGTGGTTATCCCTACCGATACAGCCCCATTTGAGATAAGACCGGCCCTCATCCGGATGGTGCAACATGCATCAACTTTCTATGGGTATCAATCGAGAACCCCTATACGCATCTTTATGTATTTCTCGGGTATATGCGATACTACTCGCATTAAGGATGTCGACCAAGACATCATTAAGCCGAAACTATTTCCATTCTCACTCCGTGGAGAAGCAATGGAATGGTTTAAATCTCTTCCTTCTGAATCTATCCAAACTTGGGCCCAGCTCGAAAGTCAATTTCTGGCCCAATATTTTCCTCCGTCTAAGACAGCTCAATGTCTTAACGAGATCTCAAACTCTCATCAACTGAGTGATGAATCTTTCTTTGAAGCATGGAAGCGTTTCAAAATTTTGTTGAATAAGTGCCCCCATCATGGAATGGATTTGCAGAGGAAGGTCCATACTTTCTTCAGTGGTCTCAATGAGTCCACTAAAGGGATGGTCAACTCCTCATCTGGAGGAGTCTTCTTGAAGAAAACCCCACAAAGGCAAGGGTGGGAGTTATTTGAAGATATAGCTAGGTATAACTATGCACCTACGTATCAATCACCAACGGTCCCCGCCGTACCTAAAATCGAAGAAGTCAACAACCGAATCATGGTCAAATGATTGCAGCCCCCGCGTGCTCAACTTTCTCGCTTTGACCATGACTAAAAATCAAAATCAGCCCTCTCTCCAACGAATGCACAAGTATTCTCGTGTGATAATTGTTATCGACCGGTCACATCGGTGACCATTGTCAATACACTCCTACCCCCGGCTTTCAAGCCAATGCGCCCAACAAACGAGGCAAGTATGATTCGGTGAACTCGCTATACCCGTGGGCTTAGAGGTCACATTTCGCAACATGCCCCTTGAATGGTGGACATGAGAGAAACAATTCTTCCGGCCAAAAAACCGGAGATTTTCAAACCGAATAACTCTCAAGGTCAAAACTACAACCGAATAGAAATTATGCTCGAATCAAGGTTATGACCAAAACCGCACTCAAAATTCGGGACGAATACCTCTCGCAATGCCTACTACCGTAACCCCAACTCGAGTCAAAGTTCAAATTCTCAACCAAAAACAAATCCAACCCGGCCCACTAATCAAAACTCACAGCAAAACCGCCCTAATCAGGACTCCTCAACTTATGGTACTGCCCCTACAAGGGCAGAGTATGAAGAGCAACAGAGGACGATGAAGAACTTAGAAAGACAAGCAGACAATGCCTAGTCGAACAATTGGTCGCCGTACCTCAAGGTCAGCTACCTAGTTTTACAGGAAAAAAACCCTAAAAATGATCATGCAGCCCAAGCTGAAGCAAGAACAAACCACTGTGCCGAGCTCGCACCCATTACCCCCTATGGACAAGAGGAGTCAAATGCTATGAATCTGAGGTCCGGTACACAATTGCAACAACACCCTGGTTACGTACGAACCGGGAAACGAGTAAACCCTCCTACCCCCGATTCGGTAGAGGGGAAGAATCGCAGCCTCGACCTCCGGATAAAGAGAAAGATGAAAATGAGATTGAAGCAGGAAAGAGATCTCAGGTGATTGAAAACCAAGATGATGAACCGGAGAAAGTCACTCAGGCGGGTGATCCCCTGACGAGTAAAAAGACAGAAAAGATAGTGAGGTGGAAGGATCTCGAGGACAAAGCTATAAGAGCTTCCTCGCCCAGGAAAGTATTCTCCGAAGAGGAACTGAATAAGCTCCCATTTCCGCCAAGAAAGCAAAACATTTCCTTATCTGAAGACAAAAAGTACGAGAAGGTACTCAACCTATTAAGAAACACCACAAGTTTTTGGCGCCGTTGCCGGGGAACGAACCCGGGTCACCCGCGTGACAGGCGGGAATACTCACCACTATACGAGGTATTGGTTGAAATGCCTAAGTACGCCAAGTTTGTGAAGGATGTTGTTTCTTCAAAGAAGAAGTTGGGTGAAATGGAAAAAAAAATTGGGAGAGGAATGCTCCGCTATTGCCGACGGAGGAATTCCTGAAAAGCGCAGCGATCCCGGAAAATTTGTCTTAACTCTGAAAATCAAGGATTTAAGCTTTCCAAATTCTCTGTGTGATTTAGGAGCATCCATCGGTTTGATGTCTCTTTCGTCTGCAAGAGACTACACCTTGACCATCTATTGGAGCCTACCCCCATAAGTATCCAACTTGCAGATAGATCTTACAAGAGAGCCGAAGGAGTGCTTAGAGACCTTCTCGGTCCAAGTAGACAAATTTACATTTCCCGTGGATTGGTACGTCTTGGACACTAAAGAAGAAGATACCCCCTCCTCCCGGGACGACCTTTCCTATCTATCTTTGCTAGAGCCACTATAGATTGTGATGCGGATTTGTCACCTTACGTGTTGGAGACGAGGAAGTACGCTACAAGTGTAGTTAAAGCTCTCGCAGCACCTTCGAAAATCCCTCGGTTTTGTGATTGAGACGTCGACGATTTCACGTACTACACTCGGGACGAGCTGAGGCGCTTATGGAGAAGAGCTTGTTGAAGAGGACACGGTGCTCGCGAAAGAACTCTTTCACCCTCGAAGAAGTCGATTTGCTTGAGGCAAGAGTTTTTGACCCTATCGATTGAGGAAGATCTAAAACGAGGAGAAGCCAAAACCAGCTTAGAGGAACCTCCTGAGGACCTTGTTCTAAAACCTCTACCTCGGATCTAAAGTATATCTTCTTGAGAGAAGGTAAGCACTTACCTCTGATTATCTCCTCTACACTGTCAGCAGACGAAGAAGCTGAGTTAATTGACGTTCTAAAGAAAAATGCGAAAGCCTTCGGTTGGCAGGTAGGTGATATAAGAGGAATATCTCCAGACGTCTGTATGCATAAGATTAGAACCGAAGAAGGTGCAAAGAGTATAAGACAACCGCAGAGACGTTTAAACCCACACATGCAGGAAGTGGTGAAGAAAGAGATCATTAAGCTGTTGGATATGGGGATCATTTATGCGATAGCTGATAGCGATTGGGTGTCCCCCACTCAGGTAGTACCTAAAAAGGGAGGTATTACCATTGAAAAGAATGACAAAGGTGAAGAGGTAGCTGTCAGATTAGTCACTGGGTACAGAGTCTGTATAGACTATAGGAAGCTGAACGAGGTGACCTTAAAAGACCATTTCCCTCTCCCCTTCATAGACCAAATGTTGGAACGTTTCGCGGGGCATGCTTTCTACTATTTTCTGGACGGTTATTCAGGTTATTTCCAAATCCCTATTGACCCAGTAGATCAAGAGAAAACAACCTTCACCTGCCCCTATGGTACTTTCGCTTATAGGCGAATGCCCTTTGGACTTTGCAATGCACCAAATACATTTCGTAGATGTATGTTGGCTATCTTTGATGGACTTATAGAGAAATGCATGGAGGTATTCATGGACGACTTCTCGGTGTTTGGCACATCGTTCACGGACTGTCTTGAAAATCTAGACAAAGCACTGCAAAGGTGTGTGGAGAAGAACTTGATTCTCAATTGGGAGAAGTGCCCTCTTATGGTGACCGAAGGGATTGTTTTAGGTCACAAGATCTCCGCTAAAGGCATAGAGGTTGATAAAGCTAAGGTAGAAACTATTGAAAAGATGAATTACCCCAGAAACACGAAGGAAGTAAGAAGTTTCCTTGGTCATGTGGGTTTCTATAGGAGATTTATAAAAGATTTTTCAAAAATATCGAAACCTTTATCAACTTTACTGAAAGATGACGTCACCTTCAATTTCGATAATGACTGTCAAGTTGCCTTCAAAGAGCTTAAACGCGTTTGACCTCTTGCCCCTATCCTGATCTCTCCGGATTGGAACATGCCATTTGAACTAATGTGTGATGCCTCCAACTACGCTGTGGGTGCTGTATTGGGGCAAAGGATTAATGGTAAGTTCCAACCTATTTCCTACGCAAGTCATACCTTGAATCCAGCCCAAGCAAATTACACCACTACGGAAAAGGAACTGTTAGCAGTTGTGTTTTCCATGGATAAGTTCCGCAGCTATTTGCTTGGTGCCAAGGTGATTGTATGGACTGATCATGCGGCTCTGCGTTATTTGATGAACAAGAAGGATGCTAAACCGAGACTGCTGAGATGGATTCTTACACTACAAGAATTCGATGTTCACATCAAGGACATACGGGGTAGTGAAAACACCGTAGCGGACCATATTTCGAGAGTTTTGCCGCAGGGCCGAGGAAGACTCCCGGGACATTGATCTTTATTACCCCTTCGAGAGCGTTATGAACATGGATGTCCACACTCCCGATCCTCCCTGGTATGCTTCGATTGTTAATTATCTTCACTCTGGCTATCTGAACCCTGAATTCTCTTACCAGGAGAAGAAGAAGTTCTTCTCTGATCTAAAGTACTATGTCTGGGAGGAACCATATCTGTTCAAGATCTGCAAAGATGGGTTGCTTCGCCGGTGTGTCCCTGAATCCGAGCAACGGGATATTATTAAGCAATGTCACAGTGGTCTCACTGGTGGCCATTTCAATCCGTGGAAAACCGTTGCCAAAATTTTTCAATGTGGTTTTTACTGGCCCAGAATTTTTAAAGATACGGAAGTCTTCTCGCAAAAGGCCGCGATAGGTGCCGGAGAACCGGTACTTTGACCAGGCGGTATGATATGCCGCTTCAACCCATATTGGAATGTGAAGTGTTTGACGTATGGGGCATAGACTTTATGGGACCATTTCCATCTTCATGCGGAAATAAATACATTCTAGTCCGTGTAGACTACGTATCTAAATGGGTAGAAGCCGTCGCGACTCCACTAAATGATCATAAAACGGTAATGAAATTTCGAAGAGGAACATTTTCACGAGGTTTGGCTGCCCTGTAGCTCGATCGCGATGAAGGGTCACACTTCATTAATAAATCCCCGGATAGCTCGTTAGCTAAGTATGGTGTTAAGCATAAGAGTGGCACACCATATCACCCTATGACCAAGTGGGCAAGTTGAGCGTAGTAATCGAGTATAAAGAAAATCCTCGAGAAAACGGTCAACTCTCATCGAAAGGATTGGAGTCGAAGGTCGGATGATGTACCGTGGGCTTACAGACCGCATACAAAAACCCTATGGGTACATCACCATACCAAATGGTTTATGGAAAGCCCCGTCATTTGCCGCAGAATTAGAGCATAGAGCTTATTGGGCAACTAAGTTCCTAAACTTCGACTCCCAAGCTTGCGGAGAACGTAGGTTCCAAAGCAGATACATGAATTAGACGAGTTCAGGCTCCAAGCTTATGAGAGTTCACGGATAAGCAAGGAAAGGATGAAATTCCTTCATGATAAAAAGATCAAGAAAAGGGAGTTTCATGCAGGCGAGCTGGTATTGTTATACAATTCCAGGCTGCATCTTTTCCCGGGAAAGCTAAGGACGCGTTGGTCCGGTCCATTTGAGGTCCCGTCTCGTCTTTCCTAGCGGCGTTTTGGAACTTAAGGGGATTGGTGATCAGCCTTTCAAGGTCAATGGTCAACGATGCAAACACTACATTGGCCAACCGAAGGAATCACCCGAGGTAGTTAAATTCCTTGATTTGTTAAGTTGTATCACTTCAGAGTCGATGATTGCGATGAGTTCTCCCGCACCTATTCTCTCGATGATAGTACCGAATCACCACCGAAGTTTTTGCCGGAAGTTGGGACATGGAACAATATTGGAAGGAAGTGGATTTGAAGAAGCATAAAGTACGGAAGAGATCCCCGGTCGGACGGAAGATCGGGGGGCAGCCGGAAAAAATGGTTGGGACGAATCCCGAGTCCGCACCGCTTGTTTTTGTAGACCTAATTTTGTTAAGAATTCTGTTGCTGAGATGACCGGCAAAAAGCCAAAGTGGCCCGACCCGGGTTAGACCTGAATTGAATGTCGAGCTAACGACATAAACCAAAAGCGCCACTAGGAGGCATCCTAGATATCCAATCTTGTTTTAGTTTTTCTTAGTTCTTTTTGCTTTCGTATGTTATTTTAGTTAGTTTTACTAAGCTTTTATGTTTCTATCTCGTCGCAGTTGCTTTCTAGTTATGGATCTTTACGGAGTTCGCCCGAGGAGTTTCCACTCATTAGTCGGATTCCGCCGATCACGAGATGATGGACCAGGAGGCACTATAATTCTTCATGTAGATTTTGATATTAGTACTCAGGTTAAGACCATCACATACGTTATCATTGTTCCACCTTGTTCGGGAGGCAGCGATTTCACGACTGAAGAGTTGCAGGAGACCATAAGACGTCCGTACAAGATACTTAATGATCCTATGCTGACGGATTTGGCACTGGTGCTGCGGGCTGAGCATTTCAGAGGTGCTGAGGTAGCTGGTGAGGATTGGTGTTTGCGGGATGAGTTCGATTTTCCTCCGGCTATCGACATGCTTCGACGTCTCATTCGCATAGTGGACTGGGACGAGATCTACGCAGACCAGTGACCTCTTAGTTAGTTTTACCTCCGTCGAGCCCCGACGTAAAATGAAAGCGCTGGGTGGGAGGCAACCCACCGTTACTTATCTATTTTTGTTTTGATGGTACTTCGTTGATTTACAGTTGTATTTTTAAAATCTCAATTAAGTTAATAAGAAAATGCACTTTTGAATTTGAGTTGTATGGAATTGTATGATTTTTGCATTTAAGCCTTGTTGGACGCCCGTCCACCAGTATGGACGCCTGTCCGGCATGACTAAACTTTAGACGAACGTTCACTAGGCTTGGATGCTCGTCCGATAATCTCCCTCCAATCCTGTATGTGATTTAAAATCTCGGACGAGCGTCTACTGAACTGGACGCCCGTCCAGTTCATCTGATTTCCCAGTGGACGCCCGTCCGCTGAGTTGGACGAGCGTCCGCACCCTGTCTATATATACCCTTTCTGCGAATGAACCTTCACTTTTCAGAATATTCAAACGCGAAAAACGGTTTCTCTTCCTCCTTTTGCCCTAAATTCCTCCATTCTACACCATTTTGAGCGATTCTAAGTGCTATAGACCGCTTTTGATACCCTCTCTTCGATTTTCATAACCAAAACTCCCAACACGCTTTATTTTTGGAGAATCAGCACCCATTGTGGTCCGACTTTTAAGAGGAAAAATCCGATTTTGGGAGGCCATTTGGACTTGTTTGGACTAATCTTCGTCTCAATCAGCATCTACTCATCTTACCCGGTAAGTTAGTAACAACTTTTCTCGATTTTGTTCACGTTTTTCTGAGTTCGATCTTTGGGTCGGCTCGTTTACTTGAATATCATCTTATTTGTTTTCCTTCTTTCGTTTTTGATTCTTGGCTCTTGCTGGTTGATGTTGTTGATGATGAATGGGTTGGTTATTGATCATGGATGGTTGTGATTGTGGTTTGGTTGATTTGAAATCCCGATTTGGATGTTAAACGGGTGTCTTTTGTGCGTATTGGGATTGTTTGGTGTAGACTAGGCTTGAATATGGTTCATAAGAAAGCGAATCGTGAAACGGCATGGTAAGGAAGTGGCCCGGGAGGCGGGGAAGAAGAGGAAAGAATTTGATCCTACCGCGGTTAATCCTAACCAAGGTGTAAGTATTCGGGAGCAAACACCTAGAGCCACCCAAACTAGGGCAACCTTAAGCGATGAACCTACTTCAGACTCTGAGACGGACGACGATGTTCCTTTAGTACGGATGCCTAGAGCTCAGAAAGGCCAAGCCTCGTCTAGGGTTGAGGAGGTTGTAGAAGCTACACGGGAAGATGTGCCGGTTGAACCTAGGGCTGATCCACCTAGAAAGAGAGCAAAAACCATACCCCCTTTGCCCTTGCCTCGAAGATTCGTGAACCCTAGAGCTCACGATGCGTATAAACAGCACTATTTCTCGAGAACAATGTTGATAGAAAGGGCCACTTTGGAGGCAAAGGTTGATCCCGGGTTTGTCAAGCTGTTAAGGGATCGGAAATGGGACGCTTTGATGACGATTCCAACTACCCCGGTCAATAGTTCCTTGGTTCGGGAGTTTTATGCCAATTGTTCAGAAACCGACTTGGAAACGAAGGTAGTTGTGGTTCGAGGAGTCCAGGTTCCGTTTACGCCGGAGGTGATCAATGCAAAATATGGGTTGGCAGCTTTTGAGGGTAGGGATTACAAGGCGGAGATTTTACATAGGCAGAGTTTAGGGCAGGATCCCTTGGAGGAGTTGCGGTTGCGAGTTTGCCCGGATGTGGCATGGACATTAAGGCCGGGAGGCGACCGGAAGGAGTTGGTTACCACGACCTGGACGGAGGATTGGAAGGTCCAGTGTCGCTTTATTCAGAGTCGATTGTTGCCGAAGAACAACCTGACACACTTTCATATTGGTGACCTAGGCATGTTATATGCATTGACATTTGGCTTGAATGTGGATGTGGGACGAGCTTTGTATGACGAGATATCTATCAATCAGAAGGTTTATACACGGTGCTTGATCGTCCCTCACCTTATCCATAGTTTGAGTATAGATGCCGGTGTGCCTGAGTATGGAGCCGACCACAAGCCGAAAAATCCGAGGCCTATACAGAGAGAGAAGGGCAAGCCTTCGGGTCAGCCAGAGTCGGGGGCACCGCAGGAGCTTGGTTCATCCTCAGTACAGACTCGAGCATCCTCACTTCCGGCTTTATCCCCCTCGGTCCGTATGAGATTAAGTATGGCCAACAGTATCCGGGATTGGATGTGCGATATCCACGAAACACAGAAGAACATGATGTATGTGCTCAAGTGCCTTGTGGAGGGCAAACAGCCGAGGGATATGCAGATCTTCAGGGAGAGTGATATGGAGTTCGTCTTCTCGGATGAGATTGAGCAGGCTATCGCAGATGTTATTCACGAGTCTGAGTCGTCCGACGAGGATCAGCCTGCCTCGGTAGACGGGACTGCGGCACCACCTTCTGGACCCTCCTCTCACCCTCCAGCTGCTGATTCTGCGCCGCCGGACCAACCTTGATCTTATTTGTCTATTTTTATGGTTGTATTGACATTTTTACTTCTCTAGTTCGTTGTAGTTTGATTTTGCTACTACTATTTATTTTGAATGAATCATGTAAGCCATAAGGCACCCATACTTTCTTTTCTGTCATTCGTGCACTTCCCTGGATGGATTGAATGCTTACGCTTTTGGTTTATCTTGCTTTTGATATCTTTTTCTTCATTCTGTGGTACCCCCCCCGTTTTCCCCGAGATGTTTCCATGTTTTTCCAAGTTGGGCAGGTCTATTTTAGCAGTTTTTCCGGGCTACATTGTGTTACTACCTAGGCTCCGGTCTGACCGACGATTCGTGTACCGGTTGCAATCAGCTAAGTGTTCTTTTATTTTTCGTTCTGCACAACATGAGGGCATGTTGCACTTTTAAGTGTGGGGGAGGGGATTAGTCGGTATGTATCTACACATTTGCTTATATGATGTTATTTCAATGCTAAAATGGGCTAAATTTTCAAAAATTTTGTTTTGTCCCGAGTAGGCAATACACGTTTTTGTTCGGTTTGTTATAGTCATTGATGCTGTATACCATATTTTTAGTGAGTTAGTTGTTTCACCTGACACTACTTTTCACGTGCCATAGTAAATGATGAGCTATATTATAAAGTTATACCCCTTTTGATTAGTGATGTTTGATTCCTTATAAGTCATGTGCTTAGTGCTACGTACGTACCTTGAGATTTATGGTAGTTTGTATTTAGCTCCGAGAACGATGTACTGTGAATATCTAGAAGTTTGAATGTGATAAGTAACACGGGGCTAATTTCAATTAAAAGGATAAGTTAATAGTTGATTAAAAAGGGTGTGTCGAAAGCTAGTCGATGATTTGAGTGAGGTAGGGTATACCACGTATGTCCTATTCCACTATGATGACTAAGAGCTCACGACAGTTAGGAAAAGCTGCCTTATGATTGGAGTAAGGTAGGGTATTATCTCGAAATGTCCTATTCTGCTATGAGGGCAAAAGCTCATTCTAATATGTGTTTGAAGTGAAAGAGTTAAATCAACTAATGAAGTGTTATGAAATGAATATAAGACTAAGTTATCGTCTATCTTATCCCCAGTAGAAACTGAAAGATATGATGTAGGGATTATCCTCTGAGTATTTCAGAAAGGCCCTAGATTCATTCGATCATTCTTTTCGGGATATGTCACGTTTGTAGGGTGCATCTTATGAGTGTCATTTATTGCTATTCTACGAGGGGGTATTAGCTAGTTTTACTTTGAGTTCTTCAAGTTTGGATTTAGTGGAAGTTTGTTATGGCTATGCACACACTCACGTGGGTGAACATCTAATTTATTTGAATCTGTGGTATATGTGTTGAGATGTCTATACTCTCTCCGAGCCTTTATCTTGTTTTGTTTTGCTCGGGACGAGCAAAGTTTAAGTGTGGGGGAGTTGTTAAGGGTAAATTTACGTGCTTTATAACGTTATATTTTATAATGTTTTCCCCGACATTCGTATTAATCGCATGGAAATCACGTGTTTAAATGGAATATTGAGCGAATGACATTTTTAATGAGTTAATCGCAAAGTTGGTGGATTTGTATGTTTTAATTATGATTTTATGGTTATTGGAATTATGTTACGCTTTGCGGTGTTTTTGATGTGATGTAGATACATGTTGGAGGCTAAATTGATGATCAAATGTTGATATAATTCGAGCTAAATCAAGATAAAGATGGAGAAAAAGAGATAAAGATCAAGAAATCGAAATTCAGTCATATTGGATTGGCGTCCAGGTTCCGTCCAGTGGACGGGCGTTTGAGACATTGAACGAGCGTCCAGGAGGGTATTTTACATTCAGCAAGTTTGGACGCTGTTTGGATGCTGGGCCAGACGGGCGTTTGAAGAAAGCTCAGCCCGATTCGAAGTTCATTGTAGAGCGGACGAGCGTCCAGGAAGACCAGACGGGCGTCCGACCGCCGACTGAAGCACAACCGACTTAGTTTTGACCTAGCCGCCTTAGTTCATCTATATATAGCAGCTTGTATTAAACCCTAAAATCATCATCAGACGACCTACAGTCGACTTTCATAAATAAACAAAGAAGAGCTTGTCTTTCTCTTTGGTTTTCGAATGCAATCAAAACAATCTTTTGATTTCAAGGTTAATATGAGTAGCTAAACTCTTGGGTTGGACGAACGGGTGAAGCAATTCAAGAGGCGTTCTGGTTTTTCTTATTTTTCTGCGTTTTATTTCGACAAAGGTTAGATTTATATTGCGTTTATTTCATGCTTCATATCGATAGATAAAGCCTGTGATGTTTGTTTGACGATAGTTGAATGAGTTCTAGATCACCGCAATAGTAATCAGATTAATCAATTTGTCTAGAAACGAAAGTTATCAAATTGTTAACCTAGATAATAGGTTCGAAAGAATTTATGCCTATCGTGCTGGAAGAATCAATCTTTGATAAAAGTTGATAAACAAATTATCTAAGATATTAGTAATTTGCTTTAGTATAGGTTAATCTTGGCCTTAGTTGATTTGCATGCGTAGGAAATTAAGAGCCTTTGTGGTTATCTTGAATTGTGGATCCTTGTTCGTCTGCCTTTTCTCCCCATTATTTGATAAACCTAAAATTATTAGTTTTGTGACATTTTTAGCCTAAACTTAAAAACGCATTCAACCTCACGTTCCTCGTGGGATCGACCCGGAATAATCGCTTTACTACAAGCTTTGCACTTGGAGCGACTAACCGGATTTTTATTACTTGTCTTTTTGTTTCGTTTACAAAAATCCACCACATCAATCACTTATTTAACCAATGTGAGATATTAAATTCAATGCCCCGCTTATAAGAGACTGGCGTCCTCGCCAGGACTACCAAGAATCGTCCCAGTTTCGTCCCTACCAGAGGTAACTAGATGTCATCCTTACACCATCTCTAACGGTGCAACGCATAGTTTACATTCTCCCCTTAATAAGGGACTGGCGCCCTCGCAAGGACGGCCAAGACTTGACTTGTCCCAGTTTCGTCCCTACCAGAGGTAACTAAAAATCATCCTTACATCGTGTCTAACGGTGCAACGCATACTTCCATCTAGTAGCCGGTTTCGAATACCATTCTGTAACGCCCCAAACCCCGGGCCTGGTAGCGCCAAATATGTCATAATGGTCCGGTCAACTAATTAAATTGTCATCCTCGCTTGGTCTAATATGGCTAACCCGATTTGACAAAACTATTATGTCTCACATTTATATGGGGGTAAGTATTCACTTGCTTTACTGATGTGGAACTTTACGATTACTATATGTCTCACAAAGATCAATAGTAAGAAATTGTATAGTGTACTATGTTTTAATTATTTTGTTGTGGATGATGAGAGTCAAATTGGCTATCATTTTCTATGTAATTATACCCCGTTTATACCTTGTTTTATATGTTTTCTAAGGCATTTGGTTGTATTTTGATGTATTTACACCTTGGTTATCATTTCGGGACCTAGGACGTAAAGTCCAGGATTCTCGGTGTAATTTACTATACTCTCGGTCACCCTAGTGTCCTGTAGGATTATGTGTGGTATTTGTTGTGATTTTATACAGGACTTAGGTGTTTGAGATGTCCGGAAGGCGAGTTACGAGGATTGGAACGTGTGCCCGAAGCTTAAACGTTCAAACGGATCAAAACGCGGTGGTACTACAACCATACCTTCCATTGATCTGCATTTTTATCCACCTTAGAAGAATTTTCTGGGCTGGACATCTTCCTGAAAGTTGTATACAATTTCATTAGCTTTCCAACGGATTTTGAATCACTCAATTTGGAGGTCTACACAGAAAGTTATGGCTGTTTTTCTGAAGGTGTGTCAGCTAGGCGCACGCCTAGCAGTCAATTTTGGCCAGATGTTTCAGTACGTGTTTTTATCATCATAGGCTTGTGCCTACACTTTCCTAGGCGCACGCCTAGCGTCCAGAACACATAAAACACTATAAATACCCCCATTTTGGATCTAGATCAAAACCATCTTCTTCCCAACTCGTTTTTTCACCATTTTTCTGCACTTTTCATTAGTTTAGCTTAGTTTTTAGGTATATTAGCTTAGTTTAGTTGTAGATTGTTGTAATCCGGAGGATCTTGAAGATAGCTTGACGCGTTATTGACGGGATTTCGTTCGGTGAACCGATTTTCTACGGCATAATATATTTGGTATTTCTTTTTTATTTCTTGTTCTTGCTTTCAATCTTTATTTTCGTTATGTTTATTGTTGATTTCTTGTTGTTTTTGTTAATATAATGAGTAGCTAGTTTCCCGATAGTCGAGTTATGTGATAGTCTATGAAATCGAACCTTAGCATGTTCATGTGGTGTTCTTGATGTTTATCCATTGATTCTCGATGTTACCATTGTTCTAGAACTTATTCTTATCATGTTTGTTGAATTGATCACTTAATAATCGTATCACACGTATCGTCTTTACATATGTATTTTGCGAGAGGATACGGGAGCCGGGGTTCTAGGATCACTGTGTAAAACCGACTGAGTTGTTCAGACACGGTTTCTTTGTGAGGTTTTGTATCGACTTGTCGAGCGTTTCATGAATCGTAGACCGTGTGAGGTTAGTTAAATCCGTTGAGCGGACTGTTGAACCTGACATAGGAGGGTAGATTATTGAAATAATGTCTATTCTCAGAGCTATAAAATGACACCCTTTGTGACATCGAGAATGTTTGGGTGAATCAAGAATAACTCGGGACTTAGCTAGGGTTTGTGAGTATTAGATTGGATCATAGCTCGGCTATCTCTTTTATATAGTTTTAGATCTTTCTTTTGTTGTGTATATTTAGTTTGTAGAACCGGTGATCTGACAAATCACCACGTTCAATATATGTGTTGACCTGAACTAGGGACAAGACCGACTTTGGCACTCGACTAGATTCCCTGTGGGATACGACCTTGACTCACCAATTCTAGCCTACAGTTGACCCGGTACACTGCCGGTGAGATTGGACACTTAGAAAAGGCCGATCAAGCTTTCTGGCGCCGTTTCCGGGGAATCGGGTTGATATCTTGTAAGTTAGTTAAGTTCTTAGGATTAGGTCGTTTTTCTTATTTGTTTTTTATGTATAGTTTGTTTTTGTTGTTGTTGTTGAGATCACACCATCTACTTCGGTAGTGGTAGTGACATGATACTGTGATTGTGTTCGTGTTGTTTCCCTGATTTGCAGATAATGAATCCATACTACAATTACGGCTCCTATCCCTACCCATTCGGATATTACAATTACGGTGATATGGGTTACCAAACACTACCATTTTATCAGTTCAACCCATACGCCGCATCTTATGGAAATGAGTGGGATAATGCCCCGAGTTACTTTGATCAACAACTCGATACTTCTCCATCTCCGGAATCAGAGATCTCAATGGAGCAACGGATGGCTCTTGAGCAAAAGGTTGAACAGTTGAGTAAATTGGTCCAAGATCATGTTGAAGAGTTTCGTAATGACTTCGCAACAATACAAACAACCATACGAAACTTGGAGCTTAAAGTGCAACCACTGTTCGAGGAGTTTGAGAGGAGAGAACGTGAGACTTTTCTTGAAGTCGCCCCTGAGGAATGCTACGAAGAGGGTATGAATCCCGTTATTATTGAATCATCTATTCCTTTTTCTTCTAGCACTATTGTTATTCCTACGGGGTTGCACTCTATCGAGTTTATTGTTGATGTTGAGCCTAAATGTTCGTACTTGGTGCTTGAATCGTTGTTAGTTGGAGTATGTTTTAGTTCGGGGAAAGTGAGTTCGTTGTTCTATGCAATGGTCATCGAACAAATCGTGGTGGTGGGGATTGAGCCCCATAGTTCTATTGTTTTATTTTCAAGGGGTGCTCAATTCCTACGATTTTTGTAGGGAGAAGCAACGGGTTGCTCTCCTTTGGTATAGCTATCCTTGACATAGTTGGGGGTAGAAAGTCGAGCTGAGGACTATAAACTTAGAATGTGTTTTTATTGCTTTTCCTTTCCCCTCGTGTTTTCACTGTATTTCTTTAGTTTGTAGTACGATACTTCGGGTAAGTTTTGTTGTTACATAACCCGAAGAAGTGTGTTTTGGGGGGCTAGTGTGGTGTTTTTGGTTTTGATGAGTTGTGGTAATCCAGGTAGTTTCATTGTGTTATACTCCATACTTGTACACCTTTGGTGTTGTTTGTGTATATTTTATAAGTATAGGTACCCTGGGGGTTCATTTTATGGATGCCACATGATCGTACTCGCGTATTTTTCCGGTTGTAAGCTAACTTTTCTACCCTTATCATTTGTGTTTCATTTTAAAGTAGGGGGTAGTCGGTTTAGCTTCGATGTTTTGTTTTCATGTGGAACGAGTTATACTTAGTGATTGTTATTCCTTTAGTGTAAAATGAGTCGTTTTTAGAAATTTTGATGCCTTTGACATTGGTTTTGATACATTAAGCCTTTTGATATTGTTTTGATTGAACATATAGTGATTATACGAATGCATTTCAGTTGAGTTGGGATCTTGTATTGAGAATGAAATAGTCCTATCACGTTAGCTTCGACTTCATGAATCACCTTGACTAGTGAACGATTATGGTAGTTATTAATGACCCGGTTACCTAGAACTTATATTAGTAACTTTGAGGCGAAATAGAAAGGTCATTGTTGTTAGGTACGGGATGACGGTTTTGGCATTTATTTTGACCCGATCTGAGCCAAAGGCCAACCTAAACGATTAATCCACTATTACCCCTCTAAGCCTTTTGTATGGTGGTTAGACTGCCACCCGAACTAGCCTTTCGTGTTACTAACCCGTGAAAATCGATGTCCCTAACTTTATTTCGGTCTACATACCCTTGACTACCTTGCAATTGAGCTTGTTCATTCCGCACATTTTTACGATGTTGCGAGGTATTGTTGAGACGTAAGTAATGGTATGGAGTCATGATTTACGAGTTATTTTGGAACGAGGAGTGTAACAATGTTTTGGTTTCGGTTTTTGATCGAAGTTTTGGTGTATAGTGTCAAATTCTAGTATTGCTACTGTTTAGTTCTCTTTTAATAAAAAGAAAAAGAAAAAAAAAAGAAAAAAAAAAGAGAAAAAAAGAAAAGAAATAGAAGTAGTAAATGTACATATTTATAGTTTGTTATAAGTCCAAAAAGTGGACTAAAGTGTTGTGTAGTATTGTATATTATGAAGTTGAGGTTAGGGCTTGTACTCCGGAGATGTAATTCTTTGGAAAGATTGAAGGTAAATTTGATACCGAGTTTCGTGTTTATATTTGACTTGGTTAAAGCTCTTTTGCACTTTCTTTTTCTATTTTATCGTAAATATCCTTTCGTTAGCCCTGACCCTAGCTTAACGATATAACCCTTCAAGTCCTGCTCGACCGTACTAGACTTTGATTGACCTCAATTAGTGGAGATGTTTACGACGTATAAGCCTATGGTGTAACCTCGGTACATTATACGTCTATAATCTAAACCGGTCATTGGTGATAAATGTTGAAGAAGCTATTCACACACACACATTATTTTCTCAATGCAAGGTTGAACTTAAATCATATGCATTTGTGTCATTTACTTGTGTTTTACCATTTCAATTCTTATAGACTAGATGTATGATAGCAATGTTGACTCCATCTTTATTTTTGAATCGCTCATTTTTGCTTGAGCAAACGCTAAGTAGGGGGTAGTTGATGAGAGTCAAATTGGCTATCATTTTCTATGTAATTATACCCCGTTTATACCTCGTTTTATATGTTTTCTGAGACATTTGGTTGTATTTTGATGTATTTACACCTTGGTTATCATTTCGGGACCTAGGACGTAATGTCCGGGATTCTCGGTG